>CM042079.1:3355200-4772200 GCA_023509865.1 Trypoxylus dichotomus
GAAAATCGTAAGAACGAAGATGAATTCAAATTTTTCTGAACATTTTTGAAATCTACTGGTTTCATCTCGTTGATCCTTTTTATTAGCAATCAACCCTGTTTCGTCTTCGACCCATAATTTAGTAATCTTAAATATTTACAATGTGTCTAGACATATTACGAGTCCCTTTGTACTAATTACACTAATTGTATTCAAGTATACGTGTATGCGTAGGCCAGAGTTAGTAATAAATGTACTACTTCCGGAATTGGACCGTGTCATGGTGAGATATATAGAAATGAAATAAAAGTGGGGGGAGTAAGAAATAAAAGGAAAAAAAGATAAAGAAGAAAAATTAAAGAGGAGGGGGGGGGGGGCATGAAATAGAAAAAAAGGTGAAAAGAGTAAGAGAAGGAAAGAGAGGCAGAAGAGGGAGGGGGGCTAGAGAAAGAAAGAAAAAGAAGAAAGAGAAGAAAAGTGAAAGCTTGAATCTTGATGTTTCGCCTCCGTCGTAGGAGGCTTCTTCAGGAGAAACAGGGAAACCAAAGTGGCAGGGTAACTCGACGCGTTAACCGCACTATGGCCGAAAACCCTTTTATATTCAGAATTTAGGTATATATTCTAAGAATATTTAAAGTCTTCAAACTTGCTTATCATAGCATTAGTAATTTTGCAACCTACTTTATTCTTAAATGCATTTACCATTCCAAATTAACTTAGTTCAGGAATCCAGCTGACCTTTCTTTTGAATAGGATTGCAAAATTATTCTAAGCTCCTTTAGTTTAGTTGCTCATTTAAATACATTCAGTTTGGTGTTTTAACTTTGCGTTTTACCCTTTAGAGATACAGTTCCTGTCCATTTTATTAGGACCACCTTATGAACTTAAGTTTTTGTGTGTTTCCACCGCGATAATTTACAAATACCAGTATAAAATTCATGAATATGGTTCACAATACCTGAAATAAATACGTAGGCTTTCACGGCCAGAGTCAATAATAAGCAAACTACTTCCGGAGTTGCACCGTGTCATGATCAGATATACAGAAATAAAATAAGAGTACAAGGAAAATAAATAGAAAAGTGTATCTGTCAAAGAAATAGGAAATGTAATGTCTCAACAAGGAGTGCAGATATCCACGCGTACAGTACGTAGATAATTGCACGAGGTAGGATTAAAATGAATTATGAACGGACAAAACGTCATCAATATTACACCATTGAAGATTGGCGAAAGGTAAGACAAAATAACTTAAATGAATATGTAAATCAAGCAAAACTTTTTTGTATGAACAATGTCCTTTCGTTAAAGATCGTATTCAGCGATGAGTGAAAACTAGAAGCCATGACCGAAAGAACTCAATTTGTTAGACGACGTCCATCTAAACACTTTGGTGAGGTTGGTGTACTAAAAATGTTGAAACACCCTCTGTCAGTTATGGTACGGTCCTGTATATCAGTTGAAGGTTCTGGACCACTCTATTTTTGCCAATGAATCATGAATCAACATCAATACAAGTTTGTATCGGAGGACGTCTTGATGTCATACGTCCGAATGGAGGCCCGATAAGGCACCATGCCACATGCCCAAATCCATACAGTTTTTTTGGAAACGCACGCTCTGCCAGTGTTACCTTAATCGGGAAATTCTCCCGACCTCAACGTAATTGAGAACATGCGACGTGTTCTGAAATCACGCGTGTATTTCAGAAGAAACACTACAGAAGGACAATTAGTAAGAAATATTGAGGATGTATGGCAAAATGACGCTACAGTTATGCATACCATTAACACTTGCATAAACAGTATGCCAAAAACGAATAAGAGCAATTATAACAGTCAAAAGAAGAAAAAAGAAATATAGCTTTAACGATGTCTATAAACAGTTCTGAATGAACTTTTCCTCGTACAATACGTTTTTCAATATATATTTTAACAAAATGGCTATTTCAACAAATGGCGCTAACAATTTGGACAGGGACTTTACGGTACTAACACCGCCGGAAAGCGATTCAGCGTGTCATTTTAAATAGATGCTCTAAATTTCATAGTCCTACCACCACCAGGACCTCCTTCAATTTACGACCAGGGAGAAGATGAAGGAAGAAACCCACCTACGCCATGATACACCCTACCTACCTACACTACAATTCTGTATCACACGTGCCTGCGGTATCTACAGAATCGATTACTTCTAGTCAAACAATTTCAAGAGCAAGAGAGAAATACTTCGGTCTTCACTTTGCCACATCACTTGTTAAACTATGAAACCACGTTTTGCAGACTACCCAAAATTCATTAAATTCTGAATTCCCCAATTATGTACCTTTCCTTACACCATTTAATACTAAATATGTCCGAAGCATATTTTTACATAAATGATATTGCAAATTCATTCAACTTGCAACATCGTCCTCATTTTCGAAATTACGAACGTAAGTGAAATTTATTGTGATTTAAGCATATATCAATTTTGACAACAAAGTTAGACACCAAATATTTATTATCACACCGGTGTTAATTGTCCGCAAAACACGTTTCTCTAACAAATAGAATATTTTTCAAAACAAAATAACCCATGTGACTTGCAAATTCAACAAAAATATACCGTATTATTACTGTAACCAGCTCCAATGGCAATGTTTCTAATTGTGTAAATTATCTAAACAAAGGAGGGGTAAATAAAAATTTTATGAAACTGAATCCTTCAAAGGAAACACTTTAATCACGGGACATCTAAACGCCATATTACGAAAAGGTGTATATATTATTAGCTCTAATCAAATGACGATTGCAAGGACTGTGTGGATGTACAATTCACAGGTATAGCAGTAAACTCCACTCACACAAATTAATTAATTATGCGGAACGCAGCGTTTCGGGAGCACGTGGGCTCCCATTGTCAACCGTGTTACCGACTGAAAGTAAAAACTGTATCACACATGCAAATTATTTTCTACGCAGGCTCTAAAATTTCTAACCATATGACTATTTACAATCTACTAGGTGGCCTCATGCCTTTTCAAATAGGCGGAAAATGGTTCGAACAGGTGGAAGGCACGGCGATGGGTAATCCTCTATCGCCTTTTATTGCGAACCTTTTCATGAGCAAATTTGAAACAAACCTGAAAAAAGAAACCAAATATTTCCCGAGAATTTGGCTTAGGTACGTAGATGATATTTTCGCTGTGTTTGACACCAACAAAGGAAACTTACAAGATTTTCTAGCAGAACTGAACTCAAAATTTACCACGATCAAGTTTACCATTGAAGAAGAAGTGAACAATCGCCTTCCGTTTCTAGATACTCTAGTCATACGTAATAATAATAAATTAGAAATAGACATCTACAGAAAAGAAACTAATTCCAACAGATTCATCACGTTTGATTCGCACCATTGCGAACAACAAAAAATGTCCGCGATTAGTTTTCTGGTCAATAGACTCGTCAGATTTCCGCTAAACAAGAGCAGGTATGACAAAGAATTAAAATATATCAAAGATGTAGCGAGGTACAATGGTTTCTCTTCTATGGATGTCGACCGTATTTTAAGGAAGGTCCAATACAAACAACACATCAGAAATTCCACGACTTTGACATCAACAAACACCGGTAACAAGAAATTTATAACTCTTCCTTTTCACCCAACAGTAAAAGGGTTAAGTAAAATTTTCCGACAACTAAACATGAACGTGTCTTTTGTGTCAAAAAACAACTTAAAGAATCTTTTAGGGAATCCCAAAGATAAACCGGAGATGATAAAAAAGTCTGGAATATACCAAATCGCATGCAATGATTGTGAGAAAGTTTATATTGGACAAACAAAAAGGAGTATCGAAACGAGGTTCAAAGAACATATTAGACACTATCGTTTCGACAAACCTGAACAATCAAGCGTAGCAGAGCATATGGTAAAATCCGGACATAAGATTGATTTAAAAAAACGTGAACTCGTATAGAGAATTAGACGCGTACGAAACGGTATGTATGAAAAAGAACGGAAACTTATTGAACAGAGAACCACCCCCAATTGCACACTCGAGTTTGATTGATTTATTACCATAGACCCTGTTAAATGATACGGTTCGCTTTCGGTCCATCCTTCCCCGTAAAAGGCATGAGGCCACCTAGTAGATTGTAAATAGTCATATGGTTAGAAATTTTAGAGCCTGCGTAGAAAATAATTTGCATGTGTGATACAGTTTTTACTTTCAGTCGGTAACACGGTTGACAATGGGAGCCCACGTGCTCCCGAAACGCTGCGTTCCGCATAATTAATTAATTTGTGTGAGTGGAGTTTACTGCTATACCTGTGAATTATTAGCTCTTATTGAATTTGAAATGTTACAGCAAGATTTGAAAGAGAAATTTTCTAATATCGTTTTTTTTTTTTATATATCGCTTTTGTGTCTAAATGTTAATGTTACAATTAAAGCACAAAATATAAAAACTTGTAAAAATAAACGACCTTGCACGATACAAAACTCGTCTATATTAAGGATGTTAAAAAAAAATAATGGACAAGTGATTATGGCGTGACTTATATAATCATGTGTGTCGAAATTCGGCAAAACCTTTCTTGATAAGGTGATAGCAAGCGAGACGGTTCAAAAGGTTCATTTAAATATTAAGCAAAAAACGTCTCTATAAGGGGGAATCTATTTCTTCGATAAAACAGAAACAATGATGATAAATTTATCAATGCTAAGGTTCAAAGGTCATCAAATAATAAAATGATTAAAGCAATTCACGAAATTTTAATACTGACAAAACTAATAAGCAACAGCATCTAGATTGTAGCACTAAAATCAAAACGAGTATTATGTTAGACTATTACTACTAGATGGCACAACGTATAGTGTACGTAGAAAACATTTTATTGAATTCTTATAAGTTGTTTGGTTATATATGCAACTAATTTAACATCATTTACAACAAATTTATATTATAAAGGCAATGCTTAATGAAGATTGTTCAATAATGTTTCTTTCTTTTCTTTATGGTCACGGTGTATAACTAAACTACGTTTTGTTTGATTTGTATCCCCGTTCGATAGTAAGAAAATGATAAAGTTGTCAGTTATATATTTATTTGAATATGCAAAATATATACATTTCTATTTTGAACATCGTAATTATGTCTTTTTAATGTTTAAAACCAAATCACTTAAAAAATCGTACACAGTAACTTCTGTCCGCCTGATTATTTTAGTGGTCGAATGCGTTGGATTACAAAATTTGAAAATATCCAATCGAATTCAATCTCCACACCAGACAAATTTCTTTAAAAAATAGCCAAGACAAATAGCTAGACAAATCATTAAACTAATAATGAATCTGGGTAGTAGCAGTCATTATCAGGGCTACCATGAAGACGCCAGTAAAAACATTCTAATTTTCAATCATCCTCAACAATATCAGGTCAAAAATTATTATTCTGCACCCAAGTATCTCCACTAGTTTGCCGACAATTTGGCAGCTCTAATTATAGTATTATTCACTTCATCTGTACACTATGCCAGCTTGTTTAAACGTATGGATATGGTATGCCTTTAACATCCAGAATGATATCCATAATTGCATTATTGAAATATAGAAATAGCCACCATAAGCCTACATCAAGCGAAATATCCATAGTTTGATATGAACCTTTAAACAAAATATATAGTTTCCTTCCTCCAAGTTAAATTTCTTCCCGCCAGAAAATATGACGTTGTTCCACAAATTTCAGTCTTGTCTATTATGTTTCTTATGTCTCTTTTAAGGGTGGTTTTGAAACAGTTTAGCCACCGAAATAGGGATCCACCCTCGTATATATTTAACAATAAATAAATTTTTTAAGATGTTTGGCTCTTTTACAATAAAAGGTAAATTTCATAGGATGTCTGTTCAACTCTGTAAACCTATAGAAATTTCACTGTTTTGAGTTACCATTACTGTAAATGTTCCCTGTATCAAATGTAATAATTTTTGTTAATGTTATTTTCTTCTCGCATTTGTATATTTTTCCATGCATAATTTGCCGGAAATATTAAAAAAAAACAAATATTCTGCTCAAAAGTTCATATGGAACTATAGAAATTTCGCTGAGTGTAGTTTGAAACATGACGATTGCAAGGACTGTGTGGATGTACAATTCACAGGTATAGCAGTAAACTCCACTCACACAAATTAATTAATTATGCGGAACGCAGCGTTTCGAGAGCACGTGGGCTCCCATTGTCAACCGTGTTACCGACTGTCGGAGCCCACGTGCTCTCGAAACGCTGCGTTCCGCATAATTAATAAATTTGTGTGAGTGGAGTTTACTGCTATACCTGTGAATAGTTTGAAACATCCTTTATCAATTCAATATTCATAGATAATCTTAATTTTTCGAACTAACACTGTAGATACTTCATACTTTATACAGAACTTCATTAACATTTTCAGATCATTAAAGGAAAAACAATCTCAATAAATATTGCAATGATTAAACCCGGTTTATCACTTTCTACCCTGATATAAAGACATTACCGGCAGCGTAAATCTAAGATCCAGTAATCACCATTAACATTAATTATAAATAAGGTAGTATTTAATACGTTTCGTCTAAGAGAACGCCTTATTCTTATTTAGCTAGCAAAATGTTTCCAGGTAACCTGTTCACGACACAATGTAAAGATTTCACTTAAACACCGTGATATCTCGACTCTAAAAAGACTGGTTTTTTTTACATATTTTCTAGTCGAGAGAATGCCGGAACTGAAACGGATCATTCTCCTGCATAAATGCGACGGCTGGAAATGGTACGGCTGGTTAGTATTCGCCATATTTAAATTCCTATGCGTCTGTGGCCAAACCAAATTCGCCTTTGACGTAAAGAAGGATTTTATGCTATTTTCTTACGCGGCGGCAACTTATTTTATACCGCTTTTGGTGAGTCTTAACATATCGATAATAAGCATACATTTCTACACCAATTTAACATTGAATTTTTCAAGTAAAAGTTTTCCTATTTACAGTTCGGAATCGGTCTTGATTTTTCTAAATAATTTCTCCAATTTTTCCTTGTTTCTCGTTGCTTTTTAAACTGCATTTTCGACGTGAACAAGACAATGGTATATCATAAACGTTAGTAATCATGATTAGTCTCGGCAAAGTGGGGCAAGTTACAGGACAGTGCGGAGAACAACGTGGAGGGGCCGTATCAAGGCGTGTGTTCAATAACGTTTACGTACTCGCATGATTTATGATCGTGACTTTCGTGCTGTGGCGTTTATTCTTCCACCTGTCGGTGCACGTCAAATGTGGTGGAAATGATCCTTAAATATTATCCACGAGTAAATGATTTAATAGCTAATACGAAGACAGTATTTCTAAAGTCGCCAAAACGCACAAAAGGATTTCACGGACTCTGTACCAAACAGGCACTTTACACATTTAATTCTATCCCCTTCGCGTTTGTGATTTAGTGGAAACTTTTCAGAACAGTGAATGTCTCAGCACGTTAACACATGGGCTGAAAAGTCCCGGGCCTAACACATAGATGAAGCTAGTTTTATTGCAGTCACCTTTCTCTCAGTTAGTACTAACCTTCGAAAGACAGCTGTTAAAATTTCATGATATTCTATTCATTAGTTTGTGAGTTATTGTGCTAAGAGTCACGCTACTTTTGTCATTTTCAAAACTATGGATCAAAAACAATTTCGCGTTTTAATTTTACACTGCTTCTTGATGGGAAAAAGTACCGTTCAAGCGAAGCAATGGCTTGAAAAGTGTTATGGGGACTCCGCTCCATCAGAAACAACAATAAAACGTTGGTTTGCTGACTTCAAACGTGATCGTAGAGACACCGATGATGCAGAACGCAGTGGACGTCCAAATGAGGCGGTAACACCAGAAAACATCAAAAAAATCCACAAAATCGTTTTGAATGATCGAAAAGTGAAGTTGCGTGAGTTAGCTGACATCGTAAAGATATCAAAAGAAAGTATTGGCTTTATATTGCATGAGCATTTAACTATGAGAAAGCTCTGTTCAAAGTGGGTGCCGCGTTTGCTCATTGTTGACCAAAAACAAGATCGTGTTGATGATTCTGAGCAGTGTTTGGCCATGTTTAAACGTAACAAACCGGAATTTTTGCGTCGATATGTGACAATGGATGAAACATAGATCCATCACTTCACTCCGGAATCAAAACGATCGTCATCTGAGTGGACAGCAACTGGTGAACCTCGCCCAAAGCGCCCGAAAGCTCAACAATCGGCTGGAAAGGTTACGGCGTCGGTATTTTTTTATGTGCGTGGTATAATATTCATCGACTATCTTGAGAAAGGAAATACCATCAACAGTGAATATTATATAGCGTTATTGGAGCGTTTGAAGGCCGAAATTGCAAAGAAACGACCGCATATGGCAAAGAAAAAGATTTTGTTTCATCAAGACAACGCACCGTGTCACAAGTCAATCCAAACAATGGCAAAACTACATGAATTGAACTTCGAATTGCTCCCATATCCACCGTATTCAGCAGATTTGGCTCCCGGCGACTACTGGCTGTTTGCAGATCTCAAAAAACTGCTCGCCGGTAAGAAATTTCGCACGAATGAAGAGGTTGTCGCTAAAACTGAGGCCTATTTTGAGGCAAAAAATAAATCGTTCTAGAAAAGTGGTACTGAAATGTCAGAACGGCGCAGGAATGATTGCGTTGCTCTTGATGGAGATTACGATGATGAATAAAGCTAATTTTGAACCAAAAAAACCGTATTTTTTTTGTTAGGCCCGGGACTTTTCAGCCCATGTGTTATATAATATACATATATTGTATCAATATTTTATGTGTAAACATTCCTACGTCCGCATCGGCTATGCTCACTCATGAAGGCCACGATCATAAATGATGCGAGTATGTAAACGTTGCTGAACATTCGCCTTGATACGGCTGCCCGGCCCCTCCACGTTATTCTCCGCACTGCACTGTAACTTGCCCCACTTTGCCGAAACTACTATTCACTTATGTTAGCTTTTTTATATAATTTGTCTATAATTTTTGTCTTGTAATTTGGTTCTTTCCTGTTGAAGAATAAAGTAATCTTATTATTATTATGATTATTATAAATGTTATACGACGTGTTACATCCAAAAACAGCGTATAGCTAGAATATTAGAAGATATACTAATGTAATTTTTTACTCATCACTAGCATCGCTTAGATTTATCGAGAAAAAAAAAATTCAATGGGAACATCAAAAGTACATGTTAAGGTACATGTTCATGATCCATTTAACCCGAAGAAAAATTAAATTCATATTTTAAATAGGTGAAACTCTTTTACTTTAGGGTCTCGCAAAACTCCATTCCTGGTTAAAATACCACTCCAAGATCGAGCAGATGTACCGAACGATCGAGGAACGATTCTGGGACCTCAACAACACCAACAAAAACCTCTCTAATAAGCTTGCAACTCGTCTTTCGATAATTAGCAAGATCGTATCGGCCCACAGTTTGGTATCCATCGGAATCTGCACGACGATAGCCATTTTTCCTCTGGTAAGCTTTCCAGATGGCAGGAAAAATCTTCCATCGGCGATATGGTTCCCAGTTAATACGGATAAGGCACCAATTTACGAGATGATCTACACACTTTTAGCCATTAGCAACCACGTTTCCGTGCTTGTTAATCTTAACTATGACGGAATATATGTGTATTTCGCGCAAACTTTGGCCGTACAATTCGTCCTCCTCAAGGAATTACTTAGAAATATAACTGAGGTACCTGAGATAGTTGGGCCGTACAGATATCATTCAGAAAAATTTCAGAATGTTATCGAGGAGCGTTTGAAGACCTGTATTGAGCATCATGACTTATTGATGAGGTTAGCGCAATATTTGGTAAAGTATTTAATCAATTTTAAACAAACTAATTTCTAGATTTTCCAAAGACATACAAAAAATTTATTCATTTTGCTTGGGAGTCCAAATATCCTTGAGCATATTATCTCTTGTATTTACAGCATATATCCTATCAATGGTAAATATACAATAAAGAAAAATACCACGGTACCATAAAACTTTGTTTTTTTTTAGGACCATGATGACATCGTTAAAATTTTGAAATTACTAGCGTATGCCTCAGCTTTAACTACACAAGTTTTGCTATATACGTTGAATGGTACCGAAATTGAAAGACAGGTAAAGTTTGAAAGGACTTTAAAAGGATATTATATAAAAAGTGTTCAAATAAATTTTACCTCTAGTAATCCATTCCAATAAAAACTTTTGTCGCAACATGTACAATCTTCAGTTGCATTAGTTGTCAATTTAATAGAGTATTCGTTCAGATGTATAGCTGACTGGAGCTTGTTGAAATTGTATTGTAATTTAATACTGATTTAACACGGTTTTTACTATACAACACAAATCATTTATGGTTGAATCTTATTTTCAAAAGGGATGTAAGATTGATAACCAACCATTCTCTTGAAGATTGTTTAAAAGAATTTAGAAACAAAGTTTGTTATTAAGAGCTTCAGTAACAAGCTAAGCCATAATTATAATTGCAAAGGCTACTTTGAGGTAAAATTTATTTAAGCGCATGTTATAGTATGTATTTGATTCGAATTTAATGTTTTCAAGTATGAAACCGTAGCAACTGCAGCTACACAAAATGAGTGGTTTTATGGAAATAAATCCTTCAGACGTGGAATTTTATTTTTGATGATGAGATCGCAGAAAGTGTTTAAAATTAACGCCATGGGCTTGGCCGAGATTAACAATGCTTGCATAGTCATGGTAAATGAGATTCAAAAGTTTGTTCACTTGTTTCCTTTTTCTTTTTAGATTTATAAGACGGTGTTCTCAATATTAACGCTAATTAAGAAGGTGACACAATGAGAGGTGAAGATGGAAATTCAACGAAGTCCTTTTTTTTTTCAAAATTCAAGATTTGATTATGCACCTCACTTGGTAGATTTCAGAAGGAACATGTAAGATAGCTGAAGTATGAACCAATCGAGTACACATGACAAATGTATTTTATTAAGATATTTTGTAGAAATAATTTCATGGGTTGCTAGAAGGTAAATTTATATGATAATATAGTATTTGTGCTATAATTAGATGGAAATCTGTTGGGGAATAAAGCTTATTACTATCAATATTATACTATTCTTCAGTTATTGCATTTACCTTTCTCAAGATAAACACCAAATTTCGTGACGTCTCGAAAAAAAAATACCTTTTTAAAATCTTTCTTACTATTCATAAAACAGCATAGAAATTCATTTAATTCTGCTCAAATATATCTCTTACTTACGCAATATGTTTAAGAAGATTGCGAGGAATTCGATCCAGTCTTTAGGATACCCAGCAACGCAAAAGTTATTCATTCTTATTTTTTAATTAATTTTGATCTATTTGTAAATTGGTCTTCAATTAACTAACATAGAAACTTATTCCAAAAGTTCAAAATTTATTGTGGAAAAGCCTAATTTATAGCGAATTTCAAAGCCAAATTTCAACCCCTAAATATGCAGTTTTACAGCAATGAAAGATACCGTCATACCGTTGAGCAACATTCAATTGACATCTACCTACTGAGAAAGTTTAGTTAGTTAGATTACTCTCGTAATACATTCTACATCCGAACACATTTGGTTGCATATCCTCACGTCGAAAATAAACAAACGAAAAAAAGAGGCGGGAAAGCATCGACCTACAAATTACGACTCTGACAGCGTAGCTAAACAAACAAAAACAACTGGCCACGCAGCAAAATAAAAACAATTCGAACCGTGACTTCGTAGATATCCCGCCGTAACTCGACGTATTCGACCGCTTCATGTGTTCGGTCCGAAGCCGGACTGAGACTTCAACCATCTACCTATATGCATGCCACTCTAATCGAGACGGAGGTGACACAACCTGCTAGGTTCCAGCCGTTCTTATTGGTAGAGGCCATCACGTGTACAATACCACGCACTTTGTCGTGTTTTGTTCTCTCTGCAAGCGTATGTATACCTTCTCGTTCTTGAGAGCCTCCGGAGGTACCATTTTTCCCCTGTTCCGAAGTCGGCAACACACCGCTTTCGATGCTGCGGTGTTCTTCGGTAGTTCGCAGAGAAGTTCCGCGTCGATCTAGTTTCTTTCACGTTTTCTCGAGTATATCGATTCGATAAGACGCGATCGTTTTTATCGCTTATCGATCGATAACCTTTTAAAATCGTTCGAAATGTAACCCATTCCGAAGTCGGCGGTTTTAATGTGTCAGTGTGATGTCGGGTTGTTCTCCTATGAAAATCTACTCTCGCCAGTGAATTCTAGTGCGTTGTGTGCCATCGAAATATGCCCGCGATAACATTTTTTCCACGCCGCAAACGCTACAGCAGTGACAACGACGTCGGATACCGTTGGGTGACCGTGTGAATGACTCTTCCACTGTTTTGCGCTTCTGCGAGAAGCCCAAGAAGATCCGAATCGAACCCAATTACCGGAGAACGGGTCGAAAAGAAGAGATAGAAGAAAGGTGAAGCTATGGAGGATATAGCCTTCGGGGATTGGCCCGGTCAACCGATGGACCTCAGCGCCGGCGGTAATTCTTGGTTGCCAGCGTACGGTTACCAGCCGCCTACGACACTTCTGGAAAAGGAGGATTTTTTGGGCCACCCAGGTATTGAAATGAAAAAAGATTCTAAAGCTAGAAACTCGCGTACAAGCTGAGCTTATTGGGATAGGTTCGGGGTCTCTTTTGTGTGCTTTTGTTCGACTTTCGAGGTAACCTTTTTCCGTGCTGTACACGTTTGACGACAATCGTAAACATATGGTGTCGAGTTTTGATGTGGGGAGGGTGCTTAATCGTGAGAAATATATCGTTTTTATAATAATAATAATATTATTATTCTGCCCAACAGATGATCTACATACATCCAATAACAAAACAGAAAGTTAAGATATAATTTAACACCTAACATAACGCAGTACTCTTACAATACAAAAATAAATGAAACATATGAACAATAATGTATTTAAAGAATTTAAAGCAAAGTAAATTAAACCAATAAATAAAAGTATGACTACGCATTAATTAAATTTACGAAGAAATGGTTATCGGATTCGTGAGAAATGTAATCAAATTCTAATTTAAAAATTAATAACCTAGATTGCACTATGCAAATACAACACAGTCATATACGTTAAAGTAGTTTCTTTTCCTTTAAAAATATTTTTTTTATTAATAAAGGAAATTGAGCAATCTATTAACTTACATTTTCCTTTTTTTAAGAAAAGTATAAAATATACATCCTTTAAAAAAGCTTTTTTTTTATCTGAACTACTAACACAAATTGCGTCGTGAATTTTGACAATATCATTGTAAGGAAAGATAAATTAGATACAATGGCGGCCTCATAAATAGCACAAGCATCATTTGAATTAACCGCTTAAGTTGTTCCCGTTTAAATATTTATTAAACTAGCGTGAGAGTCCCCGAAAAGGTTGCGTGTACTTCCCCTACCTACGTATTCCAGAATAATACAGCATTCAATGAAAAAATTAGTTTCACTTTTCTAGAAGGCACATAAATAGCACAGTTGTCGGTTCTGTAATTTTATTATTTTGTAGCAAAAAGTGGTGTACTTACCATTTTTAAAATTAACATATTATTAATAACAAAAGTTTAGGTGTTAGTATAATGGGACGAGGAATACATTGCACACTAGAGAAAAGAGAGTTAATTTGCACCATGAAGGAGAATGGCATATCAATTTCAGAAATATCACAAACATTAAATTATTCACGTAAATTAATATGAGCTGCAATAAACCATATTCAGACGGGAAAAAAAGTTTAGAAAACAAGAAACGGAAGATTAGGCTTCATAAAACAACCTTATTCAAATTTTATAAACAATTGATGTATCGAGAAGAACAATACAACGTCGGCTGAAGGAATTTAACTTGGACGGGTGTATTGCAGAACGAAAGCCACTCGTATCAAATAAAAACCGTCAATGAAGAAGGCAGTTTGCGAAAATACCCAAAGAAAAGGCGCTTTCTTTCTGGAAATCTATACTTTGGACAGATGAGAACAAATACAACCGAATCGGGTCTGACGAAAAAATGTATGTACGACGTCCCATCAATCAGAGATTCAACTCTAGGTACAATATAAAAATATTGAAATACGGTGGAGGGAGTGTTATGGTACGGGCTTCTATGTCATGGCGTGGTGTAGTGTCTATATTCAGAATTGCAGAAAAAATGGATCGGTATATAGACCGCAATATTTTAGAAAACCTCATGGAGCCATATGCTGATGAATTTCTTCCAGTAACCTGGAGTTTAAAGCACGACAATGATCCAAAAACATACGAAGAGAACCGTAAAACAGTTACAAAGCCCTGATTTAAACCACATAGAAAATCTATGCGGGGATGTTGAGATTGTTATAAAGTTTAAACCTCTAGCGACATTAGACGAATTATGGAGTATTATTGAAGAAGCCTGGCGTAACATTCTAGTGGAGAGATGACAAAATTAGTTGAAAGTGATGTATAAAATATTATGTGTTTATTATGAACTGCATGCTATCTATTACATTTTTCTTAAGCTAAGTAAACTGAATCACTTGTTAACATTTACAAATTTATCAATTCATCCATACCATTTTACCTATGCTATTGATATGGCTACCTCTGTATATGAGAAGAACGTCAGGAATAGTTAATAAAACAATTATTATTATTAAAATTTATTTTCCATAAAAAATGAATACAATAGAATAGACATGTCCAATGAATATGAACAACCTAAGATTGAGTTAATCTTGAAAAAAAAAACCATCAGTGAGATTTTTGTGACAAAACAAAATGATTACAGTAGAACAGAAAATATCTTTAATGTTAATGGATATAAGCAACGACAATCTCAGCTAAGCTTGAGTTAAACTTGAAAAAAGCCTCAATAAGATATTTGTGCCACTTTAATGGAAAAGAAATTCAAAATTTGGTTCCAAATTTAGGGTATTTGAGCTTTGGATCATGTTCTTCAATTAACCCATTTCTATTTATTATGTAACACAGGTCACATAGAGAATTGTCAAGGAATAAATCAGAAGATAAAGAGATGTTTGAATTTAAAAGAACTACATATCCAATTGTTCGATTCAGATATCTTAAGCAGTCTATACCTTCAATCTAACATTCTCGTTAAGTTGAATTCCATATTCTATTGTCCTAGTGAGTCCTACTGAGAAAACCAAATTTAATTTAAACCGATTCACCTTCAGATATTGAATTCAAAATTTCTATAGCATTGCTTCTATTTAATCACGTACACTGCCGCTCATAATAGAATGGACACTTTAAATTTTAACAAAATATTTTAAAAAGAAGCACTTTTATTCATGTAAGCATAGCTATAAGCATGTACCATTTCATCGATTAAATTTACTCTCTAGCAAGCCATGATATTTCTCTTCTTTAAACTGAAGTTTGTAGAATAACTGAAAACGTGTAAATTGACTTATTCTGTTAAGTGTAGCGATCTTTCCTAAAAGACCTAGATTTGCTTTGCAATCATACCAAGCATTTTAGCATTTGAAAACATGTGAAAAGTGTAATGACATTTGCTAAATTCTTTTCTAATCTTTGAATACTAAGTATTTAACCATGATGGATAATTTTCCTACAATCTAGTCATCGAAATCTTCAGGTGCATACGCATTTTGATATATTTCATATAACTTCGATTTTTCAGTCTTTACAATATCCAACAAAGCAAAGGTTATACAATTCCTAAAATCCCTGAATTCATTGGTCTTTAACATACTTTCCAAGTGATGGCATGTCATTAATACAAGAAAAAGAAATTAGTATTTAGTAAGACAACCATATTCGTTTTTATTTTTTAATTAATTTCGATCTATTTCTAAATTGATCTTCAATTAACTTATATGGAAGGTTATTTAAGTTAACTGCATCCTACTCCAAAAGTCCAAAGCATTTTAGCGTTGATTTAAGAACAAGATACGGTAATTATCCTCTTACAAAATCTTATTTCCAGTGAAACAGCAAAAATGTAATAGGTAATTGTACGGTATTATTCATCGCAGTAGCCTTGAAAATGTAGGCGTTATATATGAGAACATTATTATTGGAGAAAAAAACAGGATTATTTCGATTTAGCATGGGAAAATGTAGAAAAATATTTATACACGTATTTAACTCTGTAACAAGAGTTCTTTGCAAGTAAGTACATATGTACATGTGTATAGCAACTACAATTCATAAACAAGAAAGCATTATCAAGTGTGTATAGACAAATAAAAATAAACGATAAAAATAATTATGTCCTTACTAGCGTTCCTAATGTTATTCGTATACGGTCTTTTAGGGAAATTACTATTACTAATTCATATATCGAGTGTTGTAATCGTATGTTCTAACTTAAACCTGAAATATCAAATGTAGTCTCGCAATAACTGTTAGTATCGGATATTAGAAATGGTAGTTTTTGAATTCTAAACTGGTATTTAATAAAGAAAAAATATATTAAAAGCAAGGCAAGAACCCAAATATATTATATTTTGCAAGATGAATATAATAAGTTTTGGAAAATTTTCTGATTCAATCTACACAAGTATTTAACAATGCAGTTTTTAAAATAGACGTCACTACGGCTCCCTGTATATATTTTTAGAAGCACACAAGTATGGATGTAACAAATATATCGTACATATACCATCCCATATCAGTAGACGTTTAAAGTTTTAATTTTAAATTGCGTCTGCAATGAAAACAATATTACTCTCTCGATCACGCACTTAATGAAAAGGCCAAACAAACAATAGGTGTTGTGTATGTACAGTTAATGGTAATTAAAATTACACCTATCCTCGCGTTTAGAGAAATTTGTAGCGGAAACACTTCATATATTTTATGTTTTCGAGTGTAAATACACTAGGGTGACAGAATAAAATAGACACCTACTAATTACAAAAAAAGATTCTATTCTCGTTATATATACAAAATATATTAAAACTTTTAAATTAGACTAATATTTTGTCGATCCACCTTTACTTGCGTGAAGTGCTGCGAGTCGTCGTGGCATAGAATCTATTAAATGATTGATGGTGTCTTCTGGAATATTTAATCACTCTTCTATAACAGCTGCCACGAGTTCTTCCTTATTGCTGGGTTTTGGGGATCGTTTCGCCATATTTGTCTGGATTATGTGCCAAACATTCTCTATCGGATTCATGTTTGATGATTGGCCTGGCCATGGTAAAATCCGAATCCCCTGTTCCTCTTTCCATGTGGTAGTTGTTCTTGCTTTGAGGCAGGGTGCTCTATCCTCCATAAAAGCGGCGTTGTCGAATATCGGTAGTAGTCCTTCTGTTAATATTTGGATATATTTTGCCGCATTTATATTTCCGTCGCAGATTACTAATTGCGATCTTCCACCGTACCATATCGCGCCCCACACCATGATGTTGACACCGCGGTATTTCACCGTCTGATGCAAAAATTTGTCATCCAGTTGCCGTGATGAACGTCTCCATACCCACGTACGACCACCATCACTGAATTGGCGGTATCTGCTTTCGTCTATAAAAATGACAGACCGCCAAAACTCTTCGGGCTTCGTTCGCATTTCGATTGCCCAAGCCATTCGGCGCCGTTTTTGAAACGCCGTAAGAAGAGGTTTTTTCTTTGCCACCCTTTTATACATCCCCACACTGTGGAGGTATCGCAGAACGGTGCGCTAACTTTTCTGTGAAGTTGCCGCAAGCTCAGCTGTACTTTTTCGCGGTTCTCTTAACACTTCGCGCACAAGCACCCTTTTACTTCTTTCAGAAGGTCCGGCACGACCTGGTCTCGGCTCCACTGTTGTTTTTTCCTTGCGTTTAAATTGTGTAATCACACGGTTAACTGTGGGGACAACGGAATATTTAAAAATTTACTTATTTCACGTTGCGAAGCGCCGCGTTCACTCACGTTAATATCACTCGAACCTTGTAAGCGAGGCATAGTTGTAACGATACTAAACTATGACGAATTCCTTCCGATACATCTACCTCTACCCTAATGACAAGAGAAAGTTCTTAATTTGTTCTTAGAATTTAGCTGTTTACATATTTATACCGCTTTACCTGGTGTCTATTTTATTCTGTAACCCTGTACACTGATTATCCATTACTAGGCCGCATATACCATAGCTAAATAATCTCTATACTTCTAAATCCGAATTTTTATTTTCTTTTCTCTAGAAAACTTATACGAATCGTATAATCAGCTGTAATTCAATTGGCAGGGACTGTACTGTCGTACAGATACGATTTCGAAATGACAAACATGAGTAAGTTCAAGTATTAATCCAAAAAGATATTGTATTACGCATACGTAATGCTATCACTAAAATGGTAAATACCAGACACGATTTCAGGATTAACGTATTGTATCATAAAAATGAGATTGACTGATAAGAACTTGTTTATGTTTTAAAATATACGAGGTGTGAGAATTAAATTGTCAAAAAGATAACGTAATTGTATTGAAACGATATATGTACACTATCGTCCGCATTAGTTCGGACACGCAAATAAATTAAAATAAAAACGTGAAAATATTTTATTATTATATTAAGAGTTTACATTTTACGGGGTGTCCGAACTAATATGGGCGATAGTGTATACGCATTCTTCTAACATTTAATATTCAGCATATTTCTTAAAGGCCTGCGTCAAACTCTTTATTTACTTAGCTTACCATGCGATCTACTAGACTACATTCTTTTAAAGCTATTGACCAATTGAATAAAATAGAAGAAATGCGTAATTTTTAGATTGTAAATACGGCACAAGCATTGTGTACTATTTTTATCATCAAGAAGAATGTTTCAAATTTATCCAACAGCTCTACTACGAGACTGCTAGAAAAAAAAATGTGTACCCTTTTCGTAATGGTGCCATAAGATCCAAGTTGGCAAAAGCTTAGTTTATTTTGCATAATTTTCATGTAAAAATTTTACTAATCTTGGAATTGTTTCAAAATCAATAAGTATTCCTGAGGATTTGCAAGACTATTTTTTTTTAATCCTATGTCATTTATACCTTGCGGTGTCGGACTATTTATTTCTTATTTTTATCTTCCACAGGTTCCTGTTCTGAGCCAGTTGTTTGGCTTCAATCCATCCTATACTTCGCTTTTCCAATGTTCTATACACCTGCTCCTTCCAGGTGTTTCGGGGTCTACCTATTCTATTTTTGCCCTCTGTTTTGGCTTTAAATATCTTCTTTATGATTCGATCTTCTTCCATTCTATGCAGATGTCCAAGCCAATACCACTTGTCTCTCTTCTATGACCACTTCTACTGGTTTGATACCCAGACTATTAGTGATTGTCGTGTTTCTGATTCTATCTCTTCTAATTACTCCTTCTATTCTTCTTAGGAATCTCATTTCCATGGCCGTAACTCTGCTTTTGATTCTATTCGTGGTTATCCATGACTCACTACCATATGTTAATGTTGGTCTGACCATTCTTTTATACACCACTGTCTTTATTTTTTTTGCAAAAATTGTGTACACTTTTCGTAATGATGCCATAAGGTTCAAGTTGGCAGAAGCTTAGCTTATTTTGCATAATTTTCATGTAAAGATTTTACTAATCTTGGAATTGTTTGAAAATCAAAAAGTATTCCTGAGGATTTGCAAGACGAAACTCTCCACTATTTCAATCTTCTACAAAAAGAGGAAGAGGTGTTAATCCCTTAAGCACTTTAACATCTCAAACTGATTCGAATCTTGTTCAGAAAAGGAACCTAATACAAAAGAAAATTATACATTTGAACCTGTAAATTCTAAAAGCAAATTTGTCACCCCTCGTATAAACAATCAATACGGAAAACTGAAATGAGACAATAACACTTTTCGTAGTATTATCTCTCCTAACTTTGTATATCTAAAAGAATATCTTTCCAAATTTAATCTATTATAATGAAGCATTTACGAAAAAGGAAACGTGTACATTCCGCAAAATCATTTAAAATATAATTATTACGACTTTAAACGCCTATTGTCCTTTCATTGGAAGGTCGATTACATTACTCGAGTTGATAAGATTGCCGCATTATCGCCGATGCAACATGTACACATAATACATATCGATTTTTTCAATTAAGACATTAAAGCTTCTAAATTGTCGAATATATCATAATTTATCACCCTATCAATTGTCTTACGATAAGAATATAAAGGACGTAGTATCTATAGTCTTCTAAAGTAATTTATTAAAGAAAATAGATGTTAATTCCTTCCCATAAATATCAAAATTCATTTTAGGAATCCTTGCTTTCAAAGATGGAAAATGTTTGAGATCCTTTCTTTTCAGTAGATCTATCATTAGTAGCAATTTACTTTTGAATATGTTTATTGCACTAATCATCTTGGTAATAGTTTTTATCTTGCATTGTGACGTCCGTTAAAAATCCTAAACCAGTCAGCCAGTTTTCGCTTTTATGCATCTGAACCTATCAACTCTTTCGTGTAGAGAGGCATTTATTTCGGGCAATAATTCTTGAAGCATTTCTAGGAATTTTCCGCGACTCAACCGTCTTACGTCTGTGCGAAACACTAAATCAGTGTCTTCAGCAGATTCACTATCTTCCAATTGCAATTTGAAGAGACGTCGTTGCAAGCTTCGGGCACGGATGAAATTCATAATTTTTGTTGCGATGTTCAGGACCTCCCCTATGTTTAGAACTTTTGAACACAAAACTTGTTGATAGATGATGTAATGGAATGAGGAAAATTAAGGAAATCGTCATTAGCTCGACACCATGCAACGAAACCATTTTCGTTTCTCCATTTGTTGTAGTGCACACTAATTTATAGATTGGTGGCTTCTAGCTTTAACAAAATTTAAGAGCATCATATACACTACAGCTCAAAAGTGTTTAGGCACTCTCACTGTCAGCTAAAATGTATAAAAACTCAGCAAAAATGTTAATAATATTTATTTTTTATGTACAGGTACACGTACATGAATAAAAATATATTAAATAAACGTGAAAATTAAAACATTTAATTTAAATTTTGCTTTCATTTATGTGACCTCCTCTTGATTTAATAATTGCAGCACACAATCGAGGCGTTCTCGCAATAAGTTTTGCCAGAGTTTCTTGTGTTATTGAGGTCCAACTCAATTGCAATTTGTTTCACACGTCAGTAGCTGATGTCGGAGCCGATTTCCGTACCTCCCGATCTAGTTCTTCCCCGTAGTAACTCGATTGGATTCAAGTCGGGGCTATGAGGAGGCCATTCCATAATTTTGAGAGTTCCTTCCTCTTCTAAATGGCGTAAATAGTCTTTACATAATTTAGAGAAATGTTTGCTGGAAGATAAAATTTTGACCCAAAAATCGAATTCCGGAAGGTATTGCGTGGTTCTCCAAAATTTCACGGTAGCCTTCTTTTTTTAATATACTGTCAATTTTCACAATGTCCCCTACATTAGTGCCAGCAAAACAGCCCCAAATGATGATAGAACCTCCACCATGCTTCACGGTAGCAGCAATATACTCTTCTCCGGCACATTCACCCACAGATCTTCCTACGAATATGCGTCTTCGGGTTCCGAACAGCTCAAATTTGGACTCATCCGTCCATAGGACGTTGTTCCACTCTTCTATGACCCAGTGTTGGTGTTCACGAGCCCATTTAAGTCGCTTTTGCTTGTTTTGTTTGCGTAGTAATGGCTTTTTCATCACAATACGGCTTTTTGTAGGCGACGTTTGACTGTAAAAGCACTGACTAATTTTTGGCGACCAACATATAATTCTGCGGTGATTTCCGGGACTGTTTTGCGTCTCCCCTGTTCCTCTTTCCATGTGGTTGTTGTTCTTGCTTTGTGGCAGGGTGCTCCATCCTCCATAAAAGTGGCGTCTTCTATAGATAAAATGGCGTTGTCGAATATCGGTAGTAGTCTTTCTGCTAATATTTGGATATATTTTGTCGCATTTATATTTCCGTCGCAGATTACTAATTGCGATCTTCCACCATACCATATCGCGCCCAACAACATGATGTTCACACCGCCGAATTTCACCGTCTGATGCAAAAATTTGTCCTCCAGTTGCTGTGACGAACGTCTCCATACCCACGTACGACCACTATCACTGAATTGGCAGTATCTGCTTTCGTCTGAAAAAATGACAGACCGCCAAAACTCTTCGGGCTTCGTTCGCATTTCGATTGCCCAAGCCATTCGGCGCCGTTTTTGAAACGCCGTAAGGAGAGGTTTTTTCTTTGCCACCCTTTTATACATCCCCACACTGTGGAGGTATCGCAGAACAGTGCCCTGACTTTTCTGTGAAGTTGCCGCAAGCTCAGCTGTACTTCTTCGCGATTCTCTTAACACTTCGCGCACAAGCACTCTTTTACTTCTTTCAGAAGGTCCGGCATAACCTGGTCTCGGCTCCACTGTTGTTTTTTCCTTGCGTTTAAATTGTATAATCACACGGTTAACTGTGGGGACAACGGAATATTTAAAAATTTACTTATTTCACGTTGCGAAGCGCCCCATTCACTCTGGCCAACGATGCGACCCCGGGTGAAGTCGTTAATATCACTCGAACCTTGTAAGCGAGGCATAGTTGTAACGATACTAAACCCTAATGACAAGAGAAAGTTCTTAATTCGTTCTTAGAATTTAGCTGTTTACATATTTATACCGCTTTACCAGATGTCTATTTTATTCTGGCACCCTAGTGTACTTCGTACACCAACGCAATAGCAACTTTTACTTTATGTTTCAGTGTAATAGCAAGATCATTGCGCAAAACGATCCAATTAACAAAAGACTATCCAAACTAACACAATCAACCGTAATCATTTGAAGCGAATCATCGCTAACGTGCAACAGTGATTACTCTTAATTTCGATTAGTGTCGATTTTACCAGAAGAGAAATTAGATATTACTATATCGAACTTTCACAATACATCCGATAAATTTCAATTTTCAATTATGCCAGCGTTTCCCCAGGTTCAAGATTCAATTGTTATAATTAGTGAACGCTTCCAGATCTTTTTTTTGCTCTTCCATTGTTTAACTGCAGAACGATTTAATTCGCTTTTAAGTTTTCACGGTGTCAAATGCGATTCCGAACATTGTTTTTGTTCTCACAATGGACCCCTACAGATTCACACACCGTAACGAATCCGTTTGTTGTTCTTTTTTTTTTGTAAGCGTTCTTGTTCTACCTCGAATGCAATATGTGAAAGTGAAATGGTTTGGGTGTTATTTTTTTTTAATTGCTTTATGTAAGGTGACTTGATAGCTTTGTGTAGAATCGAGGACATTTAAAGATATTTAAATGATTTCGTAAGCGTTGTAGGGGAATTGCATTTTTTTTTAGTAAACTTTTGGACTTATTTTCTGAATTAAATATTCCCATGTATGTTTAATCATGTGGAACTCAAGGCTCTGAGGTGGTCACTGAATAATTTTTCAACTTACTGAAGAACGCTGCAAAATGCTTTTTGGTGACGTTATCCTGGATGTTCGAAACAATTACTAGGTGTAAAGACTAATAGACTAACCTATTACACTGTCCAACGCAATTGTTGCTGACTGTTGAGACTTGTTTTTTACTAATTTGGGTGTGTTGAATCAGAAAATCATATTAGTTTTTCGTATCACGTCAAAATCTAATTCTATACTTAAGAAGTGAGAAGACAGCACTTTGTGCTGTATATTTTGGGTTAGGAGACGCTTTGAACACCCAAGTCGATCATCGTATGAGGAGGATCCAGTCTTCCTTGGTACCGAATTTCCATGGTTTTTAAACTTTGATGAAATCTCTCACCCTAGAGAATCTAAATTATCGGAAACCTATCTAAATCACTATGAAGCAAATGAAGCTTTGAACTTATATTACAACCTAGGCGGTAAAATTTTTGAAGCATTGACTTCACTAGATCTTTGTAATCGAAGGCTTTTTTGTTTCCAACAAAATTTTTCGCGACCATATTGAATGAAGTCCACACATCTTTCTCGGCCTCCTTCATAGAGTTAATGAAATTTGGATTTGTTATTAAAGTTTTAATTCGAGGTTCATCAAATACCCCAGCTTTAAGTTTTTCGTTAGTTACTTCATAAGATCCAATTTTGGCAAAGAAGAAATGTCGTGACGTGATAGGGAAAAATGGGTTTCATATTTGGCATTAGCGTATCTACAGGTAGAGACACAATTATTAGGCACCCCCAATTTTTTTCAATTATCTTTAAGATAAACATTGAACAAATAAAATAAATATTATAAGAGCAAATATTTATCACTGAAAACTAAAAATTCAATGTTTGGTTGGCCCCCTGCGGGCTTTTATGACAGCTTCAATCCTTTTAGGCAAACTGGCTACTAACATGTGGCAGGTTGAAGTTGGAATGTCCTCCCATACTCTTTCAAGTATTGCTTTTAATTCTTTTTTGGATTTGCACTTGTGTTCACATACTTTCCGCTTAATAATAGCCCACAAATGCTCGATCGAATTTAGATACGGGCTTTGGGGTGGCCATTCCAAGATGTCAATGTTCGCTTCCCGAACCAGGCCAAACTTGCAGACGCAGTGTGGCATGGTGCATTATCTTGTTGAAATAAAACTTCGTCAGTATTCATTCCGAATAATTAATTGAGGGCAGTAAAACTTCATCTAACATGCTGGCGTAGGTCCTCGAGTTCATTCTACCAGTGCACACGAACATCTCCCCAACCCCTGTCGACGTCATATACCGAATAAATTCCAGATATCTGTCTCCTGTCAATGTACCATTGTAGAACACCTGACCAAAAATTATCGAAGTAATCCCCACGAAACATTAAAAGTAAATCGAACTTGTGTAGGATGTGGATGAGGTATATTTTTGCCATCAACTAAAATCCTCCATAACTTCCGTATTATTCGTTTTAAGACAATAGTGTGTTAAATCCTTTACATCATAACTTAATACATCTTCCAATTTTTTTTTTAATATACAGGATGTTCCGTCAAAATGTCTTGGACATGCGTTGCACAATTGTTTTCTCGTATACTCCGTATTAATCATCGTTAAAAACACTATTACTTTGTTGGTATGGTCCGCACTTAATTTGAATCACCCTGTATATTGCATTTCATTATTAGAAAGCAAACAAAATCATAAAACAATTCAATTCTAGACCACGCAAATAGACCATTGGTCAATTACGTCATGAAAAAAATATTCGTTTCTCTCGTTAACAGTTTATTTAAAACCTCAAAAAAAAAAAGAATTTATCAAGTCAAATAACATATGTTTTATTTTCCTGACAAGTTGGCGCAACGTCTGAAAACATCGACCCGCTGAATGAGATACATACTTTCTTCTATACAGATGACAAACTCGAATATTATGCAACATGCTTGCAGGTAAATCTCACAACTTTCCTTCCGAGAAACCGGCATTTTTAGATCACTAACGTTTCGATTAACCATGAGTTTGCTCGAGTCCGATTATTTAAGGAAGGAATTTTGCTGAATAGTACCGATGTACTGGCGCCGTAAACTGTGCTAGTTTCTCTAGAATTAAGTTTATCCAACACCAATTCCAATGGACGCTGTTCCTATTTATTTTAGAGATTTAGTTAATGTTTTGACGGGATACAAGCGAAATATTTGTTAGCGCGAAACGATAACACACATAACTCTTGCGTTACAAGATAGTAACACTGGGAATTGGGGACAATCCTTTTAATTACTCCGATTTCTTTTAAAAAAATTCATTGTTTACTAACTGGCTTTAATGGAGAAATCTAAATATCTTAATCTAAATGTATGCAATTGCTGTGGAATGATTTACAGTTTAGGTATTGAAAATATAAAATATACGAGGGGAGCTCCAGAACTTCGTGGAATGGAGGGGATGGAGTGGGGATAGGGGCGCTCGCTAGGTGTCATTCTGATTGGCGACTCATCATTAGTATATAAGTTAAGTTGCAGCCCTATAGCGTTAACTATGGAGGAAATTGAACACTGTGCTGTGATAAAGTTCCTTACAAAGCAAGAAAAGAACGCTCAAACCATATTGAATGAAATGGAAACCGTTTATGGGGAACAGTGCCCTGGTAAATCAATGATTTATAACTGGCATGGTCTTTTTAAACATGGTCGAGAGTCAATTGAAGACGACACCCACTCAGGACGGCCAGTTGAGGCCACCGCATCAGACATCGTCGAAAAAGTGCAAAAATTTCTACTGCAAGATGCCCGTTTGAAGAGAAAACAATTATCTGCATTAGTTGGAGTATCAGATACCACCATTTTGCGTATCCTACATGACCATCTGGGTGTGACAAAAGTCAGTGCAAGATGGGTACCGAGAATGCTCACGCCGCTGCAGAAACAGCAGCGCGTCTGTGCGTCCAAACAATTTTTGGAGCTGTGTGGAGACAAACCTGCACAGATTTTGGAGCGGATTGTTACCGGAGATGAAACATGTGTTCATCACTTTGATCCTGATTGAGCCTGAGTCCAAACAGGAGTCCATGCAATGGCATAAAAAGGGAACACCACTGCCAAAGAAATTCAAAGTGTCAGAATCGGCTGGAAAGTAGATGGGTACTGTTTTTGGATATGTGAGGGGATATTATTGATGGATTACAAAGAAAAAGGTAGGAGAGCATAACCGGAGAATATTACGCGGCGATATTTAAAAAATTAAAGGAGGCCATCAAGGAAAAACGTCGAGGAAAGTTGAGCAAGGGTGTGTTGCTCTTGCAAGACAATGCGCTGGTTCACAAGAGCAAAGTTGCAATGGCTGCTCTGCACAAGCATAGCCTTCAATCAATAGTCCATCCACCCTACAGTCCAGACCTGGCACCTAGTGATTTTTATTTCTTTCCCAATTTAAAAAAAGACTTACGTGGAAGAAAGTTTTTCGACGACAATGAGGTAAAGGAGGCAATTTTGGCCCATTTTGAGGCGAAAGATAAAAAATATTTTTATGATGGTTTAGAAAAATTACTTCATAGATCTAATAAATGTATTGTGCTTAAGGGTGATTATATTGAAAAGGAAAAATAGATTTATTGTTTTATTTTATTTAAAAACCTTTCATTCTACGAACTTCTGGACATCCCCTCGTATAATTATAGATATTAAGAAAACCAAATATTCTGTTCCGAAATTCTTATGGAACTAAACAAATTCCTCCATCGAAAATACTCCTTCCTCTGTATTTACTTTCCAGCATTTATCATATCAAATAAACAAAATGGACTACTGTTCAAGAAAGCAACTCGTCTCGCTAAAGAGAAAAAGTTACCCACTGTTAGGCTATCTCACTTGACGTTAATGTTTTTCTTTTTTTCTGATCGTCTGCTACACGCTCTGATTAATATTTGACATAAATTTATGCTTCTTACTTCAATTACTCAGTGAGACTATTTGAGTAAAGATGAAAGGTGAAAGAATAAATATTATAAATATGCATCAGGACACGCAATTCGAAATATATAGTCGCTAATCGCTAAAAGATGTTTTAAAAGTGATTTGAATTAAATAAAATATTGTATGGATAGGCCACAACATTTATGATGCCCCAAATGACAAATTAGATTAACATACACTACTGTACAAAAGAAAGAGGCACCTACATAAACTTTATGGAAAGATAACTTAAAATGTTTTACCGTAATCTAAGCAACTATATTGCGCGATAAATGTTTACAACTAATACAATATTTATTTCACTAAATAACATACAGAATATCTTCAGAACTTTTAGTTTTTTAATATTTTGTATGGTTACCCATATTTTTGATAGTGTTGCTTACACGAGGCTGGAGACTACCATCTAATGTTCTAATGTAATCGTCCGGAATACGATACCACTCTTGTTGCAATATGTTCCTGAATTCGTTTAAAGTCTTTGGTGTCCTTTCAGTCTTTTTACGGTCAAGATAATCCCAAACATGTTCGATAATAGTCCGGGCTTTGTTGCGACCAGACCATAATGGAACTACTCCGTCCTCTCGTAGCGGACTTCAATCGTTCTTAACCAGTTAAGAAGTGTGTCTAGGATTGTTATCTGCAGGAAGAAATTGTTACGAATTAAACGATGCCCAAAAGGTATAGCATATTGGTCCAATATCGTTCGATATTTCTCCGATGTAAGCTTCCCTTCAATGTTAATAATGTCGCCAACTCCTTGCGATGAAATACTGCCCCAAACCTGGATATTGCCACCTCGATGTTTGACAGTAGCTTCTATACATGGTGCTGCAAGAACTCCTCTAACACGTCATCGGACACGTTAACGAAATTCAAGGTTATTCAAAGAGTGAAGAACATAAATTTTATCAATAGCAAAAATAACTTAAATTCGATATTAACCAATCCGACACAGGTGCTTTTTTTGCTTAGTGTAGGGTATATCCAAAAGTAAGTTCAATTTTTTTAGTTAAAATTATATGTTCGTTTAACAAGTATATAAAAATGATAAATTATTGTAAGTATGCTCCAGCAGAAGCCACAACCTTCGCCCATCCTTCAGGCAATTTACGAATTCCCTGTCTGTAAAAATCGTCGTCTTTTAAAGCGACCCATTCATCAAGCCAAGTTTTGATACCTTCATAAGATGTGAATAGCACGTCTTTAAAGCCCGACTGAATCGATCCAGTATCCGGAGTAAACAATATTCCAAGAGAGCAATGTCTGGCCAATATGGTGGATGAGATAGAACTTCCCAGTACTGTCCTTTTAAAGATATTTTAACGACGCGCACTGTACGTGGCTTTGCGTTGTCATGCTGCAAAATTAGTGTCCATTCGTGTGGCATCCAATTTATAAATCTTTGAACCATTCCCGTTCTACGAAGACGTCCACTAACAACGGATTGATCAACACTCAATACTTCTGCCAATTCTTGTTACGTTTGTGTGTTGTTTTCATGCAATGTTTGGAATCTTTCATCTTCAAATTTTTTCGGTCCACCTTGACGTTTTGCGTCTTCACCATCGAATAGAACCTTCTTTAGATTATCTAACAACCTGATACATACACTAAAAGAAAAAGTATGTTCACCTGAAGCATCTACAGGTAAATGATAAAAATATAACAATTCTTACTGCGAATGATGATTATCTGGTACCAAACTATCTATTTTAAATTGAATAAAAAGCCAAATGTTATATACTACGTTTTGAAGAGATTTTTCAAAATCAATACATATAACAACACCTGCTCCACCTACTAGTAAAACGAAACTTACATCTATATATACCCAATAGAATACATAGACTGTCGCAAAGACATCTTGACTTATCTTTGCACTATCATGCACTCACGACTATAAATGTTACACTGTATATTATATTTATACTGTATAAGTTAGATAATGCAACACAAACTTTTTCTGCAATAAGTCCCGATATTTCTCACATAGTAATGCGTTAAGGATTTAACATTGAACGCCACCTTATAAATTGCAGCTGGATAAAAAAGAAAAACTGAAGTGAGTAGCATACTTATGATGATTAGCAGTTCATTTGCTAGTTACAGATTGCTAAGCGTATGGTTTTAATGTCGAGCATTTGCATCTGCATCTGGAAAAAAAGGGCGATATTAAAATGCGTGACATTTTATGAAGTTACATGGATATATGCGCATAATTGAATATGCTAATGCGATTTCTTGTAACTAATTAATATGCGGGATGTTTTTAAGGGAAGAGAATGTAAGGTTGTTCTATAAAAATCGTCCTAACTTCTTTTATTTTTATTGCTTTACAAATAAACCTTAACAGATCTCTTGAATAGCTTCTAATTCAGTCCCACTTCCTTATCATAGCGATTAACACTTTATATAATGCTATTGTTACAAGATTACGTTAGTAACCCTGTCGTTTATAACAGATACATATGTAAATATATTATTTACATAATATAAACATATTTTCACTTTTCTTTTATTAAGAATATTTTAATACTATTCTTACATACGTATTTTCGATAATATTTTGTAATAATATTGGTACAATCCGGCATTTACAATAAAAGAAACAACATGTGGAGAATTACGTATAACGAAACCTTTTTTTATACTTCATTCATTTGTGAGAGTGTATTTCACTCACACTTCAGAACTACGTGAATTGGTTTTTGAATAGATTGTTGGAATATTGAGTAACCCTTTTTAAATTTCAATAATTTTACTTAATCTGATAAAATCTATATCTTTGTTTATAACACTCTCATGACTCCACACAACGACAACTTATTGCTTTGAAATTCTTCTATTGACTCAAATATACTTTTATAATTGTAGTGTTTTTTTTAATCGGCTTCAAATCTTTTTTGCACGTCAGTTTTAGACACTTTACGATACCCATCATTTATTATTAATAATTTTATTATTATTCATCTGTGGTTGATCTGCCTTTTCTAAAGCCCCTTTGTTCTTCCCTACTAGTTCTTCTGCTATGACTTTCAACCTGTTCTTTAATATTCTAGCGTGAATTTTATAAGCGATGTCTAACAAGCTGATTCCTCGGTAATTTTGAAAGTTATTCTTTCGTCTTTTTTGAACAGCGAGACTATTTTCGGTGTTTTATGACTACTTCTTGTATTGTTGTTTCGTCAGTATTTATCTTCTACCAGAGTTGTTCATAATGTTCTACCCAGTTCCCCTCGTCTATGTTATTTATTCTTCTTCTCACCCAAGACTTCAGATGCCGTTTTTTTTCCACTGCTTGTTTTATATTTTGCCATTTTTCGTTAATATCTTGATTTGAAACGTAGGACCACAAATTATATTTGTTAAAAATTCTCGCAATAATAGAAAGCCGTTTGCAACCATGTTGCTCAACGGGTTAGAATTGGCTTTGGTGGCTAAGGAACACCAGAACACCGTCTGTGCAATGCTGGAATCCATTTGAGAAGTCTTTCTATCTTTTACTACAGCTTTGAACATGTTTTCGATGTTTTACGTACAATTGGTGTATAATTCTGTAACACTCTCCGGATGATATCTTCCAGTTGGGATTGTATCTGTTCCAGAGTATTATGTTTCTTTCTGTGAAAGTTTTACTGGGAGATTCCTGTTAACTTCAATAAAAAACTATTTAAGATTGTACAAGGGTTGTCTCTTAAGTTTTGCAAATAGAGCTGAAATAAAACAATAGAGAGCTGTTAAAGAAAAATTGCGCTTTTGAAGGAATTGACTGCTCCTTTTGACGACTGGAACCTTGACCACGCAGTCCATTATTGATTTTCGAAAAGGTAAAGAAATCGTTAGAACTTATGCCCGGATTGCACGAGGTATGGTCCAAAAATTCAATTGACTTGCGTGCTGTGAGCAAACTTGCATTGTCTTGGTGGAGGGGTTGATTTTTCGAAGCTCAGCGATGACTTGCGGCAAACAAATGGTCGTATACCAATCGGCAATAACAATTCTTTAATTTTGTAGAAGAATTATTGCTACAAGAGCTGCTTTTGAAACAAATTTCGCCACTATCTTTTTAGAGACATTACGAATTTGAGTTATGTCGGTCTTTCTTTACTTTGGAACACCCAAGCAGACGATTGGCGTACATTTTCTGGCTTGTATGAGTAAATCCAATTCCGGCATTGTAGTAATCTAGAGTTTTAGTACTGACATTTGATTAGTAGCGTCCTCTATGTCCCAATATGCAAAACTTAAAAGGCATTCTTCGTATTGGCATACCTCGTTGAAAACTACATACGGTTTTATAGCTTCGAAACGTGCTTAAACGAAATTGATACATCGTAAATATTGACGATCTTTCTCCTCTAAAAATAATAGTAATAATGATATTCATCATCGACGAACGTCAATTTTTTTTTTTCGATTATTCAAAATCGTGACTCACCTTCTATATTCACACGTGAGCCACTTCCTTTTACAAACAATCCGTAGATACGTAGGAAATACGACGGTCGTTTGTTTTTAGTCCGTTCGGATCTGACCTAAAATGTCTCCGCGAACGGAGTCAGGCATTCACAATTCTCCGGCCAGATATACCGACGTAGGTAGGCATTGATTTATACATTGTCCCACTAATTGAGAAGCTGAACATTCTCTCTCTCTCCACACCGCTACATTTCTTACGTCTTCGCGTTTGGAAAGTTGGTGGCTGGTTTACGTAATTTTTCGTTTTTTTTTTCTTTTTCTTGTCTACACTTTTGAAATATAGGTAAATAAATCTGATATTTTTTTCTTCGGAACGTCTTCAAATGTCCAAATATTACACGCTAACCTGTCAGAAACATTTCAGACACAAACTACTTAAATTGAAATTAGTTTTATGGCGGAGGCGATTTGAAGTTGTATGCTGTTATATAATTGTTTTTTTTTTTTTTGATTTTTGAGTGTATGCGTATTTTAATCTGGAGAGAAGTTAATAAAGGGGGCACCCGCTAATCCGAATTAATTAAAACATGGACGATTTGGATTATCGAAGAATTCGGAATAGTGAGCCATCATTAAAATAATTTAAAAATTGGGTTTTAGACTGTCTAAGTGTGTGCAGTGTTCCTAATTAACTCATGACTTCACCTTGATTTGAAACACTATCATCGCTATGTAGAGGCAAAAGGTCGTCATCTCTATCAAGCCATTCGTTAAGTTCAATTTCAGTTTCGTGATTATCAGACGAAATTTGTTTCTGATTTCAGTAAGTTCTTGCTGATTATCTTCAGAAACTAGCCATTTCTTGAGTCGAATAAGAAATTATTTTTCCAGCATTTATTTATTGCATCAGTAGCATCATTCTCCCAAGAGCAAGAGAGAAAGAAGACTGCATCTTTCAAATTAATATTTTTAAGGGCATTAGAAGTGTCGTCCTCGACAGCCAGAATGTGGACCAAAAGATTTTTTCGATAATAAAGTTTTGTTAGTCGTATCGCATATTGATCCATTGGTTGAAGTAACGGGGTTACAATTCGCCATCATTGCTTCTGAAGCATAACTGGGAGCATTGCCGATTCCAGCTTCCCATTAAGATCGTTCTTTTTTTGAAATGTTCTTACTTGTTTGACAAAAGATGCGCGAAACCATTCAACAAATAATGCGGATGTCATCCATGCATTCTTTGTTGAATGGTACTGAACAGGAATATTAGCGTTTTTAAAAGCTCTAGGATTATTAGCTTTACCAATAACCATCAGTGTTAGTTTATGACTACCATCGCCATTGACACAAGCGAGAAAATTTACTCCCTATATGCTGATTCGTCAGCTTAGTATATCTGATTAGGCAATAGCGTAAGCTCGTTCATTTTTTCTGTATTTTTTTTTTTCTAGAAAAGGCTAAACCATTGTAGGATCGCTTGACAGCTTTTCTCCACTAACCTTTAGTTTGCGAATACCATGCCTTTCTTGCAATAAACTTGTTATCACTGTAATGTTTGGCATAAATCTGTATAACCTTTTCCCTTAGAACAGTGGTGGTTACGTTCGCGTGTCTTTCTCTTTGTGAGATATTCTGAATTGTGCAGATTTTTTTTCGTTTTGGCATAGCATTTTTCTGTAAGATTTTTAGATAACCCACTAAAACAACGCCAAACCATCCCACAACCTCCACGATGTTTCATAGTAAAAACCACACATTAATCATGTCCAATCATTTTCCAGTCTGCCGCCTCACAAATTATTGACGTTTTGAACCAAATGTTTGAAATTGAAATCCTTATGTTGAACGATCCATTCCGGCCTCTTTTTCTTTTGTTGTTTTAGCAATAGCTTTTTCAAAACTATTCTTTCCCTTAGCCCTACTGAGGAGCCTCCATTTAACTGTTGTGTTCCTCTTGAAATATTAAACTATTGGGTGATCTCTGGGGCGATGAGAAACCTATTTCGTTTCGAAGATACTATAATGAACTGATAATCAGAGGCTGTTATTGTTCTCTTGGGCCCTGACCGATTTCTATTGCTAAGTGAACCTGTTTCCCAAGTTTTTAATGTTTTGCAAACTTAGCTAATGTAGTCTTCAGGCTTTCACGACCGTCATTGCTAGCTATCCTTTCATTCTCAAGCTCTCTGTCGCGTAGAAAGTTCGTGGTACTTGATATTTCGATCATCTTGTCGTGCTGATTCAAAAGTAAAACGATTAGTTTATCGTAATCCGCTGTGTTGAAACGGGCCCCTTGCTCTCAGTTTAGGTGTAAAGAATGCTTTCCAGACACTTAATAGTTCGCTTCTTTGTACAACCTTCCCCAGTAATGCGACATCATCACCAATTTGCAGCACTTGTGACAGTTGACGCCGTGTTTCGTGTTTATTGGATGTTCTATTCCATGTGGCCATACGATCAAAATATGGTCGACGTATCGGTAGCAGCATTTTTAGTTTTAGTTCACTTGATATCCTTACGTACTTCCACAAAAATGTTTTCTCTCTACTCCATCTCTTGTTGAATTCTATGGATGTAGGTCCCTTAGATATATATCAATATTTCGGATTTCTAGTATACTTTAACTTGTATAGTAACACTCCATTCCAATATTCCAAAAACAATAACAGTAGTAAGAGCTGTAGTAGATAAGAATAGTTCTGTCGTTTTTCAAGTTTCTGTTCAGAAACGTACTTCTAATTGCGATAATTCTCAGCTTCTATATTTGCTAAGATGTGGGGGAATTATAATACACAAACTTTACCAATTGTAAATATTAAATAAAATAATATCCACGCTAATATATCCAATCAGGAATTCGTATACTTCATACGTATACCTAACAAGTTCTGCACCTTCTACTTTACATTACTGGGCACTTAAGTGTTGATCTATAAAATTGTCAAGTGATATTTCCTTTGTCGTCACATTTGAGGTTTAAGACACTTTCTTCTAGACACTAAGAGTACTTAAACTATCGAGTCATGTTCTACATTTATATCTTACCTACCTACATCTCGTTAGCTACGTTGATACTTAGCTAAGTCGATTTGTATTCAAGCCCAGTCTCATTTAACTGCTTATTTACATGGAGGAACATTGTTCGTCATATATGTATAAGGAATATCGCGCGATATACCAATAGGACTAATATGCGATTGTATAAGCGATCTATCCCACGAAACGATGTTTAATTCATAAGCTAATTCGAAGTGAGTGCACTTTTAATGCGGTTATTTTTGATCGAGTAAACAATGACGCTGATCTGTTGATGTACAATTTATTAATGCCAATAATAATGCGAAGTTCTCCTTTTCATTTCGTTTATAATACGTGCTGGTTTGATTACCTAATAATCCTTTAATTTTCAATTTACTAATGCCCTTTATGATTGGTATTAATTAAGCCTTGACCTTTCTTGGAGATCAGGCATGTCCAGGTAGATGGATTAAACAAAGAATAGTTTTTCAGAAATGTTTATTACGGTCGTCATAGTAAATGAACTTCTTCACCCAAAGTTTTCTTTATGATGTATAAAATTCGTTCTGATAATTACTAGCAATGGTCTAACCGTTCAAATTGAAGAATTTTTTACTGTTTGCTGAGAATTGTAAAAACGGAACGATAAAGTTGATGTTTTCTATTGTATATCATTAAATATGCCCTGTTAATTAATTTGGAATCTAAAAAGAGAATGTAGTGCTTATGGCTTTTCAATGGTGTCGAAAAAAAATAAGATATCACTAAGTGAACCAATTAGAATGGGAAGAGGCTCGTACACATTTTCTGAATAACACAATTAGACTTTTCAATGTCTGAGTATGCTTGCAAACACAAAGAAATTCAAAAGAATTACCTTCACTAAACTGTGTAACAAATGTTATTGATAAATAACAATTGCAAGGACTGTAATGTAAATGTTAGTGTTTTCTTTGTTAGACCCGGGACTTTTCAGCCCATGTGTTATTAGGCATTAATGCTAAGTAGGGAGGAAATTTATTAACTTGGTTAATAATCTTTTTTAATAAATAAAAAGCTGCTTGGGCTAAGCGAATATCTTCAAGAGATAACAACTTTTTCGTGCATGCATGTGCTTACATTTGTTGTAGTATTTCCTTCTCTCTTAAAATATAAATGTGAACACCTCCGTTATTGTTATACGTTTCTTTTCGGAGAAGATAGAGAAGAATGCAATAATCCTTCTTATACTTATTTGTATTTCCCAGAGACTTACAAAAGTAAACTACTAAATCTTACTACAGCTAGCACATTACTAATTACTAACAATTAAAGAACAATTTATAGAAATCAGCTGTTCTTTTTTCTATTTTAGTTTATTTGTGTGTAACAATTAAAGACGTTCTTTCATCGATTTCCGTTGTTTTCTCTTTTTTTTTCTGTTGTTTCTTTTTCTGCGAATCGAACTACGCCATTATTTATTGTCCTATATTTAAAAAGAAACTTCGTTAGCGTGGGTTCTCTAACGGGTTCCACTTGCCTCAGTTACCATTCACGTTTAGAGTTTTAGAGATGGCAATAGCCGACAAAAGGAAGTCGGTTGTTAAAGCAACGGAAGTTCATTTAACAACCGTACTACGTCTAATAGATACCTACTACGTATCAGGTACGGTACGCAATACAGGAGGGTGTATGTATTATAATTAGAGAACGTGAACCGTAACACCATGTATGTTTTTAATATTAAGATTTTCTTTAATAAACTCTATTGAGTTGATTGTAAATGGATTCTATTTGAGAAATTATTACATACATTTCGTAAGTATTGATAGCATTATTTGATTATTACCTACCGACTCTTTGTCTCACAGATTAGAGCATATCTTTAACAATTGAGTTTATTTTTAAATATTTTAAAATTAGAGGAGGATTTAGCAATAGTCATTACACTTTTCGCATGTTTTCAAATCTTTAGAAACGAATTCCGTCCAGATTAGTTCTCTCACGTCAATTTAGATTTTAAAATCGTATTCTGTATGATTGGAAATATCATTCGACGAGCTGTGAATCAAATCCAAGATGGGCGAAATTTTGACGAATTTTCAGAGGCTTTCAAAGGCGCTTATACAGGAAATAAAAGTGCTAACTGAGATCCTTGTTCCTCTTATATATTATACACTTACTTAAGGGTTACAACAACATTAATATTGCAAGAAATTTACCCATAATAAACGGTATTATAATCTAACATTGAGACAGCGTTACATAAGAAACAAATGAATGGGAAAAATACCACTTTGCATGTTTCGTAACGAAATGAAATACTATTGTTCAAAAATTCTTTACTTTCAACGCATATTTTGTTGGAAATTTGGGTTACTAGCGGAGGCTGAATAGAATAACATGGGGAACTGAAAGTTAAATGTGTAATTATATACACTACCGCTCAAAAGTGTTTAGGCACCCCTGTTTTCATGGTTTATTCATATAGTATTATGTTTACCGAAAAAACATTATAATAAAATGAAATACGTATTTAAAATGTAGTTCAGTAAGATAAACACCCATTATATCGCATAAGGTTTACTATCATTTACCTGCACTTGGTCGGATTACCGTAAACTGTTTATTGCGGTGCAATTACAATAACAATCCCTCTGAATTTACTGGGTAAATTTAGTCATCTGTTAGATTGTAGGTAATAATGTTTAAATTACCTTCCTAGAAGATTATAGTGACATCTGTAACCTATGTCAGTTGCAGTGTGGTATTTACTCTATTCACGTCGTGAGCGAAATATCGTGTGACAATTTTTTAAAATGTCGCCGCGAAGAGAAATTAGTACGGAAACACGTGCGCTTATAATAGCTTGCCATAAAAGTGGCATAAGTAATCGACAAATTGCCAAAAAAATTAAAATACACCACGCTACGGTTGACTATAACGTAAAAAAAAATATCGGGAAACTGGCAGTTTTCTTAATAAAAGACGGAGTGGAAGACCAAAAGCGACAACATCTACAGATGATCGCAGAATAGTGGTTACCAGCAAGTTGAATAGACGCAAAACAGCCCCGGAAATCACCGCAGAATTAAATGTTGGTCGCCAAAAACTAGTCAGTGTTTCTACATTCAAACGTCGCCTACAGAAAGCCGGGCTCCATGGACGTATTGCGATGAAAGAGTCATTACTACGCAAACAAAACAAGCAAAAGCGACTTAAATGGGCTCGTGAACACCAACACTGGACCATAGAAGAGTGGAACAACGTCCTATGGACGGATGAGTCCAAATTTGAGCTGTTCGGAACCCGAAGACGCATATTCGTAAGAAGATCTGTGGGTGAACGTGCCAGAGAAAAGTGTATTGCTGCTACCGCGAAGCATGGTGGAGGTTCTATCATCATTTAGGGCTGTTTCGCTGGCACTAGTGTAGGGGACATTGTGAAAATTGACGGTATATTAAAAAAAGAAGGCTACCGCGAAATTTTGGAGAACCACGCAATACCTTCCGGAATTCGACTTTTGGGTCAAAATTTTATCTTCCAGCAAAATAATGACCCAAAACATTCCTCTAAATTATGTAAAGACTATTTACGCCATTTAGAAGAGGAACGAACTCTCAAAATTATGAAATGGCCTCCCCAGAACCCCGACTTGAATCCAATCGAGTTACTATGGGAAGAACTAGATCGGGAGGTACGGAAATCGGCTCCAACATCAGCTACTGACGTGTGGAACAAATTGCAATCGAGTTGGACCTCAATAACACAAGAAACTCTGGCAAAAGTTATTGTGAAAATGCCTCGATTGTGTGCTGCGAATATTAAATCAAGAGGAGGTCACATAGATGAAAGCAAAATTTAAATTAAACGTTTTAATTTTCACATTTATTTAATATATTTTTATTCATGTACGTGTATCTGAACATAAAAAATAAATATTAACATTTTTGCTGTCAGTGAGAGTGCCTAAACACTTTTGAGCGGTAGTGTATATACACTACCGTCCAAAAGTTGGAACCAGCAACAGATTTAACAGAAAGTTAAAAATGCAGCAAAATTTTATTGCGATTATTAATGAATTTATACAACATAAGTGAATGTTGTCAAATAAAAATAAATTAATTCAAACATAATAATATTTATACATTATTTAGCTCGTAAGTTTATTCAATTTTTAGAGACAGTCCGCGTCAATTTGTTTGTATGCGTTCTATGTATATTCCCATAGGAGTTGGATGTCATCTAGTTTCTCAGAGAAGAATAATAAGTCGTTGGTTGTGTATGGTCTAAATTTATAGGTTTGTATTTGTCACTTCTGTTTATGCATAAATTTACCAAAATTTAAATCTAAACAGGAAACATTTATTCTATTTATATCTTCTGGTGATATGGCTAATACTCATCATGCATAACAGGATAGCGTTTTACAAATTTATTTACTCATTCGTTATTACTACGCTTTCTTCTCATTTAACACAGTACAGTACAGGACAAGAAAAGTATTATATATAAGCAAATTGACCTTCGTAGAATGCTATCCGATTGTCTGACATTTACCTGTACCGCAAAGGTACAATTAGAATAGCAAAAATAACCGTTCTATAAGAACTATGCGGATGTAAGTAGATTCGAAAGTTCTGTAAGTTCATCTATACAGGGTGTACGAGTTTTACCAGTTTAAATCCTACAATAAAAATATGAAAAGAAATACAATAAAAATGGAAAAAATCCAGATTTAAACACACTTTGTTAACTGTACACTGTTCAAATTCGAAATTCCTACGTCTACCATATTTAATATTGCCTCACTTATTAGCCGCAACGGAAAAGCACCAAAGAATTTATTTGGAGAAGATAAAATGCAAGGCGTATTTCTGAAATATTTTTGCGAAATAGTAAATTTAAAAGTTGTTTTTTGTATACACCTTCAACAGACCAGCAAATCCGCTTATAAATACGCATACAATTAATCAATATACTACAGTTTAATACTTAAATACTTCTGATGAGACGAAGTTTTAGTGTATTTCTGATCTCTATAACTTTGATTGCATACCACCTGCTATGTTCATACTGCTGTAAAACCTTACATACCGCACTATATCTTGAAACAAAGTATACTCCCCGATCATATTTCCACCACTCTTTACCGAATAAAACGTATTGTACAACCTTTCTTCTTCCATTGTTACGTAATTTACATGCTATAGCACGTAGTGAAATTGATATGGATTACAAAATGAATGTAGCTGAAATTGAATTTTATATTCAATCGGTGTAATTTAAAAGCGTGACTGTATAAGCTGCGTGTAAATCATCAATATGTTCGTTATTGAATATGTATCAAACAGCAAGCGTTGAAACGACGTGACCGAATAAAAATATTCACGGTTTATAACCTCCGAAGCGATGTTTTGCATTTGGATTTCCTGTTTGAAGTATTCTAAGTTGGGTATAAATTATAACTGATGGAATACAACGTGTTCCGTCAGCTAATTTAAAGTATTTAAATTGGTAAGGATCTTTATCTTAGCGCTTAATCCAAAATAAAAATGCATATGTATGTCAAAGAAAATTGGAATGTTTTGCTTATTTTTTTTTTTGAAGCAATGTGCTATAACTTTTTTTGCAGTTGCTGTGGATAAGAATTTTACAAACAAAAATCTGGAGTAAACATCATAATATTCTACTTTGATTCCTCCCAAATAAATATTTCTCTATATATTGTAACAGCGCTAAAGCTTTATACTTGCCTAAAGTGTCTCATAGGAATATCTGTTGTAATTTTTAAAATCTAGAACAGATTCTATTGCATTTAAATCACTCAGTTATCTCGTAAATTCAATATTAAAATAGATGCTTCGATATTATAACGTTCAAGTCTCTTTTTGTAATATACAGACGTAAAAAACATTGCTTAAATTGCTTTTTGTATATGGTTAGCATTTATAGGTTAGATTACACTGTTGAATTTGATATAAATTTTAAAGAGGATCGCTATATGCTTTAGAAGCACAGCAATAACCACAAAATATATGCTGTTAAACATCTTACCTTCTTTAATCTGGTCTATACGAACGTTCTCCTCCTAAAATGAAAACTGTCGTACACCTTCAAAGATTGAGCCTGATATTATATCAATATAAAGCTTAAGATATCGCATTTGTTATATATTAACGATAACTAAGAATCTAATTTCACTAGACTTAAATTTAAATAAAAGCACATTACTCACACTCTTTTCAAACACATTAATCGCGAAAAACTGATTTAAATTTTGAATGTAGAAAGTGCGCCATCTGCAAAATACAAAACTAACTCAGCGTGACAAACTCATTACATTAAATGTCATCAACATCTTGAAATTTCTCGAAATCTGTTGAAATGTAGATATCGTATGTGGGTGTTGCTTAGATAAAAATTTAACAAGGAGAAAATGAAAAATATCTATATCAAGAGATTAAAGATTACTACAAAATAATAATAGGATATGGGTCAAAATAAAGTTTTCATACAAAAATAATATCCCGATTGTAGGATCGGACCGATTTTATTTTATATTAAAACACTTCCTTCGTTTTAACTAGTTTATTACTAGCACTCCCGCTACATTCTCTTGCCAAATTAACTTTTAACATAGTTAAAACTACTGAGGTAAATTGTAATAGATATGTAAGAGAACCAACGTTTTTAAGATGTGTGTGTAAGTCTAATCTTTAGAATTATAATCCAGTGATTGTGTTGAATATTTTTTACTGACTCCTTTTCTTCTCTGTTGTAAAAAAGTTTTCGCAGATCTTCCAAGTGTTTCGTATCCTTATCATTCTAAATACTTTACTGTCCTATAGATAGCGCCAAAGTCAAGGACGCAAACATTAATGCATATTATTGTAATTTTAAAGTATTTGGTTATCTAGTAAATAACAAATTGCACTCTCAACTAATGGAATTCTTCAAACTTGATAACGTTTTCTTTTAATTCCTTCGAATTTCTTCCTAGTAATTGATTAAATTCCTAGAATTCTTTTTGATAGTGACAGTTGGCACTTAGCCGGTAAATTCGAACTTAATATTAAGCGACATGTTAAACGGCAAACTTGAATCTCGGTATTACAAATGTAATCTATTCATCATAAACAATAAATAAATTCTTTTTTTCAAATAATAACGACATCTAACTTTCCCCATCAATGAATTTACTGAATCCATATTTGATACGCATTTCAATAAATGCATACTATAGATACTTTCAAATGTAGGTTAACAATGTGCAAATTAGATATTCAATTTCTTACGCGGTAATACCACATAACTAAAATACTTCCAACGAGAGAAACGTTCACACAATTTCGCATAAGGCTTGCACATTGCATAATTACCGTTTGATTGCGCCGTCTTAAAGTTAGAGGATACGAAAATCGTACCCGCTTACGCAGGTAATTGTAAATATTATTTTACAACCGCTATACACATTCGGTTTGTTCAGATCGTTGGAAAAAAAAACGTAAGAAATATCCTTATACAACATTCTTATAACTTCGTCCTTGTTGAAATTGCATTATAGCTACGACAATTTCCTATTTCGTCATAGCTCGCAAATAGTAAAGGCTGCGCTGCGGTAAAAGTACTATCTAAATACAGGCGCATGTACTATAAAAGTAAAATGTCAACAAGAGAGGTTAAGTTAGTTGTATGCACTTAGTTTTATGTGTTATAGCAGATTTTATTATCTTTTTACTTATTGACGTTCGTGTTATAAAATAAATAAGAAAAATACTAGTACAAGGTCTTTTGAAACTATTTCATTCTTTAATTTGAATCAACGCGCTGATACTACTTTTGTATACAGTAATCTGCAATTATTTCGTTTAAACGTAATCTATACATGGCATGTGATTATTGGGATATTCAACGCGGGATTTTAAGTTAGGTGTAAACGTCAAAATAGGTGGTTTATTCCACTATTTTTAAGGTAAAATGTACATAAAGGAGGCTGTTAGATTTACTTTTGTGATTTTAAATTTAGCGTCACTTGTCAACTGCGTGAGAAAAAACAATGGCGGCCGAGCTATGTATAGTATTGACTTTATTATATAAATTATTTGTTTTTCTACAAAGAGAAGTGTTTTTCACTCGTTAACAGATACAGTTAAAGCAATTTGGGCGGTTTTCAAATGAATGTACTCTTTAATTCGCCGTGTTCTAGGGATAGATTCATAACGTGTACATACTCATTTTAAGTACCGAAGGTGACTGAAACGAATATAAGGGTGTCTCATTAATGGCACTGAATTATAGGTAGATGAATACAAGGGTTGCTATTTATGTATCCAAAATAACAAATTAATAGTTGTCATTGGAAATGGTTTTATTGTTTTCGAAAATATTCTCCGTGATGATCAATAAATTGTTGACAACGGACTTTATTCTTCACAGACGGAAATAAAACGTTTTGTACCATTCGGAATTAACCGTTCTACGGTTCTGTAGTGATACTGTAGCTACATGCTCGTTTATACCAAAGTTCTGAATTTGGCGGTTTTTGAACGGTCATATACAAAGACAAGATGTCTATCTATCCAATAGGCGCATTCAGCTAGTTGCAGCGTCTCTAGCGCCAAGCTGCGCAATCGCTGCCTGATAACGTCAGATTATAACGGCCCCCGTATTTGTTAGCAACGTTTTACTCCATTAATTATAAGAAATACAGCGACCACCCAGGGGGAAAATGGGATTAACGGTGAAAATTCAAATTTAAACAGTTTTGCTATCAAGGCTTATGAAAATAATCAATGTCCAAGATATGTTTATAGAACATTCCACCCCGCAAACCTTTACAAATCAAAACATTATACGGATTTTATATATTTATCTAAATAAACGCGTGTTTTATTAGGTATGTGTATTGTTTAAACTGGCAACTAATACGAAATATTTCAAATTATTTCGTCTACAAACGCAAATCTTGCAAAAAGTAACACCAAAATAACTTGTCAATGATGGATTAGAAATTCCAGCGACGCTATGGTTTGAAACTGTGTTATTTGACGTAAGTAAATGTTAGCATATTCCGCGTTTAGCGATGTATTTCACTGAATGCAGCCAATCTTGGCAACAATGATGTTATTTATATTTTTACAGGCGAAGTTTTACGTTATTTTGTTATATCACTATAATAATTTAAACCATTAATTACGTTAATAGATTTAATGCGTTGTAATAATTAAATAAGTATTTCAAAACTTTAAACGGATGAAACCGAACATAAACGATAGTTTTATAGTCGATATAATAATGCAATAGTACTTTGCTTTCTATTAGATGCACAAAGGTATTAAAGATAGAATTCAAATGAATAAATTTATAAATAAATCTAGATTTAAATGATAGCCATTTATTTGCTTAATCCTCTACGATTCTGATCTGACTTTGAAAGAATCCTTGTACAAACAAAGAAAATAGAGTTACATTGCGTGGGGAATTACAGCATTTTAAACTGAGTTGTTTATTTCACTCTTAACACCAATCAATCCTTTTCTTAAGAAAACTAATAGAGCGTTTATAGCCATTTTAATTCTGCATTACTGAAAATTCATAGGAGCTTAAGATATTTCTCAGAAAAGAAATATCTTAACATCTAAGTGTTAAATGAATTAAATTATCATAATTTTCCACTCATTTACCACTTTATATTGCATGATAGAATAGATTTAGAACAGCAGAACAACCATAAAAATTGGATCATTTGAAACTCGTGCAAAAGATGGCAATTCTTTGCTTTGAAACCTTCTTACAGCACGTCTGCACCATTCTATTTTCTATTCTCAACTAGATGCACGTATCTTCTTTCGACATTCTCGAATACATTCCGTGCCGTGCTATAAATAATAAAACTAGTTATGGTAATCTAAGATTAAAACATCGATGGGACATAGACTGTAGACGTCCCTATGTGAAGATAGAAAAGATATGCCTAAGATTTGTGATGATATTTTAGCACCTTTTGACCCGGTTTAACCGTTGTAATAGAAGTTTATAGTGTGTTTGTTATTTTTCTTGATTGAAAAGGAAACAAATGTGTATCTATTTCGTGGGATATCAAAAACAAACGTTCAGAAACATTCACTGATGATTTTTTGAACTAATTTACGGGAATTGTGTAATTTACATAACCTATGCACACATACACTACCGTCCATATTAGTTCGGACACGCAAATAAATTAAAAAAACAAAACGAGAATATATTATAACTCATTCTTCCAAAATATCGATTAAAATTAAATTGTGAAAGTAAAATAAACATAATTCTAACGAAAAATAAACAAAAACTCCGTTCATCAAAGCAACCCCCTTTTGAGCGAAGAACAGCTTTCATAATCTGAGACATCCGCTCCGCTAGTCCTACAACGACTCTATTTGACATATTAGTCCATTCCTCTTGTAAAATGTTCCTCATGTGGTCTACGGAGGTAGGGTATAGTTTTTGGACCCTCCTGTCAAATTCATCCCATAACAACTCGATGTTATAGAGGTCCAACTCGATTGCAATTTGTTCCACACGTCAGTAGCTGATGTCGGAGCCGATTTCCGTACTTCCCGATCTAGTTCTTCCCATAGTAACTCGATTGGATTCAAGTCGGGGCTCTGGGGAGGCCATTCCATAATTTTGAGAGTTCCTTCCTCTTCTAAATGGCGTAAATAGTCTTTACATAATTTAAAGGAATGTTTTGGGTCATTATCTTGCTGGAAGATAAAATTTTGACCCAAATGTCGAATTCCGGAAGGTATTACGTGGTTCTCCAAAAATTTGGCGGTAGCCTTCTTTTTTTAATATACCGTCAATTTTCACAATGTCCCCTATACTAGTGCCAGCAAAACAGCCCCAAATTATGATAGAACCTCCACCATGCTTCACGGTAGCAGCAACACACTCTTCTCTGGCACGTTCACCCACCGATCTTCTTACGAATATGCGTCTTCGGGTTCCGAACAGCTCAAATTTGGACTCATCCGTCCATAGGACGTTGTTCCACTCTTCTATGGTCCGGTGTTGGTGTTCACGAGCCCATATAAGTCGCTTTTGCTTGTTTCGTTTGCGTAGTAATGGCTCTTTCATCTCAATACGTCCATGGAGCCCGGCTTTCTGTAGGCGACGTTTGACTGACAAAAAACTGACTAGTTTTTGGCGACCAACATTTAATTCTGCGGTGATTTCCGGGGCTGTTTTGCATCTATTTAACTTGCTGGTAACCACTATTCTGCGATCATCTGCAGATGTTGTCGCTTTTGGCCTTCCACTCCGTCTTTTATTAAGAAAACTGACAGTTTTTCGATATTCTTTTACGTTATAGTCAACCGTAGCGTGGTGTATTTTCATTTTTTTGGCAATTTGTCGATTACTTATGCCACTTTTATGGTAAGCTATTATAAGCGCACGTGTTTCCGTACTAATTTCTCTTCGCGGAGGCATTTTAAAAAATTGTCACACGATATTTCGCTCACGACGTGAATAGAGTAAATATACCACACTGCAACTGACCATAGGTTACAGATTTCACTATAATCTTCTAGCAAGGTAGTTTAAACATTATTACCTACAATCTAACAGATGACTAAATTTACCCAGTAAATTCAGAGGGATTGTTATTGTAATTGCACCGCAATAAACAGTTTATGGTAATCCGACCAAATGCAGGTAAATGATAGTAAACCTTATGCGATATAATGTGTGTTTATCTTACTGAACTACATTTTAAATACGTATTTCATTTTATTATAATGTTTTTTCGGTAAACATAATACTATATGAATAATCCATGAAAGCAGGGGTGCCTAAACACTTTTGAGCGGTAGTGTATATTCGTAAAATCGAGTTATCCATTTCTGTCATAATAATATCCTACATTGTTATTAACGCTTAAATATTAGATAATTTATTACATATTTATTGCTTCAATATTGACATTATTCAAAGAAAAGAATAGTATTTTGGGTTGGTGCTTCTGAATCATTACGATTGAAAGAGGTTGGTAACACTTTAGTAAAGTTGGCATCTATGAATATGTCAATCCTGTACAGAACAAAAACCAATAATTTTCCCTTTTTTAAAGAAGAGATAGAAAATATTTACAATTACAATTCGTTATGTTAAATTATTTGCTTCAATATTTGAACAAGAAAACCACAGCCAGATTCTATTACGTACATAAACTTAAAACAAACCGCGGAATTTAAAATAATGTTCAATAAAATTACTATCCTCCTTAAAAAGATACTTTAGATCCAATAAAGTATCCCGCGTCTCACGCTAACTTCAAGAAGTAAAATATACCGTACAAGACGAAACATCTTCCACGGTAAAAAAAAAGCCATTTGTTATCGTTCAAAAATGTCGACCACCGCACAAAACTTCACGATAACTTAAACAAAACCGGTTGCTTCGCCTGTACAACGCGAATTTATCTCAAATTATGCGCTATTTAAGCAATGCTAACGTCGTAAACGGAAAAATACCAACGCTAGGAGGTATACAGTTCTTAAACCGTCAAAGCCAGCTCCGGAATTTATACATGTACTATAAACAAACCGCTTCTTACACCCGCCAAAAGCTATGAATGAATGAAATCTATAATCTATTACGCACAAGGTTGTATATGTAGTATTTTTGTAGCCGAATGAGACGGAGAGAGGGAGAAAAATGAGACGATAAGTTTTATTTAAATAAACTTCAGCGTTCGAACGTCCATTTCAAACGCGAAAAAAAAGAAGGAAGATCTTGATGCGATATATTTAGAACCCATTTTTAAAGTGACGCTATTAACGTGACTTGGAGTGTTTATTTTTCATTATAGCGTCTTTTTTTCGTCGGGAAATATTTCTGTAGAAATAAATATGTAAAAGTGAAGATTTGTGTGTATACTAAGGATATTGATATTTTAGTCAATGTTATCGCAAATTGAACCATAAAAGTTAAATACTGTAAGGAAAAATGTTATTCAAATCAAAATAAACTGACGTATAAGAAACGTCAAAAAAACAGAATACCAATCGTATAATAGAAAACACTGTAATTACTGCCATCTTAAATTTGAAGATTTCATAAAGCAAAATTAATTAAAAAAGAAATTAACAAAGTAATGGAAGTGGTTTAACAAAAAGTAATTATAAATTTCAAATGTACGTTTGACATATTATAAACTTCAAAATAAGATACTGCCAACCGCAAGAAAAAAATATTTACTACTGTTGTTCCCTTTTTTAATCCTCTACATTTAATGAGTGTGCTTAGCTTATCGATAGAACTGGGTATACAGTATTCTAACTTATCGTTATAACCGGATCAACAGTGTTCTGACTTATCGATAGTATATTATAAAAGAAATATCTCATAACCTTGTACTCATAATAAAGCAATGCTTTAAAAAGCGATAGCGGCACACGGAGTTCAAGAATTTAGGGAATGAATCATATCATTCCAGCTGGCGTCCATTACAGAGTTTACTTTTTTGGGTTCGTTTGTACTTTGTTCATGGTAGATATGGCTTATTCCAGTTTGTTGCTTCTTATTATTTTATTGTATTTATATATATTAATCTTTGTTTTGAGTGCAGAGATTATTTGTGCTTTGGTAAGAAATTTAGTCTTTGGATGAGTAGTTTTAAATACAGTAGCGGTCAAAAATTAAGCAACTCTAGGAAATATGGCAGCTTACTATGAATATCAAAATAAGAAAAGCGTATACGAAGCTTACGATTTAATTTTTGATAATTTTTTTTTGTAACAAAATTAATATTAAAATAATAGTAATATAATGCATCAAGACTTTAAAGAACAAATTTACAGCTGGTGATGATAGCATTCCTTGCTTTTTTTTTGAAGGATTGTGTTACTATCTTTGCCACCCTATGTATAATCTTTAAACTAGCACTACGCACGTGTACGTTTCCTGATATATGGAAAGTAGCCAGAATTTCACCAATCTTGAAAAAGGGTAATAGTTCCAATATTGGCAATTACAGACCTATGGCTAGAATTTCTTCTTTTGCGAAGGTTTTTGAAGTCTTAATTTATAAGCGTCTTTGTTATAGTATTAAATCGTATCTCTTTGAATCGCAACATGTTTTTCTTTGGCAAATAGATCTACTATAACTAACTTGGCACATATTTCTCAAACAATAGCTGAAACCGTGGATGAGGGTGGTCAATTGAAAATTTTTCGGCGTCAGCAGGAATGTCCTAAGATTAATTCGATCATATCTTCTAAACAAACTTAATTACGTTTATTTTAATTGGTTTAAATCACGAACTTTTTATTCCACGTCTGGAGTACCTCAAGGATCGAATCTTAGCCCGCTCCTCTTTAATATATATATATCGATGATCTTTTAAAGTCATGTATATTTTAAACTTTTTGTAAAATAATCACATTGTAGTTATAAAAAGTAAGTCTTCATATGATAATAATAATGTTTGAAATGCACATAATTATATTTCTCAATTTTATTTTGATATCTTTGTTAATTCCCTAAAAAGTTACGTTTCTTTGTAGAGTTACTTAATTTTTGTCCACTACTGTATATCTGTAAAACACACGCTTTACAGTGAGTAATGTAAACACAGTTCATAACTTGATTCGTTCAAAAAAACATTGGTTCAATTGAAACAGAACTTATTATTATACTTTTTCATTTCCATTCTCCATCTCACATTATCTTAGTTACGAACAGACTGAAATTTTAAATTTTAATGTAATATTTCGTATATTCCAAATATTTTTAAATATATCTACAACAACGTACTACTCTGTAGACATGTTCACAAGCTTGAAATGTATAAAATGGTAACGTAACATTTCATTCGCGTCTTGATAGACATTTTAATTTTAAATTTCCCGCTATTCAGCATGGTTTCCCCATTTACAGAGTTCCTTTTTTACCCACATTGCCATGTAGTTTGTAAATGTCTGAACGAAAGAACTTTTGCAGAAGATTGTTGATGAAATCACGATACTTTGTAGTTACACCATTGTTTCATCAATAAAGTAAAGGCAAACGCTATATAAGAAAGTCTGAAACATGCGTATACACAAGGGAGATCGAAGTATATATAAGTCGTAGCTACTTACGCATACGTCATCAACAACTATGACGTCACTACAAAGTTTCATGGTTTTCGGTGTATATGTTATGGTTGTGTGCCTGCAGCATTTGTATACAGTCGAAATGTAATCTTCATTTTTATAGTCAGTAAAAGTTCCAAATATTCTATTATGTGCGTGTATTATCATTCCCAACGGTCGCGCGAAACACTGCCTCTAAATGGGCTCCAATAATTAGACATCATCTTTGGTAAGAAAAATATTCTTTATAGTAGAAACATCTAATTATAGTTCAAAACGCTTGAAATAAAACATAGAAAAAAGGAGGTTATGTACAGGAGAATAATAAACTGAACTAAATATGCTTCTTAAACACGTCTAATTCGTTTAAAAGAAATGCATGTCTAGATTGTGGTGAACTCAATACTTTCAGGAGCACTTGACGGTTTGCTGTCGCAGGAAAAAGAACAGCTGGTGATAATATAAGGTTTCTAGTCTAGTTTCAAACGAATAGATCGCGTAATATTTACTAGAAATTAAAATAAAACGTGACTTTTAAATCATGCAAATATTTAGTTATTCTTAGTTTCCCTGTTCTTTGACGTTTCTTTTTACAGATGCGTAATATTGCCAACTTACGCAAAATAAAAACGCCATTTATAACTTCGCAGCAATCATTTGAGTTCTATTACGTAAATGATACATACACCTTTCTAAATATTCTAAATACCTAACGTAGGTGCCCCAGTACACATGTGTACAAGTTCGAAAATGTGTTCGTAATATTCTTTGTTCTTTCTTTCTCACGTAACACATCCATCTCGCCGAAGATAAAATGGTATTTTTCGCATTCCAATACTCATCGTTCATCGTCGAGACCTAAAAGGAATGCCCGTGTCTACGCAGAATTACGATAACCATCTTCGAGTGCATTCATATTTTTATTGTACTATAGTGCTATCTTACGAGGACGACCTGAAATGTTTCCGAAATTGGCAAGAGATGGCGCATGGAGGTTGAAGGGGATTCATTGGTCAACCTTCTTTATGGCAATTGTCAAAATTTCAGTCGTGTTTTTCTTGTCGATCCCAGAAACATTTCAGGTCGCCCTCGTATAAGCAGTTATCAATCTTGTTAGTTCTTGGAAGTCGTATCGCTTTTCGAAACAGCTCTCTGTGTGGGAAGAAAGTATCGCTTTCGGACTTGAGGGTTTAGGCCGATTATACAAAGGTTGATCGTCGATTAGTGCTGCCAACTTGCGTGCATTTGATAGCCTACTTCCGTTTGTTTAAATATATACTGACGTTCAAAATTAGTTTAACCATTGTATGTCGTAATTGATCGTAAACATTAAGATCGGATGTGTTGTCTAATAGGATTAAAGCAAGAAGGATGTGGCGAAGGTAGTAATTCTGTTTGAAAATACGTTTATGACTTATTAAATTAGATGTTACGCTCGTGTAACTGAAGGATGTTGTGTGTTTTATTGGTTTTCTTTCTTTCAATAAAAAAACTTTAACCGTTTTATTTTTTCTTCTGCTCTAACGACATGTCCACTTTGTATATTACTATTGTATTTTTACAGTCTATTCGCGCCAACTTCAATCTATATACCACAAGTCGTAGATTACTGTATTACCAACTTAGATATATTTTAACAGTAACTGAGGAAAATTACTTATTATCGTTGATATTCATCGGTTTGATTACCGTTTGGTGTTTTAACGTATTCCAGAGTAAAAACAATGTAACTAGACGGTTGCACAGTGCTGTAGCACGTAAATTCCCGTTAGCGTCGTTTAAAACAATCCGCCATGTGCGAAAATAGCATGTTAAGCGGTATCTGCATGACATATCGATGACAATAATAATGATGTTTGCTTTGCCGTGTGTGGTACTGTTCGCGTTTGCAGTAACGGTAATGAGTTACCGAGGTGTGCAATAAAAGTTTTCACGTCTAGCGTATATACTTAACTATTCTACATTACCGCTTGCACTTCATTGTGAATTTTGATTTATTAATGCGATGTCGCCAAGTGTTAATGTAAGCTTTCGGAATGAGCACATTTCGAACTGTATTTATTGCATTATTTGATTGGCATACATATATTATACGGTCTATAAAGATAATACAAAGGCGGATTATAGAAAAGGAAAACGTAAAAAATGCTAGAGAAGGGGACAGGCGATTAAGACGTATTCTTTACTTTAAATAACCTTGCAATGCTAATTATGAATTTGCATGAAGTGTCATAATTATCAGTACTCTAAATATTGGTTACGTTGGTGAGATGGACTGTCACTTGTCTTGTGATTGCTAGTTTTTTAATATCATTTACTGAATAAAATTGTGCAGTTTGTTGATTGGGACTGTTATCCACCGGCGTTACCAATATGAAGTGATTTATTAGTTAAGTGGAGTACGGTGGTATTTAAAACTTTCTACTTCGGAGAATCCAAGTCCAAAGTTTGATTTTGGAGCGGCAAGATTTGGAAAACAAAATATAGTACCACTAGTATAACACATGGGCTGAAAAGTCCCGGGGCTAACACATAGATGACGCTAGTTTTATTGCAGTCACCTTTCTCTCAGTTAGTACTAACTTTCAAAAGACAGCTGTTAAAATTTCATGATATTCTATTCATTAGTTTGTGAGTTATTGCGCTAAGAGTCACGCTACTTTTGTTATTTTCAAAACAATGGATCAAAAACAATTTCGTGTTTTAATTTTACACTGCTTCTTGATGGGAAAAAATACCGTTCAAGCGAAGCAATGGCTTGAAAAGTGTTATGGGGACTCCGCTCCATCAGAAACAACAATAAAACGCTGGTTTGTTGACTTCAAACGTGGTCGTAGAGACACCGATGGTGCAGAACGCAGTGGACATCCAAATGAGGCGGTGACACCAGAAAACATCAAAAAAATCCACAAAATCGTTTTGAATGATCGAAAAGTGAAGTTGCGTGAGTTAGCTGACATCGTAAAGATATCAAAAGAACGTATTGGCTTTATATTGCATGAGCATTTGACTATGAGAAAGCTCTATTCAAAGTGGGTGCCGCGTTTGCTCATTGTTGACCAAAAACAAGAACGTGTTGATGATTCTGAGCAGTGTTTGGTCATGTTCAAACGTAACCAACCGGAATTTTTGCGTCGATATGTGACAATGGATGAAACATGGAACCATCACTTCACTCCGGAATCAGAACGATCGTCATCTGAGTGGACAGCAACTGGTGAACCTCGTCCAAAGCGCCCGAAAGCACAACAATCGGCTGGAAAGGTTATGGCCTCGGTATTTTGGGATGTGCGTGGTGTAATATTCATCGACTATCTTGAGAAAGGAAATACCATCAACAGTGAATATTATATAGCGTTATTGGAACGTTTGAAGGCCGAAATTGCAAAGAAACAACCGCATATGGCGAAGAAAAAAATGTTGTTTCATCAAGACAACGCACCGTGTCACAAGTCAATCAAGACAATGGCAAAACTACATGAATTGAACTTCGAATTGCTCCCACATCCACCGTATTCGCCAGATTTGGCTCCCAGCGACTACTGCCTGTTCGCAGACCTCAAAAAAATGCTCGCCGGTAAGAAATTTCGCACGAATGAAGAGGTTATCGTTGAAACTGAGGCCTATTTTGAGGCAAAAGATAAATCGTTCTACAAAAGTGGTATTGAAATGTTAGAGCGGCGCTGGAATGATTGCGTTGCTCTTGATGGAGATTACGTTGATGAATAAAGCTAATTTTGAACCAAAAAAAACGTGTTTTCTTTGTTAGGACCGGGACTTTTCAGCCCATGTGTTATGTTAAATTTTTTCCCGAAATCTTGAGCAGAGCTAAAGCTTTATTGTTTACATAGTAACTGAAACGACACGTACAAATTTTCACTGAACAACATGTGTGTATTTACGACACTCCTATATCTCATCTGAACAGCGTACAAAAAAAAGTAACTAACCAATGACTTGAAATTAATACGTAGGCTTCCACGGCCAGAGTCAGAAATAAGTGAACTACTTCCGGAATTGGACCGTGTCATGATGAGATATAAAAACTAAATAAGAGTGCGAGAAAAAGATAAAGCAAAAAAATTAGAAAAGGGGGTGAAAGGAAAGGAAATGATTAAATAAAGAGTAGGAGAAGGGAAACAGAAAAAGAAAAAAAGGAAAAATAAAATACTTTTTTCCTTCTTCAGGAGAAAACAGGGAAACCAAAATGGCACGCTAACTCGACCAGTTATAACTAACACTCCTTCTTAATCAAATCTAGTTAAACTGTCCATTAAACCTAAGCAATTTCTTAACTTTATAAAAGGTTCAGTTCTTAAAGTTTTGGTCAAAATATGTGCAATTTTATTTTTAGTAAACATATTCAATTAAAATTTTGTCCTTAACAAGGTTTTTAACAAAGTTATATTTAATATCAACCTGTTTCAACCGTTTATGTTCTGGTGTCTTCGTTAAATTTGTACAAGATTGATCATTCTTCTCGATTTTAATAATTTCTTTTGCATAACCAAGGTCCTGATATGAAATCAATAACCACACTCGTTCACGAGCTACTTCGGCTAATGCAACATATTCTGCTTCAGTTGATCTTGAAAAAATCTTGAAAAGCATTCCAGTTGGACTTGTGATCATTTTCATCTCCAGCCCAATCGGCATCAGCGTATCCAACAATCATATTGTGATTTTTCTTTTCATAATATATTTCTAAACCTATTGTACCTTTAATATATCTGAAAATTCTCAAAGTCAGAGCAAGAGCGTTTGGTCAACATAACGTAAATTATACAATATTTTGGATTCAAGTCTAATAAAATTAGATCTTTCCATTTTTCATACTGTTTTAGTTTATTTCATGTCATATGCTAGAGAATATCGTGCAATCTACAATTCTATGTAATTAATTTAGAGTTTTAAAAAGAATCCGATACCGCAAGGTACAAAGGAGATAGGATTAAAAAAAAAAGAAAAAAAAGAATCCGTCCGTTAAAGCATATAAAAATACTTTCTGATATAGCAATCACATATTTGTAGTGAATTTTAAAACTATTGCGTTACTCTCTAGCTAAGATATCATATCGTGTTGGCAATTCCGGTTCTAAAATTATAACTAACGGTAGTAATAATAGCGTTTATGTTATTCTGCAGGAAAGATTACAAACAGCAGTATATAGTTGTACAACAAAACATTGTACTTTGCAGAGAAAACCCTAAAAGATTGAATTGAAAACGCAATAAAACTGCTTTTGGTCTAGCATAGGACTTTTACAATAAAGCGAAAATGAAAATCAAAATGAGAACAGGCCTACTTCTAGTTTAAACCTAAATTCTATCACTCATAAACTAACGACAAAAACTACATGTGGTTTCTACAATAAAGCAATTAAATGAAACATTCACTATCAGACTTTATGACACTTTTCACAAAGATACAGTCGGGACAGTATCCACTATAATTATAAAATAAGTTGGTAATAGACAATGTAAAGAGTAAGTAATAAAATGTTTTAAAGATGAAAGAAGACATACTATACACACTATGTTTGTAGTTAAAACAAAATATTTCAAATATCCAATTCACCAAATATACATATACTATTCACTAACAAATAATATACGTTTGCAAAAATAATTTTTAAGATGCATTACGTGTTTGTATAAATGCGATTTATAAACACCTAAATATTTCGTGTAACTACCTATTACGCTATTACATAAAACCTACTATGATTTCTACAGTACTTATTCGACTCGTTTTAAACATTAAAATTTACCAATTCAAATAGCTTACTATAACGCAAATGTAACGGATTAATAAATTCTATTAATTCTTTAATTTTAAAAATAAGTTGACATAATTGAACATGGCATCAAACAAAGTTTCCTGTAAATTCTCACACATATAAAGCTATTTATTTCCCTTCATAACTAAATTTATTTTATAAAATTATCAAATATAATTGTTTTTATTTATAACTTACAGATGCCGAACTGTTCCTTCATGGAAGTGCCGGTCAACATTACGTCTACCTAGAAACTATCCAAGAAGAGACGTCAGACGATTTAAGGTCCGAGAGCGACATCTCGGAGTCGCGGGCCGAATCGCCCGTCGGTTGGTTAGCGACCGATTCCGAAACCGGATCCGTCATTCGTATTCATACGTTGGGTGAGTGAGATTCAAGTTTTGCTGGCGTATTTGCAATGCATAAGAAGGGAAAATAAAGTGAAAGAATTGTTTAATTTTTTTTTTCTTAAGTATATCTTATTTAATTGTGAGTTGAACGTGTAATTTATTCTATTAGCGGAAGTGAAATGTATTTTTTAAATTCTAAGTATTCTGTAGAAAATAACTTTCGTTTTGAAATTTTTACGCCGATTTCATTGAAAGTCATATTCTGATATTAGATTGTTTATTTTTAAAAATGTTATCATCATATCAATAATTTAATTTAAAAAAAGATAAATTTTCTTACATTCTACGTAACCATGTAACCACTATGACACATGCGTATTAGAAGTTGCCTAAACATAAGAATTCACTATAAGTTCTTTTCAAGTCAACTGATCTAAAATATGTTGATAGATGAAGATCTCAGCTTGTAGATTATAGTAAGATAACGGAATTCGGAAGATAATAAATTAAATCATTACCGCAAGGTTTAGTATAGGTTCTGACGTTTTTAAAATTCAGAGTTACATTCTATTAGATTTAGACGTAATTTAATTTCGAAATAGCGATCTAAAAACTTTCCAAAATGTTTTTCCTTGCTAAAAACCGCGGTGGATAACAACAATATCAAAACCAACGTGCAAATAAACACCCGTCCATTCTATACACAATAAATACTCATCAATCCTCTAGAGACAACCGTAATTCAATAAGTTTTAGCACTGAATAACGACCTGAATTGATAAGATCCCCCCTATTATATGCAAATGTATATATTATGTATTTGGCAACGAGAGAACAACGGTAAATCGGTACATGTACGAATAACAGATTCGATACTAAAGATATTATTGCATTGGAACGAATGTGTGCTTATATGCGCGTTGTAGAGTATTATTGGTCATAAAGTTACGACGCTGATGTCTCTGAACAGATACGGAACATATGGTTTTTGTTTTAAATTTGAATATGAGACTGCAGTTGGTTAAATTTAAACCTTATTACATCTCAAAATATCTCTATAGAACTATTATTTCTGAACATTTCATCCTCTTGTTTGCAATTTTCTTTAGAATACTGGTGTTAAAGTTCGAAAAACGAAAAATGTACACAAATATAATTACAAATAATAAATTGGGTGGACAAGTAAAAGACACAGTAGCGCATAGAGGACCAGGCAGTGCCTAAAACCTGAAGTAAAAGGAATTGAAAAAAAAGTTCGAAAACCTGAACCCAATAAAGAAATCTGTTAATGTTTACGTTGGCAATACCGCTAAGTTTGTAATAATTGAGTAAATTTCAATTTCTATAAAATGATGGGATACTGTTGTCAAACTGATATAAAGAAAAATGAAATCTAATACTTAAAAAGTCCTTTAAATTTCTTGTAAAAAATGGAAGTCGTCCAAAATACGTGAAAATTTATGTGATTTTGACAGATGTAGTATGAAAACATAATCTTCAACAATGAACTTTTATATGCTGGAAGCTTGCAACAATATTAAATAAAAGGTATGTAAATTTAGAGAACTGTTGCAATGTTCGTTAATGAATTATAAACAAATTTAGCAAAATTCGTCCATTTTGATTTTAAAATCGTGTTGTACGTGTTCAAAAGGGGTCGAAGAGTAAATTTTGACAAATTTGAAGGTTACAGATTTTATTTACGAAAAACTAGATCATGTTGTGGTTTAGATATAAAGTTACCGAAAGAATTACAAACAAACTAAGCGAATTTCGTTCAGTTTGACTTGATTCTAAATAAATTCATAAAATCATAAAATATTGGTAAATTTCCAAAAAGAATTTCGTCCATTTTAACTTTATAAAATTGAATTTGTGGTCAGACCAATACCAACATGTGGTAGTGAGTCAGGAACAACCAAGCCAAAAGAAATAATTATAAAGGAGAAACAACTACACAGAATGGAAAAAGATCGAATAACAAAGAGGATTTTTTGAAGCCACAACAGAAGGCAAAAACAGAATAGGTAGACATACAATAGGTAAACACCTGGAATCGACAAATGTATAGAACATTAGAAAAAAGAAGTGTGGGATGGATTGAAGCCAAAAACTGGCTCAGAATAAGAAACTGTAGAAGACAAAAATATAAAAATGGTAGTTCGATAACGCAAGGTACAAAGGATATAGGATAAAAAACATGAATTTTGTACTAATTTCAAGAGTAGTCAAAATTTGATATATTTTCGAACGGAAATTTTGCAGCGCTTTTTGTTATAGATAGCAGCAAGGGGAAACATCGCGATAAAGATATTTTATATTATGTTGGTAATATAACTCACATCATGTCGTTTAAAACTTATGTCATATAATATACTTTTCTATTGCTTGTAAGACCGTTAACGTTTATATTATTAAACTATATTTTCATTGGGCTCTTCATTTAAATTAACAAAGTAAAACAGTGAACAATACTTTCTAAAAAAAATTTTATTTCTTTGCTAACCTGTTTTAATAAATTCACCGTTAAAAAATCCAGAGTATACTAAATGACTCAGATGACAAATGTCAATTGTCAAAATAAAATTTAAAATAGTGCATAGTTTCATTGCTACCAATCGTAAAACCGAAAAGGTAACTGCCTATACATCGCTAGCTATTACTTAATACATATCGTCATTAAACGCAAACTTACAGCAAATAAGACGTGACCTAGACACATACACTGCTTAGTAATTTAACCATTAGTTCTATTTATATTACCCTTCCCGAAATAACAATTTGTTACCCAGATGATACGCATAATTTTCGACTATGAGATCTTCGAAAGGATATCCTTGTTCTCTTCAGCGCCTATCAACTTTATTTCCACGACCACTTCATCTTCTTTGCGCTCTATACCGTCTAAAAATAGCCGTATAACATCCTCAAGTTAAATTCGACCTAACGATGTTTAAATGCATAAAGTTGTAATTGAATAATATTCAACCTTACTGTCCTGCTGTTACAATTTATTGCGTCCAGTTTGTTTGCTGGGTATTCAAGTAAGGCAAGAGTTGTATGGAAGATCGTTCTTACTTTTGAATTTCTTCGGTAGCGGTAAACGAGGCAGTTTATTCAAGATGCATTATGTCGTGGTATATTTCAACTTGACTATACAGTGGAACTCTCCTAACTCGAACCACCTAAATCCCCAAATAAAATTCGAGTTAGAGAAAATTTGAGTTACAGAAAATTCACAATTTACTTTTCATTATACGCATATATTTATAAAGCATAATATGTAATAACAATATTATAGAAAATAAATAAAAAAAATGATTTAAAAACAAACTGAAAATACAAACTACATGCATTAGGATATATATATATATATGTACTACATATATGTATATGTATGAAATTAAACAAAAATTGTCCTATATACATAGGTATTAAATGTGTACTTGTACATGGGAACATAAAACAATTGCATAATTAAATTGTTTTTTTAAAGAAATCCGTTATCAACTGTTGCCGAACATTGGCCGCTCGGATGTGTTCATACGATTTTTGAATTTTATTAATGAACATATATGTCTTATCGGATGTTTGTTCATGAGACATAAAATAATTCTTTAGTGTCTCGAATGCTTGTAAAACTTGTTTGTGTGATGATGGTTGCTCCACAATTTCTTCATCGCTTTCTTCGGAGGTTTCTTCATCTGTAATGCTTGATACACTCCTTAGAATGTCTTCATCTGTCGGATAGTCAGTAGTTAAGAGGTTACCATCAATTTCAAGATAAGTGTCAAGAGATACATTCTAGACATTTAGCAACTCAACATAGTTTTCAAAATATTGCCTTACTTCAACAGGAAATTCTTTATCTTCTGAATTTTGCAGTCATTCTTTTAGTTGAGCAAGGGGAATTTCGTCTTCGTCCTCGTCTTCGTTACCAAAACCAGCCTTTTTAAAACAGTTTTGAATGGTTTTTTGTTTAACATCCACATGCCATGTCATGGCAACCTCTCTCACACAGTCGATAAGTGATATGCTAGGAGAACCGTTATTCTCTAATGCATATAAAGTTTTTTTAAGAATTCTTCCTTTGTAATGATCTTTGAAACTTTTAATGATGCCTTGATCTAAAGGTTGCAGTTTGAAAGTTTCGTTTGGTGACAAATATTGCAATTTGATGGCCTTCAGCTTCTGTTGTATTGCAGGATGAGCAGGGCAGTTGTCTATAAACATTATTATTTTTCGATTCTCGTGTGAAAATTGCTTGTCCAATTTAACCAACCATTTTTCAAAAATTTCAGAAGTCATCCATGCCTTTACGTTGTTCTCGTAACCTACAGGAAGCCATTTTATCCCTTTAAAACATCGTGGCTTTGCACTTCTGCCAATTATGAGAGGTTTTAGTTTTTCAGTGCCACTCATATTCGTTGCTAGAAGGCATGTGACCCGATCTTTACTAAGTTTTCCACCATAGCATTTGTCGTCTCTAATGGCTAAAGTTTTCTTAGGTAGACATTTGAAAAATAACCCTGTCTCGTCAGCATTGAAAGTATCATCTTCGCTATACCGCCCCAAAATCCCCGGCAATACATTTCGAATCCAATCACTAACCTGACGATCATCCACTGTGGCACTTTCACCACAGATATTCTTATGCGATATGTCATATCTAAATTTAAAAAATAAAATATAAATTTCATATGTGTATACGTATGTCTAATACAATAACGTAAATTTGACCTTTTTTAATTTATGAAGCCAGCCGGTGCTGGCCTTAAAATTTGTTGTTCCTAAATGTTGACTGTATTCCAATGCTTTCTCCTGTAGAAGTGGCCCCGACACCAGAATTATTTTTTGCTCTAGTAGACACAAACCACTTGAACACCGCACTGCTTATATTTTTATTTTAAATCGGTTTCGCTTGAAATAGACAGGTTTTGTAAGTTTACTCGCGAAACTTCGAATATGTTCCTTGTTTTGAATTATAGTTGACAATGTACTCGCTGGTATGTCATATTCCGCAGCTATTACCTTCTTTTTTATTCCATTGTCCACTTTTTTTAATATTTCTAATTTCTGTTGCACTGTTAAACTTTTAAGTTTTCGTTGCTAGGGCATGTTGATGACAAACACTAACGAATACGACTGAATATACAGCGCAACACGCAGATGAATAAGAATGATAAAATCCATTGTCATTGGTACTTCCCCGAATTCCTTCGATAGATATTACGTTATATCCGCTAACAGATGGCGAATCACGTACCTTTAGTGAAAATTTCGAGTCACAGAGATTCTACGTCTTAAATTTGGTTAAATTTTTTTCGAGTTAGGGATAAATTCGAGTTAGAGAAATTCGAGTTAAGGACAGTAATATGCATATGCACAGGATAAAAAAATATTCGAGTTAGGGGAGTTCGAGTTGGGGGAGTTCCACTGTATATCATTTGAAAATAATGCCATAAAAATGTTTACAGTTTTTTTAATAACGAAACGGAGTGTGTTTCATTTAAAAGTATAATATCCTTATATCCTTTTAAATTTTGTATTATTATTATAAAAAAATAGAATACATGGCAAAAAAATGAACTTCCAATTGTACAAGCACGCCACTAAAGGAACTATACTCTGTTCGCACTTTCAAATTCAGTATGGTTCTTATGATAAATGCGAACGCGGTTGCCACATTGTGTCAAAATTACAATACATATTTCGACTTACGTTTTTTCCAAATATATTAATATATGTAGTAGCCTATACTCTTTTTGTTTACACGCAATTACATCTACAAAATGAAAACTAACACTTAGAATGTTTTAAATTCTACGGTTGGCTATACTTTCTTCAATCTATTACTTTCTATTTCAAAATGCTGATAACTAATTTACTTTTAAAAGAACATATTCACTAGATATAGATGTTATTAAATGCAAGGAAAAAATAATAAACTTCATGGTAATCATTGATAATGCAGCTGTCAAAAAATCTCACTAATATAAAATCGCGCAACTCTGCTCAGGTTGAAAACAGATGTAAAATTCCATAAGACCCAATACCGAATTTTAAAGTGAGAACAGACTATAGCTAGGTATACCAACATAATCACTCTTTTTTACTGACATTCCATTACAACATAAAAATCACATTATTCTTCCCAATGACAACTAAGTTCCTTTCATTGCCAACTGCACACTTTTAATCACTATATTGTATCATATTATTCTCGATCACCTTCATAGATAGCGATTCAAAATCATTTTCTCGCAAATTACTAACAATAATTATACGTACACTATCCATAAATTCAACAGTACGTCCTCTCCTATGCATACTTATTAACGCTAAGGCATAAATTTGTAACGTCCGAACTCCTAATACGCTTCGAAAAACTAATCATTATAATCGAACAACTTCCTTTTGAGATAAGGGGAACAGTTATAAATCGTATAAATTATTATTAGTACCACTTACGCGTATGGTACGGACAGTACATACGCATCGTACGATGCATATTTAGAGAAATAAACTCCATAAAACATAAGCGCTTATATGTAAATAGTGTTTGTAGAAATATAAAGTTTGAAATATTGAAAATTGATTAGGCACGTTGTATATAAATACTTCGCGGCGAATGGCAGCAATTTAATATATGCGAATTATCTTGATAAATATTTATGAATCACATTTATTACGCTTGATAGTGATGCAGTAGTAATAAAGACGATAATATTTTAATTTCTTGCGACGTGTTCGAATATTTAAAATTATATCTTGCTGTCACATTGTCATAAGTGATTATGACAGATTGAAACAAAGTCAGTTGGTATCTCTGAGATATATGCTAATTTCAGGGCAGTGAATATATTTTTGGTTAGTTACCTCACTTCCCTTAATTTTCAAAAGGAATAATCACCCTCAAAATTTTCCGTGTTATCATATGTTGGGGAAAATGAAAATATGTAGAATATGGCCGATTTTATTTTATATTGAAACAGTTTCTCCATTTTAACCAGTTCATTACTCTTCTCACGTTATATTCTCTTGCCAACTTAACATTTAACTTAGTTACAACTACTGTACCAGGATCGCCAACCCAACACGGTCGGTAAGTCAGGAATTTCACCAAGAGTTTAATTTAAAATTATTCATCACAAATGAGATGGTATTTCTTGATAATCGAGCAAGTTGATAGAAATGTCTTTATAGTGATATATAGATATATGCAGCTCAGTGAGTATATTACAAGCAGAATCAATTCATTTATTTAATTAGTGTTTAGAGTAAATTTCACTATACGTAATATCAAAGAAACCACGTCTTGTTTATCCTACGAATTTTGAAGTTTGTTATCGCGGTGTTTTCTTTTGTATAATGAGTACCTGATACAATTTAGCTTTAGGTTGCTAAAACTATTTTATTGGCGTCTCAAGAAACGACAAACTCTTGTTACACCTTACATTAAAACGTTCTCAAACATTGAGGTTAGATAAATCTTCACTGTTTATGAACGCTCGAAAATGAATCAAAGAAAAACTACAGCGTTGCAATCTTTCGCAAGATTAATTATATTAATTAAGAAATATAGAAAAGAAAAGGAAACAACTGTGGTTAAGATATTGGATACGCAAGTGTAATGAATTACAAGAGATGAATCCACTCACTGCAGAAATTATTTGTTAAATTTTGCAACTTTTGGTAAAGTATAATAATGGTTTTTACCTTGCAATATTGGACCGAATCCTTTCCAAAAATTGTCTGCTTTTCAGCGTTACTCAAATGATTTGCTTTCTCTCGTTTCTTTGGAGGAGAATACACACCTGTACTTTTAGCAGTACTGGTGCTAGGTTCTGCGTCGGTAATTAGAAGGAACACTTACAGAATTGTAATTTCGGTACAACTAAAGTTCACTGTATTTATATTTTACTTACATAATATATTAATTTTCAAATCAGAGCTCTGACAAGAACTAATCTACACCACAAAATAGCTAAGGTAATATAATAATTATGAATAAAACTGCCGAAACGCAAACGTGATATAAATAATGCTAAGGATGTCACAGTCTTTGACAATTTACAGCAAAAAGGGAATATTGTACGGTGTGAACATGCCTTACTATTAACCAATAAGAAGTAGCTGTTACTTGCGTCTGTTCAGAAATTTATCTCTCTCTGGAATATATGATAAATTATTTGCTATTTTATAATTATTGGTGGTAACATAGAATTCCCTATTTAGTTCACAAGCTTTTTGTCTTGAACAGATAACAGTGAATAATATTTGTTGTTATTTCATTGTTTTACTTTGATGTGATATCCTTGTTATTTTTCTTTTCATTATATTACTGTCTTTATACGTTTCTCAGTATCTACCTTTATAAATACCTTTCGAAAATTACTAATTTAATTTTTAGAGACTATCAGAATCTGTCAGAACTACGTTTATAAATATTCATACAAATTCAAAACTATAGGTCACGAAATTAGTCGCTCTGCATTATGTAACACATTTATTGTTATATACTGAGTGTTTAAAATTATACAAGAACTCTCTATTCCTATATAACTCAATAAGATCAGAGATTTGATATCAAATTCACAATGTAATATGCAAACGTTAAATTAAGATTTGTGGTATATACAAATTGAAGTAGTTTACATTCATAAACAGTTTTCGCGCCTCTTCGTAACATTCAAATTTCCACCAATCAGAAACGAGATTCCATCAAATTGGAATGTATCTAAACATAATGTATATATACTAGACGCACGATAAGTTCCAATGCACGTCATCAATAAATCGTAACGTCAAGTTTTACACACATAAACTCGCTATCAAACCTAACCTAACATATTAATGTAACCTAGTCTACGAACTGTCAACATTTAAAATGCCCGAACTAAAGACAACCGACAACATTGTATTTCACCAAATATAGCCAATAACAGTAACGTAAAAGTACTGCGATATGGAAAATATAATAATTAAGTAAATAACTATTTCTTTTACAAAGCAGTGTGTTGCGATATCCATTGAAATTTACTTTAATTATTAACTATTTTGTTATAATTATGTACTAATATAAAATACTTTTAATTTATTTGTGTGGTCGCATTGCATATTTATGACGTCATTTGATTATATGTATGACGTTAATGACGTACACTGGAACTTCTCGTGCCCCTAGTATGTATATATATTCTTTAATTTAAATTATAGATATTTAATTATAAAGAGCGGAGTCAGTTGACCTGTAATATTCTATTTATCATACCTTTATAGGAAGCCTTTTTTCTCTGTAAGTAATACCTGCAAAATTTCAACGTACATAAATCATTTGTTTTACATTCGAATTCTACAGCGAAATAAGTCATTTCCTACAACAAACTCGATCATTCAATTGACCAAACACAATTATTTGACCATTACTTCATTTTCCTAACGTTGAATCGAGTTAAATTATACGAGCACCATGCCACTAGATCTACTTAATCAAGATTAATTACCATTGGAAGAACGACAGAAAGAAACGTAGTAAAATAGTTATAATTTATAATGATGATTTATTCGATGTTGATGGTAATACGGTCGGGATCGTGTAAGAACACAATACGACATTACGGTGTTATTATGAGCAGATATAGAAAGTACCAATTTGCATCTTGGATCTTTCCGATATAGATTATTTTGCAAAAACGACAACGTAGTATTATCTCTTGGACACGTCTTTTGTTTTATTATCAATCCGTCTGCTATTTTAAATTTATTGCCAACCTTCAACTATTCTGGATCTTGTTTGACCTCAAACAACTTGATCTAACTTAAAACTAATATCTGTTTACTCTATCATTCAATTTAACACTCTAACTCTACGAATTAGAGTTAGATATCTGCCTGGGCTTTTGGTGCCTTTTCGTGGGCGATCTGATGGTTATACTTCCTCCTGAGTAACTTGATCTTCAATTTTGTAGGAAGGGTCATCTTCAGCATCACTCATACGCTTCATCAGATTCGTGTGTTATTTCTTTATCGTTTCATCTATCAAAGTTGTCTAAATCTGGGTAAAGTTGATTGTCATCTTCGGTAGCATTTCGGTAAATCTTCATTTGTGATATATGGCCATTGGTATTGAAACATCTTCTTGTTTCGTGCTTATTCAGAGTTTCCATGTGGTAGATATCATTACCTATGTCTCGGATTATTATGCACGATCCACGATAACGAAGTTGAGTCTTACTGGGTTCCCCAGTCGCCAATTTCGCACCTTTTAACGTTATTATGTCTCCTACCTTGTATTTCTCATTATAATGTTTTTTGTCCATAGAATTCCTTATAGTTGGTCTGCGCCTTCGATATTTTGTCACGCAATAATAATCTCCTTCTATAAAATTAGCTAATTTTACGTCATTAAATCGTGGCCAAATTTTCTTTCCACTTCCTTTAGCTTTGTATCCCAAGTTGCTGCGATATTCATACTCGACAAGGTTATTGATGGAGTTCAAGCTCTATTTACACTTTCAACTTGGCAATTTGCTTGCGACCATCTACTAGCAATTGTGGTATACACCGTTCTCTTGACGAAATGCTTGGTATTCCAATGAGGTAAAGGCTGTGCCTCAGTCATTAACGATAATCTTAGAAAAGTCCACTTCTGAAAGTTGTTATCTCTTATCTATACTCGTTAGAATGTCACACGTCTCTTCTTTTATTGCCAACTCCCCTCTCTTCCCAAAAAAATCCATAGTAGTACCTTGGAAAAGTACAAAACTAAAGCAGAAAATTTACAGGTTCTGAGTCACAAATACTTACCATATAAATTAGATCGTTATAGAAAACAGAAAGTTTATTGTTGTGATGCTATGTCGTACAGTTAACGCTCATATTTTATAAGGACCAATATTGGGATTTACATTATTTTTGATGTAAATTAATGATTTAATGAATAAATCCACTGTTTGGTTTACACGACTTTATAGGCTGAAGATATACAGGTGAAATCACGAAAGTTGGTAATTAAATCATTGCTTCATCGATAAAATGAAGACAATCAGAAGCATACTTATGCACAAGCAAGATAGATGTATATAACATAAGTCGTAGCTACTTAAGCATATGACTGTCAACTATGACGTAACTACAAAGTTTTCTGGTCTTCAGTGTATGTAGTTCTTAACCACTTTTATGATGCTACATTGCCACAATATTTTTATTATAAAAAAGCGAGCTGCACGACATAAATTTACATAAGAAAATAATAGTTTTAAGTCACAACTACAATCAGTTTTCTTCACTAAGGTCTTTGCGGCCTTCATAGTACAAGAATGGATACGCAGATGAAAGATTGGGATTTTTCAAAAATTCTGTAAAGTTTTGTTCTATAAAAGATGCGGAGATAACATCCTTATGTGTGTCATGTTTGCGAAACATGTTATTATGTATTGTGAATAAAAGTAAAATGTAATCTTTTTTTATGCGTAACTATATGAATACATACAAAAGATGTAGATGAATCATGATCTAAATTCTGATTTTGTTCAAATGATTTAAATCATCCCAATCCAGCTCCAAAGCAATTAAAACACCTGATTCTTTCTTCAATTTCAGGAACCTACGATAGTAGTTCAGAACGCGAGATAGCATGCCCGTCGAAACGTCGAAAACAAGACAGCAATCTCCTATGCGTCAGTGACGACGAATCTTCCCAATCTCTAAGCAGATCCAGCAGCCTCATCCAGTTCGAGAGTCTCGAGAAACAATGCCAGGACATCTCGAGCAGTTCCCCGAGCATCTTTTCGAGTTTCAGCTACGATTCGTTAGAAAACCAAAACAAAAACATCAGCCCCGACAGTCTGGATAAGAATTATAACAGCGAACCGGAATCCGACTACTATAAAACGCTGAAGATCGACTTGAATCACGCCGCGAAACGTAGGGATAGTTACGGAAGATCCAGCGGTTCGGATTCTAGCGATTCGACCGAAAGTGAGGATACGTTAGAGACCGCTAAATACGGCAGTTGTAAATCGGTGAATAATTTGAAAACGTGGCGTAGTTTCGACGGCTTGCACGCGAACAGTAACGTTTTACGAAGTAACAAGATGTCCGTCGAGAATCTAAGCGAAGATAGCGGCTATAGTGATCATTTTTGCCAATATAATAAAAATAAATCGTCTAGTATACCTAATATCGCGATGGCTTTGAAAAATGACAAATTAGAATCGAGATTTGGGAATAATAACAATAATAATTATTTAGAGAGGTACCGCTTGAAGAATTGCAAGGATTTCGATGCGTACGACGGCGACATCTATCAGAATTTCACGGGAAATTTCGGAACGAGCTATCAAGATCTAAGCGCGTTAGATAAGTACGATTTTGGCGACTCGCAGAGCCATCTGTTGGTCCGTCTCGTCGCCAGGAATAAGTCGGGCGTCGTTTTAAATTTAGACGCGTCCTCGTCGCCATCGTCGCCGTCGTCGGCGTCCGCGGAATGCGAGCCGGCATCTTCACCGTCGTCTAAATATAAACAGCGAACCTCGAGTGAACCCAATCTATTCAGTAACAACCGGTCGCGTCCCGAAAACGGTGTAGCGCAACGACGCCGACACCAGCGCCTGAATTTCGCCGAAAATCGCATCTGTAGTGTGCCGAAAGATCTCAATCTGATAGGTGAGGGCGTCAAGACTTGCGCGAGGAATTCGTGGACGTTCACCAGCGAGAAGACGTCGATAGCGGCGAAGAATTTCGACCTGGCCGATCTGAAGGAGGATATCGTGAACGAGGTTAAGATGGAGCGGAGGAAATATCGGAAGAAAGGCGAGAAAATCGCCTTGAATCTCAGACAAAAGAACACGTATCCGACACCGCCATCTAGTGACACGTCCAGCGAACTAGGCGACGTTCATTATAAGAGAGAAGGTTCCTATTTGGAAGCCATGGAGAATATGATTGAGATGAGCGATGATGAACATAATCCCTGTTATAGGGATAAAACGAATAGGAGTACCATAGTGGAATTCGATCGTAAGATCCTCAAAGCTATTTCCGAGCAGAGTATTCAAGCGATGAGTTTGGCGAGCTTGGCTTCGGTTAAAGATACTTTAGACGTGCTATTCCTCCAGCCGATCGTTAACCAAAATAGAAGCGCGAGGAGTACACCCAATTTAACCGCGTATAAAAGCGAAGCGATCGAAGACGGCGTTGAAAACAAAAGGAATTCCATGCTGGAAATGCCAAGGAAAAGTTCGCTGATCAACCGTTCAAGTATAGCTAGCACGAGCTCGGAAAACGACGATAAAACCCTAACGGCCTCGACGAAGTCAATGAACGGCTCGACGAATTCCAAGGGAGTGCATTTTTGCCCTGTCGTCGCTGAAGTTAATTGGAGGGATAGTGTTTGTAGTGATAGGGAATCGAGCTATAGTTTATCGAGTACTCCGAGGGCTTCACCGAAACTAATAAGACCCGAACCTAAACTCGCTGAAAGAGCAATGTCAGTAAGTCAACCCGAATTGCAAATGGTACAAACTGATAAATCAGAGAAAATTAAACTCAAAGAAAGCGATACTGAATATACTTTCACCCCGTTAACACCCAGGCATTCGATTAGCCAACCCAACGTGAATTTCCGACGAAATAGCAAGGAAAACAATAAGATCTGCAAGGACTTAGCGAAAGAATCGGCTTACGTAGATAAAGATGGGGTTGTTTATCGGCATACGCATCTCGGAAGTGTATATAAGCCGGCATTCTCTAATACCGGCGATAATTCGAATACCGATGTCCCCACTACCACCCGGTCTCCTTCTACTACCAACACGAGCGGTGTTCGCTCTGGTAGTCACGTGTCGGCCAGCGTGAGCCAGATAGAAATATGCGATCGGCCTGTCCAATCCAGACAGTCAGTGAGCGCTATGGAATCGCCGCTGAAACGTCGCGACTCCACCAACAACAAGACGTCGAAGTCGGGAAAGTTGGGAGGTTTCTTCTCGCGAATCGCCAGTTTCCGCTTTTCGAAATCGAAAAACGACGAGAAGAACAAGAAGAAGAAGCTGACCGAGGCGAAGAATATCGAGAACGCGACCGGTCAACGTCTAGCGACCAAAGAGGATTACATCTATATACCGCTTAAGGGTCCGCCGGTCGAGGATAGGCAGCAGCGGAACGCGCGAAAATCGGAAAATCCTCTCCAGGATGAGAACGCGTGTATAAGCGGGAAACCTCCCCTTCCGAAAATGCCGCCGAGGGTGGTGGGCGCAAGCGTGAAACGGCGGAACGAGGCGTCTGCGCCGCTGACGGGTACGGTCGGCCGGAATATTGATTCCGGCGAGCCGTGCCGTCAACCGATGGAGCCCATGGGGCTGATCGAGACGGACCTCGACACTGAGGTGACTGTGATCACGAGCGGGGCCCATGTGAAGACACGCAGCTTGATGAATCTGGGGGCGGACGCTGAGCCCCCGAGCAGCTTAGCCGCCCCGCAATCCCATCTACCTAACCAGAGACCGCATAAGTCGATGGAATTTTTGTTGGATAAGCAAAATCTAAAGGTTGTCGAGGTATGTGGATCTTCTTTCTTTTATTATTATTATTGTTTAGGTTAACAGTGTCACCTTCATTTTTATTCAAAAAAAAAAAGTAAATCGGAAAAATTAGAAAATTTCTTCGAAAGCGTAAAAATTGACAGAATTATATAACATTCACCAAATTTCTGTGGTGTAAACATCACTTTTATCGATTCTAAAATTGTGAGAAACATAAACACTAGTATTTATGATGAAGTCTAGGTTCGCACGTCAAAAAAAAACAAACTTTTTTGTATGAATTTGTTTCTTAAAATAAACTTAAACCATGCAAAATTACATTCTGCGTTTTAAAAAAAATATATTTATACCAAAATAAATATAAAAACATAAAAATTTTATACACTTGCGATAAAAAAAATACCGGAGTTTAATTTAGAATAAAAATAAAAGTCGCTATTCCTAGATATCTGATTAATATGTCGCATTTATAAATGCGGAAGAGTAGTTTCATATCTTTATCGGATTGGATACTTATATACACTATCTCTCATAAACTTAGGGCCATATTGAAGAATCTAAGATTTAAATTAAAAAGGAAAGAACACGTTTATATACATTACTGAGTAATTTTAAATGTTTGAGGACAGTTTAAATTTCGCGCCTTGCTAAATTTTTGTCACGTTGTCGATTTGGTTTTGAATTCGTAACCAGTAGCGTAGCAAATAGATTTTGGATGGGTGACAAAATATTGTCAACAGATCTTCAAAAAATCAATTTCATATTGATTTTCTAAGCAGAAAATTAATGTAAATGTGATAAAAAAATTGAATGAAATATAGATGCTTTTAAATAGCTTTTGAATTCATACAAATATTTAAATTTGAGCACTACATATTTAAAAGCAAACGATTCCGTTTTTTTGTATAATTTTATTGCAGAAAAACAATTACATTATAATGTATGTTCGAAATGGCCTCCATTTGATTCAAGACATAAATGTATTCGTCTCTTAATATTGTCAAACAGTCGCTGTAATTGGTTTTGATCGATATTACGAATTTCCTGCTCTATGGCTGCTCGTAGTTCTTCCAAATTTTCAAGTCGATTTTGATGCATCTTATTTTTTAAATGCCCAAACAGATAAAAATCTAAAGGGTTAGATCAGGTGACCGTGATGGCCAACGATCGCGACTAATAAGTCTGTCACCAAAATACTCTTCTAGATATTCCAATGTATCATGTGCTACATGAGGTGGTGCTCCATCTTGTTGAAAATACCCCCTTTCCAATTCATCGTCATGTAATTGGTTTATAAACACTTCCAAAATTTGAGTGCGATATATTTCCGCATTGATATTTTCATGGAAAAAATAGGGCCAATTATGCGACGTCTAGACATTGCCACCCAGACCACAATTTTTTGTGGATATAAAGAAGTCTCAACAAAATTATGAGGGTTTTCTGTAGCCCATGTCCTGTAATTTTGGCTGTTAATATAGCCTGACAAGTGAAACAATCATTATGAAGATTTTCATTAAACCACTGATAATATTGAATTCGTCGTGGAATATCATTTGGCAATAATTGCTGTGTTACGGTTACTCTATACGGATGCATGTGTAGATTTTTAACCAATGCTTTTCTTACAGTACTGAACGATAAACATAAAATAACGAAAATGAAAAATACTACATCTTAGAAATAGAAAAAGCATCATACCAGTTTGAGCTGCTAATTTGCGAATAGACTTTTTAGGACTTGCCTCTATCCGTTGTCTAACATCATCAACAGTCTCTTCTGTTAACACTGTTGGTCGTCCAGTTGATTTTCCTTTGCAAATGCAGTGTTTCCCTTCGAATCGTTCAATAATTCTGTCTCTGTGATTACAAAACACTTTGTATGGTATGACAACATCCAGATAATTTTCACGAAATTGATTCAGGCATGATTGCAATGAATAAGTCCATGATCCATCTTCGTGATGAGTGCCAGTGCGATAATGCGCTTTTAAAATAAAAGCGTCTTGCTCGGCCGTAAACGGCATCTTAAAACTAACAACAATTAAGTTCACTTAATTTAATAGAAATGCATAAAAACATACCTGGAAAATAACACTGATAAACAGTAGCTCTAAGAAGAACAGATTACAAGTAAAATTGAAGCAAATAATAACGAATAAAATGAATATAAATAACGAATAATAAATAACGTGTCGCACAGGCAGTTGACAGGACCGATACTCACAATGACCACTCTTAACATGTCAAATCTCCTAGAATCCACCGCGCGAAATTTAAACTGTCCTCAAACATATAAAATCACTCTGTATAACCTATTCACGTTAAGATTGCAGCGTTTAGGATAATAAAAGAAAAGAAATTTATTTTATTTTTACACCTGTCGATTTTGGCTTATATAACTATAACTAAAAAGAATACAAAGTAAGAACTACAGTCTGTGACAAAAGTATAAGACACTACATTTAGTAATGATATTTCATTCTTTTATTAAGCATATCAAATTTTGACATTTTTTCTGCACTATCTCGATCACTATTTGCGACAAAAATACGCGATATAGGGATAATTTGGGGTTATTGATGAGATAAAGATACGTCAAAAGTATAGGACATGATTTAATTGAATTTCATAAACATGTAAAATAATAATTAACTTCTAATAGTGCATTGGACTACCTTGCTTCTCTACTACTTCAAGCTTCTCTTTGTGAAAGTGTCAAACAATTCAAATACTGGTTGTTAATTCTTGAATTAAATTGAATTGCCTTCTGTCTCTGTATACACGATGAGCTCCAGGTGTTTTCGGTCATATTCACGTCAGGCGAACGGGTCGGCCACTCAAGAACTGATATTTTGTTTCTTCGAAAATAACCTTTCACAATTTGAATACGGTGGACAGCAGCGTTATCTTGCTGGAACACAAAGTCGCGACATGTAATCTGTTTAGCATGTATTTGAACGACGATAAGATTTATATGATTAGTGCCATTCATTTTACCATTACCGAACTTGATGTCAGATTCTCCTGCCGATATCATTACGCTACCACCACCTATCTGCCTAGGACTCAGAACTACTCTCCCCTTTCTTAGATAATGGCAATAACACTGATAGCCATCAGGACCATCTAAGTTAAACTTTTTCTCATCAGTAAAAATGATTTTTCGCCAGCGTTTACACCAATGTAAATGCTAATCTAGCTTCTTTATACTGACGCGTTAAAGTAGGTTTTCTTTGCAGTCGTTTTCGTTTTGTGTGAGCGATTCGATATTGTTTTATTTGGGTATATATGTATATATATATATATATATGGTGTTATTATTATTAGTATTATTAAATCTTTCGTCAAAAGTATCATGAATTGTAGAAAACTGAGGTACACCCAATTGAATGACAATATTTTCAAGATGGTTGCTTTCCTGACCTTTTTTATTGCATATTTCATTTCTACACGTTATTTTTAGCAGAATTTCATCCAGTGTGTCAATAAAATTTGTTTCTGCTAGCATAACAACATTTGGAAATCATCTGTAGCAGTTATTTTTAAAATCTAAGTATTTGCAATGTTTTTAACAAAACCCTTACGAATTGCAACGATGTACTTCTTATAGCTCAATTATATACAGGATGGTTTAAATAAAATATCCAATTTAGTGGATATTCGAAGAATTTAAAGTTATTTTTTTTTTAGTTCATATTGCACATAATCCACAGTTAAATTCTGCATCGATCTGTATTTACATGCCCTCTACCTATTCTTGAAGAATAGTTACAACGAATTCTCTTTAAATTTTACTTTTATTTTTTTAAATCTACGTTTTAAACAATTTCCTTATAATTACCAACGCATTTAAAAATGTTTTTCTAAAAGAGTCAGTCCCGGTAGGATTCGAACCTGCGTGCTCTATCTTATCGGGGGAACGTCTTCACCGCTAGACCACACGGGACTGACTTTTCCAGCAAAACATTTTAGGTTTTTCTGGAAAAGTCAGTCTTTCATTAAGGACTGCCTCCTTAATGAAAGTCGCTCTCATTTCGATTCTATAAAGTGAAGATGAAATAATACGTAGGGTGTTCTATTTAGAAAAATGCAACTTTGATGTGTTTTTATTTTTGGACACTATATATACTATATATACTATAGAAATAAGTTAAAAATTTAGAACAAAAAGAAACAAAATCAAATAATTGAGTCGTAATACTCGAATAACACGAATAACCCTGTATATTTACTTTAACAGCACGTATTTGTTTTATTTATAAAATTCATTAATTTCCACGTTTGATTTGATATTTGAATCCATAGAAATGACTCGTAAAATAAACACGAATAACCTCTTTTTTCCGCTAATACGGAATATTTAATAAATAAACAAGCAATACATATTTTTTTCACAAGTACATACATATATTGATTATATCGCGTTGTATATATTTGTAACTGTTAGCCGTTACAAAAAAGGCAACAGGAAGTTACAGAAATCGATGAACCATAAAAGGGGAGACAATAAATCGCGAAAATTCATACGTAGGAATGCTAATTGATTATTTGAATTTGTTATTGTAGCTTGGAAACGTTTCAAAAAATATTTGAAATAAGTAAATACGTGATTCACATCTTTCTAGATATTAAAAATATGTAAAAAGCAATAATAGTAAGTGTTGTTTTTGCGTAAGTATGTGTTAAAAAGGTTTTCGCATAGTTTCTACGGGACATTCCTTTCTGCAAAATGTTTGCAACGTTGCTATATATAGTTATAATCAAAATAATTTGATATCTGTATCTTTAAACCAGGAAAGAGGACGACTCTTTTTATATAAAAACAAGCATGTTACTGCAGTTTAAAAAACCATTTCATTAAGTGTTTTCCATTTTCGTTTTAATGTAATATAACTTTATAGATTGTAAATATATGTTTTATTCGAAAATTGGAGTCATTCCCTTTTGCAGTTTTATTTAAAGGTTTAGTACTTTTGCAAAAAGGCACCATAAACAGTTACGTACCTTCGCGAAATTTCTATAGTACTATATAATTTCCTAGCTCCCCTATAAACTTTTATTAACAATAAAACTTGAATGAAATGGAGGTATTGGTAGTGATAAACAGTGAAAGTACCTTTAACATACAAGAGTGAAATGTACAGTAGCCGACATACAAATAACACCACGTGCGAAATATATTCTGTAAATTACGTGTTTCAATTTTTCTCGCTTAAAATATTATTAAGTTTATATCACAATAGTTTAGCATAGGGTCGGTCTGGTCTCTCTCTGTTTTCATATACAGCGTAAGAAACGCGATACCTAATAAAAACAGTATTATTCTAATTTTCGTTGGGACAGTTACTGATTTGATGTTTGTGCTTCGGTAGTAGAAAAACCTTTTAAAGTGTCTAACGTCGCAAGCTTTATTATTTATTTCAGACGTGCCAATCTGGTACACCTTTATGAGCTGCTACCAAAACACACAATCGAATTTGGACATCAGTTGCGATTCTGTTGATGATGCTTCTTGCAATGGACTTTATATTACTTGATTATTTTAATAAAAGTATTTCAAAGGCAATACATAGGAAGAATGTATTTCTACCATGGTTCTCTAATGAAACGCGTAGGAACATTAAATTAAGCGCAATTATCTCAAAATGTATAGAAACACAATGATATAACAATAAACTTTTAGTACGGAAAATATATTCAATTATTTGTTAAACGGGATTCCGATAGTCATATTAGGGATATTGACCTATCTATTTAGGTGAACCCCAACAGACTTTGGCCTTAGATTAATTCTAAACTGAATTCTATACGTATACCTGGTATTGTGGCAGATAACAATACCATTTCATTCACTAATAAGATTACTAACGCCTTTGCTTCGCATTTGTCCCCGTAAAAACCAGTGCGCATACTAATTATCCACAGTGGTTCACGCGTGATCACATTAATAACATCAAACTCAAAAATCATTATCGATTGATGTATAAAAGAACAGGATGCTTAAGCGATTTAAATGCTTTCAAAGATATGAGAAGGATGCTGAAAACAGATTCTAGGCGGTTATATCAGAATTTTATTCAGAGCGCTGAATTCTCCCTTTCAACCGATCCTAGACATTTTTGGCAGTTTGTGCGATCTCGGAGGGATGGGGGAGGTATTCCTAGAACTATGAAGGACGACTACGGCAATACGTATAACGACCCACCTTCCATAGTGAGCGCCTTGCGGGAGTTTTTCCAATCGGTGTACCTTCCTTCATTTGCTCCGACGCCTGTTGCTCCAATTGTTTCGTGCGCTACTATGGTTGACCTAGGTTCTGTAACTGAGATGGATGTGGTGTGTGCTATGAAATCCTTAAAGAATAATTGCACGACGGGTAGTGATGACATTCCGGCCTTTTTTGTTAGGGATTGTGCAAATATATTTGCTTCTCCTCTTTGCTACTTGTTCAGTCTTGCTCTCAAGACATCCACCTTCCCGTCTGTGTGGAAGATTGCCAAATTGGTGCCTGTTTTTAAAAATGGTGAGAAGTGTGTTATTTCCAACTATCGTCCCATATCGTTATTAAATAATTTTGCTAAAGTTTTTGAGAAATGTTTGTACAAGTATATTTATGCTCAAGTTAGACCCTGGATTTCAAATGACCAACACGGTTTCGTTGCTCAACGATCTACGGTAACTAATCTTGTTACAATTACACAATACCTATCTGATAGTATTGATGCCGGTGGACAGGTAGATGTTGTGTATACTGACCTAACAAAAGCTTTTGATCGAATCGACCACACCGTGCTTATTAATAAATTGGACAATATTGGATTTTCGTCTTCTCTTTTGTCTTTATTCCAATCGTATCTTCTTGATAGAAAGCAATTTGTGACATACATGGGATTTCAGTCTGATTGCTTCTCGCCGGGCTCTGGAGTTCCTCAGGGGAGTAACTTGGGTCCACTTCTGTTCCTCATATATATAAATGATTTGTGCTATCAACTGAACTGTCCAAAGTTGTTATACGCAGATGACCTGAAGTTGTACTCAACAATTAATAATTCTCAGGATTGCAATCATTTGCAAAGCCAACTCGATATATTCCACACGTGGTGTGTCAACAACAAACTAACAGTTAATGTAAACAAATGCAAAATTGTCACCTACACTCGTAAGACGACTCCAATTATATATACCTACCACTTGGCTGGATCTTCTTTACCTAGAGAGACCTCTATGAGAGACTTGGGCGTCGTCTTTGACTCAAGACTGACCTTTATGGAGCACATATCCAGTATTTGTACATCAGCGTTGAGTATGTTAAGATTCATTATACGTGTTACACGACCATTTGCTTCTATAACAGCTATTCTTCCTCTTTATTTCGCTTTTGTTCGGTCTCGACTGGAGTATGCGTCCTTGGTCTGGTCACCTATGTACATCTATCAGATACATCTTCTAGAGCAGATTCAGAGAAGGTGTTTGAAGTTCTTGTACTTTAAAAAATTTAATACTTACCCGTTACAAGGATTTAGCCACAGTGCTCTGCTGGACGCATTTAATATTGATTCATTAGAACTACGTCGAAAACAGGCTGAGTGTAAATTCCTATTTACTTTACTTCATAATGGTCTTGATGTCCCTGAGTTGTTGAGTAAAATCAACTTCATTGTACCACGTTCAGGATCTAGTCAAACAAATACATTTTACTGTTTCGCACCTAGAACATCAGGTCCCCAATACACAGATTGTGTAACAATTTCAACTCTATGGAGTTTGCCGAGTTGGATATACATACCTGCACTTTACCGTCCCTTTTGACGGTATGTAGACCGCGGGTGCGTTACACTTAGTTGAATACTTTTTCCGTTCTCTCTTTTTTCCTAACCACTGGTAAACTACTTTTTTTTTTTAATTTAAATTAAAGCAACTAGTTACTAAGTTTTCTAATTTGACATACTTTAATTTTATGTTATTTATATTTGCATGTGTACATTATTTAACATTGCCTTGTAATTGGATATTTGTATCTGTTGGGCATTAAATATTATTATTATTATTATTATTATTATTTCTCGGCGACCATGTATAATGTGAACGTTACTACTAATCATCCCAATAACGATACCTTGGCTTTTGATTCATTTCTCCTTAATGAATTTAGCGAGGAAGATGTTTTACAAGCCCCATGTCAATTGAAGGGAAAAATGACAACGGGTCCTGATTACGTTCCGTATTTTGTTATTAGGGACTGTAGATTTGTTCTTTGTGGGTCGCTGCTTCACATTTATAATCTCATTTTCTCATTATGTGTCTGAGGCTTTATATCCTACGTCTTCAAGCAGGTCATTTATACCGACTTCGCTAAGGCTTTTGATAGGGTTGGACATCAAACTTTATTACGTGCATGCTTATGGGGTATCTCTGACGATTTGATACTTTTATTGGAGTCTGTGGTTTTCGGTCTGGTTTATATCGGTCTTTCGGGTGTGCTACAGGGTTCTGTTCTTGGACCACTCCCATTTATTATTTTGAATGCCTATTATACGCCGATGACCTTAACATTTTTCGTAGAGCATATTCCGCTGCAGATTGTGACATTTTGCAGCGTGACCTGCTATCTAATCATCCTTGGTGTTTAGAGAACCATTTACCGCTAAATATTACCAAATGCAAAGCATTTGCCTGTAGAACTGAAGATATGCCTACAATGTTGTCGATAAAGTATAGAGATCTTGGTATATTTCTTGATACTAAGTTAACATTTAATAAGCACATTATAAGTAGCTTATCTGATGAATCTACAGTGATAGCCAAACATGTCATATCAAAGTGTGTTAGATATATTGGAAATATTTGTAAAATTGTGTTTTACTTCTTCACCCATATTAAATATGGATTCCCAACAAGTATCGGCCGATTCAATCAAAATTATTTTATTTGCCGCTATCGATTCACTATTCAGTACCAACAAGATTATTAAAGAAATACTGTCACGGCTTGCTAGAGGGTAAATTTATCTGGTCACATAGTATAACATGTTACAGTGGTATAAATTAACCACAACAGTGACCTTAATAAATTACAGAAGGTGTTGAAATTGTCAACCGCTCTCATCCACACATTTATACTCCTTCAAATTCACCTTCAATTTTCGACCTGGAGCCAGTCCAAAATATATTTGATGTTTTGCGAAATGAACATAACTTATTTCGAACACTTGTTTTGCTTTTCCGAAAAAAGAAACTGAGTCATTGAAGATCAAATATATAGATTGTGTTATATCCAGAATACTTACAAGTTAGATACGACTTATATTCAGAGCAATACGAAAATTATGCAGCCAGTTTCGATCGAAAAGAAGTTTTATCCGTCAAAAGTACAACGAAATGAAAGTTTTCATGTTAAGATACTCCCAAAAATCTGCTTATGAGTCATATATTAACCTGATATACCTGCGTGTTGGGTACAGTAAACTTGTTAAACACCTATTCGAATTAAGAAAAAAAATGAAAGTGTTTTCACTATTATTAACCTAAAGGCATTGGTTATATAATCTTCTTAATTTAAGAAGTCTAAATTTAACATATGTGCATACATTGTATATACCTGGGGAAACACTGAGATCATGCAGACGGTCATAAAATACATATGTATAACTAGTTGTGTAGGAGTCTTTTTCATTTAAATTCCATCTCTTACCAAATAAATAACATTGGAATTGGTTCCAATTTCGTTCTTGACTTGGTGATTCATATAATAGCATAATTTTTACTTGTTATTTTGTTGGTAATAAAACCGCATGAAAAGAAATCTACACATATTGTTTAATTGTCACTACTATATCAATCTCTTGTTATATTATGAAAAGTCATATAATTTTTGAAAATTATTCTTGTAGTATCGTCCTGATATCAATAAATATGTCATCTGATTTAAAGATAGAAAAAAACAACAAGATTTTATTAATTAAAGAAGGCGAAATTAAAGCAAGCCTTGAAATTGTTGTTCGTTATTTTTAATTCCGAAGATTATACGCCTTCCCATGCTTTTAAAGGTATTTTGCAGGTGTTATTAATACGCATTTTTCAATCATTCTTTGCTGCAGATCTTATAAATTACCAACATGAGTTTTAAATACAGTAGATGGTCCATTATGTGATCGATATCAGCCAAGCACTGTTCACATTACTGAAAATTGACATTAGCCAGCCTTATTTTATTTATAAAGAAATAAAAAATAAAGTTTACATTATTTCGAAGAATAATGTCCTATTTTTGTCTCCGTATAAATTTACGCTTGGTATTTTCTAATGCCATTACCTAGGACTTTCTTTTTTCGCATATTTTTTTTGCTATTGTTGTCACTGTTTCTCTAAAAGCCATCCATATCTCTCCTATGGTCCATTCCATTTTTTCCAGTGTCTAGTCTTTTGAATTCCTCGTTTGTTTCTTGTCCATGTTAATCTTTATTTTTCTTTCATGTTATATGAGTTTCTGTATTACTTATACAGTCTATCAGACCCTTGATGCTCCGTTCCTTTGCTACAAATATGTATTTGTCACGACAATCGAAAAATATTTTTAATAATGACGATCATTTACATCGTGAAGGTCATATAATGAACCTTAATTAAAATTTAACAGATCACCCTGAAAAAAACATGTCAAAATATTTATATGAACGAGTATTTCGAATAATAAATCCAACTTGTTTAGTTTCATCAAGTAAACAGGGACCAAATTAAAGTTAGTAAAGCAAGTTTTCTATCATGCACTCACTCTAGATTATTAAAATTTAGATATGATTATCCAACATAAAACTACAAAAGTGTTAATTTCCCTACTTAATTGTACACAAACTTTAATGAAGCAATTTCATGATAATTTCGGTTTCTCCCCTCCACTCTATACTCTACACAACATCGTTAAACATCTCCTCCTTCCATACGAGATCGTGAAGAGTTTTATTCTCAGCGACGACGAGCATGCTTAAATTAGTAAAAAAGAAACAAAAAAAACAACGCAGGCTGCCGCAACGGCCTACTAGGACGATCATCGAGTTAATACGCGGATTAAGACGTCCCTTGTTGTTTGTGAGATGATGCCAGCGGCCCTAATGGAAGCAGAAGAGCAGGACTAAAAAAGAAAGTCCGCCTTTCACGCAGGAAGTAACCGTTTATTTACTCAATTGTTTCTTGACACCGTTTTAATTTATGGGCGGAAAATTTACATATGTAGAAGTGCACGGCCGACTAGATATATTATTCTTTTCCATCCAACGAATGATAGCGTGTGATATCGTTTGTTTTAATGTTTTTGTTTTCGTTTTCTTTAATTAAAGTATAACACGTTAGGGAAGAAATTTTTTTCCGCACATACTGCGATGTGTTATAATAAAAATGCGGTTTCATATGTACGTATACACTGGTGCGTAAAAAAGTAGGTATACGTCTCATAACAAAATTGAAATTTAATTATTTTGTTGGTTAAATCCATGGGATCTATGTAATATCTGGTGTACAGTGGCCTGAATGCAGGGAAACTGATCGTCAATATGCGGGGAAATTCCTAACCCTACGTACATTACGTTGAAGAATTTAGTATGCATTAAAATAGATTCGTGTCAGCTTTCTGAATAAAAAGCAAATCTAACACTTTCACCATTAGTTCTAAGTACAGAAATAAGGTGATATAAAGGAATTACAAGTACGCAATTATTTAAATAACCTGTAACCAATAGGTTTGAGTCAGGGTAAGCATTGTTCGAAAGAACAACGAGGACTTATTATTGAAATATGAAGACAAGGTAAAACTTCCTGATGTATTGCTGGAATATTGGTAATATTTTGTAATGTGGTTACAAATGCCATAAAATGGAAAGAACTTTAGGTCAAATATTGCACAAATGTTACTAACTCCTAAATTGGAATAGTTTATATAGGAAAAAATTGCAGTTTCAAGAGATATAATAGAGTTTAGTGCAATATAATGCAGTGTGATATATAGTATAATACAGTGTAATGTAAGGTAGCGCAATGTAATATTGTGTTTCCTATCTTTTTGAAATTTAGGTTAGTTATATCTCTGGTAATATGCCTGGTATATCTATATTCCCCTTAATCTCTTTATTCTTGAACAAAATTTTCTTTTTCACTTGACTTTTTTCCATTCCTTTATAGTTCTCTTTTCTAGGTTTTCCGTCCTACTGTAATCTTCTTTATCTTCTATTGTTTTTGTTTGAATTCATTTTTTTGAAGTAGTTTTTTTTCTTTTGCCGTCTTTATTTTATCGTTCCACCAATTCGTTCTCTTTATATGAGGGGAGGTCCAGAAGTTCGTGGAATGAAAGGGTTTTAAATAAAATAAAACAATAAATCTATTTTTCCTTTTCAATATAATCACCCTTAAGCGCAAAACATTTATTAGATCTATGAATTAATTTGTCTAAACCATCATAAAAATATTGTTTATCTTTCGCCTCAAAATGGGTTAAAATTGCCTCCGTTACCTCATTGTCGTCAAAAAAATTTCTTCCACGTAAGTCTTTTCTTAAATTGGGGAACAAATAAAAATCACTAGGTGCCAGGTCTGGACTGTATGAAAGCCATGCTTGTACAGCTCTTGTGAACCGGCACATTGTCTGTGGTCAATTTTCCTCAACGTTTTTCCTTGATGGTCTCCTTTAATTTTTCTAATATCGCTGCGTAATATTCGCCGGTTATGCTCCTACCTTTTTCTTTGTAATCAATCAAGAATATCCCCTCACACTCCCAAAAAACAGTAGCCATCAACTATCCAGACGATTCTGACACTTTGAATTTCTTTGGCGGTGGTGTCCCCTTTTTACGCCATTGCATCGACTCCTGTTTGGACTCAGGTTCAAAGTAATGTGCAGGTTTGTCTCCACACAGCTCCAAAAATTGTTTGGACGCACAGACGCGCTGCTGTTTCTGCAGCAGCGTGAGCATTTCCGGTACCCATCTTGCACTGACTTTTGTCATACCCAGGTGGTAGTATCTGATACTCCAACTAATGCAGATACTAATGATGAGTTGCCAATCAGAATGACACCTAGCGAGCGCCCCTATCCCACTCCATTCCCTCCATCCTACGTACTTCTGGACCTCCCCTCGTATGTTTATTAAACTTTCCTTTTTCCGCATATTTTTTCTCCTATTGTTGACGCTATTTCTTTAAAGGCCATCCATCTCTCTTCTATGGTCCGTTCTATTTTTTTCAATGTTTAGTTTTCTGAATTCTTTGTTTGTTTCTTGTTCATATTTATCCTTATCTTCTTTCATGTTAAGTTTGTGTATTGCTAAGCTGCTATTAGTCCAAGATAAAAAAATTGACATTTAACATCATTTAACATAAAAAATATATAAATATCCATAATTTCTGCGCCATTAAAGTTAAATTTCCAATAGAATTTTCCAAACAGAAAACCTATCGAATAAAACTCCCAACGATATATACAACAAAACTCCAAAAATAAATACGCATATTCCATCTGTAAACCGTTCACAAATTATTTACGCTTGACCTTAAATTTCACGCAAATATACCTCGCACCTTCCCTCCACATCGCTATTTTCGCCCGAACGGCAGAAAGCGACGCCGCAAACCGTCTGAAAAACTTTGAACCGTGTCCGTTTAGAATTCTGCGGGTCCAACTATCGCAAAAATAGCTCGTGACGTTTGAGACGCGGGAGAACTGGTCCAAATAATCCGTAAAATACACTGGAATAAAATGCGCTGAAGATAAACAGATTTTTCAATGGTATGAGATGGGAGGAATTAAGTAGACCTACCGAAAATAATCTTCGACTTGTTTTAGTTATTTTTTTACGCCTTCTCTTAGGACGGTTCGAATACCGCCAAAGTTAATGTGCTTATAAACATATACTCGTTTTTGGAGTGGAGAAAAGATGTTCTGAATGTTGCAATGGGATAAAAATCTAACACGGAAAGATTCCCGGGTGTCAAATACAGATTTTAATGAAACTTGGTAGGTAAGTAGAGTATGTTGAAACTTCTTGAACGGAAATAGATGTTTACATTAACATAACTCATGCAATTTTACCAATTAGTGATGGTTTTTGTTAGTAGAAGACATAGCTATGCAATATATAAATGGTTTTGGTGTTAGTAGCATAAGGTATGACTTACTCTACACCTTTGGAACACTCTGTATAATTGAAAATGCTTTAAAATCAATAAAGAATGTTAAAGATGAACAACTTGCGTTAATTGCTTTTCCACATTACTATGATCAGCACTAGCATAAGAGGGCGGTGTTTAAACGCAACATCCTGTATAAACTACACTCATGTGTACAGAAAGATCTTTCGATAAGATATAAAATTTGCATTTACATTTTCGTTCTATTCATTTCCGTTCAAAAATTAAACCAAGAGAACTGAAAATCTGTGAATTTTCGAAGAGGTATTTCACCCCCTCAGAGTGAATTTCGGCACAAACAAAAAAAAATTATTTTCAAGTCTCAACATCTCTACTTACCTATCAAGTTTCATTAATATATAAATATATATATATATATATATATATATATATATATATATATTAATATATATAAATATATTGCTTAAAGTTTTCAATAAATTAACTTTACTATGACAGTTGTTAAAATTTGAAAATGAAAATCATAGGCTTACTCTTATATAAAAATTTAATTCAAGACGTAGTATGTTATACCCACTGATCCTCTCTATCACAGCATGAATAATAGGGAAACAACTTTAATACACGACATCCTCCACTATATAACTAAGGAAATCCAGCAGACAAAAATAGACATAAACATCTGACATAAATACATTTATTAGACCATTCAGATATCGCATTTCAAGCACAATACGCTCTTAAATTGTACGTCTCCATTCGAGAAGGTTTTATTAACAACGCTGCAACATTGTTACATTCCCACAATTCATACGGAGGAGCAGTTTTTTCAACATATACATATATATATATATATATCTATACATATACATATATATATATATATCTATACATATACATATACACTGGTGTGCAAAAAAATAAGTGCAAGACATTTTTTTTGGGAAAACCAACTCAAAATGTAGATATTTGTGGATGTAATTATTAACTATCTAATGCATATACAGTATAACCCGGTTATAACGACAGTCAACGGGACTGCGAATTTTTTGACGCTATAACAAGGTGACGTTATAGGCGGAGTTTTTACAAGTTCCATGTTTACATACAAGAATTGGTGGGAAACAATATTACGGGTGGTAAACAGATACATATGTGAATTTAATTAATTTAATATACTTAACCATATAACCTTACACGTGTAGGTACATACTAACTTGTTTGTCTAATGAAAGAAATCTGTAATTTTCCGTTGCACAATTTTCGCACGCCAAAACTGTTTTTCTATATCCATCTCTAACTCTCTCACTATATCAATAATTTGAGGTGACGTTTCTCGCTGTCTATAATAAGTTTTTAAAAGTGTTATGGCACTTAGGGCTTCTTCGTTTGTCGGTACGTGTTCTGCTTCGTCGCATGAATCTTCTTCCTCTTCGATTTCATTATCGTTTTCGTTATCCCGCTGTTTTGTGTCCTCCACGATATCAGAATCTGAACGCATTCCCGACGTAATAAGGCAACTGTCCACGGGTGCAAAGTCGTCGAAACAAAACTGGTTTGTTCGTCACTCTGATTTTGCCGCCACTTTTTAATAAGTTCACATAACGGAACGTCCATCTTCATTTAAGTTGTCGCAAACTGAATTATTCCTTAATCTTGAATGACTAAAGCAGTTTGCTGTAGTCTCAGAGATTATACTACGCCAAGCCTTCCCTAAAAAGTCCAACGCGTCGAGAAGTGAAACTGCACATGATGCATGCTTGTCCATACCCGTAATAATTTTCTGCAGAAGAAATTTTCTGTGAAAACATTTTAAGCTTCTTATTACGTCTTGGTCCACTGGTTGAAGGATGCTAGTGCAATTTGGGGGCAGAAACACCAAATTAATATTTTTTAAGTGGACTAATGATGGATGTGCTGGGCAGTTATCGACTAAAAGCAAGATTTTTTTACCTTTATCCGCAAGTTCTTTATCCCATTTTCGAATTTCATTTTCAAAGATTTCTGAAGTCATCTACGCTCTTTTGTTTGCGCAGTAATTTGTTGGGAGTGTTTTTATCTTTTTGAAGCAACGTGGCTTTTTTGACTCCTGGACCTGGACCTCCCCTCGTAGTTCATGAGTTTTCCCTAGATATAAGGAGTTCGGAAGCAACTAAGGAACAATCACGAATTGTAAATTAAACATAGCATTTTAAGTGTGACAACTTAATTTGTTTCCCCTATTCCTTCAAATTAAAGCAAGACTAGCTACCGAGATATACGTCGGAATTGTTGGGGTTGCAATTAAAATTTGTATTTCCCGCTATGTATGTTAGATATAGTACTAGTTGGTAGAACTGTAATAGACATACAGTTATTAGTAAACGTTTCAGTTCGTGCATGTGCTCAGAATATGTAAAAGCACGTGTGTAGTTTTGTAAGTTTTTTATTGTGCACTCCATATTTCGACTGGTGTTTTTTCCAATTATATTTATATATGCAGTCGCCTACACTTTTTATTTTTACGCAATTACATCTGCAAAAGGAAAACTAACAGGAACCATCCACACCAGCAGCTCAAAATACTTATTAGTCGAAGAAATAGTCTTTGTCTTCTTTAGAACAGGTTCATCAGGAGGGTCCAACATTGAAACATTATTTTTTCAGTTTAGTAATTCGTCAAAATGCCCCTCCTCCATACCTCCTTGCCGAAGGTTAATCCACAAATCACTTAACCTCATTTACAAAATCAATTAGTCATCTCTGAAATCTAATAAGCTTCATCCTAGCTGACTTCTCATCAGTCAAAAATAATAAACTCCTTCATTTAGTACCGATATAATTTAATTAAAGCACATCGACTCGATCTAGGATCTAACCCGCTTTCAAATCGCCATATGTCGCCGTCCTTTTCTACCACGATTCATCCCGAATTACACCCCTCCATCACCATACCATACATTCTTTTCTTACGTCATCACGTTTCGATCCGAATCGCTCGCGGTTAGCCATGCGAATATCGCCGGCTGAACGCTCGAATTGACGTCGCCGGCGCTGCGTGCTTTGTAATTACTGTTGCATATTAAAATCGTGTGTAGTAGGCGGCGGATTACAACGATCGAGGTTGTTTTTTGCCGTTGCATATCGTTTTCTTTTAATATATATATAGCACGGTTGGACTCATTCATCGCCTACTGGATTTATAATTATGCAATTATATTGACAAATTGAAGATAAAACCGGTTGGTGTTAGATGCTCTTATTCGCGATGAAATCTGGTCATTAAAAGAGACGTTCGGACGATTTGGAGATAGTTGAAGTGAATGAGTAGAGAGCAGATGTCAATAAGTTCAGGAAGGATTTGGTTCCATTCAATGTGCTAATGAAAACCGATCACTTTGTCCCTCAGGTCTGGCAATAAAACTGTAATAATAAGTAACGTAATTTAATGGTACATATTCGATTTGTAGGTGAAAGACTTCTGAAGAAAGTAAAATCTTCTAATGATTAATCTTGGATAACGCACCAAGTCATCCTCGAGAGGAACAATTACGAAGCAACGACGGCTCAATTTTTGTTACGCTCATGTCGCCCAACGTTTCTTTTGACCAAGAATTGCAGATCGCACTGCTGTGTTTCAAAATGTTTTCGTCTATTCTATAAAACGACCTGGTTTTTGAGGTAACTCTATCTTCTTCTTCCTTCTCTTTTCATATTCTTATACTTTTTCAGATGTCAGATGAGGATTCAATTTTTTTTTGTAGCCATTCCACTCTTTTCTACTTTTTGCCATTGCTTTCATTTCTTCCAAGTTTTTTCCCTTTCTTTTACCCATTTCTCTTATCTGGCCCATCTATTTTCTGCTAGGATTTCCCCTTCTTTTCTTTTTTAGGTGTCTTGTCTTGTAGTACTATCTCTCTTCATCCTTACTATATGTCCAATTTAATTGCTTTCTCCTTATTTTTTTTTTTATTATTGGTACATTGTCTTCATCGTCATAATCATCACTAGAGTAAAGCAAATTTTGCCAACACTTTGTGATTGTTTGCTGCTTAAGGGCATTCCACGCCATATCTAAATTTAAAATTGCTTCACGTAAAGTTACTAAGGATTCAGAAATGTTTTTAGAATTTTTATTACAGTTTTATTGCCAGACCTGAGGGACAAAGTGCTTCTGGAACCATTCCAGAAATATGCCTTTGGTCATCCAAGCGGATTTTGAACAATTTCAATCAACGGGACTCTTAAAATTTCTAAACGAACGTGGATTTTTTGCTCCTCATTTAAATGCAGCTTCTTCAATTTTTCTTGCTATTAAGTTCTTCATTATATAGATTTGCTTGTCTAATTAGCCTGAAAGCTGCTTGTTCTTCCTCCACTCATTCCACATAACTAATTCCTAAAAGAAGAAAATCGCTCGATTTCTCCAAATCGTCAAACTTTTTAAAGGAAATCAAAAATTGCATCTTCGCGTTTAAGATAGTGAAGGGTCGAGGATTAGCTTAGGTAGCTGATACAGAGCACAACTAACATTACGAGCTCCTATTAATATTTTAAGTAAATTAGAGAAAATATCTCTCGAAATTATACAAAACCATTGTGTCTATTGTTAGTCCATTATAGTACCCGGAAATGCAGCCATATCCCTCTCGTTAGTAGGTATAGATTTCGTTGAATTGCATCCCCAAGCAACAACAAAACTCTACAGTATAATTCAGCAGTCACATTCTCATTTCTATTCTGGAAATGGACGGTAGGCATAACATTACAAACCTTGAATTTCTATACTGACGACGAAGAAGAATGTTTACATTGCATTAAAGCACGTTTTGTTTCGGGTTGCTAGTGGTACACCCATGACTCATCGTCAGTAACAATCCTGTTAAGCATGTCCTCCCCTTCCTTTGCGTACCAAGAGAAATGGTGCAAGGACAAGTCTATTCGACTCCTGTGTTCTTTGGTCAGTTGTCTAGGTACTCACAGTGAGCACATTTTTGGAAAATTTATCAGTTCGTAGGCTAAACTATGAGAACATCCTATTATAGTTACTATGCTGTCACTTCGAATTATCTCTTCCACTGGTTATACGACACAGTTATACACGATTTTACGCGACACTTTCCACTGTAAACGGGAGACATTTCCTTATGTAGGAAGTCCACAACAGCACGCTGCTTTTCCACAGTAAACTCGTCGAGCACGGTCACCGTTTTAACACTGTCTACGTACCTGTACTGATTATGTTCACACCTAGTGACAGATAGGGAAATTCCTCAGTATTATTTTCAGCTTTCCCGCAGCAGATTGCAACTTATTTAATGACGTCCTCGAGATATGTCCGAAAATTTCATATATTTTTCTTATGAAGAAAAAAAATAACAAATTTACCTATTTAAAACAAAAAAGTTTTCTAAATAAAAGAATCCTCTATAAATAATATAAACTTCATTACGGGCCCTGATAATTTCCGCGATTTTTATTTTAATTTTTGAACATACTAACTACGTTACCTTCACTGTACCATAGTCGAGGGTAAACTAATTTAGATTTCTAAGTGAAATGATACCAAAATATTTCTTTTTTAAATTTGATTATCTATATTATTTGGGGTGCTCCTAATTTAATGTCAAACGAATATATTATCTTCCTTTTTATCTATTAAGGTTATGCAATTTAGGTTTAAGTAAATTCCCGGAACTCTAATATTCATACATATAACATGACTGCACAATACACAGGTTACGAACATTGTTTAATACGTACCTGTCTCACAATATGTGGCCGTAATAGTGAGCCTGTCACGTTAGATGCTTGGCCTTACAAGAGAGATATTATCAGCCAACTTCTTCCTCCGGTATTTAGGTCAGGTGTACCTGACATGTTATATTTAATATCCTAGCGCAGGAGATATGACATGTCGTATCTGCTTGCATCATTCTAATACCACTTAATTCTTTTCTGTCTATTAATAATGTTCGCTGTGAGGTTAACAATAGTGGAGAGAGAAAAAAAGTTAAGACAAAAAAGCAAAATATCTGATAAAAGATGATAGAATCTCACCTATTGCACAATTTTACCCTCGTATCAGGACGGTCTTTCTTAATTTATTTACTTCAAATATATATATATATATATAAAGTAGGTTCATCCTGTTTTCACCGGATTCCTTATCCATCTAGAAAAAAACGACTGTTTATAACGATATAAATTTAGTAGAACGCAAAACGTAGATTTTCACGCTCCCAAAATAACCACTCAACATTTTAGCGAGTTCGACCTAATTCAAACATCCTCGCAGGCCTAATTTATTTTCTATATACCTACACCAAGATATAGGTCAAACTGAAAGATAGATTAATATTATGAACTCGGTTTATATACAAAACTAAACCGGAAAGCAATAATCTATGGTATACACTGTACACGTTGAAAATTGATTGATGGATGGATAGCGTAGTATGTTTTCGAAACTCTTCGATGGCTTTCCGCAGATAATTAGAATTGATGTGGAAAATATGGTAGCAGTCGAAAGTTTTGTTATGTGTGGTAATCTTCATAAAAGTGGCGATGTGTATAGTGAAATTTCCACGCTACGAACTTCCCCGATCAATGAATTTTGTTTCCAAAGGTCGTATTTGGACGTCGAAGTTTTTAAGCAAGCGAGTAATTGTTGCAGAATTTATCGGTGGTATTAAATTGTGGATATTAGTGAAGAAGACTGAATGATCGGAGAAAATTATAACGAATTTTGAAAGAGTACAAGGCTAAAGATATTCTTAACGTAGACGAAATGGGTCTGTTTTTCAAATGCGGACCCAATAGCACCATAGCTTTCAAGACTGATGAATGTTTGGAGCGAATATGATAAGAAGCGAAAAATTGAAGCTTTTGATTACATTAAAATCCAAAAATCTAAGATATTTCAATGATATAATATTGTCGGAAGTAGATTATCATTTTAGCAAACAAGCATGGCTGACCAGGGAGGTTTTTGTGGATTGGGTACTAAAATTAGATAAAGAGATAAGTATGCGCCGTAGAAAAATAATTTTAGCTTGCAATTTCAAACAGATTGCAAAGCACACAATTTTTCTATTTTCCTCCAAACATCACGTCAAAACTTCAGCCTATTGGCCAGGGAATAATAAAAAAATAATTCATTAAACATCATGAATTTAAGAGATGTTATATTTGTGTGTCATCTACCTACAGGTGATAATGGTAATGTTGAATCACAAAAGGCAAACCAAATATATAAGCAGAAAAGAGAAAGAGATTAAGTATCGCACCTTGAGGTACTCCATAATTTAGGTTCAATGAGGAAGAAAAGAAACAAAAGGAAAAACGTCACTACAGCTGGATGCATACCAACGACAGACTTAAGACTTTGTGATGTATGGTGTCAAACGCTTTACTAAAATCTAAAAGGACATCATCCACTATATGGACGAGCGCCAAGGTGCTGCTATAACCAGCTTTGAATCCTGATTGGAACTGGGGCAAAATATTATTCTCGTTCATAAATGCTCTAAATTGATTCTCAATACGCCTTTCGAAGATTTTCCTTCGAGCAGGAGGAATAATTGATGAGTCCAAGGTCATTGATGGTTTCGATGTTCTTCATTTTAAGCAGCATGGTAATAATAGATGATTTTCAGATGGATAGGGAAACTATGGAAGATATAGTCAATCAGTAGCGGTATATATATTTTCAGTACATGTTCATTTATATTTCAATGTCACTCGCGTTGCTTGGTACTCTCTTTAGAGAGGTAAGCACATCCCCAAATGTTGCAGCTTTAAAAGTAAGTGGGTCTTAAATGAGCACACTGAGAATCAGCAGGCTATAGTCTACTAGTTAGTGAAGCTACAACGAATAACAAAAAATTGCGTTTTAACATTTCAAAGTCACGCAAATGGTGAGGAATATTCGAAGTTACTTCAGTTTTCTTACTTCTTTTCGTAGATTTTTGCTGTTATTGGAGCTAGATGAATACACTAGCCAACACACATTTTTCTGCCTCGGATTTTTTAAGTGTAATTAAGCAATTTTGGGGTGACTAACGTGGATGATTTTCTTTCTGTCAACCAACGGTTCGTTAAGAACGTTGTGTTCTCGTTGAACTAAAACATTTCTTAAAGGCCCGTTTCTGGCAATCCAGTGCTGGGCCTTAGCTCTGCTGTCCCAAAGCCATAAAAAACAAGGATATTTTCTGTAACCACTTTGTTGCCCGAGGAGGAGTTTACCATTTTTAGATGGATACATATCATCCACTGATGCTCTTCATATTTGATATTTTTCAGGACCAATGATATTGTCTCATATTCCTCTTTCATAGTGGTGGAATGTCCTATAGCTATAGAACCATGTGTAAAAGTAACTGTCTATAAAAAGACGTCTATAAAAGACGTTGACCTTTTCCCCATTCTTTTTTCAAGAGACATCTTATATCATTGCAAAATGCTAAGTTTTCTTTAGGGAAATACGGCAGCACAACTTTCTCTTTGGTACGATTAATCTGGTAACATTACTACCTGGACACAGTAAGCACTTTTCTCCTTTGCTCTAGAAGCAAGCAATCCGGAAGCAAAAATAAGTTACTGAACGTTGGAATAGGTATTTCTTCAGAATGAGGAAGAGGTCTCCTTGACAACTCAATGTTGGGCATCGAATTGATGATTCATCCACCGTACAGTCCTGATTTGGCACCTAATGATTCCTTTTTATTTCCGTCCATGAAGAATAAACTACGTGGTTAACGATTTTCGATGCTAGAAGAAGCGGTTGATGCGTTCAGAATGCATTGGAAGATACCTCAATCGGAATGGAGAATGTGTCAAACGTATGCAAAAATATATCGATCACCGCAGAGAATACTGTGAAAAATAAAACCATTTTCAATGATAAATATTTGTTTTTATTTATTCTTCCAGCAACCCTCGTATATTACAAAATTAGGATCTGAGTTGGCTCTTGTTTACACCGGTTATGTTTTTTGATCTTATATTGTTTATCTTTTACCAATTACAAGATATCTGATTCATCCTCACAATATTATATATGTATACTATTTATTACCTACGTACCATACCGTTCCTTATGAATACATTTTCCCACAATTTAAGTAATTTTGGTAAACCCACTGAATAAAATTGTCTTTAACTAATATTTAAACTAATCGGTAGAAGTATATAAAGTTTCTGCGTAGTTAAAAGTAACAGAAATCGCTTGGGATGGTGTTTAAGTTATAAGAATGTTCTAGAAACAAATGTAGCCAAGCATTTACCTCTAGCTAAATTCCTTGCGGATTTCTAACTTACAAATGTAATACGGCAGTAAGTTCTTAATCATTTTAATGCGTCGCACAGAATACGTGATGGTCCTGTAATATGTATACGTGCATAGTAAGTCGACACACAGAACCGGAAGTATATATATTCGAAACGTATATGTACAGTACATTCATTGGATAGGCGAATGCCATTCAACGTCCGCTAACTACACAATGCCGTTTTTAAATTGAGAAGGATTGAAGCCTCAATATGCATACCGTGCCTCCTACAATAAAAGCAATCGTCATTAGATGATATTAAAGCCCTTTTAACAGCAGAACAGCGAATGCTTGTCACATATCAAGAAGTTGGAAGGATTGCTTCTCCGCATATTACGTGCAAGAACATTAAAACTTTCGCTTCTCTTTATTTGCTTAATTGGGTGAAATCAATTGTGTTTTAAATGATGATACGAGGGCGACCTGAAATGTTTCCGGAATCGACAAGAAAAAGACGGTATTCGTGTGGTTTTTTGTTCTCATTTTTCGATGTGGTCTCCTCGAAGATATATTTTTTCAAACGACGCTCCAGTCTCTTCAAGCCGTCGTAAAAGTAGGATGTTTCGAGGTTTGCAAAATAGCCATCCGTGGTGGCGATGACCTCCTCATTTGAGGCAAATTTTTTTCCTCCCAGTGATTTTTTCGGGTTTGGGAATAGGAAAAAATCGCTAGGGGCTAGGTCCGGTGAATATGGAGGATGAGAAGTTAATTCGTACCGCAACTCTTTCAATTTGGTTACGACGATGTGGGACGAATGAGCCGGTGTGTCGTCGTTGTGGAAAAGCAGTTTTTTCCGCTGCAAACGAGGCTGTTTCTCTTTCCATACTACATCGAATCGGGTTAATAAATCGTTGTAGTATTGCTCCGTGATCATCCTTTCCTTCTGGAGATAGTCGATGAGAATCACACCTTGGGAATCCCAAAAAATGGTCGCCATGACTTTTCCGGTAGATGGAACGGTCTTTGCTTTCTTCGGAGCTGATTCGCCCGGAAAAGTCTCATCCACGGTTACGAAACGCATGTGAAGAAATCCCTTGGATTGAGTTGGATCCTGGCCAGACACGTTCAGCCGATTTCGTTTTTGCTCCGATGTGAGCAAATGCCCATCGCGCCGAAGGCTTTCTCATACTCACTATTTCGTGTAGGATATGGCCAAGGCGTTCTTCTGATATGCCTGTTGTCTCTGGTATCTCTTTCAGCTTTAATCGGCGATCGGCTAACACGACATCATGGGTCTTGTCGACCATCTGATCGTTGGTAGCGATTTTTGGGCGTCCACTGCGTGGTTCGTCACTTATGCTTGTGCGGCCACGTTTGAACTCGCTCATCCAGAAGCTGATGGTCGAAAATAATGGAGTACATCCGTCATGAAGCAAAATATAGCAAAATATTTAGAATTTCCGTTGCCGTTTTCCGAGCCATCCAGCCTGACTTGCTACACAAAAGACATTCTTAAACAACAAGTATTGACAGTAGACGTCTGAAAGTTTGACAGTTGCCATAGAAAAGGTTTCCCTTGCCGACCAATGAATTTACTTCAACCTTCGTGCGCCATCTCCTGCCGATTCCGGAAACATTTCAGGTCGCCCTCGTAAGTTCATTTCCTTTTGTACATATTCTAACAACATCACTAATCAAAACACTAAAAGCGTATTAGATCACAGAATGCAAAATTGAAAAATAACAAATTTTATTGCTAGTAGCTTTGGCGTGGGTCATTGTTTTTAATCCTTTAATAGATGCCGACAAAATACTTCTTAAATAACAGGGTTTATTTACTGCTATAGTTATCGCACACGTGCCAGCTTTGTAGGGTGCTCAATACTTTTCGCCAAGGCTGTATTTTGTACCCCAAACCACCAGTAACGTAAAGGTTAACCATTGCGACATTGAAATGTTATCGATCGTACAAACAGATGAAAGAAGCTCCCCCACACATAAGCCACTCTTTGATCGTTTCAATTGAAACAGAAAAAGGCGGAGAAAATAGAGATAAAAACGAAAACAAAGGAAGTGGATGTTGTACGTAGTCGATGATGAAAAAGAACAAACGAACAGCGTATGTGTTTGTGATGAGTGACGGGGTATTTTGAATACGACAGTTATTGACATTCGAACGCTTTTCAAGCAATAAATGCAAATCGAATCGAAGAGGGAAAACAAAGGAGTTATATAATTTTAATCGTAGTTAGTTACGTAATAAAACGTGGCGAAGTTAGCAAGTATAATTAGTAAATTAATTAATTTAATTAAGCCAAAGTTGGGATATTACTAATTACAACGTTTACGAAACTTTTTCCTTCGCGTAGGTAATTATTTTACGTAATAGGTAGCATTTCAAGCATCTTAAATGTCTTTCGGTGAGTTTTTGATAAGCATCTTATCTTTTTCCCCGAGCCGAATAGCTAAAATGACTGAAATTTCGTGGAGTTCAACGACACGACTTCCAGCGAGCAAAGGAAAACAGAAATGCTATTATTTATGTTACCATATTTAAATGAGACACGGCTACCGTGCATTTGGATACTATTATAGCGGTAGTGAGGCCTAAAGTGCGAGGTTTGGAGAAATTGTTACTGTGATAATATTTGTACTTTGTCTTATCATAATTATTGTATCAACTCCTTTAGAAAATTCGTCTGATCTCTCAATTTTTATAATTTAAATTCCATTTTTCGTATACAACACAACAAAGGAGATAAATCGATAACTGACTATGTGTATTGCGGGAATATTTCAGGTCACCCTCATAGCAAATTAGAAAGAAGAACAATACGTAATGTATCAAAAACAACGAAAACGATTTAAAGAATTAGTGCTAATAGCTAAACTAAATAAAGAGAAAGTATTCTCCTGCATTTTCCTTACAACCAGAGCTTTCGTTTTCTCTTACCAATATGGGTAGTCTGTTGTTTATATACACTAGGGTGACAGAATAAAATAGACACCTACTAATTAAAAAAAAGATTCTATTCTCGTTATATATACAAAAATATTTTAAAATTTTTAAATTAGACTAATATTTTGTCGATCCACCTTTACTTGCGTGAAGTGCTGCGAGTCGTCGTGGCATAGAATCTATTAAATGATTAATGGTGTCTTCTGGAATATTTAACCACACTTCTGTAACAGCTGCCACGAGTTCTTCCTTATTGCTGAGTTTTCGGGGTCGTTTCGCCATATCTGTCTGGATTATGTGCCAAACATTCTCTATCGGATTCATGTCTGGTGATTTGCCTGGCCATCGTAAAATCCGAATCCTCTGTTCCTCTTTCCATGCGGTTGTTGTTCTTGCTTTGTGGCAGGGTGCTCCATCCTCCATAAAAGTGGCGTCTTCTTTAGATAAAATAGATAAAATGACGTTGAACATCGGTGGTAGTCCTTCTGTTAATATTTGGATATATTTTGCCGCATTTATATTTCCGTCGCAGATTACTAATTGCGATCGTCCACCATACCATATCGCGCCCCACACCATGATGTTCACACCGCCGTATTTCACCGTCTGATGCAAAAATTTCTCGTCCAGTTGCTCTAACGAACGTCTCCATGCCCACGTACGACCACTATTACTGAATTGGCAGTATCTGCTTACGTCTGAAAAAATGACAGACCGCCCAAACCATTCGGCGCCGTTTTTGAAACGCCGTAAGGAGAGGTTTTTTCTTTGCCACCCTTTTATACATCCCCACACTGTGGAGGTATCGCAGAACGGTGCGCTGAGTTTTCTGTGAAGTTGCCGCAAGCTCGGCTGTACTTTTTCGCTGTTCTCTTAGCACTTCGCGCACAAGCACCCTTTTACTTCTTTCAGAAGGTCCGGCACGACCTGGTCTCGGCTCCACTTGTTGTTTTCCTTGCATTTAAATTGTGTAATCACACGATTAACTGTGGACAACGGAATATTTCAAAATTTACTTATTTCACGTTGCGAAGCGCCGCGTTCACTCTGGCCAACGATGCGACCCCAGGTGAAGTCGCCGACACATCTACCCCTACCCTAATGACAAGAGAAAGTTCTTAATTCGTTCTTAGAATTTAGCTGTTTACATATTTATAACGCTTTACCTGGTGTCTATTTTATTCTGTCACCCTAGTGTATTATAGAACTTTGTGCTGTAATTGTTTATCCTTTGGACAAATAAATCACTATTATTATTAGCCCGTACAAACATGCTTTAATGCAAATTACCCTTGTGTACTATAGTGGAATTCTTTAATAGGACCAACGTAGCATTTTCATCCGAAACAACAATATCGTCATTTCTAAAAGATTATTATCGTAGATCTAAGTGTGTATAGACCTAATTTCTCAACAAATTTAATCAATTAACTCGTTAAATTATTACATAATCCTGTAATGGAGCGAATGAAAAAAAAAATTAACCCAATTATTATTGTAGTTTAGTACGTATAGTAGTAGTATACTTTCGTGAAAGTTCCCTGCTTTTAAAATACGAAAAAAAAATGAAATGCTTGTAACTATTACGTGACCCGTTGCGCATTATCCGCTTACACCATTAACAACTTATATAAATATCTCGGCGATTACGGGCCTGTGTTTATTGTACGTAGCCGCGGAGATTTACGCGGTAGCCTCAACTTTGTGCTTTGTTATGAAACGAACGGTTTTTCCTATATGTCGGGCGTTTCGCGTTATATAATCCGCGCCGTGAGGTTGGTAAATTGGAGCTCTTGGGATAAAATGGAGTTTGGAGGTTATGCAATTTCGTAAAATACGCGTGTAGAGAGGGTTTAAACAAGTAAATCAAATAAATATCTGCTCGATCCAAATGGGTGCCACGTATTTACTACGGAATTAATAGAGATATGAAGCAATAATTAGAAATGTGCACAAAAATTATCATAATGCAGTGACGGAAGTATAAATCTTAGATTCCAATGGGGATCAAGTTGGATAAATGAAGACTGGTCTTTGTAATAAACCTGATTTTCTTTTCAAGAAAGCTTCACTCATTTGAAAATAATTTTTTTAGAGGATTCATTGATGCTACAAGTCAATGCTGTCATCCAATATCAAATTTGTGGAACTCTAGAAGTCCTTTTTGTACTTACATATACCTATGTAATTGTCGATTTTAAATGTAGATGGGAGTAATGATCCTTGTAAATGACTTCTGTCATTGTTACAACTATATGATTTTTTGCATTTATCAGCTGTGGACCTTAGTTTTCTTAAAAACCAAATTATTTGTATCTTTTATGAGATTTGTTTGTTTGGGTTCAATTTTAACATGGAAACCAAAAGCGTTCATTTTGGTGTCATATTTTCCTTTATTATTTTCGAAAACCAAAAGAAAATAACGCAACACATGATGAAGCTCTAAAAAGCCCTAAAACAAAGACAGTGCCGTAATTGATTTAGTAAATTCCGTTCTGACAATTTTTCACTTTTTATCTGGGAGACTTAAACTAAATGACAATATATGCCCTAGCTCCGATGTTCCGTCAAAGACACCACACCGGATGTCCTCGACTTAACTGTGCCAAGGTGAATACAAATCTAACTATGTAAAACTACTCTAACTTACAAGGAAAGGTTCTACGGTGTCAAATTCAAAGCTTAATGGAACTTGATAGATAAGTAGAGTAGGCTGAGACTTGCAAATAAAATATTTTTGTTTGTGCTGAAATTCACTCTGAGGGGCTTCGAAAATTCACAAATTTTCAGTTCTCCTGATTTAATTCTTCAACGGAAATAGATAGAACAAAAATACCTTATCGAAAGGTGTTTCAGGACACGTGAATGTTGTATATACAGGGTGTTGCATTTCAGCGCCATCCTCGCATGCTTTAACATTCTTTATTGATTTTAAAGCATTTTGAATTATGTAGGATGATCCAAAGGTGTGGAGTAAGTCGTACCTTATGCTACTTACAGTGATACAGATTTTATTATATTATATATTATAGAACTATGCTAGATGCACTTGCAACAGCGCCCCTACATACGATTTCTGCTTGTTTTTGAATTTTCCGAGGAGACATATAAATTTTGTACTATGTTTTACTTACATCCAGTTAGTTTAACAACTACATCTGATACTATATCAACTGGCCATTGCAATTATGTACCTCAATAAAATTTAATCAATACTCAATTTAATGCATTGAACTACCTAACCTGTATGAAGTGGATTTAGATAGAGTAACTGTTCGCATTTTCTGATGTATGTATATGTACTATGTGCTTAGCGTAAGATATAAGTTCTTATGTTAATATCACCTTTAAAACATCCTGTATAATTAAAAAATGCTTTAAAATCTATAAAGGATGTTAAATATGAAGAACGTAATAGCTTTTCCACATTCCAATAATCAGCTCTAGTATAAGAGGGTGGCGCTTAAATGCAACACCCTGTATATACCACATTCACGTGTCCTAAAAGACCTTTCGAGAAGGTACAATATTTGTATATAAATCTTTGTTCGATCTATTTTCGTTCAAAAGTTAAATCAATGAAGCTGAAAATCTGTGAATTTTCAAAGGGGTGTTTCACCCCCTCAGAGTGAATTTCAGCAAAAACAACGAAATTTTATTTTCAAGTCCCAACATACTGTACTTACCTGCCAAGTTTCATTGGGATCTGCATTTAACACCCGGGAACCTTTCCATGTGGTTAAAGTTTAATAATGATACAAAAAATCATGTTGCATTTGTAGAAGAAAATCGGGAATTATTATGTTGTTTTACCACATAGAAATTTCGTCGAACCTATTGAAATAAAGAGCTTAATATTAAATAAGTTTAAATAACTAAAAATAATATGTTACCGTGAGTATATTCTAAAATTTGAGACGTTAGAATCTGCCATTGCGATAGAAATTGCGTAGATAATAAGAAGTTAAAAAGTGTGCAGTTACCGCATCCTTACACCAACATAAACATAACCATCCAATTCGTTTCTAAACGATGCATCCAAAAAGCATCACCCTTCTGGAACACGAATACAACACTTTGATCAATAAACCATGAAAACAAACGATTTTGTCATGTAACCCCCGGTTCAAACCTCGTTAAATCGATCCCGAAATCTCGTTTTCCACTCAATATATCGTGCATTACACATTCGGCGCGCATGAAATCAATTGTCCATTAACGCGGAAGCTGCCCCTTTTATTTTCAAGGGAATGCAAACCCTATCAGTACTGCGAATGCATCAGCGAAATTAACGGCAACTTCCGGGGTATAACGATGAGGTAGTTTTGTTCGTCCGTGTTTTTGCTTTATCTCAGGGGAAATGGGATTAAATGAAGCGGAAATCATTAGATATGTACACCGAACGATTCGTGCCCGAATGTATGGTGAGGTGGTCATTAGGGACTTTCAATTTAATGAATATACAGCGTTCACCATTAAGTTTGGAACAAATATATTAGAGAAACGTTGTTGATTCAGTGTGAGTTCATTATTGGTTGGTAAACTTGTCGAATAATTTTTTCATTTTTATCAATGACCTTTTGCCATCTTTCCACCAATCTAATTAACTCACGTTGATAGAACTTCTGGTCTTTAGTTAGTCGATTGCGATATTTTAACTTAGTTATTTTCATTTTAGAAAATGGAGACTCGTACAAGTAAGTTGACCCAAACACTGGTGTCAACTGAAGAGCAATTTGCCTTAGATTCGGATATTTATCTTCAGATGTAACACATGGGCTGAAAAGTCCCGGGCCTAACACATAGATGACGCTAGTTTTATTGCAGTCACCTTTCTCTCAGTTAGTACTAACCTTCAAAAGACAGCTGTTAAAATTTCATGATATTCTGTTCATTAGTTTTTGAGTTATTGTGATAAGAGTCACGCTACTTTTGTTATTTTCCAAACAATGGGTCAAAAACAATTTCGTGTTTTAATTTTACACTGCTTCTTGATGGGAAAAAATACCGTTCAAGCGAAGCAATGGCTTGAAAAGTATTATGGGGACTCCACTCCATCAGAAACAATAATAGAACGTTGGTTTGCTGACTTCAAACGTGGTCATAGAGACACCGATGATGCAGAACGCAGTGGACGTCCAAATGAGGCGGTAACACCAGAAAACATCAAAAAAATCCACAAAATCGTTTTGAATGATCGAAAAGTGAAGTTGCGTGAGTTAGCTGACATCGTAAAGATATCAAAAGAACGTATTGGCTTTATATTGCATGAGCATTTGACTATGAGAAAACTCTGTTCAAAGTGGGTGCCGCGTTTGCTCACTGTTGACCAAAAACAAGAACGTGTTGATGATTCTGAGCAGTGTTTGGCCATGTTTAAACGTAACAAAACGGAATTTTTGCGTCGATATGTGACAATGGATGAAACATGGATCCATCACTTCACTCCGGAATCAAAACGATCGTCATCTGAGTGGACAGCAACTGGTGAACCTCGTTCAAAGTGCCCGAAAGCACAACAATTGGCTGGAAAATAACCTTTCCAGCCTCGGTATTTTGGGATGTGCGTGGTGTAATATTCATCGACTATCTTGAGAAAGGAAATACCACCAATAGTGAACATTATATAACGTTATTGGAGCTTTTGAAGGCCAAAATTGCAAAGAAACGACCGCATATGGCAAAGAAAAAAAATTGTTTCATCAAGACAACGCACCGTGTCACAAGTCAATCAAAACAATGGTAAAACTACATGAATTGAAGTTCGAATTGCTCCCATATCCACCGTATTCGCCAAATTTGGCTCCCAGCGACTACTGGCTGTTCGCAGACCTCAAAAAAATGCTCGCCGGTAAGAAATCTCGCACGAATGAAGAGGTTATCGCTAAAACTGAGGCCTATTTTGAGGCAAAAGATAAATCGTTCTACAAAAGTGGTATTGAAATGTTAGAGCGGCGCTGGAATGATAGCGTTGCTCTTAATGGAGATTACGTTGATGAATAAAGCTAATTTAGAACCAAAAAAAACGTGTTTTCTTTGTTAGGCCCGGGACTTTTCAGCCCATGTGTTAAAAGACCAGAATTTTGTATCGGATGCTGTGGTTTTGAAATGTATATCTGAGATAATCTGCACTAGCTCATTGTCAAGAGAAGATATGACATATTAAACTGACTTGCTACGTCAGTAGCAGATTTTTCACTATTTTTACAGGAAAAAGCATAACTCATAAAAGTTGAGATATTTCCCAATTTACTAAAATCATGAAAAGGTCTTTCAAATTCACTCAAAGTATTTGTTAATTCTCTCTCATAAATATCAAGATTCAACTGAAGAATCCTTGCTTTCAAAGACGGAATTGATGATTCAGATCCTTTCTTTTCAGTTCATCTATAATTAATTGGGAAATCGTTTTCATAGTTTTTCATGGTTTTATGATGCCTCTCTATGTTCCCACGCTTAGATATTGCAACTGACGCTCGGCATTCACCATACAAAATAAGAATTCTTCCTCCCAGTTCTTTCCGTGTAACTTCAAAAACGTCCTGTAAAAATATAGTGGTAACTATACACTTTTTCCAGACCTGTATATCGAGGTTGCCAATTAAAACATAACAGCACAGGATAAGAAACTTGACACCAATTAAATCGGTCACAGCTACAAGCGGAAATGACTTGGAACATACAAAGGTTCGTGCCAAATTGCGACTCGGTTAATTGCAATTGGTGGTTGATGTAAGTAAACAAGTGCGTAATTTCAATTTAATTGTTGGCAATCTCATGCAAAAGAATTTTAATTATTACTTTTTTTATTACTAGACTTAGTGCAGCGGTTTTATTTTCCTATCGAATTAAAAACATGAATTAGAACATTAACGGTACTTTCTCAATAGTTTAATTACAGATAAATGTTTGTAACCAATTAAACATATCAATATAATATCGATCATAGGCGTACATACTAATCGTTTTTATTTAATTTTATAGTACTACCTATAAATCAAAAAGTCCCCCCCTTAGTGCTACGCTGTCCGAACAAAAAAGTGTGTGGCTAACGTGCTAAAGCTTGCTGTACCGTAAAGGTAAGCGAAACAACATGTGTGTCGATGTCTGGTTTTCGTTTGATTTCGTCAAGTTGCGCACTTCATACTCATTATTCGCTTTTCATTTGTTTTTTTTTTTATTTAATAGCCATCATTATCATCAGTATTCTTTCTTCTTCATCAGATAAAGCTTAAAGTTATATAGTTTCATGTTTTAAGTTTTGAGTGATATCACCAGCTAACAAACACATTTGTTTTATATCCCTTAAACACGTAAATAAAATGTTATGCAATCAAAATCGAATTTGTACACGTCTGCGTTTCATATAGTAAGCTTTCAGAACGAGTTCGAATTAAAACTAAATAGGATAATCAAATTATGGCATACATTTCTCTGAAATTTATGAATTAAGGAAAGTTTGGGGAACTATCGAGTTTCTATAAAAAAAGTATTAGGGGGCTATGTTTAAAAACAGCTCAGTTGTTACGCATGCGTCAGTTGAGAAATGTCACAAGATACCCGTTGTGTGAAAACTACAAGAGATATTTGTCACGAGATGTACAAAAGAGACAAAGACGAAGCAACTAACGTATGAACAGCGTACTGGAATTTTACAGTTCTTATTACAACACAAAACCAACAGCAAATTGAAGCGCGGTGTTATTGGTCAAGTTGCAAGGAAGTTTGATGTTTCCCGACTAACCGTTACGCGTATTTGAAATACGGCGGATGAATAGTACAGCGAAGGAAATATTTCTGGGAATGTGGCTTCCAGAAAAAGGAATTGTGGCGCGAGAGCGCAAGAATTAGTCGGATAATTTGGATAAAATCTAAGAAACTCCACATAATCGCCGTTGTACAATTCGAAATTTATCGTTTGCAGTTAACATTCCAAAATCGATCGTTTTTCGTACTTTCAAAGAGGGGTGATACTTTAAAAGAATATCCTCAACAGTGAAGGCACTACTAACGGATTGTAACAAAAGAACGAGACTAGAGTTCTGTTTGTTGAAGGTTAAATCAAATCGCCGTTTTGGGGATATGTAGTACTGTGTACATATAGACGAACCAGAACCAAAAAGTCACTGTAAAAGCAAATGGTTCATAACTAAAGTTATGTTCATGGCTGCATTGACCAAACCATGCTATGATAGTGCCAGAAAACAATATTTTAATGGCAACACAGGGCTCTGGTCTTTTGTTCATAAAAGAAACAACTCGAACCAGGCTAAAGGAACAATTGTGACTAAAAACATCGAGTCTGTTAACGCAGCAGAAAAGTTTTACCAGCCATTAGATCCAAATTTCCCAAAGCGCGCAAAGCCAACACAATTTACGTTCAACAAGATAATGCAAAACCGCATTCTCGCGACAACGTTGCAGAATTGCTGGCCGAAGGATCAAGAGATGGATGGTGTATTAAATTCAAATCACTGCCATCGAATAGTCCTGATTTGAATGTTTTAGACCTTAGTTTCTTCAATGCTTTCAGTCTTTGCACCACCAAACATCGCCAAAAGTTATGGTTGAATGAATAGGCTATGTTGAAAGCGCCTTCGACGCATTAACTAAAGAAAAAATAGATAATGTACTACAGTGTAATGTGGCCGCGGCAACGTTATGGTGTGGAGGCGTTTTGTACAAATGACGTAGGGAACTTATCTTTTGTTTAAGGTATAATGGTGAGATATGGATATTTGAACATTTTAAAACTAAATTCGAAGCAAAGAGCAAAAAAACAAATTTAAACGGTCACTTTCATTTTCAGCATAACGACCCTAAACATAGGTCGAAGATAGTGAAGGAATATCTACTCTATAATGTGCCTCGTATGCTGCAAATACCTCCGCAATCACCGGACTTGAACTTCATTGAGAATTTGTAGGATATACTGGATGAGCAAGTTCGTTTGCGCGAAATAGAAAATAAGGGGCAACTAACAACTGCTTTAACAGACGGACTAAAATCAACCCTAATATAAGGGAAATCTAATGAATTCTATACCAGGTTGCCTAAAAGTCGTCATATATGCTAATGGTAATCCCACAAAATATTAACATACGAGGGTGGATCATCCCTTACCCCCTTACAATAAAACTACAGTGGCGTTATATTTTTTATTTTTCCAAATAGTCTCAAGCTACATCTATGCATTTGGTCCATCGGTGCTCCAACATTTCAACAGCTTCCTGGAAAAATTTTTATCTGACCACTGCAAACCACCTTTCTACAGCTTGTATCACTTCATAATTACTGGAAAATTTTGCTCCACTTAACATTTCTTTTAATTGGAGGATCAGCCTTTAATCACTATGGACCAGATCCGGCGAATATGGCGGGAGCTCCACTAATTTAAAGCTTGCTTGGTGTATGGCAGCCATAACAATACTAGATGTGCCGTTGGGAACGTCATCCTAATGGAGCAGCACACCGTGCCTTAGCTTTCCTGGGCGTTTCTCTGTAATAGCGTTCCGTAATTTAGAAATCAACTGTACGTAGTAAGCCTCCGCAATGCTCTGTCTCTTTTGCAAATAGTTAGTGAGAATGATTCCTTGAGCATCCCTGAACACAGATAGCAAAACCTTTCCAGAAGACGGCACGACATTAAATTTGCGTGGAGGAGGAGAACGGTGATGTTACCACTCTATACTTTGCACTTTGGTCTCGGGACCATAGTGGTGCACTCGTGACTCATTCATGGTCACATACCGACTAAGAAAGTTCTCATTGTTTGCTTGGTACTTTTCCAAAAGACGCTTACAAATCAACGCCCAATTTCTTTTTTGATCAATGGTTAACATTCGGGACACCGATCTTTCTCATATCTAATTCTTTAGTCAGTATGTTGTGCATCACATGATATACTAAGCCAGTATTTTCCACAATGTTCCTCATGCGTACTCGTCGGTTTTGCAGTTACCGTTATAGGAAGACCACCAGTTGGTTTTCACATGTTCTTCAGCATTTAAAATCTCGACCCCAGCGTTTGACTGTATCGTCAGAAAATGCAGATTCGCCAATATTTACCATAATGTCTTTATGAACTTGAGTTGGCGTCATGCCATTTTTCTGGAGGTATTTTATTACAGCTCATTGTTCTACAGGATTCATTTTTGTGTATTGCAATATAATGTCTTTCAAAATAATAGCAACTGAAAATGTGAAAATTGAGCTAGTGTTCAAATATTTATTCTGGATACTGTATGTTGAAAGAAACGCACGCACATTACATCCAATAGAAATCAAGAATCGACCGCCAAATTTAAATCTTTCCTCTTTATCAAAGTCAAATAAATCTTACATTTATACGACATTAAATTACATGTTAGAATGCTATTTATTGCTTGTTACTACTAAAAGAATAATTAACTTTATCTACTTCATATGCGTTTAAGCAAACCCATTTAGAAATACCGTTTCTAATTCAAGCTCGATACGCCATACGATGCTTATGTTCAGGTGTTCATTTACAGTATACAGACAACACATACACACGTACAAGCGTTATATACGGATGTATGAGGTTGTTTTTGTGTTGATATTTTACCACGGTATAATAGAACAATGCTGGATATTTCAAATTGTTCTCTTCCTCGATGTTAAAGAGAAAAAAAAAACAACGCGTATTTATGTACACGAGAAAAGAATGCCTCTCTTGTTATGACTAAGGTATTCCTTTTCAGTAGAACACCGGCAAGAAATGAGAAAAGCTACATGCGTCCTTGTAGCGTTTAATATTACATTACCTACTGTTTAATGTGTAATTGTAAATAAGCTATTGAATTGCTACTGCGGTTTTTAAATGAAAAGGTAACGGGTGAAATATTTGGAGGTTATTATATTAAGGATTACGTTTCAGTGGCGTTACAATAGTAATTAATGGAAATATAATAGACATGCTTAATTACTACTAGATACGAGGTAGGCGCTATAAATTCTCGACTTTACAGGCTTATACAGGTTCAAGCGTGTTCAAACTCCGTCACCATATGCATGAAAATATGTGAGGTCTACGATATAAATATGACGGTTCGAAGTGTAGTAGTTTTTAGTAGCCACCCAACTAACGTGACTAGCGTATGAAAATGTCTGAAATAATGAAAATTAAGTACCGCGCCGTCATCAAATTTTTAACAAAAGAAGAGCATACGCCTAATCATATAAAACAACGTTTAGGTGGCGTTACAGTGATTCATCTCCTTCGTATTCCACTGGGAAAAAGTGGGCAAAATGTTTCCGTTTGGGACAAGAATCCCTAGAAGATGCTGAACGGTCGGGTCGACCAGTTGAAAACGAATTTCACTTATTGAAGACTTAGTGCTAGAAGATCGTCGAATTCTCCATGACCATTTGGGTATGAATAAAGTTAGTGCAAGATCGGTGTACCGCGATTTTGTCCTCCAAAGTGAACGTCGAGTCGAACGTGCGCGGTCGTTTTTAAACATGTGTGGAGACGGCCCAAATCCGAGTTGCAAGCAGCTGTTGTAGAACATTTTGATGGACCAACTTAAGATTATTTTTACAAGGGTATCGAATTATTAATTAATAGTTCTAATAAACGTGTAGAAGTTAAGGGAGATTACATTGAAAAATAAAAGTTTCGTTTTTTCTATATCAGGAATTTATGGCGCTTACCTCGTATATCTTGTTGTAGGCTTCCTGTATATTTGTTTCCTTTTAAAGAATTTAGGTTTCCAGGTTGAAACCCCATCATAGTTGCATCATCAAAGTTTCACTCTCAGTTGGATGAAGCTTCTTTGAGCTGCTACATAGCGTAACGCTGATGTGTACTCTTTTCACAGCCCAGAAGAAGCTACATACAATTGAGTGTAGTACTTCACAGCCGCCTTCCATTGGAATATTATCAAGTTTGCCAAAATCATAATCTTAAGACGAGCCATTATCGCCAAACAACAAAATATTGTGTTTGACTACCTACAGTATCCGAAATCTCTGCGGATATTAATGGAGGCCGTAAAAATATTGTGTTAAGATCTACGTTCAAACAACAACTAAACGCAGTGGGCTTAAAAAGATGTATCTCTATCAGAAAACCATTGTTTTGTAAGAAAAGCTAAACGAAACCTGTTTAATTTGGTTTTGGAACATAGAAATTGGACTGAAAATAATTGAGTTAGTGTTCTTTAGAGTGATGAATCCAAATTTGAAATTCTTGGCAATGGACATCGAGCAGTGAAAGGAAGATTGAAAGCCGCAAATCTTCACTGCCCAATTGCAATGACAAAACCCCTACTTCGACGGGGAAACAGGCAAAAACGGCTACAGTGGGCAGAAATACATAGAAATTTGCCAGTGGATGATTGGAAAAGGGTGCTATGGACTGATGAGTCAATGTTTGTGGCCACAGTTTTAAGGGCCAGAGAATGTTGCAGGATTGTGTAGTGCCAACTGTCAAACAAGGAAGAAGTTCTGTACTTATTTAGGGTTGCTTTTCCTACGCCGGGTCAGGAGACTTGAAGCGAATCGAAGATATTTTGGGCAAAGAGGGATTATTTAGAAATACTGCAAGAAAATGCAATACCATTGGGGCAACGTGTAATCGACGAAAATTTTGTATTCATGCAGGAAAATTACCCCAAACACTCACAAATGAAGTACAAGGTAATGGTACTTTACAAATAGTGACTAGGCCGCCGCAAAGCCCCTATCTAAACCCCATCGAGCTGTTATGGAATAAATTGGAGAGGAGGGTCCGAAAAGTATTCCCTACCTCCGTAGTCGGTTTGTCGAATATTTGACAAGAGGAATGGACTAATATGCCAAATAGAGTCATTGAAAAGCTAGTGGAGCGGATGCCTCGGTTTGTGAAAGTTGAATTACTTTTTTCACGTTTATACTTTAATCTTAATCACTATTAATAGAATGCAATAAAAATTTTGAAAAAAATGAGTTTGAATATTTTCTCTTTCCTTTCAAATTTATTTGCGTGTCCGAGCTAATATGGACGGTGGTATATATCGCTCTACAGAGCCAACTAATGAAAGTAAATTCCGAAAGATAAGTTAGAATTGCCTGTGCGCGTTGTACCAGTCAAATTGTTAATGTCATTGGATCAAATGATATTTCGACATGGCCACCACTCATTCCCCAAACTCTAATCGCTTCCCGCAAGAAAACACTTGCTCAAGATCTTATTTGTTTAATTTTCAATCCGATCTCGTATAATTTCACAGTTTATGGGTTCATAATTCTCTTTTTAACTATAATTATAATAAAGATGCGAGACGCGATGACACACATCTATATCGCCCCACTTCCAACCTTACTAGTACTATTACGACTATATAGTACTATAGTTCTTTATTTGCTTCGAGTACACAGTAAATAAAAAAAGAAGGATCTGTAAACTGTCTGCGCCTTTTAAGTACATACTCAACGTACGCCACTTCGTCAGAGCATTAAATAAGGCGATTCACTGGCAATTGTTAGTTACAGTTCCGTTGCAACCTAAAACCGTGCAACCTTGTGCCTCGGATCCCTATATACTTACATATGTATATAGATCCAGCAAGCGTCGAGTACACAGCGTGTATACGTGCTACAGAATCGAATGACGGTTCATCAACACTGCGTACGTAAAAGTTGTAACCAATGACGTCAGGATCGAGCAACCATCTGTGCAGTTCCATGTCTATTAGTAAATTGGATAATAGCGTTTGTGTTTTGTGTGTTGTAATGTAATGGACCACTTATTTGGATTAATATGACTTTATAGCCGTTCTTTTTTCTTCAATTCAATAGAAATTTTGTTCCATATATGGCGTCCATTTCGTCCATAACACTTTCGTACAAGTTTCTTTGGGATTCAATGCATATACACTCTCGCTCATGGAAGGTTGGTCACTTGATAATGTTTTTTAAACCATACGACTCTATCTAACAGAATTTCTTTGTTTCTTCAAAAAGAAATATTATTATGGCAGGCGTATCCATGGAAGTTTTAATTTTTTTTCTATAATCTATTACGAAAATTTATTGAAAAAAGAAAGTATGTCTCATTGCAAAATTTAAAAGTGTTTACCGAATACTCCCTCGATTATATCCGGTGACGTATCACATAAACAACCTGTTGCTTCAACTTTCCCCATAGAAAAAATCGTATGGTTAATATAACACATGGGCTGAAAAGTCCCGGGCCTAACACATAGATGACGCTAGTTTTATTGCAGTCACCTTTCTCTCAGTTAGTACTAACCTTCAAAAGACAGCTGTTAAAATTTCATGATATTCTATTCATTAGTTTGTGAGTTATTGTGCTAAGAGTCACGCTACCTTTGTTATTTACAAAACAATGGATCAAAAACAATTTAGTGTTTTAATTTTACACTGCTTCTTGATGGGAAAAAATACCGTTCAAGCGAAGCAATGGCTTGAAAAGTGTTATGGCGACTCCGCTCCATCAGAAACAACAATAAAACGTTGGTTTGCTGACTTCAAACGTGGTCGTAGAGACACCGATGATGCAGAATGCAGTGGACGTCCAAATGAGGCGGTAACACAAGAAAACATCAAAAAAATCCACAAAATCGTTTTGAATGATCGAAAAGTGAAGTTGCGTGAGTTAGCTGACATCGTAAAGATATCAAAAGAACGTATTGGCTTTATATTGCATGAGCATTTGACTATGAGAAAGCTCTGTTCAAAGTGGGTGCCGCGTTTGCTCACTGTTGACCAAAAACAAGAACGTGTTGATGATTCTGAGCAGTGTTTGGCCATGCTTAAACGTAACAAACCGGATATGTGACAATGGATGGAACATGGATCCATCACTTCACTCCGGAATCAAAACAATCGTCATCTGAGTGGACAGCAACTGGTGAACCTCGTCCAAAACGCCCGAAAGCACAACAATCGGCTGGAAAATAACCTTTCCAGCCTCGGTATTTTGGGATGTGCGTGGTGTAATATTCATCGACTATCTTGAGAAAGGAAATACCATCAACAGTGAATATTATATAGCGTTATTGCAAAGAAACGATCGCATATGGCAAAGAAAAAAAATGTTGTTTCATAAAGACAACGCACCGTGTCACAAGTCAATCAAAACAATGGCAAAACTACATGAATTGAACTTCGAATTGCTCCCACATCCACCGTATTCGCCAGATTTGGCTCCCAGCGGCAACTGGCTGTTCGCAGACCTGAAAAAAATGCTCGCCGGTAAGAAATTTCGCACGAATGAATAGGTTATCGCTGAAACTGAGGCCTATTTTGAGGCAAAAGATAAATCATTCTACAAAAGTGGTATTGAAATGTTAAAGCGGCGCTGGAATGATTACGTTGCTCTTGATGGAGATTACGTTGATGAATAAAGCTAATTTTGAACCAAAAAAAAAACGTGTTTTCTTTGTTAGGCCCGGGACTTTTCAGCCCATGTGTTAGGAATAAGCGAAGGCACTTTCACATCGAAACTATCAATTTGAAGGTTATATCCAGACGGTAAAATCATATTTGGTAAAACGTGTGGCAACTCTCTTTCTAAAGCCTTGAGTCTTTTTTCTAATCTATTTGAATTTTCTAGAAGTTTATTCTTTTTTTTTCTTCCACATTTGGGAAATTTTCTACATACCGTTCCTTCAAGTTTCTAGAATTTTTCATTAATTTCTCTTCCAAGCTTCATATATTTTCTGTAGGTTCTACGAATTCGAACAAAGAGATCTTTAAAGTATACCTACTTGAATACGACGATGTATGAGGACACTACCAGGATGGATTGATTAAAAGATAAAGTCAGGTCGTCTGCGCCACCACCCATTACGCTTTTCAACCATTTCTGGAGTGGCTTTTCTCCCACTAGTATCTTGATTTCTCGTTTGAGGTCGCTACCATCGCATTATTTATTTTAATGAAAACGTCGCTTAAAATTTAAAATTGGCAAAAACTTTCACACCGGACCAATTTAAGTAGCTCCAGAAAGGATGAAATTTCTAGGAAGCAAAGGAAAGAAAAGCTTCTAGATATATTTAGAAAAGGCAACGACTGCATTGTTTTGAGGACGATAATTGATGCGTAATTAACGACGTTGTAAACCGTATTTCTTATTCCGTCGAATACGCAAGCTTCGGCGATAAGAAATGACACATATCCAATTCTTCTTCCAATTAACTATATCTGTATTGCCTCTTATCTGCGAAGGAGTCATCGTCAATTCTCCCGACCACAATACATGCAACCGCAACGCCGACATTTAAATTACTTGAGATGAAATTATCTTTCGTGGTTTCAATGTTTCAAATGTCTTTTAATAATAGTAATGACGGTATTATTGTTTTCCGTTATCGATCTGTTTTCGTTTAGGTTTAATTGAATCATTGATTTATATGCGTCTATTTTTATTTTTTCTAAGAAAAAAAGTATACTCTCCGAAGATATTTTTAAACGTATGTTAAAAAAAAAAAGTAAATAAAATAGATTTTATTAACACATTTACGGTATTTTTTTTTACGTACTAATAGAACCGGAAGCACCTTATGTGTAGTTCTAGTGTTATGCGTGTCTAAGGCATGCCGTTTCCTTTTATTCTCAAGGTGTGGCAACCTTCTGTAAGCCGCATTCCTGGACATGTATGCGAACGAGACGAGTAGCAACATAATTTAAATCTTCCTTTTTTGATTCTTTAACACTTTGCATGGAAAATATGGAAGCTTACACCTCAAATATCGCAGATTGTATCTTTAGGATATTGTGGTTTTTACATTTAAAAATGTGTAATTCGTCTCGGCTAGGTAATTCTTAATTAGATTATGCTTTTTATTAAATTTAAACGAGATTAATTAAGTTATTTAAAGTATCTCGTTCCTCTATTAAGTTTCTTAATAATCTAATTTATAACAAGAAACACGTGATAAGCTTACAGTTACTAACGTGAGTTTAAAAATTGCATTCTTATTGGCATTGTACAGGGTGGCGCAGGGGAACGGGAAATTTTGAACGTTACAGTTGTCAGCACTGTAGAGTCGGCAGTTGTTCGTAACGTCGCACAATTGTTGTGAACGCATTGCCATTTAGTGGATCGTTGGACTGGTGTAGAACGTGCAGTAGCTGTGAGAGCGTTTTATAAAAATGGTGATAGTGCGACTGCCGCGCAGAGCATATTTCGACAGCATTACCAGCTTGGACGTCCCATCTGCGCATGCGATTACAACGTGGGTGCGTAATTTTGAAGAAACAGGATCTGTATTGGAAAAGAAAGCTCCAGGTGGCATTCGAACGGTACGTACCCCAGGCTGTTAGAGCTGCAATCGAGAGAAGTCCTCGCCGCTCCGTTCGACAGCATGCATCTACGCTAGGATTAAGCGACGAAGCTTACAAAGAATACTGCACGAATTACATTTCCATCCTATAAGTTGCAGATTGTGCGACAATTACATGAGCGAGACCCAGCGTCACGTATGGAGTTTAGTAGGCAGATTTTGACTAAAATTAACAAGGAATTTCCTTGGTAACATATTGATATCAGACGAAGCCCATTTCCACCTGAACGGTTTCGTAAACAAACAGAATTTTCGTTATTGGGCCCAGGACAATCCTTGTGAGTTACACCAGCGACTACTACATAGCGACGAGGTCACAGTACGGTGTGCCGTATCATGTCATGGTGTTATCGGCCCTTATTTTTTTGCATGCGAGGATGGTAGTGCAGCGACAGTAACATCCGCTCGACATGTTGAAATGCTTCAAACATTCTTTACACCGAGACTGTACGAGCTTAATCTTAACATGGAAAACAAGTGGTTTCAGCAGGACGGAGCCACGTCACACACTGCTCGAGATTCGATGGCAGCAGTTCGTCGATTGTTTGGAAGACGCATTATTTCACGGTGACATTGAATGGCCTGCGAAATTCCCCGATCTTAGTGCGTGCGACTTCTTCCTGTGGGGGTATCTTAAAGGCAAGCTGTACCGTACATGACCTGCAACAATCCATGAACTGAATGAGAACATTCAACAAGAAATCACTGCGATTCCCCAAGATTTGCTACACCGCGCATTCCAGAGTTTTCATAACAGGCTGTTAGAGTGTGAACGCCGAATGGGAGGACATATTTCCGATGTCATCTTTAAAAAGTAAAGGGACACTTTTGGACATTTTGAATGTAAACACATAAATGGCATGCTGCATACATGCACTTTCGTTAATAAATTACTAGTTTTATGAATTTATTCGTTGTTGAATATCGGTAGCAGTCCTTCTGTTAATATTTGGATATATTTTGCCGGGTTTATATTTCCGTCGCAGATTACTAATTGCGATCTTCCACCATACCATATCGCGCCCCACACCATGATGTTCACACCGCCGTATTTCACCGTCTGATGCAAAAATTTGTCGTCCAGTTGCTGTGACGAACGTCTCCACACCCACATACGACCACTATCACTGAAATGGCAGTATCTGCTTTCGTCTGAGAAAAATGACAGACCGCCGAAACTGTTCGGGCTTCGTTCGCATTTCGATTGCCCAAGCCATTCGGCGCCGATTTTGAAACGCCGTAAGGAGAGGTTTTTTCTTTGCCACCCTTTTATACATCCCCCACACTGTGGAGGTATCGCAGAACGGTGCGCTGAGTTTTCTGTGAAGTTGCCGCAAGCTCAGCTGTACTTTTTCGCGGTTCTCTTAACACTTCGCACACAAGCACCCTTTTACTTCTTTCAGAAGGTCCGGCACGACCTGGTCTCGGCTCCACTATTGTTTTTCCTTGCGTTTAAATTCTGTAATCGCACGGTTAACTGTGGACAACGGAATATTTAAAAATTTACTTATTTCACGTTGCGAAGCGCCGCGTTCACTCTGGCCAACGATGCGACCCCGGGTGAAGTCGCTAATATCACTCGAACCTTGTGAGCGAGGCATAGTTGTAACGATACTAAACTATGACGAATTCCTTCCGATACATCTACCCCTACCCTAATGACAAGAGAAAGTTCTTAATTCGTTCTTAGAATTCAGCTGTATATATATTTGTACCGCTTTACCTGGTGTCTATTTTATTCTGTCATCCTAGTGTACATTAATATAAAGCACATGCCATTAACAAATATAAATATTTGAGCGAATTATAGCAGACTAGATCTTTGTGTTATGCGAATGCCCATTTAAAGATGATTTGAATTTTAAAAGTTAACACTAATGTTTCTATGAATTAAGGTGTAATGTAGGTAATAGAAATCTAACTACTAAAATAAACATAGTTTCGAATTTCAAAGCTATTTCGTTTCAAATTTGTAGAGAGAAAATTAAAATGATGAATAATTGAAATATTCATTATAGAAACTATTTTTGAACGTTTTATATTTTTTCACTAGTTCTCAAATTATAACAGCAATTTGTTTTATGTATGGAGAATGCTTTTAATCAGTTATACGCAATTACATATGTCACATGTTAAATAATCATCAACTGTTTAGGTTGTCCACAAAAATATTACAGAATTGACCAGTTAATAAAACATCTCTGTTTGTCACAAGATGAATATTGATACTGGAATATTATAATTTGATTCTGTAAATGGTAAAGCTAATATTATATAGTAACCTTATGTAATGTAGCGATCATTTTCTATTCCATACATACAGAATTCTATAAATAGAAACCTGAAGAAGAAGAAAAATCTAATACGTATTATGTTAAACATTCTCAAGGACGGCAGGTAGATGATAATAAAAAGGCTTTTCATTATTATTGTAATAGAAGTGGAAAACCTAAAACATCAGAAGGAAAAAGTTTAAAACGAAATACAGTTATTGCAAGGAATAACTCCGGAAAGTATATTGGATGAAATTCATTGATGATAAACAGAATACATTTGCTGACAAAAACAAATATCAAAAATATAAGTAGATCTTTTAATATAAATCATAAGGAAGTTAAGCATCGGAATGATGCAACAAATGTTGAAATTTGGGCTATTATTTCTTTAAGGCCATCATAAAACTTAATACATTGTTTTCGCCTTTGAATAGATTTTGTAAACAAATCTTACTGTTATGTATATATACTATTCACATTAGATTGTAAATGCCATTCTAAGAAGACTAGTAAAAGTTTCCTTAAATACTTTTAAAACGGTTCCAAGTGTAACAAAGTATAATAGGTCCCGTCAAACTTATGAACAACATTTGAATATTATCTAACTTCATGTTATACATACAAAATTACGCCTTCAAAAGTCTGTTAAATACTGACCAATTAAAAATAATTCAAATTAAGTTAGATATCTTAACGATGTCATACTTTTAATTTTTTAAAGCATTATTAAATTCGAAATATGTATGGTACATATAATACAAAACTGAGGACAGAATGAATATCAAAAAGCTCCATCTTCTGGATAATTTGCGAAGTACCATTGACATTTTAAAGTGAAAACGATTTCTAGTTTAACTTAGCTTGGAAACTATAGTGATTATTGTGAATAACGAAAAGATATAAGTATTTTCAGTAATTCCTTCTTTCTTCGGATTAATTTATCAACCAGGTATTTATTTATAATTAAATTGCTTGAACAATAGAATAGGTTATGTTACGTCTAATTCTTATAAAGACTATCTATCTTTTCCATCATAAATTATATAAGTACCGTTCCTTTTAGAATATGCGCATCTAACATTCTTTTTTTTTTAATTTAATTGCAATTGCATCATACCGTAGTTATGTTATTGTCACTATTTAACATAAAAACTGCAACGTTTTCACGTGCGGAATAATAATCAAAGATTGAGTCATGCTCTGCGAGCTGAAATTTATTCAAATCGTTCCACGTATTTGAATAAATAACATAATTTTCTTTCCACGCGTTTGTATTTACACCTCGAAAATGTAACGCTATCCAGCTGAATACAGAGCAAACCTCTTTCTAAACAAAAAAAAATGGTAAATTATCTTATCGCCCACTGACTAATACTGACTGACTACTTTATGCCAGCCGTATTCTGTTTGGGTCTTTTACAATATGTTAATTGATAACTAAGTGATTGAAATACGATCCGTATATGACTGTTATCGAGATTTACTGTTTTGGGAGTATTTGGGAGCTGATTAGATTTGTTTGCAGTGTAGGTTGTTTTCATTAGGTGTTTAACTATGTTTGTCTTTAAAACGTGTCATCTTAGATATATATGTATTTGATATAGAGTTACGTTAAACAAATCTAGAGCTTTGATATTGTTCAGTACAACCAAACAAATTTCTATTTTTAAACTTGTATTAATATTCAAATTGCTTAGTTTTATATTACTATTATGCTTACCTTTCTTTTATTTGTACAGATGTGCTTCAGTACATGCATACACTAGGGTGTCAGAATAAAATAGACACCTACTAATTAAAAAAAAGGTTCTATTCTCGTTATATATACAAAATATTTTAAAATTTTTAAATTAGACTAATATTTTGTCGATCCACCTTTACTTGCGTGAAGTGCTGCGAGTCGTCGTGGCATAGAATCTATTAAATGATTAATGGTGTCTTCTGGAATATTTAACCACTCTTCTGTAACAGCTGCCACGAGTTCTTCCTTATTGCTGGGTTTTCGGGGTCGTTTCGCCATATTTGTCTGGATTATGTGCTAAACATTCTCTATCGGATTCATGTCTGGTGATTGGCCTGGCCATGGTGAAATCCGAATCCCCTGTTCCTCTTTCCATGTGGTTGTTGTTCTTGTTTTGTGGCAGGGTGCTCCATCCTCCATAAAAGTGGCGTCTTCTTTAGATATTTATTATTATATTATTTAATATTTGGATATATTTTGCCGCATTTATATTTCCGTCGCAGATTACTAATTGCGATCTTCCACCATACCATATCGCGCCCCACACCATGATGTTCACACCGTCGTATTTCACCGTCTGATGCAAAAATTTGTCGTCCAGTTGCTGTGACGAACGTCTCCATACCCACGTACGACCACTATAACTGAATTCGCAGTATCTGCTTTCGTCTGTAAAAATGACAGACCGCCAAAACTCTTCGGGCTTCGTTCGCATTTCGATTGCCCAAGCCATTCGGCGCCGTTTTTGAAACGCCGTAAGGAGAGATTTTTTCTTTGCCACCTTTTTATACATCCTCGCACTGTGGAGGTATCACAGAACGATGCGCTGACTTTTCTGTGAAGTTGCCGCAAACTCAGCTGTACTTTTTTGCGGTTCTCTTAACACTTCGCACCCTTTTACTTCTTTCAGAAGGTCCGGCACGACCTGGTCTCGGCTCCACTGTTGTTTTTTTCCTTGCGTTTAAATTGTGTAATCACACGTTTAACTGTGTGGACAACGGAATATTTAAAAATTTACTTATTTCACGTTGCGAAGCGCCGCGTTCACTTTGGCCAACGATGCGACCCCGGGTGAAGTCGCTAATATCACTCGAACCTTGTAAGCGAGGCATAGTTGTAACGATACTAAACTATGACGAATTCCTTCCGATACATCTACCCCTACCCTAATGACAAGAGAAAGTTCTTAATTCGTTCTTAGAATTTAGCTGTTTACATATTTATACCGCTTTACCTGGTGTCTATTTTATTCTGTCACCCTAGTGTACATAAAACCTTTATTTGTGAGAATAATTTTGAGGGTTGTTCAATAGTGCAAACCGAGACTATTTATATTCAGTATTACAATTTCACAGTTAGTTCTGCTGCAGCTCAAGCCATATGCAGTTCGCAGTTCAGACTCGTATCGCATATTGTTTGATACATTTTTTAATTCATGCAAGTTACAAAAACATACAGTCTTATTATTCGAACCAGCATTAGCGGCATTTTCCCATACAGAAAGAAACATATTGCTTCATACGACCCAATTTGGTGTGAAAAGGTGGAAAAAATACATTTTTTTTTTCTGTCGACTAAAGGTTTACTTAGAATATACTTACAATTATTTGAACAGTTTGTAATTCGCTGTATTTAATTCAAAAAAGTTTAAAAACAACATGGCGTGATAAGGAAAAAATGGCTTTAATATTTGACGTTAGCGTACCTATATTAGTTAAAAATAAGTGTTACGTCTTACTCAGTAGAATTTTTTTTTATTTGTGGATCGGTGTAATTATACGTTCACTTTATAAAGAGATCCGCTCTGTACTAACATGTAATTCTGCGATTCACTCTTTTTATTATATTACACTGTTGGGGGCGTTGCGTACTCAATGCGAACCTGGCCCGCGGGAAGACATCCCAACTCTATTTACTAGCAGTTGTATATTTTGAAAATAGTGTTAAATACATTAACAACATTTCAGTTTTCGTCAAAGCTTTTAATGTTAACGACTGATGTGCTGCAACCACGTTTTGTGCGATAAAAATAAGTGTAGTAATTTAATCTTAATCTTGTGACGAAAATATTAGAAATCCCTATTTCTGAAACGTTCAAAACAAATCCGACAATTTCTCAGAGTGTCCCGGCATGGTTAAGACAGCGTTTTATAATTTTGAACATTTTCTACAAGTAAAGGTTTTAATTTTGCGATTTAATCCTAAAGAAGCACATCTTATTCAAGAAACTCGGAAAAAATTGACGATGCTCAAGTTTTTGAAGATATACGAGGTAGGTGCCATAAATACTCGGCCTGAGAAAAAAGAAACTTGGAACAATATAGGAAATTTTATTTTTGTATGTAATCTCCCCTAACTTCTATACATTTATTAAAACGATTAACTAATGATTCGATACCCTTGGAAAAATAATCTCAAGTTTTTCCGTCAAAATGCTCTATAACAGCTGCCTGCAACTCACTGTCGTCCTTAAAACAACGTCGTCTAAGGTCTTTTTTTTTAATTAGAAAACAAATAAAAATCACAAGGGGCCAGATTATGCGATGGATGTTCGAATTCTTGAAATCCACATTGGCGGATGGCATGCATGCCGTCACGAAGTTTGAACACGCTTGAACCTGTATAAGCCTGTCAGGTCGAGAATTTATGGTGCCTACCTCGTACACACGAACCAAGTATAACAATCACAAAGGAACCGTTAAGAAATCCTCCATTGTTGTTTGTGAACTGACTAGGAATTCTACCCCAACCGGCTAGACAGTTCTAGCATACGTATTTCTTAAATTTGTATAAAGGTGATTGATAATTTTATTACTGATTAAAAATGCAATCAAATAAAGAAGCTTTTAATTCAAACATAAGTAGGAAATGTGCGTTTTCAATTACTTTCGTTAGATTTTGACTTTAGGTTAGTCATTCACATAGTAATGATAATCAATCAATTCAATTCAGTTCATTCTTTTTCTGCTTATCTAATTCTTTGTGGGTGGTATCACTGCTATCGGGACCTGTCTTAATTACGTCAGAATTCACGGGATCTATTCTTGTTTCTCTTTTTTGTATGATTCAATTCACACCGAAAGTGTTATCAATTAATACGTACAAGGAAAATATTTACATTTTGTAACGATATAATATTTAACAACATTGTATGTCGATTCTAGCATTACGAAATCCCCGGCAGCTACATTAGTAAAACGTCCCAGTAGTTTAGTCATTTTGCATTATGAACTATCCGATAGATATAAAACAAACATCGATAACCTCTGCGGTCGCTTGTGGGAACTAAAAAACCGTACATCGACTCAATATGCCTGCACATGTTCGGTTTATTTACATTTTAATGTCACAATAAGAAAAAAATGACACATAAATATACATATGTACATACGTTGTGCGACAACACAAATGCACTTCGGAATACGCTGTAATACAATGACAAAACAATGGGGCTGTGCACTTTGACGTTATGCAGTTGTTAAGTTAATGTTATGTATAAAAATTGGTTAATTTAAGCAAGATACTCTAGTTTTTTTTTTTATTTATTTCATTATAAACGTGCATATTCAAAGTGAAGGCAGTACTGCTGTTCATGTTGGTTTAATTAGCAAAGTAACAGTGGCAGAGCTTCAAATTAAAGGTCACCTCCCCCTCCTGCGAATATGAAATGAAACATATTATTATATAATACCAAATAAATTATATATTACAGTTGAACAAATTATTAGTAACTTCCTTTGCTTCGACAGAAAGAAAACCGATTAACATTTATAATCTGTCTTCTGATATACGAGGGGAGGTCCAGAAATTCGTGGAATGAAAGGGTTTTAAATAAAATAAAACAATAAATCTATTTTTCCTTTTCAATATAATCATCCTTAAGCACAATACATTTATTAGATCTATGAATTATTTTTTCTAATCCATCTTAGAAATATTTTTTATCTTTCGCCTCAAAATGGGCCAAAATTGCCTCGCTTACCTCATTGTCGTCGGAAAACTTTCTTCCACGTAAGTCTTTTTTTTAAATTGTGAACAAATAAAAATCACTAGATGCCAGGTCTGGACTGTAGGGTGGATGGACTATTGATTGAAAGCCATGCTTGTGCAGAGCATTCATTGCAACTTTGCTCTTGTGAACCGGCGCATTGTCTTGCAAGAGCAACACACCCTTGGTCAATTTTCCTCGGCGTGTTTCCTTGATGGCCCTTTTAATCAATCAATAATATCCCCTCATAATCCCAAAAAACAATAGCCATCTACGTGAAGATAGTATATGGTATCGGACCGACATCGAGAAGCGCGCCGCGTTTGGGCGAGTAACAACAGTCGTCGAGATTGGCCTGATGTAGTATTCACTGATGAGGCTTCCTTTTATGCATGGCCACAGACAAAAAGAGCTTGGTCTACGCAACACCACCGAGTTGTACAACGCACAGTAAAGCACCCAGTTAAGGTCCATGTATGGGGATGCTTTAATGTGCGCGGATCATTGGATCATTGTGCGTATTCACAGAGAACCTGAATGCAGAAAGAATGGTGAAACTGTACAAAAACGATCTCATTCCATCTGTGAGGAAGTGGTTTGGACAGAATAATAATCAGTGGATTCTGCAAGAGGACAATGATCGAAAGCATCGAAGTATACCTTGTACGCAGTGGAAGTTAGAAAATCATATTTCGACGTTGGAATGGCCCTCCCAGAGCCCGGATGCAAATCCGATTGAAAATTTGTGGGCAATCATGAAGCACAAACTTCAACGGAAACGTCTCTACATACTAAAGCAATTATCGAGGAACCTCCGACAGATATGGCGATCGTTATCAGCTTCTTATGTCGAAAGCTGGGTTGGGAGCATGGGGCGTCGTTGCCAGACGATTATCGACAACGATGGAGACTGGACCCCAATTTCAGTGTAGTGCGCATTAGGTATTACAATGTACATTCCTACTAAATACACATTGATGTTCTTAGACTCCATCTTCTCTTGACAATATTTAAAAGCATAATTACACCATCATCCAGCACAACTGAACTCCGTCCTGAAAACAAACACCTAAATTCTTTAAAACAAAACAACCACAATTTTTCATTTGTTGCATATCCTGAAAAATAAAAGTTGGGTGGTGTGAGATCAAACGAGCTGAGTATAAAATTGGACCACATGAAGCTAGCTAACGATTTTGGAAACCTAAAATACGGGAAATTCTTGGAAAAACACTAGTTACCTGTAAGCTCATATAAGGTTGTCTAAAAATTCCTTCATTACATTTATTATTGGGTTAATATAACGTTCACCGATAAGAAAACTTATTATTTTCTCATTTGATCGAAGCCTTTGATAAAAGAGCAAAAAATATTTTTGTTCAGCAAAGTTCAGAGAATCATAGTAACCTTGAGCTTTATATTAATATTTTGGTGCAATAATCTAACAATGATTGTGTCATGAAAATTCGCCATTAAATTCACAAATAACAGCAAGTTTAGCAGAACGAATCCTACGGATCATCAAAACCTGTAGTTTATTCGTTTACAAGTACAACTCCGCTTTCACCACGAATTCGCCGAAAAAAAAAACGAATTAAAATAAGTTCCTATCGCAACTAAGATCCGTTCCACTAATTTAACAATCAATCGGACACATGCAGTTCGAACTCTATTAATTTCACACCACCAAATAAAAGTCTGACGATTTCTAACGAACTACTTAAACATACTGCGATTCTTTACGCTTCATTAAAGACGTCGCGGAGCTAATTTCCATCTTTTTTTCTAAAATTGCGATCATCTAAGTCGCGGTCTACCGTAGCGACGTACAAACCAACCACAATAAAGTCTACTTTCGCGAAACTTTACTCTGTTACTCGATTCCTTCACATTTTGCACACTTAATTGTTCAATGATACTCCTTGTAATTTCAATTAAAACACGCCTTTATACGTTATATCCGAATTCGTCGCGCGTCTCCAATATTCTTCGATTATAGTCGATTTGATACACCTACAATCTCTTCGGGTTACCATTCAGTTTGGAAAAAATCCAGTTGCAGTATTAGCTTGACGTTCGTAACGTCAAAATTTGTACGTGTCAGTTCGGTGAAAAATCGCTTGTCGCCGTTCAAAATAGGATTTTAAAATTCTAAAACGGGAGTATTTTGAATATGTCGACTTCCTGTTACGAAATGCCAGGATTCCTCCCAGAAGATTTCTACCGAGACGAATGGGTCGAATTGAGCATGTTGTGGACGGTTAGTACAGGTCGTATTTAACACATAAATGCTATTTTTAATTTTTGGCATGCGTTAGAGACGGTTTTTTTGTTAGTTTTTTTAAAGGGGCTTGTCTGGGTTTCATGGACTTTACTATTTTTTTAATAATTAATGATGAGTATTTCTTTTTATACCTGTTTTTTTTATTATTTCGGTTGAATCTGGTTTTGAAACCGGATAATTCTGATAGGATTATTTTAAGAAAGTTAATGTCTCACTGGGATTAGTTCTCAAGTCCCAAAACTAGTATTGACACCATTTACATTTAATATTGAGCTAATAAAATAATTAAATTTATCAAATGTTATCTTTTATTTATCTAAGATGAACTCTAATTAAAAATTTTTATATATTTTTTGAAATACTAAGCCATATTCATTGTGACATCCTGTTACAAGTAGTAGTAAGTCTATTTAGAGCCTACGGAAAAGGCAGAAAAAATTGTTGGTATTGAATAAAATCAAATCAATTACAAATTCGTTCAACTTTTAGCTTGCTTGTTCTGCAAGCAGCTGCAAGATATGCAAGCTGTTCTCCTTTGAATATTTATTACCCTTAGAGTTCAAAGTCAATACGTTAGTACAGGTCGTCTAAAATACCTGTGCCGGTGAGATTCGCAGACGGGGAAGCGAGATGTTACAGTGTGCGAGTGAGATAAGTAGAAAAATTTCGAACGTCTACTGTCAATAGTCATTGTTTAAGAGTGCGGTTTCGCAAAAATGGATAAAATTGAATTTCGTACAGTAATAAAACACCTCTGAATAGCTGGGAAAACGGCTAAGGAAATTCGAAATATTTTGCTAGAGGTTCATGGCGGATGTACTCGGTCATTTCCGACCATCAGCTTCTGAGTGAGCGAATTCAAACGTGACAGCACAAGTACAAGTGACGAACCACGCAGCCGATCGCCGATTGAGGCTCATAAAGATAGCAGAGACAACAAAAGAACGTGTTGGCCATATCCTATACGAAATTTTGAGCATGAAAAAGCTTTCGGCGCAATGGGTACCCGTTTACTCACACCAGAGCAAAAACGAAATCGGGTGACCGTTTCGGAAGAGCATCCGACCAGGAACCAACACAATCCAAGGGATTTCTCCATATGTTTCGTAACCGTGGATGAGACTTCGTTCTACCACTACATAGCGAAGACCAAGAAACAGTCGAAGCGGTGGACTTCTCCGGGCCAATCGGCTCCGACGAAAGCAAAGACCGTTTCATTCGGCTTTCTTTGAGTGTTCACAAGTTACTTGCCAGTATCTTGTTGAAAATCTGTTAAAAAATCCTTCGCACAATTTCTCCACTTCGCCCGTTTTAAAAAGTCACGTTTCTCCCTCGGACATATTACTTCATACTTGCTCACACCATTTCAATTGCGTTGAGGTCGGGGCGATAGGGGGGTAATCAAAGCACATCACGGCTATATTTCTTGAAAAGCTGCGTATTTCATACGTCTTGAATCAATTCCACACATTTCCCCAAGGCTTCCTTGCACCCAAGTAAGATTTTATTGTTTGTGTGGTGGACAACAACCGGAATAATCCATTATGAGTTTTTGGATAGGGGTTAAACCATCACTGCGAACTTGTATTGTGAACAGCTTCAACGCGTACAAGCAGCACTCACTCAAAAAGAGCTTTCTTTAGTTAATTAAAAAAAGTGATATTCTTACAGGTAGTAACTTCGAGAAAGAATTTCTGTACTTGGACGTTACCACATCCTCTATTACTAATTACTATCTTTTTTTTTTGTCACTTGACTACCATATAAAGCATTGACAATTCAAAACTCGAGTTAATGTTATAAATGTCAATCCGTCAATTTTTTTGATTCAAAATCCATGGAATTCTACAAATGTCGGGCAGTTCTAATGTGCAAAATGTAAAACATATATACAATTAATTATTTTATTATTTATAATAAATTGACAATACGATTTTGCAGCTTGTTTTCTATACATATTCCACTGCATACCACTTGTTGTGTGCATGCTGCGCAACATTCAGCGCTATACCTTAAAACAAAGTGTACGTGAAACACGCTGGAGATCGCAAAATGGACGTAACAAGGTTCGTTTCAATATCAACATAATTACAAAACAAACGCTAGCATATTACACAGTTCCAAAGACGGTGGGTGGCTGTGCATTTATGTGGGCAGTGCCTAACCTCTCATGTGAGAAAGTAAGGTAGTATCATTTATTTGCGTATCTTGAAGACCTTGCATAAACCGAAGTACGAGTATTTATAGCTGATGAATCCTATTTTTGCAATAGTAAATAGGTTACCATCTGTAATTTTTCTTTTAATGTCTGATGGTCTATAAAATGTAACTTCTCTTTTATTTAATTGCGTTGATTGCTGTAATCGAAGTAATGTTATATTAATTACACGTACTCATGAGATAATAGCAACTCGATAAAACGAAGTAGTTGCGATCACACCGGTGACCTTATAACCATGGCATAACACACAATAATATAATGCGTTTCTTTGGATAAAAAAAAGGAAAAAAAAACAAAAGGTGTGAATAATGTGAACTGAACGACGTAATATCCTGTCTGTAAATGAATAGAATAGAATGACTGTAATTTTTATAAGGTTACAGGTACTTTTGTAAATTATACTAATATAAGATCGAAAAAGGTAAATCTTGCATTTTGTAAAACGTATTCAGATTTTAATTTTCTTCCTTTTCTATTTATTTAAACGATAGATTGTAAGCTTCACATACTTCCATGTCAAATGTCCTCATAAGTAGTCTCGGAAAAGTGCGGCAAGTTACAGTGCAGTGCGGAGAACGGCGTGGAGGGGCCGAGTGACCGTATCAAAATCTTTTTACAACATATTTCTAAATGTTTTTCAAAATTGTGTACATCTTTCGAAATAGAAAAGCTTCTTTCAACATCCACAGGTGTAATTGGTACATTTTTTAACTTTGCAATACATTCTAACCTAAAATTAAAATCGTTTTCAAATACACCGCATTTTTATTTATCACATTCTTAAATTTATCGTATATAGAATTACCTATTGTACCCTTAACCTTCTTACATAGCTTATCAAATTCGTCTACTATTTCGACTGATTCCGAGAGCGACGTCCCTTGCGTTTCTAGTTTACGAATGGAACTTGAAACAAAGCTATAATTTGACTTAATATATAAAAGGTTTTGTAACAATTCCGTTGATGTTACTTATCTTTTTACAGTTTTCTAGAGCAATGCAGTCAGCAGTGATTTCAAGAATTACATTTTTTATTCCTTCAAAATTATCGGCGTAAAAAAAATGCAGCGTCTAACCATGTACCCCATCTCGTAATAATCGGTTCAGGAGGCAACTTAACACCGGGAAGTTGCTAATGTCTTCGGCTACACGATTGAACTCATGAACTAAACAACTGGTATGAAGAATGTTAATTTTTTTTTAAATTTTGCGCGGCTTTTATCATGTATGGTGCAGCTTCGGACAAGATTAATAAATTTTTTTCACAAGGTATACTTCCAGGTAAAGAGGAATTTGATAAACCTTCTTGAACGAATTGGGCAATTCTCACTTTATTTGTTTTTTGAACTTGTTGAAGTTCTGCCATTGTTTGCTGCTTATTTAGGAATTAATAACAATAAAACGTATTTACCACATCCCTTCTGCTAGGTGAAATTAAACACGTGCAGTTCTTGCAAAAGAGTATAAGAGAAACTAATGTAAAAGATTTATCGTTCTGAGAATTGTCCGTTGTCAATCTACATTAGCATTTTTTACTAATAGAAAGGATAAGAAAATGCCTACATATGCAAGATATGCAACTTTTGTAAAAATATGCATAGAAATGCCTAAATATGCAATATATGCAATCACTAATTAGCGCTAATTAACTTTAATTAGTGTAATACGTCTACATATACACTATAATTAAAGATATGCGAAAAATAAAATATATGCACTTTGCATATAATCCGGTCTCTAGTAATAACCAACGCCAAATCCATCTCTATTTTTAGAATATCAAGTATTTCACCATGATGGATAGTTTCATCAAAGTTTTCAGTTTCATACGCATTTTAACATATTAGGTGACTTCGATTTTTCCCAAAAAACGTAAACCTTTGAAAATTCGTCAAAAATTTCGCTCATCCTAGATTTGGTTCAATGCTCACCGTATGATGTTTCCAATCATACCGAATACGATTTTAAAGTGTATGCAAGCGTGCTTCAATACGGGTACTCGATTCTCCGTGCCGCGCACTTCACCCCTCCACGTTGTTCTCCGTACGGCACTCAAACTTGCTCCTCTTTGCCGAGACTGATTATGATGTTAATGATACCGAAATAAACATGACTTTCACAAAAGCAAATGAATTACTAATTTAAAACAAGGACGAAGAGAGATTTTCAGAAGAAAATATGTGACACTGCTACTATTTTTCCTATAGTCCGAAGTCCAAGTCTATCTGAAAGATAAATTTCCCTTGGACCTCTAGGTCTTCACTCACTACATCACTACAACATCAATGTAAGCTATGCTTTCTATATTCTACTAAAAATGGTAATCCATCCACCGAAGATAATCTCCTTCAATCAACAAATAATTCTAGCTGCAACAACGCAGATGTATTCGATTGCATCGTTTTACCCCTACCCCGAAAATCAATATTTTCCTTCTATAAATACTTTCATAAACGTGCCCGTGCAATACTTAGCATTTCACCACCATCTAGCAGTAGATTTTAATAAATTATAGGATAGCGCATGTCAGACAATTTATGTATGTATGAACGGTTGTTTGGCTTACCGTTTTCAGATACGTAGTGTACGGTAGCGAAAACTTTGTCGTATTAAACGGTGTGTATGCAGATATATGCTCGTCTACGTATGTCTAAATGAATGTTGAATACCTGCTTAACGGTGTTATCTGGCCACGGTCACACTTGTAATGTGATAAGGACAGTGAATCGGGTTTTGTCTTACAAGAGGTATTAGATACCTACGCTTGGAGTATACATTTGTTCAAGTTTCAAAGTGGAGGATGTGTGGTAGGTAGTATGTGATGTTTATAGAAGAGGAGCTTCGATTGCAATGCTGTAATAGTTTTATTGATAATTATTTTCTGATTATTGCATTTATAATTCGTTTGTTAGACGGTTTAAGTTATTAATTACTTTGAATTAGTATTTAATTTCATCGAAAGTGTAAAGAAATTTAAAAGAATATCATTTTTCAATTGTCATATTCATAAAATTTGATACTTGTACTGTAAAAGCGCTTCGATGCATCGATCAATTTTACTTAGCTTCTCAAGATGATACGTCATCTAACAACGGTGCTCCAAATTAGTTTGCCGAATTCCAGTGGACTTACCACTCCCAAAGACCAATACTCAGTGAAAGTTCTATAATTCTATATAATTTTGTAATTGCCCTATAAAATCAACGGTAACAATTGGAAATTTTTTAGAATTAAAGAGGTATTATTTGTCATTATCATTACTGGCAAATACATTTAGAAGATAAGTATGCAACTTGAATATAAATTTATATTAGCAATACATTTTTTCAAAAGAACTTTATTGTTATGTGTAAAAGCCGCCCAAACCATTACACTACCACCACCACCAAAATTTCGGTCCGTCAACTTCAGTGTTCTTTAACGATTGCAAGGACTGTGTGGATGTACAATTCACAGGTATAGCAGTAAACTCCACTCACACAGCAGCGTTTCGAGAGCACGTGGACTCTCATTGACAAGTCAGTCGGTAACACGGTTGACGATAAGAGTCCACGTACTCTCGAAACCCCGCGTTCCGCATAATTAATAAATTTGTGTGAGTGGAGTTTACTGCTATACCTGTGAATTCAGCCTTCTTGCGTAAATCGTGCCAATTATATTTGAAACCATTAGACCCGTCCAAGTTAAATTTCTTCTCGTCAGAAAATATGACGTTGTTCCACTCATGATCCCATCTCATGTGATCTTGCGCAAATTTCAGTCTTGCCTGTTTATGTGATGAGCGCTGGGTTCGAGTTTGTTTTTGATTACTACTCCCTTTAACACGATTTTTGCCGTAGGAATTGCCCAGCTTTGTGTGTTTATAAGGGGACTACAAAATTATATGAAACTATGGAAATTTCTTTCGAATTTATAGTGGAGGTAGTTATATAAATTTACGTAGAATTTGGTAGTGTCCATGGCTTACTATACATGGTACTACTGTATACAAAAGCTTATTGATTTCATAATCACTATGATTCTCAGAAAAACAGTAAACTGATCTTCATCCAATATTCATCCAATCGTCATCAACACATGTCAGTGTAGATGATAAAGGACTATTGAAGAAAATCAACTTCCTAGCAGTATTGCCATCATTTCATTTCGCATTCTGGTTTCAGGATTGTGACTAGTAATCAGATTCCATTGCGGAATCGGGCATGAATATATTGCTTCCGTTGCCCACTTAGACAACATGCAAAACACATTCAAAGCATTATAATTTCCCTTGTAATTTCTAATGTTAAAATTTAACGAAAGAATTTTAGTGGTAAGCATTCGGGTAGCATCCGAACCTACATCTTGTTTTTCCAGACAAGTGCGTTACCATTACGCCACAGAGACCGTGGTGACGAATCACAGCAACCTTTAATTGTTTTACTGAAGTAAGTCCAAATATCTTAAAAATAGACTAATATTACCTTTTTTTATAATAGCATGGATTACGGAAGTGATAGTGACATTTAGCAAAGCCTTAAGCAAATCATAACGCATAAAGACCTAAAATCAAAGCCCATTACAACCCCCTTACTCTGGCCTTGGAATTTAATTTGCTTCTCGAATTTGTTTACGTTAAATTGACACGAAACTACAATTTCTTATTTATTTGTTTAATAAATATCATCACTGTTACAGCACCAAATACAAATACCTACTATCAGTTAAACTCCAACTTTTATTAACAAATATCTTACCAGTTTCTTTTAGCATTTTCAGATTCTTGCACAATATTTTCTCAGTACTTTCTTATGAATAAAAAGGAAGTAAGACGTTTTGGTAAGATACGGTAAATTGGAGTAACATTATTCCTTTACAGGTAACTTAGGCTCAAAAACGAAAAAAAATTGTTGACATAGAAATCTGTGTTATGAATAAGTTTTTGCCCTAGTGCCGCTATAGATCGCTAGAGGGCAGAGACGAACTTGTTTTTTTCAAGTACTCCAATCACACTGATACTACGTGACACTTTATATGATTATTTTAAGTAGTATTGAGCTAATCGACGTATAAATGAGACGTTCTGCTTTTACCAGTGCCGGTGTTATTTAAAGCATTAAACATTTGGTGAGTGCAATTTTCGGAACTTGTCATATTGTACAACTTAATCGCCATAATTCCAGCTTTCTTATTTTTTTTCTGTAAAAATAATAACGCTAAACGGGTTCATTTTGGTCCATAACCTGGGGCAACTGTGACCCAGGATTTGGGGCAACTTTAATCGTGGGCCATAGTTACCCTAATTCATGGTGCAATTCGTAGACTTCCGCAATCGTTGTTCTCTTTTAAAAAATTTAGGTTTCCGAGTTGAAACCGCATCTCAATTGCATCAGTCTGCCGATATTTCTCTCTTCGGTTGCATGGAGCTTCTCACAGCAGCTCCATGCAACTGAGACGAAACATTGGCAGACTCGTGGTACTTTTCTTATATTTTATGGGTATTAGTTATTATGTACCTGTCAAAGATAAAAAAAAAGGTTTGTTTTCCACTATTACAGAATCTAATGCCTTGAATTTATAGAAAGTCTCTGGCCCTCCAAAATTATCTTAATTATTCCCCCGAACATTTAGAACAATACTTGGCAGCAATTAAATCAGAGCAGATTTTTCAGGGAAATGCGATTGCAGAATATGGAATCCTAGATCTGTTATCAGGAATAAATTGAAAGCAGATTTTTTTTATATATAAATAGATGATTTTTGGATTTTTTCAAAAGATTCGGGAAGAAGAATATGCCAATCCGTCAAGCAAATTTTGGTTGTTCATGGGAATCTTAGCCGTGTTGTAGAAAGAAAATATGAATTTGGCGCTTGTATTATCTATAATGTGGTAGAACTGCTTTTATCTAGTTATACTCTATTTGTATTGCCGGCCACCATATTGTTACAATAACTGATTGACGTTTAGATCGTATATTTGTATTTAATTTTTCTCCCTAAATTATTATGTAAGTACAACTTATATAAAATTCTAGAGAGATTTAAAACTGCCGCCTAAAAGCAGCTTTGAAAATTTTCATCGTGTAAATGTTACTCCTTCTAATTAAAAAATAGAGTATGGTAAGTTAATAATGTAGATGTATACACGTATCGTACTCGCTATGTTAATAAAATAAGTGTTTCTTAATTAGAACATAACTTTTATTTGATCAACGAGTTTATGAATACATCAAGCCTTATTCATATCTATTATTTTTTTCTAAAATAATTGGAATAAAGCGTCTGTAAAATCGGATACTGCTGCATTTTTCCTATATTTTATTTGTCATTTGTACGAGGGTCATGTAATACATTTTGAAATGCCACGAAACTAAAGAAATTAGAGCTGCCAGCATTGCATTTCTTTCTGTCACAACAAACTGGTACACCACAAAATGTCTACCTGCAGTTCTTGAGTCAGTCAACATTCGTGGGTTAATGTTGCATCATGATAATGCGTCCTCACACAGTGCATAGCAGACAGTTGAATTTTTACGTGGAAATAATGTAAAATTCATTGAACATCCACCCGATTCGCCTGATTTGGCTATGTGTGATTTCTGGTTGTTCTTTAACCTAAAGAACACGACGTTTTACAACGAAGGATGAGGTAGATGAAGCAATTCATCAATTTCTTGAGAGCATTCCAAAAGATGGCTCCAATCTTTTACGTTATGGAAGCTTTGGTTACAAAAGTGCATTGATGTAAAAGGTCTTGTAGTTTCCTTGTATCCCAATCGATTGTTATAAATTTTTTTGTTCAAATCCACTTACGATTACTTACATCATGTTTCTCTTTCGTTACAGCCACCCGAAAATGAACTGCAAAAAGGCGAACGAGTAATGTCCGAACACCAGCTCCGAGTCCAGCGATCCCTGCAAAAGCTCACCGTACCAGAATGGTACAAGCAATCCGAGGTACCACGCGAAGGCTTCCTACTGAAGAAATCCCCCGTAAGGGAAACGTCACGCTGGGCTGGAACCAACAGTAAAACAACCTCGTTAAGTAGCTTAGGTTCCAGCACGCAATCTCCCTTGGTATTGAGTCCAACTCCGCAGAATCAACCTTTCGTTCGATGGTCAACTTCGAAACTCAATTCAACGGCATCGTCACCCTGCGCATCGACAAGGAGTAGCTTTAACACTAGACAACCGAACGGCTCCATTTCACCGTCTTCTTTAAGGAGTAGCTTTAGTTATAGGCAACCGTACCTCGGCTGGCGATCCCAGGAGAGGTTATCGAGACCTCGCACACCCGCGGAACGTTTAGCCAACACCATCCTCAACCAGAACAATCAGCAATCGCCGCAACCCCAGGAGAGTCCCGAGATCCAGACCTCGATCAAGGAGGTCACTTCGGCCATCGTCCATTACGTTAGCGGATTGAAACCTGAAGATGGCCACGACAATAATGAGGAGATGAATCCTAGAAGCCGTTCGGTCAGTCCCAGAGGCAGTCAGAAGCTGTGCTGGTTGGAGAGTTCTTTCGTGGGCACGAGACCTTTGGATTCGCCTCAGACGCCAGTGACGTTATCCGAGAGCCAAACCTCGACGCCGGTGCCGCCATCTACGCTCCGGTTGGATCTACAAACGCATAACGGTGAGTCGTATATCCGAGCTTCGTGAAGATATTGTTTTCGTCACGAAAGTCACCATGTTCTTGAGGGTGCGTCGTTTTTTTTTATGTTCTTGTTTTGTTTCGATTCAAATGTTTTTAATGCGGACGTTTCTCTTTTCGTTTCTTTTTCGTTTGTTTAGGTTTGTTTTTAATGTACAGTTATTTACTAGATTATAATAGGAATATTTTTTTTTAATTTTATATATGTTACATTGTAGTATTTATAAGTTTAAATTCTATAAACTCTAAGCTCTCTTTTAATTATTTTTATTTTATTTTCTCAAATTAAATGTAAAAAATTTTTGAAATGTTTTGAATTACTCTATATATATCGTGGTGCTAACATAATCTACCGTAATTTCTTTTGATTAGTTGCAACTTAAAACGATATACTCCTTGATGTGACGACTATAAACTTTAATTATTGCAGGCTTCCGCGACCCTTACGTGTTTGTAAACGTTTCTTCGGAAAGTGGCCATTCAAACAAATCCCAATCTCTTGAAATGCGTCAAATTTAAAATTAGTCATGCATTTTACGGCCGTTCTCTATATTTCAAGTTGTCTTCGAGATCTTTTATCCAAATTTATTCTTTATCTAATTCAATTCTTTTATGACAAATTCTAATCATTATGGACGCTACATTTAAAAGAAAAAATACATTACCTAACCTGCAAAAGAACTTACTTCGACAATCTAAAATATTTAATATATTTGATAAATTATTTTTAAACATATTAAAAGATTTTGATCCAAGTGCTTTGTTCTAAGTGATCTTGACTCTAATCTTCAATTGATCAAGTATTCCCGACTGCTGCCAATATGTCATATCATCTTCTGGACTTACCCAGACAATGTCCGTATTAATTCTCAAACATCGATCGAGAATTAGACGTTGATTGAGACATTTTTGTGTAAAGTATAATTTAAAAAGACATCGTTCTTATCGTAAGGACTAAAAGCTTTAATTATTGCAGGCTTTCACGACCCTCACGTATTTGTAAAAGAATCTACGAGATTTGACATAGTTTTTTTGTTTATTCGAAATAGATGAAACTATTAATATTTAACCTTTTGTTTTTCAAATGAACCCCACTTTTTAAACGTGCTAAATTTAGAATATTTTATTTCTAGATGGAGTTTTAAAGGAGATTTTAACAAACTTCAGTCCTCCTTTTAGATTGTATATCGCGCACGAAATCCAAGTTTTTCTCTCTAAAACACCAAGAAAACTAGCGAAACTAAATAATGCAGGTGTTCACGACCGTTGTCCACGTTTAATGTTGCTTCCGAAATACCTTCATCAAAGTTTATTATTTACTTAATGAAATCTCTCTAGCGACTTCTAAGCTTTATAGGCTTCAAATTTAAGGTTTTAAAAATGATCCCCAATCTTCAAAAACTGTAAATTTAAATTTTAAAAAGAAAATATTTCTAATTGGAATTTTCAAAAAGATTCTGGCAAACCTCAATTGTGCTTCCAAGTTAATTTGATTCTAGTCTATTATTTAGCTAATCAAATCTTTCTGTAGTGACTTCTAAGTTTTATAAGCGCCAAATTTAAGATTACAAAAACGACACCCTGTTTTTAAAGACTCTAGATTGAAATTTAAAAAGTTATTATGTACCGTGCGTTAAATTAAAGTTTTTTTTCTCTGAAATACCAAAAGAGTTATTCAAACAAAATGACGTAATATTTTAATCTAAATATATTATTTAACTAATCAATTCTTTTTAATGGTCACTTCTAACTTTGACCGGCGCCAAATTTAAGATTATAGAGAATACGAAAATTATTTTTCCAACAACTCAAATTAAAAATACCTCTGAATATATTGAAGATTTCGCCGAATTACCTTACACCTAAGATTGTCTTTAAAACAAAATTCGTCGCGAATAAAGTGAATATAATGCAGGTTTCCGCGGCTGTTACCAAAATGACGTATCATCTTCGATAAAATATTTTCGCGAATTCACAAAATTTATAACGTTTTGTCATTAATAAATTCAGGAATAAATGCATTTCGATATTACCTCATTTATTTTATGGTCGTCTCGCCTAGAAAAAAAGGTCACCTCATGCTTTACAAATCTTGTAAATCGTGAAAGGTTATGATGTATTCGTCGAAATTTTAATTTTTATTTTGGTTTTTCAAGAACGAATTCGAACTACAGGCTTTCACGGCCTTCTCTGATAACTAATAGTAAATAAACGTAAAATATTTTTTTTAATTGAAACGAAATAACGCAATAATAGTATTTTTTTTTCTAAATAACTTAATAATTAATAATTTTGACAGATTTAGTAATACGTTTATGATTATCTCTCGAAAGAAAGACTAACCTACTACGATTACCTATTACTAAAAACAATTGACATGCATTTATATTAATATGTATATTTATGTACAGTAAAAGGTGCCGTTTTCTTTTTTTGTTTCATATTATTTATTGTTCAAACCCGTTTAGTTTTATTAGATATCACTTCAACAACGATTGTCACGCCCTCTTTTTTTCAAATTTGTATCAATCATATTATTCATCTTCAACGATTCCGTTTTCTTTTCTTCTTTGTTCTACGAGCATGTGCTTCTTTCATAACCGTATTTTGTATTATATTTTGTATTTGCATCATTTTCATGAAGGTCTCTCCTTTTTTTTTTCTAATTAAAGTATGAAAGTTAACCGTAATAAATGGTAAAGATGTGTATTTTGTAATATCTGCCCCGATTTTTATATATTTTATTGAATTCTTTTTAATATATTTACGAATTTAGTTTTACTCTCTTTAGCGTTTAAGTTATGCATGTGTACAGTTTATATTACGTCATAATAAATTGTTTTATTTTTTATCACGTGTCTTTGTTTTATTTCATCGTATTCTTTTATTAGTTGGTGCTTCTGGTGTTTCGAATGTCGTGTATAATGAATGAAATTGCATTAGAGAGGATTAAAACAAATATATACAGGGTGAGCCTAAAACTTTATTTGGCTTATCATTCTATCGGATGACTTTACTCATTAGTTCTTATTCAAAGAGTAGTCTCAGCCGTTAGAATATTGTGGTGAAGTTTCGGGACATCCTGTATATGTTTTATCTTGAGATTGTTATTGATACTGAAAAGGTAAGTAAAACCAAGCGAATTTTAAAGATAACAAAAAGCTAGTGTGTCTATTGTAGCTCTTAGACTACATTCTTAAATATTGTCAAATAATTAAACCAGCTTTGCTCCTATTAACACATGGGCTGAAAAGTCCCGGGCCTAACAAAAAAAACACGTTTTTTTTGGTTCAAAATTAGCTTTATTCATCAACGTAATCTCCATCAAGAGCAACGCAATCATTCCAGCGCCGCTCTAACATTTCAATACCACTTTTGTAGAACGATTTATCTTTTGCCTCAAAATAGGCCTCAGTTTCAGCGATAACCTCTTCATTCGTGCGAAATTTCTTACCGGCGAGTATTTCTTTGAGGTCTGCGAACAGCCAGTAGTCGCTGGGAGCCAAATCTGGCGAATACGGTGGATATGGGAGCAATTCGAAGTTCAATTCATGTAGTTTTGCCATTGTTTTGATTGACTTGTGACACGGTGCGTTGCCTTGATGAAACAATTTTTTTTTCTTTGCCGTATGCGGTCGTTTCTTTGCAATTTCGGCCTTCAAACGCTCCAATAACGCTATATAATATTCACTGTTGATGGTATTTCCTTTCTCAAGATAGTCGATGAATATTACACCACGCACATCCCAAAATACCGAGGCCATAACCTTTCCAGCCGATTGTTGTGCTTTCGGGCGCTTTGGACGAGGTTCACCAGTTGCTGTCCACTCAGATGACGATCGTTTTGATTCCGGAGTGAAGTGATGGATCCATGTTTCATCCATTGTGACATATCGACGCAAAAATTCCGGTTTGTTACGTTTAAACATGGCCAAACACTGCTCAGAATCATCAACACGTTCTTGTTTTTGGTCAACAGTGAGCAAACGCGGCACCCACTTTGAACAGAGCTTTCTCATAGTCAAATGCTCATGCAATATAAAGCCAGTACGTTCTTTTGATATCTTTACGATGTCAGCTAACTCACGTAACTTCACTTTCCGATCATTCAAAACGATTTTGTGGATTTTTTTATGTTTTCTGGTGTTACCGCCTCATTTGGACGTCCACAGCGTTCTGCATCATCGGTGTCTCTACGACCACGTTTGAAATCAGCAAACCAACGTTTTATTGTTGTTTCTGATGGAGCGGAGTCCCCATAACACTTTTCAAGTCATTGCTTCGCTTGAACAGTATTTTTTCCCATCAAGAAGCAGTGTAAAATTAAAACACGAAATTGTTTTTTATCCATTGTTTTGAAAATAACAAAAGTAGCGTGACTCTTAGCACAATAACTCACAAACTAATGAATAGAATATCATGAAATTTTAACAGCTGTCTTTTGAAGGTTAGTACTAACTGAGAGAAAGGTGACTGCAATAAAACTAGCGTCATCTATGTGTTAGGTCCGGGACTTTTCAGCCCATGTGCTACTATAGCCGCTATGTGAAATGGAGTATTTACTTATTTTTTTTTCAAGATTTATTTTTAAATTTTTCAACAAGAATTTTCAACTGTTTCTCTAATTCCACCATTATCAATTACAGGAAAAAATACTATTATAATGTGCAATAGTGCCGACTTCAATTTGAATAGACTGTCTATAATATATTTTTGACATTTTGATTTTACCATTTGCTCATCATAATTTCGCGTACGTACAAAAAAAACTTCAGCCCATTGAACAACCTGATATATTTGAATTAAGTTTTCGTAAATTAGGATTTTTTTTATTTTCCAATTTTTTTCATTTATTTAATTTACAAAAATATAATTGTAGCAGACTTATAAAAATTGTAATAACAAAAAGTTTCTGCGTATTAATTTATTGGAGGGGTACAGTATTTCACCTTGTTTTGGTACCCCGGCGGTTAGAAGATAAATTGAATACAAATCATTGGAGTTGTCGAAAACAAAAAAGCTTCAGTCTATTGAACAACCTCATCTATTAATTTTTAATTAAATTTTTGTAATACGAGATTTTTTTAATTTTCGAAATTTTTCATTTATTTAATTTACTGTCATTAAATAGCAGGTGGCCCCCAGAAATATAGTTGCAGGAGCTAATTATTTAAAGGTTTATAAAAATTGGAATAACAGAAAATTTCTGCATATTAATTTATAGAAGGGGTACAGTATTTTACTTCGATACCCCGGGGATCACAAGATAAATTGAATAAAACGCATTTGAGTTGAAATAAAAAGAGCTTCAGCGTGATGAAGAGTCTCATATATTCATTTTTAATTAAGTTTTCGTAAATATAGGATTTTTTTAATTTTCCAAAATTTTTCATTTATTTCATTTACTGCCATTAAATAGCAGATGATCCCCCAACAATATAGTTGTAAGAGGTAATTATTTAAAGGCTTATAAAAATTGTAATGACAAAAATTTTCTGTGTATGAATTTATAGCAAGGGTACAGTATTTCACCTTGCTTTGATACCCCGGAGGTCCCAAGTTAAATTGAATACAAACCATTTGAGTTCTCGAAATCAAAAAAGTTTCAGCCTATTGATCAACCTCATATAGTCATTAAGTTTTCGTAAATATAGATTTTTTTTAATTTTCCAATTCTTTTAATTTACATTAAACTAAATAGCAGAAATAAAATTATAGGAGTAATTTACTAAAGCATTATAAAGTTTGCAATAACCAAAATGTTCACAATTAATCCATTTTGACGGAGAAAGTACAATATTCCACTTTGTTTCAGTACCCCGAGGACTATATCATGAATTTTAAATTCTTAGAGCATTTGTAAGAACGATATCTTGGAAAAAAAACAATCTTTATTTTTTTTCATTGATTTTTTCTTTGTAATTAACTTTAATAATACCTTCTCCCTATCTTGTGTAAAAAATCTTTCTCGACCATTATCAGGTAGAATTTGACAGATAAGAAACACCGGTGCTTTTGTTTATAGTAGGCTAATGCAAGCTAATGATATATTTCGATTTATGCTGTGTTTATTGCTCTAGATTATTTTTAAAAAATACCTAAAGGGGCTGACAATTTAGTTAGTGAAGTATCAAGTCAATATACCTTATGGTAAGTTGAATTTACATCTTCTACATTTGCTATTGATTAATTTCCACGTCAGTTTTACATATTGTGTTGAAAAAGTATTGTGTACATTACGATGGCTGGTTATACAAAATTGACAAAATTATAATAGAACTGATCTTTTGTGAATCATATATTAACATATATAATTTGCAATGGAATGTAATACGCTAATTCTAACATCCTTTAACCTTCATAAACTTAACAAAGGCTTCACTGCGAAATTACTTTTAACTAACAATACTACCAACATTACTAACCAAAACGAAAGAATTAATAACACTTCAAACAAAAAAGAAGAGAAAGTGTCATTTGAAACATTTTTTTTTCTTTTTATTGCCAGATTTCACAATGCTCCTAAACGCCCGGGATACCGCAAGACCATCACCCGGTTCTACTACCCTCGAAGACGTACTGGACTCTCTCCTAGGCCTGCCTTCATCGACGAGAGCGCCAAGTCCCAGTCTCCAAGGTAGGAGACATGTGTAAGTTTCATTTTCAGGTCTTACCACATCGTCTGCACTAAAACGAGTCTCTCTCTGTCTCTCCTTCACTTTAACCACGTGCGACTTGAATCTTGCCCTATCTCCCCGGTAATTATTTGCGTAAGGTCCGTTTCAATTTATAGTGCAGACGCTATACGTTCAGCGCTATATCTTGAAACAGAGTATACATGAGAAAAACGAAGTGAATCTCTTAGACTTTTTATTGGTTTTCTTTTTCTTTAAGTATCGTACTTAGTAGTGTAGTATAATGTTTTGTTGTATGTAGTTGTAAACTGTAGAGGGAATGTCTGGTATTTGTTTACTACTTTAAAAAATGAATGAAATTAAATATTTTAAGCAAGTATTGTTGCTACACTGAAAACCACGAAAGTTTGTAGTTACGTCATAGTTAGTTATGATGTATGGAGTGTCAAAAATTCAGGTACACCAACCATATTTGCAATGAATTGTACGAAAACAAGAATTGTCAAATTTTGAGGTTATTATCATCCTTAATACATTTTCTTGTTTATATAATATTTTAAAAAACAAATCATGAGTGATTTCAACCAACAGGATTATAAATAGAGAGCTCTTCTATTGACAATGCTTTCATAATAGTGTCTCAATACATTTGTACTTGAGGAAAAGAGCTAAACTAACTATTAAATGTTTTCTTAGCAAAAGTCTTTACCATTCTAATAATTTAGATCTCATGTGAAAAGAACCTATTTTTTTTTTTTTTGCATACATTTGGAGAAATAGAGTTATGTAAAAGCATTATCCAGACATTCCTCCGCATCTCTTACTTATCTATAACCAATTTATTCACGTTTTTCTAACGTCAAGCAGAGAGCAAAATCTCCAAAAAATTCACGATATTTTCCAAAAATTTCCAGAGACGGTGTCAGCTAATACAAGCCCGGTTAGGGACGGCGAAACCCGCCTCTCTGACCAGTTCCGACGATCCAGCGAGGGTAACGAACCTCCTACGCGTCCGTCATCGGTCACGCGGCGGGTCAGCTTTAGTTCGTCGCCGGTTCTTAGATGTCGCTACTCGCGGTGCGGTAAAATCGCGATAGCTACCACGGCCGAAGGTCAAGCTTTCAAGAATTGTCACAATTGCACCTACACGTACTGTTCGAGAGCATGCCGAAGAGCGCATTGGGAGAAACATCGGAAGACGTGTTTATTTTCGAGAGTCGGCTCCCTCTGTCGGCAGGTGATAGCCGCGGCTAAGGAAAAACCTGAGACGTTACATCATTTATCCGTAATAGCACGAAGGGGGTATCTTTCGCACGGTTTAGGAGCTGTGAAGTGTTTCTTTCCAACGCCGGAAGCCGCTGAAAAATTCTTAACTGGTGGATTAGAGAATTTAGGGGAACTAACTTATATTTGCTGGAAAGATCTGCTTCCATCGGAGATGGGTACGCAATTATACACGGAACTCGTAAAGATGTGCAAACAATACAACCCCGATAGCAAATTGGTCTTGTACGTCTCTGTCTGCGTGATTTCCGAGGCTCCAGCTGCCGGCGCCGTCAAGTGGGAACGCCAATTAGTGTCTAGATGCGCTAAGATGCGACTCAGCAAGGACATGCACGTCCCGGAACGGGATACGGAAACCCCGGAAACGTTAATCTTAACGTCGGAGCCTATAAAACGCGAACCGATCCACAGATATCGCGAAATTAGCTTCGGAAATATACAGCGCCATCTACGACAGAGAGGTGTTTCGCTTCGACGTCATTATCCCGAAGTATTTCAACAGTTGCAGACGTACGTCGGAGGTCAATGCGATAAATTCAAGGCGGTGACGGTGTATCCGAGAGATACGGTTACCGGAAAAACTTTCATGTGTATCATAATGCCCGAATCGGAACCGGAAAGCCTTGAGAAAGTTATGAGGGCCGGCGTCAGAGTTAGAACCGTAGACGTGCTGAAAGACTGACCTCCGATTTAGAAGACGTCTTCGCGCACTAAAAGAACTGTCATACAAATTGCGACAATGATATAATTAATAATAACGATATTGATATGTTGTAGAAAGAAAAAGAACTCTTTATGAACGGAATTGTCCCTTTTTCCTGTGATCTCTATCAAGCTTGTTGTTATATTTAATAATATATATAAAAAAATATGATATTAGCATAAGTAAATCGTTTGCAAGATTTTATGATGATATTTCGTACGTATTATATCGCAAGAAAATAAGAAAAAAGAGGAAGAAAATCGTGTGTAATAATAAAAATAAAACAATATATAGGATGTGTTGCTGATAATTTAAGAACTTCCGGTTAGACCGGAAATAATGTAATCACGTTTTTTTTTTGATACCGTTTTCAAATTCTGCGTGAAATTTTAATACAATTACGTATAACGCATTACGTATTTAAAACATAATTAACGAGTAATTTGCATTCAAATTTTAACTTTTACAGGTAATGTTTCAATGCCTACTACGTTAATATGAAATTTGTGGCAGAAATCATGAAAGCGTAACTTTCAATTATTCTCTGAGACCTACAGGGGGCGTCTCATTATGGAATTTTCGTTAGAAAAATATTAGGAAAAAATTAGAAAAGCAATTTCAACCGAAAATACGAGGGTGGATCTATATGCTGTACCCCTGACCCCCTTACATTAAAACTACAGCGGCATTATATTTTTTATTTTTCTACACTAATGCACTTGGTCCATCGGTGCTCCAACGTCTCCTCGAAAAATTTTTGTCCGACCTCTGCAAACCACCCCTCTACAATTTTACCCCACGTAAGATTTCTTTTAATTTGAGGAAGAGTCTCTAATCACTAAGGGCCAGATCCGGCGAATATGGCTGCTTGGTGTGTAGCAGCCATAGCAATAACAAGTGTATGGCTGAGAGCATTATCCTGATGAAACAGCACACCGTGCCTTAACTTTTCTCTGCCTTTCTCTTTAATAGCGTCTCGCAATTTAGAAATTAATTGTGCGTAGTAGGCCCCTGTAATGTTCTGCCCCTTTGGCAAATAGTCAGTCTGGATGATTCCCTGAGCACTCTCGAACACAGGTAGCAAAACTTTTCCTGCAGACGGCACGACCTTAAATTTGCGTGTATCTTTTTAATGTTTATGTCTGTGGTTACCGTTATGGAAAGACCACCGGTTTGCACAGGTTATTTTTGCGCATTTAAATTCTCGACACCAGCGTTTGACTGTACCATAAGAAACTGCAGACTCACCAATAGTTGCCGTAATGTTTTTATGAATTTGAATTGGCGTCATGCCCTTGTTCTGGAGGTATTTTATTACGGCTCTTTGTTCCGCAGGATCCATTTTTATGTACAATCGCGAAACACAATTCAACAATTAGTTACAGCATAACAACACTTTGACATACAAACTTGATATTGTGTAGATATGATCTACAAATGTTTGTTGACTAAATGTTAAAAACATTAATGAAACAACCAACTAAAAGTAGATGAAAAAAAAACGTTGAATTAAATGAAACTCAGAATAAAATAACTTTATAAAGTTTATATATGGCACTTGATACAACATATTTACTAAAATAATTCAATGCTATTAATTTTAAAACTGCATATGTTTATATATTTTTAAGAAATATAGTTATTTGTAACGTTTGTCGTTCATTGTAGTTTTTCTTTTTTTAGAAAAAAATAAATATTAAATCGAATAAACTGAAAATTACTTAATTGTAATATATATTAATAATAAAAATTGATGCGTTGAATTTTCTCCCTTTTTTGAAGAATGAATGACTTGTCCGTAATTGTCTACTGTTAATACCACAAAAATCCGCGGACAGGGATGCAAGATGTATATAATTTTAACCATTTATTTTGTACTTTGTGCCTTAAGAGATATTAATTTACAATTTTATCTGCTAAATTGCAAATAGAAAAAAATAACCGAGGAATGCGAACCGCTAAGAACTTGAGTTGCAATATAACTTCCTGTTTTTAAAATTAACTTCTTTTATCTATATAAACTTGTCAAAATCGATAAGTTCCGGCTAGACAGCGTATTGTCGCCTGTATGCAATAAACCTTTATACCTGAAGAGCTATTACAAAAGGGATTGTAAGGAGATTTCATATCCCCTTAAAAGAAAGAATACAATGAACAATATACATTGTGGGTGTTGACTGCTATTAGTAAAATAAACTAAAACTAGAAATAAAATTAGTGTTCCTTGGTATTACCAACTTTTAATATTAATTTAATTAGTTTATGAAATTAAGAAATTTCACGGCTCCGGTAGGAATTGAACCCATACCTCCTATTCGCTAGACAAGTATATGTAGTATATATATGTACATGTCTTTAAGCCCACGTATTAATATCTTAAGCAGTGATACCATTCGAAATGTAGAACAAATACGAATTCTAAAAAAATTTTCAGTTACACTTTTTGTTATTTTCTCGTATTTCTCTAAAACGAAAATCTTATGCATTTAATCCAAACAATATTCTAGACAGTCTTAAATAGACCAACAATTAAATTTGCACAATGTATTGTCGCGATTTTTAAAATAAGTAGCTGCTTTTGCAACACATCCTATAATCCTGCAAGATCGATACAATCAATATCTCGTTTAATACAGTCACAATAAAACTAAATGCTTTTATTATTAATATATAAATATTATACATTATATGTGTCTTTTCTGTTGTATGAATGAGTAAGAGGAAAATTATACCGTGTGCGATAGCCGAGAATAACATCTACACCTCCGATTGTAATTCTCGTTGTTCGCACACCGTATATATATTATATAGAGAGATATATAGCGAAATGATGTTTAACAGAGAATAGGGTAATATTATTCTAAAGTGGAAAAATGCAATCTCGCCTGGTGCAATTTTTTAATACCGATATATAAATATATATATATGTTGCTCATGTTTCTATCGACGTACATACATACTACATTTAAGTAGATTATAATCTTTATTATAACGATAAGATTAAAAACAAAAGAAAAGATTATATGACTGATCGTATTTTTTATCGTATATAAATTTCGTGCATTATTTACTAATAAAATTCGATATATTATTGCTACTACTATAAAAGAAAATCGAACACCATTATTCTTCTTAGATAGGAAATGGAAGCTAGTGTTAAACAATGGGAAGAAGTTAAAGGAATAAATGGAAAGTTTAAACGAATATGTTATGTTTCATCTCCTTTCGTTATTAATATAATGAATTATTAAATAAAGAATGAAATAATACTTATAAAATTTACAAATATTAAATAGTTTGATCAATAAAAGCAATATATGGCAATAAAATCGTTTATATTATTTACACCCATATCCTTTTTCGAATCGAAAAATAGAGTATTGTCCATTAGATAAATTGCTTTCTAAGACAACGTTATGCAAAATAGCATTCAAATTTAGTTGTAGTTGTTGCTTAAAATTAAAAATTCATATTACAGAAACCTATAAGAAGGTAATCTGTAATGTTTTCGTTTAGAATATTCATGACATACGGTACTGTATTTTCGTATAATGTCAGATACAATGATAACACAATCCCCGACTATTACCTGTTCCAAGTTTAGCGCCATCTCTGCGGCTTGGAAGAAATTAACAATACTAGCATTAGTACATATTTATATCAAACTTAAATCAAATAATGCTTAAGAGGCAAACTATGCGTAATGTAGCAACATTTTACGTTAACACCACATAAAATTTCACTATGTTACGTGTAGTTTGCGTTTAAAAAATATAATAATATTATATTATGTTTGGTAAGTATTAAAAGAAAATCAGCTATGTTTGCAATTAAAATTGTTTTACAACACATACTTACATAAAATATTTAGGGAGGATAATAAAATAAAGCTACTTAGTCAGAGATGTATATATATTTACAAATAGAAGTGCTAGGCCCAAACACTGTGTTTGGTATTTTCTGTATCTGTTTCTTATGAATTTAGAATATAACAGAATGTGAATTTGCCGATTCTACCAGGTAAACATAGTTCAGGAAAAACTGGTGGTAATAATTCACTTTTCTTTCAATATCTTCTGCTGCAAAGTGCTTTTTGCAAACTCTACAATACAACTCTTCATGTGTAACATAATCATTTCTCAGTTCTTTCTATATTTTTGGTGGAATTTGGAAAGCTATGCTAGCATAACAGAATAGACTTCACCACACTTACATTCACCAATAAATGAAATAAATGATTAATATCTGTTTATCGAAACTTTTGTAAAAAAGCTTAAAGGATTTGTGTACTCTTAGAATCTATATAGAAAATTTAACTGCTTTACCTTCATCCGTATGTAAAAATAAACGTATAAACGTATAAAATGTTTCTTTTTCAGGTAGTACTGTATAAAAGACCAAACAAAATAGTTATATTTTATATTTGCAGATTTTTGTAATGACGATACTGTTTAACTTTGACGAACATTTTTAGTGAACTCTTTAGATTTAATCTATACTGTCATCTATTATTCTGAAAGAAACTAAAATATATAACAGCGTCGTATAATGGAAATATCACCCCCGCGCATAAAGTCATTATAAAAAGGACAATGTAAATTAATCACTGTATAAAAGTAGTTTTATGTAGCATCTATAAAACAACACAGACAATAATGTAATTTATTTTATCCTCAACTATTAAAAGATATTAAAATAAATAGCAAAGATAACAAATATATATTTGCAATTAATTTACTGAAACGCCAAGAAAAAATTTAAATATTTATAATTACATTACAGTTATCTTTAATCGACACGATTAAATTTTAGCGATTTAGCGCTAGATGTCGCGTTACGTTGGTGTCTCGGCTAAATTCCAAATAAGAGCGCCACCTTACAATATCAAAATAAAAAGCACACAGCAGCATCTTGAGTAACAAGGTCAACAACACCAAATATTAAAACGAGAACACAAATTCTGGGCAGAAAGGAGTCGATTTTCGGCGAGCGGCGAGTGCAAAATATCGGTTCGACGAAAAACGATGGATGAACCAGTTAAATGTAAGTTGCCTTTTTTCCAAACGCGAAAAAGAACGCTTCTGACCGCGGCCAATTCCGTATATATTATATACCAACGTTGCCGATAACGATTTTGTATATGTAAAATAATGAGCATATACAAGGAAACCTACTTAATTTTTTACGAATCCCGTTTCGAACGTGCGAATTTAGCATGCGACAGCGAGAAAAAACCGATTAACGCGGTTGCTTTTAGCGAACAAACGGAGTTGTAAGCCGTTTATGTTTCGAAAGAATGTATTTGTTTATGAAACAATTGCATGTATAGCGAAAATACCGCCGAATTCAAATTATCATTGCTTGCACACGTTCAATTTTATTGCAGATAACACAGAAAGGATTTAAGTCGTCATTTATAAGATCTTATAATCTTTTATTGTTATTGTTACTAATTTTTGCCTTTTATTTTTCAGGGTGATAAACATATAAGTGCCTATTGGATGCAAAAATACACACCAAAAATGTTACTTCCGACATAGTATTTAATTTGAAAAATGTAGTTAATCATATCGAACCTGTTAAGATAAAATAAACATCAAACATGGCTGGAAAAATGTTAGAACCCGATAGCAATACACGAGAAATCCACCTAAACTCGATAGCCGAAACTATGCAGGGGAAGTCGTCCTCTTATCTGGACAATGTGAATTGTTTCGAAAGGAACGGTGAAGTAAAATACAGTGACTGTGACATATTACCAAACAATAACGTGTGCGAAAAGACAGTATCTCAGTGTTACGGTGATAGTGAGGATAGTGTAACGATGACATCTGTTAAAACTACTTCAAATTCATATGCTAGCACTGCTGGAGAAAGCACATCAGATGAACCATCACAGCAGGAAGAAAGTGGCACACATTTGCTGCAGAACTCAGGTTAGTGGATGTAATATGAAAGCAGACATTCTAAAATTTTACTTTATTGAGGAATTTCCCGCATTTTAGTCGGATTCATTTATATACATTTTTAATTTCCTGTTTATAGCTTGATTGTAAAAATTAATAGATTATAAATTAAAATCGAAGTTCGCGCGAGTCTATGTATTTGTTTTCATTGTTATGGCTCACTTGTTTTTAATAGTAACCAATAGAATCGTTCCATTCGTTTCAAATCGACCAATTAGAATGCTTCACAGAATTATTGTCTAATATTAACATGTTGGAATTCAGTTTTATTTAAAAATAATTCTTTATATTAACTCTTTGTATTTGTCGATATTTTTGCAGAAGGAAACTACAGGTATCGCTTGCTAATATCAAGCATAAAAGTGCTTGCAGGGAAATTCCTTCACAGTAGTGTTGTTTACATTATTTGTGTAATCTGTGGCCTTATCAACTTTAATACAAATATTTAATTTCAATATTGTGCAGATCAAGTCGTTGAATCGATATACATTTATTTAAATAGGCAGAATATTTTTTCGTAACCAGCATTTTGTAACGCAGCTGTGTGAATATACAGGGTGCATTGTTTTTTCACCGAGTTATGAATTTAGAAATTAATTATTTCATGAGTTATATTTTTAGAGTTTTAAAGAGGAAATTGTTTCGACGGTAGGGGGTTGTTCGATTTTTTTGTAATTAAATATTATCATTTTTAATTATATTAATTTTTTGGAATAAATATTTGTAATTTATTTGTGGTGTAAAGTCGAGCATCCGCTTTTTTTCTTTAGAATTTTACCCCCTAGAGCTAGAAATTAATAATTTTCCGGACCTTCTGAAAGAAGTAAAAGGGTGCTTGTGCGCGAAGTGTTAAGAGAACCGCGAAAAAGTACAGCTGAGTTTGCGGCAACTTCACAGAAAAGTCAGCGCACCGTTCTGCGATACCTCCACAGTGTGGGGGTGTATAAAAGGGTGGCAAAGAAAAAACCTCTCCTTACGGCGTTTCAAAAACGGCGCCGAATGGCTTGGGCAATCGAAATGCGAACGAAGCCCGAAGAGTTTTGGTGGTCTGTCATTCTTTCAGACGAAAGCGGATACTGCCAATTCAGTGATAGTGGTCGTACGTCGGTTGAAGACGTTCGTCACAGCAACTGGACGACAAATTTTTGCATCAGACAGTGAAATACGGCGTTGTGAACATCATGGTGTGGGGCGCGATATGATGGTATGGTGGAAGATCGCAATTAGTAATCTGCGACGGAAATATAAATGCGGCAAAATATATCCAAATATTAACAGAAGGACTACTACCGATATTCGACAATGCCATTTTATCTAAAGAAGACGCCACTTTTATGGAGGATGGAGCACCCTGCCACAAAGCAAGAACAACAACCACATGGAAAGAGGAACAGAGGATTCGGATTTTACCATGGCCAGGCCAATCACCACACATGAATCCGATAGAGAATGTTTGGCACATAATACAGACAAATATGGCGAAACGACCCCGAAAACGCAGCAATAAGGAGGAACTCGTGGCAGCTGTTACAGAAGAGTGGTTAAATATTCCAGAAGACACCATTAATCATTTAATAGATTCTATTCCACGACTCGCAGCACTTCACGCAAGTAAAGGTGGATCGACAAAATATTAGTCTAATTTAAAAATTTTAAAATATTTTGTATATATAACGAGAATAGTATCTTTTTTTTAATTAGTAGGTGTCTATTTTATTCTGTCACCCTAGTGTACTTCACCATGATGGAGAATTTTCCTACAATCTAATGATCAAAATCTAGTAATAAAAATTAGTTTATTTAATAATTTTCTTATAAACAAAAAAATTTAAACATACCACTTTTTAGAATACCCCAACAGGTCCCTCTTAGACCAAATTGGCCAACCAATTCGGGAAGGACCCGAAAGTAGGCTATTTGGTGGACAAACGTACCATAACTCAGCCGCTTCTAAAGCAGACGGAGCGTTGTACAATGTGAATGTAAGCAACGGAGTAAAACATAGTCGAGCTAAAACTAATAGAAGACGGGCGAACGCCGGAAGTAGTAGGGGAAGACCCAAAAAATTCGTGTATCATAGCCAGATTAGTGGTGATAAGGATGCTATTAAGATAAGAATTAGGAAAAGCAACTTAACCACACAAGTAAGCTTAAATTCCACCGATTATAACTTTAAATCACGAAAAATTATTAATTTATTACAGCTGACACCAAATAAAAAGAAATCAGGTAGAAGGAAAAGGAATAAACATCCTTCCGATACAGACGCCTCTGACTATGAAAGTCCTTCGAAAAGAGCTAAGGGATCATCGGAAATTCAAAACGACGCTAGCAATAAAGATAACCAGGAACCAATTGAACAAACTGTATGGGGTGAAAATGTACCGATACATGTCTTGCATAAGATATTCCATTACATTTGCCTACAGGAAGGCTCGCTACCAATGCTTATTAGGTAAATACTAAAAAAAAAATCTATGAGTTCAACTTTGAAATGATATACTTTTATTCAAATAAAATATATATAGATTATCAAGAGTTTGTAAGTTATGGAGGAACGTATCGTTAAGTCCGTCGTTATGGCAGAAAGTCGACCTGAATTGGGTCAGGGAACGTTTTCGAACCGATCAGAAATTGAACTGGCTTATCGACAACAGGCTTGCAAGTTGTCAAGACCTGACTTTAGGTAGAACGAGCATATATCGTTATAAATATTTCGTTATCGAAATTTTTTCATCGGCAGGGGTTTGGAAACTGAGAAATATACAGACATCATTAGAATATCTAATCGAACACTGCCCAGAATTGAGAGGATTGAATCTCAGCAGCTGGAAAGGTCTTAACGCCGATAATCTTAAATATATCACAACGGAATGCAAGAAATTAGAGAGGCTAGATCTTTCCTCGATTAACGTAAGTATAAATCATTCTGTGTTTATAGAATTTGATAACTTTATCGTGTAATTTTATTCATTTCAGTCAACTTCGGCGATTAACGCGCAACCCCTCGTCAGCCTAGCGCAGACCATGAACAGCAGGCTTACCCATTTAGTGCTGGCACACAATAAACTAGCCGGTTTCACTCAAATAATGACAGCATTAGCCGTAAGTAATTTCATCTCTATGTGATGTTGGATTTATTCAACTGATATCTTTTAAAGGCAAATTGTCCCAATCTTCAATTACTAGACATATCAAACATTAGGACATTTGCTCATAACACGGCGCTGTTGCATGTTGAGAAGTTGCAGAGCGGTTGCTCTAAACTCAGAGTCCTACGGATTACGAACAGCCAAATTTGGTTAGCGCCAACTACTGTTGCCGACCAGGTATTAGGAACAGTAGATTTTGACATTTTGACGTTTGAAAAGTGAGGTTAAAAATTATTTTTCTTTGCATCTAGATCGCATCGCCCGGATTTCCAATGCTTGAGGAGCTTTCCTTGGCTGGAATTGAAGATGACCAAACGACCACCGCCAGATCAGTCGATGATGATGGCATTGAACGTATCTTGAAGAATAGTACAAAATTGCGGCTGCTAGATGTCAGGGGTTGCGTCCGATTGACGGATTCCGGTTTAGTCAAAGTTCCAGCATGGGATTTGGAGCATTTGTTTCTGAGTGGTAAATAAACAATCGAAAATCGCTTAGAGTTCAATTAATTGCACGTTTTTTTCTCTGTGTCATTGGTGCTACAGCTTGTTATATCACAAGATGTCAAAATGCTGGATTAGAATTGATTATGCAGAAGTGGAGTCATAGCCTACTAGAAGTTGATCTTGCATGGTCTACAGCTACGGCATCTTTAGATGCTGCCGTTCAAGCTTTGGCTGAGAAAGGGGACGAGTCACCGTTAAGGTAAGAAATGTCCTATTATTGATGTGTTGGGGAAAAATGGAGTTGAAAAGTTTAAGTTCGAAATTAATACGGGGTGGTACAGAAAAATGAGACATTTTTAATATGGTAGGAGTAGCATGCGGCTGCGTATCTGCCATTTATAGTAATCACGGTCCAGTGGATAGGTTTATTTGTCGTGAAGGCATTTTACAAAAATGGCGACAGTGTGGCAACTATACTATCAAAATGTTCGTGGTAGCCGTAATAAAACTCATACGTTATTGACTAACAGTTTTTCTTCACCGCATGAAACTTGGCTTTGTGCTTCGATATTTAACATTTTCTCCATCTTACTCTGTTATTCGATGTGATTTTGTAGCTACTTGTCGGACAGTAGGAGGTGGGGTTTTGATTACCTTTTCAAATGACATTATTTATGATATCGTTGACACCTCGATATTTAAAACATCAATATCCTTAACTGATATATTAGTAACTAAAATTACCTTTGAAACTGGTTATTACTTGATATTCCTCCTGATATGGATCATGAATCTTTTGAACATTTCTTTGACTTACTCGAAATCTTTATCTCGGGTAAACTTATTATTATTACTGGTGATTGTAATGTACCCAATTTCATATCTGAATCTAGCGTTTCTGATTCCAAATTAAGCTTATTTTTATCTTTTGTAGAGTCTCTGAATCTGTGCCAATTCAATCGTATTTTGAATTCAAATAATGGAGTTTTAGATTTAGTTTTGTCTAATTTTGATTCTCAAGTTCAAGTTTTTGATTTTCTCCCTCTCTTAGTTGAAGATAATCACCACCCCGCTCTAGATATTACTGTACCTAATGCCAAACCTTCCAAGATATTTCCATTTCCTTCCAACTATAGCCTTCGATATAATATTTATAAAGCAAATTATTACAACCTTGGTTATTTCTTATGGGTCACCAAAATGTTGGCTGTATAGAATTTTTATAACAAATTGTATACTATCTTGGATCGATCTGTTCCTTTGTTTGGTTCAAATTACAACACCACCGTACAACCCATGTTATTTTTGGCAATTCCCTCGTTCTAGGCAGTACGCTATCAGAGTTCCTGGTAACGTTTTTGATGCCACTAACGAATACAGTGATCCAACATCGATACTTAATGCTTTCGCTGTGTTTGCAGTCTATTTCGGTAGATGAAGTAATACAGTGCATCAAAGGTTCAAGCCACAGCTGGTGATGACGACATTAGGGCTGTGCTACTATCTTTGCCACTCATCTACACTACCGCTCAAAAGTGTTTAGGCACTCTCACTGACAGCAAAAATGTATAAAAACTCAGCAAAAATGTTAATAATATTTATTTTTTATGTACAGATACACGTACATGACTAAAAATATATTAAATAAATGCAGCACATAGTTGCAGCACACAATCGAGGCATTCTCGCAATAAGTTTTGCCAGAGTTTCTTGTGTTATTGAGGTCCAACTCGATTGCAATTTGTTCCACACGTCAGTAACTGATGTCGGAGCCGATTTCCGTACTTCCCGATCTAGTTCTTCCCATAATAACGCGCTCCACACCATGATGTTCACACCGCCGTATTTCACCGTCTGATGCAAAAATTTGTCGTCCAGTTGCTGTGACGAACGTCTCCATACCAACGTACGACCACTATCACTGAATTGGCAGTATCCGCTTTCGTTTGAAAAAATGACAGACCGCCAAAACTCTTCGGGCTTCGTTCGCATTTCAACTGCCCAAGCCATTCGGCGCCGTTTTTGAAACGCCGTAAGGAGAGGTTTTTTCTTTGCCACCGTTTTATACATCCCTACACTGTGGAAGTATCGCAGAACGGTGCGCTGACTTTTCTGTGAAGTAGCCGCAAGCTCAGCTGTACTTTTTCGCGGTTCTCTTAACACTTCGCGCACAAGCGTCCTTTTACTTCCTTCAGAAGGTCCGGCACGACCTGGTTTCGGCTCCACTGTTGTTTTTTCCTTGCGTTTAAATTGTGTAATCACACGGTTAAGTGTGGACGACGGAATATTAAAAAATTACTTATTTCACGTTGCGAAGCGCCGCGTTCACTCTGGCCAACGATGCGACCCCGGTTGAAGTCGCTAATATCACTCGAACCTTGTAAGCGAGGCATAGTTGTAACGATACTAAACTATGACGAATTCCTTCCGATACATCTACCCCTACCCTAATGACAAGAGAAAGTTTTTAATTCGTTTTTAGAATTTAGCTGTTTACATATTTATACCGCTTCACCTGATGTCTATTTTATTCTGTCACCCTAGTGTACGTCAACTTTTATTAAATCGTTTTTAAATTCCACCTTAATTTCTAGGATTCTAAATCTGTGCGGCTCATCGGTCAGTCTCGAACCTGTCAAAGCGGTTTTAATGAAGTGTCCGAACTTGCATTCCATAAACCTTCAATCATGTCGCGGCCTTCCACGTGGCGTAAAACGTCTGTATACCGGAAGCGCCGTCAACAACCTAAGGCAGGGTTTGCAGGATAAGCCGAAGACCGAATCGAACGAATCTGAAACCGATCAACTATCACCGGAACATGCTTCGGGCAACACTTAGTGAGGTGGAAGTGATATTTTACACGAAACGTAGAACCTCTTGTTGTTTTACCAACTTCGATATACAGTTTTACCCTTATCACTTCAGTAAGTGGGAGTTTACTGACTAGCTTCGAATGAAGGCGTGAGTTTTCTTTTTGTGGATCGATTTAGTTTGTTTTTGTTTTATAGAAAGTTCGAACGGTGATATCCCACATATTAGCTGTATTTCTCTACGAATCAATGGTTGTTTTTTTTTTCTCTTGGAAAAAAAGTAAATGAACACCAAGTAATTTTAGTAATCGTTGTATAGAACGAAACAAAACACAAACGAGGATGTAAGGAAAAAAAACAGTAACAATCTTTGCATTTATTTATTTAATCTTTTGTTTTTATATCACATAACGCTATGATGTACACTACTGTACAAAAGAAAGAGGCATTTTGATAAATTTTATAGACACTTTCAGCACCGGTTTTCACAGTATACTCGCTGTTAGGAATATAATATAAACCTGGAATAAATACGCAGGCTTCCACGGCCATAGTCAGTAATAAACGAACTACTTCCGGAATTGGACCGTGTCATGATGAGATATAATAAAAAGAAATAAGAGTAAGAGGAGAAAGAAATAGAAATAAAAAGAAAGGAAAAACAGAAAAAAAAGGGGGGGGGGTGAAAGACTAATAATAATAATAATAATAATCCTTTATTGCCCAACAGCCCAAGGGCCAATTACAGGACAAATTATAATACAATTCTTATTTAAAATAAAATAATTAAAATCGTGTTGCCTACAATAATAACATGTTGAAAATGTATATAATAATGAAACAAAAAAAAAAAAGAAAGACTCACAAAAATGGCTCCAGATCCCGTTTGTTTGCGTTCCTCACCATGTGACTGAGAGGTGCCTTAAGCAAAATGTTGGTATTAGCTCTGGGTACTTGAAATATATTATAGTAGCGAGTATGATGAGTAAGTACGGTAAAGTTTATTTGCGCTAGAAGCGCTGGCGAGTCGATAGTATTTTTCAGGATCCTGCAAAGAAACTCCACACTGTTACGCTCGCGGCGGTCAGCAAGAGATAGAAAACCATGCTCAACAAGTAAGCTATAATACTCGATACCTCTTGCAGGATACACGTTGTCCATTCGAAAGGAGAGATACTTTAGAAATTTCTTTTGAACGCGTTCGATCATAAGCTCTTGGTGTAAATAACGGGGATACCAAACAATGGAGGCGTATTCAAGCTTAGAACGAACGTAGGCATAATATAAACGTTTCATTAAACCCAAGTCTGAGAAATGCCTGCAAGAACGCATGACAAAACCGAGAGTTTTGGAAGCAGATGAACACATGGACGAAATGTGTTCCGTAAATGACAGTCTATTATCAAACAAAACACCAAGATCCAAGACTAAGAGAAGGGAGACAGAAAAAAAGGGAAAAAGAAGTCTCCTACAACGGAGGCGAAATGTCGAGATCCTACCATTATCTACTCTTTCACCCCTCCCACCCCCCTTCTCTCCCCCTTCCCCTCCCTTTTTTTTTCATATTTCCTTTTTATTTTTCTCTTCCTCTTATTCTTATTTCATTTCTATATCATCGTGACACGGTCCAATTCCTGAAATAAACCTTGTTTTAATTTAGTCGTAAACTCTTGGTATTCGGGAACTATAATGAACGATATACACAGGGAAACAGACACAACAATAACTTTTATAGATTCTGAATACAAATACCGAAAATTACCCTGCCTGGGGTATATCTGTTTTATCGCATTCTTAAATGCTATACAAAGATTACGATTTTTAAGTATTCTTTTCTATTTATGTGTTGATATAGCATATACCAGGTGCACGTAAATCGTAAATATAATTGCAATTAAAAGTATATTAAGAAATATTTCCGGCACCCTGACCATTACATAAACTTTCAAAAATATACAGCCGTGGCCATATATTATAGTCCAGATATCTCATGTCTAATTATAAGCGAAGTAAATGCTATAAAGTCAAACAAAATATTTATATTCTAAATGACAGGAAATGACATAAAATTAAAATTTAATTCAACGACCTTTGACCGTGATGACGACACTTTTTCACATACTACACACTGATTTTTTACATAAATCTCGCGAAATTAATTACCATTCCTGCAGAATTATCTTTTTAAGCTCAGTGTGTGATGATACTTTGTGCTTATGGATATTTTCTTTTAAAATATGAATAATAATACGGTTTCTTATTTATTGCAATTTTTTACAAATTCAGTACAGTTACACGGTTTATGGCCATCCAAAAGCAACGGCTTTAGTTGGAATTTCGATGATAGCATAAAAATATGGATTATACGTATTTTTCGAGATGGACTATAACCTATGGTCATGGGTATACCTATGTGTCCCTTTTTTTTTTGTGCAGTAGTGTATATCGTACAGTTTTTGTTGTAATGTTGTTTTTTTTATCATTTCTCTTCTTTAAACTCACTAAAGAGAGGCTTTTTGCACGTTGTTTAAATGTTTGTTTGTTTAACGTAAAAAAAAAGAGTGTAACTAATTTTGTAAGTATAGAAATCTATATTAGGCAATGAATCGGGATAAAATTCTACATTCGCTTGTTTTCACTGTATGTGTGGTAAAATTTGTATAACAAATCGAAAAGAAGAAACAAGCAAAGTACATATACATAGTCCATTATACACCGTTTGTCTGTGATTAGAGTCACCGAGACAGCAGCATGCGCATATTTTTTATTTTATAACAAGAAAAATGTTCAATTATTAATATCAAGTTTTGTTGTATTTGAGGATTCGTTCCTGTCGAATTTTAAATGACATTTTATCTTTGTGAACTGTGTACGAAAGAAATACATTGCAGGAAATATTTCGATCCATTACGAGGATGTATTTTAAGAAATTAAATTGATTCTTATTTCCTGTTTTTAATAGAATATACTTTCTGTTTTTACGTTTTATTCGAAGTGTTACGTTCTCCTGGTTTGAAGAACAACGCCGCTGTAGCCTGCTCGTAATTTCCTAAATTACTTGACCAATACTTACTTGTAGAGTATGTTCGCTTATTTACTAGAGGAAAGGTTGTACAGTGAAACTCAATGCGCATGCGCAAAAAAATATATTTAAAAATGAAATGGTTACACGGTTTCCACTCTTGCCTATGTACATGTACGATGTACGTAAGATATATAGATTTGCAATAATTGCAGTTATTCGAGCTCTCTTATACATGTAATGTACATTAGCATTTGTATATGTATTTTCATTGGTAGCAACATAAAGTAATGCCTCAGCATGTACGTTGCAACGCTATGTCTTAATTCTGTTTAAAAGGTTAAACTCTTATATGCTTCCGCTGAAACTTTGTCAGAGGCATGTACTAATGCCTCTATCTGTTTGCATGCACCACTACCTTTTATAGGAGCCAACCCTATTTATTTTGTAAATTTATAAGCGCACCTCGGTGCTATGCTTATTTATATGTCCCTTTCCGGGAGCCTAATATACTTTCCTTGTTTTAAATTTGCCTAAGGGACTTGGCCCTGTATTATTGGCATGTATTTGTACTTGACCAAATACGTTTGTTATATTCACATTTATAGGGGAACCCACCCTATCTCTTAGAGCTTGAACGCCTGGTCGAGGGCGACAGTAGCGATAATAGCCGATCTCAATACAAAAGTAATGTCACAGCTACCCAGGCGTTCTCGTTTGAAATATTACGCTATGTGCAATCTTTAGCTCTGTACTACTGCGCCCCAAAGAAGGGAAAAATCCAGTAACCAGCAAATGTGCGAACTGTGCACCGACAAGTAAAACGGAGCGATGATGCCGACATTACATAAGAAAACTGGCCCGTGACACTCGTCCGCTACGACGAGCAACTAAATGAAAAATTTCTAAGTCCCAATACGACAAGGACCGAACAAACGTACAAAAGACAACGGGCGCTGCGGCCGCAACGACCGTCAGCAAGAAGCGGAGTGATCGTACTTGTAGAGGAGGTCTATACATGCGCGCCGACAATCTCACCAAAATAATTTCCGACACAAACTTAACTGAAGAGTAAAAATATGTATAGACGACAATGGACACAGTAGCCTCGACGTACGATGATAGAAGATCGAGAATTTATACTTATTAAAAAAACCTATACGTGTGGTCCGACGACGTACCAAATGACTCCCGCCAGAAATAAATGTATAGACGACGTCCTCGACGATTCCCGCCAAAACTAGAAAAACTTAGAAATCTCTAATAATGTTACGACGACGTTACTGTACACGTTACGACGAGGCACGAAAGGTAACCGAGAGTGCACGATCGCTAATACCTCGACTGTCGCGCGGGAGACGACTGCCTATGCTTGTGTACCTTAAATTTCAAGAAAACTCGCATTACATTTCCGACGACGTTGCAGTGAATGATTTCTATTTAGGCAGTTTTAGCTAGCGTAATGCGAATGGCTGACTACCATACATATACAATGCGTAATGTACATACATATTAAAATAAAATTGGATATAAGAGAGCAAAATAAATAAATATAAGAATGAAAATAAAATAATATTCTAAATGAAAATAATAATGCAAAGAAGATAAATACATAATAGTAAAAAAATTTATAAAATACAAAAAACAATGTTAAGTCCTTAACACGAAGTCTTTTGGAAATTACAAGTTTTTGTTAAAGAACTATGGATTATTTGATCTGTAGGTGAAAATATACATATGAAACCGAAACCATGAATGGAATATGAGAAGAAAGCAAATAAAAAGAAAAGTATATACATATATAAAAGTAATATAAATAATAATATAAATATAAAAGTGTTTCTTAGTCGTTAAGGTTTACTTTTACTAAAGTTAGGTAGTCTTTTGTGAATATGTTGTTGGCTAATTTGTATAACTTTTATTGAGTAATATTAAAATTTAATTACTAGGCAATATACATATAAATATAATTACTTATAAATACACAGATTTAAGAAAAGTGAAAAAAATCTTGTACAGTTATAAGAATATCAAGTAAGGAAAAAAGTAATAATACAATTACAAAAAAATAAAATAAAATAAAAACACGTGAATATGGCCTTAATGTGCAAAATAAAAAAAGAAATAACGATCATCAGCGTTTTACGTACAAATACGAGCAATTTTTCTTTGAATTCGGTTGTAATCACGATAGAACACAGAAAGAAATGTTCGAGTATTAATTAAGAATAACAGTAACATGTATATATCGGAATATTCCAAATAATACTTGAAAATTCAACGGTCCTCAAACTTTTTTGGTTTTAAACATGTAATTAAAAAGAAAAAGTATTTTATATCTATAGAACTATATTTGTAGAGATAGGTAAAAAAATAAATAACACAATGTAAAAAAAGATGTTTTCTGGGAGTGTCTAAATACATATGACCATGACTGTATGTATTATTTCGAACATTCCGTATATTATACTATATTACATATGCATAAAAAATGAAAATTAAAAATATACTTACTACTGCTTCACCTGTAGAAATGTGATTTTGTCTAGAGCAATCAAAAAAAAAAAACAAGTGGATAAAGAAGTTTGTAAATAAATATATGTTCTTTTTTATTGTGGTTCTTTCTTTTTTTTTTAGACTAATTTCACGTTAAAAATGGGGTTATAAAAATTCTACATTAACAGCAAACCACCGTTGTTTAATGGCGTTTAGTTAGAATTGTGTTTGTAACAATTGTTTTCTTGATTGAAAAGGAGAAATGTAAAAATCGCAGAGTATAGGTACATTTCAAACTTCTAGTCGTCCATAATAGAAATGTTTTTCGGGTTTTGTCGTGTATTCAGTGTTTTGCTTGACATTTCGCTGAGCATGCTGTCTGTGGTCATGTACTGACAGCCTGATCAGCGAAACGTCAACTAAAGTCAGTGAATACACAACAAAACCAGAAAAACATTTCTATTAAGATATCATCGTTAAGGGGTAATAGTACGATGGATAACCATGTAATACTTATTTTCATTTCGAAAGATTGTGGCCAAGTATCGCCCTTTCCATTATTGCGATACCTACACTACCTTCCATAAGTTTGGAAGCAAGCTAAAATTCGTTTAAACAGGCTTATCGTGAAATCGTTAATCCCTATTATAAACTACTGAGTGATTTTAAATGTTTGAGGACAGTTTAAATTTCGCGCCTTGCTAAATTTTTGTCACGTTGGCGATTTGGCTTTGAATTCGTAACCAATAGCGTAGCAAATAGATTTTGAATGGGTGATAAAATATTGACAACAGATCTTCTCAATTTCATATTGATTTTCTCAGCAAAATGGAAAATAACACATAAACAGTAGCTCTAAGAAGAACAGATTACAAGTAAAAATGAAGCAAATAATAACGAATAATAAATAACGTCACACAGGCAGTTGACAGGATCGATACTCATAATGGCCACTCTTAACATGTCAAATCCCCTAGAATCCACCGCGCGAAATTTAAACTGTCCTCAAACATATAAAATCACTCTGTATTCATAGTGATTCCTTATCATTGCAAATGGAGACATAAATGAGGTAAGATCACAAATGTAAGAAATGAGTGGCGAAAGGAAAATAAAATGCAACCCAGTAAACCATTTTTAAATCCCGCGAGCAATTTGAATTAGTATTTCCGACAATGATGGTCATGTTATAAGTGCGGGTTAACGCGAAAATTTGGCCAAACTTGGTACTGTTTCTCAATTATTAACATGGAACATTGACATAAATAATAATTAAAAAGTTGTTTAAGATGAAATTTTAATTTTTATTAGGTGAAAAAAATTGTTTAACAAAATTCTAACAAATAATATATTTTTGTTTGATGATTTAAAAGCGTCAATTCTTCCCATTATAGCAGCTATTATAAAGTTCATAACAAACAAATGTGTTCAAATAACTACCTTTCACGTTTATAAATTTTAAGTTTTTGTTGCTATAACTTCAGGTGACTATAGGTTTATTCCAATCCGAGTCTACGCAATACAAGTTAATGGTTTAAGGTTGGTAGTCCATAGTCGGCGTTTCTATTTGCGAGAAGTAGGGGCGTTAAGTAGATACCTATATACAATCTGTATATTAGCACCATAAATATAAAAATATGTTGCAAGAACATACAGAGTGATTTTATATGTTTGAGGACAGTTTAAATTTCGCGCTGTGGATTCTAGGGGATTTGACATGTTAAGAGTGGCCATTGTGAGTATCGGTCCTGTCAACTGCCTGTGCGACACGTTATTTATTATTCGTTATTATTTGCTTCATGTTTACTTGTAATCTGTTCTTCTTAGAACTACTGTTTATCAGTGTTATTTTCCATTTTGCTTAGAAAATCAATATGAAATTGATTTTTTGAAGATCTGTTGTCAATATTTTATCACTCATCCAAAATCTGTTTACTACGCTACTGGTTACGAATTCAAAACCAAATCGCCAACGCGACAAAAATTTAGCAAGGCGCGAAATTTTAACTGTCCTCAAACATTTAATATCACTCAGTATTATTACCATGTTTAAATAAATATGTTAATTTAATATAGTGTCGTAAATTGTTGTGCGGTCCGGGTATAAACATTTTAACCGTTTAATTTCGTGCATCACATAAATATAGCATAATATTACATTCTTACTCCTCGATTAGTACCAACTGTCATGAGGCGGCACATTCAAAATTTGAAATCTACTACAACAATCGGGATGTAACGTTGACGGCAAACGAGTCGACGTAACCGGAATTCCCTATTGCATTTCCAGCACAGCATTCTTAAAGGTGCAGTACCTTTGAAAATGCGAGTTGTTTGCGAAACCTCCGAGACTAAAACTATAGTGACAAAGCAGAACCCGAAAACGGTTACGGCAATGACAAACGGCCGTAAAAGCCTGAAATACTATATAATAACTCGTCTAATTCGTGTAATTATTCTGCTAATAAATAAACTGGCTTTAAAATGAATGAAAAGAAACATCACTAACGAAAAAATAATAAATATTGATTGAAAATATATTTAACGTACGACGATAAATGACAATACGACCCATTACCATAAAAATGTTGGTAATTAATTTTTTGCTCTTATAGAATTCCTAATCAATTTTTAAATTTCGTGAGAAATTTAAGTTGTTACTTTCGAGAATAAAGATTATATTTTCATCTGTTAATTTATTGTCGACGCAAGCAACAGAGAACAGAAACAACAAATTTAAATCCGACCACGACATGTCTGCCGAGTTGTAATTTGTAACCTTCAAGCTTGTAATGTTCGACGTTAAAGCGATTCCAATCACTTTGTTAAATTAAAGACGTATAGTTTATTCTTCATGGAGTTCTAAAGAAGATCAAGAAGACGACAGCATGATCAACAAAATATCACATCAAATTATCACTACGTATCGGCATTCAGGAGTACATTCCAGGACCGGACTTTAATGAATAATGTAATTCGAATTTGAACACGGTAATACGACACGTACGTAATGTACACATTATACGAATTGCATAAAAAGACTATTTACGAATTATTCTATCTAGGGTATGTCAAGGTAACGCAGCTGGTTACCCCCTCCTCGCTTCCAATAATGATGTTTATGTATGCATAAAAGCAATTGAAGCAATTGCAGATGTGTGGTGAGTGTGGGTGATTTTTGCGCCAATAGTATTTTAATTAAATCGTAAGCGGGGCAATTTATGGTTTACTTGTGTTTTATTGCATAAATATGTCCCGTCCACAACCGTCGCACGATACTGTTAAAAAGTGGATAAGAGATATACCTTCTCTCGAATTCGACGGTATTCAACTTCGATGCAAAATTTGCAATGTGATACTGTCATGGCAAGTAAAATCCCGTGTAGTAAAACATGTGTCGTCTGCTACACATAAAGCACGTATTGCTGGCACCGCAACTGCTTATGAACGGCAGACAGCATTTTATTCGGATCTACTCAAAATGCTAGTAGCCTGCAATATTCCGTGGAATACGGTGAATCACCCTGAATTTACTCAGTTTTTAGAAAATTGTCTTGATGGGAAATATGGTGATGTACAAGTGCCAGCAGAAGCCACCTTGAGAAAAAAATATTTATCCCCGATGTACAATAAAATTAAGACTTCAATTGTCAATGATATAAATGATAATCAGATTTGGATCTCAATAGATGAAACTGCTGATGTTAAAGGACGCAAGATTGTAAATTTTTTGGTTGGGGTATTGGATAGCGACACGGCAATGTCTACACATCTACTTGCGTCTAAAAGAGTAGAAACGATTACTGCAGAATCTGTATCAGACTACGTAACTTCATGTTTAAAATCTCTATGGGGTGAGAAGCACGATAAAAATAAAGAGAAAGTATTATTATTTGTAACAGATGCAGCTGCCTATATGAAGACCGCTGGTCGGCTCTTACAACAAACATACAGTAGTATGATGCATATCACATGTTTAGCGCATGCTCTTCATCAAGTTTCAGAAGAAGTCAGAAAATGCTACCTGAATGCAGATAAATTGATATCTTCTGTCATGAAAGTGTTTGTGAAGGCACCTGCACGTAAGAATTTATTTTATGAAAAACTACCACATGTACCATTACCACCAGAACCTGTTACCACACGCTGGGGCACATGGATAGAAGCAGCATCCTATTATTACATTCATTTTGATGACGTTAAAACTATAATCCAGCTACTAGATCCAAATGATGCTGTTTCTATTTTTGAAGCTCAACAGGCGTTTATGGACCCTACTATTCGGACAGATTTAGCCAATATTCACGGGCATTATTCCAGAATACCTTTAGCCATCCACCAACTAGAAGTTACTCCGACTAGTCCACAATATTCTATAACTAACGCTATGAATATTGTATATGATCTCCGTCAATTCCTTTTTCGATTATCTGGAGATGTTGCTGATAATGTGAAACAGAAATTCGACGCAGTTCTAAGTAACAATCCTGGATTTCGTACTGTATGCCGAATTGTTGACTTGTTTACTGGTAACGATATAGATTTTTCTGAAGCGGGCATAAATGTGCCATCATTAAAAACATTTATGCACTTTAAATATGCCCCTATTACATTGGTAGATGTTCAACGGTCGTTTTCAATGTATAAGTGGATTTACGGTGACAGACAATTACTAACACCTGAGCATATGGAACAATTATTAGTGATTTACTTTCATTTAAACTCTCAACGTGAACAATGAACAGTCGGTGTGTGCGATATGTTTCATAAACCCTGCAACATTGCTTCTGGAGAAAATGTGTTTAGTGTTACTGGGTAAGTGGTTGTTTGTATATGTATTTTGATTTGTGTGTGAAAAATGTCAATTGGGATTTCAGATTTTCTCGATCCGTCCCTGAAACTGATGTCATGTACTTCGAGTGCTGATCTGTAGTTATCACCATGGGTTAATTAAGTGTTCTGTAGTGTTAGCCTTGATTATTCTAACTTTATAATTTTTAAAGAAAATAACATAATTACAACATTATATACTTCTGGAATTATATTCAGTTTTGTAAATTCTTTTCTTTAGTATCAATGGTATACTCGAAGAAAAAAATCTAATTTTTTTAATAATGATAAAAATATATTTAACACCAACAATATACAATAAAGCCGTCATTTCGCTAAAAAGATTTACATAGATTCTGATTAATATAATATATTATATATTCATTTAAGTTTATTCTGTAAGAACCAGCATATATTATACAGAAAGCTTGGAGGACTCAAAATATGTTCTTTAGATATATACGCCTTAACATCAGGAATGGTCATTTCAACCACTTCGATAATCTCATCATCGACACCACCTCCCTGCGCAACTTTCATTTCATCTGTCACCTCGCAATAGTAAGACGTCTGTACGCTGCCCGTCGTCCCAACTCCAGATCGATAAGAAGATACACGTTCTAGACTCGACGATTCAATTTGATATCCACATTCTTCCAACACTTCTTCGGCAGCTATCTCCTCTAGGGATAAATCCTTATCAACAATCCCAGCACAAAGTTCTAAAGTTATTCCCAGGTCGGCAGGGTACTTGCCAGTATCAATACTTTCTTTACGATCACATTCTGGGATGCTTCCAAGGTAAACAGCGGGCCGGAATTGCTTAACCAAGACTAGGACGTTTCTCGTGACGTTGTAGATTATAATCGAGACGCTATCATGTATTGCTAGTAAATCCCAGGATTTTTCTTTCCCGTTTTGAGTGTAGTACATTGTAAATGGTCTAACGTAAATGGAATCTTGTAGAGGTTTTATTAACACTTGAGTTAGTTTATTCATTTTTTCTTTTGAGAGCTAAAGTGAGTGATATAATTTTAGTTTTTTTTTTAATGATGGACTGTCAAAATTATCGACCAAACGAATTGTTTAAAGTCTATAGGTTAAATTTGCTTTGTATTGGATGCACGATTTTTAGGTTATGGTTTGAAACTACGATATCAATTTGCTATTAGAGTAATTGACCAACAGATGGTAGGAATTTTTTTTTACTGAAAATATGCAGGGGTGATTCTAATTATATACGACAAACTTTAAGAGATGATACTTATGTGTAAAATGTGATTTATAAACACAAAGGATGTTTAATAATAAATTAATATTAATAGGAAAAAAAAATAAAACGGGACGAAATTTCAGATATTTGTAATTAATAAATTAGGCTACCAGTTTTGTGTGTACATCACGCATTATCAGGTCCAGATATTGCGGGTCCGAAAAAATGGAAACAACGCATATATACATATTGTAGCGTATGTTTTCGCGGGTAAAGGATGTATTGTTATTCTCTCGGGTTTTGTGCCGCGTTCGGCGTTGGTTCTTAGAAGAACCAGGTACGTCGCGACGTTTCGATGTAATGAAAAAGTAAATATGGAATTCTTAACTACTATCACCTAACATAATACTACAATCTAAATAAACATATATGAGAAATATTGGTTATGTAACATAGTCAATGGTAACTCCATAACTTTGATGGATCCATCTACTTCCAATTGCTGCAAATACAATTTAGATGCATGCTTCCAGTCATTATGTTGTTGGGATACAAAATTCGGAGCCAAAAGTCTTAATCCTAAAGGAATAGCATTGTTGTCTAAAATGTTTTGATACTGTTCTTCTAACAACCCCAGATCATCATAGAACCACCGCCATGTTTAACTATAGGAACAATATACTGTTGTGTGCACGCTCATCTATAGATCTATGAACGAAAACAGGTCTTGAAGAGAAAATCGCGGGTTGACTCATTGGCTCCAAGACTTTACTCCACTATTCAACTGTCCAATGTTGGTGTTCACGAACCCAGTTTAAGTCTTTTCGTTTATTCTGTATGCGCAATAACGCTTTTTTCAACACAAGTCGTCCGTACAAACCTGCTTTATACAAGCGACGTTTGATTGTAGCTACACTTATTAACTTTCAACGACATGCATTGATCTCAGTAAGGATTTCTTTTGCTACTTAGCACTATTGCATGATATTCAGTAGAAATTGTCGCTGTAAGTCTTCCACTTCGTAATTTATTGAGAAAACTGACACTTTCTCGGTATTTCTTGACGGTATAGTCTACGTTAATTAATTAATACCAGAACGAACTTTGTTTCGTTGTTTAATTGTTAATGGTGCACAATTGTAGAAACCCGTGGTCTTTTTTATCTTTAACTTTTTTAGTATCGGCATGTTTCACAATCTTAACAGTTGTTGAACAGGAATATCTCACAACGAATACAAAAACGTAACTGAGGGTAATTTCGATAATCTACCCTGAAACTTGCTCAAGGTTATTAATACATTATTATTAAAAGTATTCTTAATAGAAAGACAGTTACAAGAACTTCGAGAAACTTTTATTGCAGTAACCCCGATGTAATGGCAATAATCAATTTTGGTGTATTGCAGGTAATGAAATTATTTACATAATCCTACTTATGCAGCATTTAAATGGAACGCTTTTCCTTGTCCAAATACTGTTGAACGGCAGTGTATATCCATACGAACGTTTATAATCCAAATAATTTTAGGCAAGACATGTTGCGGGCCAAACTTTAGTGTGCAAATACGTTTGCGGGTCGCGTTTAAACCGCATATCACTCGATCTTCCTCATTTGGAGTGAGTATGAGTAAGTAGTGTAATATATTTTTTTAAATTGGATTTTTCAAAATGTCTCGCGGGCCGGATCAAATCTTACAGCGGGCCGATGGTTGCCCACATATGATCTAAGGAATCAGATTTTAAAGTTTGTGGGATATATTTAAAAATATCCTGGATAAAAATTATGAATAAAGAACTACATTAAATTTGAATGAATTTTATTTGTAATCAATAAAGAATTATACGATACATTAATAATTTAAATATGATTAAAACATTCCAGCATTCCACAAGAAAAAAAAAGAAAAGAAATCCAAGTTTATACCATGTGATCGAATAAATCATAGTAATAGTAATGATAATAGTAATAATTATTATAATAATAAGCATATTTAAAACAATTTGTAATATAATTACAGCCTTTATTTATTTCTTAAAATATGTCTAATGAATAGTATGGGAACCAAATCATAAATCAATCGACTTCGCTTTCTACTACATCCCCATTCAGTACGTGAGTTATGAAGGTATGCGGTGAGGTTATGACGTCCAATAAATCTACAATGGGAAAGGAAGAGATTGAAAACATTACCGAAATAAGTGTAAAATGCTGAAACTGAGAAACTTTGAAGGTTATTATTTTACACACCTGCAACATCACAAAATTCCGAAAATGACGTGCACGGAAGCAATTCGTCCATGTATATTCCCAGCAACCGTTCGGACGCCTTCATCAGCGCCTCGTCGTTGTGCCGGATGTAATCGGCGAGGTTACTAGGCCACTGCTCGTCCGTGCCGGTGACGTTCTTGAAGAAATTCTTGTAGATGCCATCTACGATCCCAAAGAAAACCAGATATGGTTTATAAACGCTATACTCCTCTTCGTTCTTGTTGATAACCGTTTTGACTTGTCCGGAAGGTCGTACTTGACGCACTTGCGCAAGAACAATCATACGCTTCAGATGGGTGAGGCGATGCTTGTTCCAGGTAGAGACGGAATGCAAAAGAATGGACATGGTCATCCAATACAACGGTCCTTCGGCATCGTACGAGGCTTCGACCCATTTTTCCGGACTAGTAGTTTCTAGGTACGACATAAGAACTGATTCTTCTTTCTTACTGACTCGAGTTCTATAGGCAAAATGAAAAAAACAAAAACGCGTAAATCGGCACACATAAATCGCGAAATATTGAGACTTACGTGTTGATCACGTATAAAGCCATATGTATCAGGTAGGGTACCATGTGCATATTACTCTGCGGTCCACCTCCTCCCGTGTCCTCATGGAACGATTTTTCGTGCGCGAAACGCAGCAGCAATAATTTAAGGTCGTGTATGGTGGAGCTGTGCCCGATATCGCGGTGATTGGTGCTCTCCTGCAGGTAGGTGTTGTGCCTTGCTAAGCAACTAGCGAAAGCGGATTCGGGAACCTGCGGGCCCCAAAGCGGAAGTAATCCGTTGCATTTAGTATTGGCGTTCTGTAAAGCTGCCGATTCCCATTCGTCTCTAGTTCTTGCGAGTCTGTAATAGAAACCGTATAGGTATTGTGACGTAAATATAAAATTGGTAACATAGTATAGTTGGTGGTGTATTATCACGTTTTCAGCGAAGCAATGCACTGCAGAATGTTTTTTTCATGTATTATATTAATTTATGTTGTCAAACATTTTTCTGCGATTGCTGCGCCATCTGTCGCAACGTAGTTTTCTACGTGGAATCCGAATCTTCGATAAAAAATAGGAGTTCCTATTTATGACTTCAAATTAGCCGCCTGTCCCGCCAACAGGGGGCGTGGGATGTGGGCGTAGTTTGGTACTCATGGAGATATTAAAATTTCGATTCAGGTTAAATAAATCACCCGGTATACACAAAATTGATGGAAGGAATTTGTACTCACCTCACAGCGCTCATGTGACAATCCACGTGCACTATGTTGAAGTGCGTTACCGTATTATACCCAATCGTCTTCCTCGGCTTCGCTTCGAAATCCTCGACGTTGCAGCGCTTAGTAAACGTGTAGATACCGAGCACTTTGGTAGGTTGGTACTTGTATCCCTCGCGACAAATACAACACACCAATCCAGTCTCCTCGCCTAACTCCTCCATTTGCTGCAGGATAGTAGATTTGGCTGTAACCTAGAAGCGAAACACTTTCGAATTCAGTTAATCCTTAAAGAGAATCTTAGTCTAACTTGGCCTTTATCGTTGGTCCTCATTCCCAATTGCCCCAGTTGCTTTTCTCGCATCGCCATTGCTAAGCGCTTCTTTTCGGATCTAGTGAACTCTCGAGCTTCCTCGATACAAGTGGCCACCGTCGGGTTGGTTCTCAAAGCTTCAAGGAGATTTTCGGCCAGGGAACCTACGTGTTCATCGGAAGAAACTTGTTCGAGGCGGTGGATGATGGGAATGGTGTTGTTGGTAGCCACCGCCATCTAAAAGAAATTAGATGAATTACATTTTACGAAAAAAAGTAAATTGTTTTATTCGTTTCAATCCCATAATTTACTCACTTTTTCAAAGTGATGAGATGCTAATAATTTAAAATTTTTACTGGTTAAGAAATTGCGAATTAGAATTGGTGCAAAAATAAAACTTAGTCATTAAAAATTTCCCCCAATAGATGGCATTTTGATCAAAATATATTTTAAAACAACCTTACCTGTGTATTTTCATGACAATACGCCATTCCAGTCAATATCCTCAAGATATACTTCAACGCCGGCTTCGAAATAAATTCCTTCAGTTCATCGCTATCGGTCCTCAGCAAAGTAGGCTTCACGCAAGGCGCATGGATCGTGATATATTCAAGGGCGTCGCTTATGATATCCAAACTGATTATATAATCTTTCAGCGTATTTCCGATTACGTTCCTATCGATACCATTCGCCAGCACGCAGAACATTTCTAATTTCTGCTGGTCCTCGGGGGTATGCTCCAAGTCGTACTTGTTGAAATTCAGCACAGGTTTGAAATGGTCGATAAGGACCTTCATTCGTTCGCGATCATCATATACTAAGGAAGCTAGAACGTGCATCAAGTGCTCTTGTAACGACTGGTTATTGCGGATGCTGGTTTGAGTGGTGTATTTTAGCAGAGACTGGATATATTCCGGTCCGCCGAATGTTTGCGAGAATTTGGCGAAGGATTCTAACGATTTGCTGGTGGCTTTCGTCAAGATGGTTTCCATAATCTGTTGGATCGAAAGACACATTCTTTAAAAATAACTTTGTGATATAACAAAACAATTCTTACATCCAATAGCTGCTCGGTTACTGAGTTTTGGTTAGAATCCGATTCATTATCGAGACATAATTGTAAGGTCTTCAAGAACACTCCCATAGCTCCGAGTTCGGGTTGTATTAGAACCTCTTGAACCCTAGATACTTTAATGCTCAGCCTGAATAGCTTTAGCAAGACTTGCAGTAAAGGTTTAGCTCGCACTACATTTTGTATAGCTCCCAATCGTTTAACCATAATCTAGACAAGCATAAACAATTAAAATTCGAATTTGTAATGTTAAAATTTTTATTTTCACCTGTAAACCGCCACACTCAGCTAGAATATTCGCCATCTTATACACTTCCTCGTTATCAACAGCAGCTTGCGACTTATTGTTTAGGGTTTCGACAAATTCCTCGGTTGCATCACCAAGCAAACCTCTCATCCTATAGACGACCCTCATCGATTCATGTTCACCGCCTTCAGCTAACCAAACCTAAATCCCAAATAAAATTGTTAAGAAGAAACACTTATACTCCATTCACGTTAAGAATGCAGCGTTAGAATAGATAGGCCTTAAAATATAGGCATGTTATTGGCTAATCGACGAGGCATATTCACGCAAGGGATTCAACAGATACATCAGATTCTGATTTTGCCTAATAGAAGAGTTAATAGATTAATGAAATGTTTATAACACTTAAAATACTCCGATTGCTCATTTATATCTTCACGCATTTCATATATTTGGCTAACGTATTTTATACAATGTAGTAATTTTCAAAGAACGTGTACAAATTAGATAGAATAGAGAGAATAAGATGTATTAACTGGATAATATCGTTGAATATGCACTTGAAGAATCATAACAGCAATTACATCATCTTTGTCAGACCCCTGTCATCAGAATCTGATTCAAATGTCCGATAATATCATTTGCATAATAAATTGAAATTATTTGTTCACCTTTTTTTTGTATTGATAGTTCCATCGGTTAAATTTCCCCAGTGTAATACAACCGCCGCTCGTAGCGCTATCTACTGCATTCTTAACGTGAACGAAGTATAATTTACGTAAATTAGGGTTAAGCACTTACCTTTTTGTAGACATCCTTAACAGGAAGATCGAGACTCATAATCTTGTTATTGACAAGCAATTCCATTCCATTATCGTCTTCTAATAAAGCCACTAACTCGCAATCTTGACAGATTTTATTCTTGACGTCCCTCATCAGAGGTCCTAAACCTGCTTCCAAGCTAGAGTATGGGTTACCCAACATTCTACCTTGCAAGAAGTCTTCCTGTTGCGGATCTTTGTCTAGTGTCAAGAAGAATTCCCCAATATCGTTTTCTTCCGGGTAAATTATAGAACAGAGGCGTTCGAAAATGAAAACCGGAGTCAATACGTCTTGTAAGCTATATTTTTCAACCGTTTCCATGCAGACAACCATAAAAGCTTTGGTTTCTTCTTCGGTACCTGTTTTTTAAAGAGGAATTGAAAAAAAAATAGTTCCCTAAACAATATTGGTGCTAGATTGAGAATTCCTAATTGCAGGGTAGAGCCAATCTAGCAACATCTTATGGTTAAAACTTACCTGTGGTCATATCTTCCAATAACTCCAATAACTTCTCTTGTGTATCATCAATAAGTCTTGTTCTCTGTACAACAAGGCGTCTCAAAGACAAGTAGCCGTTCAAAACAGCCCCGACAAGTTTGCCTTTGTACTGCCTACGAATGGCGGGATCCTCCAAAAATGAAGCCAGTAGATCTGTAAGTTGATTCAAGACGTAACCTTGAGTTAGATCGGAAGTTAATGTCGTCTCTTCCAGATAGTGTAACTGCTCAATTTCTCTGGTTATCAAGTTGGCTAACGTTATCAGTACTCCGTGTACGGTTAGATATTGTTTCCATGGGGTATCTTGGATTAAATTCTGATACAAAGTTAAGAATTCTGAAGAACTTTCTCCTGCACCACTTAGTTCTTCTAAAAAGTGTGTTAATAAGAGTAAGACCTGGAATTTAGAATATTACTATTTTGTTCTTCAATTAAAAATGTATTAAAAACATACTTTCTCTTTTCTAGCGAAGCTGTTACAGCAATGTTCTAAGATGTTACAGGTAACTTGTCGAGCCAATCTCGAACTAGGATTAAATAGGACTGCTTTAACCCATGAAGTGATGCTGAAATCTAACACGGGAGGTAACCTGCCTTGTACCTTATCCTTCCACCGTCTTCCAAATTTCTCCATCAAATAAAATTCATGTAGTTCCTTTTTTTCTTTTGGTAAGCTAGTAGATTCTCCTTTAATGGGTTTCAAGGACTTCCATTTCTGATACGTATGATTAGGATCCTTCTCGAGCCATTTGTACACATTTACAGCTACTTTAATCATCTCGGGCTTGGGTGTCGAAACATTGGTATTAGCTTTTTCCTAAAATCAAACGATGCAAATCAAATTCAACACACAATTGATAGATAATTTAATTTACCTTGGCCTTTTTCGACGAGGTATTCTCCTGCGGCTTTATCAAATTATACCACATCTTCAGGCAAGGTAAAATGATCGATTCGATGACGACTGGGCTTCTGGTATCTTCGCAGGCCCTCAAGAACAATTCCACAAGCAAACGAAGTCTCATTTCCCAGCAGTTATCTTTTAGATGTAATAAAGACGCTAATAATGCCATCTCGTGGCAGATACTCGAAGAGAGATCGAAACTGCTGATATGGCTGTTCAATGCTAAGGTTATTCTTTCCATGATTAACGTGCACAATTCTTCAGTTGCTGTTTCGTTATCCTTCGAAAGAACGCATAAAAGTTGTCGAACGTCTTCCTGCAGCTAAAGCGAATAATGGGAGGAATTAAAACCTCTTAGCTGGAAATTTAACTTACTTGAGTGCTTCCTTTGCGTAAATTATTTGAGAGGAGATCTTGTATTAATCCTTTCGAACATAGAAGTTCCCTAGTTTTAGGATTCAAGGCTAGAGCTCGTAGGAGAGTTAAACAATGTTCGGTGGCTGCGGAAGAGCACCCGTAGCATCTCGAACTGGATCTGTTTATGACCGATAGAGGTTGGTGATCATGTGGGATCTCAGTCTGCAAATAGAATATTACAACGTTTCCAAAATTTTTAATTGTAACCTAAACGACGTACTTGCGCCTTGGGCAAAGGTTCATTATCTCTATGCCTTCTATCGTACGCCACCAATTCCTTGCGTGATACTAAGACTCGCTGTATAATCTTGCTGAGCTCTTCGAAAGAGATCTTGCATTCGCTGCAGTATTGTTGTGCCAGCATTTGGATGGTTTTGTTGACTTTGACCTGCGCCAATGAAGTTGCTTGAACGGCATTAACGGCCGAATTGGCGTTTGAGGTGGTGGCTTCATCCGCTTTCCTGTCAGATCGCTGCTCTGTCACCTTCATTACTAAGGCCTACAGGGAGAATTTAGCTTATTTTGACGTGTTCTTTAGCGTTTGTAATGCTTCAAATTTAACAACTCTATTACACAGGCAGTTCCATGTAAACATTTTCAGAATGTTCTCAAATAGAAACATATCCAAAGAATCGATTGCCGTTGTTTTAAACACTATAGGTAAAAAAAATTTCTGTGAGATTCTAGATGTATACAGTGAATTCAATATTTTGCAAACGCGGAAGTTTTGAATTTTTGCATGGAAAAGGATTCACACGTCAGCAGTGTTTATATGACATCAATTTTTTTTTAATAAAAACATCTCGGGCGATCCATTCAGTTTAGTAATGGACCAACGTCATTGATAGTTAAGAGAGGTAATTTGCTCAACAGTTATAATACGCATGTGGGTCACCCATTATACTACATCATGGTTATAGCTATAGTGGGAGAATGTAGGATTGTAGATATGTCTGTATATTTAACAGTTACAATGTTCATTAATAAGGAATCCTATAATAGGAGCAATATAAACGTATGAGTATCTCGGTACACTCTACACCATCGTAATTCAGAACGGTTTGGAGAATTACCGAATTTGGCAATGCGGTTAACGATGAGAGTCCACGCGCGTCCGAAACACAGTGTCCCGAATAGATACTTAATTTGTCTTCTACGAAGTTTACTGAGAACTTGCGTCTATTACTAGAGATGTTTAATAGAGTACATAGAACATCGTCGCCATTTTGTTTCATCACGTCAATACACAATTGCAGTAATCCCATATTCATAATTATAAAGAATATGCTAATCAGTATGTTTAAATAATGACGGAGCTTGATTCCTGATTTAAAAGAAATATGTTTTCTTTTAATATAACACAACCAATTCGAATGCCCCTAAAACTTGACGATAAAATGTAGTATTTCGGTTTTTACGGAATTTGTATAATTTTTCCTTTATTCGTTCAAAATTATTACATGAAGTTGTGAAACACCCTGTATGTTTTAAAATAAATATCTCTTTTGTGAAACATGCGAATATCAATTCACTGAATTGATGAAATGGAAATCGCCCCATTCTTTTTCTGTTTAAAAATCATCAATGACACAAACATTGCTGATACCAATAAAACAAATGAGGATTTAACAACAAAAATTCACTTACTTAAAGAAAAAAAATATTGTGAATGTTTAGACGAAAACATCGCTGTAGAATCGATTGTAGCTAATTTTAGCTGATTATCCTGTTTAAATTCGTAATAATCGAATATGTTAGGTTACATACACCTCTAGAATTTAACACTTTTCTCAAAAATTTCAAACATTTTTATATGACGCTTTCGCAAAAGGTTTAGTTTGGAACCGCCTGTTGTTCGAAAATAAACTGCCAGCTAGCATGAAATGTGTATAATCTTAGTATTCACTAGAGAAACGTAATAATCATGTACCTCAATACCTTATACAGTAAAATACCTGTACACTTCCTAAATTTGTTTGTCTTTTGTTTAATCCTAAATTTATTCTATAAACAGTGGTTCTAAACAGTTTCAAACTTGGCATCTGCTGTTTAAAACTACTAACCAATCAGAATATATCTATTGTTTCTTCAGTGAGTACGTATATCTCTTTTTTTTTTGTTGTTTTGGCTGAAGTGATGCGACATTCAAGTGTTTTTTTCCATTATGACGTGCTGATGTTTTTTTTTTTTAGAATTTGTTAGTCAGTGTTCAGTTTGTTGGAATGATGAGATGCTATCGTCGAGAAATCGCTTGCAAAGCGAACTCACTATCTTTTCAGGTTAGGAGTAAACAAGAAAAACGGTGAATAGATTTAAATGAGAAAAAGAAACTAAATTCCATATAAATTTACTTAACTTAGAAGCCCATAAAGAATGTAACTGTAATAATACCTCCAAATTCGGTTTGTTCGCCATCAATTGTTTATAGACTCTATCGGCTTTTTCTAGTAACGAATTTATGTTCGAGACCATCTTCTTTCGGTCTTCATCGTTCTCGATCGGTTCAACGGCGCAACAGGGTCGCGCCTGCAACGTAAAATCGAATTTGGCGTACTTGCAGAAACCGCAAGCATGACATAGGAATGGATCCTTTTCGTCGTAGTTTATAGCCCTGAGAAATGTTAAAAAAAGTAATAAAAAATACCAATACTACATGTAAAAAAGGATATAGGTTCTAAATCAGTGCCTTGTGGTACCCCAAACACTACTTAAAATGAAATAAGAATAAGGGAAGGTCTCTTAGAATTATGGTATTGAAATAGCATTTTTTTAAAACAAACTAAGAATATATATGTTATATTGCAAACTACCACAAATCTTTAAGTGTCCTAAAATTTCCGTTCAAACTGTTGAAGGTTCGATTCGAAAATAAAATAACATGTAATCGGTGTACTGATGTGTAAATATTACTGAAAATTTTCTAAATTTCTTTAAATTTTCAGTTTGCTGTCAATTTTTTAAGTGCGTCAACAAAAGTCAATCATTTTGAACCATAATGCACCTCGGAAAAGTTATAAAGTCACAAAGAGTAAATGAGACGGGGGTAATCTGGAAAATTCGGTAACTAAAGCATAGCAACAAAGTACTTCACAGATGAACATGAAGTTTAACAAGTATGTCATTAAAATATCAAGCTATACAAGAGTGTCAAAGATTGCTTTCACACCGCGCCATCTCATAGTTAATTACAGAATTTTTCAGCTTGCCCTCGTATAATTTAATTTGACACCATCTACTCCTTATTAATACACCAAAATTCACGTTTTCAAAACAAATTAACATCAATAGATCACAAAATCCTAACTTACAGTACTTCCAAAGTCACCAAAAAAAAAAAAGAACAATACCAATTGAATTCCTCCTCTTCAAAACAAACAAACAACATAGGCGCTAAGATACCACCCTGTAGTACTCCATAAAATCCCGAAAAATCGATAAATTTTCTCGAACTTACCTGCACTTATGGCATTGGAACACATTCTCGCCGCAATTCGAGCAGACTCCAGGATTAGCAGGTACGGCCGCACTGCACCTGGGGCATTGAAGCGTTTCGCTAGATGCCTGGAGATTCTCAAAGAAATCAGCGTATTCGATCATCAGATTGCAAGCGACGATGGGCAGGGGAAATTCGATTTTGACTTCGGTCTGTCCCGTCGAGAGCATGACCTTCTTCGCCTTATGCCAAAGCGCAGGTTTATTCTTCAGCTCAACCACAGCTTGCACGCTCCTATTATTGTAGTAGATGTTTATCGTTCGGACCATTTTGGTCCGTTTTAGGTCGGCTATCCTAACGGTGATCTTGCTGATTGTGTGGCTACTTAGCAATTTGACGATTTGGGTGGTGGTGGTGAATTTGGAATCGACCTTTGAAGAGATTTAAAAGAAAAAATTAGGGTTAAAGGTACTGTAGATGAGTTAGTTAATTATTTACCTTAATGGCGCTTAATTTGATGGTTGTCAAAGGCACTTCGGGATTGTTGCAGACTAGACAAGGTTCAGATTCCAAATAGTACCCTTCTAGTTCAACGAATTGGGACATATGCGTGTATAGACTGGCGTTTGGGTGATGAGCCAGTAATTCGTTTTGCGTACGAAGGACGTCAACGGCTTTATCAACATATTCGGATATCTAAAAATTGTAAGAAATGTAACGAACCTATTATCAGCTAAATAAGTTGAGATACGTATTAAATTTTTAGTGTTAGGCGGTCTTTGATATCGATTTTGTTCCTTATTATGATTTATCAGAACACAACATCTAATAGACATTTCTAGAATGGGGAACGGCCGTGAAAGCCTATAAACGAGTAAATTACAATTTTTTCACAACACAAACACATAATAATAATAATAATAATATTTAATGCCCAACAGATACAAATATCCAATTACAAGGCAATGTTAAATAATGTACACATGCAAATATAAATAACATAAAATTAAAGTATGTCAAATTAGAAAACTTAGTAACTAGTTGCTTTAATTTAAATTAAAAAAAAAGTAGTTTACCAGTGGTTAGGAAAAAGAGAGAACGGAAAAAGTATTCAACTAAGTGTAACGCACTATGGTCTACATACCGTCAAAAGGGACGGTAAAGTGCAGGTATGTATATCCAACTCGGCAAACTCCATAGAGTTGAAATTACTACACAATCTGTGTATTGGGGACCTGATGGCGATGTTTGTTCTAGGTGCGAAACAGTAAAATGTATTTGTTTGCCTAGATCCTGAACGTGGTACAATGAAGTTGATTTTACTCAACAACTCAGGGACATCAAGACCATTATGAAGTAAAGTAAATAGGAATTTACACTCAGCCTGTTTTCGACGTAGTTCTAATGAATCAATATTAAATGCGTCCAGCAGAGCACTGTGGCTAAATCCTTGTAACGGGTAAGTATTAAATTTTTTAAAGTACAAGAACTTCAAACACCTTCTCTGAATCTGCTCTAGAAGATGTATCTGATAGATGTACATAGGTGACCAGACCAAGGACGCATACTCCAGTCGAGACCGAACAAAAGCGAAATAAAGAGGAAGAATAGCTGTTATAGAAGCAAATGGTCGTGTAACACGTATAATGAATCCTAACACACTCAACGCTGATGTACAAATACTGGATATGTGCTCCATAAAGGTCAGTCTTGAGTCAAAGACGACGCCCAAGTCTCTCATAGAGGTCTCTCTAGGTAAAGAAGATCCAGCCAAGTGGTAGGTATATATAATTGGAGTCGTCTTACGAGTGTAGGTGACAATTTTGCATTTGTTTACATTAACTGTTAGTCTGTTGTTGACACACCACGTGTGGAATATATCGAGTTGGCTTTGCAAATGATTGCAATCCTGAGAATTATTAATTGTTGAGTACAACTTCAAGTCATCTGCGTATAACAACTTTGGACAGTTCAGTTGATAGCACAAATCATTTATATATATGAGGAACAGAAGTGGACCCAAGTTACTCCCCTGAGGAACTCCAGAGCTCGGCGAGAAGCAATCAGACTCAAATCCCATGTATGTCACAAATTGTTTTCTATCAAGAAGATACGATTGGAATAAAGACAAAAGAGAAGACGAAAATCCAATATTGTCCAATTTATTAATAAGCACGGTGTGGTCGATTCGATCAAAAGCTTTTGCTAGGTCAGTATACACAACATCCACCTGTCCACCGGCATCAATACTATCAGATAGGTATTGTGTAATTGTAACAAGATTAGTTACCGTAGATCGTTGAGCAACGAAACCGTGTTGGTCATTTGAAATCCAGGGTCTAACTTGAGCATAAATATACTTGTACAAACATTTCTCAAAAACTTTAGCAAAATTATTTAATAATTCTCTCTCAAGACAAAAATATTTTCGATTGTAGAACAAGCTGCAGCCGTAAAGGCCTTTACATTCAACAACACATAGACGAGTTTTTGTAATGAATACAAAGTTCCTTTAAACACTCTTTAAAATTAACAACGGCCGTAAAAGCCTACATTTGACTAAATATGTTAAGAATTTCTTACAACAAACATGAAACTGTTCTTCAAGAAGTCTGATTCGTCCTGTTAACATTTCAGAACTAATTGCAACCGTAAGAGCTAGCCACATTCAATTAAATAAGTTGAGATTCTATTTACAAAAAGGCAAACTCGCTATTATCGGAACATTCTCTTTTAATGACGGAACAATTACACGCACCCAAGTACCAAAAAAAAAATTTTAAAACGTGAAATTCTTGAAAAAGTAAACTTTTCTGGAATAAGTTACAGTCGTGAAAGCCTGCATTCAACTAAGTAAATAGGGATTTCTTTTACAACGAACATTGAATTCCTTTTTCAAAAGGTAAATCCTCTTTTTTTTTGCTTAATTTCAATGATTATAAGGACTGTATGATTGTATAATTCGCGATATATTTAGAACTTAGCATTTTAAGAGGACATGGACTCTGTTAGCTGGTCAGTCGGTAACTCGGTTGATAACGAGAGTCCATACGGTATTCAAACGCTATTAATTTGTGTGGTATGAGGTATATTGCGCTACCTGTAGTCTGCGACAAAAGTATAGGACACTAGACTTATTAAAGAAATTTCATTGTTTTATTAAGCGTATGAAGTTTGGATATGTTTTCTATATATGATAAACAAATTTCATTATCTCCATCACCACTTGCGACAAAAATACGCGATATGTAGATGTGTAGAATATTTTTGCTCATCACTTTCGCAATCCCAGTACTACAAACTATCACAATCAACCTTATACGTTTGTAACACAGGTATGTAGGTGTTCCGTATAAAATAACAAAACATCAAAATCTTACTGGAAAAGTTAAATGGTGTCGAAAATTACCTGCTCAGCTGAATCACTTGTCTCACTAAATCTCAACGAAAAATACCCCAGGAGATCGACAAATTGGGCAGCTTTTCTTCCGTATGTCGACAACAAAGGCCACAGTCTCCACAACAATTCCAATAAAGCGAACTGTTCTTTACTCTTGGAATTCCTAAAAAGAACATCGAATAACAGCGCTTAAAGACTTAAAAAAAAAAACATTTTAAAAGTATACTAACTTGTGGATTGCAACAATCAACGCATGCGCCTGCCATCTAACGTTCGTCGAATTAGTCTCAAGCACGAAAGTTCGAATAAACCTCGTCAATACTTCTCGAGACACTTGCTTGTTGATCTGGTCGACTAGGGCTATACAGTTGGACTCCTCAAATAGAGCTTCAGCGGCGGAATCGTCAGACTTCTCTCTCTCCTTTCGCGAGGTTCCGCTCTTGGAGGTAGCGTCGCTTTTCTTACCGGCCCCGCCCGCCGCGGTGACTACTATGGCGCAATTTAGGAGATGGAGAATAGTAGGGGCGACACCTATCGGGAGCATGGCCGAAATGTAATAAATGACGATACATCGTATTGATTCGATTTGAGGAGGCATATAGATGATATAAAGCTCTCACCTTTAAGGGAACTGTGTAATTTTTAGAATGCGCATATAGCAGTAATGATGATGGTAATAAGCACTTTTATGGAATGTTTTTAGCGGTATCTCGCCCTAATCAAAGGTCTAGTTATATTACAAATCTAAATTGGGATTAATCTTCAGTGAATAGGCAAACTGAGACTAGTCCAGCGTTTCTAGTATTAGGAATATTCTTAAACAGTGTTCTTGTAATGATATAATTTTAAGGGGAAAAAAGTGCATTAGTGATTCGCACAAATTTACACGGCAACTGTCCAGTATCATTTATAAATTCAAGATCCTTAATCACCAAACAGATTATGTAATCAAACTGCTTCATTCCAGGAGTATTGTAGTATACACAACTTTCAATAGATAATAGCACTTAAAAGCGGCATCACGTACTAGTGGAAGGTATGCGGTTTAAGTAAAATTAACAAGCCACGTCCAATTAAATAGCTTTCCCAAAAGGGCAATATACATGGTAAACGCGTGCATCAAAATGAATCTTAGAAAGTATAGCTATGAAATTACGGTTTACATTTAACGTGGTCAATAAAGCTCATTAAGCACGTTAACAAATTTAATCAGACCACATCCATTTCAGTCCATTTAATAAGATAGCCACACCCACTTCAGTCCATTCAACAAGGTGGCCACACCCACTTCAGTTCATTTAATGGAATTGTCACACCCACTTCAGTTCATTTAATGGAATTGTCACACCCACTTCAGTCCATTTAACAAGATGGCCGCGCCCACTTGAGTTCCTTTAATAAAATGGCTACAGCAACTTCAGTTCATTTAATAAAATCGCTACATCCACCTCAGTCCATTCAATAAGATGGTCACACCCTATTTAGACCATTTAATAAGATGGCCACACTCTCCTCAGTTCATTTAACAAGATGGCCACACCCACTTCAGTCCACTTAACCCCATGGTCACGCCCAATTCATGCCATTCAATAAAATGGACACGCCCACTTCAGTCCATTTAATAAGACGGCCACGCCCACTTCAGTCCATTTAATAAGATTATCGCACCCAAGCCACCCCTTAGGTAATTACAGGAGGGTAGCTATCGGCTCATGAAGGAAAAGGGCGGGCTTTGATATAGCTAAACGTTACTTATCACGTAGTCTTTAATTCAGTTACAGTGCCACGTGTATAAATCAAGTTAGATGGACAAATGCGCAAAACCGTGAAATATCAGACAATGTATTAAAATATACAAGTGATTATTTGGAAGAAGATATAACCAAAAAAGATTAATTTTATTTATATATACCAGGTCTTACATGAGCGCAGTTAATTCCTGAAATAGCCCCCTCAAATAATTATGGACAGTAATTACTGTATATAAAACATTCCACTTCAACTGGTTAAAACATATCTTACAAGAACACTTTAACTTACTTTAAATTAAATCAACAAAAATCAACAGAAAAACAAGCAAAACTAAGCTACCTAGCAGTAAAAACTTCAACAAAGAAAAGTAATTATATAACTGTATAATCTTGGTAACAAACACACATTTACCAAAGGAAAAGATACCTTCATACGTAGCCGATATATTTATATCACCTATAAAAACGGAGACTGATAAAAGAACCTTGAACTATAGATTTAAAAAAAAAAGGAAAAACAAATATATCAAACCTTCGTCTAGTAGACAGCTAACTTGGAACAGGAATGGTATGATATCGTCATGGTGCATGCAGAATTTCTGCCAGTTTCCGGTGCGACTCAATGCGATTTCCAAACACGATTTCAGATGCTCGACCAACTCCACTAGAGAGTCATAGCTCAATTGCAGACCGTGTTGGAAATCTACAGCTGCGTTGTAACCAACTTTCGTGCAACACTTTTTGACAGCCTTGAAAAAATATTCAATATCGTCAAATATATATAACATGAAGGGAAAGGGCAAAAGGCAAAGGAAGAGATGGTGGTGGTTATACTAAGATACCCACCTTCATATGAGTGTTTAAAGCATGCACGTCTCTCAGTTGTCTGTATTTTTCTTTATTGCCGCAGATGAAAAGCAGCAGCTTTCTAACTTGTCTTCTGAGGAAGGGCGTCTGTGACGTCATCATGTATTCGCAAAGGTATCTATACCAAGATGTGTCAAAGGCAATGTTCACGAATTCAGACACTTCGGAATGTTTATGGACTTGATAAGGCAGTCGTAGTGCCATTTCGGTTAGTAGTTGTGGGTATGTTTGAAACACGTCTGCAGCGTGACCTATTTAGAAAAGATTTTTTTAAGAAAAATGTGAAAAATATATCTAATTAAGATAAATACAATAATTATGCATTTATGAAGAGCTTTTACATAATCTATAAATGTTAATAAAATGATTAATTAGTTAAATTTCTTCTATAAGAAGACGATAGTGAGATTTTATGATCTTTGTGTGTAGATGGCGTTGCTACTACTTCAAAATTTCATTTCATGCGATTAAAAATTATGACGTAATAGACAGGTTGGAAGAAAAATAAAGTACAATTTAGGACATCTTCATTAATTTTAGAAGAGCAAAGGAGAAACTATACCTTCAGTGGACGTGGCATTTGTACAGAATCTATACTCAACCGTAACCACGCCCCAATTAGGTGTGGTTTTCCTATTTTTGTATTATTATTCTTTCAATTAAAGCGTGAGTTTTTTTATAGCGCCATCTATCACTTAATTTTAACGAACGTAAACAAGTTTCTATTGCGACGATTTTTTTTTGTCTTAAAAAGTTGAGAATTAACAAAAAACCATCAAACTCTTACCTTTAACGAATTGTCTCAAAAAGAACGGTGTCATATCCGGTGGTGAGTGTGGTAAATGCTCTTTCAACAGGTTTGCACCGGTTTGAGCAGACGCGCTATCGTCAGGAACATTTCTCCAATAATCTAAGAGAGATTGAAGCAATTTTAGACAATAATTGATGATGTCGGCCTTGTGCAACATGGTCGCGGTCACTTGAGAGACGTATGTCGAATTATCGGGAGGACTAGATTTGCTTGTAGTAGACGATGTCTTGCATCTCGACATTAAGACACCTATAGAAAACAATTTACATAAAAAATCCAGCTTCGGTACGAAGATATAACTTTTTTAACATACTCAACAGTCTCATAATGACGAGTTGAACCTCCCTCTGCTTAGTTCTAGTGCAGACATTTTCCAAATTCACCGTATTTATCTGCAATTCAACTATTACGGCCGTCAAAAGCGAATTCAAACAGGTTTTATCGCGTTCGGAATGACCGTCTAGATCTGTAGTTAATTGCAGCACCACCTATCGATAGAAACGTGCAAGTAAAACGGTTACAAAAATAACTTACAACGCTTGGTTTGCTTGATTTACCTGAAGGAACGGTATAGCTCTAACGCCATCTACGTTTCTCAATTTAGGGAGATATTCTATTAGTCTTTCAAGCAACTGTAACCTGAGTACATGAAGCCGGCTGCTGTTTTCGGAATCTGGTTCGTGTTCGGTTTCTTGATTTAGGTTGTCGGTTTCAGCAATCTAAGTGAGATGTAAAATGTTATACATCTATTATTAATATTTGTTATGCGAAACGATGAAGAAAGTTGATGCAAATACAAGTTAATGGAAATGTTCGACGTGCAGAATTAAAGCACTAATTTTCTCATACAGGAAAGTTTATTGTAATTAAAAACGTATCAATCAATAACCACCAAATGCAATTCACAGGTATAGCAGTAAACTCCACTCACACAAATTAATTAATTATGCGGAACGCAGCGTTTCGAGAGCACGTGGGCTCCCATTGTCAACCGTGTTACCGACTGCGGTAACTCAGTCGGTAATTCGTTCCGCATAATTAATTAATTTGTGTGAGTGCAGTTTACTGCTATACCTGTGAATTGTACATCCACAATGCTGAAATAATCCTTTACATGCTAGAATGGAGCAAAATAGTAAAAGGTAGTAGTAATAGTAAAGTATAATAATGAGACCGGGTAATCAGAAACACAGTGTCCATAACCTAGCCACCGTTTTTGATTTGTTCGTGGAAATTTTTGCAGTTTCTTTAGAGTTACATCTAATGTTGCATTTGGTAATTATTTTCGTTCTATTAATATACAATCTTTTTATCTGCGTCATTGTTTTGTCGTATAAGTTAAAACAATGTATTCATTTGACGACCTTTCTCAAGTACTGTTGTTGAAAAAGGAAGCAAGATTTGCGCTTGTCCTACAGACAAAGATCTACTTGATTTGATTTTATTAGAGTGACAGACAAGGAAAGTGCTATATACTACCGCATTATTCAAGTTATGTGAACTGTTTATCTTCTAGCGTTTGTTGTCGGTTGTCAAATGTAGGTTAGCATCATTTTTGTAAATAACTGCTGTAAAACATTAATAAATCAAAAGGTAATTCATTTACATTAAATTTATTTTCAAATTAACTGTTTATACGGTATTTAATTTGACCTAGATGGATTGATTTGTTTATACGGATAAAAATCAATGACGTAGGTAAAAAGTGAAAATTGACGAAGTAAACAAGCGTTTTTCTTATTGTAAGCGAAAAAAAGGTGGTAAACTAAAACTAAAAAGAAGCTTAGTGAAAGTACTTAGTAGAGCCACACATCTCTCTCTAATACAAAACAAAAGCCTTATTGTACAGTGGAATCTCGATTATCTGAGCTATAAATATAACTAAAAAAAAAATAAATATATATATATATATAGATAGACAGATATATAGATAGAAAGTGTGTCTGTCTTACTTTTATGTTATTAATTTTTTTTAACCCTTACGCAATGAATATAATATGAAGATGACGTCCTATTTTTTAGCCAGTAACTAGTGTATAAGGAAATGTCCTATAAATGACGTAAAGCGTACGATTAAGGCACTACATTTTGAAAGTCCCTGGTTGTGGATACATATCGATGCCGGCGATGAAAGTTTATATAAATATTGAGAAAAGGAATGTTATGATATTTAACCAACATGGTTGATTTATTATTCGGTGCACACAGATTTCAACGACTACGATTCAACGTATTAAAGATCGGATAACCGAGTATCTACCGTACAAATCATTCCGCTCGAATAGAGTCAAGTACCTGATAATTGGCAGTCACCAACGAACTTGTATCTGATCTCGAGACAGTGTTTATGGCTTCCTGCATGTTATCGCCGTACGCAGAGCTACGACCAGATACATTGTGTTCACCGGTAATACTTTCAACACCACTTCCTCCGCTTTCGGATCCTGCACTACCACCCTTTAACAACAATAAAACACATACATACACATACGAGGTCTCAGCCGTCGAGAAGTGGCGCAGCTTTTAGCTGCGTCTCTTCAAGTTGAAACGTGAAATTTGACTAACCTGCTCAGCCGGGGAAGTCCTCAACGTTGATCCATCGGTAGCAGCTGTACTACCTTCGTCGTCCGAACCGGCTGCCGAAGCTGTAGTGTCGCTGAAGTGACCTGCTTCTTGCGCTGGTGGTCCTGGGATTTGCGCCAAGACTGGGTTCGCTAACACCTGCTAAAATTAATTCGCGAGATATAAAGGAATTTCAAAGTTAAGATTGTAATACGAGGTCTACTGGCAATATTTCTACAATAAGGTTGTTGGACATTTAGCTACTGTAGTTATCGGTTAAATAAGGAGGAAATGAAATCGACATATCAAGCATAGAGCATAATGAATCAAAATACATTATCTGGGAAGAAATGCGTCTATAATAGTCAGGAATCTCAACCTTTTCAAATTTCATGTGTTTTTATTTGTTGCATATGATGTATTTATGCCTAAATTTACTACATTCAAATCAAATATATGTATGTTGTTAGGTGATATTAGTAAATCTTTGCATACACGGGGATGGTTATTATACTGATAGCTATTTAAAACTAAAAGCAAATAATCCAGAAACATTTCTAAATACAAAAGATTTTCATGACACATTATTAAATATATTAGAAGTTGAGTTAACTGAACACTTGATTAGAAAACTCTTGACGTGACACTGATACAAAAAAATAAGGAAGACAAATACGTCAGACAAAAAAATCATCGAAAGTATGATCTGATAAGAGACAGCCGTTCTCAGGGCTAACATGAAGACGACAGTAGACGAACTGCCGAAATGTCGGACTATATAACTGATGATGAAAATAGCTCCAAACAACAACTCTAGTTATTTTTATTAGAAAACCCATATATTTTGAATATCATTTGATCTTGACTCTATCGTAAGTTACTGCTGTCATTGCAACAATTATCCCTGCACCCTTCAATAAATGGTTTTTACTTGGAGATTAATAGCATCCCTTAAAATAAGTTCTAGAACATCCTGTATATATAATACGTCATAATTTGAGTTTAACACAATATTGTAATAAAACAAGGTATTTCCTTAAAATACTATTTTGTTAAGTATGAACGAGCTACGAAAAAAATATTGATGTTGTAGGTTTCCACGGCCCCAACTTTGTCTTGACAAGATTTGGAGCTTTTAACAATCACAAATGTAATAGTGACAATAAACTTTTGTGAAATATCTACTGTACTATTACTGACACACAAGTAAATACTAATAAACATATTTAAACAAATCTTTACACTCATAAATGTCAAACTGCATCCCTAAGAAATTACTATTTTATTTACCTGTAATCCGTGCAGAGGTTGCTGTCCTTGTTCACCTCCCAATTCATGCTCTTGTAAGCTTAAGGCTATTGCCAATTCAACCATAGTTTCATCATCGGCGTCAGGCGGAATGTCCAATAGAGGTGGAAACCCGGCACCGCCCCCTAACAGCGCTTCTAGATTCACGTTGTGGTTATCAGCGCCCGGTTGTTGTAACATGGCTATAGCTTCGACGCCATCTACGTCGTATCTCGAGTCACGCGATTGAGCATCTTCGTCTTGAGCCGTTTGGGTAGTGCTACGGGATTTATCGTCTTCGGACTCGGCCGCTTCTGCAAAAGATAATAAATAATTGAATAATAAATCGATTACAAGTAAATGAGCTACTAGTGCTTACGTGTATCAAATTTAAAAATGTTTTTTTTTACAAACGTTTAAACGTTGCCATTATCATATGTGATTAATTTATTCCATACTAATGACTCACCTTGTATATACATATACAGGGTGCGTCAAAAAAACACCGATAAACTTTTAGAAATGATAAAGATTTTCAAAATGAAGATTTTTCCCACTACTTTTTTACCGAAAACACTTTTAACAGAGTTTTAAGCTGGCTGCGGGAGTAACATTAAAGCCAGCTGTCACAGTCAATTACAACTTTCGGTAGAATTTAACTGATAATCGACAACTGACAGAGGACATTCTGGTTTGAAAACGTTTTGCAAACCAATGATACCATTGCCTGTATTACATACAGTTTGGCCAACATAAGTAAAAGACGATGTTAATTATTCTTAAAAATATCAAAGTATTAATATATATTGAGATCATGAAAAAATAGGCGGTATGTTTTATAGTTTAGATTTGGGGAAGTTAATTTATAGTGAACTTCTTATAATAATTTGTATTTATACTATTGGCATTGGTACGTCATTATTAGATCATTGATGACAGAGCCCACTATTAAAGCAACTTTATTATATCACAATTGTGCCATATTTATGACGAACCTTGTGTATACGATATAAAACCGGATAAATGTTTAAAAACAGTCACAAATTACAAAAGGAAGCTCCTTTCATACTAGTTTTTTTAACGTATTAGTTTGAGGTTAAGAGTCTTTTAAACTAATTGCAAAAGCTATTGACAGTTTTCCCTAAAACAATACTTTACTATCTCCAGAAGTTTGATGGAAGACTTTAGATGGTCTCTAAGAGACGTTGTACATCAGACAAGGTACTTACTGACTGGTGGTGAGGAACAATGCGGAGGACTCGGTATATAAACCCTTCTTCTCTTGAATTTAGGTTTCAACACCCTGCAAATTGCCTGTTTGGCGCTAAACGCTATCGTAGGATCCTGGCACAGTAATAATTGTAAGTAAACAGCTATAGTTATGTTGCTGTAAGTGTCGCAGCTATTGAAAGCGTGAACTATTTCGACGAGAGCGTGAACGACTTGCTCGGTATGCTTCAAGCCGGGAACCACTACCGGAACTAGAGTTGGATTTTCCGGATTTAACGAATGTAAAAGCCATAGTACATCCATCAATTGCAGTAAGAGGTGTTGGTTTTTGCTCGATTTAATCGTAGGAGTCTTGCCGTCTTTAAAAAAAAATATATTTCAATTATACGAAGCTGAAAAAAGTAATGTTAGACGGTTACCTAAAGGATCGTCTAGCACAACATCTTGTATCGAAGTATGGGAATCTGTAAACTTGACCAGATTCTGCGGTCTAGCCACCGCAATCCCTCTAACGATTAATACCAATCTGTAGTAACTCTCGGCGTCTATATCGGTTTGATTCTTAGTGGGATCAACTTCTAACATAGCACTTAAGGTCATTAAGACATGTTGGAGGAGGGCCTGGTCTTTGTAGCTGTGATATAATTGTTTGGTCGTGTGCAGGGATGCCAGGAGTGACTTGGAGTACATCTGCATGCAAATCGGTGTCGGTAAAGTTAATAATTGCGTGGCAACTTTGATGCAAGACGACTTATGACTTAACATCTTCTCCTCATTGGAATATAAAGAAAAGCTGCCGTCCAAGACTTCAAGCACATTCGTCACTAACCGCTCTAACTTAGTTAATGGAGCCGAGCTAGTTGCAGTAACCTGTTCGTTTTCGTTCGATGTGTTATTCGTAGAAGTCGGCGGTGTTGCGTTGTTAGCCGAAACGTTTTCCTCGTTCTCTTCGGGCCAACCGAAAACATCTTTCGTTTTACCATAGACTTTGATGCTATCGACCATAGTAACGGTTTCCGCATCTTGTGACGGGCCAAAGACAACGGTCAGCTTCTTATCGGCCTGCAAACTTTCCTCGCGAGAGAATGGTACATCGTACCATCTACTACGATTAACTGAAATCGTAATGATTCTTCCGAACACTTCGATGAAGGAGGGCGCCCTCTGCGGATCTTGACTTCCAACTAGTACCCTTATTCCGGTCATCACCATGTTGTTATCCGAATTCGTAATTTCCACCGTGAAACCTAAAGGTTTCGTGCAGACGACGTACAATCCAGTGGTATTCAAACGGTGCTTTAGTTGGGAGACGTTATAGACCTGCAGCAGGTCGTTACCGCCAATCTCGACGTCGTTCATAGGTTGACTGTGTTCGAAGAAGTCGACTGGGAAAGTAACCGAGCTAGGGACTTTGCCCGTTTTAACTATTTTCTTTTTACGGGGTTTCAAAGGTGATTGAGCTATTGCTGGTTGAATCGTGGGCGACATCCAAAAACCTAGACGAATCGTAACGCATTAGATTATGAGCGTACGATGATTCGGCAAGCGCTTACCTGTCTGCTCCATATTAGCCATGTAGATCTTCAAACTACCATCTTCGCACATCAAAATCAAAGTGGTCCTTTGCTCGTTAACTGAATTGTGCCGTATTGCCACCATATCCATGGTTTTAGATTTAGACGGAACCACTTTAATCTCCTGTATTGCTAACGAATCGGGTTTAAGCATGATTACGACAGGATTGTTGCTAGATTGCATTGCGCAGCATATCAGACCGGGGTGATTCGGTATCTCGGTCCATTGGCAGAGAGGTTGCGGTGTTGGATTTTTGCTGCCGTTGTTCTTTGAATTCGAAGCGGCGGGTGTTGGTAATGTTATAGGGAAGACGACTGTTAGGCAATTGTTTTTAGGTGAAATCGGGGAAATGAAGCTCTTGCCCTGGGCGTAACTGTAGAACAGTAAACCGAGGGTGTGGGAGTAGTAAATGCTGACTCCGCCTCCGGCTACTTGTCCGTTAACATCCTGAAAGGAATACATGGATATTAATAAAACCTTGCCTGGCCGCTCAATTATAAAATGTGTTTGATAAATTTAACACAATATAGAACAATTATTTTATGGCAACTAATCAACTATAAAGCGAGGAAAAAGAAATCAGTCAGCAGAAACGTGGGTTACATTCAAAAGATATTCCCCATATGTTAAAGAGTTAATAGATCAAAGTAATAAGTAACACATGGGCTGAAAAGTCCCGGGCCTAACAAAGAAAACACGTTTTTTTTGGTTCAAAATTAGCTTTATTCATCAAAGTAATCTTCATCAAGAGCAACTCACTCATTCCAACGCCGCTCTAACATTTCAATACCACTTTTGTAGAACGATTTATCTTTTTGCCTTAAAAATAGGCCTCAGTTTCAGCGATAACCTCTTCATTCGTGCGAAATTTCTTACCAGCGAGCATTTTTTTGAGGTCTGCGAACAGCCAGTAGTCGCTGGGAGCCAAATCTGGCGAATACGGTGGATGTGGGAGCAATTCGAAGTTCAATTCATGTAGTTTTGCCATTGTTTTGATTGACTTGTGACACGGTGCGTTGTCTTGATGAAACAACATTTTTTTCTTTGCCATATGCGATCGTTTCTTTGCAATTTCGGCCTTCAAACGCTCCAATAACGCTATATAATATTCACTGTTGATGGTATTTCCTTTCTCAAGATAGTCGATGAATATTACACCACGCACATCCCAAAATACCGAGGCCATAACCTTTCCAGCCGATTGTTGTGCTTTCGGGCGCTTTGGACGAGGTTCACCAGTTGCTGTCCACCCAGATGACGATCGTTTTGATTCCGGAGTGAAGCGATGGATCCATGTTTCATCCATTGTCACATGTTGACGCAAAAATTCCGGTTTGTTACGTTTAAACATGGCCAAACACTGCTCAGAATCATCAACACGTTCTTGTTTTTGATCAACAGTGAGCAAACGCGACATCCACTTCGAACAGAGCTTTCTCATAGTCAAATGGTCATGCAATATAAAGCCAATACGTTGTTTTGATATCTTTACGGTGTCAGCTAACTCACGCACCTTCACTTTTCTATCATTCAAAACGATTTTGTGGATTTTTTTGATGTTTTCTGGTGTTACCGCCTCATTTGGACGTCCACCGCGTTCTGCATCATCGCTGTCTCTACGACCACGTTTGAAGTCAGCAAACCAACGTTTTATTGTTGTTTCTGATAGAGCGGAGTCCCCATAACACTTTTCAAACCATTGCCTCGCTTGAACGGTATTTTTTTCCCATCAAGAAGCAGTGTAAAATTAAAACACGAAATTGTTTTTGATCCATTGTTTTGAAAATAACAAAAGTAGCGTGAGTCTTAACACAATAACTCACAAACTAATGAATAGAATATCATGAAATTTTAACAGCTGTCTTTTGAAGCTTAGTACCGAGAGAAAGGTGACTGCAATAAAACTAGCGTCATCTATGTGTTAGGCCCGGGACTTTTCAGGCCATGTGTTATATACTTCCATCTAATATTGTAAACAGGACAAAGACTTATTGAATTATACCCTACATTGTCCGGGAACATCAAATTCACGTTTTTCTGAATTCATTTTCTAACACGTACAAACCTTTGGCGATTTCTAATTGAAAACGAATTTGTCTGATAAACTTTGTTATTTTCTTTGTTGCTTTTGAAAGGTATGCCGTCTATAGAGCAGCAAGGTAACCATTCTTTCGGAGAAAATAGTCTACATTAAAGCAGTTTCTATTAGAAAACTTACCGTGACATCCAAATGGAACACCTCCAGAGTATTCGTCACATAAAATGACCCATGTTTAGCTGAGCTGTCCTCGTTCAACGCTTCGTAATAGATATGTCCCGGAGATGACATCAGGAGAATGTTGTATACTTTATCCTCATACATAAAAGTACAATCTCTGATTTTACCGCTGGGAACCAAGAAGTAATATTGTGGACTCAGAGCGTCTTTAGCTAGATCGTAGATCTTAACGAAGTCGGCCGTTACGAGAGCTAACTGTGTTTGAGATCCCGGCAACCAGATGGCCTTGATGATGAAATTTCCGGTCTCCAATTGGGGATGTAAAACGAGATGATCGGACACGGACCCGGTAGAATTGAAGGTCAATATGTGGCAATCCTTCAATCCGCAAACGGCAAGGTAATCCTCGTTGCATAAATTGCTCGAAAGCGATAAAACCGTAAACGGAATCGGCGCGGATGCTAGCCGCGTTAAAGTCAATTTCCGGGTGGAAGAATCGGCTTGTTTAAGCAGCGCCGATAGCTGAAGGACCGTTATCTTTCCTTTCTCGTGCGAAACGGCCAAATGCTGTCTTTTACCGTGAGTCGAATACATACAACACATCGCTACTCTCCGTACGATGTGTGCCGATAACAATTGACGTATAGTCTGCCCTTGTTCGCCAGCGTAACTCATTCGGACGTTCTCAAAAGCTCCCTCCTGCGATCCTAAGGTTGGTACCATAAGTTGATCGGTGTAAACATATTTCTTATCAGCGGAGTGAAGTTGTTGCAAAGCTTTTAAAGCTCTCGCGTGACAGCCAACTGGGGAGTTTCTATTGCAAGACGCTTCTACGGCAGGTATAAACGATTGGAGTAAATTGAGTAGGGTGCCTGGAACGGTGCTGTTTCCAAAATAATTCGAGATGAACTCCCGCGATCCTTCTAATTGCTTAACTAAAGTGCCGTTCTTCCTATCTTTCTTTGACAAAATCTTATCCAGAGGTACAGGCGACGAAGCCCTACGCCTCAAAGAACTAGTCAACATATGTTCGGAGGCGAACCCGGTCGAACTCGGGTTATTCACGTTCGAAGGTCCTTCGTTATTAGATTGCGGACTCCTCTTCACCAAAGCCTGACAGGATCCGTCCTCCTTAGCCCCGCAATCGCAGAAGAAATTTCCGAATTTAGCGTAACTCAAATCGTGCCCTTTATGGCAGACTCTTGCGCAAACCGAGCATACGCCGACGCCGTCTAGCATCCGGCAAGTGTGACAGTGGTACCAGTGCTGGTTCATGAATTCTTTTTGGGTGATCGTGAAAGTGCAAAGTTTATTCGACAAGGAATCTTCGTCCGAATCTTCCCCGCTATCTTCTTCGTCGTTTACTTCGTCCGGGCAATCGGTATCTTGATCCAGAGGTGTTTCCCCCTCCCACGGCGGACTTACCGCTCTGAAATTTGCGGTTTGATTGGTTAAGGAGCATATGACGTCGCTTAGGTATTCTAATAGGCAGCAGCCTGCTTCCAGCATGATGCAGTTCTTTTCAGCTCCGGAATCTGAACCTGGTATAAAAAGGTAAGTGTTAAAAAGAGTGTGTAGGCTTTTAGGATTAATATTTAAAATAATATTCGATTCCGAATTTTATTATATAACGTGTTATTAAAATTATAGAGAAACTAATCTTGTATAACATAAATTTCAGGGGTCTCCAAACTACGGCCCGTGGCTCTCCACAAGATGGCGCTGTACTATTGTAACGCGATTGAAATTTGCGGGATAATTTAAAACTGCAGTATGTTAGTATGATGAACGAGCTAGGTCTTGACCGTTGAAACTGAAAAGTTTGGCAACCACTGCTATATTCAAAAATATGAAATGCTCAATTTCCACTGTACTTGTTGCAAAGTTTACTTTTTTAAACTAAATCCCTGGAACATTACTATACTATATTTGGGTTGATGTTTCAGCCTATCAAGTTTTTTGAGAAAATACATGTTTCATTAATAAAAAAGGTGAAATAACTTGCGTTAAATTTTGTTTCAATTCCGATGATCATTCTCCAAATATGTTGATGCAATAAAGCGCGTTCTATTGTATGATTTCTTTAGGGCGGAGCTGAACACCTCCTAAACTTTACCATAATTTTATAGTATGCAAGGTTTACCTATGAGTACTTTTGATTTATCACGAACCTCTTCTCTAAATTGCTTGTGTAATTACACTAAAATTTGGTCTAAAATTAGATCTTTTTACAAATCAATTGCGTTGGTATAAAAATCCTGAGAACGACCACTTCAAAGAATTTACAAAAATATGACTTTATGCCTCCTTTAATTCCTATATTATTTTTGACATTAAGGCGATTTGATGTATGTTCGGGATTTTATTGCTTAGACCGGTTTCCGGGTGACAGGTGTATAAATGCTAACCCTCATAAGTATATAAATTAGTTTACAGATGAAATCACGAAAGTTTGTAGTTACATCATTGTTTCATCGATAAAGTGAAGACAAGCACTATACGTAAAAGTCAGAAGCATACATATACACAAGCGAAATAGAGGTATATAACATAACTTGTAGCTACTTAAGCATACGTCATAACCAACTATGACGTAATTACAAAGTTTTCTGGTTTTCAGTGTATCTCTGTCTCTTGTACAGTGAAGAGAAGGTATTTGACGTGTTCGAAAATTAAAATAAACATCTCTCTGCAGTACTGTCCGATAAGATTTTTTAATCGCTGTTATTAAAAACCTGGTTCAAATATGCTACGAACTGTTATAAAATGGGTACCCTGTACCAATATTGCGGAAAATAAAGGAATAATTCGAGATGCTATCCTCCAAAGCTAATTACAAAATTTTGAGGTAACAAAACCGAAATTTTGATTGAAAAATCAACACACACCTATAGATTTCCTTCCATTTCAAATATTTAAACACCCGATCAAGATTTTAAAACAAAAGAAAAACATACGCACCTAGATTTTCAATCGTCTCCTTTTGAATAAGATATTCTCGACACATCTCCAACCATTCAGCAGTTGCGGGAACTAGATACTGGTGTCCTCTACCGACTCCAGCGTCAGCTAACGTCGTCATAACAACCATCAAGTCGGTGAAGCCCGCACCTTCAATTGTCGGCGATAAAATCACAGATCCGAGCGGTATCAGCGCTTTCAATATGGTTATCGGTACCTCTTCCGAAATTCCGCTCTGTTTCACGATGAAATTAGTCAAGGCTTGTAATAATTGGCTGTTTTCTTGTATCAAAGACTTTTGGTCATCGCTAGGGCTCGGCGAAGCGTTAGATTCCGAGCTGACGACCTGGACGACGGTCCATTGGCCGTTGCCTTCGGTTATTTTATTCTCCGCCGCAGCTTCGGTTTTTGGTACTGTAACGGTAGTTGGAGTTTGGATGTTGGATGAACTGGCGGAGCTAGTCATGTTCGTAGGTCCCACGATGACGTGTCGTAACCACGTTTGAAGTTTATCGCTTTCCACGCTTGCCAACTTGCTCATACTTCCGCAAAGGTAATTTAAGCTAGGGTCCGTTGAGCTCTTTTCGGTAGCTTGGTAGAGTTTGTTGAAGAAATGCAAGACTCTCGTACTGTATTGCTGCGACATCTGCGGGGAAGACACGGACATCAACACTTTCACAAGGTCTTTGTCACCGGTGAAAAACAGCTCTAACGCTTGTCTTCCTGAAGATTTCTCGATGATCCTCTCGTAGAACTTCAAATAATTATGCAGCATCTTCTCGTTGAGTAGAACATTGTAAGCATTGGTGAAGTTGGTGATTAGCTTGTAGGTGCTTTCTAGCACGTGTAAATAGACACGTTTTTGATGCTCGTCAGTCTCTACGTCACCAATTAACTTATCGAGAGTCTTCGAAACGTTATCGAATAGAAACTCTGTTCGGACATCCAGGGTGATCAATACCAGAAGCTCGATTACTTTGTTTTTAGTATCCGTATTCTCGATCTTAGGCGCGTGCTGGCAAATGAACTTGACCAGGCACTGCAGAAGTCGCTTCAGAGATAAATTGATGCTGAACGGGTAATTTAGAGAGAGTGTCGAAATGTGTGTCTCGATGATCTTGAGTATATAGCTTTCTGCTGGGATTATATCGTTCAAATAAGGCGTCTGAAAAGAAAAACGATTTATTCTTTACACGAAACGAAATTTCTTAGAGATGTACTTACCCATGTGCATTCATCTAACGCAGTTGTATTCCATCCTTGAAGCACTTTGCTAACGCACTGAGGTAGGAACGTGTTAAATTCGCTCGTTAAAGTCGCCGTGAGGTTATTTCGCGTTGAAGCTATCGCTAAAGTTTCCTGAATACCCTCGAAGTCCTGTAAGGTGTATTTCCCAGGCGGGTCGCTTTGCTCCGCCATGCTGTTCAACAGTGACCATTTCGTACAGTGTAAAATAGCTTGCGTAAGACGCAAAACGTGCGGGATCAATTCTTGAATCAAGGCGTTCGATGAGGAATCTGCCGATTCATTTTCGTCGATCAAAGCGACTTGCACCTTGGCTAATACACAGTCTAGCAAGAACAAATGCCATAGCGGTGGTAGGCAATCTTTAGTTAATGAACCTGAATGTCGAAAACAAGGAAGGAAAAGTGAGTATGAAATCTCGACAATGATGGGGCATGTTGTGAATTTACCTTTTTTGATGTCTGGTATCAAAGTGATTATGCAATTTTTGGCTGTGGTGACGTCGAATTTTAAATTGGTGACGGCATCATGAGCTGCTTTTAATAACTTCTCTGTGTGCTGGCTGTATACGCCTTGTTTGACGAGGCAGTCTTTCAGCCAACGGCTGAAGGTTTTGTGATTGGATCTGGTACCCCAAACTAAGGCATGTAAGAGGAATGGACCTGCTACGAGGCCTTCGGCGGAAGCTAAGCGTTCCATATATGGAATTGAAGGTGGGAGTAATTGTAATAATCTAGAAAAAATACGTAAAAATCATGATCTTTTATACAACTTTCATCGTAGTCTTCTTTGATACACCTCGTTATAATACACTAGGGTGACAGAATAAAATAAACACCTATTAATTAAAAAAAAGATTCTATTCTCGTTATATATACAAAATATTTTAAAATTTTTAAATTAGACTAATATTTTGTCGATCCACCTTTACTTGCGTGAAGTGCTGCGAGTCGTCGTTGTATAGAATCTATTAAATGATTAATGGTGTCCTCTGCCACGAGTTCTTCCTTATTGCTAGGTTTTCGGGGTCGTTTCGCCATATTTGTCTGGATTATGTGCCAAACATTCTCTATCGGATTCATGTCTGGTGATTGGCCTGGCCATGTGGTTGTTCTTCTTTAGATAAAATGGCGTTGTCGAATATCGGTAGTAGTCCTTCTGTTAATATTTGGATATATTTTGCCGTGTTTATATTTCCGTCGCTAATTGCGATCTTCCACTATACCATATCGCCACACCACACCATGATGTTCACACCGCCGTATTTCACCGTCTGATGCAAAATTTGTCGTCCATTTGCCGTGACGAACGTTTCCATCCATCCACGTACGACCACTATCACTGAATTGGCAGTATCTGCTTTCGTCTGAAAAAATGACAGACCGCCAAAACTCTTCGGGCTTCGTTCGCATTTCGATTGCCCAAGCCATTCGGCGCCGTTTTTGAAACGCCGTAAGGAGAGGTTTTTTCTTTGCCACCCTTTTATACATCCCCACACTGTGGAGGTATCGAAGAACGGTGCGCTGACTTTTCTGTGAAGTCGCCACAAGCACAGCTGTACTTTTTCGCGGTTCTCTTAACACTTCGCGCACAAGCACTCTTTTACTTCTTTCAAAAGGTCCGGCACTACCTGGTCTCGGCTCCACTGTTGTTTTTTCCTTGCGTTTAAATTGTGTAATCACACGGTTAACTGTGTGGACGACCGAATATTTAAAAATTTACTTATTTCACGTTGCGAAGCACCGCGTTCACTCTGGCCAACGATGCGACCCCGGGTGAAGTCGCTAATATCACTCACTATCCTTGTAAGCGAGGCATAGTTGTAACGATACTAAACTATGATGAATTCCTTCCGATACATCTACCCCTACCCTAATGACAAGAGAAAGTTCTTAATTCGTTCTTAGAATTTAGCTGTTTACATATTTATACCGCTTTACCTGGTGTCACCCTAGTGTATTTATGCTACTCAATAGATGATGTAGATACATCCAATTACAGGACAGGAAATATTAATATAAACTTAGTACGTAACAGAACATAGTACTCTTACAATATAAAAATAAATGACGCATATAAATAATTTATTTAAGGAACATAAAATAAAATAAACTAAAGAAATAAATAACAATATTTACAATTGCGAAGACCATGCGGATGTATAATTCACAGTTATTACAGTAAACTCCACATCACACAAATTAATAATTTATTTGGAATGCAGCATTTCAAGAGCAGTTGGACACTCATTGTCAACTGAGTTACCGACTGAGTGGTTGTTGAGTCGAAATAAAATGTTATATAATTAAGAAAATGTATTAAGGATGATAAAATTTGACAATGGTTATTTTCGTGCAATTCATTGCAAACATTGCACCTGAATTTGTTTCAAACTTTAGATACGTCACAAGCAACTATGACGTAACTACAAAATTTCGTGGTTTTGAGTAAAGAAATATTTTGTACTGTGTATAGTGAAACCTAATGATTTAAAAGATCACGAAATAATATTCCCAATGTGTTCGTTGAAGGTAACTTCGCAATTGAACATCATTTTTAAATACTTTAAATGCAATATTAGTAGTTCAATATTGATTAATTGATTTAGTTTGATAACTTTGATTTGCGTGAGAAAGAAACAATCTTATGCTTCGATATAATGAGATTGAGGTTGTTGTCAATGCACCATAGGTGAAGAAAATCTAGTCGATTTGCAGATGTTGGTAGTTTACAAGAGTACTTACTCTTGAGAATAATTTTAAATCATCAATAAATAATAGTTTGCCGCAATTTCATACTGGAGATAGATCATTTATGAAAATTAGAAAGAGTAGTGGACCCAAATTGCTACCCTGCGGAATTCCAGACGTATGTGAAAAATTGTTTGAGCAAAAGGTGATTGCAATAACAGAGAGAATTTAATAGCATCAAGTTTTATCAAAAGTCTCCACGTGACGCGTCCAACAGTAGCAGCAACAATGGTTGAACATTGGGTCATCAAGTTATCATACCCCAAAAAATAATGTTTATCATTTGTTGATCAACGAGTTCTTTCACATTAGGACAATCCACTCAATTACTGTTTGCTTATGATTATTTCTTTAATGATAATCACCAGTAGAAATGCAATAATTCATCCACCTCATCTTCTGATGAATGCGGATGCAATAAAACAGAAGATATAGAAAAAGGAGACAAAAAAGAAAAAATGTTACTAAGATCAAATCCTGAATTATACGGCAATAAATAATTGAACAGCAAGAATGAATGCAGCACTAGACTCACATAAAAAAGACTATTTTATAAGTTATATTTATGCAACAGAAAACTTTTTTATCTTTATCTTTGATTAAAAATAAAATTCCACAACTCATGCAACAAACAAAGAAAACTTACCTCCAACATATTGTAAAACAATACTGAGTCGCGCACATCCCCAAGAAACTCATCTTAGACGCTATAGCACCTGACGTAACGTGAGTAACATTCAATATCTCGATCAAACCGTCAAGTAGCAATGGGTATCTTATCTTGTCAGGGGTTCCAAGGATGAAATTGCAAGCCAATCCGTCTAATTTCGGCGCGTCCTGATTGTTCACCTCCAAATTAGTGACGACGTAGAATCTAGGCTTCATTGAGAATTCATCAGCGGTTCCAAACTTTCTGTAATTGTCCTCTATCTCCTTCCACGGTGTGTACATTCGCGACATGTTGTTCTCCTTGTCCTTATCGGTGTTCAGATTGGTCGCGTAGAATAGATTCCATTGGATCTGCAGCAGAGAGTTAATATAAAACACGGAAGACCCTACGCGATTAATTAACAGCCGCGAAAATCCGCATATCATCACGTGTAAATTTACGTACATCCAAATCGAGCGCGAGTAATATGCTTACCTGTTCTAGCAATACTGTAGGGGCGTCGTATAGGTGTTTCATGATGTAATCGAACAGCAATAGTAAACGTGACATGTGAAGCAGCTGCGATTCCTTTAAGATACTTCTAGCAACCTCTGAACATCTTAAAACGGCGCTCGCTAACAAAAGCAGTACGGATTTCTTCTGCATTAGATTCAGGGAATGGAAAAGATATAAAAGGACCTGCGCATGCTCGACGTTCAAATCTTCATTTTCCGAATCGACGATAGTCGGGGGATTCATCACGCTTTCGATCAAGGTATTAACCAAGCGATGCCATATGCTTATCACGGAGGCTTCTTTTTCATTCTGTGGGCGTAGTAATAACACCTAGAAGTAAGAGCAACCAATAGTCATTACACTTTTCGCATGTTTTCAAATCTTTAGAAACGAATTCCGTCCAGTTTAGATCTCTTATGTCGATTTTTAGTATTAACATCGTTTTCAAATGTATACAAAAACCAAAAAAATATTTTTACTCACTTGAGATAACACAGCTAATGTTCTTGGATAAACTTGTAACGGCCAAGCATGGGGTACGTCTGTATTCCAAGGAGAAACTCCTAAATGACCCAGGAGACTCGCTTGTAAGGCCTGCAAGTTACCATGCGTAACTAAGTTGTGGGTAAAACGCGTTAGGGCTCCAGAAAATTCGCAATATAATTGTCCCAATACAGCTCCAAAGTAACTAGATATCGTCCCTGTAAAATTGAACAAATATTTTCACGTTTCCGAAGTCAAAGTATTTATTTTTTATGCTTACCAACTTCAGTTCTTGCAGTTTCCCTATCCAAATCGCGAATAATGACTGCCAATATCATCACTTGCTGTTCAGTCATTCCACTCTTGACATATCTAGTGACGTAGGCGCTCTTTGAACATAAGAAATGCTTATTTAAGAAGATGAATATATTTGTGGCTAACGTGATGAAACCGCTAGCTTCTCCTTTCTCGGGAACAATGGAATGCAACCTCTCCGATTGGTTCGATTTGACTTGAGGGGTGCCCACAACGGAAGAGTTCTTGTTGTCGACCGTTTCTGGTGGTGAAAGTGTTTCTTCGAACCAAAATCCTAGCAAAGGTTCACTGTCATCGTCTAAAAGATGTTTTCTCGTACAAATTACGAAATTAAAAGTATGGAATGAGATGTATTACCATCATCGGTTGAATTTTCCTCGGAACACATAATCATATCTTCATAATAAGTCGTTGAATCACTTTGGCTAAACGTGTCACCTTCAGGTGGATGCATTCTTTTCAAAGTGCAAGCTTTACGATAGCTAATCAAAGCTAGATAGAATAAGAGTTGATTTAGAGGTGCTGCTCCTAATAGACGGGCCACCCTCTGCAGAGCTGTAAATTGTCCCATTATTGAAACCGGTGCTGGATCCACCTATCCACAACGAAATAAAATTGTTGAATTTAAACCAAAATCAAAGGTTTTTGTAATATTACCTGCACGATGTTGCCACCAGCCCCGCAGACTTCCAAATGCACATCTTCGAAAAGTTCTGAGATCAAAGATAACGCCCTAGTTGCCAATGCAACGGATAAGACACCGAAAGCTTGCTGGAATTTGATAAAGCTCGATCTACCCGAGCTGCCAGCTTCCCTCTGTGATTTACTTGGACTCCTGCCTTTCTCCTCTCTTAAATGCAGGGCCTTTTCGCTTGCTAAAGAGGTGCACGAAGATATATGAGTTTGCAAGCCGGAGATTAAAACCCATGCCCCCGATAACAGGTGGTTTTGATATAACTGCAATGGACAGGTTAAAATTTTTTAGGATGTATAGAATAATTTGACAGTTTTCTATTAATTTTGAGGTTCTTATTAAATTTTGACACATTTCACACCTTGATACCTGTTAAAATCTTTTAGGTTATATTATATATATTTTGACAATGATTTAATACAAAAATAAGTAACTCAATAAGTACTTACATGTCCTCCGGCTCTAGTAGAGTTCTTAATCGTAGTGCCTATATATGAAAACATATTTAAAGCTTCTTCGACTAAACTTATTGCGTTAGAATCTAGATCGTCCTCCTTAAATCCGGCTTGTGATTGAACCGAGGTACATTTTGGTGAAACAGCGGAACCCATAACTAAGACAGAGCTAGCGAAAGCTTGGTTTACAGCGCAATATAACACAGCCATGCCAAGATTGCATAACTTGTCCAATTTGCTTGGCGTTAACGGTTCAAGGACTGGTAAATTTATAGCAGATGAAGCTAAGGTTATGTCAGCTAATGTAGCAGATAAACTACAAGAAAATTGTCATCAATGAAGATATGTGGAGTGAAATTGCAATATTTTGTGTACCTATTCCTAATAGCAGTTGCTTCTGCATGAGTAGTTGGTAGACTAAAGGGTTTCCCTGCAAGCGCTTCGTCTATTTTCAGTTTTGCTCTCTTTATTGTGGGTAGATTAAGGCATAAATCGGCTAGGGTATCACCAGCACGTAACGATTGTAAACTTTCAGTATTTGTTTTTAGAAATAATTTCTGAAACAAAAACAAACAGTCGTTAAGCTAACCAAGCAATATTGAGGTCTTCTAATATTTTATATTAAATTTCGAAAATGCTGCTTACGTTTATTTCTATTGACGGGTCAATATTTGACGCTTCCTCGTTAGCATTAGATTGACTAGTGGTTCCCTGATCTGGAAAATAACTTCCATCACGTAAAGGCATCGTCAACTGTTCAAAAATTGTAACAGACAGATCAGTTCGAATCTTTGACGTTTCTTGTTTATTGCTGGCATCTTTCTCACCTATAAACGATACATAAAAAATGTCTTAAATTTGCCCGAAATTCCATAAATACTAACCAGATGATTGTGTCGTAGGTAAATTTTCACCCTTCATTATGAGAACTAAGGCGGAAACTTCAGCCGGAGTCAACAGATCGGTACCGATGCACAAAGTTCTGACCGCTCGCAGGTATCTTTCGACTAATATATTATTTTGGTTGCTATCAGTGCTGGCTGATTGTAAGGCTCCTATAAGATACTTCAGTAGGACGCGGCATGCCGAATGAACGATTTCCAACTGACTAATTGATACTGCAAGTCGATAACAAGGAAAAAATGAGGTTGTTTCATTGTCTATTAATAAACGTTCGTAATTATTGCGAAATTCGTCGGTTAGGTACTTACAATGACTGGCATTATTGCTAATGTAGTCGGCGGCGAGGACCGCGAACGAATTGTAAAAGTTCTTGTTGCTCTCCTTGTGTCGTAGGATCTCCGTTTCGCTGGAACACCGAAAAATGAAAGTTACTTAATTGTCAAGTTTTTTCCGTGGACGGAATATCGCGAACACGCCGATATTCCTCTCCGCCGCGCAGTACCTCTTAACGATCGCCGAACATAGGTCCAACAATTCCACCTTGTTGCAACTATCTTGCTGCGGAGTTTGAAACGATTTTATAATTACTGACCATTCTATACCACCACTACTTGCGGCCATTGCATCTGCCATTTGTATTTTCGAGACGGCAATGACAGATGTTGGTGGAAATTGTTTTTGTTGTGTTGGCAGAGGATGGGGGGTTCGTGGCTTTTTTTTTTGCGGAAGATGAGCAAGAGTCTATTTTGAGTTAATTTTTCGAAAATTCGATTTATACATCGTTCCAATCTTGAAATTTCACTTTTGCAATTTAAAACGGTTCCATTTATCATATTAAACTAAACGAATCCTGCAGTGAAAAATCAGAAAACTCTATTAGAAAAAAACATGTCAATTGTACGGATGGGTTGGAGCTTCATATTCTTTATCATTTCACTCACTTCGAAATTTTGTCATTTCCTTTGTTAGTTGTTGTCTTGATCTTATTTTCTAACGATTTAATTTTGAATATTTAAATTTAAAAAAAATATATTTTCAAAAATAAAATTGGGCTTTTATTGTTATCGTTACAAATCTTTCTCTCTCGCAGTTACGAAACGCATGAAGAAATCCCTTGGATTGTGTTCGATACTGGCCAGACACTTCTCCGAAACGGTCACTCAATTTCGTTTTTGCTCCGGTGTGAGCAAACGCGGTACCTATCGCGCTGAAAGCTTTTCATACCCAAAATTTGGTGTAGGATGTGGCCAACGCGTTCTTCTGAGATGCCTGTTGTCTCCGCTATCTCCTTCAGGTTCAATCGGCGATTGGCTAACACGACATCATGAATCTTGTCGACCATTTCATCGTTGGTAGCGGTTTTTGGGCGTTATTTGTGCTTGTGCTTCGTCACTGATGGTCGAAAGTGATTGAGTACATCCGCCATGTACCTCTAGCAAAATATTTCGAGTTTCCGTGGCTGTTTTCCCACGCTGCACGAAATTCGATTTTAGCCAGACTTGCTGCATAAAACACACTCTTAAACAATAACCATTGACAGTAGACGTCTGAAATGTTGACAGTTGCCAGAAAAAAGGTTGCCCTTGCCGACCAATCCACTTCAACCTTTGTGTATCATCTCTTGCTGACTCCGGAAACATTTCTAGTCGCCCTCGTATGCAACTTTTTTAATGGGAAATATTCATTGTCTCATAGTTACATTCCATCAGATTAGTGTTTTTTACGTTACACTATAAATAATTTATACTCGGCTTATCAAGTTTGTTTGTATATAGGATATAAGTAAACAATACAATGGAATTTTTTGAATACAAATAAGTGATAAAATAATATTGTTTACGTAGCACTAATCTGAAGGATACTTAACAAATATCCTTAGTATGTGCCTACAGGACACATTCTACGTATATACATCTAAAGGATATTTTTTATATACATCTAAAGGGCACTTTTTATGAAGATCTGTGAATATTCGGTGAACGTCAATCGACAAAAAAATATTTACTGGATTTATTTAGCCTTAAGTCATTTTGTTTTAGGATCTAATTTTCTTACTCTGAACACTCAATGTAGTTGCACGTTTAATTTCTGCCAAAGATTGAAATTTGTTTTGAACTAATAAAACGAAATGAAAGGTTATAGTACAATTAATAGTTTACATGTCAAAATATTAGCCATTATTTAACCTAATTAAGTTGTAGCAATGTAATATGAACGCCAATTGTATTACCGTAAAAGGACAATATAAAGCTACATTGTAAATTATAATGTAATTGTTTAATAAAAGAAAAGAAAGGATTCAGACAAAAATACCACATAATATAAACGTTTTTAACGTATTTGTGAAGTAAAATAATCAAGTACACATGAAATGAAATTGATAATTCAAAAACAAGTATAATAATTATGAACAAATGCACTTTACGAAAAGAATGATAAATGATATTCAACAATAAAATAAGACACATGGTGTCAATAAAATAAATGCCCTTATTGACTACAATTTGCGAAATGACTCCTGTGAATGTCTGTTATCTTCCATAATTTACATTTTCATAAATTAGTAGTGGAAGGATAGGCAACCAAATATACATTGGCGTATTCTATCCATCTAAATCCCCAAATCATTTGCTACACCTTCGGTTTGTTATCCCCTCCTGCTATTAACCCTTAACTCGTTGTGGAAGGGACTGAAGACCGCCTACTTTGTCCGTATTCATTCAGTAACGTTTGGCGGGCTTTCGAATAAGTTGTTTCAGTATCGCGAATCGTATTTATCATCTTTCATTTACGTGCTTTTTTGTTTTTTTTTTTCGACGCTCATTTTCTTTTAATTGACTGTGTCTTAAACAATAGAGTGCCGTCTAGATCAAAGTGTGCGTCGTTTGAAAGAGACGATGTGTTTTTAGAGAAAGAAACACGCGCCAAAATAGGCGTTTTTCGAACTTGCGATAGGGATTTTTGAATGTATGAATATAAAAAATTCGAGGGGTTGAAAAGATGAAGACAATTTTGAACCTGTTGTGTCTTTTAATCTGGATCCTTCCGCATACTTTTGGTGCTATGGACAGCGACGATGTCGAGAATCAATGTGTAAACAAATGCAATAATCAGGTAAGAGAATTTTGAATTTTTTGAACGATTTTATAGTCGTTATAAGTTAAAAATCCCGCGTATTATCCTTATTATAAACTTCAAAAAGCAATGAGAAAAGTATTTAATACTGAAGATGTTGCCTTATGTGACAATATCCAAAGTTATCTGTGTACAATTACTAACTTTTAGAAACGCTCTGGGGAAGATGTTTCTGAACATTTTGCATTATCTACATCTGCTATTTGTTATTTTCGAATCTTATTCAATTGCTTGAACTTTATTTTGATCTCTATTTCATAATGTAAATGTTATTTGTGCATTTGTTTTTACTATAAGGTTGATAGTGCATTAAAAATTTGTATCCATAATTAAATTCCCTTTCAAAATATCTAAAAATATACAGTGTTATGTTTAAAGAAACGTAATTCTTTTTTCTTACAAATATCATAATTCTGAAAGCAATAACAATGGACAAAAATAAAAGAAAAGACGTTTTACGTTTCGATAATATGTAGATTATCTTCTTCAGAGACAAAATAAAAATTCTTAATGGAAACTCTATATTTAATATATAAACTTTATATTTCACAAACATTTTAACATTTCGCAAGTTATTTAAATTAATAATTCCAGCAATAAACACTATATTTGTACGCGTTAGCTTGAAAAATTAAATCACCCGCGAAATTTAAAAATGTCTGCTTGGGTTAATGTTACAAAAATGTTCCAATTGTGTCTTGCTTCTGAATTGTTGCAGATAAAAGCTTTCTAAAATAGTTGTTCGTTACTTATTAGAAATTCTTACTATGGGACACCCCATATGCGGGACTCAGTAATAACAATCATCTTATTTGATATCCTTATTGTAACATTAATTGTAAATGTACCCTAATACTGTTCATATCATGTTCTTTTTAAAATATTCTATTGTAACGTTTGGGAAACTAATACCATTCCAATGACGATTGCAAGGACTGTGTGGATGTACAATTCACAGGTATAGCAGTAAACTCCACTCACAAAAATTTATTAATTATGCGGAACGCAGCGTTTCGAGAGCACGTGGGCTCCCATTGTCAACCGTGTTACCGACTGGACCAGTTAATAATTAATTTGTGTGAGTGGAGTTTACTGCTATACCTGTGAATAGTACCATTCCACTTTCAGAATGAAGTATTACTCTTATAGATATCATATACAACGTTGCCAGAGCGATATAGGTACTTAATTTTCCGTATATTGTCGCTCTGAACATGCTAGTCAGTTTCACATTAGTAATAACTCATTTTATTTTCTGAAATAATCCACTGTAAAATATGCATGATGAAAACGTTTATCTAATGTAGTTTTGCTTGGTCATATTTTCGAAACGTAAATCATCTTTTATTTGTTTTTACGATCGTCACAGCCATCTAAATTTCACAGACAATAAAGTTCTTTGGTCCCTATTACCGGAACTATCAACTTAAATCGCCCGCGAAATTTAAAAATATCTTTTTGGGGATGATTATAAATGATACAGTATACTTTAAAGCAATTCGTTGCATATAAAGAACTGGTAAAATTCGGTGGAAAATGAAAGTATTTAACTAAATCATTCGTTTCCATCTTGAATCTTCTACATCCAAAAACGATGGAATGGCCAATGTATAATATATTAAAAGTTATACCATGGTTTGTACGAGGTTTTAAAATGTATATGAAAATACTTGCTGCCTTTAAATTGAGAAGAGATTCTCCACCAAGTTTGCTATTCAATGTATATGGATTTTTTAATATCATAAAAATTCCTATGATAAGGTTTCAATCCCAACCGAATTTATCTAACTCATACCCATTATCATTAGTTTTTAACTCTTTACCGGGTCTATAAAAATTGGATTATTTTCATCGTTGTGATATATGAAATTTTAAAGTTTTTCTTTGCATTGCACTATTTAAATGCAGTTAGTAATGCTTTTATTACGTATATTTCAATGATTATACTCAATAAATTAAATAACTTAAATAATTTACCATTAGACAGGTACGCCATAACGCCACTGAATAAAATCAACATAATTGTGAACTTCGTCAGTTTCAATGCTAATTTTTCAGGTGTACCAACATAATTAGTGTTTTCTGATCACAGGGTTCCATGCGAAATGGTTTTTACTTATACGTAATTATGTAAATGTTACCTTAGAAAAATAAATTCTTATAAGATAAGAACTAAACCAGAAATTAATACAACTACGACAATAGAGGAAAAAAATTAAAATTTAATAATGTTTTGATAGAGAAAGGAATTAAGGAAATATACTTTTGATATAATTTCATTAAAGCTGCAATTTCCAACATATCAATCATGTTTGCTCGCAGTGTATATTAGTAATAACTTTGTATTTTGAATTGTTGTTTTGTATGTATTGCTACAGCGCTACAGCGTGCTTTCAATGTAAAAATGTAACCAACTCTAGAAAAACTATATAATATTACGGGTATCATTAAAGACATCTTCTTGAAATTTTGAAGCCACGCTACACCTATAGATTTCTTTCCTCTTATCGGAAATAATATTAATTTTTCAATTTCAAATGAAATTATATCAGTTCTTTATTTTTTTTCCTGATAAATTAACATTGTTTATTGACCTAATTGTCGCAGAATATCTTGTTATCTTCGCTATATGTATATCGTTATATAAAGCAAACGTTGGTTCAATCATTTCTCTTTTTTAATTTTGGGTATTAAGAACGGCTTACACAAAGTGTTGTCAATCACAACGTACACTACCGCTCAAAAGTGTTTAGGCACTCTCACTGACAGCAAAAATGTATAAAAACTCAGCAAAAATGTTAATAATATTTATTTTTTTATGTACAGATACACGTACATGAATAAAAATGTATTAAATAAATGTGAAAATTAAAACGTTTAATTTAAATTTTGCTTTCATCTATGTGACCTCTTCTTGATTCAATAATTGCAGCACACAATCGAGGCATTCTCGTAATAAGTTTTGCCAGAGTTTCTTGCGTTATTGAGGTCCAACTCGATTGCAATTTGTTCCATACGTCAGTAGCTGATGTCGAAGCCGATTTCTGTATTTCCCGCTCTAGTTCTTCGCATAGTAACCCGATTGGATTCAAGTCGGGGCTCTGGGGAAGCCATTCCATAATTTTAAGAGTTCCTTCCTCTTCTAAATGGCGTAAATAGTCTTTACATAATTTAGAGGAATGTTTTGGGTCATTATTTTGCTTTTTTTAATATACCGTCAATTTTCACAATATCCCCTACACTAGTGCCAGCAAAACAGCCCCAAATGATGATAGAACCTCCACCATGCTTCACGGTAGCAGCAATGCACTCTTCTCTGGCACGTTCACCTACAGATCTTCTTACGAATATGCGTCTTCGGGTTCCGAACAGCTCAAATTTGGATTCATCCGTCCATAGGACGTTGCTCCACTCTTCTATGGTCCAGTGTTGGTGTTCACGAGCCCATTTAAGTCGCTTGTTTTGTTTGCGTAGTAATGGCTTTTTCATCGCAATACGTCCATGGAGCCCGGCTTTCTGTAGGCGACGTTTGACACCGACTAGTTTTTGGCGACCAACATTTAATTCTGCGATGATTTCCGGGGCTGTTTTGCGTCTATTTAACTTGCTGGTAACCATTATTCTGCGATCATCTGCAGATGTTGTCGCTTTTGGCCTTCCACTCCGTCTTTTATTAAGAAAACTGCCAGTTTCCCGATATTTTTTTACGTTATACTCAACCGTAGCGAGGTGTATTTTAATTTTTTTTTTGGCGATTTATCGATTACTTATGCCACTTTTATGGTAAGCTATTATAAGCGCACGTGTTTCCGTACTAATTTCTCTTCGCGGAGGCATTTTAAAAAATTGTCACACGATATTTCGCTCACGACATGAATAGAATAAATACCACACTGCAACTGACCATAGATAGGTTACAGATTTCACTATAATCTGTAGAAACACTGACTAGTTTTTGGCGACCAACATTTAATTCTGCGGTGATTTCTGGGGCTGTTTTGCGTCTATTTAACTTGCTGGTAACCAGTATTCTGCGATCATCTGCAGATGTTGTCGCTTTTGGCCCTCAACTCCGTCTTTTATTAAGAAAACTGCCAGTTTCCCGATATTTTTTTACGTTATAGTCAACCGTAGCGTGGTGTATTTTCATTTTTTTGGCAATTTGTCGATTACTTATGCCACTTTTATGGTAAGCTATTATAAGCGTACGTGTTTCCGTACTAATTTCTCTTCGCGGAGGCATTTTAAAAAATCGTCACACGATATTTCGCTCACGACGTGAATAGAGTAAATACCACACTGCAACTGACCATAGGTTACAGATTTCACTATAATCTTCTAGGAAGGTAATTTAAACATTATTACCTACAATCTAACAGATGACTAAATTTACCCAGTAAATTCAGAGGGATTGTTATTGTAATTGCACCGCAATAAACAGTTTATGGTAATCCGACCAAGTGCAGGTAAATGATAGTAAACCTTATGCGATATAATACTACATTTTAAATACGTATTTCATTTTATTATAATGTTTTTTTGGTAAACATAATACTATATGAATAATCCATGAAAACAGGGGTGCCTAAACACTTTTGAGCGGTAGTGTATGTACAAACGTACTTACATACATATGTATCAATAAACAACGTTGTGGTGCGCCAGCCGATGTATTCTTACTTACATCATCAGCAGAAGTCTAATGTCGTTGAATTTTAAAAATGATTTATCATGTTTTACTCGAAAGTTCAAAGAACAGTATATCTATTAATACATCTCGAACGATCTTTTTTAATTCTCGTTAATATTGATATTATATTACTGGTACTTCTACTGTTATGATCGTTATAAATTGAAACCGAATTATTTATAATATTAACGTATTAATAATAAAATAATAATAATAAATAAGCTGAACTGATGTCTATAATAGTCATTTAAAAATGCGATTTTTTTTTTACAAAGAACTCTTAGATCAACTGTGTTTGTATGTATTATTATACCTATCAATTCGATGAAGAAAAAAAACTGGTATTTCAAGTTATTTGAATGTGCGTGAAAGATACGCTAATAAAAACTAAACTATGTCAACAAATCAATTTACATCTTAATTATTTGTACTGTATTTGCTTGAAAGAAGGAAAATAATATCGTAATATCATACTCGAGTGCAAGATTTTATTTTTGTTTCTGGAAACAATGAAAGACATGTTAGTTGATTAATGTTCTTGACAATTAGTTAACTGACATTTGTAGATCATATTTACATAATATCGACCAGAAAAAGGGCACGACGCAACCGATGTCATGTGGTGCACAATATAATGTTAATGTTGAACTCACTTGAATCATTGTACATGTCGTCGAATTTCCCAATTTTTTCAAAAGGAAAACCACTGTCTGCAAAAAATATGCAGTTCTCTAAAACCTGGATAAATCTGCTTCACTATTTACAGCAGTTAATACCATTTGCAGCATGGGTGGATTACTTTTTTAAATTTTGTAAACGATTTAAGTTGGTTGGCAGTAAAGACCAAAATTGCATGCGTAAGCTTTGATAATTTAGGAATATGACCTTTATTGTTGGAACTACCAACCTAAATTATCCGAGAAATTCCTGTGAAAAATGTCTGCTTGGTTTGCAACTGTATAAATTCATCACTATGGCACCTACTTAATATAGTAGTCATAGTGCAGAGTAGTATGATTGTTATTGCAGGAAACCACGGTATATTTGCTGATGTTCAGAGAGAGAAAATTGTTTTTGCTCCAAGTACTCATTAGCAGAAAATTATCTTGTAAGTGTTTACAATCATAGATGTTATTAGCACTACTGAGTATTTTTACGTCTTTTGCGTATGTTAAAACATAACAAGTAAATATGGATAGCAAGTAATTTATATACAAATAGAAGACAAGCGGTCAAAGATTTGAACCTTGAGGAACATCCGATGTTGAAGAAGATAACCTAGAGCAGGGGTTTCCAAACTTTTCATCTTAAGAGCTGCACTGATTCTTCCACTAAGTTCCAAGGGCCAAGCTCATCACGCCAACATGTAATTTTGAATTACGTGGAATGAAACCTGTAACAAAACCGTGCTAATGCTCAAATATGGAAGGGGTTGTGCAGGTGTATATATCTTTGTAAAGCAAACATTCAAACACTTTAGCGAAATTGTACAGTAGACTTATAGACCTATTATTAGCAGTGTTAAATCAGTCTCCTTTCTTATATACGGGAGTAACTCTGCTAATCTTCTAACTTAGGTGAAATATAGTTAACATTGGATAGGACAAAGCAGGTACACAATCATGTACAAAGATCATTTCCAGTCGTCATATTTGATTTAAGTCTTTTGATACTGTTGTCCATATCTAATTCGGAGAAAGCATGAACACAAAAATTATCATAGTTAAGAGGAGAGTTGAAATATGCACTTTGAACACTTTGTTTATACAGACTCGCAAAGACATTGGAAAAGACATCATCGATTTCGTTAGAAAAACTGCTTGCCTCAGATAATTTATGGAAACCATGGCTTTCTGGCAGAAAGATGGGTAAAATGTGTAGAAGCCGGTATGAGGTGAGAATGAGGAAGCCTCAGTGCGGAATTTGGCTCTTATTGTGTAGTTCCAGTCAAGGACATTAAATATTTAATTATACATCTAAAACAGCAACTTTAACATTTCTAAATCTACAATCTCTGTAAATATTCCCACGGAAAAGAGTTATTTTCGAAAATGTACACAGTTTATACTCGAAAGAAGCATTTTTCCTTCGTTTAACGTGTAAGACGTTAAACAGTAAGCAATCCTGTCTGTCACTTGCGCATGTTTACCACCTGACTACGACGTGCCATCACATCCGACCGGGTTACCGGGCTTTCTAACTTCCTGCCTTCCGCGACAAAGCGCAAACTGAATCAGGCTATCGCCTACCACCCCTCTTTTCACCAATCAACTTTGTCGAAGCTATATATGTACATAAATCCGTTAAACTAATGGAGAATAACTTATATAACTCCGGATGACGTAATTTCTCGGTGAATTGCTCTTCATCGCTGGCTAGGATTTCGGCTTCAAAGATTTAGTAAAATGTCCTGTTCCGGTTACGTTACAAAAATATCAAATAAAAAAAGCAAGTAGTCCGGGAAAATGGAAATTGTTCTCCATATGAATCATAGAATATTTTAATACGAATATTAAGCTTAAAAAATTAAATTGCTGATAATGAAATTTGGAGGTGGTTACAGGGTGAATATTGGGACGTATCGGAAACAGATAGGATATTAAGAATTTGGGGAAATGCGGTGGAGACATGGAAGGGTTGGTCGACAAATTTGCTTTGGGTCAATTCAGCACAAAGAAGTTCCAAAAACAATTGAAATGGATATATTGTGTTAGGGTAATCATTTATAGAATAAAAAATAAAAGTTGAGATATTTAATACAGGACCCCCTTGCTTTATTTATTCTTATGATGAATTAAAAAGCAGACGAGGGTAAGCTGAAAAATTCGGTAACTAAAGCATAGCAATAGTTCAATGAAATGTGTTTCCTCAAGTTAGTTTATGCCCTCACAGTACTCATTTTCCTCGAGCTCCTCAAAATAATGGTCTACAGCAGCTATGAGCTCCTCATCCGAAGCAAATCTGATGCCACCGAGGCATTTTTAGCTTTTTAAGCTTGGCGAAGAGATGATGGTCCCACGGAGGTAAATCCGGTGAATAATGGAGACGTTCAAGCGCTTCGAACCTTAATTTGGCAAAACTTGCTTCGATAATTATGCTCTTGTGAACTAGCGCATTGTTTTGATGGAAAAGGACTTTTGTTTTGTTGCCCTCCATCGATCGAAAAGTTTGGAATCGTATAGTCCAGTAATCGTTTATCTCTTTGGAAGATAATTGATAAGCTAGATTGTCTTTGCATCCTAGAAAACGGAAACCATGACCTCTCCTGCCAATAGAATGACTTTGGCCTTCTTTGGAGCCAGTTTACCACATTTAGTCCACTGTTTTGATTGCTGTTTACTTTCCGGTGTGTAGTGACGAATCCACGTTTAATCGCAAGTCACAAATTGGCGCAAAATATCTGTTGGATTTTGCCGAAACCGCTCCAAAATGGATATAGAACGTTTCACACGTTAGAGCTTTTGCGGTGGTGTGAGCAAACGCAGCACCCATCTTGCACACCGCTTAGACATGTCTAATTTAAAATGTATGTCACCCATTCTCTGGAGATACCTGTAGCCTTAGTAATATCTTTGTTGATCGGCGATCGGCTTCCACAAATTTCGAAACTTTTTGCACACTTTCTGTAAAAGTGGCTGTTTTTGGGTGTCCAGAACGGGGATAGTTATTTACGCTAGTACGACCTTTTTCAAATTCATTCTCCCATTTGCAAGCAGTGTTAAAAGAAGGAGCATCCTTTTATTTTTAGAAACGGCCAACAAATTACACAGCAAACTACTGGGCAGATCGACATGAAGTTTAACACGTATGTCATTAAAACATCAAAATATACAATAGCGTCAATGATTGCTTTCACACAGCGCCATCTCATAGTTAGTTACCTAATTTTTCAGCTTATCCTTGTAAAGTTTCAAGGTAATGCTGTATTGGGTCCAAAACTTAAAAATAGACTAGATTTGTATTTTCTTTCCTAAAATATAAAACCTAAATAAGCTTAAAATGATAATATATGCCACTTTGTTTTGATTTCGGTACGTGTACAGCAGTACAGTAGAGACACGCATAGACACAGTGGCATAATTGGAGTTTTTAATTAACGAATCTAAACACTCAATTGCAATCATTTGTTTCTTTTTCATTTGTTTATTTTTTTTCCTTTGGTATAATATATATAATAGTCAACTGTGCTACCTGTTACCAATACTGAAGTGATCATTTGTGCAAAAAAAATCACCTTACACTGTTACCATTTAATTATGGGAACCTCTGTGGGATATAATAAACACCAGTTTCTTGATCTATATCTATGTATGTGTACTGATGGCCTAATAACCGTAATGATATGCCTCTCTTTTAGAAGGACGACTGCAACAATCTGTATAGCTACAGGAGTACAAGTCTGTTAAGCAGTTTGTCAAAGATATTTGAGACCTTAATAGCATACGCATTCTAAAATGGATATTCCTCAGATACATTTTCAATTCCTTCTGGTGTTCCCTAGGGGATCTAACCTGAGTCCTTTACTTTTTAATATATATTTAAATGACTCACTCTTAGACTTCGACAGCAATTACCTTGCATATGCAGATAATCCAAAAATGTACAGTTCAATTGGTGTAACCAAAACAAAATATATTTAAGGATTACTGTCAGGTTTTAAAGAAGAAGAATTTTGGTATTTTGTTTGACAACCATCTACATTTGCTGAGCACATGAATGCAATGTGTCTCTGCTTTAAAAGCACATAGATTTGTAACTCTATGTTACCGTAACTTTCAAAATACTGTTACAGTAAAAACGTCATGGAATTCATTAGGAAGCGTTGGAATACGTATCTATAGTATGTTTCTATATTATACCTACCAACATCAAATAAATGAACGAATTCAGAAAAGGTTTTCAAAATACTTGTGTTTCAAAACTTACAGAGTTTAACCAGGTGGAGCTACTCATTATATTGCTTTGTTATCCTTACGTAACTTCGAAGTTTTATCTTTTATAGAAAAAAAATCAATATAGTGCAAGTTTCTTATTGAATTTCTTGCATAACAAGGTTGACAATCTTGATCTGTTGGCATACGTAGGTTTCCACGTACCCGTTTGTAACACACGTTGTGACATAATTCTTAGAGTTCCGATAGCAAGAACTAATGTATTATTTAAATCATTCGTGTCACATATGAAACTTTTTATCTGTTCTATACACTAGGGTGACAGAATAAAATAGACACCAGGTAAAGCGGTATAAATATGTAAACAGCTAAATTCTAAGAACGAATTAAAAAGTTTCTCTTGTCATTAGGGTAGTGGTAGATGTATCGGAAGGAATTCCTCATAGTTTAGTATCGTTACAACTATGCCTCGCTTATAAGGTTCGAGTGATATTAGCGACTTCACCCGGGGTCGCATCGTTGGCCAGAGTGAACGCGGCGCTTCGCAACGTGAAATAAGTAAATTTTTAGCTATTCCGTTGTCCACAGTTAACCGTGTGATTGCACAATTTAAACGCAAGGAAAGAATAACAGTGGAGCCGAGACCAGGTCGTGCCGGACCTTCTGAAAGAAGTAAAAGGGTGCTTGTGCGCGAAGTGTTAAGAGAACCGCGAAAAAGTACAGCTGAGCTTGCGGCAATTTCATAGAAAAGTCAGCGCACCGTTCTGCGATACCTCCACAGTGTGGGGATGTATAAAAGGGTGGCAAAGAAAAAACCTCTCCTTACGGCGTTTCAAAAACGGCACCGAATGGCTTGGGCAATCGAAATGCGAACGAAGCCCGAAGAGTTTTGGCGGTCTGTCATTTTTGCAGACGAAAGCAGATACTGCCAATTCAGTGATAGCGGTCGTACGTGGGTATGGAGACGTTCGTCACAGCAACTGGACGACAAATTTTTGCATCAGACGGTTAAATACGGCGGTGTGAACATCATGGTGTGGGACGCGATGTGGTATGGTGGAAGATCGCAATTAGTAATCTGCGACGGAAATATAAATGCGGCAAAATATATATATATCCAAATATTAACAGAAGGACTACTACCGATATTCGACAACGCCGTTTTATCTAAAGAAGACGCCACTTTTATGGAGGATGGAGCAATCTGCCACAAAGCAAGAACAACAACCACATGGAAAGAGGAACAGGGGATTCGGATTTTACCATGGCCAGGCCAATCACCGGACATGAATCCGATAGAGAATGTTTGGCACATAATCCAGACAAATATGGCGAAACAACCCCAAAAACCCAGCAATAAGGAGGAACTCGTGGCAACTGTTACAGAAGAGTGGTTAAATATTCCAGAAGACACCATTAATCATTTAATAGATTCTATGCCACGACGACTCGCAGCACTTCACGCAAGTAAAGGTGGATCGACAAAATATTAGTCTAATTTAAAAATTTAATTTTTTTTTTTGTATATATAACGAGAATAGAATCTTTTTTTTAATTAGTAGGCGTCTATTTTATTCTGTCACCCTAGTGTATTTCATGAAAAATAGTAATATGTAATTGTAAAATAGGGCTAGTCAAGTATTTACATTAGCGAACGTTTACTGTATTATTTTAACGTTTAAAAGCACCCAAGTAGGAATCCTACAAAAAGAACGGTTATTATATAAACGCTCCTAAGTGATATTAATCAATCCACAACAAAAATTATGGTATTGTCGGTCTGTCGGACCTATTATGACAAATTGTATAGCTTAAAATTTACAAAGGACAAACACGCCACTGTAAAATTACGATTCAAGTCACGCGATAACAACATAATCTTAACAATTCTCTTCGATGTAGTTTTTTGTAACAAGGAGGTGGCGATTTCTTGGTATTACATGGCTCTCCGTCTAATTATAAGCAGGGAAAACTCGTGTAAATTGGTAAGACAATAGTGCTAGGTTATAATCTGACATAAAGGAATTGTAAAAAGATTCTGCCCACTCCTTACGACTTTCTTACAGTAACCTTTATCGGATATAGCGTTAAGGAGTACCGTTTAAGATCTTATTAGCATTATTTAGGAATTAGCTGAATTGTAAAAACCGAGAATTTGCGATAACAAGAACGATAATGATTTCTTAAGCGCCATGTCGCCCGTTATGTTTGCGTTCTAATTTTTGACACTTCATCTCTTATTATTATTTTTTTTTTTTGGCCAACGCTGTTTGTATAATTTTCTTATCGACCTCGTATGTCTGATGCTGGATAAACAGAAAACAAAAACCGGCGATTAAACAGATCCAAATTAATATTAATTATAGTCGCGAAGACGATTTCTTGTTTTATTGTTGTTGCCCGTTTTGACGATTCGACATGTTTAATGTACGAGGCATCGCTACATCGGAATTTTTTTTACTACGACGAGTAAATTTGGAAATAGGTTATCTGTACGATGGTAAGTTGTGTTATGAATGTTTTGACTGATAATTAAAGTAATGTAATGGAATGTATGTAATAGAAAAAAATGTATGGAAAGCTGCTGCGAGATGAGAATATTTTTGATTTAATTCGGTGATTAACGAGCGTATTTTTACTCGTACCTAATGTCAGTATCTGGAGAAGATCAAGGTTATAAATTAAATCTTACACGTGGTCCAATTTTATGGCCAACTCGTTCGCCAGATTTTACGACCATTTTTAACCCAACAAATCGATACCCATTACTTTTTCTGGATTGTCGTTAAAAGCAGCAAAATTATGATTACTCTATCTATTTATATATATACAGCTGTGGCGATATGTATTCGCCACTCTCGTTTTGAACGTGTTACACGAATATTATTGTATTTCTAAAAAGCAGGGTCGATGACGGACTTAACTAGGTACCTGGTAATGAGGGTTTAATGGTTTATTGTAGGCCATTCTGAGTAAATTAGAAAATAGACGTAAAATTGTAATTCCTGAATATTTCTTCAGTCTTGCTTAAAAGTTGTAAGAGTAAGGTTGAGCTAGTTAGAGTGAAGATATTGTGTCTGTGATTTTGTGTGTAATACGATAGTATACAGTAAAAAGTAATGCCGAAAACACGCGAATTGACGGAGGTAGAGCGAGGGCAAATTGTGGTGTTAGAAAAGCAAGGGTTGTCGGTGTCTGCTATTGCCCGACAAGTGAAATGTACGCGATCGACAGTTGGAATGACGATAAAACGATACAAAGAGAGTGGATCTTTGACAAACAAACCGAAAACTGGTCGAAAAAGGAAGACAACTAGCAGAGATGAGCGAGTCTTAGAGCAGATGTCTTTGCGAGACCGGGAAAAAGGGTCTAAACAGCTTTCCAGTGAGCTTTTCCTTCTACAAAATGTTGCTATTTCTCCTCGCACGGTTAGAAGATGCCTTTGTGAATTAAATTTAGGTGGATACAAAGCTCGACATAAACCATGGTTGTCTCCGCAACAAAAGAAAAAGAGACTGCTGTGGGCTAAAAGTCACCGCGACTGGACCATTGACAATTGGGCCAATGTTATGTGGACGGATGATGTAATACATAATTATTGTATTTGCGGTATTCTGTATTCAATTCCTGGTATCTACAGTGTTTTTATTCTTTTTAATGGGTTCCAAAATGTAACAGTATTCAACAGTTTTTGTTGGTAGCTTTGTGGTAAACCTGGGCCTCAATACGTGCGACGCAGGCGAGGAGAGGCCTTCCATCCAGACTATATCATCCCGACTGTCAAGTTTGGGGGTGGTAGCATAATGGTTTGGGGTTCCATGAGTGCAACAGGCGTCGGAGAACTGTTCGTCTGCGAGGGCCGAATGAACAGTCGGACGTACATCGACATGTTGGAAAAAGTTCTGGAACCGTGTGCGTTAAAATTATTCGATAATGATGAGCCAGAGTATTACTTCCAACAAGATAATGCACCGTGCCATAAATCTCGCGAAGTAATGCGCTGGTTCGAGGAAGATAACGTGCGGGTCGTGGAATGGCCGGCACAATCCCCGGACTTATCGCCAATTGAGCATTTATGGTACATTTTAAAGCGAAATGTAGCTAAATACTCATCTACCACAAAGCAATGCTTAAAAACAAAAACATTCGAAGAGTGGAATAAAATCACCCCCGAACAGTGCTACAACTTAGTGAGCAGTATGCCCCGACGAATTCGTGCGGTGATAAAAGCCTAGGGAGGAGCTACCAAATATTAAGCAAATACTGTATACACTCACAATGAAACATTTTCATCGATCAATTTTATTTTATTTCTTATATATTCGTCGAAATTAAATATTCAGAGTCAATGGGAATATACCCTAGCGTCTTTCAAGTGGAGATTAATGCGATTGGTACTCGATTGAACCTTGACAGGAACTATCGAAGGCAAAGCATTGTAATTTTGAGCTCTAACACCATCAGCTCGAAATTAGTCTGGGAATGGCTAGAAAAACTAAACAACCTAGGCAGAGAAAACAGAGTTGCACTATGCTGGGTACCAGGACACACTGGAATCGGCGGCAACGAGAAAGCTAACCTATTAGCAAAATAGGCCGCCACAACTTCGTTTGTGGGACCGGAGCCGTTCTGTGCTATAGGGACGAGCACCTATAAAAAAGAACTTAAAGACAGAGAGAAGAACCTCGGAGCATTTCTTTGGAAGAATCTTCCTGGTCTGAGACATTCCAAGGTAATCCTTGGAAACTTCAATAAGCAAAGAGCAAAGACTACGCCAGAACTTAGCAGAACCAGACTACGTGTCCTCACAGGTTCTTTCACAGGGCATTGTCACCTTGGGGAACACATGACAAGGGTAGGTCTGAAACAGAATAGCGACTGCAGGTTTTGTGGGGCAGTGGGTGAATGTCCGGAACACCTAACATCTAACTGCACAGCCATTACAGAGACCCGTGCCAACCATCTTGGCAAAGACGTCATAGTCGAGGTGAAAATACCTTCTCTGAAACCATCACAGCTATTGCAATTTATTAAAGCTATTGAGGATGTTTGGAAGCTTTTTTTGCACTGAAAGGTAATGACTGATTTCGTAGAACGTCTAACGTTTTACAATTACAGAAGTTTCGCTGGATGTATTGATGATGCAATAGTATAGCATCATTTTAATTCCACGTGCATTCAAATTTTATTATATATCTAAGCAATTACGAAATACTCCTAATAAATACATGAATGGAAAAGAGATTAGATTTTTCTTCTTTAATTTACATGCTTTAAATTAAAAAAAAGAATCGCATGACGAAATCTCGTATCATCAAAAATATCCCAAGCAATAACAGTTATGTTAAAAGAAAATAATCTAGACATTCATGCCCGTCCACAGCTGAACTCCATGCTACATACATACATATAGATATCCTTTGTTCCACCAGCAGATAAGCAAATTGAAAACGAAGACTTTAAATTAATTATTCTCAACTAATAGATATGTTAAAGATGATTTAATTGGGTTTCGAACCCAACGATTATCATAATTGGATAAAATACATACATTGCATCCATGTTATTCCGACGTACTAGCTCTAAATGAATGGATGATTGTTGCGCAACGCTAGAAAAGAGGAAAAGATATCCAAGTTAGTTGCAATCTCGTTCTTATTTACTGTATATTATAATATATGCCTCAATTTCGTCGCGGATGAATTTTAAACGAAATGGGAATCCTATATAAGATTACGTAACAAAGATGAAATGACTTATGCGTTTTTTTTTTAATGCTTGTAAACACGGACATATCTCTTGTATATGGGAAATAATCTGGGTTAATTTATTTTGGCCTACGTTGTGTGTGCATCGGGATTAGATTTATGTTTCGAATAATTTTATCTTTTCGAAGTAGATATTTCATGTGTTTTATGATCGTATGTCATACAGTGGAGATGCTTTCAGTAGAATCCATAATTTTATGTACTGATTATTACCAATATCTACAAGAAGTAACATTAAGAAATACTACCAACAGGAAGTTTCGTCTTAAGGCAAGACTTTGTATCTTTTATTTGTTTTGTTGAAATGTTATTTCTCAAAACAATATCATAAAAGCGTCGTAATTTTTTTACTGGCGTAACATGCAATATATTCTTTAATTTCTTTGACATGGTCTAATTTCCGACCGTTATTCAATAACTCGTTGTAGTCAGAATATTGGGAAGTTGTTCCTTCATGTTATAGTTGAAAAAAACGACTTTCTTCCATACAGTTACATCTTAATTATTAATAAACCAGTTTCAACATGTTTATTTAAACAGTATTTCTTAAAACCACATTAAATTTCAATACAGACAAAGTTATATTTTACAAAATATTATATGTAATGTATTTGCCGTCATGTTTCGACGGAAAACAGCTCCAGTAATCGCTGTTTAAATCAATGCAGGCCGTCGAAAGTCAATAAGTGTAAATACAGCCAAACGTCGTTTGTACAAATCAGGTTTGTACGGACGAATTACAATAAAGAAAAACACGCTTAAACTGGGCACGTGAACATCAGGATTGGACAGTTGAACAGTGGGGTAGATTCCTGTGGACCGATGAGTCAAAGTTCGAGATTTTCAGTTTAAGAAGACGACTTATGAACATTAGTGCATAGAAACTGATGCAATTTTACTAATTAGTGATGGTTTTTCTTAGTAGAACACATTTGTAGGCATACAATATACGGATGCCTTTGGTGTCAGTAGTATAAGGTATGCATTATTCTACAACTTTGGAGCACCTTGTATAATTAAAAATGCTTTAAAATTAATAAAGGATATTAAAGATTAACAACCTGTGTTAATTTCTTTTCCATATTACTATGATCAGCTCTAGCATAAGAGGGTAGCGCTTAATTGCAACACCTTATATATACACTAGGGTGACAGAATAAAATAGACACCTACTAATTAAAAAAAGATTCTATTCTCGTTATATATACAAAATATTTTAAAATTTTTAAATTAGACTAATATTTTGCCGATCCACCTTTACTTGCGTGAAGTGCTGCGAGTCGTCGTGGCATAGAATCTATTAAATGATTAATGGTGTCTTCTGGAATATTTAACCACTCTTCTGTAACAGTTGCCACGAGTTCTTCCTTATTGCTGGGTTTTCGGGGTCGTTTCGCCATATTTGTCTAGATTATGTGCCAAACATTCTCTATCGGATTCATGTCCGGTGATTGGCCTGGCCATGGTAAAATCCGAATCCCCTGTTCCTCTTTCCGTGTGGTTGTTGTTCTTGCTTTGTGGCAGGGTGCTCCATCCTCCATAAAAGTGGCGTCTTCTTTAGATAAAATGACGTTGTCGAATATCGGTAGTAGTCCTTCTGTTAATATTTGAATATACATATTTTGCCGCATTTATATCTCCGTCGCAGATTACTAATTGCGGTCTTTCACCATACCATATCGTATTTAACCGTCTGATGCAAAAATTTGTCGTCCAGTTGTTGTGACGAACGTCTCCATAGCCACGTACGACCGCTATCACTGAATTGGCAGTATCTGCTTTCGTCTAAAAAAATGACGGACCGCCAAACCTCTTCGGGCTTCGTTCGCATTTCGATTGCCCAAGCCATTCGGCGCCGTTTTTGAAACGCCGTAAGAAGACGTTTTTTTCTTTGCCACCCTTTTATGCATCTCCACACTGTGGAGGTATCGCAGAACGGTGCGCTGACTTTTCTGTGAAGTTGCCGCAAGCTCAGCTGTACTTTTTCGCGGTTCTCTTAACACTTCGCGCACAAGCACCCTTTTACTTCTTTCAGAAGGTCCGGCACGACCTGGTCTCGGCTCCGCTGTTGTTTTTTCCTTGCCTTTAAATTGTGTAATCACACGGTTAACTGTGGACAACGGAATATTTAAAAATTTACTTATATCACGTTGCGAAGCGCCGCGTTCACTCTGGCCAACGATGCGACCCCGGGTGAAGTCGCTAACATCACTCGAACCTTGTAAGCGAGGCATAGTTGTAACTATAGTAAACTATGACGAATTCCTTCCGATACATCTACCCCTACCCTAATGACAAGAGAAAGTTCTTAATTCGTTCTTAGAATTTAGCTATTTACATATTTATACCGCTTTACCTGGTGTCTATTTTATTCTGTCACCCTAGTGTATACAGATGGCTTTGGTGTCAGTAGTATAAGGTATGCCTTATTCTATACCTTTGGAGCACCTTGTATAATTAAAAATGCTTTAAAATCAATAAAGGATGTTAAAGATTAACAATTTGTGTTAATTTCTTTTCCATATTACTATGATCAGCTCTAGCATAAGAGGGAAGCGCTTAATTGCAACACCCTATATATATATAAAACATTTATGTAACTTGAAAGATCTCTCGATAAGGTGCAACATTTGCATTTATATCTTTGTTCTATCTATTTCCGTTCAAGAATCAAATCAGGAAAACTGAAAATCTGTAAATTCTCGGAAGGGTATTTCACCTCCTCAGAGTGAAGTCTCAACATACTCTATTTGCCTTGAAAGTTTTATTAAGATCTTAATTTGACACCCAGTAACCTTTCCTTGTGATTCGCCGAGCCCTGTGATCATCCACCGAGCCGTTTAAAGACTATATTAATGAAGGAAACTTTTGCTAAATTTGGACTTGCACAGTTTCTCTATAAGATTGGGGTCGGTTGATTGACGTGAAAAGTTTGAACTTTTAATGATATTCTGCAGGTGTATAAAGTACAAGATTTCAATGTTAAGATATTGAAGAATTTATACGCGCCTTATATTATTTTGAACATCCCTATATGAACTTGGATAATTACGTATCCGAAATGTAAAACGCCCCCTGGTATCGGAGGTTTCTTACAGACAATTGAAACGTAATACAACCGTTTACGCACGAAACTTACTGAAATAAATTCAATCCTTCTGTCATGCCCGATTGATTTATGGTATGTCTCAATAATAAAAATACTTTTAATTAGTGACATTAGTATCAAATTTCTCGTCAACTTTGACATCGCCCGGTTGATAGTGCGGCATGGCAAGTGTTAAAAAAACCGTTACGCGTAATATCATCCTTTCTCCGAATGTGTGAACGACCTTCTATTGCAGCTTGCGCGAATTATGAAATCCTCCTCGCGTAATAGCTCAGTTGAAGATCTTCTATATATCAGAATGTTGTATAATCGACGGTCTTATGTTTTCCATTGTTTTAGAAGATTCAAGAAGGATACGAAAGAAATGCTTCAATTTCAATTAAGGTTTTGGTGATGAACGCTTTCGCTCATGGAAGATTGGACACATTTAGAACTTTATTATGCAAACAAACTAAGAATTATACTAGTTTAAAATATACATACGTATGACATGAAAAAATAGCCAACAAATATTTTTTTTCTGCTGACTAAACTCTGTCACTTGTTTTTAACTAATATACGAGGGAGAACGCTCACGCCCCACATCTCACGTACTTCTAATTGGTTGTTTGATTAATGTTAACATTTAGTTAACTGACGTTTGTAGATCATATCTACGTAATATCAAGTTTGTATCTCATAGTGTTGATATGCTGTGGCTAATTCTTGAATTGTGTGTCGTGATTGTTCATAAAAATATAGAACAAAGAGCGGTAATAAAATACCTCCCGAAAAAGGGCATGACACCAACTCAAATTCGTAAAGACATTATGGCATCTCTCGATGAGTCTGCAGTTTCTTATGATATAGTCAAACGCTGGTGTCGAGATTTTAAATGCAGAAGAACATTACATAACAGTAACAATAGAAAAACGTTAAAAAGATACACGATATCGTATTGCAAGACCGTGGAGTATGCACCAGGGACATTGTGGAAGGTACTGGCTTATCAAATCATGCGGTACAAAATAAGCCAGACTAAAGACTTAGATATGAAAGAGTCGAGTACAAGATGATATGAACGAAGTTGAGAATGAACTTCACTCACTATGGTCGCGAACAAACAACAACAAAAGGAAACAAAAAGGCGTCCAATTACAAAGATCTAGTGAAATCAATGCAAAAATTTCACTGCCTAGCTTGTAACATGACCATAAAGCTTTTCTTAAGTAACAACGTAGCCGCATTAGTGGTTTTTGAAAGAGTATAGTATGGTATAGAATGAAATTTTGACGTGATACGCAAAAACTAATATGATTTTTGGATTCGGCACACCCAAATTAATAAAAACAAGTCTCGTATAGAAGTTAGCAAAAATTGTGTTGGGCATATGTTAGGGCGTATTTTGGGCATTGTTATAAGCATATGTTTTATAAAACTGTCCACTTTTCCATGAGCGGAAGTGTATCTAAAATAATAATTAGACATCTTTCTAAATCTCTTTTTCAATTTTTTTCAAATTCCTGAATTACTTGACCAATACCTACTTCCTAGAGTATGTTCGCTTATTTACTAGATGAAAGGTTGTACAGTGAAACTCAATGCGCATGCGCAAAAAATATATTTAAAAAATAAAATGTGTACACGGTTTCCACTCTTGCCTATGTACAGTTACGATGTACGTAAGATATATATATTTGCAATAATTGCAGTTATTCGAGCTCTCTTATACATGTAATGTACATTAGCATGTGTAAATATATGTTTTCATTGGTAGCAACATAAAGTACTGCCTCAGCATGTACGTTGCAGAGCTATGTCTTAATTGTGTTTAAAATGTTAAATTCTTATAAGCTTCCGCAGAAGCTTTGCTAAAGGCATGTACTAATGCCTCTATCTGTTTGCATACACCACTACCTTTTTATAGGGGAGTCAACCCTATTTATTTCTTAAATTTATAAGCGCATCTTGGTGCTATGCTTATTTATATGTCCCTTTCCGGGAGCCTAATACCTTTTCCTTGTTTTAAAATTGCCTAAGGGACTTGGCCTTGTATCATTGGGTTGTATTTGTACTTGAACCAAATACGTTCGTTATTTACACACAATAAGCCATAATTTTCATAGTAAACCAAGTTTTTTCAAAACTAGATCATTACATTGTTTAATTACAACGATATCATCTTCTAATTTAAAGACAGATAATTGCAACATTTCAAAAAGAAAGGCTAGGCATTCCGACTCTTCCAAGAGGAAATCTAAATCTTTAGTACAGAAGTTGGTCAATAATAAGTTCACTCACTACTGTAATACATGCAATTCAAACCATAATTATCATCATGTCGAACCAGACGCAGATGTCTGTGGTTGTTTCTAATTAATTCAAGCAATAAAGCGACTGAACCTCAAACAAAAGGACTACAACTTCCCGCTAACAATTTAGGTTTGGAAATTGTAATTATCACTGCGTGAGTTTTAATAACTCTTCCTTTTTTTTGGCTAGGGTAATTAATTTAAACGAGCGCATCCCCTATAGACGCTGGATAATTAAGATGAATGGGAGAGAGATGTTTCGAATCATCGAAATCATCGAGTGCATTCAAATTGCATTCAATTTGCATGTAATTATGTTCTTTTGACACTAGGTGCGTTGGCAAGCTTTTGGGTGTGTTTTATATAATAATAATTATTATTATTTGTTACCCAATACGCAGCTTATCACAGGATAATCGTACCATGATAACCATTATAAAATAAGAGTAAATGTGTAGTACCAAAAGAAAATATTGGTCAAATAAAATGCAAAAGTTCCTTAAGCAACAGAAAATTCCTCAAATAAAAGTTGTCTCAAAGCATTAGTGATGTTAAACATATCAAATCTAGATGTGTTTATATCGACACTGTTTCATATTGACATAATTGGTGACTGAGAATGGTGGCGCGTGTTAGCCACGGGAAGATAAAAAGTCAATCTATTCCTACTATTAAGCCTCGGTATATAAAAATTCAAAAGGGATTGCATATCCGGAAGTTGTAGATCACCATTTAAAGTCTTCTGTCCAAAACTTATTTGTGATGCAACACGACGATTCGCCAAAGAAATAAAAGCAAATTCTTGTAAGAGGTTAGTATGTAAATAGCCATGATAAAATTACAATTTTCTTGCACTTTCCAATGTAATTAAATTTCCGAAAAAATCGGTCTCGGAGGGGACTTGAACCCAACATCTCTATCTACGGTATAGCGTGCTGCCAATTGCACCACGAGGCCATTGAATCCAAGTCACCTTAAATCCCCCTAGATGTCACGATGCCAGTAGATATCTTGTAATATCTCACGGACACTATATTATTAAACGGCAAGTGCGTAATAGTTAAACTAACATCCATATTAATATGGATATCAATACTAAACCACCGTTGGCGTTAGTAATAATAAAATTACAATTTTCTTGCAATTTCCAACGAAAGTAAATTTGCGTGCTGCGAATTGCACCACGGGGCCATTGAATCCAGCACGCTATACCGGAGATATAATACATGGGCTGAAAAGTCCCGGGCCTAACAAAGAAAACACGTTTTTTTTGGTTCAAAATTAGCTTTATTCATCAACGTAATCTCCATCAAGAGCAACGCAATCATTCCAGCGCCGCTCTAACATTTCAATACCACTTTTGTAGAACGATTTATCTTTTGCCTCAAAATAGGCCTCAGTTTCAGCGATAACCTTTTCATTCGTGCGAAATTTCATACCGGCGAGCATTTTTTTGAGGTCTGTGAACAGCCAGTAGTCGCTGGGAACCAAATCTGGCGAATACGGTGGATGTGGGAGTAATTCGAAGCTCAATTCATGTAGTTTTGCCATTGTTTTGATTGACTTGTGACACGGTGCGTTGTCTTGATGAAACAACATTTTTTCTTTGCCATATGCGGTCGTTTCTTTACAATTTCGGCCTTCAAACGCTCCAATAACGCTATATAATATTCACTGTTGGTGGTATTTCCTTTCTCAAGATAGTCGATGAATATTACACCACGCATATCCCAAAATACCGAGGCCATAACCTTTCCAGCCGATTGTTGTGCTTTCGGGCGCTTTGGACGACGTTCACCAGTTGCTGTCCACTCAAATGTCATTGTCACATATCGACGGAAAAAATCCGGTTTGTTACGTTTAAACATGGCCAAACACTGCTCAGAATCATCAACACGTTCTTGTTTTTGGTCAACAGTGAGCAAACGCGGCACCCACTTTGAACGGAGCTTTCTCATAGTCAAATGCTCATGCAATATAAAGCCAATACGTTCTCTTGATATCTTTATGATGTCAGCTAACTCACGCAACTTCACTTTTCGATCATTCAAAACGATTTTGTGGATTTTTTTGATGTTTTCTGGTGTTACCGCCTCATTTCGACGTCCACTGCGTTCTGCATCATCGGTGTCTCTACGACCGCGTTTGAAGTCAGCAAACCAACGTTTTATTGTTGTTTCTGATGGAGCGGAGTCGCCATAACACTTTTCAAGCCATTACTTCGCTGGAACGGTATTTTTTCCCATCAAGAAGCAGTGTAAAATTAAAACACGGAATTGTTTTTGATCCATTGTTTTGAAAATAATAAAAGTAGCGTGACCCTTAGCACAATAACTCACAAACTAATGAATAGAATATCATGAAATTTTAACAGCTGTCTTTTGAAGGTTAGTACTAACTGAGAGAAAGGTGACTGCAATAAAACTAGCGTCATCTATGTGTTAGGCCCGGGACTTTTCAGCCCGTGTGTTAGAGATGTTGGGTTCACGTCCCCTCCGAGACCGATTTTTTCGGAAATTTAATTACGTTGGAAATTGCAAGAAAATTGTGATTTTATCATTATTAATGCCAACGGTGGTTTAGTGTTGATATCATATATATGTTAGTTGTACAAAAATTACTCTATACCAACCCTCAATTAAATTCATATATTCATGACATCCCGGATTCCACATATATCTAGGGTAATTCATTTGTTTTGTTTGCTGTTTCTGATACCTGCCCAACTTACTTCGTTGTTTATCACGTTGTGTCCTTCGTATTTATTTCACCCCGTTTTCCTTTCATTTGCATCTATTTTCGATTTAATCAGTTCTTTTGAAAACTACTATAACTTTCAATAGTGTCGTTTATTGTAAATAAAACAAGAATAATTAATTTTTATCATCGAACACTTGTAAAATCAGGGGTTTTTAGAAAACACCAAAGTGAAAACTACGCTGTGAGTGAAGAGTTAATGATTTTAAACGTTTTCACATATTTTGCGAAATATACAAATATTTCTAAGGTAATTGACGAACTTAACAGACGCTTAGGGTGTGGTAAAGGAATTTCGTATTCAATTTGAAAAGGAGAAGGTTAGGAAAATCATTCACCTGTTGGGAAAGGGGAAAATAAACTTGTAATCAGCAGAAATATTTACTAACAATTGTACAAAGATCATATACGTAAAGTCAATGGCGGGGCTTCATATTTTCACGGCACTTCATGGAAGACTATCACATAAATGTTATCTTTAATGCTGACGAAACGGGCTTGTTTTACAAACTTACACCTAATCGCACCAACACCTAATATTCTAGAATCTATTTATTTCAAAACATCAAAACGACTAATTAAGTTTTATATATATTTGCTTATTACCTATTGTTATTTATTATTATTATGTGTCTTTTTATTATTTTACAAATAAAAATACATTTTGATAGTATATACATAATCTTTGGTTATATTCTGTTATGACACGCTTCTTTTTTAACGGACTGTATTGTATGGTCCCGACGAATACGTTATAACCGAGTTTTACTGTATTTTCTTTTTGAAAAAGATATAAATTAAAAACAAAATCCAAACTGATGTATTTTAGTTCTTTATACTGGTTTTTTCCAACATTTTATTTAAACGTAATTTCTACAAAATCGATTCATTATAAGTATGGAAAATCTATAGGTGAGCTTTAATAATAATACAGAATATCAATCTTGTATTAAAAACCTACCAACGTTTAATTTTATTTCCATAAGAGCAATACTTCAATGCTTAGGTGAAACGATTTATACTAACCCCGCGCTTTTCAACTATCACGTTCGTAATCATTTCTTTTAGCTAGTAAAAATGTTTAAGATTCTACAACAAAATAAGAATTAATTAAACAATAAAAATATATTTGACATGTCTTCGAAAGATATATTAAGTAAAATACCCTATATATATGCACATATTTAACGCATTAAAGGGTTACAATTTACGCCATAACTAATTCATATTCTAATAATGAATTAAAGTGTTTAACAACACCCTTGAATCCATACACTTGACTGCATGCGGGTTACATTAAGTCCCAACTAGCATAACGTCGGTTTTCTTTAACGGACTCTATACACACATACATATATGTACTTAATTTCCCATGAATAACGAACTTTTCCATCGAGCGTGACGTTTGTGTTTTGTTTTAATGAGCTTCTTAGACAGGGAAAAGTAAAGTAAAAAGAAACTAGCGCAGTCAGGCTTATTTGAAGTTGAGCCGATTGTTGGAGATAGCATTTGTTTTATTAAGAGTATCTGATTAGGTGAGAATATGACATATTTTGCTTTTGGCTCTTTAATTAATAAAATTCGCGATTTAATGAAGATGAAACGGGAATATCAAACAAATGTCAGAAAATTTGAGAATGTTTATAAAACCTTGTCAATTTTTTTTTCTGCTTTTCGATAAGATATTTAATCAATTGTTTTAATCGGACTGTGTTAAAAATATTAATCAAAAAAGAGTATGGTTTCTGTTTTAATCCACTTAATTACTCCAATTTATATTTGTAATACGTCATTTTTGTTTTTACATTTCAAATTTCGGTCGACATAAGAGCACGTAAACAAACTATCATCTTTTACACAATAACAATTGCATTTTAAATAGCAAAAAAAGAGACACGAGAATTAACTAAATAATAACAGCAACAGGTACATAAATATCCCTACACCGGATATTAACTTGTCCTCGTTCATGGACATTCTATATAAATATCTACTTCCTATTACACTTGTATAGGTCCATCAAATTTTACACCTCGTTAATTTTGTATGTTTCCTCTTTCAGAGTCGTTCCGAAATCGGTCGCTTTGATATGGAATGCGGTGACGAATGTAAGAAGCAGGTAAGGCAAAAAGAATTGTAACTCTAACATGTTGTAATATTATTTTTTTCGTTGAATGAAGGATGTTTTTAAAGGAGATTACATTTTTGGGGTATTAATGAGAGAAAATTGGTTTCAAATTTACGTTTATTAGACGCAATATACCGGATGTCCCAATGATAATTAGGACAATCGGTAATACCAGTGAAAATCTTGCTAGCTTTTACAGATAATAGGCAACGATCGTAAACAACGTGATCAGGAAAAATAAAATTTTAAATGTGCCCGTTAGAAGGCGCAGTTTCTAATATTAACAATGAAAATTAAGAAAGATATATTGTCATGTGGTAACAATAGAAGTAAGGAATTATTTGAAACCGAAGAACTCATACTATTTACAACTTTTAGTGGAATTGAATGAATGTGACTTCGTTTTGAAGGACATTTATAATTGATTTAAAAATTGCAACAGGGTCATTAAATTTATATCCAGCGAGTAAAGTTTTCCTTAATTTTCTCGAAAAATTCGAATATAGGGAAGTAAAATGTCTTTCAAATTATGGTTCAGATTAGAGTAATATTACTATAAATTGTAAACTGGTATTCTGACGTTATCGCTATCTAGCTTTTCGATCAAGGTCCAGACTTATCCGGACTTTGAGGAGGTCAAACCATTAATTTCAGTTCTGCTTTCTCCTCTGAAAAGTTTTTACAGATTCGAGCCGTATGTTTGGGGTCATTATCTTGCTGGTATACAAACGGTTCACCTCACAAAATATCACCAGTAGTTGTTCTAGCAAAACAACTCCAAACCATAACACTATCGCCTCCGTATTTGAGGGACAGCACTAAACAGGCCTCGCTAGCTCTTTTCTCTGGTCGCCGACGAACAAAAACTCTCCGTTGCGTACCAAATAATTAAAATCTAGACTCATCGGTCCATAAGACAGCGTTCCAATCATCCAGTGCAATTTGCAAGATCTCTTGCCCATGTTAATTATTTCTCCTTATGCATGCGTTTTAAAAACGCCTTTTTTACGATGCATCCCTTTAAATCTGCTGCTAGCAATCGCCTATGGACAATGATAACAGAAACATTTGTTCGTAGTTGTGTATTAACGCGCATTGCGATATCCGGTACCGTTAGACATCGATCTCTTTTCGAAGTCGTTACTATAAATCTATCTTCAGCTCCAGAAGTCACCCGTAACCTCCTACTTTAACTTTTACCAAAATTTTGTCCTACCTCTTTTCTCCGGGCCAATATGTAATGCACACCTTTCGGTGAAAGCCTTAACTGTAGAGCGATTTCTCTCTCGGTATATCCTACGCCGCCGAAGAATACAAATATTACAACGTTACGGTCAACTGTATGCGTTTTGGCATTTTTACGCTCAATACTTTACCAAATTGTTACAATTGCGCACTGATTTCAAAAAAAATTATTCCGCGCAGGAAAGCCTCTAAGGGTTAATACCTTTACCACGTGCACTAAAAGATTATTGAGGTAGTACTAATCCGTTTGACCAAAAGTAATTGCTGTAGGTATCCTACCCCATCCCTGTCAAACAATAGTCGTATTCTTGCAAGAGCCATAACGTGTTAGGGTCTCGCCAAACGAAAAATGAAGGAAGTGGTGTACGTCAAACCAGCAAGCCAGATCTCATAAGCACTCTGGCTTTCAATCTTAAGATAAGAGCTTCGTAAAAATACTCGTAAATCAACTAAGCACATAATCTGCAGATCAAAACATGGACAGAAAGGCAGAATATCAACCATAACCAAACATGCATTTAGTGAATACTACAGCACTCCATTTCACTCTAATAACTCTACATTATAGTCATATAACACATGGGCTGAAAAGTCCCGGGCCTGGTTCAAAATTAGCTTTATTCATCAACGTAATCTCCATCAAGAGCAACGCTCTAACATTTCAATACCACTTTTGTAGAACGGTTTATCATTTGCCTCAAAATAGGCCTCAGTTTCAGCGATAACCTCTTCATTCGTGCGAAATTTCTTACCGGCGAGCATTTTTTTAAGGTCTGCGAACAACCAGTAGTCGCTGGAGGCCAAATCTGGCGAATACGGTGGATGTGGGAGCAATTCGAAGTTCAATTCATGTAGTTTTGCCATTGTTTTGATTGACTTGTGACACGGTGCGTTGTCTTCATGAAACAACATTTTTTTCTTTGCCATATGCGGTCGTTTCTTTGCAATTTCGGCCTTCAAACGCTCCAATAACGCTATATAATATTCACTGCTGATGGTATTTCCTTTCTCAAGATAGTCGATGAATATTACACCACGCACATCCCAAAATACCGAGGCCATAACCTTTCCAGCCGATTATTGTGCTTTCGGGCGCTTTGGACGAGGTTCACCAGTTGCTGTCCACTCAGATGACGATCGTTTTGATTCCGGAGTGAAGTGATGGATCCACGTTTCATCCATTGTCACATATCGACGCACAAATTCCGGTTTGTTACGTTTAAACATGGCCAAACACTGCTCAGAATCATCAACACGTTCTTGTTTTTGGTCAACAGTGAGTAAACGCGGCACTCACTTTGAACAGAGCTTTCTCATAGTCAAATGCTCATGCAATATAAAGCAAATACGTTCTTTTGATATTTTTACGGTGTCAGCTAACTCACGCAACTTCACTTTTCGATCATTCAAAACGATTTTGTGGATTTCTTTGATGTTTTCTGGTGTTACCGCCTCATTTGGACGTCCACTGCGTTCTGCATCATCGGTGTCTCTACGACCACGTTTGAAGTCAGCAAACCATCGTTTTATTGTTGTTTCTGATGGAGCGGAGTCCCCATAACACTTTTCAAACCATTGCTTCGCTTGAACGGTATTTTTTCCTATCAAGAAGCAGTGTAAAATTAAAACACGAAATTGTTTTTGATCCATTGTTTTGAAAATAACAAAAGTAGCGTGACTCTTAGCATAATAACTCACAAACTAATGAATAGAATATCATGAAATTTTAACAGCTGTCTTTTGAAGGTTAGTACTAACTGAGAGAAAGGTGACTGCAATAAAACTAGCGTCATCTATGTGTTAGGCCCGGGACTTTTCAGCCCATGTGTTAGGTAAGGGGCGAGGTTCTTGATATGTGTGGATAGAGATTATCCAGAAGAATATCCATCTCATCAAGCTAACACACAGGTGTTCATGATGCCTCTGATGAACACCAACAGAGCCCTACTCTCATATGTTATAGCACCCCATAGTATAACTCTCACGGCTCCAATTAACAAACCATCATCAACTGGGAATAAATTCAACATACTTTCAACGAATTCTTTAACGTTTTGCTTTTTTTCCATAGGCGGTCTTATACTTACGAGCAATAGTGTTCTTTACATAATCTTTCCCCACTAGATCTACATATATTTCACTTTGCGCTTTTGAGCAAGCATTTCCTGTTGCACGAAACGCTAACTGCACCAATTACGCGGGGAGGTTTTTAAAATTGTTACAATTAAAAGTGGGTTTCAGCCTTAATTGCGGGTATACAGCGTGAACAAATGAAATAGGTGCACTACTTATTATATTCACCGGTTTAGTCATATTTTTTTATGAACTAATTACAAAAAACTCTAAAACGGAAGTGGCGAATGTATAGTTTCTAAGAATTTGTCGTAATCTGCTCCTAGATTCTTTCCTGCAATTGTTAGATGACGCTTTGTTATTTTTCAGCTTCGTAGAGGCATCTACCAAAGTAAACGTTGAACTTTTAATTCATTTTTCGCGAACTGCGAAAGTTGTTCGTCCATTAATTGGCGTTATAGTCTGTAAAAAATTATTTACAACCGCATCTTCTTAAGCGGTTTAAGTGGGTTAATCGTTCAGCATTTTAGAAGATTATCGTCTTCGTCCATTCAATTGTTCTAATTAAGAATGGACACAAATTAATTAATAAGCTTTTTTATTGTTTTTTTTTTCACTATACTCGCGAAAAAGAGAAGAATGAAATATGGCATTGGTACGATGAGATCGTTTTCTATAAATACGTTGTGTGTAAATAAATGTTTATGAATTAGATTGTGCGAGTCTTCCGTCTAATATACAGGGTGAATCGACGGCTTGACAAAGTTGGTTTATTCTACAAGGAAGAATCAAAATTTGATCTGATTATTGTTTATCGCTACTGTATCTTGACTCCAGCTTTCAAGCTTCGAAACAGATTGCAAATGAATGTTTTAGTTTTTCATTGAATAATGGTGATTTATTTCAAAATATATACGAGGGATGTCATTTAAGTTTTGCATACTGGGACATAGAGGGCGTCACTAATCAAATATCAGTAGTAAAAATTCCACCTTTAATTAACCTAAATCCAAAGCTTCGGTCAGTGCAGTGTTGTAGCTAGAACAAACTATCAAAGTTGACAAGTTAGTTGAAAAATTGTGTGTAACATTTGCACAGATAATGAATCTTGGATCTACGCGTATAAGCCCGAAAGTAAACAGCAATCCACCGTATGGATCTTCCAAGATGAGCTAAACCCAACAAAATTTGTTCGCGTCGGAAGCACCTCGAACCAAATGGTCGCCTGTTTTTTTGGGATAAACGGGCATGTGGCTACCGTGCTACTAGAGAATCGTAGAATGGTCAATTCTGAATGGTACGCAACCATTTGTTTGCTAGAAGTCTTTGAGGAAATAAGAGAAAAGGATCAGCGATGTAGAATCATTCTTCACCCTGACAATCCGAACTGTCACACATCGACCCAAACAATTCGATATTTAACCGGTCAAAACATCGAATTGATGGGTTATCCACCATACAGTCATGATTTGTCACCCAATGATTTACTTTTTACTTCCATCCGTGAAGAATAAACTATGTGATCAACGATTTTCGACGCCAGAAGAAGCAGTTGATGCGTTCAAAATCCATGTTTTGGAGATACTCCAATCGGAATGGAAAAGGTGCTATGAAAATTGGTTCGAACGCATGCAAAAATGCATTTTTCAATTACAAATATTTATTTTTATTTATTATTCCGATACATCAAATCCAGCGTCGCCATTATCAACCGTGGTACAATACCGAGATTATCTATTGTTTTACGTATTAAATCTACAATGTTAGGAAAATACAAAAAAAAACATAATACGCAATATTTTCAGGGAAAATTTAAATACTTCAGATCCAAAGCGAAAAATCTTATTTCGGTGTCTTATCGGCATTATCTTGATGATGTTGAAAATACTCTTTGTAGTGATCCAAAACAATTCTGGTCATTTATTCATCGCAGACGAGGACGTACCAGAATACCTTCACTTGTGAGATTTGATGATACGGAATACTTCGCATCTATAGATATCGTTAATATCTTTGGTGAATACTTCAGTAGTGTATATATTGACTCAAAAAATAACAACTTGCCTACGTTCAATGATACCTCAAGCTGCATTTACTGCCATGACATTGGAGGAAATTAAACAAGTTCTTAAACGATCAAAGAATTCGTTCACATCAGGTTCATATGGTGTTCCAGGCTTTATTCTGAGAGACTGCGCTTATATTTTTGCGAAACGGTCTTATCGGATTTTCAACTTAACATATATTAAGATCTTTTACATTCCCGTTTGGAAACTTTTCCATGTCTGTCCCGTAATGAAGATGAATGAATGATATTAGAAATTACCGACCGATTTCCTTGCTTTGAAATTTTTCTAAAGCGTTTGGACAGGTCTTGTTTACACAGTTATATCGTCAGGTTCGTGGAATGATATCTGTTAATCAACAAGGGTAGATGAAGCAGCGTTCTACAATTACTAAACTTGCTTATTTCATACAGTATGTAACCGAAGCGTTGGATGTTAAAGGTCAAGTGGATACAATCTATTTGGATTTTCAAAAAGCTTCCGATCAAATTGATCAGTATGTTCTCCTTCAAAAGTTGCAATAATTTGGACTTTACCAATCTTCGTGCTCATTGTTTGAATCTTACGTTACCAATCGGCAATTTCAAGTGTGCTACAGAAACTTTATATCTTCCAAACATGTTGCTACATCAATTATAGTTCACGGTTCCAATCTCGATCCCCTACTATTTCTTCTATTCATTAATGATATCGTTGATAGTGTGAGAGGTAGGGTCCTGATGTATGCTGACGATGTTGTCTACCATTGACACTCCCTGTGATTGTGTACTGCTTCAGAAAGATACCTGCGACATCTCTGCTGGTGTAGAGTAAATAGGTTATTTTTAGCCGGTATTTTTTCAATACACTATTGGGGAGACAGTGTTGCGGATCGCTTCACAGGTTAGAGATTTGAAGGGGTGCTTTTTAACGTTTTAATGAGGTCTCCCATTTCCTTGATGTGTTCCAAGTTTAATCAAATCGCGGACCTTTCTCTTATTATTATTATTATTATTGTTATTATTATTACATAAATAGCAACCCTCGTATACGACTCCTTCGTTATGACTCTCTTTTCGTATTACTTCTGCTAGAAAAATATTTTCAAAAGGAAATACTTTTTTAAGTCAAAAAAACAATCCTATATTACATCTTCGGCATACACCGTCATCAACAAAAATAATCCAAAGCCTCTCATTGGTACGGGAATTAAACATTACAATCTTTTGTTTACTTCTTCGCTAGTGGGGGTTAGATCTATTCTCTCGTTTTCTGCGTACGTTCCATCCTTCGATGTTAATAATTAATTACTTTTAATTAATATTTAACTTTATCTCGGCGACAAAAATGTCATCAATATGCTATCGAATCTGCGGAATATTAATTTCAACATTGTTCTCTTGTACTTGTGCTCGGTCGTAAAACGAATTAATTGGCTTGATTGCAAGAAATATCGTTGATAAAGTGTCAATATACCTTCTCATCATTAATATTGTGTTTATAAACAAATAGTAACTGCGTTCCTTTACAATAAATTTTTATGAACTTTACATGAAATAAAAGTTATACTGTCCAGATACGACTCTTAAAACTTTATCACGCAGAAATTCCATGATAGGTTACAAGCAATGTGTATATTTGCTTTAATTAATATTAATAAACATATGTGTACGTATGTGACTAGCGAAATCTATCTTGGAATGTTCCGCGGAATAAAGTGACAATTAAAGGGACTTACCACTGCAAAAGCGACATCTGTATGTACATAGATGATTGCGTACAAGACAAGTATATACTTTTTTCTTGCGTAAACTTTCCACATATTACTGAGAAGCAATTTTGTTAACTCACTTTTTTCTAGAGATTACAATTATAGGTTTGCATTGCTGTTTTTATTTTTATTGAGTAATAATATCGATATTAGACGTACTAGATCTAATATAGCCTTGAAATAATGTAATTTTTATTTATGGCAAAGATATACGTGGGGAATGCGAAATATATTATGTGCTTGCAACAAATATTTTCGTTTTTCCCTGGCTAATAACATTCATCACTACACTATGGGACAAGTTCCAATAAATGATCATCTTTATACACTACTGCTCGTAATAGTATGGACACTTACTATCAAATGCAAAATTTTTGCTTCAAAACTTTAAACAAAACAATTATAAGAAAAATATTTATTCATCTACAAGTTATTGCATATGTGTGCACAAAAGAATAACGAATAATTAAGATTAGAAAGCATAAACTAAGATATACTTGCTTCTCATCGAAAAATCCACCTCTCGATTTAATAACTGCTCACATAATTCGTGGTATTCTTTCTAGCAGTTTCCCCAGTGTATATTGTTCCACTCTCTCTGCAATACCGTCCATGGGTTTTCGATGCTGCACATTCTCTTCTAATTCGTCTGTCCAGTTCGTTCCACAGAAGCTCTATCGGATTAAGATCTGGATTCTGGGTGGCCTCCCCAGAGTCATTATTTTTAATATCCATTCATTCTCAAAATGGTTGCCTATTATGCCCAATTCGGATGCTAGAGCATTTTCTTCTAATATCTCGCGATAATTTTTCTTCCTCGTTATTCCACTAACTTTGTACAAGGTCCCCTGCTCCACTTAATGAAAGACAATCCCATACATTAACGGAACCACTACCTTTCTTTATTGTCGGTATAATACATCCAGGAAGCATTTTCGCGTCTTTCTAGCGCCTGACAAAATGTTCTGCGGTTTTGACCAAACACTTCATATTTGGACTAATCAGTCCATAGTACGTTTCTGCATTGTTCTATTGTCCAATCTTTGGAAATATTAGCCCATTGAAGACGTTTTTGTTTATTTCCACGACGTAGAAACGGTTTCCGTGTAGCAATATGGCTGTTTGCTTTTTTAAAAGACGTTGTACCATTCCAACGGATATCTTCGTGTTTCTAACCCGATTTGTTTCTGCCGTCATTTCAGGAGCCGCTAATCGTCTATTTCTCTTACTAAATTTTATGCGTTCATCGTCACCCCTGGACGATTTTTGCTGGCAAGTGCACCAGCGAAGAGTTGAATTTATTGTGGATTTTTTAGATTAGGTCTTTTCGTCTTTTTTTCAATTATTCCCTATTCTCTATACGTTATTTTCTTTTTCCAAGTTGTTGAATTTTGACGTTCTTTTTTTGGAATTTTAAATGACTATTTATCAAGATTAAAGGTTAAAAAAATTTACTGCTCCGAAAGAAATGATTTCTTCTATTTTAGGTTAAATACTTTTAAAACTCCCCTTGTATTGTATGTAAGTAGAACATTGTAACAGCTACGCTTAACAATGCCTAGAGGGAAATGATTATGTAAACATTGTTAATTGTCGGTTTCGCATGCATATTAACCGAGTAAACGGGTTACATCGACCAGCAGGTGGACGAAAACGCAAATTAAATTAATGATTTTCGTATTTCACGGCTATAAGCAATTGTTATTGTTTTAGGATCAGATCTTTTGTGATTAAAAACCTTTTTGTTATAGGATCTTCAACAGTCCCCATTGTACACTAGGGTGACAGAATAAAATAGACACCTACTAATTAAAAAAAGATTCTATTCACGTTATATATACAAAATATTTTAAAATTTTTAAATTAGACTAATATTTTGTCGATCCACCTTTACATGCGTGAAGTCGTCGTGGCATAGAATCTATTAAATGATGAATGGTGTCTTCTGGAACATTTAACCACTCTTCTGTAACAGCTGCCACGACTTCTTCCTTATTGCTGGGTTTTCGGGGTCGTTTCGCCATATTTGTCTGGATTATGTGCCAAAAACATTCTCTATCGGATGATGATCTGGTGATTGGCCTGGCCATGGTAAAATCCGAATCCCCTGTTCCTCTTTCCATGTGGTTGTTGTTCTTGCTTTGTGGCAGGGTGCTCCATCCTCCATAAAAGTGGCGTCTTCTTTAGATAAAATGGCGTTGTCGAATATCGGTAGTAGTCCTTCTGTTAATATTTGGATATATTTTGCCGCATTTATATTTCCGTCGCAGATTACTAATTGCGATCTTCCACCATACCATATCGCGCCCCACACCATGCTGTTCCCACCGCCGTATTTCACCGTCTGATGCAAAAATTTGTCGTCCAGTTGCCGGGATGAACGTCTCCATACACACGTACGACCACTATCACTGAATTGGCAGTATCTGCTTTCGTCTGAAAAAATGACAGACCGCCAAAACTCTTCGGGCTTCGTTCGCATTTCGATTGCCCAAGCCATTCGGCGCCGTTTTTGAAACGCCATAAGGAGAGGTTTTTTCTTTGCCACCCTTTTATACATCCTCACACTGTGGCGGTATCGCAGAACGGTGCGCTGACTTTTCTGTAAAGCTGCCGCAAGCTCAGCTGTACTTTTTCGCGGTTCTCTTAACACTTCGCGCACAAGCACCCTTTTACTTCTTTCAGAAGGTCCGGCACGACCTGGTCTCGGCTCCAGTGTTGTTTTTTCCTTCCGTTTAAATTGTGTAATCACACGGTTAACTGTGGACAATGTAATATTTAAAAATTTACTCATTTCACCTTGCGAAGTGCCGCGTTCACTCCGGTCAACGATGCGACCCCGGGTGAAGTCGCTGATATCACTCGAACCTTGTAAGCGAGGCATAGTTATAGCGATACTAAACTATGACGAATTCCTTCCGATACATCTACCCCTACCCTAATGACAAGAGAAAGTTCTTAATTCGTTTAGAATTTAGCTGTTTACATATTTATAACGCTTTACCTACTGTTCCAAAGTGATTTCAAACAAAACAAGAAATATGACCTTAGTTGAGTGTAGGCTTTCACGACCGTCGTCCATAGTAGAAATGTTTTTCGGATTTTCTCGTGTATTTACGTTGTTTCACTTGACGTTTCGCCAATCATGCTGTCAGCTTCTTCAGAAGGTTTCTAAAGACTGTGACCTTTTCCGATGTGGTTCATTCCAATTCTAAATAATAATAATGGCTTTATTACCCAATAACACCGTCTTATTGTATACCTCCATCAAGGTAAACTCCATCACTTTTGAAAGAAAGATATTTTAACAATTTGCGCTGGATACAGATCTAAAGAATCAGATATATATATATATATATATATAAAGGATGCCAAATCAAAGAAGGGTATACCACTTTGTTCATCACGTAGGCAAAATAGAGTGTATTAAGTAAAATTATCTGTTGAAAATACTTGGACATTTGCATTATAAAACCAAGGGCTTTACAAGTGAAATTAGCATCGAACAAGTCTCCAAGAGCTGCAGATTTAGTCCTGCACAATCGGTTTATGGCTTTCTTAACTTCGCTATTATATCTAAATATATTTTGACGTTATCAGCATAACAGAGAGCTGGACAATCGACTTGGAGAAGCAAATGGTTGCGTAAATAACAGGAATAGCAGTGGACCTAAGTTAGATCCCTGCGGAACTCCGGCAGTTAAGAGAAATATTCATTATAGTCTATGTAGTATTTACATTGATATAGATATGATTGTATGAGCTCCCGGAGAGAAGGAACTAAACCAAATGCGGCCAATTTATCTAGAAGAATTTTATGATCGATTAGATCAAAAGCTTGATGTAGATCAATATAAATTACGTCAACTTGACCGCGGTTATCCTCACTAACACGTTGTGTGTATTGTGGCTAAATTAATTTCCTTCTTAAAGTAAATTCATCACTATTTAATCGCTGCCAACTTAAATATGTCTCCTTTTGCAATCGGACGTGATGATGATACACATTTCGGGTCATATTTTCATGAAATCGAGGAGCTAAACCATCCGCAGCCAACAATATCGTCTACGACGATGTCAGTACGAGGCCCATTTTATTGAATAGGACGCAATCATTTCGATTTTTTAAGTGGAAAGGTCAACAGTGGATAATTGTGCTGCGGTCTGAATGGACCGTAAATATTGCGAGGACATTTACAGCGCTGCTATCCATTGTTGTGAGAGGCATAATTCAATTCGAGTTGCATGACTTTAAGTGACACCTAACCTAGCGCCTACTCAAGACGTGGTACTCAACGTGAGCAACGTATTACGTATGTAGATTGAACGTTACGGATGTAATTTGGATTTAGACTAATGCGACACTTCAATTCGTAGATTGTGATAGCAAATTCTGCGACAAATATAAGCGAGTTTATCAACGTTTAGATCAGTGGCGGAGATTCAAATCGAAATTCCCCCTTCCACTACCACAATTATCAAATTCGCCTTCCTCACAAACATTTATTAATAAAAAGGTTTCCTTTAAAATGGAAAACACCCAATAAACTATATGACTTTCATTTCATCATTGATGATTCCATTATTTTGTTGTATAATATTTTTCTGGGATTTCATACTTTACCAAATAGGAAGGCTTATCAACTGTTTTGTTCTTTCATTCCAAATGTGCTTTAAAATAATGTAAAATACGCTAACAGTAGTGTAACTGTAACAGTGCTGTGGTGTGCTTGTTGTAAATTGCACAGAATGTAGTAATAGTTATTGTAACACATGGGCTGAAAAGTCCCGGACCTAACACATAGATGACGCTAGTTTTATTGCAGTCACCTTTCTCTCAGTTAGTACTAACCTTCAAAAGACAGCTGTTAAAATTTCATGATATTCTATTCATTAGTTTGTGAGTTATTGTGCTAAGAGTCACGCTACTTTTGTTATTTTCAAAACAATGGATCAAAAACAATTTAGTGTTTTAATTTTACACTGCTTCTTGATGGGAAAAAATACCGTTCAAGCGAAGCAATGGCTTGAAAAGTGTTATGGGGACTCCGCTCCATCAGAAACAACAATAAAACGTTGGTTTGCTGACTTCAAACGTGGTCGTAGAGACACCGATGATGCAGAACGCAGTGGACGTCCAAATGAGGCGGTAACACCAGAAAACATCAAAAACTCCACAAAATCGTTTTGAATGATCGAAAAGTGAAGTTGCGTGAGTTAGCTGACATCGTAAAGATATCAAAAGAACGTATTGGCTTTATATTGCATGAGCATTTGACTATGAGAAAGCTCTGTTCAAAGTGGGTGCCGCGTTTGCTCACTGTTGACCAAAAACAAGAACGTGTTGATGATTCTGAGCAGTGTTTGGCCATGTTTAAACGTAACAAACCGGAATTTTTGCGTCGATATGTGACAATGGATGAAACATGGATCCATCACTTCACTCCGGAATCAAAACGATCGTCATCTGAGTGGACAACAACTGGTGAACCTTATCCAAAGCGCCCGAAAGCACAACAATCGGCTGGAAAGGTTATGGCCTCGGTATTTTGGGATGTGCGTGGTGTAATATTCATCGACTAGCTTGAGAAAGGAAATACCATCAACGGTGAATATTATATAGCGTTATTGGAGCGTTCGAAGGCCGAAATTGCAAAGAAACGATCGCATATGGCAAAGAAAAAAAATTGTTTCATCAAGACAACGCACCGTGTCACAAGTCAATCAAAACAATGGCAAAACTACATGAATTGAACTTCGAATTGCTCCCATATCCACCGTATTCGCCAGATTTGGCTCCCAGTGACTACTGGCTGTTCGTAGACCTCAAAAAAATGCTCGCCGGTAAGAAATTTCGCACGAATGAAGAGGTTATCGCTGAAACTGAGGCCTATTTTGAGGCAAAAGATAAATCGTTCTACAAAAGTGGTATTGAAATGTTAGAGCGTTGCTCTTGAAGGAGATTACGTTGATGAATAAAGCTAATTTTGAACCAAAAAAACCGTGTTTTCTTTGTTAGGCCCGGGACTTTTCAGCCCATGTGTTAAATACTGTATAAATAGTGGTTTAAGTTTTGCACTAGGTTACACCCTAATAGGGGTTTCTTACATTATTAGTATGGACCTCCATGAATAAATCCTAGTTAATTCTAGTATTAAATGGTATCAATTTTGATTTACTGTATTGAAAGCTACATACAAAGGCGAAGTCAATCCTGTAGAAGAAAGAGCCGTAACAAAATACCTCCAGAAAAAGGGCATGACGCCAACTCAAATTCATAAAGACATTATGGCAACAATTGGCGAGTCCGCAGTTCTTATGATATAGTCAAACGCTGGTGTCGAGATTTTAAATGCGGATTATGTTGATCATAAAAGAAATCGGGTGTTGATTTGTGAGCGTCTTTTGGAAAGTTACCAAGTCAACAAAGAGAACTTCTTTAGTCGGTATATGACCATAGATGAGTCATGGGTGCACCACGATGATCTCGAGAGAGACTGGAAACATCACGGTTCCCCTCCTCCACGCAAATCTAAAGTCGTGTCTCTGCTGGAAAGGTTTTGCTATCTGTGTTTTAGGATGCTCAAGGAATAATCCTGACTGAGTACTTTCAAAACGGACAGAGCATTACAGACGCTATTAAAGAGAAACGTCGAGGAAATTTAAGCCACGGTGTGCCGTTCCATGTAGATAATGCTCCTATCCATACATCCAGTATTGCTATGGCTGCTATACACTATGCAGGCTTTGAATTAGTAGAGCATCCGCCATATTGTTGATTAAATCCATGCCATAAGAACCAAGAGTGGCAATATCGAGTTTTGAGCTAGTATCCTGTATTTTTTTCTTGTAAAAATATAATTTCTTTTATCATACCTGCTTAATAAAATTTCAAAAATTAGTTTCTGTTTTCATTCATCATAACAATTGTTTCTTGGAGTATATTGGGATATATTTAAAGTTTCTTTAGTTATAAAATGATTCTTGTGCCACAAAAATGCGATACACAAACAACCAAGAGAACATTATCGTATAGAAACTTGTGCATCTTAAAAAGGAACGAGTATAGCAACATGGAACTAAAAATAATAGTTCCGAAAATCTAGTATCCAGGCAAAATCATAAATAACAAATAATAAATTCTCTCGCAAAATCTAAACTATCATCTACCTCACGTATGTACATTATCTATAATGATGCCGCCATCAAAGGAAACAGGAAGTTTGGTGAATAGGTCTGAATGAAAAAATCGACATACAATTAACTGACCTACCTTGCAATTCAATGGATTTAATTTTTCAAGCTCCATCCTACGTAAAAGAGCGTTAAATTGTATATACCGTATGTTACAAAATTTAAAAATTATCCAATTGTAATATAGAAAAAATAATTATCCATTAATAAACACGACAAAGTGGGGCAAGTTTCAGTATCGTGTGGAGAACAAAGTAGAGGGGTGAAGCGCGCGGCATGGAGAAATATGTTAAAATAGGTGCTTAATATTATATCATTACAGTTTTCACGTATTTTCAAATGTTTAGAAATGAATTCCATCCAGATTACTTCCCTTGTGTCAATTTTTAGTATTAAAATATCATTCGGTGAGTCTTGAACCAAATCAGGGATGAGAGAAATTTTGACGAATCTTCAAAGGGTTACCCCTTACGTTTTTTGCGAGAAATCACACTATCTACGGCGGAAGGCGGAAAAAATGAAAGAGTAATACGAAAATTAGAAAGTGCTATTGACAAGGATTCAGATTTTCTCATACTAAGTCAAATTTGTGAAGGTGCGTCGAAAGATCTACTAAGTTGCCGCAAGGATTACTTTCAAATTTGCAAATGTAACATCACTCAATGTGAAACGGTCATTTTCATCATTCAAAAATATTTATTCCGCACGCCGTGTTCATTTGACTGAAAAAAGTGTGGAAAAATATTTAATGAGTCTAATGTTTAATAGATGCCACCCAGTTTGTGATTTCGCGGAAACTTCTTAAAACACTAAGTGATTCAGTACGATATACGAGGAGACGTCCAGAAGTTCGTGGAATGGAGGGATGGAGTGGGGATAGGGGCGCGCGCTAGATGTCTGTTCTGATTGGTGACTCATCATTAGTATATAAGTTAAGTTGCAGCCCTATAGCGTCAGTCGTTTGCGAATAGTTGCCTGCTAAACAAGTCAATCCGGAAGAAAACTGAAACTATGGAGGAAATTGAACACCGTGCTGTGATAAAGTTCCTTACAAAGCAAGGAAAGAACGCCCAAACCATATTGAATGAAATGGAAACCGTTTATGGGGAACAGTGTCCTAGTAAATCAATGATTTATAAGTGGCATGGTTTTTTAAACATGGTCGGGAGTCGATTGAAGATGACCCCCGCTCAGGACGGCCAGTTGAGGCCACCACATCAGACATCGTCGAAAAAGTGCAAAAATTTTTACTGCAAGATGCCCGTTTGAAGAAAAAACAATTATCTGCATTAGTTGGAGTATCACATACCACCATTTTGCGTATCCTACATGACCAGTTGGGTATGACAAAAGTCAGCGCAAGATGGGTACCGAGAATGCTCACGCCGCTGCAGAAACAGCAGCGCGTCTGTGCGTCCAAACAATTTTTGGAGCTGTGTGGGGACAAACCTGCACAGATTTTGGAGCGGATTGTTACCGGAGATGAAACATGGGTTCATCACTTTGAGCCTGAGTCCAAACAGAAGTCCATGCAATGGCATAAAAAGGGGACACTACCGCTAAAGAAATTCAAAGTGTCAGAATCGGCTGGAAAGTTGATGGCTACTGTTTTTTGGGATTGTGAGGGGATATTATTGATTGATTACAAAGAAAAAGGTAGGAGCATAACCGGAGAATATTACGCAGCGATATTAGAAAAATTAAAGGAGGCCATCAAGGAAAAACGTCGAGGAAAATGGACCAAGGGTGTGTTGCTCTTGCAAGACAATGTGCCGGTTCACAAGCATGGCTTTCAATCAATAGTCCATCCACCCTACAGTCCAGACCTGACATCTAGTGATTTTTATTTGTTCCCCGATTTAAAAAAAGACTTACGTGGAAGAAAGTTTTCCGACGACAATGAGGTAAAGGAGGCAATTTTGGGTCGTTTTGAGGCGAAAGATAAAAAATATTTTTATGATGGTTTAGAAAAATTAATTCATAGATCTAATAAATGTATTGTTCTTAAGGGTGATTATATTGAAAAGGAATAATAGATTTATTGTTTTATTTTATTTAAAACCCTTTCATTCCACGAACTTCTGGACCTCCCCTCGTATAATATATTTTTTATTATTATTTTATGTGTTATGACAGTCACGATCATAGATGATGCGAGTACGTAAACGTTACCGAACAGTAGCCTACATACAGCCGCTCGGCCTCTCCACGTTATTCATCGCTCTGCAGTGTAACTTGCCCCATTTTGCCGAGACTATCCATTAATCAAGTAGACATCGCCCGATAGCTACTTTAATCGATTTCTTCGACGTTACCATTTCGAAAACATCGTTCGCGCCAGATCCTAAATCAATTTAACGCGCCAAACAATTTCCTAAAACGATTAGCTACGCTTTTTAACCCAATTACGTACAATTCGTTAGACTCAGTAGTCTACATTGTACGTCCGTACATATACATACGTGAAAGAAGTGTATTACAAACATTCATAAGACGTCTTGACCCTGCCCTGACCTGATACTCTCAGATGCAGATAAACATTGGCTCCTGTAAATACACCACACACACGCATAATAGACACAAAAGCAAAATTGGTTCGGAGGTGCTTACGTACGCATTTTTAGAAAAAAGCACTTGAACAAAATTCATTTACGTATTCAATAGACTTTAAGTTTGAATGGAGGCAGCAGACAGACATGGCAAAGGATGCGTATACGTGAATGTAGATAATAGAATAGAGATAGGCAAGGAACGAAAAAAATAGATTATTGAGAAATGTGTAAGTGGATAACGTTTAGAGAGACGCAAACTTTAAAGAACACATAGAACATTTGTAATAATAAAGGAACTACTTCCGGAATTCGACCGTGTCATGAAAAATAAGAAGAAAAAGAGATAAAAAGAATGATAAAGAGTGAGGGGACGTGAAATAGAAAGAAAGGTGAAAAGAATAAGAGAAAGAAATAGAGACAATTTATTCCTTCTTTTAGAAATACATTAAGTTCTTCAAATTAGAAGAATATACCATTTAAAATCTTACAAATACTGATGTTATGGTAGCTTGGAAAATGAAAATTTTATGCACACAACACTTCCGTTCCCGAAATATTCAATTCCCATTCATAACCTAATTGGATTGCGTTAGCATAGAAAGATAAAAAAAATGTCCCTAATAGGTTCATTGATTTGAATTAATTTACATACAGAGTTCTGGGCGTACGCAACGCTAACCAGCGTGTTATGTGACCGAGGCTTAGGTCCAGCGTGGAAGTACATACGTCTAGTTCCGTGGGAAAGTGGTCATTGCTCATATGTATGTAAATAGATACGGGGTACTTCGTGGTGTACGAACACGGAATATGTATTGTAGAAGGCATCGTGTGTGGATATAACCTTCCTTTTTATTTTGCGAAGCCTTTCCTATACGCGGACCAATTGGAGTATCCGGTTTTGACATGTCTCTCGATCCGTTTAAAGGATTGTTTACACAACAACGAAATCGCGTCTGGAGTTACAGAATGTCTATGTACGAAAAGCTTTTTTTGTGAATTTCCGAACTTGGCTCCAGTTTGTAATCGAATACCTACGTATTGTAATACTTCTACAATATGCACAGCGAAATTTTTATACAGTAGACGCTCGATTATGTGAACGGTATCAGCCAAGCACTGTTCACATTACTGAAAGTTTACATTAGCGAGCCTTAGTTCATTTATAAAGAGATTACATAAGAGAAAATATGTATGTTTATTAAAAAATAGATTTTGAACAATGAATAACATAATACATAACACATGGGCTGAAAAGTCCCGCGCCTAACACATAGATGACGCTAATTTTATTGCAGTCACCTTTCTCTCAGTTAGTACTAACCTTCAAAAGGCAGCTGTTAAAATTTCATGATATTCTATACATTAGTTTGTGAGTTATTGTGGTAAGAGTCACGGTACTTTTGTTATTTTCAAAACAATGGATCAAAAACAATTTCGTGTTAATTTTACACTGCTTCTTGATGGGAAAAAAATACCGTTCAAGCGAAGCAATGGCTTGAAAAATGTTATGGGGACTCCGCTCCATCAGAAACAACTATAAAACGTTGGTTTGCTGACTTCAAACGTGGTCGTAGAGACACCGATGATACAGAACGCAGTGGACATCCAAATGAGGCGGTAACACCAGAAAACATCAAAAAAATCCACAAAATCGTTTTGAATGATCGAAAAGTGAAGTTGCGTGAGTTAGCTGACATCGTAAAGATATCAAAAGAACGTATTGGCTTTATATTGTATGAGCATTTGACTATGAGAAAGCTCTGTTCAAAGTGGGTGCCGCGTTTGCTCACTGTTGACCAAAAACAAGAACGTGTTGATGATTCTGAGCAGTGTTTGGCCATGTTTAAACGTAACAAACCGGAATTTTTGCATCGATATGTGACAATGGATGAAACATGGATCCATCACTTCACTCCGGAATCAAAACGATCGTCATCTGAGTGGACAGCAACTGGTGAACCTCGTCCAAAGCGCCCGAAACCACAACAATCGGCTGGAAAGGTTATGGCCTCGGTATTCTGGGATGTGCGTGGTGTAATATTCATCGACTATCTTGAGAAAGGAAATACCATCAACAGTGAATATTATATAGCGTTATTGGAGCGTATGAAGGCCGAAATTGAAAAGAAAAAAATTTTGTTACATCAAGACAACGCACCGTGTCACAAGTCAATCAAAACAATGGCAAAACTACATGAATTGAACTTCGAATTGCTCCCATATCCACCGTATTCGCCAGATTTGGCTCCCAGTGACTACTGGCTGTTCGTAGACCTCAAAAAAATGCTCGCCGGTAAGAAATTTCGCACGAATGAAGAGGTTATCGCTGAAACTGAGGCCTATTTTGAGGCAAAAGATAAATCGTTCGACAAAAGTGGTATTGAAATGTTAGACCGGCGCTGAAATGATTGCGTTGCTCTTGATGGAGATTACGTTAATGAATAAAGCTAATTTTGAACCAAAAAAAACGTGTTTTCTTTGTTAGGCCCGGGACTTTTCAACCCATGTGTTATTATATTAAAAAATAAATTTTATATTATTTTGAAAAACAATGTCGTATTTTTGTTTGCGTAAATTTACGCTTGGTATTTTCTAATGCCATTGCCCCTTTACGGAGCATTAAAATATCGGTATATAATATGTCTTTTTCTGCAGCCCAATCTAACGCTTGATTAAAAATTCCTACAGCTTGCGCGTCACTCACAGTATTTTTTATTTCAATCGGAAACATGATTATCCCTTTGTTTTAAAGACTATTTATACAGACGATTTTCCATTCTAGGTGCTTGGGCTTTTTTTAAAGTTCTGCGATTTTCCGGGCCTCCGTATGTATCTGACACACGTTGTAAAATATGTGACTTGAATCGCTTAATTTTACAGATCTCTAACTCTGTGCACACTCTATAGAATTTTTTTAATATTATTTTATCTTGCATTTTGTGGTTCAACATGTACTTCGATGCATAATTTGCCCAAGATATTAAGAAAACCAAAGACTGTTTAAAAGTTCATATGAATCTATAAAAATTTCTAAACTATAGTAATATAAATGTTGCAAACAATTTAATTTATATAAAATGTATTAAATTAAATGTATTTTTTAAAACTCGCTATGTTTCCCTTTAAACAGCTCATTTATCTCTTATTCCACTTATTACACTTTCAAGAAAAAAAGCTGAGGCAATTTATATATTAAGTTAATTTTGAACTTATCCTCAAAATAATATCTGACAATTTAATTCCTAATACATCACGTTACATTCAGTAACGACAACCAGCTTAACATCGCGTCTAACTGAATCCACTTATAAATCATACGAATAAATGAGATTTAATTTGAAAAAAGGGGGTATTGGGTGGATCCATATCTATCCATGCACATGCAGAGATGTAACAGTTGATAGTCTACGTACATACATACATATACCACATTCTAAATTACACTTCATAGAGTTTAGTTCGTATATAAAACACAACATACATAACTATATATATATATACCAACGCAACCTGCAGCCAAGCGCTCGTTGATACTCCGTTGATTGTCGTCCAGACTTAATGAGGAAGTTGAGAATTAGGTAACCCGTTGGCTTTTGTCTCTACATTTGTGCACACGAATTCATATTTAAAAGCGTTCACGGCGCAGCGCCTGCCGAGATATTCGGGATTTTTCTTCATAGAAATTAGGCAGGCACTAATTTAAATCGATATACGTATGTACTTAAGGTATATACGTAAAGATAGGAGATGTACAGGGATATGTGACTTTAAAGAGGAAGATCTACTGAGTTGATGATAACCGCCCCATTAAAGTTATTATGATGGATGGGCTTTCGAGTGTTAACGAGTTGTTATGTTTTTGATTCTTCTTTTTTTTTTTTTCGTTTCATGGGGGTGTACAGATTTAATAAAGACCTTCGAGTTGTTTGCTGTAGTGTTCACATTAAAACGAATCTTTACTTACGTAAATAGGGTCTCGCTTCAAACGTTAAAGCTACAGTTTCTTCATCTTTTGCTAATAGTTCCCCTTGGTTTCGGATGTTAACTATCATGCATTTCCATTACTTTTCCCTATAGAATATTCTGCAGTAGATGGAATCTGTTGTCTTTTCTCATTATGAGTCTTGAGTATTGTAGTTTCCGAACTTCCACGGTATTAACCATTTCTTTTTTTCTTCCAACCCTTCTCATAACTTCAATATATCTTATGTGTTCCGTCCACGATATCTTTAGTATCCTGCGATATAACCACATCCCAAATGCTTCAAATTTCCTTACTATGGCTTCAGTAAGCATCCATGCTTCTACCCAGTAGAACAAAACGAAGAACACATAACAGCACAGGAGTCTTATCTTGATGTTAAATGTTATGTCATAACCTATGAACAGATTTTTCATTTTATTACAAACAGGACTGGCCTTTTCGATTCTGCTACGTACACTACCGCTCAAAAGTGTTTAGGCACTCTCACTGACAGCAAAAATGTTAATAATATTTATTTCTTATGTACAGATACACGTACATGAATAAAAATATATTAAGCAAATGTGAAAATTAAAACGTTCAATTTAAATTTTGCTTTCATCTATGTGACCTCCTCTTGATTTAATAATTGCAGCACACAATCGAGGCATTCTCGCAATAAGTTTTGCCAGAGTTTCTTGTGTTATTGAGGTCCAACTCGATTGCAATTTGTTCCACACGTCAGTAGCTGATGTCGGAGCCGATTTCCGTACTTCCTGATCTAGTTCTTCCCATAGTAACTCGATTGGATTCAAGTCGGGGCTCTGGAGGGGCCATTCCATAATTTTGAGAGTTCCTTCCTCTTCTAAATGGCGTAAATAGTCTTTACATAATTTAGAGGAATGTTTTGGGTCATTATCTTGCCGGAAGATAAAATTTTGACCCAAAAGTCGAATTCCGGAAGGTATTGCGTGGTTCTCCAAAATTTCGCGGTAGCTTTCTTTTTTTAATATACCGTCAATTTTCACAATGTCCCCCACACTAGCGCCAGCAAAACAGCCCCAAATGATGATAGAACCTCCACCATGATTCACGGTAGCAGCAATACGCTCTTCTGTGGCACGTTCACCCACAGATCCTCTTACGAATATGCGTCTTCGGGTTCCGAGCAGCTCAAATTTGGACTCGTCCGTCCATAGGACGTTGTTCCACTCTTCTATGGTCCAGTGTTGGTGTTCACGAGCCCTTTTAAGTCACTTTTGCTTATTTTGTTTGCGTAGTAATGGCTTTTTCATCGCAATACGTCCATGGAGCCCGGCTCTCTGTAAGCGACGTTTAACTGTAGAAACACTGACTAGTTTCTGGCGACCAACATTTAATTCTGCGGTGATTTCCGGGGCTGTTTTGCGTCTATTTAACTTGCTGGTAACTACTATTCTGCGATCATCTGCAGATGTTGTCGCTTTTGGCCTTCCACTCCATTTTTTATTAAGAAAACTGCCAGTTTCCCGATATTTTTTTACGTTATAGTCAACCGTAGCGTGGTGTATTTTCATTTTTTTGACAATTTGTCGATTACTTATGCACAACGGAGAGATTTACTTCATGATAAATGACTTGGTATAACACTATGTATACAACCATTCATGTCGAAGTTATATTTTCGATTCAAGTTTATCCATGGTAATATTATTATTTTAAAGCTTGTCATATGACATTTATGTTGCTTTCGATTAACCCTAAATGCAATCTCATTTACTTTTTAACATAATTAAATAAGTTCCAACTATTTCGGTAAATGAACCAACCGAAGGATACATTTATATTGCAATTGATGTTACACTTACTTTATTGTTGCGGTATTATTTTACAAGGTCATATAACCATAGTGTTTTGCACATAAAATACGAGAAACTTTACTATTTATTTTAGATTTTAATAACCGAACTTTCATATTTACCATCTTGTCATTTGACAGTTCCATTAAATTTCACCAGTGTAATACAGCCGCCGATCGTAGCGCTACCTACTGCATTCTTAACGTGAATGAAGTATAGGTGAAACCTACTGTTTTGACTATTCTTTCTATTCTTGTTTGTGGTTATGAAATCAAAACATTTCAAGTCACCCTCGTAGTCTCGTATTAATAATTTCGTATGTTTGTGCTTGCTTGCTTTCTTACAAAATATGTTTTTGACTAAGCTTAGCATTAACAGTCTGTATACACATTTATCACTTTATTTTTCCATGGATAACATGAGCATATGGTTTATTACAAAAATATTTTTCCGATTTCATCGGTTAATGATCAGAAAATATCATTGATGGAATTTTTTTTTAATGTAAAATTTATCTGAACCCGTTTATTATTATTAATATCATATGGTATATGTTTTACATGTTTTCTTTTGATTAAATAACATTTCCAAAATCGATAGATTAATGATGATCGTTAATTTCAATCGGGAACATTAAGACTCATCTCCCAAAACATAATAAAATCTTTTTAGGGTCGGGCGAGTACATAAAATTCTTATGCAATGGATTTAAATTAAATTATCTAATTCATACTTTTGAACATTAATCACGTACCAGGTACTAAAAACTCGAGGGTAAATATTCTACCTTTAAAAGAGAAGGCACCACTTCAAAGTTCCCAAATTATTCATGTCTTAGTAGCCCCCGCTTGTCAGTAAGTAGCTATTAAGTCCACAAAACATGTTATCTCAAGATGTTTACAAACAATGCACAAGGAGAGTTGCCTGTTTAGTAGCACTAGCCACAAACAATTTATTTATCTCCCCCTTTTTAAGAGTTGAGTTATGTTTTGTTTTTATTTTTTATCCGTAAGAAATAACTAGTTTAGAGGCGCCAGGAAAAAATGGTTGACAGAGTGGTTATAATTTATTGCGTAACGTATTTCTTTAACGTCGTAAACTAAGTCGACCTCACAGCAAATTCCTTTCTATTGACAATAACGCATTTCCTCGTTTTTGCCGAGTTCTTATTAATATTAGGTTATTAATAACTCTCTTAATTATGGTGAAACATATTTGATTTATGTAGTCAAAAGATAGTGAAGGTATTGAACTGTTTTATCTAATTTCTTCACGCAGCCTCATATACTACAATCTATGAGAATATATTTATTATAGCGGAATCTACTTGTGTGGCATTTTAATTTAATTACAAAATTATCATTTGCATAACAGTAGGATGCTTGTGTTGTAAGGCGAAAACACTGAACTTCTTTGGTGCATCAACCTACATTTTTCATTACACTGTGGTGGTTCCACTCTATTAATTTGTACTGCTAGCAGAGTTTGCCCGATTCAAGTTATATGCCACATTTAGAAGCTACGAAATCTGCCTATAAGATGGACCGGAATTCATACTGCACTTCGTCGCATTTCTATATGAAAATTAAAAAAATCGAAAAATGGTACCGGTATCATTATTCTCTAACGGGTAATGTGAATGTTTACAGCAAGTATGGGCAACTTTTGACATGTTGTGGGCCAAACTTTGCTGTGCAAATACGTTCGCAGGTCGTATTTAAAAGTAGTGCATTTTAAAGTAGTCTTCTAGTATAATTCGACAATGTTGTTATAATGCGATTTATTAAAATTAGAAAATGAAGTGAAAAAAATAGGTACAACATTATAATTAGCTCGTGAAACCTTCTTTAATTTTTCAAACTGTCACGCGGGCCGGATCAACCATATATGATTTACAGTATATCCTTTTTTTTCATTAAAATCTATATACACTACCGTCCATAACTTTCGAAACAAGGTGAAATTCCTTTAAAATAATGCAACTGATACGCATATCGTGAAATCGTTAATCTCTATTATAAATTATTGTATGCACATATAAACTTGTTACACATAATCCGCAAAGTCCAAACATTTAAGTACAAATTTCACCCGGATACATTTTATTAGTCGGCAAGAGATGGCGCACAAACGGCAACCTTTTTTTATGGCAACTGTCAAAATTTATTGACGTCTACTGTCAATAGTTGCTGTGTAGTGATAAAGTACTTCTGGATGGCTGGGAAAACGGCCACGGAAATTCGAAATATTTTGGTAGAGGTTCATGGCGGATGTACATCATCATTTTCGGCCATCGGCTTCTGAGTGAGCGAGTTCAAACGTGGCCGCACAAGCATAAGTGAAGCAGTTGACGCACAAAAATCGCTACCAACGATGAAATATGATGTGTTGGCCGATCGCCGATTGAAGCTGATAGCAGAGACAACAGGCGTCTCAGAAGAACACGTTGGCCATATCCTATACGAAATTTTAGGTATGAAAGAGCTTTCGGAGCGACGGGTACCGCGTTTGATCACACCGGAGCAAAAACGAAATCGGGTGACCATTTCGGAGAAGAGTCTGGCCAAGATCCAACGATCCAAGGCATTTCTTCATGCGTTTCGAAAACTGTGGATGAGGCCTGGATCCAACACACATACATACCGGAGACCATGGAACAGTCGAAGCAGTGGACTTTTCTGAGCAAATCGGCTCCGAAGAAAGCGAAGACCGAAGGTTTGGGATTTCCAATGTGTGATCCTCATCGACTATCTGCAGAAGGAAAGGGACGATCACAGGGCCATACTACAGCGATTTATTGACCCGATTCGATGCAGTATGGAAGGAGAAACAGCCTCGTTTGCAGCGCAAAGAAGTGCTTTTCCACCACGACAATGTACCGGCACATTCATTCCGCATCCAAATTGAATGAGTTGCAAGACAATGCGCCGGTTCACAAAAGCAAAGTTGTAATGATTACTCTGCACAAGCATGGCTTTCAATCGATAGTCCATCGACCCTACAGTCCAGACCTGGCACCTAGTGATTTTTATTTGTTCCCCAATTTAAAAAAAGACTTACGCGGAAGAAAGTTTTCCGACGACAACGAGGTAAAGGAGGCAATTTTGGCCTATTTTGAGGCGAAAGATAAAACATATTTTTATGATGGTTTAGAAAAATTAATTCATAGATCTAATAAATGTATTGTGCTTAAGAGTGATTATATTGAAAAGAAAAAATAGATTTATTATTTTATTTTTTTTAAAACCCTTTCATTCCACGAACTTCTGGACCTCCCCTCGTATATCCTCTTGAATTTACCTAAATTTCTTTAATTTTTCTTCTTTTCAGTGTGAGATCGGCTGCACGTATTGGAGAAATGGCTTAGAACTGAACTGTGTTAATCTATGCGTAAGTCGACCTTCCATATAACTTCCATTCTTCAAATTACCTACTTTTGTTTGATCTGATTTTAGACCAACACCACTGGTGTCTTCCTGCCGAAAGAATTCAATTGCGTGCTAGGTTGCAACGTAGCCGTCAATATCTACATTTCCCAGTTGCAAGCGTACCTTGGGGTACCTCCACCTCCAGTTCTGATGGCAGATTCTCTAACGTCCACCTCTCTGCAATTGGAATGGAATTACGAGAAAGCTAGTATTCCGGGGTTGAAGTACCTGGTCCAGTGGAAGTACGAGAAGATATCACCTTCGTGGCAGTTCTATAAAAAGCAGACCTGGGCACCTAACGATACTATTTTTACCGTGGATGATTTGCAGCCGTATACTAGATATAGGGTCGGTATAACAAAGTTAGTTTTTACCTGTAATAGTTTACGAATAAAAGAAATATACGGTCCGAAATACCGCCACTGACTAAACTATTTTGCCACAGTACAATATGCATTGCATAAAAAACTTGCTCTTTAAGGTGTAAAATGACCTGGAGTGCTGCAAGATACCTTTATAGTTCCACTGTACTTTCTTAGTGATAACTAAGTTTTTTATGATAAATTAATTCGTGGAAAAAAACAGTAGAAGAGAATTCTAAGGGGCACAATCGTCTTGCCCATCTCAGAGTATGAGATATTCTTTGAAATTTCCGAATAGCTTAAATAAATCTTAAGCAAGAGTTTTGCAATCACTATACTGTCTAAGCAATTATAGTAAACAGTCACGCAAAAAATAAATCTTGACAAAACAAGAGAATCACGTAATTATTTTCTTAAGTTTCCATCTAAATATTCTTTGCTATCGTATAAAATTTTCAAATTATAATAGCCAAATCTCAGTATCTGAGATATGTGTTCTTTGAAATGGAGTTTCGCATCTAAATCTAAAATGTATATTACGCAGTACGTCCAATACAGAATATCTGAAACAATCTCTAAAATAGATGGCAGCACCTCCAGCACGCCTACTACCATCAGCTCTATCTTCTCTGATTATTAGAGAAATTATATTATCACTGGCGGCTTCCGCCAGTCACGTCTCTGTAACACGAACTATACCATTGTATTCGTATCCAAAAAATAATCTTTAAGTGCATGAAATTCCCCCAAAATTCGGTTTAAAAGTAAGATATTGATAGCGTTCTTTTTTTTTAATTTCCAGTTCAGAGTGGCGACATTCCTCTTCAAACACAACGAGCCTGTTTATTCTTCACCGAGCGTTGTAATTATGACGTTACCAGAGGGCGCACCGACATCACCGCCATCGACGATAAGAGTGGTACCAGTGGATTCTAGTCGCATCAGTGTTAGCTGGGAACCCGGTCCCTTCCCGAACGGCCCTATCCTTTCCTATGTGGTTCGAATTACAGACAATGAGAGCCCCAATTATTCGGCAGTCAAGGTTCAGCATCGATTTCTTTAATATCTAGAGCACTTTCTTTTTTTTTCCGATAAAAATTGAATTTCTTTCTTTAGCACTTTTAGTTTCCTATTTGTTTTTCTTCTTTTGTTTTTTTTTAATATTATTTGCGCTTTACATCTACAACATTGAAAAAAGAAGGTAATTATATATGATATTAATTTTTTGCCAAATTATTTGAATTTACGACCAAGTCATTATTAGATTCCAGTTTTTCATGTATCTATGATAGCAGGAATTGATTTACGGTATAAAATACAAAATTAGAAGATTCGGGAAAACATCGAAACTGAAATTTAAAAAATTATAATACATGGCATACGATACCACACAAAAGATTTTCCTATATATTTTCTTTTTTTAATATTAGTTTCGGGAAAGTGAGGGAAGTTACAGTACAGTGTGGAGAATAACGTGCTGAAACACTTACTGTTTTAAGAAGTTTCAACGAAATCACAAACTGGGTGGTATTTATTAAATATTAGAAACATTAAATATGTTTCCACAGTTGTTTCAGTCAAATGAGTACGGCGTACAGAAGTTCGTGGAATGAAAGGGTTTTAAATAAAATAAAACAATAGATCTATTTTTCCTTTTCAATATAATCACCCTTAAGCACAATACATTTATTAGATCTATGAATTAATTTTTCTAAACCATCATAAAAATATTTTTTATCTTTCACCACAAAATGGGCTAAAATTGCCTCCTTTACCTCATTGTCGTCGGAAAACTTTCTTCCACGTAAGCCTTTTTTTAAATTGGGGAACAAATAAAAATCACTAGGTGCCAGGTCTGGACTGTAGGGTGGATGGACTATTGATTGAAAGCCATGCTTGTGCAGAGCAGCCATTGCACTTTGCTCTTGTGAACCGGAGCGTTATCTTGCAAGAGCAACACACCCTTGGTCAATTTTCCTCGACGTTTTCTCTTGATGGCCTCCTTTAATTTTTCTAATATCGCTGCGTAATATTCTCCGGTTATGCTCCTACCTTTTTCTTTGTAATCAATCAAGAATATCCCCTTACAATCCCAAAAACAGTAGCCATCAACTTTCCAGCCGATTCTGACATTTTGAATTTCTTTGGCGGTGGTGTCCCCTTTTTATGCCATTGCATGGACTCCTGTTTAAACTCAGGCTCAAAGTGATGAACCCATGTTTCATCTCCGGTAACAATCTGCTTCAAAATTTGTGCAGGTTTGTCTCCATACAGCTCCAAAAATTGTTTGGACGCACAGACGCGCTGCTGTTTCTGCAGCGTCGTGAGCATTCTCGGTACCCATCTTGCACTGACTTTTGTCATACCCAGGTGATCATGTAGGATACGCAAAATGGTGGTATCTGATACTCCAACTAACGCAGATAATTGTTTTTTTCTTCTAACGATGTCCGACTTGGTAATGTATAATCCGAATACGTGCTCCAGAAGGAGACAAATGCTTGTTGGTCTAATAAAGTGAACAGTACATTGGCACGGATTGCAGAACAGTATTTTATACTTTTTAGGTGGCGTTCTAAATCCGGCATACTCGCCATTACGTTTTCTAGTTTATCCGAAATACGCCGTTTCCGAAACGTACCTAAATGTGACATTTTCTAAGTATGTGTTTACTGACAAGTACTTACAACGACCAGTGTCAAATAATACTGAACAAGCGTGCTTTGATACGGGTACTCGATCCACCTTGTTCTCCGCACGGCACTGAAACTTGCCCCTCTTTGCCGAGACTATTTACTATTACCGTTCGTCAGGAACAAAGGGACTCATAACATGTCGAGACATCACACAGAACTAAATTCAGCATGCGAATGTTCTCCTTCTATGTGTCACTAATGCTTTTGTGGCTTATTTTTATCTATTTACTTTTTCAATACTAACATTTTTATTTGGAGATGCAAACTCTCACATGAAAAAAAATGAAGGCTACAGATATATTCGATCAAAAATTACGTTTGCAGAATAGTTAAGCGTCTATACGAAAAAAAGAATTGATTGAATATATTTGTAGATCTCCCCCACCCCATGCCTTTTCCTCTACTTACGGTAAATGCAGGATGTTCCAGCTGAGAACAACTTCTACATGTTCACCTCCCTGAAGCCAGGAAGGCTTTACAACGTCTCGATCAACATGAACAACGGCGAAGGTACAGGACCGGCTGCTTTCGCTTCAGTGGCGACACCTATAGAAGCGACAGGTACTCCAACTTTACTTTATATACTAAAAACTTCTTCTTCACTTCGGGTGTTGTATTCCCTGTGCTTTTCTATAATTTATTTTAAAGTGAATGACCTTCTGTGGTTGGCCTTTACATACCAACTTAATAACTTAAATATTTTATATAGTTCGAGACACTCAAGGACCAGTTCTAATCATCGGAACCGACCAAGAAATCGTCAGACAAGGCGTGGACATGCTAGACGAACCGGTAACTCTATACAACGCCGGTAGGGACGTTAAAATCAAAGGTACGGCATTTCCGAACCCTTTTCCCGGGGAAATCTTTCTAACGAATCTAATTTTAGGCGTTGCCATCCACGTAAAACGAAAATTACTTTTCGTGTCCGATTCGGAACGTTACGTCTACAAGATGCCGCTTAGCCGAGAAGCAAACCGTAACAGGGTTGCCATCTTGACGCCCCTACAACGCGACATCCAACCTCTAGACTTATCCGTGGATTGGCTTAACGAGCAACTGTATATTCTTGGCGAAACGCGCTATGACATCACTTCCGGTAAGAAGATGTGGTCCGTAATACGCTGCAATCTGGACGGACGTGGATTGGCGGTGGCTGTTGCTGGTTTGAAAGTGAAACCGCATCATATTGAAGTAGATCCTTACAACGGGTAAGAATAGATAAGGAAATAAAAGGGCGCTATGTGTGTCCTGGAAGTACTCCAGATCCAAATTAAAAGTTTTGGGACAGTTCAGATTAATTTTTTTCATTTCTGATTAATACGTAGATTGCTATTTATGTGTCCAGAATTGGCAACAACGGTGTTGCTAGGCGCCATCTGACATATATATTGCAAAGTCTGACATTATTTGAGTGTATACGTATCAAAGATAAGAGATATTAGTCTGAAAACAAAAAGTAATGGTCATAAAACTAGGATTTTTGATTTCTCAAGGAATAATTTTTGATCACATTTCAAGAATCTTTTTTTATAACCACTATTTCCTCATTTCCCATTCTGATTAATTTTGAAATTATAGCTACTTGTTTTGGATCTTAAACGACAAGGGAAAAAGCAGTTTGTATAAACTGGATCTCTCCGATATCAGCAACGGAATTAAGCATGAAATCGACCCAAAGCCGATATTTTCAGCCGAAAATTTAGGCGCATTCATAGTAGATCACACCAATTTCCTCTTGTTGGTCTCCAATCAGAACAAGAAAACAGTCAATTCAGTCTCTCTGGATGGGTACGTTAACTATCCCCAACACCAGAAACCTTTTCTTAATATTCCCCAACGTTTTCTTTTTTTTTCAGTAAAGAAATTCACGATGTCAGACCTAGAATAAGTAGCTCGGTCTTAGAGAAAGTCATCTCCCTAGCAACCGCAAATAAAAAATTCTATTGGACTGACGGCAACCAAGTATTTTTCGAAGAATACCACGAACAAGACGATATTTACTTCCACAACTCTTTCAACGCTCTTATGAAGGAAAGTTATCTAACTGTTATTATCAACATGCCAAGTTCTCAGCCAATTCCAGTTCCTGTCAATCCTCCCACGCAAATGCAAGCAATATTTGGAACTCATCGCGCTAAAACCTCGTGGACCGTACCGCATCTATTGGGAGGTCAGGGGAAAGGTGCCTGGCAGAATTGGTCTTACGAAATCTCCGTGGAGAACTTGAAAACTAAAGAGATACAAACCTACAAGGATATTAACGTCACTTCTTATACCATAAACAACCTCCAAGAAGATACCGAGTACATAATCAAAGCAGCAGCTTACACCAAATCCGGGAAAGGACCTTGGTCATCGGAATTTAAAGGAAGATCTCTGAAGAGGTCAAAGGATTCCATGCAACCTACGATTCTATGGTCGGCAGCTGAAGGATTGCTGAAATCTGACGCTATCGGCGAAAACGTTCAAACTCTCATACATAAATCGTCTATAAAAGATTCCTATTTTACCGACACGGCTTGGTACAAAGATATTATCTATTTGGTGACGAATACTCATCAAGTTTACATGTACAATTTTTCTACACACAATTACGAGCAAATGAAGAATTTAGATTCGGTCAGAAGCATTTCAGTGGATTGGATAGGGAAGAAGTTGTATTGGTCTAATCCCAAGCAACAACTGGTAAGTTCTAAAAGAGTATATAATTGATTTTTTTGACATAAAACTTAATTTGGTCTTCAGATTATGCGAGGTAGCCTCATGGGAGCCGATAAAGAGACACTTCCGATCGTCACTATGGCTAACGAATTGATTGTTGACTCAGTAAGAGCTTATCTTTATTGGTCCACACTCCATACTGTATCTTGCTCAAGGCTTAATGGCGATAATATCACTACATACCACACTGATCAGTTATTTTCTGGAAAACAAGGTGATCAAATTGTCGGCAACCAAACTCCTCTCAAGATAACAATTCTGATTTACCTTTATAGTAATGGGTCTAACATTAGACATCGACCACCAATACGTTTATTGGATTGTCCGCGGTTCTGGAGGTTCAAACCTCTTCAGAGCTCCCATGGCAGGTTCAAACGCTGCCAAGGGCAAGCTAGAAGAAAAAGTCACGAGCTTACAACGAGCTGACATGCAAGGTCCACTCTGCTACTTCAACAATCGGTTATTGTGGCTGCAAGATGACGAACACGCTGTTATTAGTAATTTAGAAGGTCGAAACGTGGCTATCATCAACGGTACAAGCTTATCCGGGTTAAACATGGTCCACGTCATGGATTCGACGTTAAATGTGCTGCCTAGTGAGTTAATTGGTATTGGAAAAATTATTGATCTTCCATAACTGTTGGTAAACTTCATTTGTAGGTAATTTTAATATTAAGGAGGAGGATATCAATGTCTTACCAGACATGGTGGATGCGGCAAATGTAAGAGTTGTTGGTTCTTGGGATTCGTTTAATATCACTTGGGATCCTGTGGAAAATGTGAATTTTGGGACTGTATTCTATGAAATCAAGATAGGAGAAAGTGATCCACAAGTGAGTCCAGATTAAAGTAATGATTTGCATGTAATATATCCAGTTGATACTGGAGATGAATCTTTTGATAAAAACGAACATAGAAATGCCCCAAGATTCTAGCTTCAGTTCTTCTTCTTCTAATAGCTCTTATCCGTTTCGTTGACTACCATGCATACTATTTGAACTTTGGTGCTGCTCGAAATAATTCAGTCGTATTCATACGGAAGCAGGTTCTGAAATTTTTCCTTAACTTCTTTAATATCTGTTTAATTCTTTGATCTTTCTCTTGATGATTCGGTTTAAGTTGTTATATCCGATGATATAATCCTTCGTTTTACGTCTTTGTTCCATTAATTTCAAAATCTCGTTGGTCATCCAAGATTAAAGAGCTACAGTTAACGTATTGTAAAAACTAAATAAGCAGTATTGAACGTACATTCCACACCACACAAATTAATCATCCATTCGATATCTCGTTTGATGATGAGAGACCCTACATTGCCGAAACTCTATGTTCCGAAAAGATAATTAATAATATGCGGTGTGGAGTGTACTGGGATATTTGTGTATTATACAACCTTACAATTCCTGCAAGCATTCTGAAGTATGCACATTGGCACAAATTCCAAACGATATTTGAACTCGTTCTACGGTTTCTCTTCATCGAGTTTTAAGACGGAGGAGCATAGCAAAGTATGAAAAGCATCCTTATTCGTAGCTAATCTAGACCATTTTATAGAATGGTGAAACCTGGATTTTTTCTATTCTAGATCTTTCTAGATTCTAGCATCTTCAGACAGCAAAAGGTAAAATTGAAATGTACCCAATTATGCTCTCTCCATGAATAAGAACTTTATGAATTGAAGAAGATGGTATGTAGTACCAATTGTATTTGCTTACATAGAGACCAGCACCAAACTTTTTTGTATTTATCTTCCTAATATACGATATATATAGTTTGTGATATGATATGAAATCTTAATCAATCAGTATTACTTGTGATGTATAAGCAGAATTGTCAAAAATCTTTTTGCAGTATTTTATCCAGGATGACATCACCAAAAAGCATTCTTGCCAAATCTTTTAATGGAGTGGACCAAAATACGGCGATCTGCTATTTTTTTTTTCATTACTATAACCCTTGTCTGGGACGCAAAATTAATTCTTTAATATATCTTTTAATTTTCACAGATGATACGTCTCTAAAACACATCTAAAGGAATACCTAGAAAATAACACCAAAGATAAAGACGCTGTTAAATACAGCTTTTCTCGTGGTATTGGTGAAATCATTCACGAGAAAGACAATGTGAAGAGACATAAAACGCTAACACACGGACATGTTTCTGCCTACCCGGCGTCATCAGCGTGGCTTCGAGCGTCTTTATTTTCCGTGTTATTTTCTAGGCAGTCCTTTAGATGTGTTTTAAATACGTCATGGTAAGCCTGAGAAATCATTCACATATGCAGTTTTCCCTATGCACTGCCCTTGGTGCGAGCGCCCTCTCGGGACTAGCAATCCATGTATTGCTCGAGAGAAGGGTTGGAAGCTGTACCCGCTTCTTCTCGCTGTGTCTAACTTTGCAGACAAGTATTTCACTCTTTTGGCACTAGTCACCGCCAAGAATAATCACTTGAATTGTAGGGTTAGATATGGCGATAGTAGCAGAGAGGGAATAATAATGTGTCGAGCATAAAACCGCTCGAAACCACGCTAATGACGCCGGGTAGGCAGAAACATGTCCATGTGTTAGCGTTTTATGTCTCTTCACATTGTCTTTCTCGTGAATGATTTCACCAATACCATGAAAAAAGCTGTATTTAACAGCGTCTTTATCTTTGGCACATACTTCTTTACCTTAAAACTTTCAGTCCATTCTTTTTCTTTTTCCAGTATATCGTCAAGGAACCAACGATTAGATATTGGCGTCCGCTTCAACCTTTCAGCGAAATGCAAATTTCCTTAAGAGCATCAACCCGTTGGGCGTCCTCAAGTCCAGTTCACGTAGTTCTACATTCGCCCTCATATAGGCCTTCTGAACCCGAAAACTTGCGAGTTTTCGTGTCCTATATTCGGCAAGCTAATGATATTACCAGCATAGAAACAACTGTAAGGTGGGAACCACCCAAACACACGAATGGTGTCATCGAGAAATACGTCGTCTCGATTTGGGAGTCTGAAGATGAGGAAAGACACGAAGCAGCCACGCCACCTGACATCAGACAGTACAAGACAAACGATTCAGCTTTAGATCACATCTACAAGTACCAAGTACGAAATCATGTTAACACCGTCTTAAACTTCTTAAGTTATTTTATTAACAGGTTCAAGCCTATACCAATAGCGAAGGCCCTCCAGCTATAGCGTACGTCAACACCAGTTTGGAGACTCCAATTCCAATCTTGTTAATCGCTACGCAAGACTCCATCCATCTCAAAGATTTCGATTTAATACGAGAAGGCATTACTTTCACCGGTCTAACAACTCCTATCGAAACAGCTTATTCAATGGCTGAAGGAAAGTTATTTTGGGTGAATGATATGCAGGAACTTTTCATGTCTAGTCTCGAATATGGAAGCAAGAGCAAGATATTTGATGTGAACGGTAAAGTTATTTCTTTATCAATGGACTGGATTGAGAGGAGTTTGTATTACGTTCAAATTAGCGGTGATGTGGATGGATCTTCCGTACACAAAATTGATCTGAATCTGGTGGAGAAAGGTTTGAAAGCGGTGCAGATATTTAGAACACCTTCCAAAATAGCGAAGATTGAGGTGTCGCCTTTTACAAGGTGAGTAAACGTTAATTATTATTTGAAGCAGTGAGATATATTCAAAATTATGGTTCTATTCAATATTGCTTGCTGGATCAGCATTAGTTCCAGTTGTAAGAAGGGTGAGTAAAATGTAGATACGTGGCAATCCACGCAAAATAGTCTTACAGACTATAAAATGAATTTGGAAGCTAAAGACCATTGTGCTTTGAAGTTTTTCTTTGTATTGGAATATTTATAAATTGTCTCGGCAAAGTGGAGCAAGTTACAGTGCAGTGCGGAGAACGATTTTAATACTAAAAATTGACACAAGACGGAATTCGTTTCTAATGATTTGAAAACATGTGAAAAGTCTAATGAGTATTGCTAAATCCTTCTCTAATTTTACAATATTAATTATTTCACCGTGATGGATAATTTTCCTTGAATCTAGTCATCAAAATCTTCAGTTGCATACGCATTTTGACATATTTGACTTCGATTTGTCGCAAAAAAGAATAATTTTAATATTAAAAATTGACCCGAAAAAAACTAATCTGCACGACTAATCGAATAATACTGAACAAGCATACTTTGAGACGGGTACTCGATTCTCCGTGCCGCGCGCTTCACCCCTCCACTTGCCCCACTTTGCCGAGACTATTTAGAAGTAAGCATAATTTCTTCCTGATAACTTCTTAACTTCGCATATCTCATTTTCAGAAGACTATATTGGACAGAATCCGACAAGAATTACCAATTTCGTTTGATGCAATCCAATACAGACGGTAGCAACATTATTCCGTTCTTCATCGATCATCTGAGAGACAGCCGCAGCCTAGATCAGGAAAAGCATTTTTGTAACTGTCCCTTATTCCCAACAATAGAGAAAACGTTTACAATCGACCATTCAAAGTCCAAAATCAAAATCGTATACGTCGATACAGTATTGTCTTCAATAGTATCCGCCGATGAGCATAGTTGTCGATGTGAGGCTGTTGTAAATATAACTTCAGACCATCTGCAACTAATTTTGGAAAATCTGAAATCAGATTTTAATAGACTCTATTGGTCTACCACGAAAGACGATTATTTGTATATGTTTAATAAGAGAACTAATGATCTAGAGAGGTTTCTGCAAGCGAATATTGGCGATATATTAATTTTCGGTCAACATACTCAACCTTACCCACCACAAAGGTGCTTACTTCCAAAATTCAGTGAAAATCTAACGGTTTCTCTGGAGGCTAAATATTCGAATTCTCTAACTTTGAAAATGCCCGATATTGAAGCTGACGAAGAGTGCTCTAATATCTCAACGGCCACTGTGGAGTATAAAGTCTACTATATGCCTTACAACTCAGAAGATGATCTCCAATGCGATGAAACGTGTACACAAACCAGCACATTTGACAAAGAAATAAAGATTGACAGACTTAGACCGTTTTCCATGTACGTTTTCTCGTTGAGTGTTAGTAATTTTTATAGCAATGGTATTGGAGGTTGGAATCAACATAGGATCGGCCCAGGGACTGTTATCAAGACGGCTGTTGGAGGTAAGTTATTTTATTGTTTCCCATTAAGGTGCTGTTCTTTGTTTAATTGACTATTTAGTTAACCTGAAACAATGTGTGTCTATCATCTCCAATAATTGAATTTTATTATCATGTTCACAGGTATAGCCGTAAACTCCACTCACACAAATTTAAAAATTATGCGGAACGCAGCGTTTCGAGAGCACGTGGGCTCTCATTGTCAACCGTGTTACCCACTATGAGAGCCCACGTGCTCTCGAAACGCTGCGTTCCGCATAATTAATAAATTTGTATGAGTGGAGTTTACTGCTATACCTGTGAATTGTACATCCACACAGTCCTTGCAATCGTCATTTATTATCACGTGTATGTCAGAATCTAAGTGGTACATTAATTTTTAAAAACGAAAATAAAGCGGCAACTCTATTTTTCAAAATTCAGCTACGAAACGGAAAATACTTTGATCACATTTCCTTTTCTTTTCTTCCTTTTGATAACTTTCCGCTTTCCCTACACGGCTCGAGACCAAAGGAGTGCTGTTTCTTGTCGATCTTAGCCAACTAGAGGTCCGATGTATGCTTTATTGTAAAACAAATATTAAGAACCAGGAAATGTATATTGTAAGCTGCTATAAAACTACTATTATGCCAAAAAACAAATGAAAATGGTTTAAGAGGGTTTACACTGAAACATAGGCAATCCAAAAATTCAGAAAGAAATGAAACTGTCGGTTAGTATATCGATACAATGTAAGAACAACGGTAATTTTTTTTAAGCACTTAAACGTCCGGTTTTTGGGGAAGTCCGCCCCCTAAGAAAAATAGGGATTACCTTTGTTTTGTTATAGGGTGCATAGCCATCTTTTAAAATAATTTCTCACTCGAAAATGGGATTTAAAACAGTATCATAAATAACCATAAAATGTTTAAAAGATTATGTGTATATTAATAATAAAAATCTATGATATTTAAATCGATTAAATACCCGCGAAAACAGCGAAATGAACAACAGGGTTGCCGTATTTAGTGGTCAGTCACGCAATACAACTACACCATAGAACAACAACTAACACATGGGCTGAAAAGTCCCGGACGTAGCAAATAAAACACGGTTTTTTGATTCAAAATTAGCTTTATCCATCAACGTAATCTCCATCAAGAGCTGCGCGATCATTCCAGCGCCGCTCTAACATTTCAATACCACTTTTGTAGAACGATTTATCTTTAGCCTCAAAATAGGCCTCAGTTTCAGCGATAACCTTTTCATTCGTGCGAAATTTCTTACCGGCGAGGTCTGCGAACAGCCAGTAGTCGCTGGGAGCCAAATCTGGCGAATACGGTGGATGTGGGAGCAATTCGAAGTTCAATTCATGTAGTTTTGCCATTGTTTTGATTGACTTGTGACACGGTGCGTTGTCTTGATGAAACAAAATTCTTTTCTTTGCCATATGCGGTCGTTTCTTTGCAATTTCGGCCTTCAAACGCTCCAATAACGCTATATAATATTCACTGTTGATGGTATTTCCTTTCTCAAGATAGTCGATGAATATTACACCACGCACATCCCAAAATACCGAGGCCATAACCTTTCCAGCCGATTGTTGTGCTTTCGGGCGCTTTGTACGAGGTTCACCAGTTACTGTCCACTGAGATGACGATCGTTTTGATTCCGGAGTGAAGTGATGGATCAATGTTTCATCCATTGTCACATATCGACGCAAAAATTCCGGTTTGTTACGTTTAAACATGGCCAAACACTGCTCAGAATCATCAACACGTTCTTGTTTTTGGTCAACAGTGAGCAAACGCGGCACCCACTTTGAACAGAGCTTTCTCATAGTCAAATGCGTAGGCAATATAAAGCCAATATGTTCTTCTGATATCTTTACGATGTCAGCTAACTCTCGCAACTTCACTTTTCGATCATTCAAAACGATTTTGTGAATTTTTTTGATGTTTTCTGGTGTTACCGCCTCATTTGGACGTCCACTGCGTTCTGCATCATCTGTGTCTCTACGACCACGTTTGAAGTCAGCAAACCAACGTTTTATTGTTGTTTCTGATGGAGCGGAGTCCCCATAACACTTTTCAAGCAATTGCTTCGCTTGAACGGTATTTTTTTCCCATCAAGAAGCAGTGTAAAATTAAAACACAAAATTGTTTTTGATCCATTGTTTTGAAAATAACAAAAGTAGCGCGACTCTTAGCACAATAACTCACAAACTAATGAATAGAATATCATGAAATTTTAACAGCTGTCTTTTGAAGGTTAGTACTAACTGAGAGAAAGGTGACTCCAATAAAACTAGCGTCATCTATGTGTTAGGCCCGGTACTTTTTAGCCCATGTGTTACAACTACATTATAAAAGAAAGGCGTTTTCTTTGAAATTGGCATGAAATTATTGCTGATTAAAACAGAACTAAAACTAGTACTTCAAAGATGGTAAAGCTAATACCCTCTTAAATTCCTGTTGGTTTATATATTGGTACAAAGTCATAGCTCGCTATTTATGACTTATGTCATGACATGCTGTGATGTTACCACATTGTTGACAAGAAAGAAAGCAAGTCCAAGAAAGCTTACTTTGTACATATAAAAAGATATAAAGTTAAAGAGTATAGTACTGGGTGTCCCAAAAATTCTTCAAAACATCTGTTTTAACTCTATTCCTTTTTGGGAGTGTCTTGGCCCAATGATACGTAGATGTGCATGAAACTGGTAACCATTGACTGTTTAGATTATCTTAGGTGCTATGAGATTGGTTCCGTTTTCTTTTATTTTTCCTACATTTTCTAATGTTGGTATTTATTTATTCGATTTCACTTTTTGAAGGATAGTTTTTTCGTTCCAAAGTTTTCCATAAAACTATGGTGTACGTATATGTTATATATATATGTATATTGTAATAAATAAAAGACAAGAAAATATATATACAGTAAGCTCGTAAAATATGGAATAAAACTATAAAATCAAAGAATTCTTTTTTGGGATGCTCGTATAGTAATTTTATACAATGAACATTACTTTGTTGGATAATAAAAGTTGATCATCGACATTTTTTTAACTGAGAACTCATACTTTTTCTTCTATTTAATATGAGGGCGTGTATTATGGTTATGTTCGACCTCAACTTGAGGAAGCTTCACATGATCATGTTAACTTTTTTCATGTAATATTTACATCATAATTGAGCTGTTAACAACATTTTCATTTGAATTTATACGTAATCATATATGTAACGGTAATGTAATTAAAATAATATATAAATATTCTTGTTCGTTTTATCGTACAGACTCAATTTTAATTTAAAAATTGACACTGTCAGTTTGATTATGGACCTGCCATTAGCTTGATTGTGCATTAAAATATAAAGAATTAAATTTTCTTTTAAAATACCTAAAACAAAGAAATAGATTAAAAATTATTTTGTAATTAATCTAGAAAAAGAAATGTAATTGATTTTGTAGTATCAATAATGACAAGATTAGCAATAATTCGCAGATAACTTGGAATATGGTGTGTAAACTCCAATACTATGAGTGTAACCTTCACCTAATATATCCGTTTCTAATATAAACGAATATTTTACCATCTTAGTTTATAACAAAGTCATATAAACTATTTCAAAGGATTTTAAAAGGCAAGTCATAGAGCTGTGAACGCCTAGAGGTCCTAATTTCCTGACAGAGTGTTGCATATTACTGTATAATTTGTTCTTACGTTGTGTAACCTTGGAAAGTACTTTTAATATCATTAGTCGCGTGATATATGAAGTGAAAAGTAATCTGACGTTTCTAAATTCTATAGAACTTAACGACTGGCCGATAACAATGAATAAAGCAGATCGAAACATGAAAGTTAATACGTGGCATTGATCGCAAATAGTTTTGTTACAGGGTTCTCTATAATATTTTGTTCAAATTTTGCGAATGTGAATTTTTGCAGGAACAATTTTAATTATTACTATCTAGTTTTATTCTGCAGACAAGGGGATGAATATACAGTGTGTCCCAGATTAAGTAGAATTGCATGAGTAACAATCTTATTGTTAAAGATGGAGACTTGCTTAAATGGACAATGTTTTGCAGTTTTATATGCTGATTTAAAATCTGTTTGAAAAGAAGCTGTCGTTTTTTTTGGTGTCAAATATTTACATAACACATGGGCTGAAAAGTCCCGGGCCTAACACATAGATAACGCTAGTTTTATTGCAGTCACCTTTCTCTCAGTTAGTACTAACCTTCAATAGACAGCCGTTAAAATTTCATGATATTCTATTCATTAGTTTGTGAGTTATTGTGCTAAGAGTCACGCTACTTTTGTTATTTTCAAAACAATGCATCAAAAACAATTTCGTGTTTTAATTTTACACTGCTTCTTGATGGGAAAACAATACCGTTCAAGCGAAGCAATGGCTTGAAAAGTGTTATGGGGACTCCGCTCCATCAGAAACAACAATAAAACGTTGGTTTGCTGACTTCAAACGTGGTCGTAGAGACACCTATGATGCAGAACGCAGTGGGCATCCAAATGAGGCGGTAACACCAGAAAACAACAATCCACAAAATCGTTTTGAATGATCGAAAAGTGAAGTTGCGTGAGTTAGCTGACATCGTAAAGATATCAAAAGAACGTATTGGCTTTATATTGCATGAGCATTTGACTATGAGAAAGCTCTGTTCAAAGTGGGTGCCGCGCTTGCTCACTGTTGACCAAAAACAAGAACGTGTTGATGATTCTGAGCAGTGTTTGGCCATGTGTAAACGTAACAAACCGGAATTTTTGCGTCGATATGTGACAATGGATGAAACATGGATCCGTCACTTCACTCCGGAATCAAAACGATCGTCAGAAGCGCCCGAATGCACAACAATCGGCTGGAAAGGTTATGGCTTCGGTATTTTGGAATGTGCGTGGTGTAATATTCATCGACTATCTTGAGAAAGGAAATACTATCAACAGTGAATATTATATAGCGTTATTGGAGCGTTTGAAGGCCGAAATTGCAAAGAAACGACCGCATATGGCAAAGAAAAAAATTTTGTTTCATCAAGACAACGCACCGTGTCACAAGTCAATCAAAACAATGGCAAAACTACATGAATTGAACTTCGAATTGCTTCCACATCCACCGTATTCGCCAGATTTGACTCCCAGCGATTACTGGCTGTTCGCAGACCTCAAAAAAATGCTCGCCGGTAAGAAATTTCGCACGAATGAAGAGGTTATCGCTGAAACTGAGGACTATTTTGAGGTAAAAGATAAATCGTTCTACAAAAGTGGTATTGAAATGTTAGAGCGGCGCTGGAATGATTGCGTTGCTCTTGATGGAGATTACGTTGATGAATAAAGCTAATTTTGAACCAAAAAAAAACGTGTTTTCTTTGTTAGGCGCGGTACTTTTCAGCCCATGTGTTAAGTATAAGAAATACTTAGAAAGAAATAAAAAAATGACTTTTAAAAGTGACTAATATCCTGATTTTATTTCAATAGAAGATCTACATGACGATCTTCTAACTCTTTGATTAAAGTCGGTAACACGGCTGACAATGAGAGTCCACCTGCTCTCATAACGTTGCGTTCCGAATAATTAATAAATTTGTGTGAGTGGAGTTTACTGCTATACCTTCTTCTTTGCTTAAAATTTGGAATATTTTCAATAAGATCCTTTTCCCGAAAAAGCATCGCCATTGCAGAAGGTTCTTTCGTGCCATGCTATTTCTTAAGAAGGTTTTTATTCTCTTCAAAGTAGAAAAGCACCATTCCGCTTCAGCTGATGTCATGGGAATTATTGAAAGTTTTAAAGTTTCACTAAAAGTCACACTTAGTTCCTTTGTTTATCAGGTACCTTCGTCACCATCGATTTTACATCGTTTTGTAATTGATGGTCCACTGTGACTGGTATCCTAAGTGTTCGTGATATTATTTTCGATTTGAGCTAACTGAGTTTTAAATGATAATATAGATCTTTTCGCAATAAAAGGATCAATTTCCCTAATTAAAAATTTTGCATATAATATATCTACTTTGAGGCATTATCTTGTAAAATAGATTTAGCCAGAAAATAAACTCTTATTAGTAAGAAATGTAATATAACCCGAAGCTTGATTATTAGTAGTTATTCCTACAGTTTTACTTCGATTCGAAATTCTTCGCAATGTTTCTATAATTTCTTCCCTATGTTCAAGCACTGCACCGACAATTCTTGAATTAAAATTTCATCTTATTGGGGTCGTACGACCTCTTTTTAATAATTTCATCCAATACCGGAATTCTTTGAAATCTGTTTGAAAAAAAAACAACAAATTCCTTGTAAATTTGCAAAGAATATACGGGGACATTAGTGTTGGCAGAGGCGACATTCACTGTTGGGAGTGCAATTAAAATTTGTATTTCTCGCTATGTGTATTAGATACGAAGGCGACCTGAAATGTTTTTGGTAGATCAATACTTTTTCAAACGGTGGTCCAGTCTCTTCAAGCCGTCGGAAAAGTAGGATGTTTCTAGGTCTACAAAATAACCATCTGTAGCGGTGATGACCTCCTCATTTGAGGCAAACCTCTTTGCTCCCAGTGATTTCTTCAGGTTTGGGAATGGTTAGAGGTCGCTAGGGGCTAGGTCCGGTGAATATGGAGGATGGGAGACTAATTCGTAACGCAACTCATTCAATTTCGACACGAGGATGCAAACGCTGCAAACGAGGCTGTTTCTCCTTCAATACTGCATTGAATCGGGTCAATAAATCGCTGTAGTATTGTGATCGTCCTTTCCTTCTGCAGATAGTCGATGACGATCACACATTGGAAATCCCAAAAAATTGTCGCCATAACCTTTCCGGCCGATTGGTCTTTGTTTTCTTCGGATCCGATTCCCCAGGAAAAGTCCATTGCTTCGATTTCAAGTCGCCCTCGCATTTCTTGTCAGCGGTCGCATTGTTCACTTACAGTTGTCAATTTTTTCTCTGCTGGTGACCATTAATTACGTCTTTTTGGCGTTTATGTCTAGACCATACAATTGGCTGTGATATGCTACTTTAAAGACTTCTATTCTGCTCTTATAGTTTTGCACCTAGCTGTAATTCCGACAACCGAAAACCTACAGCTTAACGCGCCAATAAACCAAATTATCGCACCTCATAAGTTAATCAACGGAATTGCTCGATACGTATCCCTTTCCTTTGTGATCTCGAATCGGGCGGGTACCAACAATCAAACTAGCGGAATATCACGTACACATTCATAGTTTACTTTCCGCCGCTCGATTAAATCGGGTACAGCGGGAGTATCGAAGGAAAAATAACCACCACGGCGCGCACACAGCAGCGCCCATGTACCGGGTGAGCGGTTTTAAAAGTCTCGAATACCACTCGCAGTTTGCACAATGGTCGATCGGTCGCCGCTCAGGGGAAAAAAAAAGTAGGCGTTGGACGAAAATGTTCGTCGCCGATCAGGGCCGTCTTGGTACTCGGTACTATATCGATAGTAAACCGCGGTAGCGCAGTTCCATTTCGAAAATCGCTCGCAACGAATGCGGCATAAAATCGCCAATTTAATAGGATCGGTACCGTACTGTTTGTGTTGCGGTGGTGTCGCAAGAGACGTCAACGAGTTTTGAGATTAATTCGCTTAGCTTTGCGCCAATACCAAATCGACTCTCTGCGGGTGAACGTCAGAAAGTGGAATTTGGGATATCTTTTTTTTTTTGGGATCGAATAAAGAACTTGAACGGAGAGGAAAAAAAATGAAGATCGCCCTTATTATTGTGCTAGTGAGTGCGTCTGTGTGCCGAATTGAAGCATACGATTACAATGATTATGGTACCAACAACGCTCCTCAGCCTCAAACGCCTGATCCAAGACAGAACACGGGCCCGATCCAATTCCCGATGGCGCCTGTGAGCGGTGTAGGAACTAGTGGCGTTATACGTGGTGGATCCGGATTTGGTTTCTATCCTCCAGCAGCCGCATTAAATCTCTACAAGTATTATTGATAAGGACTAGTATCTATTATAGCTGAGAATGTATCGATTAAAAAAAAAGGAACAAAATTAACGGGTGATTTAACATTTTCTAATTTATTTGTCTTTGTGAGGGGTTACGCATAATTTATTGTAATTATTTCTTTTAATTGAGTAAGCTTAGTAATAATATACAGTAAATTGTAGTGTTATTAGTACAATAAATTATTTTAGAATAATCTATCATCTTTTTTATTGTCATCTGTTAAGAGGATTAAATAAAATGAAGGTGTTATTCTTTTAATATTTTCATGTCTAATAAAAGAAGATTTGCAAAAATATTTTGACAATTAACAGAAAAGTGATGCCTTTATTTTTTTACTACTTTTTCTTCTATATATCCTACATATTTCTTGATAAAATAAAATAAAAAAATACTTTTGTTTTTTTTTAATAAACAAACAACTAGAGAAGTTCCTTTTTTAACAATTTTCCTTTCAATATTAACAATGTCATACATCTGTAGTGCAGACAACCCGTCCATTTTGAAAAACAAAATAGAGTAGATTACAAAATTTCTTCTTTTTCGAAATGCTTGTTACGTGCACAATTTTAACTTGTTATTTTTTTATTGTAACAATTTTTTTACAGAAGAAAAGTTAAAACTTACTACACATTTTATACTACAAATCATTAATAAGTCTTCGAAAGCAATGCATTGCTTTATTTGGTTATCCGAATTAATAATTGAGATAGTGAATGAATGGCTTCGCTTATCAAAACCGAAGATATCTCGACATCGATGAGCTTGTGGATGTTTTAATACAACATAATCCACATTTTAAGAAAGAGAAGCAGATAACAATGCACAGGGACTATGAAACATGGATTGTTTAGTGTACAGATGGGCGTTCGATATATGACGATCAGGTACCCGATCAGATATAACAAATATCCGCTATCTGTTATATAAGTTTCTGGAAAGGTTCTGGAAACGGCTATGTAATTAGGGAAAATCAGTTTGTGGAAACTTCTAGAAGTTCTGGGTTAAACCATGAATTAAACCGCGCAAGATTTGGTGCATCCCATCACCCCCCAAACAATAGCTCTTCACATTGCCGTGGCAACGGGTGCTCCCGTGGTAGTCACTCCCAGCATGTCGCGAATGTCACCCTCCGTGGAGGCTGAACGCGGATCTGGGGGACTTGTGACAAAAGTACGTCAGAAACGGTATAGTTTACCTATTTGTGGATAAAGGGGGAAATTGTTACGTCTTTTTTTATCGTATTGGAAAGGATTCTTAGTTTTGTTCGGCGAAATTCTTTATTTCTCTATACGTAGAGTATAATTTAGATTAGCATTTTTAGTTTTGTTAACCAAAACTATTTCCTTCGTCATTTCATTTTATTTACTTAGAATTTTTTAACTCTTTTTCTGGAAGAATATGTTAAAATAAAAAAAAAATAACAAGTTAAAATTGTCCACGTAACAACTAAAAAAGATGTTAGGAATATACTCAATTAAAGAGTTTTTTTTTGGTGATAATTTTCAAAAATTTAACAAGAGTGTTGAAGATCTAAATTTTCTTATGGGTTTGAAATGAAATATAAAAGCATCCAACACCTATTTTTATAACAAAAAAATCATTATAACTATACATGAGTTGTGTTATGAAAAATTGATATGTTTAAGACAACACTTGTTAAAGTTTAATTCAAAATGTTTTGACAATCTTGGCAAGTAATAAAAGTATGCTTAATTAAGTAATATCTTTGCTACAAATAATTAGGAAAGTTCCTTTTTGTAAACAATTTTGTTTTCAGTATTAACGGTGCCGAACATCTCTAGAAGTAGTAAAAAATTCGCCAATTGCGCAAAAACAAATAAAGATGGATTTAAAAGTTTCTTTGTTAAAGACAAGACTTGTCAAAATTCATTCAAAATGTTTTAACAATCTTATCAAGTAATAAAAGGGTGCTAAAATTTTTCTAGATAAAAGTGGAAAGATGGGAATGTGATTTACCAAAAAAAAAAACATGAAATAAAAGAAACTAAAAAAAATGAAAAAAGAAAAAATCTTCTTTTTGAAAGTTACGTGAGAAAAACTGATCATATAAATCTCGCAAAACATCTGCTAAAACAGATGCAAGAATTGTACGCTTTGCCGTTTTAGAACTTGAGATATTACTCGGTATAAATTATGCTGTATTCTATTGAACTATGTTGCGTATTGAATGACATCTTGTGCTGTGATATCTGATTAAACTTGTGTGTACTGTTTGAAGTAGTTCTGTGACGTTCTACTGTGGTCTGCATGAAGGATTGTTGAACTGGAAATAAGAAACCTCGGTTTTGCATTGTTGAGCAACCCTGTTTTTTTAAATCAAGTATGGGCTACCTTCGACATGTTGTGGGCCAAACTTTAGTGTGGAAATACGTTCGCGGGCCGCATTTAAAGGTAGTGCAGTTTAAAGTTGTGTTCATAATTTTTAGCGATGGATATCAGACATGAAATAATACGACAATGTTATTATAATAAAATTTATTAAAACAAGAAAATGAAATGAACAAAATAGGTACAACATTATAATTAAATCGTGAAATTCTTTTTTAATTGGGTTTTTCAAAATGTCTCGCGGACCGGTTCAAATCTTACAGCGGGCCGGTTGTTGCCCACGTATCTTCTAAATGAGAATTCTGGGCATCTGATCAGCATGAGAACGATTCAAAAGACGCTACCCGCCCGGTTACGAAAGTATTGGTTTGCTCATAATGCTATCGTATCTCGAGACTGACCTTTGTGCAGCTCCGATCTAAACTCTATTGAACCCTATTGAATAAACATTGATTTTTACTCCTTACAAGAATTATTAATATAAATATTGTGTAAAATTGATTTTTTTCTGTACTTCCCTCGACATTTTGTAAACTCCCCTTATAAGATTACATTGAAACCTATCCAAACAAATACGCAATAATGTGTTACAAATATCGAAAGTAAAGTGCTGAAAGCAAATATTGTTTGGAATGATTTTTCTTAAATTTAGTACGATATACCAATTTGTTTGTAGTATCAGCTTTTACAACCATTCTGTACATAAAGCCTTTCTTCTAAGCTAATGCATTTATTCTCTACGCAATTTAACGATTTAGTTCAAAGAAATCAAGGTTGTACGCCGGCAAATAAACGATGCCAATGATATGTGTATGTAACGTTTATTTTTTCCAATTACCCTGCCAATGTAAAGCATAACGAAAATCTCTTGAATCCTACCTTATTACGACCTAATTATGCGCATATTTCTACGACGGTTAAACCTTGGCCCTCTTACAATAAGGGCGAAAAAAAGTTTCTATCGAGGTAAATAATAAAATCGTAATTGGGAAGGTTGCTCCGTGCACCGCGTTCTAGTCACAAATAAAGTTACTTTTACTTAAAACGCTCTATTGGAGATTAGATAACGTTTTCCATTCTTCGTAATGCATTGTTAATATTTCTCGTATTTCGTTAATTAAACAACACGAAATGCGTGTATCCGACAACGATTTCCCTCACAGTAACAAATCGAGAAGGCGATTTTGAGAGTAATAATACGCTAGCGTCGATAAAAATTGCATACGGTGAAACAACTGCAACACAATAATTGTTTTATAGCATGCACTGCCTGTAACTTGAAAGCGCTCGGTAATTTTTAATGTTCGACTTACTTTTTAGCGTTATTACTAACGTTTAAGCCGCGAGTCAGACGTTAATTGAAAGGAATTACTTGACATTGCCGTTGAAATTTCGTTAGTCAGCTCTTAATAATTGCATTTTCTCGTCGCCTACTATACAGTATTTTCAATAGATATACAGGCAATAAAACAGAATAGTGTGGTATCGCATTTAGCCAATTAATTACATTATTTGAGAAATACATAATTATAAGAATCAAACAAGAGATATTTTGAATTAGAATCGAAACGAGAAATCCCAAATTATTCAAAATTCAGACAATCCATCATGGATACAAAAGTCAGAAGAGGACCAGAGAAAAACAGTGGTCACTATTTAGTTCAGCTCGCCAAATGTTGCACAAACAACAAAGTAGTGTGCAGCTAAAATTACGCCAGAACAGACACGGCATCCACGTCCAATAAAAGAGCATTTTTAGAATTAAGTGACAAAGTCCAAATCATCGACGAGATTAAAAAAACGTGCGGGGGTGAGTAAATTGGTAAAAAAATATTGAATATCTAAAGCCACAATCTGTTTAACTAAACGATCCAAGTCACAAATTTTACGTGTGTCAGATTCATACGGAGACCCGGGAAATCGCCGAACTTTAAAAAATGCCCAAGCACTTAGAATGGAAAATCGTCTGCATAAATGGTTTTTAAAACATCATAACACGTAAAAGTAAACTCCACTCACACAAATTTATTAATTATGCGGAACGCAGCGTTTCGAGAGCACGTGGGCTCTCATTGTCAACCGTGTTACCGACTGAAAGTAAAAACTGCAAATTATTTTCTACGCATGCTCTAAAATTTCTAAAACATATGACTATTTACAATCTACTCGGTGGTCTAATGCCTTTTTCGGGAAAGGATGGACCGAAAGCGAACCGTATCTTTAACAGAGCCTACGGTAATAAATCCATCAAACTCGAGTGTGCAATTGGGGGGTGGTTCTCTGTTCAATAAGTTTCCGTTCTTTTTCAAAGAACATGGTTGACAATGAGAGCCCACGTGCTCTCGAAACGCTGCGTTCCGTGAATTATACATCCACACAGTCCTTGCAATCGTCATTATGTTATTCATTGTTCATAATTTATTTTTTAATAAACATACACATTTTCTTTTATGCAATTTCTTTATAAATAAAATAAGGCTCGCTAATGTGAACACTGCCTGGCTGATATCGTTCACATAATCGAGCGTCTGTATTTCCAAACTTAATAAATCCAGCAATAATTGATAACCTAATTAGTGATTTTTGTTGATTACAATTGTACACCAAGTGAACAGGTAGGTAAAACGTTCTAACATACACACAAAGTGGTATACAACTATGTAAGTCTGAATTTTCACATTTCGTGCAACAAACATTACTCTTATTATAGTCGTATCTTGAACTACTATTAATAAAACTGTGATTTTCGAACTGTAACGAAAATCTATAAAAACGCAAAATAACTGTTAATTGAATCAACTAATGAAACGAAGTGGTGAAAGATTGGCTAACAACATTTTTGTAACCAATTAAATCGGACTGAATAGACCTTATTTGAAATATATATATTTTTGCACGACAGAACAAATTTCATTCGCCGTAGATATTGAAACGAAAACATTTAATGCATTCGCAAAACTTAAATTTTATATCATTAGTACCGACAATAAAAAGGGGAATGTGAAATTTTTTTATTGGCATTTTTATACCGTATAGCAATAGGTGCCTTAGTAGACTAAAAAATATTTAAACATCTTACTATTAACTTTTTATTAAAAAAGAAAATATGTACATCGACCTTTATTTCTTCTATAATGAAATGCTGCCGATAATTTCATTTTATTTTTATTACTACATCCTTTGTGCGTTTTTTTTTCGAAAAGTAATGGAAAGACGAATCACATCTGTTATACTTTTAAATTAATAAATATAAAGATATGTAGCAATAGATGTATGCACTTATTGCAAACATGCAAACAAATTACGCTACTGAATTATATGAGTAACATTATCTATGATGAATACCAATATAAAGTATTTGCTGTCATGGGAATCGTCTTTTTATCTAATATGGATTATCCATAAGAATAAACCTAGTTTCTTAAAATAAAAACTGAATTTTCTAGCAGCATAAATCACACATCCAAAAGTTCAATCGGATACTTATGTAAACATACAAAAAATGAGTGTATGAGTTTTACTTAAGAATCTTGGTATCATGGATGCAAAGTGTGGACAAGAATATTTAACATACCGAGTGTTTTGCGCCATAGGTAAAGGCTATAATTTTTATTATTCATTGTGAAATGGCAAAACATGCCGAGCACTAACCAGCTGTCAATTGTCAAATTGACTGTCACTAAAAGCAGTGTTGCCAATTTGGAAACAAACCTCTTAAAAGCATCCATTATTTTTTTTCAATTTTCTCACCTATATTGTAACCCTCTTCGATTTTACTGCGAATATCAAAATTTAACGTTTTAAACAGACCACACTGTATATTTTTCGCGTTTTAGAATTTTGCATGGATCGTTTCGTAAAAACCAATAAAGACGCATTTTTTGATATAAGTTTTTCATTAACTTTTCTAAAGCAGTGACACCTACACCTATGACCTAACTACGTCATGATACATCCTACCTACACTACGAGGGCGATTTGAAATATTCCCGGTATCGCCAATAAAATCACTGTATTGGTGTGGTTTTTTATTTTTATTTTTCGATGTAGTCTCTTCGAAGACCAATACACTTTTCCAAATGGTGCTCCAAAATAACCATCTGTAGCAGCGATGATCTCTGCATTTGAGGCAAATCTCTTTTCTTCCAGTGATTTTTTTCAGGTTTGGGAATAGGAAAAAGTCGCTGGGGGATAGGTCCGGTAAATATGGTGAATAAGAGACTAATTCGTAGCGCAACTCATTCAATTTGGAAACGGGGATGCGGGATGAATGAGTCGGTGCATTCTCGTGGTGGAAAAGAACTTTTTTCCGCTGCAAACGAGCCCGTTTCTCCTTCAATACTGCATCGAATCGGGTCAATAAATCGCTGTAGTATTACCACGTGATCGTCCTTCTCTTCTGCAGAAAGTCGACACCTTGGGACTCCCAAAAAATGATCGCCATGACCTTTCGCTGATTCGCCCAGAAAAGTCCGCTGCTTCGACTCTTCCGTATCTCCGGTATGTAGCGCTGAATCCAAATCTCATCCACGGTTACGAAACGCATGAAGAAATCCGTTGGATTGCGTTGGATCCTGGCCAGACACTCCTCCGAAACGGTCACCCGATTTCATTCTTGCTCAGGTGTGAGCAAACGCAGTACTTATCGCGCCGAAAACTTCATATTCAAAATTTCGTGTAGGATATGGCCAACACGTTCTTCTGAGATGCCTGTTGTGTCTGCTATCTCCTTCAGTTTCACTCGGCGATCGGCGAACACGACATCATGAATCTTGTCGACCAATTCATCGTTGGTAACGGTTTTTGGACGTCCACTTCGTCACTTGTACTTGTACGGCCACGTTTGAACTCGCTCACCCACAAGCTGATGGTCGAAAATGATGGAGTACATCCGCCATGAAGCTCTAGGAAAATATCACTACACGAAATTCGATTTTATCTATTTTTTGCAAAACTATCTGACACAAAACACACTTTGAACAAACAAAAGAACAACTATTGACAGTAGATGTTTAAGATTTTGTGAGACATCTCGTGTCGATTCCGGAAGCATATTAGGTCGTCCTCGTAAGCCAAACAAATGGAACCTTACACTCTTTTAAATTAAATTTTCGTAATACCATCAATAATATCGAACAAATAACATTGGACATCCTGTATATTGAATTTTAAGTATTAACAAAATCTTATCATATTTATTATTGTTAAATTATCCTTTTTTTAAATCAGAAATCATACAGCATGACATTCGTATAATATTAAACGAAGTAAAACGTACTATTCATTCAAATTACATATCCTTTTTCCACCTTCACACTCATTGCACACATCTATTAACAAGAAAAGGGGGACGAAAGAAAGGAATTGTGGCGAATTTTCTAGTTCTATATTCGGAACTTAAGTAATTTATGCGATTACTAAATGCTTAAATCGATTACTTCTCGTTTTAGCACCTACGCAACCTCGTAACATAACTGTTACGGTCTTAAACCCGACGTTACTCAAAGTAACTTGGTTACCTCCTGAAGAATTCAATGGTGATACGATATATTACGAGATCCATTGGCAGACCGAGAGTACGACGTCCAGAATTAGGCAGAAGAGCGATCAAACTGTTGAAAATAACATAAGTTCCGATTCCAAACCGTTCTCGGCGTATCTGCGACGTATTTCGCCTAACGAGACCTATTTGATTTGGGTGAGGGCTTACAGTAGGACCAACAAGACCCATACGGACAGCGACAGTGCTAAGATCACCACGTTCCCCGAACCGGACAATATCACCATCACCAATAATAGCGCGTACCTCCTAAAGGTGGAGTGGAAGACTTCGAATTACATAAAAAACTACACGTTGCAGTATACATTATTGACTTCAAATGAATGGAGAAATGTATCCAGGCACCAGATAATAACTGAAGACGATTCTGTGGTTGCTGTAATCAGTAATTTGAAACCCAAGACGCAGTATAAATTTAGATTTTTACTTGCGTATCCTAAATATGATAAACTGTATATCTGGCCGAAAGATTCAAGGTTTACTTTCGAAACCTCAGGTGGGTAAATTTAAAAGATCTAATTACTTGATGTCGATCTAATTATAATTGGAATGATTTAGGTGATAGACCAACGGCCCCAGGCAAACCGGAAATTAGAATCATCAATCGTAATGAATCAAAAATATGGTGGCAACCTTCTAAAGATAATGGAGCGCCTATAGAGCTATACAAACTTGAAGGAATGAAATTGAGAAACTATAGGGAGAAAAGAAGTACCAACAGGAGTGCTTGGTACCACACAGCACCATCAATTGAAGAGCAAACTTGGGAATGGGAGGAGTTCTACAATGGCACCGGTATTCATACTCCATTAAGATAGAAGAAACACTAATACTAATACTTCCAACTTCCGTAACTTTTCAGAGACGTATTGGATCATCAACGGTTTAGACGTGGATTATCGTTACTCCTTCAGAGCGTTAGCGTACAACGAATACGGTTGGTCGGATGCCAGCGAAGAAACGGAATTTGACCCGACCACGGCCGCTTCATTGGCTGAAAAAACCGACCCCCTAACGATGATGACTGTTGCCATCGGTGTACCACTTCTTATTCTGCTGTTCCTCCTAATGTGTCTTGGCTGTTGTAAGTAGAATGACACCGTATTTCTTACGAAACCCCCCTCCAATGAGTTCAATGAATACAGTTGTGGTGGCTGGAAGATGCGAGTGCGGCAAACACAAGAAAGATCAGCACGTTATAACGCCGATCAGAAGGCCGGATGTCGAACTGGCGATGTTGAGGGAATTACCAAGAAGAACTAACTTTGTCCATAACACCAACGTATTGTATGTGGCAACGCAACCGACTCCAGATGAAATTACCGATCTACCACATATTAGAAGGTAAGAAATTTGTAATAAAATCAATTTGACAGTTACGGTGACATTTTGCATTTCACTATAAATGTCAAATTATATTTCCAATGCATTAATGTGCATTAAGCTGGAGTATACGAGGTAGCCGCGGTTAGCATCTTCCATACCCCAAACGGAAACGTTTTGCCCACTTTTTTATAGTGGAATAAACGTTATTTTATGTGATTAGGCGTATACCCTTCTTGATGACCACCCGGTACTCAATTTTCATTACTTGCCGGCTACTAAGAACTACTACTCTTCGAACCGTCATATTTATAGCGTAGACCCCGTGTATGTGCATGCATGCCGTGACGGAGTTTGAACACGCTTGAACCTGTGTAAACCTAGAATTTATGGCACCTACCTCGTAAATTTTAAAATTCCCTTTACTTTATGAGATCTAAAAACGCAAAGTTTTTTGCCTTACCTCTTTCATACGTAACAAAATATTCCTATTTACCGAAACGAGAGCAAAAGGCACCTCTTACGCGTCGTTGAACACAAACACAAGCGAAGAAATTATATGCCGAATTATGTGTGTTAAATCTTACCTTTCTATTACGTAACTTTTTAAAAACAGTTCACGGTTAGAAATACCTCTTGCTTAACACGATTTACGCCGAAATTAGTCCAAGAAGTGTTTGTTGTTTATAGAAATTTGGTTCGTTGTGACGAGAATGAAAAATGACGCAATTAAATGCACCTAAATACCGCATATTTGTCGAGATATAAATTATTGCAAAACTCCAATTCGTTTCGTTACAAAATTTAACCTAATTTCTTTCAGAGTTTTCTAATTTCTTTCGTTACGTTACAGAGACCAGATTACCCTAATGAATTTCTTAGGAAGTGGCGCCTTTGGCGAGGTATTCGAAGGCAAGGCTAGGGATCTTAAACCCAACGCCGTCGAGACCAAAGTTGCAGTTAAAGTAAGTTCCTTTTGCTTTCTAGAAATTATAATTTCAATCCCTATAAAATAATATCCCATTTCGCCACTAGACTTTGAGAAAAGGTGCTTCGGAACAAGAGAAAACCGAATTCCTCCAAGAAGCCCAACTAATGAGCCATTTTAAGCACAAACACATCTTACAACTGCTCGGAGTTTGTCTAGATAACGATCCTCACTTCATAATCATGGAACTAATGGAAGGTGGCGATCTCTTAACCTATCTAAGGTCTTCCAGAAAGCCTGCGGTACTAATTTTCATCCCAATTCCTTCCGATATCCCAAACTTAACATAATTTTCCGATTCCAGAGCAATACGCCCCCACTTACGCTGTTGGAATTGCTGAAAATGTGCGTAGACGTCGCAACGGGCTGCAGATATCTGGAGGAGATGCACTTCGTCCATAGAGATCTAGCGTGTCGGAATTGTTTGGTATCCTCCACCGATCCAGAGAGTAGAATAGTTAAAATAGGCGACTTCGGTTTGGCTAGGGATATCTACAAGAACGACTATTATAGGAAGGAAGGTGAAGGTCTTCTGCCGGTTCGTTGGATGGCACCTGAGTCTTTGGTGGATGGCGTTTTCACCTGCCAGTCGGATGTGTGGGCTTTCGGGGTGCTGCTGTGGGAAATTATGACCTTGGGACAACAACCTTATCCCGCCAGAAATAATTTGGAGGTCTTGCATTACGTGAGACGCGGCGGTAGACTTGGAAAGCCCGTGGATTGTCCCGAGGAGTTGTAAGTTTGTTTGTCTTCTCGATTTCGCAGTTAAACATTGCTTTTGATTGATAATTCAATTTTCTTGTTTATGAAAATTTGCCAATTGAAATTTAATAACTTATATGGCGACTTAGATAAGGTTTTGTTCGGACGGTTGTATAAATGGATACATACCGATCTAGCGAACTGGAGCTGGAGGTTCAAATCCTACCAGGAACCAATTTTTAATGAATAAAAATTTAATAACAAGGAAACTGAATTATGACTGAGAAACCAGCGGTAGTTACTCCAACAATTAGTCTCGGCAAAGAGGGGCAAGTTGCAGTGCCGTGCGGAAAACAACTTGGAGGGCTGAAGCGCGCGGCATTGAGAATCGAGCACCCGTATCAAAACACGCTTGTTCAGTGTTATTCGACTGATCGTTGCGAGTATGTGTTAGTACACACATACCAAGAAAATGTTGCATTTAAGTACGTTTCGAAAACGGCGTATTTCGGATAAACTAGAAATCGAATAGACATTACACTTTTAGCATGTTTTCAAATCTTTAGAAACAAATTTCGTCCAGATTAGCTCTCTTGTATCGTACTGCACTGTGCACTTGCCCCACCTTGCCGAGACTACTAATAATTTAATTGCTTTTGATTTTTTCCTAGGCATGAATTGATGCTGTTATGTTGGAGCTTTGAACCAGAAAGGAGACCGACTTTTAAATACTGTTTAGAAACGCTCAGTATACTTCACGATAAAATCAGCAGAAATCCAGTGACGGGGGCTCATAACGGGCAATATATCAGTACAGTACCAGAACGTAAGTCATCCTAGTTTATTAAGCAAATCTCATCTTTCGTTTGATTCGTTTTAACAACATTAAATACCTCGCATGTGTTTGTTTTGCTTGTTACTCATTCCTGCTTCGTTTTGCGTTTCGCTTTTTTTTCAGTTTCAGAATTCGAAGGTTTCTCTAACCAAATGTATTTTCAAGACCTTAATCATAATCATTCAGGTAACGTATTCAATAACCATTGGCTCTCATGTCGTATTAAATTCAAATACATGAAGCTTATTAATCAGTTTTCTAACATATCTTGCACGATTCAAAGTTTGTATATGCCTTTAATTCTGCAAAAGATTACTGACTCATTCTCAAAGATGTAAGCTTCTTTCTAATTGGGTTTTTAATAAACAACAGGCACTTCTTGGAAAAGTACTAGCAATGACTCCAGCAGAGAGAGAACACCTTTCCTAAATACGAGCGATGATACCACCAATAATTCGGCGGAGATCCCAAAATACCTAGAAATAGTCTATAACAGCGGAACACCGCCTGAAAACGACGGATATGAAATACCCCGAAACAGCATCAGAAGCACTAAAAGTATCCAAGACATCAGAAGAAATTCCTCGTCAAAATCTGAAGACTTGGACGACCTAACCAAAAGAGTAATCGAAAATAATATAAATAAGACAAGCGTTACTTGAAATGCCCCGTTTAGGAAAGCTAAAATAAATGAAATCTCCTCTATTTTGCTCAAAGTACCTGGTTGTAGTAAATCGATAAGAAAATTATCCCCTTTCTCTTAGTAATAGGCTCCCTTCTGTGAAGTGATGAAGAAGAAATATAGACGATAAGTGTGCACAGTGGAATATAATCTATTTATGTTATTTTTATTTTATTGGCAGCGTTTTAACGTGAAGTTAGATGACTGTGACGTTATTCATCTACCAATTCTCAATGTCATAAGTCATAAGTGAGACAGCTTTGAATAACAAAAAAAGTGATTACTATGTTTGTATCACTTTAAAAATAAGCGTATTGTACATACAGGGTACATATTTAAAAGAAAAAAATATACTAGAGCAGTAACATGTACAAATTTTGTATTTAATTTGCTATTAAAACTGATGAGAGACCTACAACTTATCACTTTTTCATAACAAAGTTGCAGGATTTTAAATAGTTTCATTGTAGAAACAAAATTAGGATAGATTATGATATGAATAGCTTTCTTCCTAATAGGCTATTTTTCGTGAATCACAAATGATTACTCTGTTATTCCATCTCTCCAAACCTTTCCAGTAAACTTTTTCTTAAATTTTGCGGATTATTTAGGTTGGTACTTCCGGTAGTAAAGATCATATTTGCTAATTTCTATAACACGTACAAATATGGTCCTTACTGCCGGAGCTACCAACTTAATTCGTCCACGAAATTTAAAAATTTATTGGCTTGCACTTTTGCGAAAAAGTAACATTACAGATAATCTAGAGGAATGTGGAAATGATTCGTAGAAGTAAAATGAAAAGACGGATGGAATATTCCAAAACTACTTTCTAGCGGCGGTTTTAAAAGTAACTAGGATTTTATATAAGTTGCAGTTACGTAACTAATTACATATTCATTGCAAAAATAAATAATTAATTAATGAAATATAGAAAACACTTCAGAATAATATTTATTAATCAAATACACATTAATGTCATACAGTTGTTGTAACAAAATGGCGGCCGTTAATATATCAAATATCACTAGTGTAATTTTGGTCGAAATCGGACCAACAGGTAGCCTACTAAAATAGAGTATAATATACCAGAACATATATCAATATAAATGTTATAACATCTCAAAAGAGGAGGTTTACTGATGCTGTTATTAAACAGAGATAAAAGTAGTAACAGAAAGGTTATAAATCAATAATAACTGTTATTTCATGAGAAATAGTCTAATATATAATAATTTAATGTTGTAAATATTTTTCTTTTATCGGTAAGACTGTACAAAATGATGACAATCCTAAATATAAGTGCCAGTGTTATATTTATAAAAACAATGTATTAAAGAAAATTATATTGAAATAAGATCTATGTAAAATTAAATAAAAATGGATAATTATAAATAAAAAGAGAATAATAGTACATACCGTTTCTTTTTCTTATCGAACCGTGATTTGCACACATTAACTGAAGCCCTATATTTCGATTTCTAGACAAACACTCAAATAAAAAGATTCTGTTTAAAGGATAGAATCGTTGCTTTTTTAATAATATACGGGTCCTCTGGTTAATAATTGTCCACCAAAACCGCATTTTTTTTAGCTAATACAAGATACTGATTAAAACCGCCATTTTCGAATTTGAACTAAAGTTGAAAGAGAATGACGGGAAAATGTAGACCCTTGAATACATATCATTTGCTATTTAAAATCATTATCAATATTTTTTAGCATTTAGTCATATGGAAGTTAATGTAATTAATCAAAAATAAATAGAAAAACAACTTTCCATACAATACTCATTTTATTTTTTATTTATATTGTAAATTTCTTTCCCCGCAGTTGCCTCCCTGTTAGTGACTTTCTAGTTTCGACAATTGGTCATTTTCACCTTTCTGACAGCAAATAAATACCTCACGATACCTCATAATCGTTTCTATTCCGGATTAATTAATCGAATTAGATTACCGCAAGTTTACTACTATTATCATAAATTAAATTCAATTTCCAAATGGGGAACAAAAAGAATCAGAAAAAACGCGAATCGGAAAGTTCCTCAGAAAGTGAAAGTAGTGATTCTGATTCTAGCTCCAGCACCGATTCTCGCGATTCTTCACCAGCTCCAAAGAAATCCAAGAAGGAAGGAAAGAATCATTCGCGAAAAGATTCCAAAAACAAAAAGAAAGATGCATCTGATGGGGACCGCTATCATTCCTCCGGAAAGAATAGTAAGCATTTATCCGAAACCGAGAGTTACAGTAAAACCCCAAAGCGTAGTCTTGTTGAGGCGTCGAAATGGGACAGTCCGCAGGAGAAATCCGACCATCGAAAGGATAAGTGAGTACAAAATAACTTGTATTGTATTGATCTAGTTGCATAAATGTTTCAGTAATTATTTCACCTGGAAAATTTCTTTGCATTTACAACCTGCATAACAGTGTATTTTTAGATTGCAGTATCATTACATCAGTTTTTATCTTTGATAAGAACTGGTTTTTGATGTCTGTTTGTCAAGGTTTAAACTGAATTTTCCTGTGTATATGTGAATTAGGAGAACGGAAAAGCAGAGAAGATCGGAATCGCTAGATAGAGACATTCATAAGACAAAAAATACTGCGGAAAAAGAACATGTGCTAGAAAAGCGACAGAAAGATAGAGGAAACGTTCAACAGAGAGATTACAATAGGGATCGACGTGATGAGGGACATCGATATGATAGAAGAGATAGAAAATTTGATAACAAAGACAGTAAAGATAGACACGATGATAGGAATCGTAATGAATATAACGAAGATAGAAACAGAAGAGATCGTGACAATAAGAGAGATTATAAGGATTACTCATCAAATCAGTATAATTATAACCGAAGCGATAGTACTGAACAGAAAGGTTATAGTGGAAGAAATAATAGAGGTTACGATTCCAGAAAATATAGTAATGATAGGAGTAACAGTAGAGACCAAAGTAGGGGTCGAGGAGAAGGACATCAAAATAAATACAGGTAATATATCCTAATATCAATTTAAATTTTTTATGGTATTTAAAATTATAGGAATCGACGACATCGAAGCCGAAGCGCTTCCTTAGAACCAAAAGAAATAAAATGGGGTAAAGGGGATGATAATAAATCAACTAGCAAACTCGACAAACCTAAAGACAAGGATAAACCCAATTTTGGATTATCGGGAAAACTGACCGAAGAAACAAACACTTACAGAGGTGTTGTTATTAAATACAGTGAACCCCCAGAAGCAAGAAAGCCCAAACGTAGATGGAGGTTATACCCTTTCAAAGGTGAAAAGGCACTCCAAACTTTATATATACATCGTGAAAGTGCTTATCTGATTGGAAGAGAAAGGAAGGTGGTTGATTTGCCTATTGATCATCCATCCTGTTCGAAGCAACATGCCGTACTGCAATATCGACTTGTGCCATTTACTAGAGATGATGGATCAACAGGTAGATCAGCGTTTCGAATAATTCGTTCAGATAATTTTTAACGTATATTTTTAGGTAAACGTGTGAGACCGTATTTAATAGATTTAGATTCGGCAAACGGAACTTTTATTAACAATAAGAAGATCGATCCAAAAAAATACGTCGAGCTTCTGGAAAAAGATGTTATCAAGTTCGGTTACAGTTCTAGAGAGTACGTCTTGCTCCATGAGAATAGTAAAGATGAAGCGCAAGATGATGATGTAAAAGATGAGGAAGTTTACGAACCGCCTGTTAAAAAGGAGAAGAACTAAATTTTTGAAGGAGGAGGTATCGAATTTTCATTTAAAGATTCTTGTTGCTATTGTTATAGATGTTATGAATTATTGATTGCACTTATAATCTGTAAAATATTGTATGAAGAAGGACATTAATAAAGTGATTCCTTATTGTATAGAAATATTGTTTTTTTATCTATAAATTATTTCAAAAATTTTATGTAGGTTGAGAATACGTAATATACGAGGGCGACTTAAAATATTCCAGAATCGGCATGAGATGGCGCACGAAGGTTGAAGTGAATTCATTGGTTGGCAAGGGTTACCTTTTTTGTGGCAACTATCAAAATTTCAGACGTCTATAGTTTGAGAGTGTTTTGTGTAACAAGTCAAGCGGTTTCGCAAAAATGTATAAAATCCAATTTCGTGCAGTGATAAAACAGAGCTACGGCTACGAATTCGAAATATTTTGCTAGGGATAACAAAAAACCACACCAATACCGTGTTTTTCTTGTCGATTCCGGAAACATTTCAGGTTGGCCTCGTAGTGACGTCATTATTATTATAGTCTAATTATTTGAAGAAGGAACGCACGTCATCTATCGATAATGACATCAGACGATCCCTTGTTGCCAAATCAAAATGTAAACACTAATTGTATATATATATATTTGGTGAAATACAATGTTATCGGTTGTCTTTGGTCCGGCCATTCTAAATGTTGACAGTTCGTAGAGTAGGTTACATTAGTATATTAGGTTAGGTTTGATAGCGAGTTCATGTGTGTATTCGGCAACGGCGACTGACTTCACGATTTATTCAATAGCTAGCCTAGTTTTTGGCGCTTACATTTAAAAACACTCCTCCGAATTAAATAAAAAATTGAGTATAAATAGAAAACATATTAATAACGAAAAACTTGGTGAGGGTTTCTAATTTCTACATGCACTTGTCAATAATCAGAAACGATTATTGAGTCTTCCAATGAAGGTTGTTTATCGTAATCACTATTATCACCGCGCATTGCCCTTTGAAAAATTTTAATTTAACTGGCGTGTACTTTTAGTCTTTAATCATGGAGAGAAAATTAAAGTCTTGAAATATCGCCAACGTGTTTTATAACCTAAGGATTGGTTTTATATCTAGTGTCTAAATTCTTCACCGAATTCAAACCGTTATGAATGAATGTTGTAATAAAGTGATTAATTTTTACAAAAATATTGTTTTCTTTCCCCAAAAATTTTACAAACTGGATGATTTAGACGTGGCATCTATTATTTAGGAATCGAACTTAAATACTAGTGTATAATATTTTCAATTAACTATAGATGGCGCTAAATCCCCAATTGAATTAAGATTTATTCTTTTTTGTAACATAAATATATTCTTTATCAAATTACACCTGAGTTTAACGTCTCAATTAAAACTAATTTGAACATAAAATTGTAACACAAATAAGTTTAATTTAGAATCGCACCCAGAAGAAACTGCCACCTGTAATCTATTTTCGGCCTTCTTTCTCTTGAATATTTTTGACAGTTTGGAATACCAAGAAAATTTTTTAGTTGTCAATATCCTATATTCTGATGTTACTTGTTGTTTTGTAGCGCTTTCCTGCGCTAAAATTACTTACCGTACTTTGTTAACGAGCGAACAATAAGCGAATTAGAAACTCGGATAAAATTTTATGTGGTGTTGGTGGACGTGCGTGAATCGCCGGTCAGTATTTTTAGTTCACTTTGGCACACCACACTGAAATATGATGGCGGAGTCAGATACGACGGTGGAGGCAACCAGACGCCTGAATGTAAAAAAGCAGACTCTCGACGACGCTTACGCGGCGCCTGCTAACTTCCTCGAGATCGACGTCGTTAATCCTATAACAACCGTCGGCGTTGGAAAGAAACGTTTCACCGATTACGAGGTTAAGATGCGAGTAAGTTACGTTCGTATACACCCCCTACATTACTAGTGAGTTTCCGTCCTGTCAAAACAACGGGCGTTTTTCAGACGAATTTACCCGTATTTAAAGTGAAAGAATCCAGCGTACGACGCCGGTATAGCGATTTCGAATGGCTAAGGAACGAACTGGAAAGGGATAGTAAGATCGTAGTGCCTGCGTTACCAGGAAAGGCATGGAAGCGACAGATGCCTTTCCGTGGAGATGATGGCATCTTCGAGGAGGACTTCATCGAAGAGAGGAGGAAAGGTTTAGAACTATTTATAAATAAGTAAGTACTTATGGTCGTTTTTTGATGATCTTGTGTGATAGGCTTTTATCTCTGATGTGGAATACAGGATGTGTCAATGATAAGAACAAAGTTCACTCAAATAGGTTTTTGTTGTTGAAAAGTGTTGTTAAAGCTGTATGATCAGTTTCTCTTACAAGAAATTATTATAAACGTAGAAAATAACTCAGTTTGATTTGTAAAGTTACTGTTTTGTTGGTTAGGTATTGATACTGAATGATTCACAAATTGTTGTTATGCAAACTGTCAAAGTTTGAGGTTATCTGAGCGGTTTTAATAATTGAGCTTAATTTCAGTATTATTCCATTAGATTATCTAATCAAATAGTAATAAACATCCTTATTTTAACTGAAATGCCCGCTTTAGTCCACAAAAATTATAACAGGTAATATTACAATGCCTTTTGTTAATCTAATTTAAGCAATTATATAAAGGCTGTTCCAAATATCGAAATCTCGTTTGTTAGTATAAGAGCGTTTTCGTCTTATTTACAGTATACTGAACGATTCTATATTCCATTCACGTTAAAAATGCAATTAGAATAGATAAACCTTAAAATACGGCCTTGCCATTGGCTAATCGGCGAGGCATATTTACACAAGAGAAACGGATGTAATTTCTTCATATAAAATTTGTCAGTTGTCAAATTTACTTATCATTTTGTAGAAAGAGAAAAAGGAAGAAAAGGAAGGTGGGATCTCGACGTTTTGTCTCCATCGCCTCCTACGATGGAGACAAAACGTCGAAGAATACATTTATATTGCAATTGATGTCCATTTTACTTTATTATTGCGGTATTATTCTATCAGATCATATAACCATAATGTACTGCACATAAAATATGAAAAACTACTATTTCCTATACAAGATCTTGATAACCAAACTTTGACGATTACAGTGTTGTCATTTAACAGTTCCATTAGTTAAATTTCCTCAGTGTAATACAGCTGCCGATCGTAGCGCTATCTACTGCATTCTTAATGCGAATGAAGTGTATAAATAAAAGTTATAATTATTTACTACTTCAGTAAAAAGAAATTATTTTTCATTATGGTCTCTTTTCTTCCCAGAAACTAACCATTATTTCTTCATTTTCTAAAAATGGAAATGAAAAAAGTATTTCCATGACATTCGAAACAACATTCAGCAGATTCGCAGTCATAGCTGCAGTGATTCCAAAAAATACACTTGATGCGTACTACCAGGCGTACAAGTATGAAAAATGACTTTGCATTACCTCTTTCGGTATTCTTTTTTCAAGCAGCGAACGGTTCAAATCGGTCAAGTGTTGTTAGTAAGATTTAGTATTAACTATTTCCCCAGGGTTTAATAGTTCATAATACATCACGCCCCTCTGGTCCCAGCAAACACAGAGTATTGTCTTTCTACCAAAGCGATTCGGTCTTGCGGTCGATGTGTATGATGTGCCTCGATTTATCCATGATTTTTCGCGTTTGAGATTTTCAAAATAAATCCTCTTTTCATCCCCTGTAACTATATAATGCAAAAACGATTTCCTTTTTTACCGAGCGAACAAAATGTGATGTGTTTTTGCGCTTTACCATTTGCCTGTCATTCAACTCATGTATCCATCTACCGGTGTCTTTTGAATCTTCCCATTTCTGGTAGCCGATTGGAAATAGCTTGTTGACTAACTCCCAATTGCTTGGCGAGATCTTGTGTTTGTGAATTATCTTCGTCCAACAATGCTTCCAATTCCACATCTTCGTATTTTTCTGGCGGTTCTCCATGTTCTTTGTATGCAGCAACGAAGTCACCACTTTTGAAATGTCGAAATCATCGTTCAGACGACAGTTTTCTTCAAATGAAAACAAAAAAATAAATGCTGTCCGCGAATGCTCTTTATTCGATATAACACTTTTCCAATACATCACTCGTACGCATCTGACACTTGTCGATGACACAACAAAATGGCGCTGTATCAAATCTTCATAGCACAAACTGCATTGTTGTTGTTCTGTTGTCTGAGTTCCGCATTTCATATTTGTACATTTGGTAAGTGCATTTTTATGGTTAAGACGAACATGCGGCACGAAAATAGTATGAAAACAAATTTTAAGTCGAACATTTAAACTGTAATCAGTGCGTTCCAGTGCATATTTCGTGCAATAAGACGAAAACGCTATGAGATAGGTGTTGATTTAAACGTGATGAAGTCATGGCAATATTTGTACACAGCACACTGGATGTCTTATAAATGCAAAGAAAGTGTTTTTGCCTAAAAAGTTATAATTGCGATAAATGATTTCATGTAATGCAGTAAACAATTAACTGTTGCCATCAATTCTTATTTTTCTGTTGTTTTTTTTTTATAACAGAATCGCTGGACATCCTCTGGCCCAAAACGAACGTTGTCTGCATATGTTTCTGCAAGAGGAGAATATCGACAAAAACTACATTCCCGGCAAAATACGTAATACATAAATTTTACCATCCGCTAACTATTAAGCTAAACGAGCTAAACGTAATACTTAAAAAAAAATAGATACGATTTAATATTTGATTTTCCCTTTATTTTGTGATTTTATGGATTCTGTTAACAGTTTTTATCGTGGTTTTTTGTTTTTTGAGCCGACTTTGGACAATATTTTTCCTTCTTTTTCACCTTGTGCATCTATATATATATATACATATAAATAAATGCGTAAAATAATAATATATCGGCATGAAATACTATCTTTTACATTGTTTTTTTTTTATTGTCGGGGTATTTAGATTTTCATATTTTCTGTTGGCTAAATCTAAAGTCTCGACGTTCCAAAATATTATTCAACATTATTCTTGTCCATGCAAAAATTCTAAACATCAGTTTTTGTTTGGTAATTAATAAATCTTGGTACAGTATGTTTATATTAAGAAGCCGAAACCAGTTCTTCTGTTTATTATTGAATGCATACACATCTCAAACTAATTCATTCTTTATTTCCAAAAAAACGATGGTACAATATAAAATTAGAAATCAAAGTAGTCCTTGATATTAATCGTAAACAAACAAAATCTTTTAATTAACCTCAAAGAAGCTACTAAAACAAGAGAAGGTAATCTTAAAGAGTAAAAAGAAATTAAAGAATTCAAATCAAAAACTAAAACTGGTTCCCTACTTAAATGAAACGTACTGTATAAAGAACGAGATAAAAAACAAAAAAAAAAACTAATAGTAGGCCTTGATTATACAGTATACTTTACTGTTGAATAATATGTTTCAAGCATTCAATCAAAATTCTTATAAATGTCTATTAATAATAATCGGATCAAAGCTTGCTGTGTGGATAAAATTTCGTCTTTCACTTTTTTGTTTTAGTTCTTCCCGGAAAATAATGAAACAATAAATAAGCATATTGTTATAGAATTTCAATATGGAATTTCAATGAAGTGATAAATGTTTTTTAATAATAATAATAAATAAATAATTTAAATAATATTAAGTAACTGTCATTGGTATATTAATAAGTGATGCAAATTTGTTGATATGATTACTGGATAAAAGAATAATGAAAACGAAGCAAGAAGAAAACAAAGTATAGTTTGTAGGTATACAGTTTTTATTTTTTACATGTAATAATACTATTATATTATTGTAATATTACACAAAATATAAATGAATTATTTTATTTGTATTTCTTTGTTAGTTTTTCTTTTTTTTTTTTGCTCACGAATTGTACAATAATAATAATTGTAATTTTAAAATTTCATATATAAATGTATATTTCAAGCCAAATTCATATATTTTCTCCCTTATACTTCTAGAATAGCGATTAAGATATTTAATTTTTCGAGCCATACTGTATTTTTTTTTTTCGTTTATTTCGCAAAGATTATTGTAGATCTATGTATTTGGATATTTTTCTCAAAAATATACACTGTTTATTTATAAAGCATTTTAGTTTCTTCCTATCGGGACTCTTCAGGTTTCCAACATCTTTGATTTCTGACTTGGATTATGTTTAACCAAGCTTCTCTTAAGTTACTAAAAGAATAAACGAAGGAATTTGTTTGAACGAGAAAAATAATATTTACATTTACAACACGCAGTAAGTTACAATTAGTCTCGGCAAAGAGGAGCAAGGTTCAGTGCCGTACGCAGAAGAACGTGGAGGGGTGAAGCGCGCGGCACGGAGAATTGAATACCCGTATCAAAGCACGCTTATTCAGTATTATTCGACTCGTCGATGCTTAGAAAATGTCGCATTTAGGTACGTTTCGAAAACGCCGTATTTCGAATTAACTAGAAAACGTAATGCCGGATTTAGAATACGAAGGCGATAGAATTAGATGTGTAAAGTGCGACAACTATTTTACGTGTACCAGCAGGTGGAAGTGTGAACGCCACCTAAAAAGTATAAAACATTATTCTGCAATTCGTGGCCCCTCCGCGTTGTTCTCCGCACTGCACTGTAACTCATCCCACTTTGCCGGGACTATACTCTATCTTTTCATTCGGAGGAGTGTTTTTCAATTGAAGCGCCAAAAAGTAGGCTAGCTGTTGGTCAGTTCTCGGCAAAATTACACTGGCGATATTTGATATACAGGGTGGCGCAGGGGAACGGGAAATTTTCAACGTTACAGTTGTCAGCACTGTAGAGCCGGCAGTTGTTCGTGACGTCGCACAATTGTTATAAACGCATTGCCATTTAGTAATCATGGATCGTTGGACTGGTGCGGAACGTGCAGTAGCTGTGAGAGCGTTTTATAAAAATGGTGATAGTGCGACTGCCGCGCAGAGAATATTTCGACAGCATTACCAGCTTGGACGTTACGGACGTGTCCCATCTGCGTATGCGATTACAACGTGGGTGCGTAATTTTGAAGAAACAGGATCTGTCTTGGAAAAGAAAACTCCAGGTGGCATTCGAACGGTACGTACCCCAGAGAACATTGAGGCTGTTAGAGCTGCAATCGAGAGAAGTCCTCGCCGCTCCGTTCGACAGCATGCATCTACGCTAGAGATTAAGCGACGAAGCTTACAAAGAATACTGCACGAATTACATTTCCATCCCTATAAGTTGCAGATTGTGCAACAATTACATGAACGAGACCCAGCGTCACGTATGGAGTTTAGTAGGCAGATATTGGCTAAAATTAACGAGGACGCGAATTTCGTTGGTAACATATGGATATCAGACGAAGCCCATTTCCACCTGAACGGTTTCGTAAACAAACAGAATTTTCGTTATTGGGCCCAGGACAATCCTTGTGAGTTACACCAGCGACCACTACATAGCGACAAGGTCACAATATGGTGTGCTGTATCATGTCATGGTGTTATCGGCCCTTATTTTTTGCACGTGAGGATGGTAGTGCAGCGACAGTAACATCCGCTCGATATGTTGAAATGCTTCAAACATTCTTTACACCGAGACTGTACGAGCTTAATCTTAACATGGAAAACATGTGGTTTCAGCAGGACGGAGCCACGTCACACACTGCTCGACATTCGATGGCAGCAGCTCGTCAATTGTTTGGAAGACGCATTATTTCACGTAACGGTGACATTGAATGGCCTGCGAGATCTCCTGATCTTAGTGTGTGCGACTTCTTCCTGTGGGGGTATCTTAAAGGCAAGGTGTACCGTACACGACCTGCAACAATCCATGAACTGAAGGAGAACATTCAACAAGAAATCACTGCCATTCCCCAAGATTTGCTACACCGCGCATTCCAGAGTTTTCATAACAGGCTGTTAGAGTGTGAACGCCGAATGGGAGGACATCTTTCCGATGTCATCTTTAAAAAGTTAAAAGAGCCACTTTTGGACATTTTGATTGTAAAAACATAAATGGCATGCTGCATACATGCACTTTCGTTAATAAATTACTAGTTTTATGAATTTATTCGTGGAAATTACGTTATTTCAAAATTTCCCGTTCCCCTGCGCCACCCTGTATTACCGGCCACCTTATTGTTACAAGAACTGGCTGACGTTTACATCGTGTATTTTTCTGAATGCGTTTGTATTTAAGTTTTCTTCCTAAATTTGCGTTGTAATAATAATTACGTAACTATAATTTATATAAAATCCTAGCTAGTTTTAAAATTACAGCCAAAAAATTGCGTTGAAAAATTCCATTATTGTGTAAACGCGCCTTTTCATTCTACTCCTCCGAATTAAAAAATAGAGTATAGTTATTATCAATAAGAATAACTTACAACGCATCCTGATACAGTTCCTCGGTATTCGGCAAACATTTCCTCAACAAATCGCAGCAAGGCATCACCAGCACGTTCAAAAACTGCACTTGATCGTCGGGAATCATATTCTGCTTGTCCCTGTCCATCATAGACAACGGTATTAATCCCATAGACTTCTCAACGTCACCTTGCCTGTAGAATTCGTCTAAAAATCGGATATGAGACGATTAGAATTGCGTTTTCTAAAGTCCCTTTTAGAGAATTTGAATTCTTACTGTACAAGATATCCGTTATTCTTTTCGCGATATGGAAAGGTTTACACTGTCCCGAAAGATCGCATACGGTCATCATGATCGACTTGATCATGCTTCTGTGCGTCTGATTCTCCCAATCGAAAATACCCTCTAGAACTACCGGCGTCAATTTGGCGCGAACTTTGAAATAGAAGGCGAGATCCGTCGATAAGATCGCGTCCCTCATCACTTGCGAGAGACTCTTAAATTCCTCGGCGCTGACGTCTTTAAAGACTTTGATCTCCTGCAAAGACGATGTTATTTTGGTCGGGCATCGATATTTGGTTGGCGATTGTATGTACGCTTAATATAATCATCGTCACTGCATAGTGGTGGCTTTCCCAAGGCGATTCCTCGTACAGTTGCGACATCACGTCGTTGGAGATATGGAGGAAGTTGTTGGTAACACCGCCGTGGTCGACATCGTGAGCTAAGGCGGCTACAATAAGGCCTTTCAGCTAAAAAACTCAATTTATTTAAAGGTTTGTGTTATCTTGCAGTCAGGATAGTAATAAAAGTCCCCACAATAAAACATGAAACCAATGAATCCACTTCAACCTTCTTGCGCCATCTCTTGCCAATTCCGGAAACATTCCAGGTCGCCGTCGTATGCATTTATACGCGATAATGGCAAAACAAGATTTCATAAAAATAAATGGCACGGGTGTTCCCCTGAACCAATTATTTCTATTTCTATAATATTTTGACTGCTTATATTTTGCTATTAGTACATTACTTACTTCTAGTCATCCTACAATTCTCCCGACTATTATAATAAACATATATGAGAAATATTGCTTATGTTTTATCTGCTATTTTTACATGTAGTCAATTGTAAAGTTTAAAACACCCTAAGAATATAATTTTGACACAATGTGGTAACCTCGTTCGTATTTCCTATAAGTTCAATACTGATTTTAAGGTGTGAACGGACTGTACATAGAATGACACATGGCAATGAATTGTATAACTGTATCTCTTACATCTACTATTGTCAATTATTACATTTTACATTACGTTACTGATTAATAAAACTCTTTAACTTATACATATTTCTGGGGAAATGGACAAGATTCTACGAAGGTAATGTGGTTGAGGGATGATACAATATCCTTAGTTCAGAGATGTGGGATGGAGAGTTCCATGGTTTATTGAAATAAAGTTATCGATGTCAGAATAAAACATCAAAATTTATTTCCAACTTTGCCTTTGTATTATAAGAGAATGTGCATGGAATTTATTTAATATTTTATCTCGACCAGCTTTGCTTTTAATAACCGCATATACTCTGTTTGGCATTGAGTTCACTGAATTTTTGTTAGTTATAGCAATCAACTACTAGATATCCTTGTCAACACAATATAGACATGTATACATTTTAGTTTACTATAGTCTACATATACTTCTTTTGTTCTTGTAAATATATTCATTCTGTAAACTGTATAAGTATCTTCTAATCGACTCAGTAGCATATAATAAATCTAATAAATTAACAATCTGCGAACTTTATAACAATTTTGGAGATAGAACAAGCCTATGTCTTCATGCCAGACTTTTCTAATGATGTTTACCTAGTGATGCTTTGTTTTTTTTTTTTTGCTTAGAATAACGTCTTTTAGATCACCTAGCTAAAATCATGATTACCCCAGTCTTAAAAAGGGAAACGTACCTCAATCTCCGTAAAGACATCCATATTCCTCAGCAATATGTTATACATGCAGTGACAAACGTTGAATCCATGCTCCCAATTATGGTAGGGATTCCTGCGGTAAAAATTTCTCATCGCCAAGACGAACTTTATCACCTCCATGCTGTCCATGGCATCCGACCCGCCTATTTCTAAGATCATATAGATGGCGATTTGCGGCATGTGGTCCATATAGTCCAAATCGATGTACCAGGAGAATCTGCATCAGGTAAGAAATACGATTGAGGTCCTCGTCGAGAGAAAAATCCTTTTGGAGCTCACTCCTTCATCGCCTCCGTATTCTCGTAGAAGTCCAAGTTATTCGCTGTGTACTGCAAATCGTGCACGCACGGTAGAACGTGCCGTTTGAGTAGGCCCAAGGCTACTTCGTACTTGGCTTCCTACGATTTTCGATAGAAGGCGTTAATCGAGACGATTCGGGGTAAAAGCAAGGGTTGCCTTACCGATTTCTTGTTCGTCTGGCATATGTAAGAATAGTGTAGTGCCAACGCGCAATAAATCGCGAACGTTTTGAAGATGTTCTCGTCGGTTTGGCTGAAACAAGTGCCATCTATCTTGTTGACGGCTTGTACAACACCTAAATGGAGCGAACGTAGTATTTGAATTACTAGCATTGTAAATAGTATCTCAGACTTTCACGGCCGTTTGACATAGTTGTAACGGTTGTCGGGTTCCGCCGTGTCACTAGGTTTTTGTCCCTGACGTTTCGCGAACAACTACGGTTCGCATTTTCAAAGGTACCTTCGCGAAACGTCAGGGACAAAAACCTAGTGACACGGCGGAACCTGTCAACCGTTACAACTATAGTACTAACACTATACTTATAATTAAAGAAGATCGTGTATAAATGCTCTGGAAGAGTCCCTACTCTTCAAGAACGAAAAAAAGTAAGAATGAGCTGATTGCCTTTTTCGATATTGAAGGTATTGTCATGATTGAACAAGTAGTTAAGGGTTAAATAGTTAACCAACACTGTTACATTGAGAATTCTTCAGATCTTTAGAAAAACAGCACCTAGCTTCTACAGGATAACGCATTGGCTAACAATGCCATTTCTGTGAAGATCTGTTTAGCCGATAAATGCATATTAGTCCTTCATCGTCTCGCATATTCATCAGATCCGGCCCCATGTGATTTCTTTCTTTTCGCTAAAGTGAAAGGTGACTTAAAGGAAACCTTAAAAACGACGAAGGAACTGAATACTTTGACAGTTAATAAACTGTTGCATTGGTATGGACAGTAGCAGATCCGTATGCAGAAATATATAGATAGGAAAAAGTAGTATTATAAAGTTAATTAAGTTAAGTTGTAAGATTCTTTTCTATACTTCATTCACGTTAAGAATGCAGTAGATAGCGCTACGATCGGCGGCTATATTACACTGGTGAGATTTAACCGATGGAGCTTACAAGGTGGTTAGTTTACACAACACCAATAAAAAGATGTACAAGAAAAGAACATCTCTTTCTTATATATGAGTTCTACAACGCCTTCTAGCTCATTATATGCACAAACTTTTTGCCATTGTTACCAACAGTAGTGTTATACCAAGTCATTTGTCATTGTTTGTCATCAAATAAATACCATCTGCTTAATAACATATGTTATAGGATTATCAGTCACATATTTTTTCAGCTACAATCGCTTCTGAAATAAGCAATACGATTATAAAATCCAATGAAAAGCTGCTGGAAACAATGACACCAAAATGATAAGTAAATTTGACAACTGACATTAACGATCAGAAATTTCATATGAAGGAATTGCATCCGTTTCTCCTGTGTGAATATGCCTTGATGATTAGCCAATGGCAACTCCGTATTTTAAGGCCTATCTATTCTAACTCCGCATTCTTAACGTGAATGGAGAGTACTTACTCTAACCTATTTTTGACTTAATCACGCTATATACAAAAATTGCTACAACATAACGAATATAATAGAATGCAATTACCAAGGACTCCATCTACACCCAAGATGGGCATACAGAGAACCGACCTCGTAATGAATCCGGTTCTGACGTCGATTTCCCTGTTAAACCTGGGATCGTTGTAGGCATCCTTGATGTTCAAGTGCATGCCAGTCCTGGCTACGATCCCCGCTATACCTTTCTCCTTGCCAAAACGGACCTTCATGTTCCTCTTGATCAGGCCCTGCCCTTCTTCAATGCCTTCATCGTATAGATCGGCCACTAGATCGTCTTTCGTACGATCTATTACGAAGAACGAAGTCCTTTCGGCATTTACTGTAGTCTTAGCGAAGTTCTAATAAGTGGGAGGAAAATCAGCTTTACTTACTTCTTTTACTTTTATGTCGGTAGCTATATTGTAATAACAAGTTCTTAGAATTTTGTATTGAAGAAATGCAATTTTCTAAAGGAAAGAAAGATAATAAACATTGGATATTACAGAAATCTAAAGCGGAAACGTTTCTAACATTATATCTCGATAGATGCGCTTACCACAACCTCAGCAATCATCTTATCGAACAAAATAGTATCCGCAAAGTAGCATTTGGTTAACTCTATGAGACACTCGTTTAATTGCTGCTGCCTCTGCATCAGAACCCGCTGCTGATTCATGTAGATGGAAGCACCCATCCATCCGGCGACAACCACTACGATCTTCAAATCGTTCTTCTGAAAGACGGGTTGCAAAACGTCCCTGTACAGTTCTAACACCGCGTAGCATTCGTTGCCAGGCGTCACGACCGGCACGCACATTACCGACTTCACCGTAGGATCTAGAAAAGACGTATTTGCTGCGGACTTAGGCTTGATAAGGTGAGAAACCTGTATAGGGAATCCCGTCTGGAAATCTGTTATCCGTTAGGATATCGTCGATCATGATGTATTCCATTCTACAAGCGACGTAAGCGGCTAACGATTTTCCTTCTTCGATCTTCCAAGTTATTCGATTTCTGGTGGTCACGTTATTCATATTTCTAGGACAGATGTAGATCTCGTTCTGAGCTAGGTCTACCATATATACTCTAACACCTTAAAGCGAAGTATAATATAAACGGCTAATCTAAAGTAACGGATGAATTAAGAGATTTGAAAGCTGCAGTTAAAGCGGAATTATTTGTAATTGTAACAAGTTCTGTAAACAAGTTACTTAGAATCATAGATAAAGAATTGGCAATGTATTTGGCTAAACGATATTGACAGCGTTCATATGTCTCCGTAGTCAGGAATTATTTCATGGTAAATTTTAATTTTCCTTAAAATTTTCAACGTTAAAATTTAATGAAAGATTTTTTATGGTTACCGCTGGGATTCGAACCTGCATCTCCTGTTCACTGGACAAGCACGTTGATCATTTACGTTACGGTTCTTTCTCAGTATTTGGTTGTCCACTTTTCTTGTGCCACCTGTAACCAGCTCTTGCCAGTTTTTTCCCTTATGTCGTCTGCCCATCTCCTAGATGGTCTTCCGATCTCCCGTTTGGGTAGTCTTGGCCCCGATTTCACAATCAAGACATTGTATGTATATATTTAAATGAAGATAGGCAGCCAGACGTACACGTGATGACCGGTAGAAAGGGGATGAAGAAATGGAAAGGAAAAGTGCAATAGAACTAGTACAAGACACATGTGACGCTTTTCCTTTTACATTACAATATTTCAATATTTTTGTGCATTTTTCTATTATTAAATAAATACAGTCCACAATCAATTCAAAACAATATGATTTGTCCATTTACTCAATACGTATTTGATTTTATCTGTTGAAATTTTTGGTACCTCTTCAGTCCCGGCGTTCAGTGTATTTTGGAGCTGTACATTTGGTGGCTGGAGCCTAGCCGATGCTTATAAGAGATGTCTTTAACATAACTGCCGTCTTTTAATTGATGTTGTTTTCCCTTTTCCGAACTTTCATGGTTTCGTTAGTCTCTATGACTGCTTTAAAGCTTTGCGTATTCTGACTTCTCATTTCCCTTCTGACTCTTTTACTAATTGTTTTGTTCAACTCTAAATATTCTGGAGTCCTTTTCTGTTTCTCCTTACCTTGATAAGTTGTGTTTCTTTTGTTATACTTGGCAGTTTCTTTTCCTTGTGGCATATCATTTTATTTACTGTTTTTATATCGTTCCTAATTCTTGCTTCAATTGTGTTAATTTCGATTTTTGCCATGGTATCTTTCGGTGGCAAGCTTTGGTTCAGTTCTGTCTAGTAAAAGTCTACATTCTAGATTAGTGTTTATCTCTATTCCAGCTTTTACAAGTCTATGATAACTGCCAGTATCAAATCGGAGGTTATGTAATCAATATCGTTCTTTGTGTGACCGCCAGAGCCTCTCGCTGTGGTGCTTTGCTGCAGTACGTGCTCTCTCCCCATACAGTCGTGACATAGAAGATGTAACACTAATTCTCCTATAGTTTTCGCATTTCCTTTTGCTGCCTTTCTTGGGTATAAAACTTACCTTTCTCCATTCTTCCAAGACTTCACTACCCTGTAAATAGAATGTAAACAACCTGACAATTGCTTCTAACGATTGAGGAAATCCAAATAAGTTCCATGGGCACACCTCCTAGACTTTGTTATTTTTCATAGTTTTCATTGCCTCTATACCTTCTTTCACTGTTACGACTTGGGATATACGGATTCCTTGCATTGATTTTGATCCTCATCCTAAGTCTGTCCTCCTCATCACATTTCCTTTCCCAACAATTATTCATGGCTTTCTTTTTTTACTTCATAATTATATCTCATATATGCTATCTTTTTTCATTTACCAAAAACTTCGGAGTCATTCCACGAATCATTTGTTCTCCTGATTTTTTTGCCTGTTTGCCCCCAACACTTAGTTTGCGGCCTCGTGAATGCACTTTTTGATGAAATTATACTATTCTGTGACTGTAGCATCCGTTGAATATCCCATCTCTTTTTGTAAAGAGTTAAATAACATGTCCCCTCTTTCATTTGCAGAACCAAGTCCGAAGATTCTTCCGTTCGGTACGTTGTCTTAGTAGGAATACTTTTAATACCTTGATCTAGTAATCTAGTGATCTAGATAATATGAAACTTTCTGTTTGTCTTTGTAAATGATAAATTTTAATTTTCCCGGGTAATTTAAATGACAATTGAAAAACAAAAGATAACAACCCTACCTGCAGCGTTCGTAACATGTTTCAAAGCCTCGGAGCTCTCGTGCAATAGCATCGGTAAATCGACGCTATCGTCGAGGAATTCGGTCAAATTCCTCATCGCTACGCTAGGCTTCTTCTGGAGGTAGAATCTGAACGATTTATCCTCTTCATGTCTGACAATAGCCTTTCGCCCTCTACGAACGATATTTACGTATGGTGCGATTACCCTCCTGGTAGCCTTATCCGTAGCTGCGAAAGCCAGCGATAACTTCTTGAAATCGGCTTTTCTCGTAGGCTTCCCATACTTTTTTCTTAGCGAGTCGATCGACCCCATTTCCTCTTTGAAAACGACGAAATGAATTTAGAAGAAAGAAAATCGGAACAGGAAATTTGATTTGAAGAGGAGTCGGCATGAAGAACATGACAATAGGACACGGTTATACGCGATAGAATAATGAAAATGTCAAAATGTCATGTCACGTCATGTAACTACTGATTGAAACAGAAATATACAATAAAATCATGATTTTTAAAATGAAATCTATAGACTTACCATCAGCTTTACGAAAACTTAGTCTTTCCATTTTTTATTTTAAATAATCCTTTCCTGAATAAAATATATAAAAATATAAAATTGTATATGTGCACATATGTGTATTGACAACTGCCAGTACACTTTTGAATTTGGAGAAATGCTTTTTGTTCGCTAGCAACTAATAGGCATAAAGATGCGTCATCATTTGCAATGTCGATCCAAATAAAGTAATCATTACTCATGCGAGCGCTTTCGCAGTGGCGTACGACTCGGTTACTACCAATATTAAAAATAATTAATTACTATTTTAGTTTGATTGTGTTATTTATATAGAATGATGTAAAAATTCGCTCTACTATTGGGTCATTAGCATGTCTTCCAGTGCTGAATCAGTATCTAATCTTACTGTTATTATGCATTTCTTATCGGAGTTTTTAAATGATGGCAAGCAGGCCGACTCTTTTCGTCGGGAGCACTCGACAACACAGCAACTACTGAGATTGTCTGAACATATCACCTCCAACACGGATAAATTTACGACAACTGCAGCCATTATGCTAGACATCGAGAAGGCGTTCGACAAAATCTGATGAAGGTCTCATACATAAAATGAGATTACACCCGATTCCAGACACGCTTACCAATCTCATACAACACCATCTCCGCAACAGAACACTTTCTGTTGAAATAGAAGTAGACATCTGCACTACCAGAATAACGCAAGCAAAAGTTCCGTAAGGCTCAGCGTTGGGACCGTACCGGTTTAACACCTACACTTCACACATATCGCAGTTAAAAACTTATCACATTGCCCAATTTGCAGACGACATCGCTATTTATTACAGCCACAGACAAATGAAACCGCTGCATGATGGATTACAAGTATACATCGATACGTTCCACAAAAGGTTTTCAAAATGGCGAATAAAGATAAATACAGGGAAAACAACAGCCATCTATTTCACGCCACGTAAAAAACACAAAAAGCCCGACGAAATCCAAATTAACAACCACGCCATGGGATGGGCCAACAAAGCGAAGTACCTAGGGGTTGCTCTAGACGAACAACTCAAATACACCTGGCACATCAAGGAAATCAAAAGGAATTAAACGAAAAAAGTAAGCTGTCACTGGACAACAAGATCAAAATTACTAAAACAATAGTAATACCGATCCCTACCTACGCTGGAGAACTTTGACATCAGGCAATCGAAGCGCAAAAGAAGAAAATACAGGGAAAACTCAATAAACCAACGCGATTCGCATCAGGGGCACCGCGTTACATCACAAATGCAACACTGTATCTTCAATATGGAAACACTTGAGACCATTATATACAGAAGAACACAAAACACATTAACACAACAGTCAGAAGAATAATACGAAGGCAATCCTAAAAAAAAAGGTCTCCTATTTTTTGGGGACGTAGAGAAAGTTTTAATACGGTTGTTGGCAATACTGTTGTGAGTGGTGCCTTCTCCGCTACCACATAAGCACGCAGGCGCTTGGCTCGAATGCTCAGTCTTGGCTTGGTAGCCATTCGAAATGGAGCTACCGATAAACGTTACCGCCAAGGGCGAAGTGCGCGCAGTTATTCGATTTTTGAACGCAAAAGGGGTTAAACCGGTGGCAATTCACCGCCTATTGACGGAAGTGTATGGACAGTCGTGCATGGATGTCAAAAACGTTCGCAAGTGGTGTAGAGAATTTACAGCCGGTCGTACTGAAATTCATGAAGAAGAAAGGAACGGGAGGCCGTCAATTGCCGACGAGACAATCGCGAAAGTTGAGGAACTCATGCGTAAAGATCGGGGGATCACTCTGGATGCTCTCTGCATTTTGGTTCCTGAGGTTTCCAGAAGCACCATCCACAGGATTTTAAGGGAAAAGTTGCAATACCGGAAGGTGTGTACAAGATGCGTGCCGCGTACGCTGACAGAAGACCACAAACGGCAACGGGTTGATTCTTCCCGCGAATTTCTTCGCCGCTATGGAGACGAAAAGGACAAGTTCTTGGACTCGATTGTCGCGGGTGACGAAACCATTCCACTTTACACCGGAGATAAAACAACAGTCACGCGAGTGGCGGCATACCTCTTCGCCCAAACCACGAAAATTCAAGCAAACACAATCTGCCGGTAAAGTCATGGCAACTGTGTTTTAGAACAGGAACGGGGTACTGTTGGTCGACTTTCTGCCTGCTGGGACAACAGTCAACGCTGACAGGTACTGTGAAACACTGAAGAAACTCAGAAGGGCAATTCAGAACCGGTGAAGAGGGATGTTGAGCAAGGGTGTAAGCATTCTCCACGACAACGCCCGTCAAACCGTCGACCCTACAGTCCGGACTTGGCACCCAGCGATTTCCACCTGTTCTCTAAGTTGAAGGAACATTTGTCTGGACGGCGGTTCTGCTCCGATGATGGGGTGAAAGATGAGGTTCAACGCTTCCTGAAGGGCATGGCGGCAAGCTGATATGACATGGGCATTGTAAAAGTGCTACAACGTCTACAAAAATGCATCGACCGAAATTTCGATTATGTTGAAAAATAAAGCATTCTTCCATCTTTAAAGTGATGTTGCAATTATAGAAAATAAACGGTTCTTTGTATATCTAAAAATATAGGAGACCTTTTTTTTGGGATTGCCCTCGTACAATCAACACGACGAATAAGGAGTTCCACAAATTAAACGAAGAACCGAGGAAAAAGGCATAACGTTACACAAGACAAAAAGAAAGAAAACATAGGAAATATACACGCACACTAAACCCACACATAAAATAAAAGCCACCGATCTCTCCGACTCCCGTTCAAAATCAATAGACCTAGAGCGATACAGGTCAGTAGGTTTTCGCCTCTAGCATGGTTGACACGTCGAGTTACCGTGACCTTTTCCGGAAGTTGCTCACTTATTACTGACTCCTGCCGTGGAAGCCTACGTATTCACTACCTTAGGTGTTGCTGTAAACTGATGTTATCCGGAAGTAAAAAGAGGAATAATAATGGAACTTAATGATGAAAGTATTAAAACAACTTTTAATGTAAAAATATTTATTTTTTATAAAATTTTCAATTTTTCAACAATATATATATATTTTCCTTATGATATATAAATAAAACTAACCCTATAATGGCATAAAGGATCACTTCAATAAGCACAATTCAAATTAAAAAATATTTCTTACTAACACTAACTAAATGTCTGTATAAAGTTATAAAAGGAAGCTAGTTCTTATAAATGATAATTTGTTTAAAACAAAGACAAATATGACATTAGAATGTCTAAAAACAAATTTAAATAAGAGAAAAAATTATTAAAATAAAGGAAAAAACGATATACCACCTGGTAGCACTGGTACTCTTCAAGTATATATTCAAACATGTTGGTTTGGAGTCTTAGGTGTTATCCAGTGTCTGATGCTGATCAGTCGCCGGATAACACCCTAGAATCTAAGGCAACAGATTACAACCGCGAAAGTATATATATACCATATCCACTTCATTAATCCACTATCACACAACCTATAGCAGTTCGTAAGAAAAAAAAAAGATTCACTGTTACCCCGATTGAATCGTCTACTGGTTTTCACTTTGCTAGTATTTTTTTAAAACTCAAAATTTGGCAGAAACGATATCACTTCCCTAATGAACGAAGTTTGTTGCACATCTTTCTCGGTCTGGATCCTCTTGTAATATACGGGACAATCTAGAGAGATACAAGCAACTTTATCGGCGGTGCCGCAGCACGATTGGCAAATCTGAAACGTTCAGAATGAAATGAAAGTAGAATTTTAACTGCTCAAACTGGACATCCTACCATTCTTGTTTCGTAGTAATTCCGTTCGAACACCCTTGCTTTGTCATGCAGAACGACGCCGGTGTTTTGCGGCTTGGACAAACACACTTCGCATAATCCGTCTTTGGATTGGAGACCGCAGACAGCGCAATTTTTTGTTGAGAAATACTGGGAGATTGTACTCTTCTTTCCCTTGACGGGCGACGAGTTGTGTAAGTATTGGTGCTGTTTTCGCGGCATCCCGTTAAACCTGGAAACAAGCAAATAATTTTATACAAACGCGTTGTGAATATACAACTGAAAAGCATGAAACTTTGTAGTTAGGTTATTGCTTCATTGATAAAGTGAAGAGATGCGCTATCTCTAAAAGTCAGAATATAACATAAGTCGTGCTTAAGGACTTAACATTGTTTTGTATTTTTATAGGTGAATTTTAAGTTAGGAAACGTATTTCATATGATTTTATTTTCTTTGCAGATGTATGGGTTAGCATTATTACTTTATTTTCATTTTTATATTTATTTATTTTGCTCTCTTAGAATATATCCAATTTTATTGTAATATGTATGTACATTAAGCATTGTATATGTATGTAAGCCGGCCATTCACATTGCGCTAGCTAAAACTGCCTAATTTAAAAATCATTCAGTGCAACGTCGTCGAATAAGTAATGGAAGTTTTCTTAAAATTTAATGAACACAAACACAGGCAGTCGTCTCCTGCGCGACGGTCGAGGTATTAGCGATCGTGCACTCTCGGTCACCTTTCGTACCTCGTCGTAACGTGTACAGTAACGTCGTCGTATGATTAGTGGAAGTTTCTAATATTTTATAGTTTTGGCGGGAATCGTCGAGGACGTTGTCGTCTATACATTTATTAATTACAAATTCTCGATTTTCTATCATCGTCCGTCGAGGCTACTGTGTCCGTTGTCGTCTATACATATTTTTAGTCTTCGGTTAAGTTTGTGTCGGAAATTATTTTGGTGAGATTGTCGGCGCGCATGTATAGACATCTTCTACAAATACGATCACTCCGCTTCTTGCTGACGGTCGTTGCGGCCGCAGCGCCCGTTGTCTTTTGTACGTTTGTTCGGTCTTTGTCGTATCGGGACTTAGAAATTTTTTCATTTAGTTGCTCGTCGTAGCGGACGAGTTTCAATGACCAGTGTTCTTATGTAATGTCGGCATCATCGCTCCGTTTTACTTGTCGGTGCGCACATTTGCTGGCTACTGGCTTTTTCCCTTCTTTGGGGCGCAGTAGCAGAGAGCTAAAGATTGCACATAGCGTATTATTTCAAACGAGAACGCCTGGGTAGCTGTGACATTACTTTTGTTTTGAGATCGGCTATTATCGCTACTGTCGCCCTCGACCAGGCGTTCAAGCTCTAAGAGATAGGGTGGGTTCCCCTATAAATGTGAAAATAACGAACGTATTTGGTTCAAGTAATACAGGGCCAAGTCCCTTAGGCAAATTTAAAACAAGGAAAATATATTAGGCTTTCGGAAAGGGACATATAAATAAGCATAGCACCGAGGTGCGCTTATAAATTTACGAAATAAATAGGGTTGGCTCCCCTATAAAAAGGTAGTGGTGCATGCAAACAGATAGAGGCATTAGTACATACCTCTAACAAAGCTTCTGCGGAAGCATATAAGAAACATACATGTACACATGCTAATGTACATTACATGTATAAGAGAGCTCGAATAACTGCAATTATTGCAAATATATATATCCTACGTACATCGTAAATGTACATAGGCAAGAGTGGAAACCGTGTACACATTTTATTTTTAAATATTTTTTGCGCATGCGCATTGAGTTTTGCTGTACAACCTTTCATATAGTAAATAGGCGAACATACTCTACAAGTAAGTATTGGTCAAGTAATTTAGGAATTTACGAGCAGGCTACAGCGGCGCTGTTCTTCAAACCAGGAGAACGTAACAACGTCCATATTTAATTCAGGATCAATGAACTAGGTGAAGTGAGATAGAATACGGTTGAGTAATGCGTGGATAAGCGCTTTGAAAATATTTATTACAGCGCATGCAACCTTAATAATTATAACAGAGAATCCTGCTCCGTTGAGATTCGATATCTGCTTTTTACTGTTTAATGGGGCTGCCTTAGTTTTCAATGTTTATTTTTATTCAATTCCACTATTTCTTTTGCTAAAAGTTCTTTGCAGAGCTATACTGAAGTAAATCCTTTAGTTTGTGCTCAGTTAAAAAAGCATATGAAGATTTTTTTTAAAAGTTACAGTTCAAGATGCCCGGTCGACGACTTAGTTCTTAACACCACGATAAGGAAACGTTGTAAATACAGCTTCCTCATGGTATTAGTGTATTTACAGCGTTTTCTTATCTTGGTGTTATTTTCTAGGCATTCTTTTAGATGGCTTAGTTCTTGTTGCCGAGAGTTAGGTTTGTCGTTTACTAGTGTTATAAGAGAAGAAAAACCGAAATGGATGTCCTCTAATATCTATTTATGCGGTCCATGTCAAAGTTTACATTGCGAATTGTAGAGAGAAACTACGCCTGCTGTTCCTTCATTCAGCACTTCAACAGCTCCGTACAAGTCAAGATTGATTCCCAAAACACTTGACGTGTCAGAGTGGATTAAAATGGATGTTCGTAAAGTAATTTATGGGATGCACAACGATACTAAGTTAATTTACATAATTAAATTTCAATTCTAATTTAATATATTTTTATAGAAAAACATGAAACAGTAAGTGTTACAAGATGTGCTTGAATGTAGAAATATTTTACATACTAGCATTTTCTTACTGGGACGTTTACTCCATCTTTTAGGATTTAAGTTTAAAAAGACGATAACCGCAGAGCTCTTACGGAGAGGAATGATATTTCAGCATTACGATTTTCCTTTCTACAATGTACAATGAAATTTTCATCTTTAAAAAGAGATATCGTATACCTAAACGAAACCTGGATATTTTCAAAGAGAAGAGAAAGACAATCATAACAGGATGATAATAGAGTGTTAGAAAATCCGAAGGTAATGATGGTGAACGATTTATTGTGTTGCATGTAGGTACCAGAAGGCTTTGTACGAAATGCAAACTTGATATTTGCCTCAAAATCAAACATAGATCTTTGCGATGGCGATATGATTAATGATTTATTTAGAAAGTGGGTTGAAACTCAACTATGTTAATCCTGTGAAAACGTAATGAATAAACTTTTAGAAATAACCAAGAGAGATATAAAAAAGAGAAGGTTTATATTATTGACCAAGTATTTCGGGCACATGGACATCGTGTTTTAAGAATTCCTCCGTATCACTGCGATTTTAATCCTATTGAACTGTTAAAGGCACATGCGAAAATAGTATTACAATAAACATATTAGTCGAGATGGCTATAGCGATTGACAAATGTTAGATATGTGGCAAGAAAGTAAAATTGCATAAATCATACAGAGAAATGAATTAAAGAGTCGTACGAACGTGAAGCAAACGTAGAAAACTTAAAGAGTAGAAAAAGATACAGATTAAATGTATTTGTAATTGCCCAATCTGATTATTTCTTTCGATATTGATATACTTTAATTTAATTTGCTTCATGTTATATTCTGCATATTATATTGAAGAGAAATATACATTTCGTTTAATGAATCGCTGGTGTCGTACATTTCACTAAACACTTTTATGTTTCTTATTTGAATATTTCTACACTTTGATTTAAAAATGTTTTTTTTTTGATACGACATCTATATTATTAGAGTGATAAAGAATTTTGTTAAGCAAACATTTAATAATTAGTTAAGCCTATTCAGCTCCTTTCCGTAAGTACAAATGTATTAATACACTATTATGAAAGCATTGGTGGTTGCAATCACCCAGGAGTTGTTTGTTAAATACATCGTTGACTAAAATGTTATATGATCAAGAAAATGTATTAAAGATGATAACACAATAAGTAGAGTTGTTGTTTGGGCTCTTTCTATCGTTTGTTGAACTTATATAATCCGACGTTTCGGCAGTTCGTTTACTGTCGTCCTCAGGGTACCCTGAGAAAGGCTGTTGCTTGCCAGATATGTTCGATGATTTTTTGCCTGACGTATTTGACTTCCCTATTTTTTATTAGTAAAAGTTGTCCTGACTAACACCTAACTTAACCACTAGCCTGAAGACGACAGTAGACGAACTGCCGAAACGTTGGACTATATCACTATGGACTATGTTCAACAAACGATGGACATAGCCAAAACAACAACTCTAGTTATTAAGAGAATCGATAGTCAACTATATCACGTTAAAAGATGATAACCTCAAAAAATTGTTTTCGTACAATTCATTGCAAACATGATTCGTGCATCTGAATTTGTTTCAGACGCTGCATACGTCATAACCAACTATGACGTAACTACAAAGTTTCGTGGTTTTAGTGTACAGATATAATCTGAGCAAAGTCAACGACGGGGAGGTATCTATAATCTCACCTTCCCCCACTATAGTATAACCATGATGTAGTAGGGCAATATCTTATTACGGCGAATGACACAAAGTCGCTACACTAAGTGTAGGGGAATACTGTAGCGAGAAAGAATAACGGGAGACGCACATGCGCATTATAACCGTTCACTTTGCTCAGATTACGCATATGACCTACCAATTATTCACATCAGCCCCGATGAGGAGGAAACACCTATTGATAGGCGGAATAATCACTTTAGTGATGTAATATAAAGCATTAGGCCTCAACGAAGGGTCAGCAATCAATTCCCTCGGACAACGAACTAGTCTAATCAAAGGTAAACCGGGAGGACCGTTTATGATGACGTAAGGTACCCTTTCACCTCGTCTAGGTTCGTTACGTTTATCGACCGAAAGCCACTTCCTATTGAGAGGAGAAAGAATTGTGAATAAGTCGAGATCAAACGTAAAAAATTACCGCGTTAATTCCAAAGCCGGCACGCAAGCTCCCGGACGATAATTGGACGCGCCCCTGTATTCCTTAGCGAAAGTTAGGTCTTGGATACTTATCCTGCCGGAGAGTATCTTGGAAAATTGCCTAACGACGTATTGGCGAACTAGACTGACGTCGCGCGTATCGAAGAGTATCTTAAGGCACTTTTCCAACATCTAAAAGCAAAATTTTATCTTCGAGAAATGATTTTAGAGGTACTGCAAACCTTAGAAACCGCCGGACAACCGTCTCTCCTAACTGTTTCGATCCCCTTCGCTAGATATTCGGGTTCTTCTTGCTCTGCGGACTCGTACATATAGCCGACGTATCGCTTCTTTGTCTGTAGGATACAGGGATGGAAAACCTTTTCCAATTTCAATTTGACGGGACTGGGGTTATCATTGGTGACGGCTTCCGCTATTTCAGCGCCGATTTTGAACGCCTCTCTGCGACTTTTTCCAGCTACCAGTACGAATAGGGAATCCGTATCGCCGTATACGACTTTGGCGCCCCATCTCGGGGTATTCCCGACTAAACTGATAGCCCTCTGTAGTGTTTCTCGTCCTTTACTCACGACACTATCGGCTACTTCGATGCAAGGCATTCTTCCGCTGAAATTAGCCGCTGTGTAGCCGTAAGTTACGTTAGCAATTAGTTTCAATCCCAATTGTCTAGCGTCTAGAACCTTCCCCAACGTCCTATTTCCGGCGTTCTTCTTTAAAGATTTCTTTACCATTAGACGCGTATCGAGGATCTCCTGCAACATCCGCGGTAGGATACCTTCTCTTACGTTTTTCTTCACGAATCCCACCCCGCAAGGAGAAATATTAATCAGATCTCTTCTACTTAATCTTTTAATGTACTTACGCGGCACCTTGAGTTGTGTCGCTCCGAATTCAAACGGGATATCCTGACCTAGATGTTCGATTCGTCCTAGGCAGGTGGAGAAACAGTAGTTGTAAGCTATGATCATCGAGGGATATAGACTTTGGAAATCTAAGACGATCACGGGGTCGGTATAGAACTTAGATTCGGGTTCCATGATTAACGGTAACGACTCGGGTGCTCGCATTTTTGCTCTTTGTTGGACGCTCGGAGATACCGGAATGTAATTCAGCGGCTTTGCAAGTCGTAACATCATAGATTCGACTCTGAATTGCGAACCTCTAGATAGGACTTCGTAAAATTGGATCCCGAATAATTTCGCTAATTCGCTAGTTCGTCCGATCAAATCTAACTGATCCATAATTCTTAATATAGCTTCCACGCGATAAAAATAGTATCTAAGAACCTTGTCTCTGTACAAACCTGATGCGTGGTTCCACCAGTAAGTGATATTCCTGAAGGAATACAGCGGCACCCTTTGATGTAAGGTATGATACACAATATTTTCGAATGTGTAGCTTTGCAGGGCAATCTCGTGCCTTAATAACCTCCAAAAATCTAAGATTATCCTCCCTGGTATCGTCAAATCTGACAGATCGTCTTCGTTTTTATTCTTAGTCGATTGAGGCACCCTACTTAGAAGCGAAATGAGATTCAAATTCAAGACGTATCCTCTCTCTATCAAGTAACCCCATGAAAGCATCTCGATTTCGTAACCTACTAAGATATCAGGATCGGAATCTACGAAAAATTCTACAAATTTTGTTATCAACTCAGTTTCCGATTCGAAAATTTGAACCTTTTCATCCCCATTCATGACTATTCCGTCTAAAATCGAGAACTTTACTTTCGTTGGAGATATTTGCGCGTTGTTAAGGAGAAAGCAACCTTTAACAGATCTTTTGCCAGGACCTTCTTCAGGTACATCGTTGAAGATTTGATAAACGATACCTTTGACGGTGTCGTGGGCCGGGTTAGGTTTATAGTCGCATCTAGTTTCAATAATTAGCTCCACGCAAAACACTGTTAAATGCAGATATTCCGAAACAGCCTTAGCGTTCTGCAGATTGTCGCAGGAGATGGCGAAATTATTGGTTCTATCTAGGGTCACGCCCGTTATTTGGCAACTGTCCCTCCTTTTTTCTTTTGTAATATCTAATTCTTGTAAATTGAGGCTACCTTCCGAAGAATGATTGCTTTTCGAGCTAGAATTTTGAGATATCCTTTTTCGGTGACGCTTTAACGCATCACTTTTCTTAATTACCGGACTTGCATTGTCAGGTTTAGTTTCTAACGATGATTTCGACGTTTCATCTTCACGTGTATCGTCGGTAGTTTCATGCATATTTTTTAAAGTTACATCTAACGGGGTACAAGGAGATATCGTTAAGGAATCGTCGGAGTTATCGTTATCACCTCCAGGGCTACGGGGGATAAAAATTTTTTTCTTTTCGATCATCTTAGGAGCTTTTTCTTTCCTTTCTAATTTTCTTTTCAACCAAAGTTCGACTTCTTCCCTGCTAGGAGGTAATTTCACCGGGGTTATTATACAATCTGATCTCTTACAAAACGACATCTTGTAATTATTTATATCTTTATTAGTAATTTTCTCGTTGGGATATAAATACTCTAAATAAGACCTTCTATAGTGATTAATTCCTTTAAAATTGCTTTCAAACTCTGGTAAATCCACCATTGTATTGCTCTGAATCTTCAAAACCCTTATACCGACTTCCATGGGACCTGTAACGTCTTTAATGTCACTATAGAAAGGTTCTTGATGGTATTCCGTAGGAATGTTGTAGTCTTGAAGTGTAGCCTCAATCAAACCTCTTGAAGGTGGTTGAAATTTTGGTACAATGAGCTTATATCCATTTTTACCAGGCACATTTTGATTGATAAGTTCAAAAATATCGAGGCATGCGGTTAACTTCAAATCCGATTGATGTAAATCTTGTTCTTTTTGATATGGCGTCACATCGCTTTCGCTAGACTCAATCTTAGCTTTATCTCGATCTATTAGTTCCTCAACTTTGCCACATTTTTCATTTTCTTCCCCGGAATCAACGGACAATTCATTCCCCAACGATATAAAACTATTCGTAGATATCGTTTTGATGGTATTTTCCGATTTGCTTGAATCCCACGAAAACGGCTTAGGAGTCAAAACTTCATCGGAACTTTCCGAAATTTGCGTAAACATCTGTACGTCTTTAAATTTAGAAGTGCCTGCCTGTGGTACAAACATATTCCTCGCATCATACAATTCCGCCGGATCCTTATTTCGTGATACTAAACGATCAGCGCCCTCTGTAGACGTGAAAACCTCAGAAGAGAAGGAATTTGGAATGTTGGGCGAAAAGATATCATCAGATGCAGATGCTGAACTGTTAGATAATTGGGAATCGTCCGAATTTGGAGATTTTGCGCGTTCTTTTTGATAGGGGGTTATCAGAGCTGTGCCAAGTACATTTTGGAATTCTCCGGTGAGATTTTCCGATCTATTTTCGAAGTCGAGATTAGGGGAATTTGAAAAATTCGAAGGTTGCTTTTGATACGGCGTCAATAAACTTGGACCAAGTTCGGTGTGAAGATCTTTTTTACGATCGACAAGTTTCGTTTGAACATTTTCAACGATTTCGGTGAATTTTGCCGATTGTTTTTGATACGGTGTTATTAAACTTGAGCGTAAATCTGATTGGCTTTCCGAAATTTCAAACAACCTCTTTGGTACTGAACGTTGTGTGGTACTTTCGGTAATATTTTGATAATCTAGCGTGTCTTTTGGATATAACGTGGATAATGCGGTTTCGACTGTTTCAGGGATTATTTTGAACCTTTCTTTCTGATATGGAGTTATTAAAGTTGCCCCAAATTCATGTTGAGTATCTGGTCTGTTTTCGTCTTCAATTTTTACATTATTTTCAGTTACAACTTTTGCTATATTCTTCGGCAATGGTTTTTGTTCCGATTTGTAACTACATACCAATTTTTCTTCTATTTCGGTGCGATCCAGTGAGATATTTTTGGAGAAACTTAATTTTCTTTTATATCTAGCTTGAGGTTGATTTTTCAATGTATCTTTTGCGCTGTAAAAGAATACGATCGCTTTTAAACGTTACGTTCTAGCACTGTTAAGGTTTTGTAAAAGTATTTACAGAATTTGCTTTTGTTTTGTACATGAATGGAGCCAATTTATCTATAACTCTTTGATTTGAAAATTTGGAATATTTCCGATAAAATCCTTTTCTTGATAAAGCATCTCCAATGCAGAAAGTCTTTCTCGTGCCACGCTCTTAATAGAAGTTTTTATGCTTTTCACAGTAGAAAAATACGGTTCTACTTCAACTGATGTCATGACGAATTGTAATTGGAATTTTTAAAAGTTAAAGTTTCACTAAAAGCCACACTTAGTTCACTATTTATACTTAGGTTGTACTGACGCTACAACGTCGTTGTACTATCTTGTATCGAAGCACACCCGAAAGACTTTCGACAAAGTTCGTTAGCCGTACATCGATTGTAATTGTTCTACAACCAATGGCGTTTTTCTTTTGATTTGTTTAACGTATTGGACCAGATTTTAAGCATAAATTATCAGTGCTAGAACGGTTTAGCTAGTTTAACTAAAACTTTTAGGTTCGTTTTTATCATTTTTAAAGGATGCTATTGTCCTATTAAGTAGATAGAGTAAAACTACAACTAATTTAAGAATGAAACGACTAAATGAAAAGCCATACTACGAAGAACTACAGGAAGTATAAAACGTAAAACTCACTCTCCCTCGTCGAAAGGAGTCGCCTCTTTCTGCAAATCTAACGACAACCGCTTTAGAAAAGTAAAACATGCAGTGCGAGGTGGGTATACTTACTTTTTTTGGAAGGCGAACCAAAATTCACTTTTAACGGACTATATTTGGCCGATGAAGGGAACGCCTTTCTGGATTGTCGACATACTTTCTTCGGCGTTGGTTTGATCGCTTCTTCGCCGTCCGATGAAGAATCGTTCAGGCCATCCAGATAACGGTATTGATTCACTGGAAACGAATCCATTTCATCTTCCTTCGACGCTTTCTTTTTCTTAATTTTCCTTTTAGGCGCTGAGAAAAACAATTAGAAATAAACGATTAAGATTCTGGCCTTGAATCCCTAGGCCTAATGGCAATTTTTTAGACCTTTCAACTAGAACTTCGAAGTACACGCGAACACGTATTGCCTATCAATCGACTAAATCATTGAAAGTAGAGCGAAAGGGGAATTACAAAGGGAAGAAGACAAGAGGGAGAAAGGAAGAAAAAGAGAGGAGAAAGGAAGATGAGATGAAAGAAGAACAGGGGAGGGGTAAGGAGAAGGAGAGGGGAAAGGAAGAAGAAGAATAAAAGGAAGGAGAAGCGGAAGAAGAATAAAAAGAAGAGGAAGAAGAAGGAAAAAAATAAAACAAAGAAGAGGAAGAAGAAAAGGAATGAGGATAGGAAGAAGAAAAGAAAGGAGAAGATGAGGAACCAGAAGAAAATCAAGGAGAGGAAGAAGAAGAAGAAGAAACGGAATGGGAAGAGGAAGAAGATAAACAAGAAAAGGAAGGAGAACAAGAAGAAGAAAAAGAATGAGGAAAGGAAGGAGGAGAAAAGGAAGGAGGAGGAGAAAAAGAAGGAGGAGAAGAAAAAGAAGGAGGAGAAGAAAAGGAGGACGAACATGGATGAGAAAAGAAGAAAAGTAAGCTCATAGAGGAGAATGGAGATAAGAGAGGAACAGAAAAAAGGAGGAAAAACAAAGAGAAAGAAACAAAGAGAAAGAAACGAAGAGGAAGAATGAAGAAAAGAATGTGAGAATAATAAAAAGAATATGAAGGAAAAGAAGAAAAATCATCCAAAAAAATTAGAATGAGGGTAGGAAGGGGAAAAACGGCAAGTAAAAGAAAAAGTAGAAAGGAAAACTGAATATCAGAAGAAAACGAAAAAGATGAAAAGAAGAAAAAAGAGGGAGAATAAAAAGAAAGAGGAAAATAAGGGAATGGATGAAGAAAAGGAAGAAGGAGAAAGAAGAAGAAAAAACATGAGGGAGAAGAGAAGAAACGGAAGATGAGGGAGAACAAAGAGGATAAGAGGGAGAATGGAGAGAAAAGGGGGAAGAAGGACAAAGGAGAGAAGAAGAGAGATGAGAAAAAGAGTGCAAAAAAGAAGAGGAAGAAGAAGAAAAAGGAACATAAAGAGAAAACAGAAGAAGATGAGAAAGCAAAATAAAAGCGAATATGAGAAAGAAGGAAAATAATCCAAAGAATGAGAAGAATAAAAGAAGGAAGGGAGATATAGAAAAGAATAGGAAGAAATAGAAGGAGAGGCAGAAAGAAAATACGGGAGAAAAGAAAGAAGTAGAACAAAGAAAGAGAAGGAGGAAGAGAAAAACAGACATCGAAGCAGAAAACGAAAAAAAGAAATAAAGACCCTTCAAAAAACAAATAAAAAAAAAAGTAATAATTACCGGATTCTAATTCAATCCTAAAGTAATTAACGACGACTAATTTAATCATAAAATACAATAACGTAATCAAAAGGGACAAGTTTATTTTTGTTATGTTGGTTACAACTGCATCTGACAGTTAAATCTTGCTTAAATCATATCAAGATTGAAACTTTAAAATCACATGGCCTTCCAGATTCCTTTTTTTACGATCATATATAATAATTGATTATCAATAATTAATCAGTCAAAATTTTGCTCAACCCTCGAAACGTGTGCGTGTGTTGTTCGAAAAACGTCTCAAAACCGGAGCTCTAGTTTTAATCGGTTAAGATGGGGATAAAAGCAACTCTACCTTTACCAACAGCAGATCCAATCTTCAAAGCCGATTTAGAGTTATTATTCAGGTCTGCAACGTAATTATTTGCATCAAAATCTTCATTAGCGAGTGGGGTAAGTTGATATGATGTATCTTGTTTACAACTACCTTTAGCTTTGAAACTATCACGTGAAAATTGAGCTGAGCGTATACTTGTGAAGTTATACCTTCGCAAATAAACAGAACACTCCCTCTGTAGTTCGCATTTTAAAGCGGGACACTGATTAGTACGAGATAGTTCAAGCTTCTTCTTCAACAAATCGTATATGATAGCTCTTTCGTCGATGTCCTTCTTGTGATTAATGGGTTCGCTGTTTTGTAAGAGCATGGTCAACAGGTCTTCGGGATTTTGATAGTTGTTTTTCAAGTGTTTCGGGATAGACGACTTCAATATTCCAAAATTTAATTCGTCAGTAGGCTTAGCAAATAAATTTTTTGGTGCAATTGCTTGAGATGCTGATTCTTGATTACTTACATCTTTCTTCTTGGATCTTTTCGTTTTCTTGGAAGTTTTTGGAGTACCTACCAAAGAAGATGAGCAACAAGGAGCGGGTATTGAAACTGAACCAACTTTCTCTTCGTTTTTATTACGCCTCTTTCTTGAACGAGAAGTTGAGGTGTTTGCTGAAGATGCACGATCAGTTCCGACAGGTTTAAAACGTATCTTTTTATCCGCTTCTAAATTTTTACCACGATTACTATTGATGGCGTCATGAAGGTCTTGTTTTGAAAGAAGACTTGGATTGACGACTGAAGAAAGCGACAATATAACGTTTTCTTCGGAACTAGTTCCAAGATTACAAGAAATTGCACTTCTATCAATCGAAACTGGGATTTTCAAAACTCTTTCACCTTGATATTCTTCTTTCTTGAAATGTTTTGGTCGTTTAGTAATATTGGGTGTAATTTTAGATGGTTTCGAATCTTCCTTAAGTTGGTATTGATTTTGAATGGAGGACTTTGGATTTTCGAAAAAATCGAGTTTTTCTGCAGATTCTTTTGAATTTTTCCGAGATATCCTGTTACACTCAGCATTGGTGCAAGGTAAACTTGTAGAAGCTACAGATGGCGCTGGTTTATCCCTGTGTGGCATGTTTGGGAAATTGTGATTAGTTAGATTAGTAGTCACATAGCTTCCATTTTTTTTTAATAGCGATTTTAGGTCTTTTAGGGGATTACTTTGAATTGCTAAAGGAGGGTCATTTGAGTTAATATCAGATAACCTTAAATCGTGATTAAGGGGTAAGTCTTCCTTAGGTCTATCTCGATTTTCAAAAGGAATCTTACTGTTGTTGAAAAGACTGGGTATTTTTTTAGGTTTTCCAGTTTTCCTCGAATTTCCCGGAAGTGAATCTTTGGACTTAGAATTAGAAGAATACAACATTTTAGGAATTGTAGACGGCGTTGAGGTACTAGTGTGTGATGCATTCGATAACCTTTGATTAGTTTGACTAAAAATTGTACAACTTCTATCATTTAGTTCGTTTGAATCGGCACTAGGTGGCTTTAAACTGTGGTCACCCAAGTTATTTGTTGGTAAAGGGAAATGAGTTGTTTCTGTAAAGATTTTATCTTCAGTAAGTGGTGTCACTTGTTCTACGCTTTCATTGGACTTACCTATATTCTTGTTTTCTCCTGTTTTTGCTCCGTCACCTTTGTTTTGAAGGCCAGGAACGTCTTTGATTTCATTTTCATCTCCTTGTAAAGTTGAAGTCTTTCCTTCATCTTTTGAATACTTATTCGTGGAAGCATTCGGATCCACTTCGCAGTTACCAGTTGAACGTAATTTTGTGCCGATTTCTTCAGAGCGTTTCCCTACGAGAGTTTTAGCATCACCTTGTCTAGTGGATTCTTTCAAATTTTCTAAAATTCGGCAGCCACTTATGCAACATCCTTCGATTATAGATGCGGTACTGGCCGCGTGGTCATTCCATGACTGACGCATCTTCTCCATTAAGTTATGTTCACGGTTTTTCATGTCTTCACGATAGTTTCTCAAGAATTTTGGAATATTTGCACCGTCTACTTGATCCGGTGTTTGTATATCGGTGATTAACTGCAATACCTTCGATAGGCTATAACTTGAAGAAATATCACTGTTCGGTGTTTCTAGAGATGTTTTATCCCCGGAATAAAGTTTCTTTCCTTCCAAAACGTGTTCTTCTACTTGATCTGGTGTTTGGATACCGGCGATTGACTGGAATACCTTTGATAGACTACACCTTGAGGACGTATCACTGTTGGGTGTTTCTAGAGATGTTTTATCCCCGGAATAAAGTTTCTGTCCTTCCAAAACGTGTTCTTCTACTTGATCTGGTGTTTGGATACCGGCGTTTGACTGGAATTCCTTTGATAGACTAAACCTTGAGGACGTATCACTGTTGGGTGTTTCTAGAGATGTTTTATCGCCGGAATAGAGTCTGTTTCCTTCTGAAACGTGTTCTTGGGAAATTTTTTCTGTGTTGGTTGTTGATTGGAATACCTTCGAAATGCCTCTCGAAGAGTTTTCTGGAGAGAAGACACCTAATTCTTTCAATCCATCGTATAAATTACAAAGGTCGTCGACGTTTCTTAATTCTTGAGAAGACCATCCCGAATTTTGGGTCTCGGTTTTATCTGTTCCCATTACTTCTATTTCTCCAGGGATTTTTAATTTGAGATTCTTCGGAATACTCGACTTTATCACTTTCACAACCTGTCCCTTTTCAATCTGCGAATTTTCAAATTTCTCCTCGCCTTCTAGCAAACGATCCGATATAGTTATAGCCGAATTAGGTGCGTCAGTTTGAACGCCTATTTCAGCGCACGAATTCGACGCAAGCCCCCCAGATTCTATGCATCTAGTCCATGTTGTATTCGGATACATCATTCTCGGTTCAAAGGGATAGGGGGTATATCCTTGAACGATTCTAAATTTTGGACGGAAATCCGGGGTCAAGTTATACTTTGCTAACAAATTATGCTTTGGTATGTACTTCCTGTTAAAATAGCGAATTTGCGCTTTATAGTCGTACTTATTTATGCTCGGTGTCACGATCAAATTTGCGGCTACTTCTAATGGTCTACCTCGCCCCCTACGATGAACAACTGTTGGGGTGCTATCAGTTTGCGCGTGTTTATTTTTTTGCCGACATTTCGATCTCTTGCCCTTACCCAGCTTCAATTTATTATTAATATCAGAATTCTTTCCAACATCTTTAGAAGGTGAACTTTTAGATAATTTCTTACTACATTTTGGATTCTTATTGGTGACTTCAGACGACGTAACATTGGTAGGACGAGATCCAATTAACTTATTCACGATATCAATGCCCTGAACTTCATTCGTTAGGGATTTAATTTCTTTATCTTTATCGTGTTGATCTTCTACTTTGACTTCAAGCTTCTCATCGCGAAAGTAAGACTGGAAGTTGTTGATTTGTGTATTATTATTATCATCGTGCATTTCAAAACTTCCTTTTTTATCGTATTTATTCGAAGATGAATCAGAGAGCGAAGGCATATCTAGGAACTGCTCGCATCTTTCAAATATCTTATTTTGGGTTTCGGCCTTTACTGGATCAATAATATTCGTAAATTCTTCGACGTTACTGGTAATAATTGGCATTTTTATTACTTCTTCTCGAACTAGTTGCTCTTGTTCTGGTAAATTTTTGATTTGAACTTCTTCTTCGTGGAGCTCCCCATTTACTTTTTGTCCAACAAACAACAGATTGCTGGGAATCGTAGATATTTCACCTATTTTATTTCTTTCCTCTTGATTTTGAGACTTTTCTTTTGGTTCTGTTCCCGATGATTCTTCAATTCTTTCCCGTTCAGTAATTACTTGGTCGGAAGCTGTGGATAAATCATTTTGCCGAATTTGCTCATTCGAAAACGAATCAGAAAGCAGAGGCAAGTCTAGGAACTGCCCACACCTTTCAAATGTTTTATTTTGGGTTTCGGCCTTTACTGGATCAATAATATTCGTAAATTCTTCGACGTTACTGGTAATAATTGGCATTTTTATTACTTGTCGAACTAGTTGCTCTTGTTCTGATAAATTTTTGATTTGAACTTCTTCTTCGTGGAGCTCCCCATTTACTTTTTGTCCAACAAACAACAGATTGCTGGGAATCGTAGATATTTCACCTATTTTATTTCTTTCCTCTTGATTTTGAGACTTTTCTTTTGGTTCTGTTCCCGATGATTCTTCAATTCTTTCCCGTTCAGTAATTACTTGGTCGGAAGCTGTGGATAGATCATTTTTCTGAATTTGCTCAATTGGTTCTGGTAAACTGGCAGCTTGGTCTGAATTTGGAGCATCTTCCTCCATTCTGATTGGCAATACTTGTTTTAGATCTTCAATGGCAAGTATAGTGTGATCCACAATATTTTCGCTTTCTTCGTTAACTTGTTGTTTCAAATTTGGTAGGGTTATATCTATTAAAGTTTCTGGCGTCTGTAGAGTTTGCACCCCCGAACTTCCAGAGTTTTGTAAATCTCCTGCAAAGATCGTTGCTTTCTTTGGTGACATGGTCTTTTTGGCAATCATCTTAATTGTTTTGGATTTCATTGTAGCCTCTTTTACTTGATTTTCGGCACTTTCCTTGCACGAAGAACATCTACTCAAGGAATCTTTAGCTTTTTCATTTAAATTGCATTTTATCAAATTTTTTGTTAGCTTAATAGTATCTGATTTTTTAGGAACTTTTGCTGTAGGGATTATTCTTTTAATTGGATATGATTTTCTTTTATTTTTTGGTGTAATATTTCCTTCCGATACTGGTTTCGAAACTATCTTCTGAGCATCTCCTGCATTTACGATCTGATTTAAAACTTTAGCGTCATCTAGTGTATAATTTTGTAATTTAAAATCCATCCTTTCTTCAACTAGATCATTAGATTTTTGATGATTTTCCAGATCGTGGGATATTTTAATATTTTCAGCGTCGAATTTATTGACTTCCATATCTCCCTCCAATAATACCACGTTCATATTCTCTTTTGATTCTTCCGTACACATGGTCATCTTAGTTTTCTTCCTCCTGCAATTTTTCCACGGTTGAATCGGCTGTTGATTTTGGAGTATTTCTTTATTAGATGTCCCTGTTTGAAATTGAACTCTATCTTTCGTAGCTAAAGTTGGAGTTTTATTTTGATCAAGTTCTTTACAAATATTTTCTATCACTTTGTTAATACTTGACTCAATATCTTCAAGATTGCAGTTCTTTTCTTGCGTGTTTGGTGTATTTTTGATGTTTAGAAAATAATGCCTAAGGCATGGTGATACATTCTTATTTGAAGTAGTCGTAACGCTGTTGCAATTTGTGCAATACATACAGTGTCCTGCTCTTGAAAACTTCGACCTCGATTTGGGAAAAACAGCGCTAGTTTTAATCCTGAACGTCCTTTTCCTGCCTCTTCCTTTTCTACCTACTCCACTACCTAAATAAGTTGATTTATTTTCAGTTGCTCTTCCACATGCTTTTAATTTAGACTTACGACTAAAATTTTGACATGCACCTTGAATCACATTGTTATTTTGAAGATTATTATTCTTAACAGTACTCTTACCATTTAGTTTCTTTGGTTTTGGAATGGTCGGTTGGTATAATTCCGAAGTCTTCTTCTTGATATTTCGTTTCTTTTCCTCTTTTCTTTGTTTTGAATCTTTTTCTAAAGAGGAATCATCCTCCCAAGTTCCATCCAATTGAGGTACCTTCGCTAGGGACTCAAAATAAGAATTTTTTAAGAAATCTTCCACGTTTTTCTTATTCGCTTCCTCATCCAGTTTGCTAGGTGTTTGAGTTGCATTTAACGGCAAGCTCAAATCTGGATCCTCATCATCGGAACCTTGCTCCTTTTGTACTTGCGATAGTATACTATCTTTATCGATATTATCCTCTCTCATGCGTTGAAGCACATCCAAAAGTTCTTGAGCGTTTGCATCTAGAGTGAAATCAATTAAATTGGCTGTATCTGATTGCAAATTTTCAGTGATAGTTTGATCTAGTATGCTGGAATCATCAGTACTCTGGCTTGAAAATATGTGATTCTCGACGATGGAAGCACCTAACACATCAGAAGATGGTGGTGTCTCTGCTGGATACACAGACAACTCTAACTGAGGTGAAACATGAGAACTTTTTGATTTCATTGTTAATTTTTCATCCAATAACTTTTTATATGCCACATGAGTAGCTGTTTGAGGTACGTCTAACCTATTCTGCGTTAAACAATGCTCAATCTGCGATGGCTCTTTGTTATTTCGTCTTCTTTGAGCTTCGTCCTCCCACAAAGCCTTAATTCCTGGATTCGCTGTCAACATTCCAAGCGTAATCTCTTCCCGATTCAAAACACAATCCCCTGTTGTATCGGCTTCGAGCTTGCACGTTGACATCTTGCGAATCGAAGGAGGCAATACTGAATTTTCAGGATATTTATCATGGGAATACTGATCGTAACGATATTTTAAATCCGCTAAATGTATATGACTCATTCCATGTAGATTATAATCCATCATAAATTGAAGTATGTAAGGAATATGTGCTTCGTGAGCTTGATAAATTTTTCCGAGGATATTTCCGTTCTGAAGTAAGGTGCAGGCTTTCTTTACGATGAGCGGATTGTAAAAATATAGCCTTAAAAATTGGTGTGGTCTCGCGTGATACCCATATAGAGGACTGAAATTTATTAAAATTATATTAGAGACAAATAGTGAGCAAAGAAATTAGTAGCGTGTAATCATTAATGGTTACTTTTAATGGTAAGAGCTCCGTAGGAGGGAAATCGAGTTAGGGATTTTAATGGATTCTAACGGAAAGCTCACGTTTCGCTGTGTTTAAAATGGCCCTTCTCTTTTTAGGTGTTTGGTTTAAGGTATCTAAAAATTGAGGCTATTTCTAGGTTATATTTAGTAGTATATGAGTTATAGTTGGTTAAGTTGGTACTTATTGTGTTTAGATTAAAAGGTACGAAAACAGATAGAAAATATTGTTGAGCGATAAAATTTGATTTGAATATTGGGGAGTAATCTGTTGTATAATATTTACTATACGATATTTTTTATTTTTGTATACAATATAGGTAAATAGATTAGTATTGTTTTGAGACTGTATTACATTATTGTGAAGTTGTCATAGTCTTTTTTTCTATGATTTTGAATACAAAAAGCGTAGTAAGTTATAAAATGTATTCTAATATTAACGTGATTTTGTTAGACGCATTCAAGCAAGCCCGTCAGTCAACACGAAACATATAAAATTAATATGGTTTATTAAGGCTACATTGTTTGTAACGTCAAAGCACTACTTCATTAGTAAGTCATGCAAAGTAACTACCACAAGAGGAGAAACAAAAATCGTTCTAAAGTAATAAATGGTTTAGAAATTAGAAATAAACACGCAATTAAAGCAACAAAAACATATTTTTAAAATAATAAACGATTAATAAATCAACAAATAATCCTTGAAATGAAATAATATACTACAAAATGTTTTATCTACAAAATAAACAATATGCTAGCAAAAAAAAGGAAAGATAATTCTATAACATGGTCTAAATATTCTGAAGAAAGCATCTAGGATTTTCAATGCGGATGTGCAAAACTGATATTTAAATTGTACAAGTTCAAAGAATATTAATGTATGATTTTAGGAGAAAAAAATATTCCTAATTGAGAAAATCAACGCATTGCCCTAATACGAAATAATAAGAAAAAATGAGTCGTGAAATTTACACTGGGTAGTGCTGTTTAAAAGTGGCTAGCAGTTTCTCGAAGAGGTTCACACTTCTTTTACGTACATCCCTACTACTACGAAAGTCTCCCGTACAAAACGTTTGGTGGTAAACCAAGCCTTGTTAGCAAACCAAGCTTTGGTGGGTCTCCAGCAAGACTCAATCTTGTGGGTGTGAACCTTTCGCTGCTATATACACCCAGGGACATGAATATGAGGCACCCTCTAGATGTTTTAATATAGCGGTATGAACAGACAAATAGTCTTTACCTGCCGCTTCTTAGAAATACCCATAGTATAAATAGAAGGGTTGCTGGAAGAAATACTGTTCTTAATCCATTTATTGCTGTATTTGCGGAACTAATAGTATTTTACACTTAGTATAGTTCGGTAAAGTGACATCAGTATTTTTGTTTTTAATTATATGTGCGTTTGTCATTGGCAAATAAAAATATTTATTCGTGATTAGTTTATGTGTATGTAACTGAAAATGCGGAAATCTAAAGAACTTTCTGAGTTTCAACGGGCGCAAATTATTACACTACATGCCGAAGGATTATCCCAAGTGATGATTAGTGAAAAAATAAAATGTTCACGGTGCGCCGTACAAACAACTCTAAAGCGTTACCAAGAAACAGGGGATACTAAATCAAGACCGGGAAGAGGTCGAAAACGTAAAACGACAGAAAGGGAGGACTGGTGGTTACAACGACACTCTCTACAAGAATTGACGTCAAACGGCAATAGATTTGGCTGGCGCGTTAAATCGACAATTCGACGTTAATTTATCGCTTAAAACAGTAAGTAGATGTCTTAGAGAAGTCGGTCTATCATCGATAAAAGCTAGAAAGAAACCGCGGCTGTCGGACGTAAATAAAAATAAACGATTAGCATGGGCTCATAAACACAAATCGTGGACAGAGAAGAACTCGGCGAGTGTGATTTGGACAGATGAGTGTAATATAGAGATAAATATAATTAATCGTTTTATATTCAGTAATAAGGTAACTATTTTATAGAAATTTTAACGAATTGTGTTAAAAAAAAATCGGGAGTTGAAAAAACTAACTGGATAGGTTTATTACTGATTTTTAGTACAGCTGGTGCCGTGCTAGTGCGTCGGAGGCCTGGTAAAGAATACCATGCCGATTGTGTGGTGCCTACCATCAAACATGGTGGCGGTAGTGTCATGATATGGGGGTGTATGGCGTCGACAGAGGTTGGATAGATGTTCTTGTCGATGACCTACGCCAGAATGTTAGATGAAGTTTTACTGCCCTCAATTGAAAAATTATTCGGAATGAATACTGACGAAGTTTTGTATCAACAAGATAATGCACTATGTCACACTGCGGCTGCAAGTTTAGTGTGGTCCCGGGAAGCGAACATTGACATCTTGGAATGGCCACTCCAAAGCCCGGATCTAAATCCGATCGAGCGTTTATGGGCTATTATTAAGCGAAAATTATGCGAACACAAACGCAAATCCAAACAAGAACTAAAAGCAATACTTGAAAAAGTATGGGAGGACATTCCAACTTCAAGCTGTCATATGTTAATGGCCACTTTACCTAAGAGGATTGAAGCTGTCATAAAACCCGCAGCGGGCCAATCAAATATTGAATTTCTAGTTTTGAGTAATAAATATTTGCTTTTATAATATTTGTTTTATTTGTTCGTTTATCTTAAAGATAAGTGAAAAAAATGGGGGTGCCTAATAATTGTGTCCCTGCCTGTATGACTCTTATATCACTAAAGATAACCTAGAAATAGCCCTTTTTAAATCAATGCTTAGGTACTATTTTAAACACAGCAAAATGTGAGGTTTTCGTTAGAATCCCTTAAAACCTCTAACTCGATGCCCCTTATACGGAACTACAGCCTAATAATGGTTACATTTAATAGTACGATCAATAAAACTAAAGTTACTTACTTTCCGGAAACTAAACAAACTTTATAAACATGTTGCACGCTAGACGATGCCTGCCCAAGACTTAAATTAATTGCCTTGTCCAATGCTGAAGCCACTTGATACAAGAAACCATCTACTCGTGTCTCACCATCGTGCGGTATGTAAATATAAGGAAAAACTCTATGTACATGTAAACATATTTTTTCTCCTATAACAGGCCAAAAAAAAATAAAAATAGTTTGCGTATGTTCGGGAATTTTTTCGTTTAACTGACACTAAACTATTCTCTTTTTATATACGTATACGTATATAACTTTAAATATACTAACCGCTTTCTGTTGATCCGTATATTCTAATTACTGGTACATTATTTACTGATGAACCTCGAAATTCCGAATACAGAATATCCAAGTTTGGAATAGGGTTGGCCATGTAAAAATCTAAACTCACAACTCGCACCTTCATCTCGATGCAGATGACTTCTTTCTAGAACCTATTCAAAAGAAAGAGGTTTATAAGTGACGACAATCAGATAACGAATTGAAAGTAAATAAAAAATATTGTAAGTATAAATACATCTAATATAATTAATTAGTACCGTAAAGGGTGTAATGTGATGAAATAGGAACTAAACTGATAACAGGGTTCAAAGTACAAACGCTTTGATATATTTTGTATAAAATTAATTTCTTATAAATTTACAGGAAAGTTAAAATAATTATATATGTATTCGTTATATATTAGTACTTGTATTATTTAAAAAAAGATTATTATGTAATACATGATAGTCTGTTTGGACCAGTTATTCTTAAAAGATAAGCCCAGAGATAAACCCAGCCTCGATTGTAGTTTTATATGTGTGTATATAATTGCACATATCTTTCCGTCTGTGAAAAAACATTTCAGTTCCACATAATTGTGGCGTCGGATACATATCGATAACGGGTTAGCTAGTGAAAAAACGATTAGCTAATCTGTTAACCGACAAATATTCTACGGTTTATCATTAAAACGATCGGAGAAAACTTTACTATATTATGTTTATATGCGCTTATAATTTGAAACCTTTGTACGGACAATTTAAGTTGCTAATTTCGGCAGTGTAATTTCTGCCAATGTAGATTAAATTTTAGTGTGATTGTAATTGATAGCCCCTTTATCAATTATATTTAAGTGCCTACTTGAGAGATGAAGATGACTAACATTTAAATTACAGTATTTTCCTTTTCCTCCGACATATATCACTGCCATAAAAAAATTAGCTAATAATGGCTAATGTAATCCTTTTTGCCGGAAACACTAACTTAAATATCCCGCGAAATTTAAAAAATATTCAGTAGGTTATGGCTTTTTCCGTAAAACAATTAATATAATACTATATTTTATTTTTTAATTCCCAGGACTAATATGAAAAGAGGCGTTTACACACTGACATTTTTCAAAGCTATTTTTTGGCGCAGTTTTAAAACTGGCTTAGATTTTACATAAGTTGTAGTTACGTTATTATTATTACGACACAAATTTAGGGAGAAAAATTAAATACAACCGCTTTAAGAAAAATACACGATTTAAACGTCAATAAGTTATAACAATATGGCAGCCGGCAATATATCGAATATCGCTAGTGTAATTTTTGCCGAAAATACCAACAGCTAGTCTACTTTTTGGCGCTTCAATTCAAAAACACTCCTCTGAATTAAATACAGTATAATAAACATGGATTTAGTGGGAGAAATAGAAGAAATTATTAACAATAGATTAAATTGAATAAATTTGGTATAAAAATGGAAATACAAAGAAAATTCTGTCCGTCAAAGATTGCACGTGCTAATAGATAAAACCAACTATAACTTCAATGTTCGAAAAATTTTAAATTCATTAAACAAAAGAATTCAGAGCAAATAGAGCACCAGAAATGAATAAATCCTTTCAAATCTATTCGTATTTTTAAAATAGTTGGTAAATTATAATTTGTTATAAGAGCAAATTTGAATTTTATAGAAATATTGTTTTTGAATTTGGCGCCTGAAATTTGAAAATCTTGTATTTATAAAACAGGATATACATAATTCAAAACAAAACTATCTTAGAAAATTAAATTTGAAATAAGATTACTGGCCTGTAGCTGCTAACAGTTAACCGATCAAATTCAAGGATTGTAAAATGTTTAAATCAATAATTTCAAATAAAACTGTAGTGTACTTTAAGTTATTAATTAAATGAAAACGATTGATAATTGTAAATCTGAAATTTAATACTTATTCCTTTTCATATAAATTTTCTAGCTACAACCTATTCTTGCGGGCGCTTTAGTTTGATAAATATTGAACAGGTGGCACTAGTAGACATATCTTTTCTTTTGATTTGAAATTTTAACGGTTTTTCCACAGACTACTACAAACTGCTATCTATACTCGCTACATAATTCTATACGCAAAGGTTTTCTATGTGTCAAAGATTTAAATGTTCGTCTAATTAATTCGTGATTAATTATAACGTAATAGACGATCGCAATACTGAATAATGGCTCAATTTAGATACGTTAACGAATTAAATAGTCTGCTAAACGTTGATGGACCGATTACGAAAGGACCAACACCACGATGGCAAAGAAAGGGTATCGAAAGTAACCTATCATCAACAAACCTGAGTTTAAATTCGTCGAAGCAGAAATCGAACTCGTCAATCAACAATTCCAAAACGCCGACAAAGAATTGCGGAGGTGCTGACGTTATACGAATTAAAAAAACTCCAGGCAAAACACCTAAGAACAAATCACCCGGAAGATCGACAACACCAACACCGAACAAAGGCAATGGTAATAAAACACCTGGTGGAGGAGATAGATTCATCCCTTCGAGAAGCGCGACGAATTTTGAGTTGGGGCACTTTAAAATAGTGCAGAGCAACGAAAATGACAGCCCGAAGAAGCAAGAACTACAAAACGCGATGAGCGAGAACTTGCACGGGAGTGATATTCGAAATCAAAGGATCTTATCGTACCAGAAGAAGGCACCAGCTGCTCCGGAAGGATTTCAAAATCCGATGAGAGTACTGTATACGCAAACGAAGACTCCCGCTTCTGTTAAAAGTTCTAATAGGTATATTCCACAAGCTCCTGATCGTATTTTAGATGGGCCTGATATTGTCGATGATTATTATTTAAATTTAATGGATTGGGGTGAGAATAATATCTTAGCCGCTGCACTAGGTTCTCATGTTTACTTGTGGAATGCCGGTACAGGAAAAATTGAAGAGTTACTGGAAAAGCCGGGAAATGATTATATTTGTTCGTTAGCTTGGATACAGGTTAGTAAATAATGAAATAAAGTATCTCCGCATGAAAGTAATGTGTATTATTTTATCGTAGGAAGGTGATTATTTGGCTGTTGGAACAACATCTGGATCTACAGAGTTATGGGACTGCTCAAAAGCTAAACGTTTGAGAGTAATGGATGGCCATTCTGCAAGAGTTGGTTCATTATCATGGAACTCTTATATCCTTACTACTGGTTCGCGTAGTGGACAAATTATACATCACGATGTACGACAGAGAGAACATATTGTCTCTACTTTATCAGGACATACACAAGAAGTTTGTGGGTTAAAATGGTCAAGAGACGGAAGGTTCTTAGCTAGCGGTGGTAACGATAACGTCTTAAACATTTGGCCAGCTGTAAATAACGGTCACCATACCCAAGGCCAAGCTTTATTCACTTTTACTGCACATCAAGCAGCAGTTAAAGCTCTAGCATGGTGCCCATGGCAACCTCAAATATTAGCCAGCGGAGGAGGAACTGCAGATAGACACATACGTCTATGGAATATCAATACGGGTAGTTGTGCCAATGCTATTGACACCAAATCGCAAGTTTGTGGATTATTATGGTCGACTAATTATAAGGAGTTAATCTCGGGACATGGTTTTGCCAATAATCAGCTTATAATATGGAAATATCCTGGAATGACTAAGGTTACTGAGTTAACTGGTCATACGGCACGTGTTTTACATCTTGCGATGTCACCAGATGGAAGTACAGTTTTGTCGGCTGGGGCAGATGAGACTTTGAGGTTATGGAAGTGTTTTGTAAAGAATCCCGCTAAGACTAGAGATGATAAGACTAAAAGCAAACCCAGCGTGCTTAATACTTGTATACGTTGATTCTTTATAATTAATTAAATTTTTGTATTTTTGAAGATTGTTATTGTATTTTTGTATTAAATAAAGGAATTTTAAAGAATAATGTAATTGCGTTATTTCTAAAGTTTATACAAAGTTCTAATGGCTTTTGAAATGTAATGCTTAGAAATTTTCAATTTTTCCAATTAAGAAATCCGGAGTATTGCTTAAAAACAAAACAATATGCAAGCATAATAAGTAATGGGTAAAATAAAACAATAAGGGATTCATGAGGTATGTATACCCATATTTACGATTCCGTAAATTTTTAGATGACTTGGTAATTTTCGTGTAAATTTTAATTGATCCTTCGAAAGTCGAAATTTTTGTTTGTTGTTGCCCATTCACATCGCACCTCCACATTTAAGGTTATGAATGTATTAACGATTTCGTGTTATGAGTTGTTTGTTATAAAACGATTATTTACTACCCTAATAAAAATAATGATTGAATAATAAGATAATCAATTTAGAAAAGGACCAGCAAGGTAGTAAATGCAAAATTCCGATTTACCTTTTTCTTGATTTCTAGGTTATATTTTTTGACTCACACACCGTTCAAGCATGTTCACTAACTAAATGTTTGGAATTTCTTCTTGTAATAGTAGGAATTAAAATATGAAAATAGTGAATTTATTTAATAAATTTGAATCAAAATTTATAAAAGCATAATGTCAAAATAACAAAGTAAAACAGTTTCACAACACGGGCAATTATCATATATAATGTAGTACCATATAATATATGTATAATAAAATATAAATTTCATCTGTAGTACAAATTATGTAGACATAAAGGAACAAAATTAGAAAGTCCCTATTTTTTAAGAAACAGTTACTATATTTTATAGTCACCTGAAAATGTTACCGATTACTGCATTACAATCTAGTTAATTAAAGGCAATCGTAACAAATTAATCCTTTTATTTCTAATAAAACAGAAAAGAAAATTACAAAATTATATTCAAATTTTAATTTTTGTCAGAACTGATTATAAATTATTATAACACTGCACCCATACACATTTATGCAAGACGGTTTCATTCAGTGAGTTCCCAGTCAACCATTTTTAAATCTCGCGGACAATTTAAGTTGGTATTTCCGGCAATGAAGATCATATAACAGTATTGTAGAGACAGTAGCTTCACTTCCAGGATGTTTGTCTTTAATTTTACCTGCGTTTGATGAAATAAATTTAAGCATTTCTACGCACCACGGTTCTCAGTCATTCTCAATTGTTGGAAAAGAGTGGATGTGTTGAGGAGATGCAACTACTTTCCATTGGCGTCTATACAAAACGGCACAGGAAAGTTATTGAAACAACGCTATTGATGCATCCATGTCCCAATTTCCCATGCTATTATTTAATTATTCTTTTTGTTAGAGTTGGGATTAATTTTTTATCTTATTATACCGCATTGTTTAATTCGGAGGAGTAAAATGAAAGGACGCGTCTACACAATGACATTTTTTTTGTTATTTTTTGGCGGCAGTTTTAAAAGTGGCTAGGATTTTCTATAGGTTGTAGTTACGTGATTATTATTACGACACAAATTTAGGGAGAAAATTTAAATATAAACGCACTCAGAAAAAATACACAATTTAAACGTCAATAAGTTCCAACAATATGGCGGCCTACAATATATCACATATCGCTATAGTGTAATTTTTGCCGAAAACTGACCTACAGCTAGCCGAATTTTTAGCGCTTCAATTTAAAAATACTCCTTCGAATTAAAAAATAGAATATACATAAATAGATCACACATGTAAAGGCATGAAGACATGAATGACGTGTAAGATAAACTTTGCGGCATTTTATTAAATTTACATTGCATCCTTACATAGATTATCTAGGTAAATATGCAAGCTTTCAAAGTTATTTTAGTTATTTTCTCCTTTTTCAAATTCATTCTTATCATTATTGTAATGTTTACTCTTCTTTTTAATCAGTTTTAATTTTATCAATGCAAATGAAACAAATTTTGACAGAATCAGCTATTGCATTAAATATTTTTCTTATCTTGTTTGATTATTTTCGTATTTTCGTATTTTTAAAAATGTTTCCAATTGCGCTTCGCAAGGTAGAATGCGCGAGGAAAACTCGACATGAATATCAAAGGTACCGTCGGTGAGTGAAACTGCTGCCTATGCTACTCTGTGGTCATATTGAAAGTTATTTATGATCATATTCACCGTTTTTTTTTTAAACCAATACGAGCGGATATGGTCTTTACTGTCGGAGCCTAAATCGTCCGCGTGATTTAAAAACGGTTAACTGGTTTATGGCGCTAGCAGCGAGGCGATGTAACTTGCGAAACATTCTCGAAATTTCGACGTCTCGATCTTTCTCGAATGACGTTTCTCGAAATTATCGCGTTTTCAGGGTATCCCCCGTGCTTTTCATACTTCGAATGCTGTTTCTAGCACCTATAATACTATTCTACCATTTATATGTGTTATAAATATAGTGCATGTACATGATAAATGATCTTGAATACATAATACACACAAAATAATATTTATACTTACGTATACATACATACACTGGTGCGATATAGGGATGTAAGAAGGGCGTGGTTAAATAATAATTATAGGTGATACTCATGAATGATATGTATTTCAATATAACAGTTAAAATAATTCAATGCACAATTAATAATCCAACTTTATTGTACTTTTTTATTTGAGTGCCTCTTTACTTAAGGAATCGTTAATATTGTTACAATACTTAATGCTAAAGTAATAATCTCACATTACTTACGTTCTTGGTTCGATTACTGATTGCCAATTAAGCAGACGATAATATACAGAAAAATGTCTCAAAAAACCATAAACACTATATTTCACTAAATGTTCTATTAATTCTTAACACAATGCACAAAAAAGCACTAACGCAGAATAGTATAGTTTTTGTAACGTAATAATATTATGCAATGACTACAACGGACAAGTTCAAACAAGAATAAAAATGACAATGAATTAATAATATTGAATTTTGATTATATATAACATAATCATACGGGATAAGTACAATGCTAAATTGATAGTTTACAGCAGCGCCACTATCTACTTTTCACGCTAACTAAAACAAAGATGAGGGAAATTTATAACGGTATATTAAGGTGTTATTTAAAGTCAATTATTTTGCAATAGTTGCTTATAAAATTCCAAAACAAAAAGCTTACTTTCAAGATACTTCCTGGTATTGATTAATAAGATTCTGTTTATTATACTCACAATATAGAAAACATATATGACACCAAAAACTCGCTCAAATAGAAGTTGTAAATAAAGGATCTGTATTTGTGGACACTAAGATAGCGACAATTGTTTATTTATAAGAGCAAATTAAAACGATAATTTAAAACTCTGCATGCGGTTTTAGATTGAAAGATAATCGTTTGACATATACAAAAACTAAATATTGTCTGTAATAATAAACAAGTTTATATATACGAGTTTTACTGATATATTTAATGTTACGTACAGTATTTTTATTTAAGGATGTCAATATTATACGTGTTAAATATGATACTTCTATTTTATATTATACGCAAAAAAATACTATACTTACTTCGAGGTTATGCAACTTGTTTCGCACGAATCATATTTTGAGTAAATAGTGTCTGTATCAGGTTGATAAAGAAGGCGACATAGATGATAATGTTGATTATTTGGCTATTAAACCTGAACTGCTATGTGTATAAAATTTAACAACGAATATTATATAGATGTGCATATAATAAACGATATATGATGATGTTCTGTTATTCGTACCTAACTGTTCGCAATACATTTTATCTTAAAAACTTGTTGGTGATTAGCAACATGCATTGTTTCTTCGTTTTTTAGTAAGTAAAGAATAAACAGATTTCTAGAGTTATGCTCTCGATAAAAGTTTAAAAAGATAAAAATTATATGAATAAGACTAAAAGTTAGCCAAAAATTTTACGAACGAAAGGAATTATAGAAAATGGAGGTTACATGTACGTTATCGTTTTCCAAAATATACTTATACCGGTTTCTTTAAGCATACGCAAATGCATTGATAATAATCCCGTATATTAGCGCTACTATGCATTTTTCACCCAAACTAAAAACAATATAAACACATTGCTTACCTATGATGATTGATTCTTGATAGGTAAATTAATCTGTGGTGTGATTAAAACAATCAAAAATTCGGCAAAATTTCGCCCATCTTGGATTTGGTTCAAGGCTCATTGAATGATGTTTCCAATCACACTGGATATGATTTAAATAAAAATTGACACAAGAGAACTAATCTGAACAGAGTTCGTTTCTAAATATTTGAAAATGTATGAAAGGTGTAATGACTATTGCTAAATCCTTCTCTAATTTTAGAATATTAAGTATTTCACCATGATGGGTAATTTTCCTACAATCTAGTCATCAAAATCTTCAGTTGCGTACGCATTTCAGCCGGCGTATTCTAAATCCAGCATACTTGCTATTACATTTTCTAGTTTATTCGAAATATGCCGTTTCCGAAACATACCTAAATGCGACATTTTCTAAGTATGTGTGTACTAACAAGCTCTGACAACGACCAGTGGAATAATACTGATAACTTAGATCCGGGATTCGATTCCACGTGCTTCACTACTCTACGCTGTTCTTCGCACGGCACTGAAACTTGCCCCTTCTGGCCGATACTAGTTATGTCTGTTTTTCTTTTTAGAGCTATACGTACGAATACAGTAGTTACTTCCGGAACTACCAACTTAAATCGCTCGGGAGATTTAAAAATGGTTAATTAGTTACCCAAATTTGTCATAATCAAAATGCAATGGTACAAGAGTATATACGATTTTTATTTACAAACCTCTGTATTACATTTTTTTGTTTATTTATTTTTTAATAACTTACTCATGTATACATCATAATAAAATATATAATAGCTATAATAATCAACTTAAATAAATGGTAGACCCTTTCAAAGTAGATCATCGAATTGCTTTGAGAGGTGCCATTATGAAATAGAAGAGAAGTCTTGCAAAATCACTTGGAGGTCAATCGACGTGAAGTCTATGGTCTGCCTTGTATCACTGACAACATTCCTCACCATGCCCGTAAAGAACTGGGTGTGTTTCGGTTTCTCCGAGTACCTTTCGTATTGGTCGAGCGAATCTTGAAGCTTTAGAGTGAGAGAATCGTAATTCTTTCGAACAACTTCTAGTATTTGATCTTCGGATGGTGTTGACAAGCCTTGAGAAGTTAACCATTGCTCGATTTTTGGTGAGAAATGTTTTATTATCGCCCTAATGTTGATTAGGGTGTTATTTAATTTCTGGGCGTAATCCTTGAACTCTCCATCACCTGTGGAGTATCTCAAACCTTGAAATTACATACGATTCATTAAATTTAACTTTTGTTATCACAAATATTGTACAAATTGACATTTCTTACCCATGGTATATACATTATCAAAAACTTGATGCATCCTTATCAATTCGTAATAGAGTTCGTCGTAGCTGCCAGGCGTAGGAAGAAAGGTATCTCCGTATGTAATGAATAGATTGAGAATATTGACGACTTGTATCGATAAATCGAAAATGTTCATTTTCTTCGTTAAATTCGTCTCGTTTTGTACAAGGAATCTCAAGAGCGTAATCAGTGCGGTCCATAGATCTTTCCATTGGTAATTGATTCTTATACGGCAACGTTTCTGGTAACATAATACCCTGTGTATGACCCCAATGCATAGAACATACAATTCCATGGGGAATTTCTTCATCATATGACTCATGATGAATTCTACAAGTAGATCTGAAAGAATTTATTAAAGAAAATAATGTATTACGGCCGATGCTCTCTGTTAATACTAGAAGCGGTTAAAACAACAAAAAAGTATTATTTACTGTTCTTACCCAATAAAGTCGATGCTAAAGGTTGAGATAAAGCTAATTTATCGGCAGTTATTTTTCTATGTCGCATAGGCATCCGATGTAGGTGAACCTTAAACGTCAAGCTTATATCGTGCATTAACGAGTTGGCATATTGATCTTCGGCTATACAACTTAATATCAGAAAACATAACTTCACCGTATTCGAACCACCTTCCGTCTTAGTATCTTGCATCACTATCGAACTTAAAACACAATCAATACGAGCCAATTAAAGGTTATAAATACTTACCAATACTGAAAGAACGTCACTAACAAATTCGAAGGCTGTGCCATCAATTCAGCCACGTACATATTTGATACATCTGCAGGTGTCATTCCGGCATTCAAAGTATTACTGGGTGAAGGCGGTAAACTAGTATCAGTCTGAGTTTGGGCCAAAGTCGTTATAAAATTCCTATTCAAATGTATCGCCTCGTACAATGCAAGTAGTAAAGCGTTGTTAGCTCTAATTTGTTGCGTTCTAAAAGCTCCTTCCTCTGATATAAACATATTCCCAACCATATTTGTTAGTGATGATAACCAGGAAGCATTTTGCAATTCCGATTGTTGTAAAGTAAACTGTCTGCAAAATTCAGTCAGTGAGGCAGTTATAACCTGTCCATATCCATTGAGAGCTAATTCGTCATCGAGAATTGATAATTTTACTATGTAAGGATTGGCAGCTTCATGTTTGCGATAATTAACTAAAAGTGTTAGGAGTAAAACGACATCGTGGCCGTGTTTTTGCCTTGTCGGGGTATCGCATAACAATTGCATTAAACATTCAAACATTGAGGTTATCATGATATATTCCACAAGGGTGTTTTGGCTTACATTTTCAGTACCTGTTACGAATACTAGTAACAACTTTAAACATAATCCTTTCAGACTATCTGGATATTCACCTAAAAACAATAATTTTTACAACTCTCGCTCGAAAGAATTAAGAGAAGTATACCCGTTAAGAAATTATGGCAATGATCCAATAATTTCTGCATCTTCTGCTCAGCATTTTTAAACCCAACAAGCAAATTGATAATATCAAACCCGCTCTCGGCTGTAGTTTTCCTATAAGTGGCATGCACCAACCCGCAAAGGGTTTGCATAGCATACATGATTCTAATATTGTGTTCATGTCCTAAAGTCTCAACACACTGGCTGAATAACTCGTTAATATTCTCTTTAACTGCTCCTAATTGATCTGGTGTTATCTTCTGTATTTCATTCTCTAGATGTGACACCTTAGGCTTTAAAAGGAACAATTCCTCCCAAAACGTCGGATTATTCTTCGAAAGGTCCTCACCTTTAAAAAATGATTCGTAGATCTGGACGACTTTCTCTTTTAACTGCCGTTTCGAGCCAGAACCGCTTCTTTTTCTAGTGGTCATGTTAGTTTTTGTCAATTTTTTCGATGTTAGGTTAGGTTTTAGATCGAGTTTTTTAAGTGTCTACTCTATAAAAGTTACAAAAATCGTAGATAAAAACGATTAATATGGTTGAAATTAACGCAATTCTGTTTTATTATTCATTTTTGCCTTTAAATTTTTGTTCTTAAAATTAAAAATCTTAGAATTACGACGAAAAAACATAACTTCGAATTGCAAGACGGGCTAGAAGTTTTGCAGACGGAAGATAGACAAGGATAGATAATCATAAATCTAATTGGAATGAGTAGGATAGATATATAAGGATAGAAAAGATTGACATTCTTGAAATAAATATTGAAATTTAATTCATTTTTGCTTAAATTACACGTGTTTTCAAAATTAAATTAGAAAAAAAATTATGTAAGAAAACTAACATATTTACCTGGCAAGTGTGGGTCTTTTCATAAGAAGCAAGAGTTTTGAATTATAAAAAAAGTGTAGACAGATCTGTTCAAAGCAAAAAAGACGATTTTATTAAATATAACAAAAATAAGTATTAACTTACATTAGGATTAGTTCTATGACAATCGATTACAATACACAATATTTATATCATCAATAATTTTGGATAAGTTAAATATGTAAATTTTTACGTTCATTGTCTTCCATCACATGCAGTTCCATTCACGGCATCGTAAATATTGTTCATCCAAACACTAAAATTTACCTCATCGTAATTTAATTTCGAGTAAACATAGACCGGCATTTTATTGGTTAACAGTATGATATCATCCTGGTAGATTTTTAAATCTGCCGGATATACCATATTACGTGGATCCTTTGCTATTACAGCTAAATACGCAGGGGAAAAGGATAGCTTGATATTCCAACAACCAACGCCGTCTTGATTAACTAACGCGAAAAATAGGATGCCTGAAGGTTGATGAAGGTCAGATGCTGACGATTGCCATCCAGCTCCTTTATTTCCTATAATCTGTAATGTAGATTAGTTAACTAATAGTCTTTGTAGAAGACTTTGCGAAAATAATACCAAAAAATCATTTCCGTGATTGACTCTAGTGGCCAGTTCTTTATTTCTTAACACTTCAGTTGATACAGAGTAGAGATGTGTACCAGCCATTGCATGGAAGATATAATTTCGATAACCATTATCTAGAATATGACTCAAACCGCCGCTGAAAATACCGTCCTTCCACTGGAAACTTGCACCGCCAATATGGAAGTTCCCACCTTCTGGCTCCATGTTGAAGAAGTTATGGTTGAATCTCCACGAGTCGTCGTCTTTTAGACTATAGACTACAAGACCATAACCGAGGAAATCTGGAAAATAGGCGAAGGCATTTTCACAAGTATCAGTGGTGACATCTACCGCAACCATCGCTAAAACTGTCGAGTTCTTAAGATCTGTATCTTTAAAAGTGTACGTTTTGATGAACTTGTCGGTGTTTAAATCGATGATGATGATCCTCTGAGGGCCTATTTTCACTTTATTTCCTGAAAATTTCTACTGCCGTCAAGAAGTAACAACAAAGAACGAAACTGGTTTACCTGGAGTCTCGATAATTCCTGTATCAACCATCCAGAGGCGGTCACAAGGATCTACTGCTACTCTATACACTGATATTAAGCGTTCTTGACTATCTGTTACTTTCAACGTGTTAGTTTGAAGATTTGGGTATGGAATTAGGGGTACATTATGTCTTAGGGTACTATTTATTGGAACATAATTCAGTGTGGATGGTATCCCGACACGTCTTCGAGGTACGGTGATGAATAATTTGTCTTTCCAACGATTTGCGCCCATTGGTATGTTATTTTCTGAAATTGTGTGTTTTGAATGGGAATGTCATACTTTGATTGTTGATAACGATAAAGAGCAATTCTTATATGTATACACTGCAATGTATCTGAACACACCGGATAGATGTACACTTTTCGGAACGTACCAATTTGAGTAGATTGGAACTATCCGGAGAGTAAACATCGGCAGATATACTGTAACACGTGTTGTATTAGTAGTGTCGTTTTACAATAAACTTTATAGTGTACTATTTAGCTATCTTTCTTAATTAGTAAATTCTACATTGATAATATGTTTAAATCAAGAAAAAGTAATTACAAATATTAATTTCATACAAACGTATGACGTTTTCCTGAGATGACAGCTGTCAACGTCAAACTTTGAAACAATTGAACATTTTACAATTTATCTAGCTTTCCACTTACTATATTGATAATCCTGATCGTCTGCTAGTGTATTCAAAGTTACATCTGGTGGTGGTATCGTGGAAGATTGTACGGGTTCTTCCGACGGTAAAGACATGCCAGGAATGTCGTAAGATAATCGACTCCATGTAAACTCCTGTTTTAATCCGGCAGCCTTCACCGATATTTGAGTTTTGAGTACTAGACAAACACTACAAACTAACCCAATGTATTTCATCTTGATTGCACAATAATAGAAAGAGGTTTCAAATTAAATATCTTTTCTTTCCACTGTTAACGAACGAATAATACTCTAAACAAGTCGCGAGAACGTCCTTGAACTCGATCGATGGATATAAGACGTACTTGTGTTTGTTTTACTTTTGCAGCTTCTGCTTGAAAGAAATAATCTTTTAATTCCATCTGTGTAATATATATTTTGTGTTATCTGATAAATTCTTTTTGTATGAAACAAAAACGATGTCGAAGTTTTTTTTTAGTAAAAATTTAACTCACCAAAAATCTAATTGAGAACAAACTGAGAACTGACACGAAATATGAATGTTATTGATAATATACAAATGTTATCATAGCTTCTGTAAATGTTTAATAGATTAGACGACATAATATATATCTATACGAGGGCGACATGAAATGTTTCCGGAATAGACAAGAAAAACACGGTATTGGTGTGGTTTTTATTTTTTGTACTCATCGCGCCGAAAGCTTTTTCATACCCAAAATTTCGTGTAGGATACGGCCAACGCGTTCTTGTGAGATGCCCGTTGTGTCTGCTATCTCTTTCAGGTTCAATCGGTAATCGGCTAACACGACATCATGAATCTTGTTGACCATTTCATCGTTGGTAGCGATTTTTGGACGTCCTCAACGTGGTTCGTTACTTGCGCTTGCTCGGCCACTTTTGAACTCGCTCGCCCAGAAGCTGATGGTCGATAGTTACGGAGTATATCTACCATGAACCTTTAACAAGATATCTCGAATTTCCGTGGCCGTTTTGCCAACCATCCAGAAGTGTTTTATCACTGCACAAAATTCAATTTTATCCATTTTTTACTAAACCGCCTGACTTACTACACAAAGCACTCTTAAATAAAAACTATTGACAGTGGACGTCTGAAGTTTTGACAGTTGCTTTAAAAAAAGGTTACCATTGCCGACCAATAAATCTACTTCCAAATTTCTGGTCGCCCTCATTAGCTCCAGAATTATTGGCAATCACGGAGCACGAACAAATTCAAGAAGATAGTTAAATCATCAGCTACTGTCGAAATGTTACTACTCGAACTATGTTACTTTTTATTATGCATATTATTATGTAATCATTATGTAAACTGAATAACCATTTAATAAAACGTCTACTATACATTAAAAATCTAAAGGCCTAAAATCTGAGTAGTAACAAAACATTTAACACATGGGCTGAAAAGTCCCGGGCCTAACACATAGATGAAGCTAGTTTTATTGCAGTCATCTTTCTCTCAGTTAGTACTAACCTTCAAAAGACAGCTGTTAAAATTTCATGATATTCTATTCATTAGTTTGTGAGTTATTGTGCTAAGAGTCACGCTACTTTTGTTATTTTCTAAACAATGGATCAAAAACAATTTCGTGTTTTAATTTTACACTGCTTCTTGATGGGAAAAAATACCGTTCAAGCAAAGCAATGGCTTGAAAAGTGTTATGGGGACTCCGCTCCATCAAAGCCAACAATAAAGCGTTGGTTTGCTGACTTCAAACGTGGTCGTAGAGACACCGATGATGCAGAACGCAGTGGACGTCCAAATGAGGCGGTAACACCAGAAAACATCAAAAAAATCCACAAAATCGTTTTGAATGATCGAAAAGTGAAGTTGCGTGAGTTAGCTGACATCGTAAAGATATCAAAAAAACGTATTGGCTTTATATTGCATGAGCATTTGACTATGAGAAAGCTCTGTTCAAAGTGGGTGTCGCGTTTGTTCACTGTTGACCAAAAACAAGAACGTGTTGATGATTCTGAGCAGTGTTTGGCCATGTTTAAACGTAACAAACCGGAATTTTTACGTCGATATGTGACAATGGATGAAACATGGATCCATCACTTCACTCCGAAATCAAAACGATCGTCATCTGAGTGGATAGCAACTGGTGAAGCTCGTCCAAAGCGCCCGAAAGCACAACAATCGGCTGGAAAGGTTATGGCCTTGGTATTTTGGAATGTGCGTGGTGTAATATTCATCGACTATCTTGAGAATGGAAATACCATCAACAGTGAATATTATATAGCGTTATTGGAGCGTTTGAAGGCCGAAATTGCAAAGAAACGACCGCATATGGCAAAGAAAAAAATTCTGTTTCATCAAGACAACGCACCGTGTCACAAGTCAATCAAAACAATGGCAAAACTACATGAATTGAACTTCGAATTGCTCCCACATCCACCGTATTCGCCAGATTTGGCTCGCAGCGACTACCGGCTGTTCGCAGACCTCAAAAAAATGCTCGCCGCGTAAGAAATTTCGCACGAATGAAGAGGTTATCGCTGAAACTGAGGCCTATTTTGAGGCAAACGATAAATCGTTCTACAAAAGTGGTATTGAAATGTTAGAGCGGCGCTGGAATGATTGCGTTGCTCTTGATGGAGATTACGTTGATGAATAAAGCTAATTTTGAAGCAAAAGAACCGCCTTTTCTTTGTTAGGCCCGGGACTTTTCAGCCCATGTGTTAGCATTATCTAGGATTAAAAGGAAACATTCTTAATTGGATTTAGATGGTATACAAGTCTTTCAAAAAAAAAAAAAACAAGGGAAATTAGTCAAGTTACCAGTATATCAATTGCAATTACAAGATTTTCCGAAATGAAATTCATTTTCTTTAATTAGGGTGTATTTACTTATCAATTATAATAAAAAAAGTGCTTATATTCTATATAAATAAAATATTACAATAGATAATTTGCTTCTTGACGTATTTCTTCATCGAATATTGGAATATTCAATTCGACCAAGGAAAATCCTATCAAATTCCTATTTCCTTTCGTAGAAGAAGAAATCGCACAATCATTTCTCGCAAACCGTCCCTTCGACGGCTACATTGACATTACTCATCCACACCCTGAAGTTAGTTTCATCGTAATTCAAAGACGAATAGAAGAAAATAGGCATTTTATTTGTTAGAACGAGAAGAAAATCATTGTAAACTTCCATATCTGACGGATAAATCATGGTCGTATCGTTCTTCTGGACAATACCGAAATTTTTGGGATCGAATGGTTTATTGGTGTTCCAACAACCTACCGCGTTTTGATTGATAAGGTTGAAGAACATGATGCCTGTTGGTTTATGAAGGTCAGTAGCTGATGTCTGTGATCCTGGACCTCTATCTCCTAATACCTGCAAGTATTTAAGATTGTCTTACGATGTGAATCGGAATTTTGATGAGGAATTACCTTAAAATCATTGCGATGGTAAGATCTGGTCGCTAAAGCCTTGTCTTTAAGGATTTTAGTGGAAACTGAGTACAGATGGGTGCCGGCCATCGCATGGAAGATTGCATCTCTTGTTCCGTCACTTCTTTGATCCGTCAAAGCTATACTGAAGATACCGTCGTCCCATTGGAAGGGCATACCTCCAATATTGAATTCGCCACCTTGCGGTTCCAAATAGAAGTAATTATGTTTTACTCTCCACGAGTCGTCGTGTTTAAGACTGTAAACTATCAATCCAAAACCTTCTAGATCAGGGAAATAGGCGTAGGCATCATCGCAGTTGTCTGCAGTGACGTCAACGACAGTCATAGTCAAGACTGTTACCGGTTTTAAGTCGGAATCTTTAAAATTGTACGTTTTAATGATCTTATCACTAGTTAAATCGATGATAATGATTCTTTGGTGGCCCAATTTAGTTTTGTTGCCTAAAAAAAAATATTTTCGATTGAAATTCTCACAATTTTGAATATTTTACTAACCTAAAGTCTCAGTAACACCCGTATCGACCATCCATAATCTGTCGCAAACATCTACGGCTGGCCTGTACACGGAAATAATATGCTCTTGACCTTCTGGCGCTTGTATGGCATTAGTTTGTAGATCAGGATACGGAATCAGGGGTATGTTGTGCCTTTCTGGTTTATCGAATGGTACGTAATTTAATGTCGAAGGTATGCCACTGACACGACGTGGAACTGTGATGAATAGTTTGTTTTTCCAGAGACTGGCACCCATTGGAATGTTATTTTCTGGAATTTAAGTTTTAAAAAAGTAAAAAAAGAGATTCTAAAAATATTGTAGCAATATTGGTTTAGTTTTTAAATGTAGTAATTCAATGTAATGAATGCAGCTATATATAGTCTGTGTCATTCAGGCCTCCGAGTATTGCTCGCGTTATCGGATTTCTCCGTGTGATTATTATACAGGGTGCGACAGAAAGACCTCTCACAGTTTGAAGAGGTATAAAAAATGAAGAAATTTAACTAGCAAAAAACTGAATAGCGATTAAGTTTGGAAATGAGGTCCCGGTGCCAAATAAGCACATTCTATCATCCTGGGAAATGCCTTCTGAACATGATTAGCTCTTCCAGCATGTCTGACTTCCACGCCCATGAAAACATGAGCCGCGCAATCCTTGGGGGGAATGCACGACATGTAAAGGCTAATCTTCGGGGCCCTAACACCGAATCATTTACGCTGAGGGAGAATAACCAACCCTCGTAAAAACTTTAAAACATTTACAGTACCCAAATTACCCTCGGAAACAGACCAGGTATACAGGTGTTGACAAACGTAAGGAAAAAGAACAAGAGGTGGATTAACAAAAGAGTAAAATTTTGCAACCTGGAATGTAAGGGCAATAGCACTGAAAGAAATGGAATTCGCTAAATATCTACCACACATGAAAATTGACTTTGCAGCCATACTTGAAACAAAGAAAAAAACAAGTGGATCAACATAATGTAAATAAATATATGATGATTTACAGTGGAGTACGGAGAGAACAAAGAGCTAGTAAGGACATAGGATTATATATACACAAAAGATAGCAAAAAGACATAAAGAATTACGAATATATCAACGAACGCATTATCACAGCAAGGATAAGATTTGAAAGAAGAAATGTGACATTGATCGCTATCTATGCACCTAAAAAAGGAAAAATTGACGAATCCAAAGCTTTTATGAATAACTACGGACTATAATGGATAAATTCAATAAAACTAACCAAGTTATTTAGAAAATGCAGGTCAACCACAGCTGGAATATTCACTCTACATCAAATTATAGAATAGCCGGAAATGCAAGAGAAAAATACGCCCTCTGAGAAAGCTTTTAATAATGTAAACAGATGTAACTTATGCAATACTATGAAAGAATAGAGATATCCGCATCATTTAATAAAAGTCATACAGGATTTATGCACAGATACCGGAATTATAAGATTCTGTTTGTCGCCTACATTATTCAACATTTATATCGATGCCGGTATAGAGGAATGTAAAACGAAATGTGCTCAAGGAATACGCTTAGGTCAGAGCACCACCTTGAACTCTACCCTATATAATGATGAGTTAGTACTCCTAACAGAAACAGAGGATGACCTATCTCCATGTAAAACCAAAACTTTGGTTTTACTTTGGTAAATTAGGACAAAAATAGTTATACTGCCCTGGAGCAAGCGAAAAACTTTAAGTATTTAGGCTACGATGTATCTTGTGATCAAAAACTGAATAAATTCACACATGTCTGAGGAACAATTAGCACAACGTTAAAAAACAAAACAAGAAAGGATACATAAATAAAATTTTACAAGATGATAGCAATGCCAATCCTTTTATACGGTAGTGAAACATAGACAACTATGAAAATACAGGAAAACAGGATACAGACACAAGAGATGAAATTTTTAAAAAGAGTGAAAGGTTACACAAGATCTGATAGAATGAGAAATGAAGATATAAGAACAGAACTGAACATCTTCGATATAAATAAGAGAATAAGGAAAAAACAAAAAAAAGTGGAGGGTACGCGTAGTCCGGATGTAAGTAATGAGGTTGCCAGCAGATTTTGTAGATGTTTAGGGAGAAGAAGTGTAGGCAGACCAAATAAAGATGCCTAAAACCTGAACTGAAGAGAAAGAGAGATAAAACTGAATATATTTTTGGAAAGAATATAGAATATAGTTTTTTTAATGTGTTTTAAAAATTATATCAGGCAAATGGCGGCCGTAGTTGTTAATACATTGTTAGATACTTTCCCGAAAATTAACCATCACACTTCGTGTTAGCTGAGACGAAATAGTGTTCATTTCCTGTCGGATGCTTTCCTTCAAAAGAGATGAAGGTAGAAAGTTGAAAAATATTTTCGTTTAGGTATCCCCAAAGGAACAAGTAGGGCCTGCACAGTTACCTGACAAGTTCCTGTGACTTTTACCTTTTCCTTTTTATTATTAGAAAAATAAATGTGTTTATAAGTTATTCGCAGTCTAAAACATGACAGGTGACAGGAACGATAGGCGAAAGAAATGTGTTACCGCAAATACAAAGTTTGCCAAATAATTTGGTAGCGCTCCTAGTTCCAAAGGAGTATAGTTGCGAATCTATATAAGATAATAAAAGAAGGTTATACAGCATAATACCTAAGTTTTCGAAACCTGAGTGATATAATTTGTAGATGTCACTTTTTTTTATTAAATTTCAAAAGCCGGGAAGCTTCTTTTAAAGTTAGGGGATGTGATTAAACATTCAGGCGTTAGAACTTTATCGTAAGACCTTGTATTTATGCAATAAAACCCGTTTCCATAGCAAAAAAACAAATGAAGAACATCCACATCACCTACACGATTTTTTTTTTGTTTGAAAATTACGTAATTGCCTGTTTGATTATTTTTCATTTGTTTTTGTTTTCGTTGAAGCACAATTGAATCTGTTTTTACCAATATTTTACAAACGAGCGTGACTTATTGTGGTCACACGATCTCCTGGAGCGAATCGATTACATATACCTTTCTGTGCGTTGTTTCAATCAAATTAAGGCCTTCTATTGTTTGGTTGTTTTGATTTTGTTTTTGCGTTGATTTAGGTTAAAGGAATTTTATTTTGCGAAAGTAAAATTATTATTACTCATCGTGGAATGTTAGCAAATTTATTTATACGAGAAAGTATTTCTTAATCTACGCAACGTCTGTTGTTTAAATTTCTCAGAATTTAGCGGTTTATCGTACGGTCTAGATGCGTAGTTCTTAAACGTAGGTTTTGTGGTATCTAGATCTTTCAGCAACCTTGGGTTAATTGCGCAAAGTACCGGTAGCAAATGTTTCTAAGACCGCATTAGACATATATATTGCGTTTTGTAGCGTATTACTTAATTTCAGCAATTTCTTACATACCGCATTTTGCAATGAATATTATATTTCCATACCGAGGAGCGTAAAAGTTCTCGCAGGACTCTACAATCTATCTAGACAGCCTTATGTAATGGCGGAACTTTCTAATAGTTATCGAGATATTAATATTTTGATTTTAGGAATTTTGATTTTCATTACATCATAGTTATAATTAAGGCTACAGAAATGAGTGCTACCTCAGTAGCGTACGGTTCGATTACTATTAATATTAAAAATAATGAATATAATTACCTAATTATTTTAGTTTAATTGTGTTATTGAGCAGTTCAGAGTTGGTCTGCTAGCGATCTAGCGCAAAATTGCGTAATCTAACAATTTTGTGATTGATAATAATCGAACCGTACGCTACTGAGGAAGCACTCACTTTCTGTAGCCTTAATTATAACTATGATGTAACGAAAAGAAAATTTTATAAAATCAAAATATTAATATCGCGATCGATTCTGTAGATGACGCAAGTATGTGTGATAGAGCATTATAGTGTGGGTATGTAGGGGTATCATCGGGTAGGTAGTTCATAGGTGTAGGTCACTACTCTAAAAAGTTATTGAAAAAACCGATAAACAATAATGCGTCTCAATTGGCTTTTACGAAACGATGTTTTAGTTACTAAAGTAAAAGATCACAAATCTTTGGATGTCCGTGGATGGCATTGCATGTCTTCAGCGTACTTTTCGTAAGGTGGTACGTAATTGCTAAGTGCTAACCGCAAGTATGATGACATAACACATAGGCTGAAAAGTTCCGGGCCTAACAAAGAAAACCCGTTTTTTTTTGGTTCAAAATTAGCTTTATTCATGAACGTAATCTCCATTAAGAGCAACGCAATCATTCCTGCGCCGCTCTGACATTTCAATACCACTTTTGTAGAACGATTTATCTTTTGCCTCAAAATAGGCCTCAGTTTCAGCGATAACCTCTTCATTCGTGCGAAATTTCTTACCGGCGAGCATTTTTTTTGTGGTCTGCGAACAGCCAGTAGTCGCTGGGAGCCAAATCTGGCGAATACGGTGGATGTGGGAGCAATTCGAAGTTCAATTCATGTAGTTTTGCCATTGTTTTGATTGACTTCTGACACGGTCCGTTGTCTTGATGAAACAACATTTTTTCTGTGCCATATGCGGTCGTTTCTTTGCAATTTCGGCCTTCAAACGCTCCAATAACGCTATATAATATTCACTGTTGATGGTATTTCCTTTCTCAAGACAGTCGATGAATATTACACCACGCACAACCCAAAATACCCAGGCCATAACCTTTCCAGCCGATTGTTGTGCTTCGGGCGCTTTGGACGAGGTTCACCAGTTGCTGTCCACTCAGATGACGATCGTTTTGATTCCGGAGTGAAGTGATGGATCCATGTTTCATCCATTGTCACATATCGACGTAAAAATTCCGGTTTGTTACGTTTAAACATGGCCAAACACTGCTCAGAATCATCAACACGTTCTTGTTTTTGGTCAACAGTGAGCAAACGCGGCATCCACTTCGAACAGAGCTTTCTCATAGTCAAATGCTCATGCAATATAAAGCCAATACGTTCTTTTGATATCTTTACGATGTCAGCTAACTCACGCAACTTCACTTTTCGATCATTCAAAACGATTTTGTGGATTTTTTTGATGTTTTCTGGTGTTACCGCCTCATTTGGACGTCCACTGCGTTCTGCATCATCGGTATCTCTACGACCACGTTTGAAGTCAGCAAACCAACGTTTTATTGTTGTTTCTGATGGAGCGGAATCCTCATAACACTTTTCAAGGCGTTGCTTCGCTTGAACGGTATTTTTTTCCCATCAAGAAGCAGTGTAAAATTAAAACACGAAATTGTTTTTGATCCATAGTTTTGAAAATAACAAAAGTAGCGTGACTCTTAGCACAATAACTCACAAACTAGTGAATAGAATATCATGAAATTTTAACAGGTGTCTTGAAGGTTAGTACTAACTGAGAGAAAGGTGACTGCAATAAAACTAGCGTCATCTATGTGTTAGGCCCGGGACTTTTTAGCCCATGTGTTATGTTCTTCAGTTGATCGATTGCGATATTTTGACTTAATTATTTTCATTTCAGAAAATGTAGACTCGCACAAATAAGTTGACCCAAACATTGCTGTTGACCGAAGGGCAATTTGCCTTAGATTCGGATATTTATCTTTAGATATAGAAGACCAGGGTTTTGTATCAGATGCTGCGACTTTGAGATATATATTTACACTACCTCAATTTCAACAGAAGATGAGTCCATATTAAACCGACTTGCTATTTCGGTAGCAGATTACTCAATGTTTTTACAGGAAAAAGGATAACCCATAAAAGCAGAAATATTTGTAAATTTAAATTCAAATTCACTAAAAATATTTGTTAATTCTCCCTCGTAAATATCAAAAGTCAATTGAGGAATTCTTGCTTTCAAAGGCGAAAAATGTTTCAGATCCTTTCTTTTCAGCTTTACTTTTGAATACGTTTATTGCGCTAATCATCCATGTAATAGTTTCTTCTTTATCTTGCAGCTCCAAATGGCGTTTTAAATGCATTGTGACGTTCGTTACAAATGCTAAATCAGTCAACCATTTTTCGTTTTCAAGTATGTGACTGTAGAAGAGCAATTATTTTGGGCAATAATTCTTGAAACCTTTCTAGGATTTTTACGCGACTCAATCATCTTCACCGTCCGTGTGAAAAACTAAACTAAGTATGATCAGCAGATTCATTATCTTCCAACTGCAATTTGAAAAGTTTAAAACACAAAACTTATTGATGGGTAGTGCAATGGAATAAGAAAAACAAACAGAAATCGTTATTAGCTCGACACAATGCAACAAAACCGTTTTTGTCTTCAGTCGTGCTTGGCACTCCATCTGTTGTAATGTACACTAGTTTATAGATTGGTAGTTTGTAGCTTGCCACAAAATTTAAGAAAGGATCATATATATCAAAGGATTCATTCCACAGGTATAGCAGTAAACTCCACTCACACAAATAAATTAATTATGCGGAACGCAGCGTTTCGAGCACGTGGGCTCCATTGTCAACCGTGTTACCGACTGTCGGTAACATTTGTTGACAATGGAGCCCACGTGCTCCCGAAACGCTGCGTTCCGCATAATTAATTTATTTGTGTGAGTGGAGTTTACTGCTATACCTGTGAATTGTACATCCACACAGTCCTTGCAATCGTCAAAGGATTCATTGTTAAAAATTCTTCTTTAGCCGATACAGCTGAGCAGTTTTTGGCAAATCGGTGGGTTCGTCGCACTGTAAAGAAAAGTATGTACATTCCATGATATCATATTTTACTTTATCTACCATGTCCTGGCTCATGACTTCAACATGCCTTGTGATTGTCGGACGAGATAACTGAAGTTCTCTAATAGCAGACATGATCTCTGTCTTATTTTTAAAATCTCCAAAATAAAACCTCACCCGCTTCAAGAAGTGCTTTCTTCACAACCACTCCGTCTTCAAAGGATTTCTTGTGTTTCGCCAATATATGAGAAATTTTAAATGACGCGGTCGTTGCAGCTTTTGATTGTTTGGTCTTGTGAATATGCTTTGTTCTTTCTTCAAAGAAGTTATCAACTCATGCACTATTTCTTTTCTTAATTCGTTCTTTAGTGGAAATGGTCCTATGGCTTTTATGAATGGTTTTATTATGCCTCTCTATGTTCCTTCGCTTAGGTATTGCAACCAATGCGAAACAAATGTACTTATCCTTCACTATGCAAACTAACAACTAACTTTTCTTTGACAAATACCGCTCGTTACTTTAATAAAACCGCCTTTCCGGCTACCAGGGGGTTATCCCGTTAAAAAAGTTATAGGAGATTTATTGTGGATTTACTGTGAATCAACTTAAATGATTGGTAGAGAATTAATGTAATTACTTACTATTTTGGTTTCATTGTGTTGTTGAAGTTGATTCTATATCAATAAAGCTTGCATCAACAACACATTCAAAGTTAAATAGTTACCTTCGTTATTTTTAATATTGATAGTAACCGAACCGTACGCCACTGCAAAGGTACACGTTTCTGTAGCTTTAACACGCATTCATAATACTGAAAATGAAATAAATTGTCTTCGTTCTTTAATAAATAATTTAATTGCATCACTAAAAGCTTATACAACTTTTAATAAACTAGAAATCAATACTAAGCAGATATTTTTAAATTTCGCGGCCGATTTAAGTTGGTAGTTCCGATAATAAAGGTGATATTCGCTAATTTTTCAGGGTGATGCATGGAAATATGGTCTTTATTCCCGGAATTACCAACTTAAATCGCCCGCGAAATTTAAATATGTCTGATTGGAATAAAATTAACATAATAATTAACACCAAAAATATTCAAAGTATAATAAATTTCGTATTTAATTCTTTTAAATTCCACTTTGATTAAAATAATAACTATTTTAGTGCAAAGTCTGACGGAGGCAAGTTTAAATATACCGAGTCAAAGAATTCTCCTGCATTAAGAATTTCTTCTGCGTGCAAAGAACTGTTTTCCCCAATATTTAAATTATACACATTTTAACGCTTCCTTGATTTCCGACATTAAACCAACAAAGCTTAAAAACCTCACTCACCGTAAATATATTCCATATTAACATCTCCAACATCTTGAACGGGTGTCGAAGCTCTAGGAGTACCCGAAGATTCTTCAGGGAACACTATGGCATCTCCAGGTTTTGTCTGTAGTTCCTTAGACGTTCCAGCGCTTTTAGGCCTGTACAGTTTAGATTCCGGCACCGCATACGTGATCCTGGTCCAGCTGAATTCCAAGTGCAAACCAGTGCTGCCAACTAGGCAGCTATAGTGAGAAAATAAAATCACTGTCGCGATTAACAACTTCATGTCGTCTCTATGCGATTGGATCTATGATTAAACTGAATACCACGGTAGTCTATCGGTACGGTGTCGATGTGATAGCGGTTTTTTTTTTGTTTTGAGAAGCTCACATGTGGAAGTGGATATGTCGATACGTGCGCGGAATAGATTAAAATGCCCTTGAAACGCCCGTTTCTGAATGCTACACAAGATAGACGACTAATTTACCCACCTGAAAATACCCGCGATTTTACGATGAAGTGGAGGAACCTGTTTTAGAAGGCGCAATATTAGTAATAATATGCGTGCGTATTTCCTAACAAGTGCGGAGTTTACGTTTTTAATGTATAAGGTGTGTTCGAAAAGGTTTTTGGTGTTTCAAAAGATGAATTTCTTAGATTACGGGGGCGACCTGAAATGTTTCCGTAATCGACAAAAAGAATACGGTATTGGTGTGGTTTTCTATTTTTATTTTTCGATGTAGTCTCCTCGAAGATCAATATACTTTCCTAAACGGTTGTCCAGTCTCTTCAAGCCGTCGGAAAAGTAGGATGTTTCGAAGTCTGCAAAATAGCCATCTGTAGCAACGATGACCTCTTCATTTGAGGCAAATCTCTTTCCTCCCAGTGATTTTTGGGAAAAGGAAAAAGTCGCTGGGAGCTAGGTCCGGTGAATATGGAGGATGAGAGACTAATTCATAGCGCAACTCATTCAATTTGGACATGACGATGCGTGTCGTGGCGGAAAAGCACTCTTTTACGCTGTAAACGTAAAGACCGTTTCTCCTTCAATACTACATCGAATCGGGTCAATAAATCGCTGTAGTGTTGCCCCGTAATCGTCCTTTCCTTCTGCAGATAGTCGATGAGGATCACGCATTGGGTATTCCAAAAAATTGTCGCCATGACCTTTCCGGTAGATGGAACAGTTTTTGCTTTCTTCGGACCCGATTCCCCAGGAAAAGTCCATTACTTCGGTTGTTGGTTGGTCTCCGGTATGTAGTCGTGGATCCAAGTCTCATCCACGGTTACGAGACGCATGAAGAAATCCCTTGGATTGCGTTCGATCCTGGCCAGACCGCTTCTCCGAAGCGGTCACCCGGTTTCGTTTTTGCTCCGATGTGAGGCCGAAAGTTTTCTCATATCCAAAATTTCGTGTAGGATATGACCAACGCGTGCTTCTGAGATGCCTGTTGTCTCTGCTATCTGTTTCACCTTCAATCACGACATCATGATTCTTGTGGACCATTTCATCGTTGGTAGCTGTTGTTGGGCGTCTATTGTGTGGTTCGTCACTTGTTCTTGTGCGGCCACGTTTATTATGAGTAATACGATGGTACCATACGTCCATACACACCCGGGGAAATAGAAACAGATTGGTTCAACGAACTCAGTCAATTTTCGTCTCGGTCATGCGTGCAGGAGAGTCCGAACCTGGTGCGCCGTAGATTTGGCCAATTCTACTAATATGGTGTTCAAAGATCAAATAGAAGAAGATAATCCTGACAGCGACTGATGGTTGTCCAAACATATTTTTATTGAATAACCCTTGTATAATCTATCAAAAGCTTCACATATTAAAAACTATTGGATTTCACATATCTCCTTTCATAAATTCAAGGTCACCTTACATCTTACTATATTTAACATCTAAATGCGGATGGGTATTGTGTGTTGTGATCGTTTAAAGTTGTGGTTTTCCTTGCCTTGCCAGCCTTCCGTACGTAGAATTAGCGTAATAGAGAGATGGAAACAGTAGATAAATGAATATTTCATGTATGTTTACGTGAAAACGTGAATAAAAAATAGGTTCCGTTTGACTCAGTGACTCTTGGAAAGGACAAGAATAAAAAACATTCAACAATTATTTCTCATAATGACTGGCGTTTATGTAGATTGCAGCCTTAGTGAGAAAATGATACGGAATGTTAAGTATTTACTATGTATTTTCTTATTGTCAATTGAGAGCAAGGTCTGCAGGCTTCCGAATTACCTTAAAAATATCTGTTAAAGCTACGTGGAAATGTGAAATCTAAATATTTGATTGGGTTTCACTAAGTAGGTGATTGCTATTACATATTGCAAGTTAATTTATTGTAAAATCTAGCTCGATTATTGTTTCTCTTGAGGAATTCCCTATTTTTCTGAAGTTTTACTATCAAACGTCGAATATAATAACAATATTTATTCTGCCCAACGAATGATCTTCATAATATAAATATAAAGAGAAAACTTAACACCTAACACAGTCCTCTTACAATCTAAAAATAAATGAAACATATAAACAGTATAACAGAAATACAGCGTTATTGTAGAATGTGTTAACGTGAGGTGCTTTGTATTGTGTATAATGAAACCTAATTGTTTTAGAGATATGTTCGTTGAAAGTAAATTTGTAATCGAATGTCACTCATAAATCCTTTATAGTATCGCAACGATTCTGTGCAATATTATTAGCTTGATATTGATGATTTACTAACGTTGATTTGTGTGGAAATGAAATAATGTTATACTTCGATATATTAAGATCGAAATCGTTGTCAATACACCACAGGTAAAGAAGATCCAGCTGGGTTTGTAAATGCTCGTTGTCTACGGGACTACCTGCTCTTAAAATAAATTTTAAATCATCAGTGAATAATATTTTGCCGCAATCTGGAATTGGAGGGTGATCGTTTATAAAAATTATAAACAGTAGTGGACCCAAATTACTACCCTGCGGTACTCCAGATGTATGAGAGAAATGACTTGAACGATCGCCTTTATAGCTAACAAATTGTATCCTATTAGAGAGGTAAGATTTACAAGGTGATTGCAATAACGGAGAAAAACCAACAGAGTCAGGTTTCATTAAAAATTGCCACCTGCTCGTCATCATCTAAATACTCCGATAAGAACTGCACAATAGCACCAAGATCAGATACTGTAGAGCATTTGGTAGTAAAACCATGCTGATACTCAGATAGGAAAGGCTGGAATAAATGGTAAATACTGTTATACAAACAGATCTCGAAGACTTTAGCAAAGTTGTTAATAATTGAGATAGGCCGATTGTCATCCACCTTCTTTGTGAACAGTAACTCGCACCATTTTCCATACCTCAGGAAGGATACCACTGGACAAAGGTAAATTAAAAAGAATGCCTAACAGCTGAGCTAAGGCAAAAGAATAATCCTTCGCTATGAAACCAGGTACATTATCATCATCCATAGTATACGAATCTTTATTTTTTTTTTTTCAAATGATACAGAACATCGCACTCATTAAGGAAGAATTAATAGACTGTAACAATTTTGCTGATCTATTTTTTGAAGAGTTATATATAGAAGTGAAGAAGCTTTGGAATGTTTCAAGGATGGTATACAGGATAATAAACGTTTCATCAGAGGCTTTTCGGGCAGAACTAAGTAAACCACATACTCTGTTTTTAGCTCGTATGAATGCCCAGAATGTTTTAGGACTATTTTTAATTTGGCTTTCTGCGTTTAGTACATAGCTTTTGTATAAGACCATGACATTTATTTTTATAATTTTCCGTAAGTTCTTATATTGGGGCAAGTTGTCATTATAGTGAATTCTTTTATATCTTTTCTAATATTTGTTCCAAGTTTTATATTATTTATATGTTCAGGTGCAAATCATATCGAGTACGTGGAATGAGAATTGCTTTTTAAAGGAATATACATATTTAAATATTAATGTTAAGAATGCAGACTTGGAATAGATAGGCCTTGAAATACGGATTTACCATTGGCTATTGTGCGAGGCATATTCACAGAGGAGAAATCGATGTAATTTCTTCATATGAAATTTGTCAGTTGTCAAATTTGCTTACAATTTTCGTGTAATTGTTTTCTGCAGTTTTTCATTGTACTTTTTATCTATAAACAAGTTGTGACAAAAATAATTCTTTTCAGAGTTCTTTTATCTCATCATTTCATAATTCAAGGTACTATACAATCGATTATATAAACAAAATAATTTCTACTTTACTATTACGATTACAGTTTTGGTTTGGTAGGGGTGAAGAAGCAGTAGTAGATGCAGTTGCGGGACCATCGAAGAACCCTCAAAGAAAGCATATTGGCAGTAGATAGAGGCTAAATTGAAGATATGGTTGAAGAATTTATTATAACTACAGATGCTGATTCATCGACAGTTACATCAGATACTGATTTTGCTTAATAAACTAATAAAATGTGTATACACTTAGAACACTCTGATTGCTCATTTATATCTTCATGCATTCCATACATTTAGTTAAGGTATTTTATACAATGTAGTAATTTTAAAAGAACATGAGTACAAATTTATTGTATCAAACATGTTATCGAAGAAGATAGTATGATGTATTAACTTGATAATATTGTTGAACATATATATCAAGAATTTATCATAACAGCAAATACATAATTTTCGTCAGACCACCATCATCAGAATCTGATTCAAATATCTGTTAATATCATATGTCATTTGACAGTTTCATCGGTTAAATTTCACCAGTGTAATACAGCCGCAGATCGTAGCGCTACCTACTGCATTCTTAACGTGAGTAAGTGAGTAAGTATAGCTTGTTTTTTTTCTCAATAGGAGGTTTCCTCGGGGAATTACCTATTTTTGCAGGTCGACGAGTTTGACTGTGCTGTGAGCGGTTATATGGTAACTCAAAATACAATGTTTTTATGTATTTGTATAGCGTATGTACTGTGGTACAAAATTAGCAAACATAGTTTGTTACTATTGGTTGCATAACGAAGAATAGTAGAAAATATGCATCTGCATTTAAGTGGACGATTTTCACTATAACTAACTGTATATACGAAATAGAGTTAGGCAACCAATTTTGTCACTAACCAACAAGAGAAACAAACTTATAAAACAACAATTAAATCTGACATTTTGCGTATTATCAAAAGTTAGCGGTTTTGATGGAAAAATACGGAAAACAAAAGAATACGATATGAAATGACAAATACGTGATGCTTTGATGGCACTTAACAGAAACGAATGACAAATTTTTATTGTTATTTTAGCTTTTCTAGGATGCTTATTGTATCTTGTTGAATTTGGTTATACTAGAAAGTCAAATAAATCATCTTAACTATTACTCTATTGAAGTTTTACCGAAACTGAAAATCACGACTATTTTTAATTGTTATTTGACAAAAACTTAGCTGGAATACTTTCCATTATCTTTTGGTGAATTTTGTTTTGAATTTTTACGAAGAAACACAGTGTATGTTAGATCTTTGGCGCGCTGACAATTCTCCTTTTCGTGCCGATATTTCATAAAGTTTAATTGATTCACTGATTCGATTAGTCATTGTCCGATAAGGATAATAAATTCGAAATCGCCGTTGGAAACTAAATTATTTTAGGGTTTTAATAGAATATAGATATGCACTTCACAAACCACAGTATGGAAATAAAAAAAATTAGAATAGAGCGTCATTCCAAATGCACGTCACATCTTGCAATTACTAATTCTCGGGAAACCATAAATCATCCCTAAATCAGATTTATTTGGACTAACGCTATTGAGTGAATAAAAACGCATGATTAAACGAATTTCGTTTTAAGGTGGCTTTGAAAATTACATATTTAAAAAATATAAGGGGGATGATTTGGGCATATTCGCTTTCACCATACAAAATTACATATTTATCAATGAGAACGATCCCTGAAACAACATCTTTGTACACCAGTTTGATCCATGACGAAATTTTTCTACATACACTACCGTCTATAAGTCTGGAAACAAAGTGAAGCTCCTTAGATACGAATTTCACCGAATTATTGCACTTTTTCAAAAATATGACGGGTTTGCAAATGCTTTAGTATCACTTCGGTAATCGCTTAGTGCATGTGGTAAATAATTGTTTTGAAATCAGTTCACAATTATAACAACTTGGTAAAGTAATAAACGTAAAAATGTCAAACCACAGGCAGTTAGCGGTAAAACAACGTAGTAATATTTGTACTCTTCGTGACGAAGGATATGCCAGAAAGAAAAATCGCTCTATGATTACGAATTTCACCGAAAGATGCGCCTTACACATTGGCCCGGAGAAGGAAGACAGGACAAAATCTTGATAGAAGAGCCACAAGTGACTTCTCGAGCTGAAGACAGATTTATAGTAACGACTTCGAAACGAGATCGACGTCTAACGGCACCGGATATCGCAACGCGTGTTAATATACAACGACGAACAAATCTTTTTGTTACTACCCTCAAGAGGCGATTATTAGCAGCAGAATTAAGGAGATCCAAAAAAAAAGTCTTAAGTTAAATCTTCAGAGAATAAACATTGTTCACTTTACTTTAGGAAAAGATAAAATAAATTACAATAACGGACATGTTGTTTCTGAAACTCTTTTTTGGGGTTACAGTTACGTAGCAAATGGATGGGAAGCATTTCTAACTTAGACTAGAAAAGAGACATCTAGTGTAGTGTTCAAAGAGCATGGTATATCTGCTTTGTCAAGCTTGTTCCTTTACGAGCATTATAATGAGGTTTTAAGACAATTTGAAACAAAACCATGTCTATAACATCCGCGGAACAAACTTACTTTCTGTATTGCTCTAACTATTTGTACTCAATTACATTAAAGTGTAGGGACTCAGATTTTGTAAATCTACAATCATAATCCCCAAAAATATAAAAATCCCGATACAAAAACTTTCACTTTTAAATTTAAAACTAGTTCTAACAAACAAAGCTTTTTACGAAATTGGTGAATCCTTTGATACTAATTTATTGCAATCTCTTTGTATAATTGACATATTTTATGCCTTTATGAAATGAAATAAAGATTGTTATTATTTATTGACGGCATTTGTAAGGATTATAGGATATCTCATAGGATGTGCATTAGCAGCTTTCTTCTGTTATAAATTACTTTTTTATAAAAAGAAGGCTACCTATCGTTGCCTTAAGGTTATTCTTTGAACGCATGTTCGTAATATTAATTCGAGATTTAGAGACCTACTTGTTTCTTCAGTTCGTAGCCTACATATGTTTAAAAAACCATTCCCTGGTAGTACCTTAATGCAAACCCTTTGGACATTCGTGTCTTAAAGTCAACATTATGTGTCCGTCAGCTGCGTAAGCGCTACCAAGAGCATACTTGCTCGTACTTACATTAGGTAGCATTTTATTTTTCCTCTCTTTTTCATTTTCAATCTCACTTCAGTTTTTGAACAATCCATTGCAGTTCTACGTGATTTATTATTATGTAGGTCATCTTTGGCCTAGAAGAACAGTTGCTTATTTCTAAATCATTGATCAGGAAGCCATTGACATGCTCATTTCTTATATACACTAGGGTAACAGAATAAAATAGACACCCACTAATTAAAAAAAAGATTCTATTCTCGTTATATATACAAAATATTTTAAAATTTTTAAATTAGACTAATATTTTGTCGATCCACCTTTACTTCCGTAAAGTGCTGCGAGTCGTCGTGGCATAGAATCTATTAAATGATTAATGGTGTCTTCTGGAATATTTAACCATTTAGCAGCTGCCACGAGTTCTTCCTTGTTGCTGGGTTTTCGGGGTCGTTTCGCCATATTTGTCTGGATTATGAGCCAAAAACATTCTCTATCGGATTCATGTCTGGTGATTGGTCTGGCCATGGTAAAATCCGAATCCCCTGTTCCTCTTTCCATGTAGTTGTTGTTCTTGCTTTGTGGCAGGGTGCTCCATCCTCCATAAAAGTGGCGTCTTCTTTAGATAAAATGGCGTTGTCGAATATCGGTAGTAGACCCTCTGTTGATATTTCGATATATTTTTCCGCATTTATATTTCCGTCGCAGATTACTAATTGCGATCTTCCACCATACCATATCGTGCCCCACACCATGATGTTCACACCGCCGTATTTCACCGTCTGATACACAAATTTGTCGTCCAGTTGCCGTGACGAACGTCTCCATACCCACGTACGACCACCATCACTGAATTGGCGGTATCTGCTTTCGTCTGAAAAAATGACAGACCGCCAAAACTCTTCGGGCTTCGTTCGCATTTCGATTGCCCAAGCCATTCGGCGCCGTTTTTGAAACGCCGTAAGGAGAGGTTTTTTCTTTGCCACCCTTTTATACATCCCCACACTGTGGAGGTATCGCAGAACGGTACGCTGACTTTTCTGTGAAGTTGCCGCAAGCTCAGCTGTACTTTTTCGCGGTTCTCTTAACACTTCGCGCACAAGCACCCTTTTACTTCTTTCAGAAGGTCCGGCACGACCTGGTCTCGGCTCCACTGTTATTTTTTCCTTGCGTTTAAATTGTGTAATCACACGGTTAACTGTGGACAACGGAATATTTAAAAATTTACTTATTTCACGTTGCGAAGCGCCGCGTTCACTCTGGCCAACGATGCGACCCCGTGTGAAGTCTCTAATATCACTCGAACCTTGTAAGCGAGGCATAGTTGTAACGATACTAAACTATGACGAATTCCTTCCGATACATCTACCCCTACCCTAATGACAAGAGAAAGTTCTTAATTCGTTCTTAGAATTTAGCTGTTTACATATTTATACCGCTTTACCTGGTGTCTATTTTATTCTGTCACCCTAGTGTATGTTTGTTTTTATTTACTGTTGTATATTACACTAATGAAACGTGTATTATTGTAGTTATTATTACTAGAGACCGGATTATATGCAAAGTCCATATATTTTATTTTATTTATTATATTTGACGTCTATTTGTAGATGTCTTATACTGAATCAGTAATACATCTACATATAGATGTAAATTATAATAAATAAATAAAATAAAATATATTCACTTTGCATATAATCCGGTCTCTAATTATTACTATTAAACTCGCACTATTTCCAAGTACCATTTTAAAATATTCCGTATCTTCGCATGCATCGACTTACCGAGCTAGAATTTCTAGATCCACGATTCATCCTTCAGATAGATCATTATTAATAATTACGCTAAACTTTCAATCCGTTAATTTCTACGATATCGCTCGGCTTGTTTAGACAAAAACAATAACATGACTCAATTCGTGCTCGGCGTTTGTGGAAACCGCATAATTTTCGGAAATAGTTCTTTTATTTATTTGCATCTAGATGTGATCCGCTTCCGATTATGACGTCGCTAACGTGACTCTCTTGTTTGAGGAAGCGGTGTCTTTTCCAGATATGAATCACGATCAACGGTATTAATATTGAATGGAAACTGAAAGTTACGTTAGTGCGAAGAAAAGCTTTCATTAGTAAGGATGGTTAGGCAATCAATTTTATTCGGTAAGTTTGTTTCTTGAACATATCTATTCCCATATATACAGTAAAACTCGCTTATAACGTGCTTGTCGGGATCATACAAAATAATACATTAAAAAATAAGTCTGTTATAAAAGACTATATTCACAGATCATCTATATACTATCAAAATGTATTTTTATTTATAAAATATGAAAAGGCAAATACAATAATAATAAATAATTAAAGGTAATAAGCAGATACACATAAAAATTTAATTAGTAAAAAAGTCGGTAACAAGAGTCTGTTGTTTTGATTTTTTGAAACAAATATATTCTAAAAAATGTTCAATACCTAATGCATTCTTTAAAATTATATTAGTAATACGTTCTTCAGTTTCTAAATATCGTGTCACTGTCCTTATTCCGGTAAGCACATCTTCATAACTGGGTTTTATAATTTCAGCTGCCCCTTCTTCTTCACTTATTTCATTATCATGGCTGTTATTTTCTCGATTTAAAACTTCATCAACAAAATCTGTATCACTGGGGATACACGAGGTAATGAGATTATCATCCACTGACACAAATTCATCTATTGTTTCTAGATTCGCGATACTAGGATCCTGTAAATTATTTTGTAATTATACACTTAAAAGCGAATTATCGCCATCGATGTTATTATTATATTTGACAAGCCAAAATCGATGTCATGGCCGTGCTGAAAACAGTCTTTTACGGTTTCTTGCGAAATTTGTTGCCAAGCTTTGGCTAACATTTTCATCGCTTCTAGCAAATTTATTTCATTAGAAGTTCCTGTATCCAAATTCGTAATGTATTTCATTACTAACAGGCGTCGGTAATAGGATTTTTTGGTATGAATAATTCCCTGGTGTATTGGCTGCATCGCGGAATTACGGGGATGAGCCGGACTATTATCAACCGATAATAAAATTTTTCTTTTCTGTTTCGTTAGGTCTTTATCCCAAGTTCTTATTTCGTCTTCAAACATTCTATATGTAACCCATGCCCTACGATTAGCTGCATAAGTACAAGGTAGCTTTTTAATGTGATTGAGACATCTTGGGTTTTTGAATTTTTCGATTATAAAATGTTTACGTTTCTCATTATCAAAATCTTCAGTTGCATACGAATTTTGTCATATTTCAGATGACCTCAATTTTTCACAAAAAAACGTAGGGGGTACCTCCTTGAAAAATTTGGCCCATCCTAGATTTGGTTCAAGACTCACCGAATGATATTTCCAATTATATCGAATACGATTTTAAAATGAACTAAAAATTGACACCAAAAAACGTTTCTAAAGATTTCAAAACATGTGAAAGGTGTAATGACTATTGCTAAATCCTTCCCCAATTTTAGAATATTAAGTAATTCACCATGATGGATAATTTTTCTACAATCTAATCATCAAAATCTTCAGTTGCATACGCATTTTGACATATTTCAGATGACTTCGATGTTTCACAAAAAACGTAAGATTCGTCGAAATTTCGCTCATCCTAGATTTGGTTCAAGGTTCATCGAATGGTACTTCCAATCATACCAAACACGATTTTATTAATTATTTAATATTGATGACTATAGTGAAAATCATCCACCTCAAAACAACCCATAAATAAACAAATAAAATATTTATTAATTTTTATAATCACCCGAACAGTATTTAGTAGACTATCCATAGCTATTTTTGTTTATTTGAAATGGTGTGCCTTTCAGCGTCTAGAGTACGTGTTTTTTTCTTTTGTTTCTTAATATTTACTCAAAATACAATGTTTTTATGTATTTGTGTAATATATGTATTGTGCTATAAAAATAGGAAAACATAGTTTGCACCATTGGTTGTGTAACATCGAAGAAAAATATAGCTTTTTCGTTTCATTTCAACTTTTACATCGAAAAATGATTTCTGTAATAGTAAGTAAGAGTAATAGCAATTCTCGAACATCAATTTATTAAAATGAATTAGTTATTTTATCAGGCAATAAATGTTCTTGAAAAAAAAATGGTTTCAAAACCAAAACAATAAGACTGAAATTTACTCAAGCTCATATGGAATAATAAATCTAATATATACCCCGGCTTGATGAAACCTTAAATTAAGCTTAACAAAGAACATTGTAAAAACAACCGACAATAAAGGATATCGCTTTCAACATATTAAACGAAACTTTCGTAATATAAGGGATATAAAACCACCAACCAATTATCTACTACATTACCAACCTCACTTAAAAGAAACATATAATGTTTACATCATTTTAATTTCTTAAATCACACAATCCACTATTTTACTTCTTTTTTTTTTGACAACCGCAAACACAATTTCTCCTCATTTATTTTTTTTAACCTATTTCATAAATGATGTCATCTCCGATAAAAACATTTAAATGTCCTATCGTAGATGTACCGGAACCTTTGCGGTTGCCATCTTTGTGTTTAAATCTTTCGGTAACCCGATGCACGTACTAAATCTTTTATTTAAAAGGTAAACATAACAAATTATCAATTTATTTTCATTTTTTTTTGTTGCAGTTTGTTTCCAAATCGTATTGTTCGTTGCGTTAAGTGAGGCTTTATGCACGAGATGTCTCTGCAGAATATCTTATAAGCCTGTGTGCGCTATCGACAATTATACGAAGAAACCTAGAAATTTCAGTAGCGACTGCGTGTTCAACTGCAGGAGTATGTGTATGAGGAATCGTAAGTTGAAGGTTTTTCTATTGTTTTTGATATACGACGGCGACTTTTGAAATGTTTCTGGAATCCACAAGAAAATCACGGTATTGGTGTGGTTTTTCCTTTTTATTTTTCGATGTAGTCTCCTCCAAGCCGTTGAAAAAGTAGGACGTTTTAAGGTCCGTAAAATAGCAATTTGTAGCGGCGACGACCTCCTCAAATGAGGCAAAATGACAGTACACGTCTGAAATTTTGACAGTTGCTACAAAAGAGGTCGCGCTTGCCGACCAATAAATTCACTTCAACCTTCGTGCGCAATCTCTTGCCGATTCCGGAAACGTTTCAGGTCGCCCTCGTATACGTAGGAATACGTATTTGCCATCCGTTCGATCTAACAGTATTAAATTATTTTCAGGATATGAATTCGTGGGATTCGGAAAATGTTACGAAGTTGTAATGAGGAAAAAGATTAAAGAAATTAGAGCTAGGAAATTGAAACTTAGAACCACCACTAGTACAACTACAACGACCACCACAACTACCACGATTAGACCTTTAAGTACTACAATCGTAGCGCCTGTTACTACGATCAAGACAACTATGCCAATGATGGAAACTTTAAACATGACGACAATGATGCCGGTTATGATCGGGACTAATACTATGAAAATGCCAATTCCACTTATTAGAAATGGAACGAAATGAAGTCAATTTATTTGAATGAAATCTCTAGTCTAACTCCAAATGTGTTCTATAAGCAAGAATGTTTTATATGAAAGAAGAGACATTTTTTTTTAGCTTTTAATAAAGTTTAGATAATTCTTTCGAGTTTCATTTAGCAAGGGATCAAGTGGTTTAGTGCGTAAATAAGGTTCATAACACTGTATTTTGAAGAGATGGTTTAATTTATATGGTGCGGAGTGTACCGAGATATTTGGGTCTGTTATACAACGCAATCATAATGCCTTATGATTTCTATGTTGGTTTTTGTTCTGTAGTAGTGGCGCTGCTTGTGCTACAGTGGTGCCGCAGTGAATATTTGCAATTAAACAAAGATTATAGAAAGTAATACTAATTTTGTAATAAATGCAGTGTTCGTTGTTTTTCCTTAAGTGCTCAACATTCCAATTGGAAGTACAGTAGACGCTCGATAATGTGAACATCGAGATAACGTGAACAACCATTTTCACAGAAAGAACTAATATTACGTGCGGTGGCTTGTACTTACCCAGGATCAGGACGAAGTGGAATTTTAAGGTGATCTAAATATCCTGAAATGTAGAAATAGATGTCCAAATGGTTTTTGAATCAAAGAAATGAAAACATTATGATCAGTGGTGATATGATCAAAGTAAAAGGAAAAGCGTTGAATTTGGAGATGAAGAATTTACTGCTAATGATTATTGGTTGCAAATATTTAAAGAAAGATTCGTGATTCGATATTTAAAAATTGCTGGTGAAAAATTATCACCGCAGCCAGAACAAATTGATCCATTTAAAGTCCAGTTGATAAATAAAATAGAGCAATTGGGAATTACACTTAATCAATTATGTAAAGCTGCTCAATTAGCCTGTGTCGGAAGCTTCTACCAGAGAAAATCTTAATTTCATCTTAAGAGAAGACTGCTCTAGGTAGGAAACATGAGTAACAACGATAAACGTTTTTGAAATGTACTAAGGCTAGTGGAACTCATAAAGCAAAGCTATTGGTTATTGATATCGCGAAAAATCCTAGAGTTTTCAAAAATTTTTCTATTCCTGTGAACTATGACTACTCTAAATCATCTGGATGACTGGGTCAATTTTTAAGAATTGGTTTCGCAATTATTTTATTCCTCAGGTATGTTTATAAAGTAAATTGGAACAAACATGAATCTCCCAAAATTATTGACAAGTCATTGTTTGTTCTGTAGGAAGATTACACGTTTCTAGAGATCAAGTGGATACTCAATAAAACCTTTTCTTATTTTGGATAATGCTTCCAATAGAAGAATTAGAATAAAGATGGGCAAATTACAATAGTGTACCTTCCGTTAAATGTGACACCGCTTATCCAGCCAACGGAATAGGTTAGATCCGACAATGATTGCTAAATACTGGGGAAAAATTCTAGATTTCAGATGGGGATGATTTGCCTCTTAGTGTATTGCAGCAAAAATGGAAAGATCGTTAGGCAGAAGCTCTAGCTGAAATATGTGATATTTTAAACACGTTACTGCCATGTATGTATGTACATAACTCTCTTTACTGTAGGTATGTATATCTATTTCTAGATTAAACTGCACAAGAGAGAGTAATTGCATGGAATGAAATGGATACACACTTAAATAATTTTACGAAGACTGTGCAATAAATGCACTGAATACATCAATTCAATGGGCAGAAGGATATGGACTTAATATATACAAATATTAAAAAATAAGAGAAACAGCTGTAATAAAAAAATATTTTTATTATTTTTTTAATGTAAATGACCAAACAACACAAAGAAAACACGGTTTTTTGGTTCAAAATTAGCTTTATTCACCAAAGTAATCTCCCTCAAAGGCAATGCAATCATTCCAGCGCCGCTCTAACATTTCAATACCACTTTTGTAGAACGATTTATCTTTTGCCTCAAAATAGGCCTCAGTTTCAGCGATAACCTCTTCATTCGTGCGAAATTTCTTACCGGCGAGCATTTCTTTGAGGTCTGCGAACAGCCAGTAGTCGCTGGGAGCCAAGTCTGGCGAATACGGTGGATGTGGGAGCAATTCGAAGTTCAATTCATGTAGTTTTGCCATTGTTTTGATTGACTTGTGACAGGGTGCGTCGTCTTGATGAAACAAATTTTTTTTCTTTGCCATATGCGGTCGTTTCTTTGCAATTTCGACCTTCAAACGCTCTAATAACGCTATATAGTATTCACTGTTGATGGTATTTCCTTTCTCAAGATAGTCGATGAATGTTACACCACGCACATCCCAAAATACCGAGGCCATAACCTTTCCAGCCGATTATTGTACTTTCGGGCGCTTTGGACGAGGTTCACCAGTTGCTGTCCACTTAGATGACGATCGTTTTGATTCCGGAGTGAAGTGATGGATCCATGATTCATCCATTGTCACACATCGAAGCAAAAATTCCGGTTTGTTACGTTTAAACATGGCCAAAACCTGCTCAGAATCGTCAACACGTTCTTGTTTTTGGTCAACAGTGAGCAAACGCGGCATCCACTTCGAACAGAGCTTTCTCATAGTCAAATGCTCATGCAATATAAAGCCAATACGTTCTTTTGATATCTTTACGATGCCAGCTAACTCACGCAACTTCACTTTTCGATCATTCAAAACGATTTTGTGGATTTTTTTGATGTTTTCTGGTGTTACCACCTCATTTGGACGTCCACTGCGTTCTGCATCATCCGTGTCTCTACGACCATGTTTGAAGTCAGCAAACCAACGTTTTATTGTTGTTTCTGATGGAGCAGAGTCCCCATAACGCTTTTCAAGCCATTGCTTCGCTTGAACGGTATTTTTTCCCATCAAGAAGCAGTGTAAAATTAAAACACGAAATTGTTTTTGATCGTTTTGAAAATAACAAAAGTAGCGTGACTCTTAGCACAATAACTCACAAACTAATGAATAGAATATCATGAAATTTTAACAGCTGTCTTTTGAAGGTTAGTACTAACTGAGAGAAAGGTGACTGCAATAAAACTAGCGTCATCTATGTGTTAGACCCGGGACTTTTCAGCCCATGTGTTATTTATACAATCCTATTATTTTAAGCATAAAATCAGTCACTCCCTTTAATATAAACTAACCGTTAGAGGAAACAGTCTTGTTTAATTTTGTTCACACTATTGAGCGTTTATTGTCATTACTAATTCGGCCGCTCAATAGCCCAAGTCAATGTGAGGAATATTCATCATAACTAGTAACAAGTTAATAAACGTTAAAACCAGGATAGGGACCATTCACCTTGACATTAAATTTTTGAAGAACTGCCTATACCACAAAGTGTTTCTCGAGTTCGACCAACTCAGTTTGAACCAGGGCTTCAAGGATAAAACTTTATAAGAAACATTGTGCTTAATATTTGTAGTAAATGGGTGATTTCTATTACAGTTTGCTAAAATAAATGAAATATTGCCTCCTGCGTTTTCCAGGATCTATAAAAAAGATTTAACGCGTGGATGAGATCTTTGAACCTGCTTCTGTACTAGGAGTATTCCAAAATGTCGCAAAGAAGTTGCTTAAATTTCAATAATGAAAGAAAGCTTGTATTCGGCAGTTGCGTCCTGTTTTAAAGTAACTCATTTTCTCAAATAACGCATAGCTTTAATAAACTTATGCTCTATTTTATTGCCCAGAGCTGTATACCGGTGACGATGAATGAAATAAGAGAAAAGACTGTACAATAACAAATTACATAACCCCGCTTTTTTGTTCTGTGTTAAATCTAATCTATAGTCCGTCCCAACCTCCGTATTCAGTATACGTCTTATGGGAATTTGTTTCATGGTTGCCAAATCATCCGATCGGCTGTACATTACTATTTCCGGTTAATTATTTGCAATTTCACCCGATCAATTCATAACCTTTATTAACGTTTATTGACGTTGAAGGTGCAAAATTATTGACATTCATATGACATTTTGCTTATTATTTTATTAAAGTAACTAACTTTTAACAGAGTGCATAGCGACTTCGCTGCACGTAAAATTATAGGAAAAAATACTACAGATAAAATAGTTATATCTCAATATTTATTAACAATACTATACACACATCTATAAACAAATATACATATGAACGATATCTATGCAATGTACAGTGAATATTTGCTTCGATATTGGGAAAGCTATGCAATTTATTAAATTAAAAAAGAAGATGATCCTTATATATATACAAATAATAGTTTCCACTTTTGTAACAAAAAAAGAACTGAGTCATAGAAATACGTATATGTATAATACAATAATATCTAAGAAAGGAATAGCAATTACACACATATATCTATGTCTTACGTTAATTTTCTAGTCAGTCGAAGAATCACTTTGATCTTCAGATGATGACGAATATCTTACGTGAATAATAAATTCTTCGATGTCGTCTTGCAAATTATCCACTATCCACATTTCCTTTTCAATATTGTTTACATGTTTGATGTAGTTTTGCCAATTATTAGTTGTTACAGTGCTATACGCTCGTCGAATTAATTGCTCCATATCTTTTACCTTAAATGTGGTATTATTCATTCTTACGTAGTTTTTAAGTTGTGCCCATACCATTTCAATGGGATTTAACTCGCAATGGTAAGGTGGTAATCGAAGAACTTCATGACCTTTTTCTTTTGCAAATTCGTCAATCCTACTTTTATCATATTGCGGTTTAATTTGTGACACGCAATACAGTAAGTCCCTTTTAGCATATCGGTACTGATTTGTATTTGTTTTTCATTGAGCCAATCAATGATCTCGTTTTTCCTCCATGCTGTTGTTGGAATTTTCTCCAATTTTCTGCAGTGGTAGGAAGCATTATCAAGAACAATGACTGACTTCTGTGGTATATTTGGAAGTAATTTATTTATAAACCAATCCTCATACGTTTCTGAATCCATCTCATGATGAACATCGGCAGTGTTTTTCTTGCAAAGAAATGTATATTCAGCACCAGAACAAACCCATTATCACTGCCTGCATGAACTAATGCAAAACGAGGTCCTAGCCCGGTTGGTGATTTCAAACCAGTGCTTAGTCCTTGAATAAGAGCTTGTCGACTACTTTGAATAGCAGTATCTGTCCAAGTTTTATTTACCGTATGTCCTGTATTCACCCATGACTCATCAGTGTATATAATAGTTCGACCTGAAATATAAAATTACAGCCATGTCAAATAGCAAGAGGTAAATTTTACCTTCTTCTCTAAATTTCTTGATCTCTCGCAAGTATTTGTGCCTCCATCTAATAATCTCATCTCGTTCAATGAGTATACTTTTTCGTCCTACTTTTTTAAATTGAAGCCCATATCGTGTAACAATCTATGAAAAGTTGTTCGACTGAAGTTAGGAGATCATCGTCAGCATTGACAGTAGTAAGAATTGTATTTAAAGTAGGTGGCATATTCTGTATAAAAATCCATGCACTTTACGTCGAATAGCTGCTTGCGTGTTCTCACCATATGTATGCAGTCGATCATTTACTTGTATGCCCTTCCTTTTTTAGGTTTTTTGGACTTGATAATAAACCATTTTGTTGCTCCTGTTTTACATGATATATTGCACGGTCTGAGATGCCCAAAGCTTTACTTGCTTCTCGAACGGCAGCACTCACATTCATTGATTTATTGAAATAATTGAAAACATTTGCAATCATACACTTCTCCTTACGGTTAAATTTGTCTCCTCTGCGCCGTTTTCTTCCTATAGGCTCCATTAATGTAGTGAAAACTGTAATTACATTTATATTCTGTTATAACATTTATAAAAATAAATAAAAATACCCATATTACCCTGTGCACGCTTGAAAAGATAGAAGTGTTCTGAAAAGAACAATTTGTACAACTATATAAGCAAATTAACAATTTAACGAAATATTTCAAAACAAGGACGATGACGATTGACAGTTGATGCTAATAGACAGATAGTATACAACTGTTGTCGACGCCGACAGCATATGTAAATAAGTTGCAACATAGCAACCGGTTGTAGAGATAGCGCTAATGACAGCAACCAAGGATAGTAAGAGATAAAAGTTGCTATTCTATCCCATACTGAATACGGAGGTTGGGACGATCTATAGCATAGAACACTATGTTTCGCGTTCTATCTCTCTTTTCACCCGCATCAATTTAACCAATTGTAGAGCAGCGTTTTAAAATTACCCTTCCCCTTTTGTTCACGTTTTTCATTCTCTCGTTAATCAATTGTTTTCCAACACGGCCAACACGATAATTGCGTTGCGTATACAGGATATTTCTGGCGAACGTTAAAATATAGATTAATCACTGCTATTTTCTATGGATACGATTGTTTCTCTGTTTTCATTGTTTGTCTCTTTCCGCAAAATATGCTTTTGTATGTACCGTATTAATCTGCATAATAAAACAAATGCACGCGGTAGGTCGATAGGTGAAAAGATCTGAGGTCATGCTACACATAAGTCCGTATGACCGGTAGATATAGAAACAAGTTGAAAAAAGGACGAGAAGATTAATGGAATTAAATGGTTAGGGAGGGGGGAATATACGTTTACGGTGTGCATATATACCACGTCACAGGTTAAATTTTGTTTATTCCGCAAGCAGACAGCGATTGATTTGAATTTTTTATTTGTTTTTAATTGTTTTCGTATCAACATGAAGTTCGCCGTCGTGTTTGCAGTGATTTTGGGTGAGTTTTCATTCATTTATGTATTTTATTCAAATAATAAAGTTTTAATTCCAAACGTAATTCGTATATTCATTCTCAATGCCACATTCACTGTTTGAGTCACTGTCTTTATTATTAATTAGTTCATTGATTATTATGAAAGGGTTTTATTTGTTTACTATGCACAGCCAAGAGAATTTTCTTTCTGCATTGTACAACAGAAAGGATATCAGGGTCTATATGAATTTTGAATACATTCAACGAAATTTCTATAGGTCCATATAAACTTTCCAACAGAATTTTATTAATGTCTTCGACAAATTATGCATTGGGCTTAATGCTCAACTACGAAGAAACACAACTGCAAGAGAAAGTAACATTAAAAAGATTTATTACATTTTATACAGAAATTATAGCACAGGTTAGGTTAATAGTTTTTTTATATCTTCAAAGGCACCTTCATCATTTGCGAATTATTATTATTTTTTGTATAACACATTGAGGTCGCGAATAATTCCCTGATCAAATCGCTGGAAATGAGACGAGGTGTTTAGTGGTTGAAAAATAATCTTCACGTTTTCAAGTTTCATTTTCAGAACTTTCCTATTTGCCTTTCTCCTTTTCTTTGTCAATTTTCCTGCCATGAAGTAATCTTTGTTATCACCTAAGCCCTTTTATTAGACACACCTTTTAACTTCAGTAGTTCTATAAAAGATCCTTTAAAACAACGAGGATTTTTACTTTTCCTAATGGTTAAGGGATCTTACTGCTCAGTTTCCGTACGTGCGCCAAACAGAATTATCATTTTTCACCAATGCTTTCATCGTTTTTTAGAACTTTGGGCATTTCATTGCAAAAAAGACCAGTTTCGTCTTTTTTTGTCTTCCAAGCCTCGACAGCTTCTGGAGAAACGTCAGCTGCTTCTCTGCAAATTGTTTTAAAGCTTACACTGTGTTTTTGACAACATTTTTAAAGCCGTCACTTTTAAGCTTTAAATTTTGTAATTTTTAAACATTCGGTTGTTTCGAGAACTTTTCCTTTTACTAAAGGTCTAGATATGACGATGTCTTTATGTATAGTTTTACAAAACTGATTGTAAGCTCATTGGCCAAGCACCTAAAAGTGAATGTGGTGTGTAAACTGCTGCTACATTTTTAAGAAGGGTAATTCCCCCGAAATTTAAACACGTATTGTATCTTTGTAACATATTTATATGCAACTAATTGTGACGATGTGATAAAAATAGAAATTTACCTCAGTTTATGTACGAAACATAATAACTGTAATATCGGTAACACCGCATTAAAATAATTATCAGTATTTAGAAGTGAATTGAACGTATGTACGTATGTATGTATTTATAATAAATAGTTTTACTGATTAATATATTAATATGAATATAACATGTACGGTTTCTCATGTGAAAATCGTCCATCTACTGGTGCAGTAAAATCTCTTCATTAATTTCGTAATAATATGTGTAATATAGCATTTCATAAAATAGCTTTTTATTCGTATAATATACAATAAAAATATCTATTGGAAGTATATACAATATTGATAATCTTAATGGAAACCAGTCACTTCAAAAGAGCACACACATTTTATTTTTTTAATTGTCTTAATAACAATATTTAATGTTCGGTAAGCCATCTATTGCTATTTTTGACGGCACTTATTCCGTCATTCATAGACAGCGCCAATTTATTAGTTATTTCGGGTGATATTTTTGACATTTTTTTTTCAATTGCATGTTTGTTTATTCAATTACATGTTTGAGTTGTTGTTTATTTGAAATGGTATACTTTTTCAGTCTAAATTTTAATGCTTGCCATAGCCACTTATCCCCAGGATTATTATCCCGATAAAAGATAAATGTATCCAAAACTACCTAATTCTTCTGCACTTTGTATGATATTTTTCTTTAATATGTCTAAATATTACCATTCGTCCACGATGCCTTCGATAAAATAGATGCTACTCAGACCCGTCACCTACATCCAACCCCACGACATTAGCGATCCTCCTCTGTATTCCATGGTCGATGTTAAATTCTTTGGTTTTAGCTGTTCATTCGAATTACTAAAATGATTTTATTTGTGTCTAATCTAATATCTAATCAGCTCCTAAAACAATGCGCTTTGGTAACCATAGCTTCCATAACGTAAAAGCTTGAAGCCAGTCATCCTTTGGAATGCTCTCAAAAAAATTGATGAGACCACGTAAAAGTTTCTTAAAGGTTAAAAAACAATCAGAAATCACACATGGCCAAATCAAGCGAATAGGGTGGATGTCCATGTTTCAATGACAAATCGTATGTACCACGTTATGGAAAAAATCATTGATACTTCTTTTTCCGTATCTGTTTCTAGAATTTGTTGAAAGGTGGCCGTTATTAGAGGTGATCTCTATTAGAAAGTGGTTGTAAAGAGAAGGTTTACTGTATTAACTTCTAAATATAAAACAGAGTATAAATGTTAAAAATATAAACCTCTAAATTCATGTAACATCAAATACTACAGCTTTTTTTTAAATTTCAGTCCATATTTATATAAATAGGAATATTTTTCTGTAAATGTCAGTAAACTTATAGAAAGAAATAGACAATATTCACAAAATCAACAGTAACCTCGTGCAGAAAAAAAATCTCCTTTTTTAATGACTTCTTACATAAACAGAACACACCAAACAGGTTTTATTACTTAGATTGTACAATATAGAGTTCCAAGACGTAAGTAATTTAATATTCACGCTCGATCACAGCTACTTCATTTGTTTACGGAATTCTTTTTGATGGTGTAAAATTCATCGAAATCCAGTTACCTGTGGCGATGCTTACATACAATCTATATTTACATCTGATTTAATTAAATCAGATTATGTAACTGTTCGTTTCTATTGTCTTCCTTTTGTTTTATTTTTCGCTATTTCAACGCCCACTATCTATTAACAGGTTTAACGTATATAGATATACGTAAGCTTTTTAGCGTCCCAATTAGCGTGACTCATACTTCGCAAGATCGAGGTTTCCAATGCAAAACATGCAAGAATTGTGTCGAATGTTTGAATGTATGTATGTCGATGTGTTTAGAGTTGAAAGACGCGGTTCTTTGTGCACCTCATTCTAACTACAAGTGTACACATCCTCTTCGACCAATTGGCGATGATGAATCATTATCCCATTTAGAAGCTTAATTGTAAAATTGTTATACCTATGTATATGAATATAAGATTGTACAAGATACGTATTGTATGTATGTAACGAGTTCCGAATGGTTTTGAAAGGATTGAGATCACGTAGGCCATGTATTTATACCACCATCTATATATAGAAACATCCTTTAACAGCTATTATTATTGTCCCTTTGTTTGTCGATTGTCTCTGCTACTTCCTTTATTTATTCCAAACTTTAGTTTATAAACACAAAACAAACTCTACGTCAGTTCCTGGAGGCAAAACCGCAGAATATTCAATTTTTACAAACCTGTTAACGTTAAATGTGTCACTCACAGCTACTTACGTTAATAGAGTTTTTGAGAACATCTACATTTATCATTCATATATTTACCGAAAATACACAAAATGCAAGTGAATCTTATATACGAGGGGAGGTCCAGAAGTTCGTGGAATGAAAGCGTTTTAAATAAAATAAAACAAGAAATCTATTTTCCTTTTCAATATAATTACCCTTAAGCACAATACATTTATTAGATCTATGAATTAATTTTTCTAAACCATCGTAAAAATATTTTTTATCTTTCGTCTCAAAATGGGCCAGAATTACCTCCTTTACCTCATTGTCGTCGGAAAACTTTCTTCCACGTAAGTCTTTTTTTAAATTGGGGAACAAATAAAAATCACTAGGTGCCAGGTGTGGACTGTAGAGTGGATGGACTATTGATTGAAAGCCATGCTTGTCCAGAGCAGCCATTGCAACTTTGCTCTTGTAAACCGGTGCATTGTCTTGCAAGAGCAACACACCCTTGGTCAATTTTCCTCGACGTTTTTCCTTGATGGCCTCCTCTAATTTTTCTAATATCGCCGCGTAATATTCTCCGGTTATGCTCCTACCTTTTTCTTTGTAATCAATCAATAATATCCCCTCACAATCCCAAAAAACAGTAGCCATCAACTTTCCAGCACGATTCTGACACTTTGAATTTCTTTGGCGGTGGTGTCCCCTTTTTATGCCATTGCATGGACTCCTGTTTGGACTTAGGCTCAAAGTGATGAACCCATGTTTCATCTCCGGTAACAATCCGCTCCAAAATCTGTGCAGGTTTGTCTCCACACAGCTCCAAAAATTGTTTGGACGCATAGACGCTGTTTCTGCAGCGGCGTGAGCATTCTCGGTACCCATCTTGCACTGACTTTTGTCATACCCAAGTGGTCATGTAGGATACGCAAAATGGTGGTATCTGATACTCCAACTAATGCAGATAATTGTTTTTTCTTCAAACGGGCATCTTGCAGTAGAAATTTTTGCACTTTTTCGACGATGTCTGATGTGGTGGCCTCAACTGGCTGTCCTGAGCGGGGGTCGTCTTCAATCGACTCCCGACCGTGTTTAAAAAGACCATGCCACTTATAAATCATTGATTTACTAGGGCACTGTTCCCCATAAACGGTTTCCATTTCATTCAATATGGTTTGAGCGTTCTTTCCTTGCTTTGTAAGGAACTTTATCACAGCACAATTTCCTCCATAGTTTCAGTTTTCTTCCGGATTGACTTGTTTAGCAGGCAACTATTCGTAAACGACTGACGCTATAGGGCTGCAACTTAACTTACATATATACTAATGATGAGTCGCCAATCAGAATGACACCTAGCGAGCGCCCCTATCCCCACTCCATCTCCTTCATTCCACCAACTTCTGGACCTCCCCTCGTAAAATTAAACAAATTCAAAATTTACTTGGAAGGGTTAAACCTATTGTTTTGATAGTATTTGTACATACGTATATTTGGCTGCAATTTAGTAAATTACAGCTTCAGATCTTGTTGCAAATATTTATATACCACCATATAGATACAAGTCCTTATTTTACAATGGATTTATAGAATATGATAGGATAACACTATTTAGTAGATCCAAGATTACTTAGATTACTTACGCCCAAATGAAAATGAATATAAATATTTTATATGTAAATATCTGTGTCTATTTTATTCTGTCACCCTAGTGTATAATCCATTATGACTATTAGTTCTCTGCCATTTGCTTCCTCTAAACAGTGACCCTAACGGGTATTTGAAGAAATGTGTAGCATGCAATATAACACTTTCTTTGCGAAAACATCTATGCATTCTTGGTTTCTTCCTTAGAAAGGTTGATACATAATGTTTTCTATCACTGCGTATTATTGGTTCGAGTATCATTTTTTTCTTACATTTATTCTCATATTTTTACAGCATTAATCGCCGTAACTTTAGCTTTACCAGCCAAAGGCTCCACTAAACCGTCCCTAAAGAAGAAGACATGCGTCAAGTCATGCACAGACGATTATACACCCGTTTGCGGAGCGGACGATGCTGGTAAGAAGATATCTTTCGGCAACGAGTGCGTCCTTTCCAATTATAATTGCGAGAATAACGCTAGTAAGTAGCAAATTCACTTCCATGCATTTCTATACGGAAATTATGTCGTATATTTCGGTAGAGAATGTTGTGAATTACATCATCATATATATTTAAATGTTCATAATGACTGCGTTTTTTCTTGTAGATCTGAAACTAGTCAGTAAAGGTGAATGCCCCGGCAGCCAAGGTGTAAGATTATCCTAAGTTTTAAGCTAATCCGTTGAAGATGCGTAAGAAATAATATATTTGATGTATTCTAGTTAGAGCTTTTTGTTTTCCTTTGTGATACATTTGATATTTATTAATAAAGTATTCTAATGTGAATTAAAGCATTTTTTTCTTTGGTGATTATGTTTTTAATTTTTTTTTTTAAGGGGCGATTATGAAAATAGAACAGAAAACTGTCGATTTAATATAAAGAAAATTGCTTAATCAAAAAGAATTGCTTATAGTAAGGTATGCAAAATAACTTTTCCCTTCTAAAATTGATTAATTAAAGAAAATAGGCTTATGAAGTGTTAACTTTAGTAAAAGATCGTGTTATGTCAAAAACTCATTTCCTCTTACTTATAATGGAGTACCACAGGGGTTAAATTTGGGGACTTTATTGTTTAATAATTATTTAAACCAGGTGCTCAGACTCGAACGGCTGGCATTTTATCTCGAAATTGTTAGACTACAATCGATGGACTGTGTAGAAGCCGCAAGTATGTGTAAAACAGGATTGTAGTGTAGGTAGGTAGGATGTTTGTCGAGATACTTCTTCTTTTTTGCAATTGTGCGTTGAGAATACACTATTGTATCCAATAATGCCTCAATTCGCAGTTTTTTCTCATTTGGTGAGTCCTTCTTTCACCCGAAAAAAGCGTATACAAGCAATAACTTAAAGTGCAACACTAACACGGAAAAATACGGAAAAGACGTTGTTACATAAAGAGATAAATATTCTTTCTGGAATAGTAACCGATCCAAATAATATTCGACGAGTTATTTTCAATCTTGTTTTTACCCATCTTCTATACAGTACAGAATGATTCATGAGGGGAATAATAATACGCAAGAGGTCACCAAGTGGCAGTTCTTAGAAAGATACTTAGGGGACGTATTTAGATACTTATTATAAACTCTATTCATGAGATTTATACTTGTATTTGTAAATTATCGCATTGGAAATACACGAAAGCTTAAATTGATAAGGAGGCTCTAATAAAATGGACAGCGACTGTATTTTTTGATACACTTATTGGAATTGAAGTTGCTTTCACTTTAAGGAACACTGCAAACATTAATAAAGCCAATCCGATCAGATGTATACAAAAGAAAAAAATTTTAACCCCGTTCTTCCAAAAACGGCCAACCGTAATTCTTTTGTTATCGAAACCCACCTCTCAAATGTATTAAAGGATAAGAATTTTGCGATAAACTCATTAAGCTGATAAATACAGCTTTTCCCCCATATATTAAGACAACAAAGTGATTATAAATTTGAGGAATATAATGTGGAATGGAGGTGTACTCAACGAAATTTCTACAGGTCCATTAATATAACATTAATAAATAAAATAAACACATAAAAAATTTATAATTCTTTCTAAACTTAGTAGTGAGTGTTAGATCCTCTATTTAAAATAACTTTCATTCAAACATTCGGGTCTTCATACTGCCTATCAATTTGGTTAATGTTGAAATATGAATATCATTCCAACACCTCCCTATCGCACATTTTAGTTCTTTAACGCTATCGTATTGTTTATTATTGGTATACACCTCTCTTGCCAATATTGCCTAAAGATTCTCAATTGGGTTCAGATCGGATGAGCGAGTAGGCCATTGTAAGAAATTGGTTTCCTTTGGATGAAACCACTCCTTTCTTTCTCTGGAATTATGGATAGTTGCAATGTCTTGCTGAAATATCTGATCTTGCGTCGGCAATCAGAACCAAATCGGAACCATTTCCAGTATCTGTCAAATCGGTGTATTCGTCGAATTGCGAAGAAAAGTATGTACATTCCACGATATCATATTTTAGTTTATCTGCTATATGAGGGGGATAATAATACGCAAGAAGTTACCACTTCTTAGAAAGATATTTAGGGGACGTATTTAGATACTTATTATAAACTCTATTCATGAGATTTATACTTGTATTTGTAAATTATCGCATTGGAAATACACGAAAGCTTAAATTGATAAGGAGGCTCTAATAAAATGGACAGCGACTGTATTTTTTGATACACTTATTGGAATTGAAGTTGCTTTCACTTTAAGGAACACTGCAAACATTAATAAAGCCAATCCGATCAGATGTATACAAAAGAAAAAAATTTGAACCCCGTTCTTCCAAAACTTCCCAACCGTAATTCTTTTTTTATCGAAACCCACCTCTGTTTTGCTTTTCTACAGATGTTATATATTTAGTAAAATCATACAAATACACAAAATTACGGTTACAAATCATCGCAAAAGGTACATTTAGTCCACGTCTGGCAGATTCCAGGATAATTCTGAATATCTGAACCCTGCGGTCGAACTACTCAGTGGGGTTTCGTCGTTTTCTTCTTCCTCTTCGACTTCCTCGATAGGTTCATCCTGGTACTTTTCACTCATTCTACCGGTCGTCCAATGTTTGTACAAATCGGGTCTATAACCAACTGGCTCGTCCCAAGCTTTCCGGCAGTTGTCCATGATCCATTTCTCTTCCGCTGTTGTCGGAATTCTGCACGAATTTTAAGGAAAATTAGTAAATATCAGCTTAGGAAGGTGAAAGGGCCGATTTTGTTAGGATTAAATCGTTTATAAGCTTGAATTTAGGTGATTGGATATTGATACTTGACGATTGATATTCAATACGGGGGTGACCTGAAACGTTTCCGGAAACGAGAAGAAAAACACGGTATTGGTGTGGTTTATTATTTTTATTTTTCGAAGATCAATACACTTTTTCGAACGGTGCTCCAGACTCTTCAAACCGTCGGAAAAGTAGGATGTTTCGAGACCTGCAAAATAGCCATCCGTAGCGGCGATGACCTCCTCATTTAAGGCAAATCTCTTTCCTCTCTCAGTGACTTTTGCAGGTTTGGGAATAGGAATAAGTCGCTGGGGACTAGGTTCGGTGAATATGGAGGATGAGAGACTAATTCGTAGCGCAACTCATTCAATTTGGACAGGACGATGCGGGATGAATGAGCCGGTGCATTGTCGTGGTGGGAAAACCCTTTTTTCCGGTGTAAACGAAGCTGGTTTTTCCTTCGATACTCGAATCGGGTCAATAATTCGCTGTAGTATTGCCCCGTGATCGACCTTCCCTTCTGCAGATAGTCGATGAGGATCACGCTTTGGGAATCCCAAAAAATGGTCGCCATGACCTTTCCGGCCAATGGAACGGTCTTTGCTTTCTTCGGAGCCGATTGGCCCGGAAAAGACCACTGCTTCGACTGTTCTTTGGCCTCCAGTATGTAGTGGTGGATCCAAGTCTCATCCACGCATGAAGAAATCTCTCCGATTGCCCCGATGTGAGCAAACGCGATATCCAAAATTTCGTGTAGGATATGGCCAACGCATTCTTCTGAGATGCCTCTTGTCTCGGCTATCTCTTTCAGCTTCAATCTTTCATCGGCTTACACGACATGGTGAATCTTGTCGGCCATTTCATAGTTGGTAGCGGTTTTTGGGCGTTCAGTACGGGGTTGGTCACTTGTGCTTGTGCGGCCACGTTTGAACACGCTCACGCAGAAACTGATGGTCGAAAATGAGGGAGTACATCCGCCATGAACCTCTAGCAAAATATTCGTATGCCATCTCTTACCGATTCCGAAAACATTTCAGGTCTCCCTCGTAATAAAGGAGTCTGCATGGCCCCCAGGCTAAAAAGTTTGGGGTCTCCTCCTCTAGCAGATATCAGTCCTTCAGTCAAGCTTTAAATTCGTTTATTTATTTCTAAATTTGAACCAATTTATTTGATTAGATTATAACGATTTTTTACTATTGTCTTGTAAATAACGCAAAATCTTGGTGATCTTTTAAAATTCCTCAGGAATGGAAGCATTTGCAAAATTGCTTAATAACCTAAATTGTAAAACGCAAATTAATTCTACACTTATTATTGCTAAACTAGAGTTAATTAATATGTAAAAACGAAACAAACAACCTTAACACTTTTTTCAAATCTCGCGCGCTCACGACGCACTTAATTTTCGGATCGTAGAAGCCATCGCCGGTATCGTAGCAGCCCTCCGGAATCGGTCTGGGGACGTAATCGTTAGTTCTAAGCTCTCTGCCCGCGGGCCTCATACCTTCTTGAATGGATAGGTAAAACCTAAATTCGAAATTCGGCGAAGAGGGATTCGCATCGCGTTAGGGAACTGTTTTATCGGCGCAATTGAAACTTTTACCGCCTATCAGGGAAAACGCAGTAACCCCACGGTACTTCGTACTCCAGGCCGTCGATGAAACGGTACTTCCAAGATATCAGCCTTCCTTTTTCCCATTTACCTTCGATTTTCTGCCGCATGGGGTAGATTAGGGTACCGTCGCCGTGGAATTGGCTGTTATCCATCATACCTTCGTATTCCACCTCTAAATGTCGTCGGATTTATTAGATATTTTATTTTTAAGGATGTGTTTACCAAGTGTATGCATACGTTTCTTTTCCGTTTACCGAGATTACTGGTTTACCAAAGCGCTCACTGTCTTTCACATTGATATCATTACTTTTAAATTGTTGAAACCATATCTCACATATTCCAATCGATAGAGCGTGTTCATGGTATGTTTCTACCAGCAAACCAAGAGCTTCAACATCCTTTTTCTTTTGATTAAGTAAGAAAAGTAATGCGTGACACAAATGTTTATTTTCAGGTACAAAACTCGATATGACCACTGAACGATAAAGCAAGGTCGCTAGTTTTTGTCGGACTCAAATTGTGTGTGAACGTAGCTTAAATGTCAGATGAACAGAATGACGTATGTGTTAAATTGATATGCTGCGTACATCTCTTACTTAAAGCGAAAAAAAAAACTTATGCATACACCTGTTACGTTATAAATTAGCCTTTTAAAATTGTGTAAATTGAGTTGCCTACAACTCAGGATTAAACATCTACGTAAAATTGAAATTAATCAAATTTAATCAGTGTGGGCAACTTGCAGAAGGCTATTGTGCTGTTTTTGCTGTTATAAGCTGATGTATGAATTCATTTTTGATCAGATAAATTAGGAAAATAATAAAATTACTATGCGGAAAAATGAAGGTGCCAAATCCTGCCATGCCAATGCCATTCCAGTAGCCGCTGTAGATACTGCCGGTACAAAATGATTGTGGTGGCTTCTCTTTCTCGGCGTATCCGGGATGTCTCACTTTAGAATCCTTCGTTTTACCGAAAACATTGTCCCAATCGGCTGTAAGACTTAGAGCGCGTGAACGTCTCTCAGTCATCTTGGCTGTTTTAATTCTGGAAAATGTTCAAATGTATTAAAGGATAAGAATTTTGCGATAAACTGATTAAGCTGATAAATACAGCTCTTCCCCCATATATTAAGACAGCAAAGTGATCATAAATTTGAGGAATATAATGTGGAATGGAGGTGTACTCAACGAAATTTCTACAGGTCTATTAATATAACATTAATAAATAAAATAAACACATAAAAAAATTATAATTCTTTCTAAACTTAGTAGCGAGTGTTAGATCCTCTATTCAAAATAACTTCAAACATTCGGGTCTTAATACTGCCTATCAATTTGGTTAATGCTGAAATATGAATATCATTCCAACACCTCCCTATCGCACATTTTAGTTCTTTAACGCTATCGTATTGTTTATTATTGGTATACACCTCTCTTGCCAATATTGCCTAAAGATTCTCAATCGGGTTCAGATCGGATGAGCGAGTAGGCCATTGTAACAAATTGGTTTCCTTTGGATGAAACCACTCCTCTCTTTCTCTGGAATTATGGATAGCTGCAATGTCTTGCTGAAATATCTGATCTTGCGTCGGCAATCAGAACCAAATCGGAACCATTTCCAGTATCTGTCAAATAGGTGGATTCGTCGAATTGCGAAGAAAAGTATGTACATTCCACGATATCACATTTTTTGGTTTATCTGCTATATCCTGGCCCATGACTTCAACACGTCTTGCGACTATCGGACGAGATAACTGAAGTTCTTTAATAGCAGAGATGGTGCCTGTTTTATTTTTACAATTTTCAAATAAAATCTCACCCACTTTAAAAAATGTTTTCTTCACAACCATTCCGTCTTCAAAGGGTTTATTGTGCCTCGCTAATATATGAGAAATTTTAAGTGACCCGATCGTTCCAGCTTTTGTTTGTTTGGCTGGTCTTGTGAACATGCTTTGTTCTTTTTCTAGACAACTTATCAAATCGTGCATTTTTCATTTTTATGAATGATTTTATGATGCCTCTCCATGTTCCCACGTCTGGGTATTGCAACTGATGCCCGGAAAATGACACAAATACACTTATCCTTCATCATACAAAATAAGAATTCGTCTTCCCAATCGTTAGTTTTTGCACAAGGTTTATTTCTTTAATTATTTTTTCGCTAACGCCCTCACAATGCGTTAAAACTTATGAATGGTAGGATGTAATTGAGAAGGACTGGTAAGGGTCCTTCTCAATTACATCACTCAAACTAAACTTCCAAAAACACGAAAATGAGTTCCTCCTCAACTTATTACTACAATCTAATGGCAATTCCCTGCATATTATCATATCAACGGCCAATAAATAACACATGGGCTGAAAAGTCCCGGGCCTAACAAAGAAAACACGGTTTTTTTGGTTCAAAATTAGCTTTATTCATCAACGTAATCTCCATCAAGAGCAACGCAATCATTCCAGCGTCGCTCTAACATTTCAATACCACTTTTGTAGAACGATTTATCTTTTGCCTCAAAATAGGCCTCAGTTTCAGCGATAACCTCTTCATTCGCGCGAAATTTCTTACCGGGAGCATTTTTTTGAGGTCTGCGAACAGCCAGTAGTCGCTGGGAGCCAAATCTGACGAATACGGTGGATGTGGGAGCAATTCGAAGTTCAATTCATATAGTTTTGCCATTGTCTTGATGAAACAAAATTTTTTTCTTTGCCATATGCAGTCGTTTCTTTGCAATTTCGGCCTTCAAACGCTCAATTAACGCTATATAATATTCACTGTTGATGGTATTTCCTTTCTCAAGATAGTCGATGAATATTACACCACGCACATCCCAAAATACCGAGGCCATAACCTTTCCAGCCGATTGTTGTGCTTTCGGGCGCTTTGGGCGAGGTTCACCAGTTGTTGTCCACTCAGATGACGATCGTTTTGATTCCGGAGTGAAGTGCTGGATCCACGTTTCATCCATTGTCACATATCGACGCAAAAATTCCGGTTTGTTACGTTTAAACATGGCCAAACACTGCTCAGAATCATCAACACGTTCTTGTTTTTGGTCAACAGTTAGCAAACGCGGCACCCACTCTGAACAGAGCTTTCTCATAGTCAAATGCTCATGCAATATAAATCCAATACGTTCTTTTGATATCTTTACGATGTCAGCTAACTCACGCAACTTCACTTTTCGATCATTCAAAACGATTTTGTGGATTTTTTTGGTGTTTTCTGGTGTTACCGCCTCATTTGGACGTCCACTGCGCTCTGCATCATCGGTGTCTCTACGACCACGTTTGAAGTCAGCAAACCAACGTTTTATTGTTGTTTCTGATGGAGCGGAGTCCCCATAACACTTTTCAAGCCATTGCATCGCTTGAACGGTATTTTTTCCCATCAAGAAGCAGTGTAAAATTAAAACACGAAATTGTTTTTGATCCATTGTTTTGAAAATAACAAAAGTAGCGTGACTCTTAGCACAATAACTCACAAACTAATGAATAGAATATCATGAAATTTTAACAGCTGTCTTGAAGGTTAGTACTAACTGAGAGAAAGGTGACTGCAATAAAACTAGCGTCATCTATGTGTTATATCCGGGACTTTTCAGCCCATGTGTTAGAAAAGAAAATTACTGTGTTTACTGCGTACAAGAACTATCACAGTACTCAGAAGATCGGTATATCTAAATACAAATTTTCAAGCCATAATTTCAATAAGAAACTAACGAATTTTAATAGCATCGATCGTCTTTTTCTTGGCGGATAGTACTAAAACTCGTATCCTACATTAAACAGCATCGATTGAAACTGGTATAACATCATATATTCTTCAGATTCCTTTATATGGGTGCACAATGGTGTAAATCTGTGCCGCACAACATTACTCTCTTGTTAAAGCGTCAACAAGGTAGGACAATACAGAGAAGTTGTTCGCGCTTGCCGAACGAACGTATTAGAATCGTTCACAGCGTCCATATTCAATACACTGTACATAGTTAAAGTACCGCTGTACCGGTGTATGTACGATTTGTTTAGGAAATTCTCAGAAACTTATGCATGTACCGATGTTTGCGTAGCTGGAGTCGTGTGAGAAGTGGTACAGTTTGACCGCTAATATTGTCCATCAACGGGGGCCGTTACGTTCTATGCATTATGTATGAATCGTTAACGTTCGTTGTATGTTGCAATCGATCGTAAGATTTTGGGAAATTGGTTGTACGACGTTCGATTACGTGTTCTTTTATCTAATAACTAAACCTCCAGAAATGAGTACGCACTCCATGGCAGAGATGGCATATTTCGAAAGCGATCAGACATATCCGAAGTCGGGAATCTTACGCGTATATGGTTAGTATTTGTATGAGTACCGGACTAGATTGATGATGGCGAATCGACTGCGTTCTTTGTTATGTTTGATAAGTGTTAACAGATTTTTTACATTAGAAAACACTGTCACTGTTATTAAATATATTGTTTGCAATATCAACATTTTCAAAACCATCAAAAACTTCGGTTAGCTTTGGTAGTGTCATCGCCCAACAAATAAAATGTAATTTGAATTCATCAGTAACAAACAGACGCGTACAACAAACTTTATCTGGCAGCAAACGTTTTCGGTGGCCAAAGAGAGGTTTCAAAACTACCTTTAAAAAAGACACATAAACGGGCAGGAATGAAATTTGCGCAAGCTCATATGAGGTAGGTTATGAGTGGAACAACGTTATATTTTCTGACGAGAAGAAATTTAACTTGGACGGGCCTGATGGTTTGAAATATTATTAGCACAATTTACGCAAGAACACCAAAGTTGTGATGAGTCGAAATTTTGGTGGGGGTAATGTAACGGCTTGGGCATTGAATGCTATTTATTGACGGCTAAAGAAGAATTTTTAACAATGATTCCTCTGAAAGAAAAATCCCGTTGCGAAGATATGTTACGATGCTTTCTAAAATTTACGACAAGCTACGCGTTACCAACCTACAAACTAGCGTGCATTACAATAGATGAAGCATCAGCCATGGCTGGAGACAAAAATGGTTATGTTTGCGTTATGCCGAGCTAATGGCGATTAGCCTTCGTTTTCTTTCATTCCATTTCATCAACAACTTTTACGTTCAAAAGTTTTAAACATGGAGGAGGTTATGAATATCGCAATAAAAATTGTGAATTCCATCCGTGTCTGAAGCTTGCAAAGACGGCTTTTCAAATTGCAGTTGGAAGTGAATTTGTTGAGCACGCCGATTTAGTTTTTCATACGGACGTAGGATGGTTGAGTCGCGGAAAATTCCTGCAAAAGTTTCAAGAATTATTGCCGAAAATCAATGCTTCTCTAAACGAAAGAGCAAACGTGGCCGCACAAGTACGAGTGACTAACCAAAAGTCGCTACCAACGATGAAATGCTCGACAAGATTCATGATGTCGTGTTAGCCGATCGCCTACTGAAGCTGAAAGAGATAGCAGAGACAACAGGCATCTTAAAAGAACGCGTTGGCCATTTCCTACACGAAATTTTGGGCATGAAAAAGCTTTCGGCGCGATGGGTTTACTCACACCGGAGCAAAAACAAAATCGGGTGACCGTTTCGGAGGAGTTTCTGGCCAGGATCCAACGCAATCCAAGGGATTTTTTCATGAATTTCGTAACCGTGGATGAGACTTGGATCCACCATTACATACCGGAGACCAAGGACCAGTCGAAGCAGTGGACTTTTCCGGGCGAATCGACTCCGAAGAAAGGTTGTGGCAACCATTTTTTGGGATTCCGATCACGGGGCAATACTACATTGAGTCGATTCGATGCAGTATTGAAGGGGAAACGGCCTCGTTTGCAGCAGAAAAAGGTGCTATTCCACCACGACAATGCACCGACTTATTCACCGCGCATCGTCGTCTCTAAGTTGAAAGAGTTGCGCTACGAATTAGTCTCTCAATCTCCATATTCAACTAGCCCCCAGCGACTTTTTCCTATTCCCAAACCTGAAGAAGTCACTGGGAGGAAAAGGATTTGCCTCAAATGAAGAGGTCATCGCCGCTGCAGATGGCCATTTTGCAGATCTCGAAACATCCTACTTTTCCGACCGCTGGAAGAGACTGGAGCACCATTTGAAAAAGCGTATTGGTCTTTGAGGAGACTACATCACAAAATAAAAATAAAAAACCACCTTTTCCTGTCGATTCCGAAAACATTTCAGGTCGCCCTCGTATACTATCAATATTATAAATGCCATTCTAAGAAGACTGGTATAAATTTCCCTAAACATTTTTAAAATAGTTCTAAATGTAACGCAACACACCAGGTGGGATTAAACTTACGAACGGTATCGTACATACTTCTAATAGAACATTGATTTACGTTCTACATTGTCGCTACTTTAAATTGTCAAAATGATCATCATTCGCGAATATTAAAGTAGGTTCGTACATTACCGACTATAGTATTCTGCCTGTGTAGCTGGTAACCGGGAAGTTCAAGGTATATAATATTCCTAAGCAGAAAGCTTCTCAAACGTCGCAGCACGTAAATATGGTATTCCTGAGCGAAATAAATTAAATTTTAGTGTCACTGGGACAGGGGACGTTTCGAAAACGAACATATCATACAAGAGACACGAACGATTTGTGTAGCATAGCAACGAAACTGGTATTAAAATCGAATAATCTGCGGTTAATATCGCGACGCTAACGATGTGTGTTATTCTAAATACTACGATGTTCAAATTTATATCAAACACCTCCTTTAAACGAAGTAAATGTCATTGGACTATTCGTATATACAGTCCCTGTTCAATTTATTAGAGCCACTTGCTAAAATAGCAATTTTGTTAAAATAAGTATACTATAAGTGTATTCAGAACTGTTTATAAGTAATATTTTGTAATGCCTCCTTTGGTTTTTATTAGCGTTAATGGTATGTCTAATTATAGCGTCATTTTGCCATACATCTTCAACATTTCTAATTAACTGCTATTTTGTGTTTCTTTTCGAATACACGTGTGATTTTAGAACACTCCACACGTTCTCAATTGCATTGAGGTTGGGGGAATTTACCAGCCAAGGTAACACTGGCAGGGCATGAGTTTCCAAAAACACTTTAGATGGATTTGACCATGTAGCATGGTGTCTTATCGTGCATGAATGTGTAGAGATTCCGATCCAAATCATTGATATATGGCATCAAGACATCCTCCAATATACGCTTACATATATTGGTGTGGATTCATGGTGCCTTGGCAGCAATACAGTCCTCCAGGAAATTCGACTGATAACTACCGGAGGGTAGTTTTTAGTACAATAGCTTCAGCAAACCGTTGAGATGGACGTCGTCTAACAATTTGAGCACTTTTGGTGATGGCATTTAGTTTTCACACATCGCTGAATACGATCTTTAATGAAAAGACAGTGTTCGAACAAAAAAAGTTGGCAAATTGCTTATCAAAGGGATAAATTTACGGGTTATATTATAACCTCACTTTATTGCATGCGTTTGTTTTCCTATAGAAATATTCTGAATGAATATGGAATTTCTTGAAGATTTTCGAGATGTTTTTATCGCAGAGGAAGTCGATAATCGCTGTTAATAGTTTTGTTGGTTTTATTTTAAATTTAGTAAATTTTATTTTATTAATTAATATTTAATTAATCATTTCATTCTCTGTCCAAAATGAAAATCGCATTAGAAGTACAGTGAAATCTCCCTTGAACGGACGCCAACGGGACCAACCGAAGATGCCCGTTCAGGAGGGGTGTCCGCATAAAAGAAATATGTAGTAGATACAACAAAAATCGTGTTTTAACGAAAAATGAATATATATTAAAGAAACTGGGACATTTAGATCGTATATGTATATAAATGTCTTTAAAATAAATAAGAAATTTTAAACTTAAGAAAAAAAAAGTTTATTTCCTTTAGATATAAACATACAAAGTATAATATACGTACATAGATACATAGATGTAGTATGTAATACAAAACAATGAAATGAATAGTCATTTTAAGGACGCAAAAATTCATAGATTGCTATTTGTCTTCTCTTTTTCTTTAAAATGGCGTCTTGAAATCGTATTTCTAATTTAGAAAGAAGCTCCGTGATTTTCGACAAAACTTTTGAGCTGCTTGGTCAGGGTAATAGCTTTACCATAATTTGGGATAGCTTCTGTTGGCACTGGAACCTCATCGAATCTTCGGAAAGTTCTTATATTTCAACTGGATTTGCAATTTCTTGTTTTGAATCTGGATCGTCAACATACAAATCTTCATCTACGCTCAAAAAATCATTAAGGTTTTCATTATCCGTCCATTACAATAAATTCTTATTTTTGAGGATATCTGAAAGTACACTAAGAGGCAAATCATCCTCTAGGTCAGATGTATGAGCCTCAGTTAACTGGTCTTCACTTTGCATATTTACATGATTAAATCCTGCTTTGCGGAAGCAATTTTGAACTGTCTCTTTGGTTACTTGGTCGCAAGCGATTTCTGCCAAATAAACTGCATCCAGTGGTGTAATTTTCTTTATTAACTCAAAAGGTGTACCAGCAGTTTCAATGTTTACTAGCACTATTAGAGTATTAGACTTCGGTAACAAGTTTTAAAATTCTTTATAATCCCTTAGTCAAGTGGTTGACAAGCTGATCTACAATTAGGGAGTAAAAATAATATTTTTATATTATTTAAGCGAAAAAAATGTTTCTTTTTTCTTTAGCCATTTTCCAATCTAGGTCTTGCAACCACTCTGTCATAATTTGTCCTGTCATCCAGGCTTTCTTATCGTATTTCCAAGTTACAGGCAGGTTATTTATATTAATGTTTTTAAAAGCTCTGGGTTTAGTTGTGCTACCAAGGACTAGGAGTTTTTCACCCACCATATTTGCACAATGCAAAATTGTAAACCTCCCTTTGGTATACTTACCCCCAACACATTTTTCCTTCTTTAATGTGAGCGTTTTGTCGGGTAGAGCCCTAAAATAAAGGCCTGTCTCATCGGCATTATAGATGTCTCTCGGTGAATATTCCTTAATCAAAGAAGGACATTTTTTTAAAAACGATGAAACATCTTCAGCATTAACCGAAGGTCCTTCTCCCGAAATCGCTTTAAAACTTATATTGTAGCGGATTCTAAATTTATTGAGCCAACCAAAAGAAGCACTGAATGTAGAATGTCCCAAAGAAGCGGCTATTTCTCTTGCTTTACATCGTATTAGCGGACCTAAAAAAAAGAAATAAGTTATTTTCGTTTTTGTCACGACAAACTTATTGGTAATCTCACTTTTTTTTATCTATTTTAGAATTTAATATGAAAAGAAAATCAACGCATTAATACAAGAAAACCTTATCTAAAAAAATCTTATGCATATGCTGCAATTTGTTCTTGAGGTTTTTCTTTCGGTAATTCTTTGGAAACTTAAACTTTCCGATATCCAATTATTCTATTTTTTAATAAATCGCAAAATTAGTCGATCTTTTTCTTTTATTATGACATTTTCTAATACAATTTTCCATTTGACGAACAGTACAAGAATTTTAGGTTATGTTCAAGTCGAAACTGTAATTATGTGTTTGTCTTTCTTATTACATTTTTATCCATTGCTATACCAACCGTCTAAAACATTAGACAGTCCTGGTTTGTTAGCTCTCAAATAAAATTTGGTGAATATACTAAAATGAGGTATCTGCTATCTGATAAATTTATCTTGCCGGCGGTTATCTGCCACTTTATCAAAATGTGGATAAACCAGCCCTAAAGCTTAAATTTAGATTCAAGGTGGAAATAATAAAATAGACAACGACTGTATATTGACTACGTGTAACTGAATATTTTATGATCCTTTCTCCATGAAGATCATTTCATTCTAATGAGGAAATTATGATTTGTGTATATAGGAATAATCATAGTAAAATGTATGCATGTTTTCTTCACGTTTACTTGCAAGTATACAGATTGTTTTGAAAACTATCGCATGTATAGACTGTTAATAATGTTTAGGAATATAATACGCATGCATTAGAGTGTTTTATACATTCGATAAACAAAGGATCATCATTACATATGTATACAGAACATAAAGTTGTCTGCATAGCGATATTTTTCTAATATCGTGTAGTCTATTCGATAGTCCTTTAAAAAATCTGTATGCACATTGCAGAAGCTAACCTATTCTTACTTGCCGTCAATGCCTCGGATAATGGACTGCCCGAAGTATACTGTTAAACCTGAGCTGGCGGGTTAATTAAGTCGTCATTTTGGTGCCGTTGCCGTTGCGTTGGGAAATACAAGGCAAATTAATAATTATCATATTTCGCGTCTTACGGTTGAATTTTTTTGCATCAAGCAGGCGATTTCAAGAAGGTTCCTTACCTATACACTCACGCAGGTAGGGTCTAGAGTGTCGTGTCGTATCGTGCCAAGGATTTTGATGCTTGCGACAAAAATTTCACTTCTTGTCGCAATAATAATTGTGTTTCTAATAAGCTATGCATTACCCAAAAGATCTCTATAATTCATATGTGTATGTCTATCCAAATAGTAGAAAAATCAAAGTATTAGCTTTTGTCAACACCAAATGAGCAAATTTTAAATAACGTAATTTCCACGAATAAATTCATAAAACTAGTAATTTATTAAGGAAAGTGCATGTATGGAGCATGCCATTTATATTTTTACAATCAAAATGTCCAAAAGTGTCTCTTTACTTTTAAAAGATGACATCGGAAAGATGTCCTCCTATTCGGCGTTCACACTCTAACAGCCTGTTATGAAAACTCTGGAATGCGCGGTGTAGCAAATCTTGGGGAATGGCAGTGATTTCTTGTTGAATGTTCTCCTTTAGTTCATAGATTGTTGCAGGTCGTGTACGGTACACCTTGTCTTTAAGATACCCCCACAGGAAGAAGTCGCACACACTAAGATCAGGGGATCTCGCAGGCCATTCAATGTCACCGTTACGTGAAATAACGCGTCTTCCAAACAATTGACGAACTGCTGCCACCGAATATCGAACAGTGTGTGAGGTGGCTCCGTCCTGCTGAAATCACATGTTTTCCATGTTAAGATTAAGCTCGTACAGTCTCGGTGTAAAGAATGTTTGAAGCATTTCAACATATCGAGCGGATCTTACTGTCGCTGCACTACCATCCTCACGTACAAAAAAATAAGGGCCGATAACACCATGACATGATACAGCACACCATATTGTGACTTTGTCGCTATGTAGTGGTCGCTGGTGTAACTCACAAGGATTGTCCTGGGCCCAATAACGAAAATTCGGTTTGTTTACGAAACCGTTCAGGTGGAAATGGGCTTCGTCTAATATCCATATGTTACCAACAAAATTCGCGTCTTCGTTAATTTTGGCCAACATCTGCCTACTAAACTCCATACGTGACGCTGGGTCTCATTCATGTAATTGTTGCACAATCTGCAACTTATAGGGATGGAAATGTCAGTCGTGCAGTATTCTTTGTAAGCTTCGTCGCTTAATCCCTAGCGTAGATGCATGCTGTCTAACGGAGCGGCGAGGACTTCTCTCGATTGCAGCTCTAACAGCCTCAATGTTCTCTGGGGTACGTACCGTTCGAATGCCACCTGGAGCTTTCTTTTTCAAGACAGATCCTGTTTCTTCCAAATTACGCACCCACGTTGTAATCGCATGCGTAGATGGGACACGTCCGTGACTTCTAAGCTGGTAATGCCGTCGAAATATTCTCTGCGCGGCAGTCGCACTATTACCATTTTTATAAAACGCTCTCACAGCTACTGCACGTTCCGCACCAGTCCAACGATCCACTAAATGGCAATGCGTACACAACAATTGTGCGACGTTACGAACAACTGCCGGCTCTACAGTGCTAAAAACTGTAACGTTCAAAATTTCCCGTTTCCCTGCGCCACCCTGTATTTACGGGGAATTTAGCTGAGGTGCGTAAATCACATTTTCGCGGGGTTTGAGAACTTAACTCGAAATTCATTACGATGAAGTTTACTACAGAACTACTAGAACAAGAAGTGAACAAATGGTTTCCGTTTCTAAATACCTTTGAAATAGCAATAAATTCGAAATAGACATCTATAGAAAAGAAATTAATTGGAATAAATTCATTGCGGCTGATTCATACCACGGCGAATAATAAAAAATGTCCGCGTAAAAGCAGGTACGAAAAAGAACTAAACACATCAAAGATGTAGCGAGGTAAAATAGTTTCTCTTCTACGGATGTTGACCGTATTTTAAGCAAAATCCAATACAAACAACACAACAACAATCAGAAATACCAAGATTTTGACATCAACAAACACCGGTAATAAGAAATTTATAACACTACCTTTCCACCCAACAGTAAAAGGGTTAAGTAAAATTTTCTTCCAACAAAATGTGAACGTGTCTTTGTTATCGAAAAATAACTTAAAGAATCTCTTAAGCAAAAAATCTGGGATTCACCAAATTGCATGCAACGATTGTGATAACGTTTACATTTGACGAGCAAAAAGGAGTATCGAAACGAGGTTTAAAGGACATATATAGGGTGGCAAAGCATATGGTAAAATCCGGCCATATACTAAATTGAAAAAAACTTCTTAAAAATATAAATTCATGTAGAGACTTAGACGCGTACGAAACGATATTTATGAAAAAGAACAAAAACTTGCTAAACAAAGAACTACCCCCCAATTGCACACTCGAGTTTGCTTGATTTACTACCATAACCCCCAGATGAAGAACAAGACATTTCGTCGTTCCTTCCTTCCCGAAAAGACACGGATATCAGAGACCACCGAATAGGTTGAAAAAGTTACGTATTTTAAAAACTTTTAGAGCTTGCGTAGGATGTATTGCATCTGCAATACATTTTTACATTCAGTTGGTAACACGGTTGACAATGGCTGTCCACATGCTCTCGAAACGCTGCGTTCCGAATAAGTATTAATTTGTGTGGAGCGGAGTTTGTTGTGGTACCTATGAGTTAGCTTTTCTATTAAAAAAAAAAGAACTAGTAAACATCCAATAATGGCTGCTGCGTTCAACCACATTCTCAGGCCAAAACATTTCAGAAAAAGAAGATATCTCGCTCTCTGCTGGCTAATCACCAACCGTTATTGCGATAAGTTTTCTAATATTTACTGGCGTTAAACTAAACTAGTTACTTACGATGGCTTCTGTTTTGTTGTATTATTTACCATGATTCCAATTGACAGGAAGATAAGCATTTATTTTCTTTCTCTGAATATTTTACTGTATATCCTTCCACGTTTTTCTTCGTGTACCTTTTTGCTTGCGCCTTTCAACGCCACACCTGATAAATGGGACGAAATACCAGTATTCAAAATTTTATGAATAAAACATGAGGAATGTAACTGTCTTCGTCTTATCATGTTTAACCATCCAGGATTCCTAAGTTTATAAGAAATCCTTCAATTCTGTCTTATTTTATAATTAAGTGTGAGGCCTGCGTTCTGTAATACCTGTATTCTGCGTGAGTCGATCTGGGGTAGATAATTTCCATAAACAATATCACAGAAATTAAAATGTGATATCCCAAAAGAATGACGTAGCAGCTTTTTAATAGAAACGTCAAGGTGGCGTCAGAGGGGATATTATTTATTGGCAAATTATATAAATTTCAATTTTAACGAAATTGAAACAGATTTAAATGCTTATGATGTCGGTAATGACATGCAACGCAACTTAGGAAATCCCTAAAGCTCGTTCAGAATGAGAAGACACCCATTGGCGTAGAATATTTAATGCCCAACAAATACAAATATCCTATTACAAGGCAAAGTTAAATGATAAATGTACACACGCAAATATTATAACATAAAATTAAAGTATATCAAATTACAAAACTTAGTTACTAGTTGTTTTAATTTAAATTAGAAAAAAAGTAGTTTACCAGTGGTTAGGAAAAAAGAGAGAACGGTAGAAGTATTCAACTAAGTGTAACGCACCCGCGGTCTACATACCGTCAAAAGGGACGGTAAACTGCAGGTATGTATATCCAACTCGACAAACTCCACAGAGTTGAAGTTGCTACACAATCTATGTATTGGGGACCTGATGGCGATGTTTGTTCTACGTGCGAAACAGTGAAATGTATTTGTTTGCCTAGATCCTGAACGTGGTACAATGAAGTTGATTTTAGTCATCAACTCAGGGACATCGAGACCATCATGAAGTAAAGTAAATAGGGATTTACACTCAGCCTGTTTTCGACGTAGTTCTAATGAATCAATATTAAATGCCTCTAGCAGAGCACTATGGCTAAATCTTTGTATCGGGTAAGTATTCATTTTTTTAAAGTACAAGAACTTCAGACACCTTCTCTGAATCTGCTCTAGAAGATGTATCTGATAGATGTACATAGGTGACCAGACCAAGGACGCATACTCAAGTTGAGACCGAACAAAAGCGAAATAAAGAGGAAGAATGGCTGTTATAGAAGCAAATAATATATATAATAATTAATATAAATATATAAAAATGTAAAAAAAATTGATAATAGTATCCAGACTATCTCCGGAGAAGTAGAAATCTACCGGGGAGGCTATGGTATTGTTGATCTTAAGATCATCCGCGTACGCAAGTACATTGTAATTCAGCTCCTGCAGGAGATTATTCAGATAAATCTTGAATAAAAGAAGTTCTAAATTAGATCACTTGCATACACCAGAGGAAGCAGAAAATGTTAAGGATGTATATCCATTATAATAAACATAACATAAATGATTAGTTAAATAGAAGGAGTGACTGATAGTGTAAAATGCCTTACTAAAATCGGTATATAACACATCCACTTGTTGACGTCCATCCGAAGATTCGGCAATATACTGCGTTAACTCTGCAAGGTTGGTTGTAATAAATCTCCCAGGAAAGAAACCATGCTGTCGTGTAGATAAATAAGGTTTGACACTAACAGAAGATGTTCAAAAATCTTTGCAAAGTTGGATAAAATATTTATTGGTCTATAGTTTTAAAAGTCTGAACGATTACCTTTCTTAAACACGGACGTAATCCTACTAATCTTCCAAGTGTTGAAAAAGAACTTGCGGCTAGGTTAAATATTCTAGCTAGAGATTCACATAGTTCTGCGCAACGATCAAGTACAAAAAAATGTGGGGAAATCGTCATGACCAGGAGTAAAATTGGATTTCAACTTCTAAGAGCGCTGTAACACAGAACCTGATATCTTCGTCGAATTCCGAAGTATATTTTATGAATAAATCTTATATTTTTTTAATATCACGCACTGATAATAATTAAGGGAATTTCACCTAGCCCTCAAACTTATGGACGGTAGTGTAAATTTCGGAGGAAATCGCTAATACAAACCAAAAATATTTGTTGAAGAAAAAGGTAGCTCATTTATGACTCCTGTAATTTATCCAATTATAATATAAAACCTTTTTAGTAAATGTTTGATCGTAATACATTTCTTTCCTTTGGCGGTGAGGAGCCTAATATGATATTCCCGAGGGTGAAAGGGTTTCAGCATTGATCGTAAACCTAAACCAAGAACAAAAGAAATTAAAAAGAATTTCTAACGGTATGATTCTAATTTCTTTCCGATTCTATCCATTCAACAATCAATCATTTTTATAACGTACTTCCTTCTACAAATGACAATAGCAATAACGAGTACGTTTGCAAGCAGATGAAGGCGTTCTCATACACGCGTACAGCGCAAGAAGTAATATTCCCGGAATCAATGATTTCTAAACGCCTCAATGGCGAAGAATTGTCGTCTAACGTCTGACACATCGAATTTCACATACGTACTTCATTAAGTTATTTTAAGCTTGTATACCTATAACATTTCTTACCTTAATACGGATTGTGCGGATGGTATTTCCTTTATTGTTATTGCTAACGACCGCTGCATTAGATGCGTTAATCGGTGTACAGTTTGATGTAATTAGATTGTGAATCAATTAGTTTAATGGACGGAATTTCTTGAATGAGAGAAACACTATCTATTGTCTGCTTTTGTACCCCTAGAATTTAACAAAAGGACAAAGGAATTCTACACTGCGCATTTTTATTCGGAATAGTTATTTGGTGAGCTGTGAAGTACTTTGAGTGTAAATTAGCTTTATTCATCAACGTAATCTCCATCAAGAGCAACGCAATCATTCCAGCGCCGCTCTAACATTTCAATACCACTTTTGTAGAACGATTTATCTTTTGCCTCAGTTTCAGCGATAACCTCTTCATTCGTGCGAAATTTCTTACCGGCGAGCATTTTTTTGAGGTCTGCGAACAGCCAGTAGTCGCTGGGAGCCAAATCTGGCGAATACGGTGGATGTGGGAGCAATTCGAAGTTCAATTCATGTAGTTTTGCCATTGTTTTGATTGACTTGTGACACGGTGCGTTGTCTTGATGACACAAAACTTTTTTTTCTTTGCCATATGCGATCGTTTCTTTGCAATTTCGGCCTTCAAACGCTCCACTAACGCTATATAATATTCACTGTTGATGGTATTTCCTTTCTTAAGATAGTCGATGAATATTACACCACACACATTCCAAAATACCGAGGCCATAACCTTTCCAGCCGATTGTTGTGCTTTCGGGCGCTTTGGACGAGGTTCACCAGTTGCTGTCCACTCAGATGACGATCGTTTTGATTCCGGAGTGAAGTGATGGATCCATGTTTCATCCATTGTCACATATCGACGTAAAAATTCCGGTTTGTTACGTTTAAACATGGCCAAACACTGCTCAGAATCATCAACACGTTCTTGTTTTTGGTCAACAGTGAGCAAACGCGACACCCACTTTGAACAGAGCTTTCTCATAGCCAAATGCTCATGCAATATAAAGCCAATACGTTCTTTTGATATCTTTATGATGTCAGCTAACTTACGCAACTTCACAGGTTAGTACTAACTGAGAGAAAGGTGACTGTAATAAAACTAGCGTCATCTATGTGTTAGGCCCGGGACTTTTCAGCCCATGTGTTAGCTATAATCCATTCACATTAAGGCCGAATCGTTTATTATTGGTCAATTACCAAGACGCGTTCATATATCACGAAAAAGTTACTTCTTGGGATATGAAATTTATGTGGAATATCATTGAAATGTCACTGGTTGTTGTTTTCGTAATATCATTTGTTAAATTTATTCGTTGTATCTGACTTGTTATTTGATGAATTCTTATTCATTATAGTATTTATTTAACATATTGCATTAAAATATTTCATATAGGAAGTTGCAGAAGGATCCAATATTAAATATAGTCATATAAATAATGGAACAATACCATAATTACACTTTGTGAAGTGTATATCATTTTACTTGTCATTTTGATAATACTTAGATGTTTGACCGTTTCTTTTGCTGCGGAAAAGATCTCTGATAGATGGCGCCACACCTGGCTCTATGGTGCAGCAGTGTGAGACTCTCCGTAGTTCTAACGTGGCATACCCACTAAAAAACCTCTCAGAGGCTGAGCTCTATTCCCTCCCGAACTGCTTGCGGTATTACTTCAGAGGGAAGGCTACAGGTCTTATAACTATTCCATACGCTATTCACTTTGCATCTTAACCTTGCGTCCCGATCTTTCATGACTCTCTTTTTTTTTTCCATGATCCTTCGTGCCATTGTTGCTATCGCTTTCGAATTTCTTTCATTTTCGAGCATACTTGCTATGATGGTAGTTGGTGTTACATACCCTATAATCCTATGTGTTTGCTGTCTTTCTGGGGCCCATGCTGGACACTCAAAATAGGTATGTTCTACCGTGTCAATCCCATTGCTAAAGTTACATTCATCCGTTTCATCATCTGGTAGCAACCATGCCCTGTCAGGAACTGCGTGCTAGCTCACCTGACCGTGGTTTTTGTTTACGCAGTCCATGCAGCATGCGCAGTATCGCCGCTAAAAGGGGTTAAAAAATAACGCGTGCAAGAGCGTCTTCGGAATGAATTTGGTTTAATAATTGACCAACCTCGCCAAATTAACGGCAATTGCATTGATAAAAATGGTATATCATGTGGTAGCAAAAAAAAAATCCAAAGAAGGTTTTATGAATTCATATGCTCCATAGCTGAACTCTATCATAGTCAACACAATTGGTACCATATGCTATATTCAGCTCATAAAGTCTTTATTTATGGGGACGGCGTAATTCGATACTCTTCAATCTTATCTCTTGGACAGCTATCTGAAGATGTTTAACAATTTAGCAGCAAGGATTATAAGAAATTCGATCTATTCAATCTAGAAAATGTTCTAGATTAATTACAAATGAACACGTTTTTCATACTTTGCTCTGCTCATTCGATTCATTTATAAGTAGTCATCGAAGAGAACCTAGATCTCATTGTCAGTAGATTTTAATATATATTTACCTGTAAGTTATTAGCTAAGAAATTATTCTTTAAACTTAAGTTGGTAGGATAACATTAAAAACGTGTAAATTAAGTTACGGCCGTTTTCATAATAAATTTAAAGCCGCTTTAAATCCTAAAGTCGACTTTAACTTTCAAATTCGGTTTCATAATCTCACTTTAAAGCTAAAGGATATTTAAAGGGTCTTTTAAATTAAAGCCTCGATTTGGCCGGTTTAAGAAGTTAAAGTTTACTTTACAACCTACTCGATACGTCAAACCAACAGCATTTTAACCTAACTTGCTATTGCTTTGAAAAATAATTTTAAAAAATGAACCCATTAGACTGAAGTAGTACAACATCTACAGATGATGAAGTAGAAATAGTAACTACAGTTGTTGTTTGGGTTATCGTTCGTTGAACTTGTATAGTAACATATGGGCTGAAAAATCCCGGGCCTAACACATAGATGACGCTAGTTTTATTGCAGTCACATTTCTCTCAGTCAGTACTAACCTTCAAAAGACAGCTGTTAAAATTTCATCATATTCTATTCATTAGTTTGTGAGTTATTGTGCTAAGAGTCACGCTACCTTTGTTATTTTCAAAACAATGGATCAAAAACAATTTCGTGTTTTAATTTTACACTGCTTCTTGATGGGAAAAATACCGATCAAGCGAAGCAATGGCTTGAAAAGTGTTATGGGGACTCCGCTCCATCAGAAACAACAATGAAACGTTGGTTTGCTGACTTCAAACGTGGTCGTAGAGACACCGATGACGCAGAACGCAGTGGACGTCCAAATGAGGCGGTAACACCAGAAAACATAAAAAAAATCCACAAAATCGTTTTGAATGATCGAAAAGTAAAGTTGCGTGAGTTAGCTGACATCGTAAAGATATCAAAAGAACGTATTGGCTTTATATTGCATGAGCATTTCACTATGAGAAAGCTCTGTTCAAAGTGGGTGCCGCGTTTGCTCACTGTTGACCAAAAACAAGAACGTGTTGATGATTCTGAACAGTGTTTGGCCATGTTTAAACGTAACAAACCGGAATTTTTACGTCGATACGTGACAATGGATGAAACATGGATCCATCACTTCACTCCGGAATCAAAACGATCGTCATCTGAGTGGACAGCAAATGGTGAACCTCGTCCAAAGCGCCCGAAAACCCAACAATCGGCTGGAAAGGTTATGGCCTCGGTATTTTGGGACGTGCGTGGTGTAATATTTATCGACTCTCTTGAGAAAGGAAATACCATCAACAGTGAATATTATATAGCGTTATTGGAGCGTTTGAGGGCCGAAATTGCAAAGAAACGATCGCATATGGCAAAGAAAAAAATGTTGTTTCATCAAGACAACGCACCGTGTCACAAGTCAATCAAGACAATGGCAAAACTATATGAATTGAACTTCGAATTGCTCTCACATCCACCGTATTCGCCAGATTTGGCTCCTAGCGACTATTGGCTGTTCGCAGACCTCAAAAAAATACTCGCCGGTAGGAAATTTCGCACGAATGAAGAGGTTATTGCTGAAACTGAGGCCTATTTGGAAGCAAAAGATAAATCGTTTTACAAAAGTGGTATTGAAATGTTAGAGCGGCGCTGAAAGGATTGCATTGTTCTTGATGGAGATTACGTTGATGAATAAAGCTAATTTTGAACCAAAAGAACCGTGTTTTCTTTGTTAGGCCCGGGACTTTTCAGCCCATGTGTTAGAAGTAGAAATAGTTGTAAGAAGGCCAAAGGTATATAGAATGAGGGTGAATTTGTTTTTTAATTAGAATAGTTAAAATAATACAAGATATATTGTATGGTAGTCACAATATTGCTTGTGTTGCCAAGAAGTGGCTAAACTATTTTCAGTACCAACACTATGCGAATACATAAGTATTCAGTGTGACCAGTACATAATTTTTATAACATGTCCTAAAGTCGACTTTAGCTAACAGAAACTGTTATTACCTTTATGAAACGCATCTACCTAAAGTCGATCTTAAAGTTTGCTTTAACTTTAACGGTTCTTTAGCTGAAGGCGCTTTAGGGTGTCTATTATGAAACCGGCCGTTATTCTGTGGCATTAATGACAGCGCTTAAGTGTAGGTGATTCAGTTTATGTTACACCGTTGACATGCGGTTGTTAGATTAAGTTTAGATCTTTTGACAAATGACTACACACAAGCGTTTCAGATAGGAAAAAGTTTACTAATAATAAAGAATAGCTACATTAAATGTTCAAATTGAGCTCCTTCACTTTCTATACATGACATCACTCCATGATGGCCGACTATTGTTGGAGTATTCAAAGGAACTGCCAAAACAAAATACGCTGTAAATGCAACTTATGCGGTATAGAGTTAGATTTTGTGGCGGTACGCATAGACCAATATGACTTTCGGATTCAGCACACCCAAATTAGTAAAAACACAAACCTCATGGAAGTCTGCAAAAATTTTTGTTAGGTAGTGTTATTGTTGACAAGTTCCAATCACTATGTTGTGTTTCTATTCCCATTCAACACCGTAATTTCTCTTAATCTCCTCGCATTTTCTAGTCATGTATTAGAAATTACATCACTAATAATGCGTTAACAATAAAATCCACTCTATTACGATAACAATTATTTATCCCATATAAATTGAAAGAAAACAATATAAGGGATAGAAAAAAAATCAAACAAAGATTCACACCTCCTATTGCACATACACAATCGCTATATAGAAACTAGACGCAGACCATTACATCTATCTCGGTAGTCGTTGTAGATCTTCCGTTACCCGCTGACCCGAAGGGGGCCGGTATAAAGACAAGCCGACTTCTTTAAGGAACTCCAGTAACGCTGTTAGCAAGTGCTAAGTCGCGCCGACATATTTCCCATTCGTTGGTTCTAACGCGTTTATAATTTGTGCGGGTAATTGATTTTATGATAGATTAAACGTCTTAATCGTTTCGGTTAACGTTTGCGAACCCCTCGAATTTGCATTGCGAATAAATAGGTACTTCAGTTTCTTTTAAACGGCGAAAACTGTGTAGATTCTTTACTGGCGATGTCTGTACGGGATACGTTTCATATTGTCGAAGAATTAATCGATTCCTAAGCTGTATAGAACTGTATAGGTACCGAAAAGTTGAATTTTATGCGTCGTTAGTTTCCGTAGAAGTTTAGAGGATTGCCATTACATAATTGCGGTACCGTAATTTCTTCGTTAAAAGAGAAAGGTAAGGAAATATAAAGTAGGCTTTTTTACGTTTGGGGAAAAAATTTGAATTGCTGGTGTATTCCGAATTTTTAACCGTTGACAAATAGAGAGAAATATGATGTGGGAAAGTATACGGTAGAAAGGTTTATTGGTAAAGTAAAGAGAAATGATTGTTTCTCGCAGGGGTTTTTTGATTATCACAAAAGGAGCCAGTGTGGCCAATCTATTAAATAAATACTCAAAAAAGAATAAAATCTAGTGTCACAGCAGTGAATTGCTCTATCAATTATTAAAGTAGTGTAAGCAATATCTCTAGGACCTTCATTTTGTTGAAAATCAATACGACTTCGTACATATTCTTGTAGAACAATGAAAAATTTGGAATTTGTTCTCTGCAATACTTTGTATTTCCATTGCCATGAAAATAAAGAGTGCTTCTATAATCTGTTTTGTCCACACTGCAATTAAAGCAATAATCTTGACAGGATGGGCATTTTAAGAAAATTTTCTGGATTGCGATAATTGTGAGAGCCGACGTACCTGGACATATAACACTAAGCTTCATCAAAAATATCTATTTGAGTAGGTAATTTTCGTCCAAATTCATTCGTACCGGCATCATTTCTGCGTCCGATATCATCTAGAATCTTTTCAGGATTTTCACTCACAAAACGTTTTTGGTTTCCTGGTCTTTGCTTTCTTCGGAGTCACTGCTTCGACTGTTCCTTGGTCTCCGGTATGTAGTGGCGAATCCAAGTCTCATCCACGGTTACGAAACGCATGATCCCTAGGATTGTGTTGGATTCTGTCCAGACACTCCTCCGAAACGGTCACCCGCAAATTTCGTGTAGGATATGGCCAACGCGTTCTTCTGAGATGCCTGTTGTTGCTGTTATCTCTTTCAGATTAAATTGGCGATCGGCTAACGAGACATCGTGAATCTTGTCGACCATTTCATCGTTGGTAGCGGTTTTTGGGCGTCCACTGTGTGGTTCGTCACTTGTGCTTCTATGGCCATGTTTGAAGAAACTCTTGCATACTTACAATGCATGAAATTCCATCTTCATTTTGCTTTACGTTGCGAAAGCATCATTATTAGCACCCTAAATAATATTATCTTACAGCAAAGAGGTAGATTAGACACAACTAAAAGATAGAAAAAGTATTAAATACTAATTACAGACTAAGGCAAACATAATCAACCCGATAATAATCCATTTGACTGACATCAAAGTAAATACGAATCAGAATATTATTGATCGAGAGATTTTTCAGTCGCTAGACAATCACAATATAAGAAAATGAAGTTCACATCGGAAGATATTGATACGTCATGCTTTTAATTGTAATACTTTGTTAAAGTATTCTGTACGCTATTAATTAATGCCATAGTATAAAGTCTCTTTCAATAACATTTAAACCTTTCATATTTCTACCGATGTAAGGGGTAATATTACATAATATTTGACATTTAAGCAGATCGAGAATGTATCAACTTTTTTAACTTTTTTTAACATTGAATAATATACTGGTCCAGTTGGAGCCCCAGTGCGAAGCTTGATGCGCATACGTATATATTTCATTTCTACTGAATTGGTGAATGTAAACTAAAGTTTGCTATTGAGTTATTTTGTCAAGGAAATATTCGCATAAAAAATTGATTAATATACAGTGTTTGAGTTCAATGAATTGTGAATTCCTTTAATATTCCGGTACCTTTTTTTCTATATAGAATCTATATACAGACATTGAAAATATTCCTCTGCATAAAAAGATTACCGGAAAGAAAGTGTTGGAATAAACATCTGTTATATTTTTTGTTTGCGTTAGAAAAAGGCGTCTATGTATGTTATTTAAATTTTTGTAAACGTGCATTTCGCTACAGCATACGAACATAGTTTACGTTTACTATACTATAACAGTGTTATAGATTATTCTTTTGTAACGATAACATATTTTTAATTCCTTTGAAATAAAGTTGAAAAGAGATGACAAAGTACTAAAAGAAATTGATTAATGTTAATTTTTAGATTAAGAAATGCATACAGACAATTTTAGGTATCAGTACACCAAAGCCTATACCTGGTGAAAAGCTGCGAGCAATTAATTGCATTCTGGAAAGATAACGCATGTCTAGCGTTATCCCCCCTCACCTCGTAATAATACGGAATAATGGCTTCATTGAATCTATTCTAACACATGGGCTGAAAAGTCCCGGGCCTAACAAAGAAAACACGATTTTTTTGGTTCAAAATTAGCTTTATTCATCAACGTAATCTCCATCAACAGCAACGCAATCATTCCAGCGCCGCTCTAACATTTCAATACTACTTTTGTAGAACGATTTATCTTTTGCCTCAAAATAGGCCTCAGTTTCAGCGATAACCTCTTCATTCGTGCGAAATTTCTTACCGGCGAGCATTTTTTTGAGGTCTGCGAACAGCCAGTAGTCGCTGGAAGCCAAATCTGGCGAATACGGTGGATGTGGGAGCAATTCGAAGTTCAATTCATGTAGTTTTGCCATTGTTTTGATTGACTTGTGACACGGTGCGTTGTCTTGATGAAACAAAATCTTTTTCTTTGCCATATGCGGTCGTTTCTTTGCAATTTCGGCCTTCAAACGCTCCAATAACGCTATATAATATTCACTGTTGATGGTATTTCCTTTCTCAAGATAGTCGATGAATATTACACCACGCACATCCCGAAATACCGAAGCAATAACCTTTCCAGCCGATTGTTGCGCTTTCGGGCGCTTTGGACGAGGTTCACCAGTTGCTGTCCACTCAGATGACGATCGTCTTGATTCCGGAGTGAAGTGATGGATCCATGTTTCATCCATTGTCACATATCGACGTAAAAATTCCGGTTTGTTACGTTTAAACATGGCCAAACACTGCGCCAGAAACATCAAAACGTTCTTGTGTTTGGTCAACAGTGAGCAAACGCGGCACCCACTTTGAACAGAGCTTTCTCATAGTCAAATGCTCATGCAATACAAAGTCAATACGTTCTTTTAATATCTTTACGATGTCAGCTTTCGTGAACTTTTCGATCATTCAAAACGATTTTGTGAATTTTTTTGATGTTTTCTGGTGTTACCGCCTCATTTGGACGTCCACTGCGTTCTGCATCATCGGTGTCTCTACGACCACGTTTGAAGTCAGGAAACCAACGTTTTATTGTTGTTTCTGATGGAGCGGAGTCCCCATAACACTTTTCAAGCCATTGCTTCGCTTGAACGGTATTTTTTTCCCATCAACAGCAGTGTAAAATTAAAACACGAAATTGTTTTTGATCCATTATTTTGAAAATAACAAAAGTAGCGTGACTCTTAGCACAATAACTCACAAATTAATGAATAGAATATCATGAAATTTTAACAGCTATCTTTTGAAGGTTTGTACTAACTGAGAGAAAGGTGACTTCAATAAAACTAGCGTCATCTATGTGTTAGGTCCGGGACTTTTCAGCCCATGTGTTATTAAAAAGATCGATGTGAGGATGTGGATTGTTCAACAAGAGGATACCGTTAGACAAAGCTAGCATATTGACACAAAAATCGTCCTGCAGAATAGCATGAGTATCTCTCGACTTGGTCAACTTATAGAAACCTTATTTCATCCTTCTCTTACTCACAAGTACGGATATCGACACGTCGAAGGTGTACTCGTATAATAGTTTACGTATAAGCATTAAAATTTTAGGTTTAATATACATAAATCTAATAAGAAAAAGACATACCTGAAATGAAAATAGTGTATCCCTGTTATAATTATGATAACCAGAGCGCACAAACAATGACGTATACCATAGGCGTAAAATAACTACGACAATAAATAATTAATAATTGTTGTTACGTAAGGGGTATCCCGTTTGAAAATTCGTCAAGATTTCGCTCATCCTAGATTTGGTTCAAGGCTTACCGAATGATATTTCCAATCATACCGAATACGATTTTAAAACCAAAATTGTCACGGGAAAACTAATTTGAACGGAATTCGTTTCTAAAGATTTGAATACACGTGAAAAGTATAATGACTATTGGCTAAATCCTTCTCTAATTTTAGAATATACCCTGAAAACTGCCCCGCTTTGCCCAGACTATAAATAACCATTATAAAGGCAAGCTGTTTTATATTTTATGTTGTTCTCATATTTTGCATATACGTAGACACACATTTACTTCTAATTAATTTTTAATCTCTACACAAAACTCCTTTTATATTAATTAATGATTAAAATGACATATTTTCACACAGAATCCCTGGCCTTTAAAACTATAGGTTTAATCCTAATTGGGTAGTTAGATTACTTACTAAATGTGTATACTTTCACGAAGTTTCATTAGAATCTGAATTTGACACCCGGTAATCTTTTCTTGTATGTAATGAAGTTCGTATGTTCCTTTCTAATATTTCTTTTGTTTGTCGTCTGTATTTTATTTTAAGTAATATTTCCGTGTAACTATAATACGAATTCCACATCGACATATAACAGCTTTTTTGTGGTTTTCAAGCATCTCGGAGTATTTCACATGCAACTCTGTAGAACAGGAAGTTATACTAATTACTAATTACCGATCATTCCTTCGTGATGATGATGATGATAGGTGAAAGGCTAATAGAAATTTGCGATGGTTGAAGAGACAGCGGTGAATACAGGAAATCATCTTAAATACGTATGCAATACATACTTAGGTAATGCAGTAAAAATTGTCCGTCTGATCGAAGGTATTCGAAACACTTGTTGCTCGGGTAAAAGTAGGTGTAGGAGGCTTTGTCTTGAGGTATTTAACTTCTTTTGTTTTAAGTTCTTGCGTGGGAAATGAAACAATTACTTAACGTACTATGCTTACTGTTAGATAAGAAAATGTAATATTTTCGTTTTGGAAATTGTATTTTGTCATTATACATAAATGTCTAGAAATGAAGAAGGATACGTAGCTTGTTATACAAATCAAAAAAAAAGGAAGAACCAAAGAAGCTTATCATTTCGATCTTCCTGTTTGGAAACTTTTGATTTCAACTTTCTATCGTGAAGCAAAAAATAGACAAACAGCAAAAAATTAATAAAGAACAGCGCCGATTTAATGAAAGGTATATATAGAGACAAAGTAGATTGAATTCGGAGCAATCTGTTTCTTTTAAATATCCTCGGGCAAGGTCTGTGTTTAATGTAAAAGGTACTGTTCAACAATTATTAAACATTTCTCTAGTTATTACATTTACAGTTTCACTTTCCTCTTTTTTTGTTGTACGTACAAAACAAAACACGTGTTTTTGCGGAAGAAAACATAGAAAGTATATTTTTTTTACATAATTCAATCAATTATTACAGCTTATCGCAAACTTGCTGTACTCCCAGGAAAATAGTGGTGTAAGGGTAAGGTATTTAGTGCAGAATAGTGTAGAATTTAAAAGACTATGAGTGTACCGTGCATATACAGGGTGTTTCCGAAGTAAAAGAAAAAACTACGGAAAAAAAAGTGTTTCTACGGCCAGAGTCAGTAATAAACGAACTACTTGCGGAATTGGACCGTGTCATGATGAGATGTATAGAAATTAAATAAGAAAGAAAGAAAAGGTGAAAAGAGTAAGAGAAGGAAAGAAAGACAGAAAAAAGGAGGAAAAAACAAAGAAGGAAAAAAGAAAAACAAAAAAGAACCACTTTTCTTTAAAAAAAATATATTAATATATTTAATCAGTATAGTAAGACCTACAGTAGCATACGAGGCAATAACCTGGTTTCAGAAGGTCACACAAGTTACGACCAGGAATACCCTTGATAAGTTGCAACGGTTAGCATGTGATTGCATCATCGGAGCTATGAGAACATGCCCAACCGCGGCCTTGGAGGTTATCTTAGGCCCTACACCCCTACACATAGTGGTGGAAGGAATGGCCCATGCGGCAATGTATAGACTAACCAGGGCGGGGACTGAAGGAAATGAGATTGCGTTATAGAGAGCTTGGTAATCTCTCTCCCTACCTCAAAGTCTACCGAGCGATGAAATGGTTAAGAGATATAGCTTCAAAAACAATTTTCTTACAGAGCTAACAAGAAAGAATGGAACGGAAAATCTTCAACCAATTTTCTAAAGGCAAATACCATTAAATGGTACATGAATGGTTCCAAAATTGACAGAGGAACAGGTACAGGGGTATTTGGGCCAGGAACCAAATATTCAGAGTCATTGGGAACATATCTTTCAAGGGGAGATCAATGCGATCGAACCTTGACAGGAATTATCGACGGCAACGCATTGAAATTTTCTCCGATACTCAAGCAGCCATAATGGCATTGGGATCTAACACCATCAGCTCAGAACTAGTCTGGGAACGCGTAGAAGAACTAAACAACCTTGGTAGAGAAAACAGAGTTGCACTATGCTGGAATTAGCAGCAACGAGAAAGCTAACCTATTAACAAAAAAGGCCGCTAGAACTTCGTTTGTGGGATCGGAGCCGTTCTGTGGTATAGGCACATATAAAAAGAGCTTAAAGACAGAGAGGAGAAGCTCGGAGCATTTCTTTGGGAGAATCTCCCTGGTCTGGGACATTCCAAAGTATTCCTTGGAAACTTCAATAAGCAAAGAGCAAAGACTATGGTGGAACTTAGTAGAAACAGATTATGTGTTCTCACAGGTTTTCTTCCAGGGCATTATCACCTTAGGCAACACATGGCAAGAATAGGTCTGAAAACATCACCATCTTGGTAAAGACGTCATAGACGAGGTGGAAATACCTCCTCCGAAACCATCACAGCTATTGCGATTTATTAAAGCTCTTGGACTGGATGGGGAGGTATAAGTGCGGGCAAACCCTAGCAGCTTGCAGCTCATACAAGAGGGCGCAATGGATCAATAAGCTGCAGTGCAACGTCACCCTTAATTAATCCAATATAATCTGCATTTAATTCTATATCTAAAAAGTTATTTAATTGTCAGGCTGTTCATATTGAAGTTTCCAAATTTTGAAAAGAGGTGATAAACCTACCTCGTTTGCTAATGGTAATATTTGATATAATAAAAATCTAGTTAGAGAATGTGTGGCATGTGGTTTTATGGAGGTAAACAGACACAAAAAATAAAGAACGAAGTTTTCACTATATTGTAAGTATGGTGATTAAATAAATGTGTATTTTATGTTGACAGTTAATGTTTGTGTTGTTTTGTTTTATCTATACCCCCGTTTGATAATGAAACAATGGTAATGTTGTTAGCGATAAAAAATTTTCTCTAATAATAGGCAGCATCTTCACTTTAAATAACGTGATTATTTTTTAAACAATGTTTAAAACCAACATAAGATTTAAATAATACAAATTTAGAGAAGGTAGATTTATACGTGGGTTTTTCGACACCTCAGGATCTTGTGATTATAACCCTACGAGCTATAGTGTATATATTCTCAAACAGCGCAGGTTAATTAGATTTAAATGCCAAATCGATTAAATTCACCGCTGCATCAGTATCTAGAACAGTAACACCAATTTATCTAATCTTTGGCATTTATTTACGGTTCCCTGATTAAACTTTACCACAAATTTTATTATTCTAAACGGTATTAATAATTACAAAAATAACTGTCAATCTATCTTAAATACATTAAAAGATCGTCGTGGTAAAATAAAATAAGTTAAAGATTATTACTTCAAATAATATAAAATCTAAGCACAGTTAGATAAACGTCTGCCAATGCAAAAAAGGAGAAAAGTCACCACATCTCTCGCAATCATTAAAGTTACGCCTTAGCAATGTAATAAATAACTTAACAAGATTTAAACCTCAGTATAAGTAACACGATTTCTTCAACAAACAGCGTACGGTGTAAGATCAAACAGAGTAACGGTCCTCGCTTCTCTTGTTCGAGATGATTTAAAGCTCTTAAACGACGAATTTTCATTCTAGAATAATTTACCGATAAATCTTCGTCAGTCGCATAGTCGAGTTTTAATTTTTGGGCCTTCGAAAGCGCGATTTATTAAATGGCTGTATTGGAGGCTTAAAAATTAAGAAAAGAGATACTATCGCGGTTTCTCCGACATTCACGTTCTTCATTACAAAGTAACCTTACTCAATTTCGTCCTAAAATAACCGAAAAACCAGCTCCACATCCAGTTTGATCGAACAAGTGTAGCAAATGCGCCATACGCAAGTTCATTGACTCTATTCGTTGAAGGGAAACCAATGTTAAGGTCCACCAAGTCCATTAATGATATCCCATATAAGGTAGCTTCGGTCCAGCAATATTTAAAGCTTAAATCAGGCAATTTTCGAACTTCGAAAACACTATATTGGGAACGAGCTTCCGGTAATCTTAGGCGAAATTAAGAATAATTTACTTTATTTCGTAAATAGTAGAGTATCAAGTTCAACAATGGAATATATATTATTTTTAATAAAAAGAAGGATTGAAGGTTAATTGGGTGTATAATTTTTTTTACAAATGACGGTATCTAGAAGGCGGCGCCTTTCTTTGGCAATTCCATCCGTTTGAGCAGTTTTTTTTTACAGTTGGCCGTGGAATAAATCCGTTATTATAACCACGGCCTACTGTCGCGATCGTTGTGCGAATGACAATTTTTTTTAACGTTAAAAGACGATACAGCACAATAATATGTTTTATTTTGGGACAAATAGTGGTATTGTAGAGTTTCAGGTTATACACAGATTACAAGTTGAAATTTATTAAGGTTAGATGCATATAAAAGGTGTTTACGTTTTAAATTTACAATGGAATATACAAATTGTTTAAAAAATAAACAAATCAATATGTTTATTTTAAACGCTAGCACAAACAGTTTCAATAACATTTTGGCATAATTGCAATTGCATGAACACTATTTATAAAGTATCGTTTAAATTGTAATTATTTTTTAAATATGTTTCAATGGATGTATCTTGAAACCTTGTCTAGATTTTCTTCGTTAGAATTGAATTTAAAATCATAGATTTAGTTGGACGATGATTGCAAAGACTGGATTGTTGTACAATTTACAGGTATTATAGTAAACTCCACACTACATGGCAATAAGTTTTGCCAGAGTTTCTTGTGTTATTGAGGTCCAAGTCGATTGCAATTTGTTCCATACGTCAGTAGCTGATGTCGGAGCCGATTTCCGTACTTCCCGATCTAGTTCTTCACATAGTAACTCGATTGGATTCAAGTCGGCGCTCTGGGGAGGCCATTCCATAATTTTGAGAGTTCCTTCCTTTTCTATATGGCGTAAATAGTCTTTACATAATTTAGAGGAATGTTTTGGGTCATTATCTTGCTAGAAGATAAAATTTTGACCCAAAAGTCGAATTCCGGAAGGTATTGCGTGGTTCTCCAAAATTTCGCGGTAGCCTTCTTTTTTTAATATACCGTCAATTTTCACAATGTCACACTAGTACCAGCAAAACTGCCCCAAATGATGATAAAACCTCCACCATGCTTCACGGTAGCAGCAATACTCTTTTCTCTGGCAGGTTCACCCACAGATCTTCTTACGAATATGCGTCTTCGGGTTCCGAACAGCTCAAATTTGGACTCATCCGTCCATAGGACGTTGTTCCACTCTTCTATGGTCCAGTGTTGGTGTTCGCGAACCCATTTAAGTCGCTTGTTTTGTTTGCGTAGTAATGGCTTTTTCATCGCAATACGTCCATGGAGCCCGGCTTTCTGTAGGCGACGTTTGACTGTAGAAACACCGACTAGTTTTTGGCGACCAACATTTAATTCTGCGGTGATTTCCGGGGTTGTTTTGCGTCTATTTAACTTGCTGGTAACCACTATTCTGCGATCATCTGCAGATGTTGTCGCTTTTGGCCTTCCACTCCGTCTTTTATTAAGACAACTGCGTTTCCCGATATTTTTTACGTTATAGTCAACCGTGGCGTGGTGTATTTTAATTTTTTTGGCAATTTGTCGATTACTTATGCCACTTTTATGGTAAGCTATTATAAGCGCACCTGTTTCCATACTAATTCCTCTTCGGGGAGGCATTTTAAAAAATTTTCACACGATATTTCGCTATCGACGTGAATAGAGTAAATACCACACTGCAACTGACCATAGGTTACAGATTTCACTATAATCTTCTAGGAAGGTAATTTAAACATTGTTACCTACAATCTAACAGATGACTAAATTTACCCAGTAAATTCAGAGGGATTGTTATTGTAATTGCACCGCAATAAACAGTTTATGGCAATCCGACCAAGTGCAGGTGAATGATAGTAAACCTTATGCGATATAATGGGTGTTTATCTTACTGAACTACATTTTTAAATACGTATTTAATTTTATTATAATGTTTTTTTGGTAAACATAATACTATATGAATAATCCATGAAAACAGGGGTGCCTAAACACTTTTGAGCGGTAGTGTACTTACTTCTAATTGGCACCAATAATACTTCTTTTCATGGAAAACGCAAATTTTCAAAATGCGGAATCAATAGGTTCAGGGCTAAATCTTAACGAAGCTCGCTTTTGTTTCGTTCGTAGAAACCGAGAATGTATTAATATACACGGTGTGCCGTTTAAAAAGATGGAACTTTGATATGTTTTGTAATTTTTAATTTAGTCGTAATACTTCGCATCGAACAACGAGGAGAGAGATCGATAATACACTAGATAATTACAAATAATAATTTAATTGGACAAATAAAAGACACAAGGGTATATAGAGGACTAGACATAGGACCAGATCATTCCTTAGTAGTAGCAATGATAGAAACATGTAGAGAGTAGAAAAAAATCGAAAATATAACGAGTTCAAATGAAGAAGTCTTCAAAATATATAAATATTAGAATATACAGAAACAAAAGAAGGTATAAACGAAGAATGGCAAAATATAAAACAAACAATAAAAAAAACGCATCTGAAGTCCTGGATAAAAAGAAGAAACTCGGAAAGAAGAAAGGATGACAAATATGACCAGATGAGATGGAAAAAGCAGTGATTGATGCTATTATATGGAAACAGAAATGCCCTAAAGAAATACGTTTAGATAAGAACACCACCCTAAATTCAATCTTATATGCTGAAAGAAACAGAAGATGATCTACAGAAAGGGATATATACATTACAAAAGATTTGCCAAAACTATGAAGTGAAAATGTCAACAAATAAAACCAAAGCCATGGCTTTCTTGGTTTAATATCCAATCAGGACAAAAAGTATTTAGGCTGCATATTCGAGGAACAATCAGCAAAACGTTAAAAAACAAAACAGGAGATGGTACGCAAATAAAATTTTACAAGACGATGACAATGCTAACCCTCTTATACAGTAGTGAAACCTGGCCAACAACGAAGAAACAAGAAAGCAGGATACAGACACAAGAGATGAAATTTTTAAGAAGGTTTTAAGAAGAAGCACTAAACATCTTCGAGATAAATGAGAGAATAGAGGAAACCAGAAAAATGGAAGGAACACGTGCCAACCAGAGTGAGATTTTATAGATGTTTCGGAAGAAGAACTGTAGACAGACCCAATAAAAGATGCGTGTTGTAAGAGGCAAAACACCTAAAACTTGAAGTGAAGAGGAAGTTATTCATGCCAAGGACTTCTAGAGTACAGGCTACAGTTCTTATCACTTACCGCGGAACCAAAGGAATATTACAAAAGAAAGAAGAATTAGAGTCAAGAGTGCATGCGATATTTTAAGAGTAAAATTTTTAAGGCGCTTAATTTGCCTTGATAATCAAACAATCACCATTTTAGTACTCTAAACTGGGTAAAATCTTTTTTCTTTTTCGAATTCACTCGCTAATAAAAGGGAAAAGCAAAATATTTTATCGTTGCATTGAAGTATTGCTACCCGTAGATCTTTTAATAGTTTATGTAATCCCTCTAATTTTACGCCTCTAAACGGCTCCTTGGAGCAATTTAAATTTCCACGTTACGGGAATATACTGCCTCGTTCTTCGTTGTTTGTCTTTCCCACCTATGCGGCATACCATTTCTCATTTCGCTACCTGGGATTTTATCATCATGGTTCTTAATTGCGGTACTACCATACACAACACATGCAACGGACCATTAGACATTCTAAGCACAATAATACATCGGGATCCGGTCGGTGTACAAATGCTTAGCGTTAAACTTAGCCAATAGAAATACATAACGTTCGTACTATTTATAGAATCGTTGAAAATAGGTAAACACGTCTTGTTTCGAATCGGTTAAACGATCAATAAGTTCCAGATTTTGTTGATGTGGACTCTTCATCGACATCATAATCGAACTAAAATGGTAATTCTTCTTCTTCTAATAGTTCCGATCCGCTTCGGATGTTGGCTACCGTGCTATTCTACCTTTGTTTGTTGCTGCTCGGAATAATTCAGTCAAGTGGTTCAGATCTTGTTCGATCTATATCTTCCATACATCCTTCAATTCAGCTGTATTAGTTATCGTATTTCCTTCGTTGTTGGTTGGTCTGGTTAAGTGCCTACGTCTGTATGTCGCAGTAATTTTTTTAATTTTTCTGTAATATCTACTGCATCAACTTCTTTGGTCTCCCTCTCGATGATTCGATTTAAATTGTTATATCCGATGGTGTCATCCTTTTTTCTACGTCTTTGTTCCATTAATTTTAAAATCTCATTGGTCATCCAAGATTTATTTTTTGATGTATTAGGTTGTAATACGTCATCTTTAACAGTTTTAATTGTTGTGCTGAATTTACTCAGATGATCTTCGTATCTCAGGCCTGTCATCGATTTAATATCATTATTCAACTTACATGTTCTTTTATTAATGGATCTTTTAATTTTCGCAGATCATACTTCTGTACCTTTTTCTTTTTTGGTTTTTCATCTTTACCTTAAATACGCCGATAAAGGGGTTGTGATCTGATTGTATGTCAGCTTCTGGGTAGGTTGTAGGTAGTATGTGGTCTATCTGATTTCTAATTATGCGCCCGCTCGTGTCTTGAGGTGATTTCCATGTTTATAGTCCGCTATCTGGAGGTTGAAACCATGTATTTATTATTATTGTTGCGTAAATTCTTGAAGTGACCACCTTCGTCGAGGTAGCGAGGGGTAATTTTCGTACATATATAGAAACAGCATGTTAAGATTAAGATAGAAATAGAATAGACTTAAGACAGTGCAGATTTCAAAAGCATATATTGTACGTTTAACATTAAATTTTAAATTAAACTGAGTTAAATAAGAATTCACAAAGTAAGACCCACAACAGTTCTTGTTCTTTTCGACGAATTGTCTATTACGAATAACAAGCTCGAAGAGAATATTAGGGAATTCCTCTGTTAGTTTCACGGTGTTGCAAACCTGGCACACGTTTTTAGAATTAAATTAAAATGCCGCATCTAGCATTTCGATCTCCATTCGTCTCTAAGACCAAACTACTTCTTTTATTGCTCTGTCTCTCATGGCTTCCTCGATCCCATCCCTCCCATGATATCGCTGGCCTTCCTTTTTGTTGCTGTTTGGTATTCACCAGGTCTCTGCACCGTATATTAGAATAGGCTCCACGACGGCTTTATATATATATATTTATCTTTGTCTCCAGTCCTAATCCTTTACACCACAACGAGGAATTTAAGGCCTGAGTAGGATTACTTATCCTATAAAAACATCGGAAAAATCAAACTTTTATGCAGAATCCTCCTTGGCTTCGCTTAACATAAATAATCCGTACACCTGTTCCTTTCGTCGTATTCCATTCCGTCTCGTTCTAACCATGCTAGAGGTCTAAATATAGTTTCGCACGTTGTGCCGATAGTCTCGCGAGAAGAGGGTACTTGGGGTGGGTACCCGCCTTGTGCATCTTCACCAACCTCCTCCTCCTTGGGTCAAGGACGACACCTGAGTGGTTGCGCGTCGTTCGTCTCCAGTAGTGCCATTGACTTCGTCGCGTGAGGTGCTCGAAACGGCTACCGTTCCATGCGTTAGCGTCCGGTTAGTTCCCTTCTGTTCGAAGAAGAGGCCACGAAGGCGCGTATCCGGCGAAGAAGAGGACGACAAATCAATTTGTACCGTATCGCATGTTAATCGTGTCCTAAAAGCTATTCCATCAACTTGCGCGTTGTTAGCGAAGGAACGGTGAGGAAACGGGAAAGAAACAGGTGAGAGACGAGAACGGTCAGCTGATTGTGGAAGAGGATTTATGTTCTCAAATATTTACTGTGCTGAAAAATTAAATAATGAGATAAATTACATTTGCAGAGAAGTAAAAAGGATGCGAACAAAATTGATTTGTTAAATTTGTAGATTGTAAATTAACGAAACAATTTTGGATAATTGAAAAAAAAATTAAGTCACACACACACAAATTCCTAAACAAAATGAATGTATAGTAAAACTCGCTTATAACGTACTCGTCGGTGCCTTACAAAATACAATAGACGCTCAATTATGTGAACGATATCAGTGTTCATATTACTGAAGGTTTACATTAGCGAGCTTTATTTTGTTTACAAAGAAATTGCATAAAAGAAAATATGTATGTTTATTAAAAAATAAATTATGAACAATGAATAACATAATACGTATAATATTAAAAAATAAATTTTAAATTATTTTGAAAAATAATGTCCTATTTTTGTTTGCGTAAATTTACCATTGGTATTTCCTAATGCCATTTCCCGTAGTTTACGGAGGTTTCTAAAGATAGTCTTTAGAAACCTTCTGAAGAAGGTGACAGCATGATCAGTGAAACGTCAAATAAAACTGTAAATACACGACAAAACCCGAAAAACATTTCTACTATGGACGACGGTCGTGAAAGCCTACACTCAACTTTTACAATCTTTTATTTTCTCGTGCAGTTCCATTTAGTTGATATTGGTGGGTTCCACTATTATTATTAGAACCTCCAAACGTTACTGACATCAAACGAATTACATTTATAACATTTATGGCAAACATTTTCAGTACTGTAGGTCTGCTACACAACTAACCCAATATTTATTATTAATCCCAGCTGTGATAAATTGAATATATTACTATTTCCTTATCTTATTTCACTTTATCTTTTTTACAAAAATATAGTTACTGCTTACTAGCTGAATGTTCTCTTCCTTCGATAATCTAATGAAACCAGTACAGTAAAATTGCATCTACACTGGATAAGACAATTATTATTTTTGATATTATTTAAACTGCCCACTTCAACGAAAACAATATATGTAAAAATGTTGACACATCTAACTTTTTATGGATAAGGATGATGATTAAAAATTTTCTAAAGTTCATACTCCAATATTGATAACGTAATTCTTTTTAGAGTCAGTAGATTAAATATTGTTATATATATGTATATTTAGATATGTTTGTCCCCGTAAAAACCAGTGCGCATACAAATTATCCACAGTGGTTCACGCGTGATCACATTAGTAACATCAAACTCAAAAATCATTATCGATTGATGTATAAAAGAACAGGATGCTTAAGCGATTTAAATGCTTTCAAAGATATGAGAAGGATGCTGAAAACAGATTCTAGGCGGTTATATAAGAATTTTATTCAGAGCGCTGAATTCTCCATTTCAACCGATCCTAGACATTTTTGGCAGTTTGTGCGATCTCGGAGGGATGGGGAGGTATTCCTAGAACTATGAAGGACGACTACGGCAATACGTATAACGACCCACCTTCCATAGTGAGCGCCTTGCGGGAGTTTTTCCAATCGGTGTACCTTCCTTCATTTGCTCCAACGCCTGTTGCTCCAATTGCTTCGTGCGCTACTATGGTTGACCTAGGTTCTGTAACTGAGATGGATGTGGTGTGTGCTATGAAATCCTTAAAGAATAATTGCACGGCGGGTAGTGATGACATTCCAGCCTTTTTTGTTAGGGATTGTGCAAATATATTTGCTTCTCCTCTTTGCTACTTGTTCAGTCTCGCTCTCAAAACATCCACCTTCCCGTCTGTGTGGAAGATTGCCAAATTGGTGCCTGTTTTTAAAAATGGTGAGAAGTGTGTTATTTCCAACTATCGTCCCATATCGTTATTAAATAATTTTGCTAAAGTTTTTGAGAAATGTTTGTACAAGTATATTTATGCTCAAGTTAGACCCTGGATTTCAAAATGACCAACACGGTTTCGTTGCTCAACAATCTACGGTAACTAATCTTGTTACAATTACACAATACCTATCTGATAGTATTGATGCCGGTGGACAGGTAGATGTTGTGTATGCTGACCTAACAAAAGCTTTTGATCGAATCGACCACACCGTGCTTATTAATAAATTGGACAATATTGGATTTTCGTCTTCTCTTTTGTCTTTATTCCAATCGTATCTTCTTGATAGAAAGCAATTTGTGACATACATGGGATTTGAGTCTGATTACTTCGCGCCGAGCTCTGGAGTTCCTCAGGGAGTAACTTGGGTCCACTTCTGTTCCTCATATATATAAATGATTTGTGCTATCAACTGAACTGTCCAAAGTTGTTATACGCAGATGACTTGAAGTTGTACTCAACAATTAATAATTCTCAGGATTGCAATCATTTGCAAAGCCAACTCGATATATTCCACACGTGGTGTGTCAACAACAGACTAACAGTTAATGTAAACAAATGCAAAATTGTCACCTACACTCGTAAGACGACTCCAATTATATATACCTACCACTTGGCTGGATCTTCTTTACCTAGGGAGACCTCTATGAGAGACTTGGGCGTCGTTTTTGACTCAAGACTGACCTTTATGGCGCACATATCCAGTATTTGTACATCAGCGTTGAGTATGTTAGGATTCATTATACGTGTTACACGACCATTTGCTTCTATAACAGCAATTCTTCCTCTTTATTTCGCTTTTGTTCGGTCTCGACTGGAGTGTGCGTCCTTGGTCTGGTCACCTATGTACATCTATCAGATACATCTTCTAGAGCAGATTCAGAGAAGATGTTTGAAGTTCTTGTACTTTAAAAAATTTAATACTTACCCGATACAAGGATTTAGCCACAGTGCTCTGCTAGAGGCATTTAATATTGATTCATTAGAACTACATCGAAAACAGGCTGAGTGTAAATTCCTATTTACTTTACTTCATAATGGCCTTGATGTCCCTGAGTTGTTGAGTAAAATCAACTTCATTGTACCACGTTCAGGATCTAGGCAAACAAATACATTTTACTGTTTCGCACCTAGAACAAACATCGCCATCAGGTCCCCAATACACAGATTGTGTAGCAATTTCAACTCTATGGAGTTTGCCGAGTTGGATATACATACCTGCACTTTACCATCCCTTTTGACGGTATGTAGACCGCGGGTGCGTTACACTTAGTTGAATACTTTTTCCGTTCTCTCTTTTTTGCTAACCACTGGTAAACTACTTTTTTTTTTTAATTTAAATTAAAGCAACTAGTTACTAAGTTTTCTAATTTGACATACTTTAATTTTATGTTATTTATATTTGCATGTGTACATTATTTAACATTGCCTTGTAATTGGATATTTGTATCTGTTGGGCATTAAATATTATTATTATTATTATTATATTGTTTTCAGTTTTATAATGCTCTATTAATTGGCCATTTTTTTATCAGTAGAAGTGTATATATGTATAAAGCGATAATATAAGTTTTATAGTCGCAGGTACCTGTGTATTGGTAAGGTTTTACAACCGGCCAATTACCCGCGAACACATGTTACAAAATGTCAAGTAGTGTCAACATTTCCTGTCTCCACTTGAGCGCGTCTCAAATCGAAAGAACACCTGTAATGCGGGGTGTTTGAAACGCTTTTTCTTGCAATTAACTTTGTCTACATAAATTGTGCGACAAGCAATTTATTTTTTATTTGTTTTATCTTACGGCTAAACAACGTGGGTATTTTAAAGCCATCAGAAGTTCTTTCTGAAGAATGTATCTCTTCTTTCTCCAGTAGATTTAAACCAATTAGTGCAGATTACTTGTGGTATAATCTTGCTTATGATTATAGTGATTCTCCATGATATTCCAAAAAGTAAATTTAGTTTGTAGCATCTTCCAAAGAAATCTGCAAACGGAAGCTATCATTCTTGCTTAGTTAAGTGGAACATTAAAATATTTGAAGGCTTTAATTGTACGACCAGGTAGATAAGTAGCAATTACTGGAAGGTAAAAGTTTTCCTTGAAAGAGGAAGACTCATAAAGGCAAGCAGAGAACAACGAGACCTGAAGCTAGTTATTATAATAATATTCCAAGATTTATCGTATCCTTCTTGGATCTATCAAATACATTAAAATACCATGTTCGTATTTCAATAGATCTTTGGGTTCGCTTTCGATTACTTCAGGATCTGGCATTTGAAGGCTTTTAAGCATCAGGGAGTCTGGAACTTGTCTGTAGTCGCAGAGTATTTTTCATAGGAATGTGTTCAATAGAAAGTTACGTTTGCTAATAGAATTTTTGATACAGCAATGTACACAGCCGCTGATATTGTTGTAAATAACATAATTGGTATGAACGTACATAAAAAAATTTAATGTCTAATGTTCACATTTACAGAAAATATGTAAATTTATATTTGAGAATGTTAGGCTTACGTATAAATAACACTGATACTACCTGGATGTCTTATTACAATGTTGAAATTGTCAGCTGAAAACTTTTAATTATTTATTAGTGTGTAACTGTATCTTGTTATTTTAATTACTATATATATGACGTAACAGAAATCTAGCTGAAATAACAAGCTGTAAAAGGCCCTATTTATTCATAATACATATATATGCGTACACCACCGCTCATAATAGAATGGACACTTTAAATGTTAACAAAATATTTGAAAAAGGAATACTTTTATTCATGTAATAATTCTATAAGCATATACAAAATTTACTACTTAAAGAAATAAGTTGATAAGGAAGGAAACTAGAATATAACTTTGCAAAATCTTGAAATAATCAGGTACGGTACAAACAATATCCGTATAGATATTTTAAGTAATATACAGGTAGAAATTTTATGACACTATAAATGAAACCTCAATTCTAAGCTTTAACTGAGTTGCTACAAAAATGGTATTTATCCCATAAAGTATGCATAAATTACATTAACAATGAGTATAGTTTATCATTAAATACCGTTATGTGCGGTTCGATATTGTTAGTTTTTTGTACGAGTAAATAATTTAATTCTTGCGTAAAAATACTTCACTTACTGTCGGAACACGATCAGCAATATTAACGCTACATCAAGAAGAATATTCTAAGGAAGAACAAACTGGTGCACCTGTTAGCAAAAATCTGCCAGGAGGAAATTATGGCGGAAATGAATGGTGTTAGAAATAGGAAGATATCTGTTAGCACAGTGAAGTGTCGTTTAAAAGAAGCAAACCTCCATAATCGTATTGCTGCATTGGTCGTGAGAATAAACAAATCCATCTCCAGTGGGCTAACACTCACAAAAACTGGGCAATAGAATAATGGATAAACGAATGAGTCCAAATATAAAGTTTTTGCTTAAAACCGCAAAATATTTGTCAGGCACTCAAAAGACGAGAAAATGCTTCCTAAATGCATTGCAGCAATAATAAAGAAAGGTGGTGGTTCCATTCTTCCATGGGATTATTTTTAATTAAGTGGAGCAGAAGATCTTGTGAAAATAGATGGAATATTGAAGAAGGAGGATTATTGCTAAATATAATAATATAATTGTTTTGTTTAAAGTTTTGAAGCAAACGTCAAATTTTGCACGAAGTAGAAAGTGTCCATACTATTACGACCGGTAGTGTACGTCGTGACAGGACTGATTTCTGTTTAATCTTGCAAATAACAACACAGAGGTAGCTGAATTATTGAATTGTTTTGATTTTGCAGATGTTCCAATACATTTTATATCCCAGAACTGAGACTATATTAGAATGTCAAATACGTAGAAATTGCAACACCATGATTCGTTATGCGATCGTTTCCATTTCTCTCTATAGAGTTATTCAGCGAATTAAGAAAAATATTCCAAGATGTTTGGCTTTTTTATGGCTCATTTTAATCCATTATGTTAGTGATGATCATAAATATAACAGAGTATTCCAAAATATAAAGGCATTGATTAATGAGAGATTTGCATAATTTTATCGACGCTTCAGACGTTGTCGAACAATAAAGACATCAGTACCATAAGGACCTGTAAAATAACCTGAAAATAACTGTGCATTTCTATATTCATACGGAAAAAGCACCTACTATTGTGTTTACAATAAACAAATACGTAAAACAAGTTTCGTTGGACTATATATTGTGTTACTTACAAGTAGTTCGGTACAAGTACGGTTGTTGTCAAAAATGTTGTACAATCATGAGTATAGTCACGGAAATTTATAAAAATTATATAAAAATTACATGTTACTTGTAGTTTTGGGTCATATTAACACTATTTAAACTAAAACTTATCTACTGCAGAATTACAGTGTAAATAGAACGTGAATTTACAGTGATTTTTCTTAAATTTATATTAAACGTTCCCGTATTAAGTTCGAAAACATTGTAATTTTAACATTTAAGAATATTCGAAAATGACTCCCTTTTAACGTTACAAGTAGGATATATATTTTTTTACTCTTATAATCTTTTGTTTATACACTCAATTTAGGAGAAAAGAAATTTTACATAGGCACAAATAAAATCTATACTTTTCTTAACATTATTTCAGTTAGAATAGACGTGAAAGTTTTCGATTTATGTTAAGCAATTACGTGAGCACCTCTATGAGAATTACCCTAAAACATGTAACTACGCTTCATTAGAAGATGCACTGGAAAAATTATGGCTTAACTTTTCCGCGATCCTCGAGTTCGATACTTATTTCGAATGGCCGATTCGTCGCGATTGATCACGCGAAATCATCTGTATTTGAATCGGTTCCAAAGAATATGTAATAGTAGCGAAATAACAGTACATAGAAGTATAATACCTTTTGCGATAACAATGGATAATACGATGTCTTTTCTTCTCGTTCTAATTAGACTACCGTTTACATAAAAGCATTACGTAACGATGTCTTGTTGAACTGGGAAACCGATGAATACAGAAGGCATCCCGGTTGTGAGAAAAAAAACGAGTAATAAAATGTGTTGCTCATTAGGTTGGCGTTTGGATTTGACCTGCATTTTTTCTTCTATTTTTCTTTTCGCGTTCTGAAAGTAATTGAAGTGATATTGCAATGAGATATCTTTTACAATAGATACTATTTTCGCTAGGTATAAGTCGATGAAAACAATTGCAATTCGATTGCGTGAAAACTAGGATTCCTTTCAACGATGGTTATGCATCGCTTTATTCTATTAAATTTAATTACAAATTTAAGGTGGAAAAGAATATATGCTTCACTTGTTTGAGCGTTTCCGAGCTTTTTGGTTTTTTAATAATGGTAATTGACAATTAACAAGTCCATAAGACAAAGTCCAACAGATAATGAATGAGTCTGTTCATAAGGTTTAACTCATTCTCTTCAGAGGAAAGCGTTTAGTATCTGATGAGGGAAATATTATATTATTTGTGTTTATCATTTATCATTGACTCACAGGTATTGCAGTAAACTCCACACCACACGAATTAATAACACTAGCCAACAAATAGAATTCTTTTTCTGCTGACTAAGATCTGACACTTGTTTTAAACTAATATAGGTACGCTAATGCCATTTTCCTATTACGTCATTTCCTATGTTGGGGTTGATTTACCTGCTCTATTCTTTACGGAGGTTTAGGTTTTGTATGCTTGCGTGTTCTTTGTTAGTATTCCCTCCCGTTGGCACAACCAATCGGTGAAATAAATTATAAAACGAATAGACAAAGATAATTTTGATTCAACCACAGTGATACAATTTGTTTATAAATATAAGATTTATGTCTGATAGGACTTGCTGCTTGTTCTTGATTATTGTAGGTTATGTGCCCACGTGTTTACTTGTTCGATGTACACACAACACTATTAATATCCGAACAGTATATTGCACACGAGTGTGAAAGTATCTGAACATCCTGTTTGCCGAAATTTGGTTTTATCAAACAATGTGTTAAAGCTCTAGATTTGCAAGGGAACTGTTTCAAGTACATATGTCGAAAGCTTCCACGACTAAGTTACGAAAAAATGAAAGCCGGAGTACTAGATGGACCTCAAATTAGAACTTTAATGACAGATCCAAATTTCATCAATTCTATGAACGAAGTTGGCAAAGAAGCCTGAACTTCATGAAATTAATTATAGGTTAGGTTGTAACATGAACATAAAGCTTCAATTCTCTTCATCTTGATAGTTTTCCAAAAAATTAGACTGTATGCAATGAATAATGCGAGAGATTTCATCAAAATAAAAACCATGGAAACTCGGTACCGGGCAAAATGGAATTCTCATATGATGGCCGATTACTATTGGGGTATTCAAAGGGACTGCCAAACTAAAATACATAGCAGAATGTGTAGCAAACGGTTGTTCTTTGTGTCTTTACAAGTACCCTCGTAATTCTTTAATGATTATTAAAATAAATGCTTGGGAACGCATGGACTCCCACTGTCGGTAACACTGTATTCCTAATAAATTATTAATTTGTGTGGTGTGGAGTTTACTGCGATACCAGTGAATTAACCAGGACTAAAGTTCACTAAAAAAATGACTCTCATAATTTGGTTTATAAATTACGTAAAGACGGAGTATCGGTGGACCATTATTCTTATCATTAGTAGTCCAAATTTCCACCTAAAAATGCAAACTGGCTTATTTCAGTCAGAGATCAACGCTTAAAAAGATCATTGAGGTGCAACAATAACACCTATACGAGCACATTTGTCATAATCACATAGTACTATAGTATACATTAGCAGGTCTCAAGCCATCGAGAGATAGAGCGAACTAAAAGACTGACAAGCTGGCTAAGGGAGTAGTGAATAACACATGGGCTGAAAAGTCCCGGGCCTAACAAAGAAAACACGTTTTTTTGGTTCAAAATTAGCTTTATTCATCAACGTAATCTCCATCAAGAGCAACGCAATCATCCAGCGCCGCTCTAACATTTCAATACCACTTTTGTAGAACGATTTATCTTTTGCCTCAGTTTCAGCGATAACCTCTTCATTCGTGCGAAATTTCTTACCGGCGAACATTTTTTTGAGGTCTGCGAACAGCCAGTAGTCGCTGGGAGCCAAATCTGGCGAATACGGTGGATGTGGGAGCAATTCGAAGTTCAATTCATATAGTTTTGCCATTGTTTTGATTGACTTGTCTTGATGACACAAAAGTTTTTTTCTTTGCCATATGTGGTCGTTTCTTTGCAATTTCGGCCTTCAAACGCTCCAATAACGCTATATAATATTCACTGTTGATGGTATTTCCTTTCTTAAGATAGTCGATGAATATTACACCACGCACATCCCAAAATACCGAGGCCATAACCTTTCCAGCCGATTGTTGTGCTTTCGGGCGCTTTGGACGAGGTTCACCAATTGCTGTCTACTCAGATGACGATCGTTTTGATTCCGGAGTGAAGTGAGGGATCCATGTTTCATCCATTGTCACATGACGCAAAAATTCCGGTTTGTTACGTTTAAACATGGCCAAACACTGCTCAGAATCATCAACACGTTCTTGTTTTTGGTCAACAGTGATAGTCAAATGCTCATGTAATATAAAGCCAATGATATCTTTACGATGTCAGCTAACTGACGCAACTTCACTTTTCGATTATTCAAAACCATTTTGTGGATTTTTTTGATGTTTTCTGGTGTTACCGCCTCATTTGGACGTCCACTGCGTTCTGCATCATCGGTGTCTCTACGACCACGTTTGACGTCAGGAAACCAACGTTTTATTGTTGTTTTTGATGAAGCGGAGTCCCCATAACGCTTATCAAGCCATTGCTTCGCTTGAACGGTATTTTTTCCCATCAAGAACCAGTGTAAAATTAAAACACGAAATTGTTTTTGATCCATTGTTTTGAAAATAACAAAAGTAGCGTGACTCTTAGCACAATAACTCACAAGCTAATGAATAGAATATCATGAAATTTTAACAGCTGTCTTTTGAAGGTTTGTACTAACTGAGAGAAAGGTGACTGCAATAAAACTAGCGTCATCTATGTGTTAGGCCCGGGACTTTTCAGCCCATGTGTTATGCTTTGTATTGTGCCAGAACCTTGTTGTTTCTATTGATAGTGTCAGGAACATCGAGAAATGGCAGAACAGATATTATATGCTTGTGTTACCACATGATATATCTAACATCTGAAATTCTTAAACCTGTTAAAGACACTCTTACAGCAGATCTCTTTCAGATCACCGTTGCAATAATAATAACAGTATTATCGAATTCATAAGACAAAGTCCAATTGATAATGAGTGATGTTATTTTATAAGGTATAAGTCATCCTCTTTAGAAAAAACTATTTAGTATCTTATAAGAGAAGTACTGTATATCACTTATCAGTAACTATTCAAATATTCCAAATAAGAAGTCTAACGCATACTCTACATTAACTTTTGCAATCTAGCATGAATTAGAAAGAAATGAAACAAATGAAGTGAGACGTTAGGCTTAGCGGAGCCCTTTTCAGTTTTAACACATTTCCACCAATGATGTTGAATTGACATTTTTTAATTTATGCATGTTACGGGTTTTCTTTTTCATACTTCGCTCACATCGCCGTAACTTTCAAATTAAACATTGGAAATGATTCAAACTTCACCTGCTACCATAAAGTAATTGAAGTAAAATATACCTCTGTCAGATCGTTCTCATACAGGGTGGAGCATAAATATCTCACACATTTTCTTTTAGGTATCCCCAAATGAAAAAGTCATCAAAACTCCAGGTTCCCCTTTAAACCGATCAACCGCCTAGGAAACATTTCCCTCACCACTTTGAATGAACGCCGCGGTGTGTGAGCTGTGGTGCCACCCACACATTTTCTGTATTCACATCGTCTAATTTGATGCACAGAAAGGTTTCCAAAATTTCAACGTACAAAACAGCAGTTACAGTTACTTTTTTTCACTACCTTTCTCAAAAAAGTACGCACCAATCATACCCTGTAACTTTTTCCTTTGGGAGTACCTAAAGGAAAAGTTTCTCAACGTCATTCTTTGTCTCTTTGGATGTGGAGGATTTGAAGGAAAGTAAATTGACGATATTTCGCCTCAACTAACGAGGAGAGTGATGGTAAAGTTCCGGGAACGTATTGATAACGACGGCCGCCATTTGCCTGATATAATTTTTAAAACACACTAAAAGAACTATATTGTATGTTCTTTCCAAAAATATATTCAGTTCTTTTCTAGTAAAATTTCTACATTATTTATACTTCCGCCACCCTGTATAAGTAGGTTTAAACACACAAACATATTAGTTTGTTCCGATTCCATAATCAAAGTGTTACATAGACACAACATCTAACAGTTTTTCTTTCCTTTAAGTTCGTGTTAGATCCGTCAATTGCGCATAACCTTTGTCTAGGTTCCCATACGCTACGTAGCATGAGAAAACACCTGCATGTTATTAGGAAGACAACGGGTTCAATCTACGTTTACGTACGTGCCCTGTTGCTATTCTCACGTCACGTTTGAACTCGTTGCTGTCGCCAAAAAATGACAAATTGCAGTTGCAAGATTTACGTTTGCACATTCTACGCTACTAAGTACATGGTACGTTGAGAATTTGTTCTAAAATGTGGTAATATCTCGAATGAATCTAATGATGGAATAAGAAAGACGTAGTACTACTTATTATTGTAAATTATTAGGCGATTAGATTAACTTGAAAAGTTGAATTTGTTGCTGATTATGGGTTAAAATCAAGATGACAGCTTAATTGGTATTAATGGAAGCTTTCTTTCAAATCTTCTTGTAAAAACAGGATGCGGCAAAATATAACGTTGCAAACATTATTCACGACGATGTTCTCGATAAAACAGATATTCAAGATGCCCTCCGTTCAGTTCGCGAAGGTTCATAAACATGTCAGTGAATACAGGTTATTGCATAGTACGAAAGGAATCTTGCATTTTAATCTGCAATTCCGGAATGTCAGACGATGGATCGGTACCGAAAACAGCCTCCTTCAGCATTCCCCATATGTACGCATCAGGTGGTGTTAGGTCTGGTGAGTGCGATGGATATGGGAAATCAGTACCACGCGAAATAAGGCGATTCCCAAAATGATTGTGCAGCATTCGAGGAGACTCCACGTTAACCGTGATTTAAAACACGCCGGTGATTCGTATTGGTTGTGACGGTCACTGGGCGACCTGAGTGACCTTTACGTTGGCAAAACACACTTCCCGTACAACGAAACTTGGCCAACGGCATTGCTCGGAGCCTGTTTCATAAACTTAAGGCCTAAATGGGTCGGCAACTTCTTTAAAGCTTGGACCGTTTTCGCACCCTTTTCCGTATGACCAAAAATAGTGCTCCACGATAAAAACTTTTTCAGCATCAGTGGGAACCATCTTGAACCAACTAACAATGAAAAGACATTCACATACTTTGTAACCACCTTCAGAAACCACTCGGTACGACATACACATTTCAGTACTGTTTATTTTGCCGCATACCGTACTTTACTAGAGACATGTTCGAATACCTCTTAAACTTTTCCATCCTTTTTCTTTTAGACATCTCCATATAATTATCATAAATTTTCTCTGAAAATCCTAAAATTCAAACGATAAAATTTACGATTCCGTGATCTTGTTACAAGTTCCCTTTTCCCTATATCTCCTCTAATATATATTCAAGACTCTCATCTGATGTGCTTTTCGAAGATACGTGCTTCTGAATTTATTAGATTTGTTTTTGTGTGGAATTATTTATGGGCAAGCTGCCCAAAACGAAAAAGAAAAATTTGTACAGCCTATACTTTTGTCGTATTATTTTTATTTCCTGAATAGCTAACCACCAGGATCACACAGTCCTAGTAACAACGCAGGAAAATTGCTTACAGATTACTATATACAGCGTAGGGCCAAATTAAAATAAATACGTAACTGAATTTTTAAGGCATTGATATTGCTCTGCTGATATACCAGGTGTACAAATATGAAATGCGAATATCAGACAACAGAACTACACCAATGCAGTTTGAGCTGTAAATATTTGATACTGCGCCGTTTTATTGTGACATCAACAAGTGTCAGATACGCGCGCGTGGATACATTGGTAAAATGTGTGCATAGTGTTGTGTTCAGTATGTCCAAATTTATACCGAAAAAAGAGCATTCGCGGACAGTATTCATTTTTTGTTTTCATTTGAAGAAAACTGCCGCTGAATCATACCGATTACTTCCAGAAGCTTACGTTGAACATGCTCCATCGCAAGATACGTGGGAATGTTGGTCTCGGCGTTTCAAAAGTGGCGACTTCGATGCTGCAGACAAGGAACGTGGAAAACCGCTGGAAAAACACGAAGACGTAGAATTCCAAACATTGTTGGGCGAAGATGATTTGCAAACACAACGACAACTCGCCAGGCAATTGAGCGTTAGTTACCAAGCTGTTTCCAATCGGCTACGAGAAATGGGAAAGATTCAGAAGACTGGTAGGTGGATACCGTATGAGTTGAATGACAGACAAATGAAAAAGCGCAAAAACACATGTGGTATTTTGCTCGCTCGGTACAAAAGGAAATCGTTTATCCATCGTATAGTTACAGGGGATGAAAAGTGGATTTATTTTGAAAATCTCAAGCGGAAAAAAATTATGGGTAGATTCTAAGGGCACCATCCACATCGACCGCAAAACCGAATCGTTTTGGTAGAAAGACAATGCTCTATGCTTGGTGGGGCCAGAGGGACGTGGTCTATTATGAGCTGTTAAAACTTAGGCAAACGGTTAAAACGTTACTAACAATAATTGATCGATTTGAACCATTCGCTGCTTGAAGAAACAGCCAGAATATCGGAAGAGGTAACGTGAAGTCACTTTTCTTCTGACAATGCTCGCGAGACGTTGGAAGCACTCAGCTGAGAAGTTCTACCACATGCGGCTTACCCACCAGACTTGTCCCCTTCCGATTATCTCTTGTTCGCATCGGTGGGTCACGAATTTGCCGAGCAGCGGTTTGGTTCGTACGAAGATGTGAAAAAATGTCTCGATGAATGGTTCGTAATAAAACTGGAAAATTTTTACTGGCATGGTTTTCACAAATTGCCCGAAAGATGGGGAAAATGTTTAACGAGAGATGGAGCATATTTCGAAACAAGCACTTGCTATCATTCTTCCGAATTTAACATGCTTTTTAGAAGAAAAAAAATTCGCATTTCGTAGTTGTACACCTGGTGAAATATGAAGAGGTTCCTAGTGAAATAGATCGGCGAGTTTATATCAGTTTGAGATGATGAAATTTTACAAATTATTGAGTAATTTATATAGAAAAAGTGCATTTGAGAAGTGAAGAAATTTTAGTTCTAAAGCACTAGCATATAAATAGAAGTACGTTCTACTCTTTTGGCGCGTATTGTATTTACTTCGCCTTAGAAAGAAAAATTCTTCATTCGGATAATCGTTACATTATCGGGTCACTTTAATTTGACTACTAATTCCAATGGAAATTATCGTTCCATAATAGTTGGTCGCGATGAAAGTCCGATGATTCTAGATACCATATAAATAAGGATTTATATTGTGTAGGAGTGTGACTCAGCCACTTTCTTCGTCCCGAATGCGTACAATTGTGATATCATCCGTTTCGACAAACGATTTCTGTTTCTGTCGTTTTCTCGTTTTCGATGTAAATCGATGATGTTTTATCAATGAATTGGCCTATTTTACGTATGCTGGTATTGCGTGAAGACAATACACAGTCTTGGATAAGGAAATTTTGGGGGAAAGGGGTAAATATAAAAATAAGTTTTCGATATTATAATTGATCTAGAAAGATTCGCATTAATATTTATACAAAATAAAATGTTTCTTTACGTTAAAGAACAATTAGAAATCACACATGGCCAAATCAGGCGAATAAGGTGGATATTCATTGACTTACATTATTTTTTTTGTTTTTAATCCTATGTCCTTTATACCTTGCGGTGTCGGACTATTTATTTCTTATTTTTATCTTCCACAGGTTCCTGTTTTAAGCCAGTTGTTTGGTTTCAATCCATCCCATACTTCTCTTTTCCAATGTTCTATACACCTGCTCCTTCCAGGTGTTTCGGGGTCTACCTATGCTGTTTTTGCCCTCTGTTTTGGCTTCAAATATCCTCTTTGTGACTCGATCTTCTTCCATTATGTGTATATGTCCAAGCCATCCCAGTTGTCTCTCTTCTATGACCACTTCTACTGGTTTGATACCCAGACTATTAGTGATTGTCGTGTTTCTGATTCTGTCTCTACTAGTTACTCCTTCTATTCTTCTTAGGAATCTCATTTCCATGGCCGTAACTCTGCTTTTGCTTCTATTCGTGGTTATCCATGACTCACTACCATATGTTAATGTTGGTCTGACTACTCTTTTATACACCTCTGTCTTTATTTCTTTTTTATATTTCTTTTTTATCCAGAAACGAATTTCTCAATATGTTATATATTTTTGCGGATTTCTCTATCCTCTCATTTACCTCTTTCTCTATTCTCCCATTGTCTTCCATGATTGTTTCTAAGTAGTTGTAACTTTTAACTTGTTCTGATGCTTTTTCCCCGATTTTGATGCTATGTTTTCTTTCTTCTGCTGCTATTATCATTGTGTTTGTTTTCCTCGTGTTTATCTCCATGTTTATCTTTATTAGTTCTTTTTGGTATATCTCCAAGTTTTGCTGTAATGTCTCTTCCGAGTGTGCTATCAGTACCATATCATCTGCAAGCATTAGTTCCTGTACGTTAATTGCATTCATTTTCCACTTTCCTACTTTCATATTTTTTCCTTTTTGTTTAGCTTTTTTAACAGCATCGTCTATTAATATAGAGAATAACAATTGGCTGAATACGCATCCCTGTTTTAATCCAATTTGCGATTCGAATTCAGCTGATTCTGCACTGGAAGTTCTCACCTTATTCTTATTGCTTTTATACAATGCCTTAATCATCTCTATCATTCCTTTCTCTAAACCTCTCCTTTCCAAGCTCTGCCATACATCTTCTCTTCTTACCCCATCAAAAGCTCTTTTAAGATCTATAAAACATATATGTATTTCCTTTCCTTTCCCTATTAGTTTTTCTCCTAATTGTCTAATTACAAATATTAAATCCTGGGTGCTTCTTCTCTTTCTAAATCCATGTTGAGTATCTTCTAGTGTTGTTTCCAGTTTCTCTCGGAGTCTTTTTTCTAGTATTCTTGTCAATACTTTTCCTGGGATGCTAGTTAATGTTATTCCTCAATAGTTCGAGCATTCCTTAGAGTCTTCCTTTTTGTATATGGGCATAATTATTCCCATATCCCATTCCTTAGGTATTTCTTTTTTTATTATAATGTTCTTACATTATTTTCACGTTAATATTCAACTGTCTGTTGTGCATTATGTGACAATGCATTGTCGTATTGCAACATTAACCCGCGAATGTTGACTGACTCAAGGACTGCATGTAAACATTTTGTAGTGTAACAATTTGCTGTGATTGTACGTTGATTTTTCAGCTAGATTACTTTTACTAATCCTGTACTACGAAAGAAAACTGCGTCCATAACTTTCTTGGCAGCCCTTCAACCATTAAGCGTGTGTGGTACTCATCAAGTAACATTTTTTTTCATCCGAAGATGATCATGTAAAATTGAATTTGCTGTTGCGGATCCAATACCAAGAATTGCCTCAATGGCTTGATAGACGTGTTGCAATCGTTCAAGACTTTGTTGTTCACTTAAACCGGCCTTAAAATCGTAGTAGGCCATTGCGTCCACTTGTTATCGTATGTACCACGTTTGCTCTATGACAGCAGCAACTTAACTGACAGTCATAGCTTACTACTTAAGGATAATGGTATTTAGAAATGCAATACTGCCAGCTCTAACTGTTCTAGTTTCGTGGCATTTCAAAATATATAGCGTCATCCTCGTATCTGTTCCAATTAGTTAGACAAAATATTTGTAATCATCGATGTTCTTACAACAGACACGTCTGAAAGGAGAGAGATGAGATCTGCAGTAATAGGGAAACATTAGAAGACCTAAAAATAGTTTCGTCTCAACTCCCTTCTCTCATTCACAGAACGTATGAGGTAGGCTGCCCCAATACACACAAGAAACAGAAGCATAAGGCACCTTGCTCGAATCCGAATGGGAACTATACAGACAGGTATATAATTCAAGTAGAGATATAGAGAACACAGTGAGCTCGGGCATCTTCAGAAAGAAGCTTCAGAGTTAACGTTAAGTACTCATTTTATAGTCTGCGCAATTTCTATAATCAAGGAACAAACACCTTAAAATGGAAAGCGAAGCGAAAACTTACAAATCAACAGTAAGGCCCGTAATAGGCTTCTGAAATAAGACCGGAAGCATTCATAGAAAAAACCTACTTGACAGAATCAGACGTGAAGACCTACGACAAGAAAGGAAAATATAAGACGTGGGAAATTGGATAAGAAAACAAAGAAAACGTTGGAACACGCACGTAAGCAGGATGAGCCGAAAAGGCATAGGAAGAAAACAGGCAGTAACCTATCTACCACGTGTAGAAAGGAAGAAGAATAAGAAAGACCAGTGCCACAAAGTGGAACGAAATTATAAATCGAAAGAGATACCAGGTCTAGCAAGGTAGAATATTTCTAACCATGACAATTGGATGCATTTAAATCTGTCTTAATTACGTTGAATTCATTAAATTATGACTACAGATTTTCATTAACTTCCACTACTCACTGCGTTTATAATACACTCAAACCAATATTTTTCTTCAAATTTAATTTCAGAATAAAGACCTTATTGTTTGGTATGTTATCAGAAGCCTTTACACCATTTGATAAGTTGAATAAATATTCTAAAACCAATGATCAGTTGATGTTGGAAGTAAGCAAACTATACGAATCACTTTTATTAAAGCAAAAAGCCCATGCTAATACACATATAATCGAATATCCTAAACAGGAACACCTTGTCACTCGCTAATCAACACCTCCAATTCCAGCGACAGATAAATGATGATAGACATCCTCCTATCGGACGTACTACGCAAACTAATTATGAAAAACGACAACTGCTTTTCATTATATGACTTATCTGTAGTATAAATCAGGTTCTAGTAGGGTTCTATCGTTGGCGCGTTAGTTCTACTAATTAGACACAACGCGATACAGTTAGGAGCTCATTAGCATCGACGTATTAAGTGCTCGGTTTACTACATCGTATAACTGTCGCTTTAGTTTTTGAAACTGGTCAGATTGGAGCGATCTATGAGGCCGTACCTGCCGCCGCATTTGCATTTTGAGAGATCTGGTTTAACGGACGAGATATGGTCAGCAATTTGTTGGGATAGGCGATAATTGAAGGCATTAAGTAATGGATTTAATGGAATAAGTTCTGTCGTCGATTAATGCACGTGTTGCAGTCTATTAGAAGTGAATTAATTTCTAATTTACGCCGGTTGGAGAAAGAGAGGGAGGGAGAAATACGTAATTGAAATTTATATTTTCTAATAATAATAATTTATTAAAGCACAAATCCAAAGCTAATCTCGTAGTACATAAACGCGCATCGTAATGCATCAAGAATACCTGGATGTCTCACTTTGAACGGCTCCACTGTTGATGATCCCAGCAACATTGTACAGACCTTCGCAGATGAATCCTCTAGAGTGTTTGTGTCTGGTTCACAAGCATTACTGGGGCCCCAATCTCTTGATAGGGATCTCATTAGTGGCAATTCTTTGATTGGATCTTTTATAGCACATGATATCTTAAAAGCATCTAAGAAGTTAAAATCTAATTTTACTCCTGGTCATGACGGTCTCCCCGCATTTTTTGCACGTGATGGTTGTGTAGTACTATGTGAACCTCTAGCTAGAATATTTAACTTGGCCGTAAGTTCTTCTACCTTTCCTGACGCTTGGAAGATTAGCAGAATTACACCCGTGTTTAAGAAAGGTAATCGTTCAGACTTCCAAAATTATAGACCAATAAATATTTTATCCAACTTTGCAAAAATTTATGAATATCTTCTGTCTCACAGAATTTACGTTAGTGTCAAGCCTTACTTATCTTCGCGACAACATGGTTTCATTCCAGGAAGGTCTACTGCAACCAACATTGCTGAGTTAGAACAGCATATTGCCGAATCAATGGAACGACATCAACAAGTAGATGTATTATACACCGATTTTAGTAAAGCATTTGACACTATCAATCATTCCCTTATGGTATCCAAGCTGAGTAGCTTTGGTTTTCCGCCAAGTGTAACACAATTGATCCGCTCGTATTTAACTGATCGTTCATGCTATGTTCACTACAATAGACGTACATCCTTAACATTTTCTGCTTCCTCTGGTGTGTGCCAGGGATCCAATTTGGGTCCCCTTTTGTGTAATATTTATTTGGATGATCTCCTATAGAGGCTGGACTGCAATGTACTGGCTTACCCGGACGATCTTAAGATCTACAATACCATAACCTCCCCGGCAGATTGTCTGTTTCTCCAGAACAGTCTGAATACTATTGTTAGATGGTGTACACAGAATGGAATTCATTTGAATCTGGTTAAGTGTGCTGTTGTAAGCTACTCTAGATGTCATAGACTCTACAATTTTCATTATGCTGTGAGTGAGGTTATTGTTCTTAGGCACTGGTCTGTGATGGACCTGGGCGTGCTGTTTGATGCAAATTTGTCATTTGCAGACCACATATTATTCGTACGAAATTCTGCGATGAAATACTTAGGATTTCTCATACGATCCTGCAGATCATTCAATAATCCTGCCTCGCTAAAAGCATTATACTATTCGCTTGTCCGTACTGGGTTGGAGTATGCCTCCATAATTTGGTATCCTGACTATCTCCATCTGCAAGTATTACTTGAAAGAGTGCAAAAACGATTTTTGAAATACCTGTCCTTCAAAATTGATGGCACTTACCTCGGACGCGATGTTGATTATGCTGGTCTGCTTACGAGACACGGCTTTGTATCGTTATCGGAACGAAGGAAGGAATTTAGCAGCCAATTTCTACTTAAACTGATTAATCACGCTATTGACGCTCCATCCCTTCTCTCCAAAATTAATTTTGTGGTACCTCAGTACGATACCAGGTCCATCCCCTAATTTTAAGGTCCCGTCATACAAAACTAATGTTCTGGTTAAAGCACCCATTACGCATATGATTAGAAATGCCAATGAATTACTTGATGATTCTTTTTGTTGAAGTGTCTATATGGATTTACATTGTCGTCCTATTTTGTTCTTGCATTCTGGTGTCACCGAGCTATTATTATGTTTATGATACAGTTATATCATTTTCGATTAATTTTAATTCATTACTGCCCTGTATATTATTACTACATATATATGCTAGATTACATTATTCTCGCATTGTCCTGTAAATGGAATTATTTTCTGGTGGGCAATAAATATATTATTATTATTATTATTATTATTATTATTATTATTATTATTATTATTATTATTATTATTATTATTATTATTATTATTAATATTATTATTATTATTATCATTATTATCATTATTATCATTATTATTATTATTATTATTATTATTATTATTATTATTATCATCATTATTATCATTATTATTATTATTATTATTATTATTATTATTATTATTATTATTATTATTATTATTATTATTATTATTATTATTATTATTATTATTATTATTATTATTATTATATATATTATAGTGGACCAAATAATGCAAGATAATATATATAATGTATTACCTACAACGTACAGCCACAGCAATCCGGTACACCACAAAATATTTACCTGCTGTTCTTAAGTCAGTCAACATTCATGGGTTAATGTTAAATCATGACAATGTATCATCACACAGTTCACAGCAGAAAGTTAAATTTTTACGTGAAGATAATGTAAATACAATTGAAACACCTTCTAGAAACATCTTTCTCTACATCAAATCCGGGCCTGATATTGACGTCCTTTGAATGCAGCGGATGGCTCCATACCATCAACCGCAGACACGAAGAGACACGGTTTAGCGTGTATAGTCGGGCAAGACTCCACTGACATATTCACCTATATTATCGGCTTCTGAGTATCGGTTTCTCGAAACTGCATACGTATGTATACGTGCATATTGTGTACGTTGGACCTACATGTGGCAGGTGTATATGTGTTCGTAATACATGAATCAATGTTGTCGCATCGAGTTCTTTTCAAATAAACGCCGGGTGGTTAAGCCTTGAACAGTGGACGTGCTGCATGCGTCGCAAGTATTAAACAGTCGTTAGGAACTTATGCTTCTTTGTTGAAAGCCAAACTTTGAACATGTATATACACAGTCGATGTAAAAGAAGTACAATATTTTCTTAAAGTCCCCATGGATAACTTGGATTGGATTGGTGGAATTAGTAATTGAAATTGTCAGTATTGGTCATCAAAAATTTACGTGTGCTGTATGCAAAACAAATTTAATGTTCCTAAAAACTTGTATATATATTCAGAATTTTTCGGAACAAATATTATCAAACCTAGTATTTTTATAAATGGCAATTTAAACGGCAATATCTGCTTGGATTTATTCCAGCGATACGAAGCTTAGAAATCAATAACGTTCCATCCCAGTGTAGAGCAAAATTTAGTTCAATAATGATTGAAAACTATTTTTAGTTTTATACAAGACTTATTTACATAAAAGTTAATAATATTTTTATTATACAGTAGGCGCTCAACCCCCAGTGTTGAACAAAATTTAATTCAGTAATGATTGAGAACTATTTTCAGTTTTGTACAAGTAAGAGTTATTTACATAAAAAATAATGATATTTCTATTATACAGTAGATGCTCAATAGTGTGAACAAAATGAAGCGCTTACTTATTTATAATTGCACATTTTTTTCTTTAATTTGAAAAAAATATGTACAGAGTGGCGCAGGGGAACGGGAAATTTTGAACGTTACACTTGTCGGCACTGTAGAGCCGGTAGTTGTTCGTAACGTCGCACAATTGTTGTGAACGCATTGCCATTTAGCAATCATGGATCGTTGACTGGTGCGGAACGTGCAGTAGCTGTGAGAGCGTTTTATAAAAATGGTGATGGTGCGATTGCCGCGCAGAGAATATTTCGACAGCATTACCAGCTTGGACGTCATGGACGTGTCCCATCTGCGCATGCGATTACAACGTGGGTGCGTAATTTTGAAGAAACAGGATCTGTCTTGAAAAAGAAAGCTCCAGGTGGCATTCGAACGGTACGTACCCCAGAGAACATTGAGGCTGTTAGAGCTGCAATCGAGAGAAGTCCTCGCCGCTACGTTCGACAGCATGCATCTACGCTAGGGATTAAGCGACGAAGCTTACAAAGAATACTGCACGAATGACATTTCCATCCGTATAAGTTGCAGATTGTGAGAATGAACGAGACCCAGCGTCACGTATGGAGTTTAGTAGGCAGATATTGGCTAAAATTAACGAGGACGTTGGTAATATACGGATATCAGACGAAGCCCATTTCCACCTGAACGGTTTCGTAAACAAACAGAATTTTCGATATTGGGCCCAGGACAATCCTTGTGAGTTACACCAGCGACCACTACATAGCGACAAGATCACAATATGGTGTGCTGTATCATGTCATGGTGTTATCGGCCCTTATTTTTTTGCACGTGATGATGGTAGTGCAGCGATAGTAACATCCGCTCGATATGTTGAAATGCTTCAAACAGTCTTTACACCGAGACTGTACGAGCTTAATCTTAACATGGAAAACATGTGATTTCAGCAGAACGGAGCCACGTCACACACTGCTCGACATTCGATCGCAGCAGTTCGTCAATTGTTTGGATAACATTGGGCTGAGAGGGTTACCCATTATCACGCCATCATTACAGATGTATATCTTGTTAAATTCAAAGTAATTTTGTTCTAAACAGATTTTAAGGGAATTCATAATCTCTTTATTTTTATAACATTAATATGTTTCATCTCCAAAAGCTTTTGAACCAAGTTAATAGTATCATCTATTGGGATACCTGGAAATAACGTGTGACGTGGATAGAAATTAATATCGCGTTATTTGGTAGTTTTATGTTCTCTATTTTTTTTTAACTAAGTCTAGTAAATTTTGTATCCTGAATTTGACTGAAAATTACGTATTCTCTTTAATAATCTCTAGATTTTTTTTAGATAGTTTATAGGTGGGAGCTGACATAAACGAAACAACTGATCTGATAGGATTATCCTATTTGTATATCTTTACTAAAGACTACAGTTTTGGAATTTAGTCTCATCTCTTTCATTAAATAAGCTTTTACAACTTTTGATTTAATTTTTAGCTAATGTTTGAAATTTACCTGTAGGATCCTATTTCAACACTTTATACTTTATAGGCTCTAAAAATTCCAATGTCTTTTTATTTTAATATAACTATTTTGTTTTAGTGCTATTACTATATTTCCTTTATCTGCTTTTGTGAAAATCGTTCCAATTTCTCGATTACGTTTATAAAATTTAGAATGTTCTTGTTTTAAAATGTTTGCTATTAAGAATTTTTTATCTGTATTATCTAAGATTTGGGGGGTTATATTCATATGTAAATTGTATTTAAAACCTTTTTCTAAAAGATTTTGTTCCGGTTTTGGAAATTCATTCAACTGAACTGAAAGGTTTCTAAATCAATCTCTGGATCGAAATCATTAAACTTATCTTCAATAAACGAACTATTTCCGGAATTAGACCGTCATGATGCCATATATATATATATATGTATATATAGAACTGAAATGAAATAAGAAGAGAAAGGAAAATAAGAAGAAAAAAAGATAAAAAGAAGAAGAATGAAAAAAGGGAGGGCGCGAAATAGAAAGAAAGGTGAAGAGTAAGAGAAGGAAAGGAGGACAGGGAAGGGGGGAGGGGGGAGAACGAGAGAAAAAAAAGAGAAAGATCTCATTTCTTCATCTCTTTTGTTCTCTTCGTTTTTTCTCTCGCCCACCCCCCCCCTCCTGTCTTTCTTTCCCTTTCTTATTCTTTTCACCTTTGTTTCTATTTCACGCACCCCCTCCTCTTTTCATTCTTCTTCTTTTTATCTCTTTTTCTTCTTATTTTTCTTTCTTCTATTACTCTTATTTCATATCGATATATATCGCATCATGACACGATCCAATTCCGAGAGTAGTTCGTTTATTACTAGCTATGGCCGTGGAAACCTAGATAATTACCGATAATATCACAATAGTATTTAGAAACCCCAGCAATGAGGGATTTTCTAATGAATACTAAGAAGACAAAATAAATAGGGACATTGCCGAGATTTCCAATAATTCTAAGATTTAAACATACTTAATGATGGTAATCCTACGAATACTTGAATGACGACTATTTGTCTACAATAATATTATACACCGTAAATATACATGAGGATGATATCCGATTAAATAGGAATACAATAATTGTTCAGTTTTGCCTGAACACGAGTGTTTTATTGTAACCATAGAGCGCAGAAGATAACAGAACTATCAAGGTTTCGCCGAGTGTAGTCTAGTGACTCTCCGAAGGAAATAAAACAAACTATTTACTGTTAAATATACCACTCACATTCATTTATGAATGTGATGTCATTAATCCCACACAACTCACAACGCTCACCTAACTTCCACAACTTCGAAAAGTGTATCAAACTTCTTCATTCGTTAACGACTCTGACATCACCGATATACATATACGTATATCTCGATAGCAACCAGTGACGATAGCTAACTGCCATTAGAGACGGAGATACCGTACAAAACAATTGATTTCTTCGATCTGCGGGCATCGAGCTGCCCCAGACAGTCGCAGAAATACGTACACATTAGGACGTTATCGTAACATATCTAGGTTTCTAGGCAGGAACAAGCACGCGTCTCAACCTACGATATATGGTCGCGCAGTGAGAGGCATCGGCGACTCACGCTTAACCTGCGAAAGACCGACGCGAAGTGTCTACGCAAAGAATGCTGTCAACCCGTTTCGTGTCGCGAATTTTAATCCGTTGAAGAATGATGGAGCGTTCTTCGTTTGGCGTCGGTTGGTCATTGGAAGAGTGTTTGTTACGGTATTATTGTTATTATTCAAGATGTAAGACGCGTATATGGTGCCAACGTGTACAGCTACGGTGATATAATTAAGAACGGTTTCTTTAGAAAAATGGTATCTTGTTTTGCCGCATTTTATTTAATGTACACTATTGTCTATATTAGTTCGGACACCTAAATAAATTTAAAAAAAGGAAACAAAATAAACATTCCGTTCATCGAAGAAACTCCCTTTTGCGCGAAGAACAGCTTTCGCAATCTAAAGCATTCGTTCCACTAGTTTTTCAAGTACTCTATTTCGAATAATAGTCTATTCTTCATGTAAAATGTTCCACAAGTGACCTTTGCACCCTCCTGTCCAATCCATCCTATAACAGAGCTCGATGGGGTTTAGACCAGCGCTTTACAGCGTCCATGTCATTATTTGTAAAGTGCCATTACCTTGTTCTTCATTTAAGACATTTTTATATATCACCGCATGAATACAAAATTTTCGTCGATTAGATGTTGCCCCGATGGTGTTGCATTTTCTTGTAGTATTTCTAAATAACCCTCTTTATTCAAAATACCACATCCTGCCTGCACATTTTAAATCCAAATGGTAGGAAGGAACAGTGAAAAGACGAGCTTCATATCCCGGGGTTTATCGGGATGGTTTCATAGAAAATGAACAACGCTAAACAAGGATACCTAACAACCAATCTATCTAAATTAGAGTTTAGAGAGATTAGAGTTTCATTAATTGATACCGCTATATGTAAGATTAGTATAGTCCAAGCTCTGGTATACTTTGTTAATGTTTATGTACCTCCCGATGTGTCATGCGATGATTTTGAATTGTTTTTAGACACTCTAGGTCTTGATCTAATGTATAAACACTTGGTTATAACTGGCGACTTCAACTGCCCTGATTTCGTCATAAGCAATAGCTCTGATCGTAAATATGTATCTTTGTTGTGTTTTATGAGTTTATTGAACTTACAACAGTATAATAACGTTGTAAATCATAATGGAAAACTATTGGACTTTTTGCTGACTAACTTAAGCTGTGATGCCCATGTAGTACACGATTCGGATCCATTGGTGGCTGAGGATGTTCATCATCTCGCTCTCAATATTACATTTAGGCTATGTTGGGAGTCTGTCACTAAACAGCTTCCATCAAACACAAACTTGAAATTTAATTTTCGCAAGGCGGCCTTGTACAGTGATATAGCTGAAACTGACTGGACTTTTTTGGAGAATCTTAATTGCCTTAACGAAGCAGTATCAGCTTTTTGTAATTGCTTAGACATTGTCATCCGTCGTTCTGTACCTTTGTCCAAACACCCTTCTCGAAGATACTCGCCTTGGTATAATTTCGAAATAATCAAGCTTCTTCAAATAAAGAATTATTACCTTCATAGGTGGAACAAGAGTGAGCGGGAGATTTACCACATTGAATTTAAGCGTTTGAGGAAATTAGTTAAAGACAAAATTAGAGTTGTATATGTGGAATATCAGACGGCGGCTGCAGAGGATATAGCACAAAATCCAAAGCTAATCTGGCGGTACATAAACGCGCGTGGTAATGCATCAAGAATACCTGGATGTCTCACTTTGAACGGCTCCACTGTTGATGATCCCAGCAACATTGTTCAGACCTTCGCAGATGAATTCTCTAGAGTGTTTGTGTCTGGTTCACAAGCATTACTGGGGCCCCAATCTCTTGATAGGAATCTCATTAGTGGCAATTCTTTGATTGGATCTTTTATAGCACATGATATCTTAAAAGCATCTAAGAAGTTAAAATCTAATTTTACTGCTGGTCATGACGGCTTCCCCGCATTTTTTGCACGTGATGGTTGTGTAGTACTATGTGAACCTCTAGCTAGAATATTTAACTTGGCCGTAAGTTCTTCTACCTTTCCTGACGCTTGGAAGATTAGCAGAATTACACCCGTGTTTAAGAAAGGTAATCGTTCAGACTTCCAAAATTATAAACCAAAAAAATATTTTATCCAACTTTGCAAAAATTTTTGAATATCTTCTGTCTCACAGAATTTACGTTAGTGTCAAGCCTTACTTATCTTCGCGACAACATGGTTTCATTCCAGGAAGGTCTACTGCAACCAACATTGCTGAGTTAGAACAGCATATTGCCGAATCCATGGAACGACGTCAACAAGTAGATGTATTATACACCGGTTTTAGTAAAACATTTGACACTATCAATCATTCCCTTATGGTATCTAAGCTGAGTAGCTTTGGTTTTCCGTCAAGTGTAACACAATTGATCCGCTCGTATTTAACTGATCGTTCATGCTATGTTCACTACAATGGATGTACATCCTTAAAATTTTCTGCTTCCTCTGGTGTGTGCCAGGGATCCAATTTGGGTCCCCTTTTGTTTAATATTTATTTGGATGATCTCCTATAGAGGCTGGACTGCAATGTACTGGCTTACGCGGACAATCTTAAGATCTACAATACCATAACCTCCCCGGCAGATTGTCTGTTTCCCCAGAACAGTCTGAATACTATTGTTAGATGGTGTACACAGAATGGAATTCATTTGAATCTGGATAAGTGTGCTGTTGTAAGCTACTCTAGATGTCATAGATTCTACAATTTTCATTATGCTGTGAGTCAGGCTAGTGTTCCTAGGCAGCCGTCTGTGATGGACCTGGGCTGCTGTTTGATGCAAATTTGTCGTTTGCAGACCACATATTTTCCGTACGAAATTTTGCGATGAAATCCTTAGGATTTCTCATACGATCCTGCAGATCATTCAATAATCCTGCCTAGCTAAAAGCATTATACTATTCGGTTGTCCGTACTGGGTTGGAGTATGCCTCCATAATTTGGTATCCTTACTATCTCAATCTGCAAATACTACTTGAAAGAGTGCAAAAACGATTTTTGAAATACCTGTCCTTCAAAATTGATGGCACTTACCCTGGACGCGATGTTGATTATGCTGGTCTGCTGATGAGACACGGCTTTGTATCGTTATCGGATCGAAGGCAGGAATTTAGCAGCCAATTTCTACTTAAACTGATTAATCACGGTATTGACGCTCCATCCCTTTTCTCCAAAATTAGTTTTGTGGTACCTCAGTACGATACCAGGTCCTTCCCTAATTTTAAGGTCCCATCGTACAAAACTAATGTTCTGCTTAAAGCACCGATTACGCATATGATTAGAAATGCCAATGAATTACTTGACGATCCTTTTTGTTGAAGTGTCTACATGGATTAACATTGTCGTCCTATTTTGTTCTTGCATTCTGGTGTCACCGAGCTATTATTATGTTTATGATTCAGCTGTATCATTTTCGATTAATATTAATTTATTACTGCGCTGTGTATTGTTACTACATATATATGCTAGGTTACATTATTCTCGCATTGTCCTGTAAATGGAATTATTTTCTGTTGGGCAATAAAGATATTATTATTATTATTATTATTATTATTATTATTATTATTATTATTAGATAACAATTTTTGAGTTTATTATAAATTTAATAATCGCATCATACACAATTTTATGGTTTTCTCGATGAATGCAGATAATATTGGTAGGCGTAGTAACTCTACCATGAAGAAGCTCTTCGAGATGGATCTTTCTGTGTTTAGAAAATTTGAGACATTTCAGGAATATATGATTTACTATATCACTATATCGGTGACTTTCCACACGAATACAAAAGCGAATCAAGAAATCCTATTTTATATAAATGGGCTGGGAGTTGGCCGTGAATGAATTTTAGTCTGGCAATCGTTGAGTAATAAAATCTGGCTAATTGCTGTTATTTATATCAGTTATTTTGACGCATATAAATTTGTATTTTAGCATACTGTGTCGTGTTCCTTCTGTAAAGCGCTTTCTAATGGTCCTGCCATTATTGTTTCAAAAATCCATGTTTTGTATATTACTAATTACAGGTGAATGAATGGATTCTTTTGCTGTCTGCAACAATATTTGACTATTATAGAATTTGACATTAGCTTCAGCCTTTCGTAGTTTATTGAGCTTTTTGAGTATGTCCAATATAATTTGGTGAGTTTTCGTGGGATGTTTTCTATTTTGATTAGAATCTAATAAATAATTTTTACTCTGAATTACTACCGGTTACCATTAGTCTTCCGTAAGAAGGCGTTTTATCCACATTGTTTATTAAGGATATCGTGACTTTTCTAAATGTCTATCAGCTCACCATCTACACTGACGATTGCACTATTATTGTTAGCAGTAGTAAGGAAAATATCGAAGAGGAGGATGTTAGAGGATTTGTAAATATCTTATGCCAAGCATTCTAAAGTAGTCGTCTTCCTTAAGTTATGGTGAAAAGTAGATAGCAGTGCTGATGCAAACTCGCTCTAACAATTTAACACGGAACTTATCCATCTCTAGAGTTATCTACGGTAGCATCCGTTCAGCACTTACAAATAAATATAAGTAAAAATATCAATTCAATTTCCTTTTTCCTTATATTTTGTCCCTAAATTGAAGCGGTAAACATTGAAATATTTAATTCCAACAAATATTGAATGGAGCACCGCAAAATTCTCTAGTTCCTCCTGTGATATAGTGCACACATATGCGGAGGCTTTAATATTGTATCATCGTTGGATATATTGAATGCACCTCTGGGAACTCTAAGGTCGTCCATAGATTACACAAAGGTGTAATATTTTACTACTATCTCACGTCTATGTACTTTTCTTTTGCGCTTGGTTTATTATTTACGAAAATGAAGAAGAAGAGGAAGAAAAGAAATGCAGCGAAAAGAAAAAGTATCGCAACCTGATAAATTATTACTTTTGATATAAACTTCTCTTTCTCTCCTTTTTTTTCTCTGTATAGAAGTAGGAAAACCTATTTCTATTACCTGTTCAAATTGATAGATATATTGCTTAAAAAGGCATCGAGGAAATATTCTTCAACATATGTAGTATTTCACTTTCAAACGTAGAATTGAAATGCTACAATAAAAGGTGATAGTCGACATTGTGCTACTTATTTTATTATTATAGATTTGAAAGTCTTTATTAGCTTTCAATTGATTTTTTGCACTTGAGAATATTGATAATCTAATTGGTGATTAAAATAAAAATGATATTTTGTCGGGTCTCTTTCATCTTGGATATTTTAGAACCGGCTATTTCTACGGGCTATTTGGTCTTCGGCAGAGAATACAATCAAATAATTACAACAACCGCTTACGATTTACGTTTAAGATTCTCACAATTTGTTACCATAATTTATCGTATTACACACCACGAAACATTATACCGAACGTTTTCTTTTACGAATACCTTTCACGGTCAACCGCGAATATTTCACGGCGGGTACTAGCATTGCGTCGCAATTCACACAGTAGAAACGGACGAATTTATTAGCTGTGACCCACAAATATTCCGGATGCTTGTGGAATCGGTGAAATGAACTAGAACGGTTCCCCATTGTCGATTGTGCCGCTAGAAGAACTCGGATTTCGATTCGGCGAAGTATAGAAGCGACGGCGAACGCAGCAACAACGTACACGTCGTAACAGACGAAAAAATGAAAAAGAATAATGAGGTTCACCACATTCCCGCCGGATTCGTGGTCCGCATCGGGGCGTAGCAGAAATTAGCCTTTCTTTGTTCGAATGCCGATCTCTATCGTTCCGATCGAATAAAGTCTAATTGTCGGATCTAATTGTCAAAGAAAAAAAGGGTTAGTTAATGGTATGGAGTCTCACGTATGTATCTCAGTGTTCACGTAAACAGGGAAAAGACGTTGTTAGATAAATAGATAAATATTCTCTCTGCAATAGTAACCGATCCACCGATCAATCTAGTTTCTACCTATCTTCTATACATTACAGAAGAAGAAGGATAATAATAGGCAAGATGTCATTAAGTGGAAACTTTCTCAATTTCTAGAAAGATATTTAGGGAACGTATTTAGATAGATATTGTAAACCCTATTCATAAATTTTATACTTGTATCTGTAAATTATCGCGTTGGAAACACACAAAAGCTTAAATTTATAAGGCGGTTCTAATAAAATGGACAGGGACTGTATGTATGCAGTGGATCAAGTGCTGAGTACAGGTTTGACTTAAATTAGAAAATCATGTATTCTTTTCTTTTTATCGTAATGTGCGTAATTACAATCATGATTAACAGCAAATACAATCTGTTTCTATTTTATTATTATTATTAGCATGTTCTATTAAGCTTTTTATGCCAGACCACACACAGCTGAGAAGAACAACAATATTCAGATCGACGGAAGCAAGCTTTTATTAATGCATTTGTATAATGAAGGCAAATTATTAACGACGGTCATTTGTTTTAGTTCCGCAGTAATTTATACCGATTACAGCCAGTTAGCTGGTTATGATGCAATCTCACTTTACCATTTAGAATGGTTAATAATCCCTTTTTGTAATAACATCTACTACTTCACACTCTAATTTACTTCTTATTTGTTGGTATTAATATACTTAAATAATAATAAGGGAATCTTATTTTCTTAAAAATACGATTGGCCAAACAGGAAAAAAGGAAAAGGAAAAGAAGGAAGAAAAGAAACAGAAAAGGAAAAACAAAAACAAAAACCAGAAGAACAAAAAAAGAAACAAAAAGAAAAAAGTAAACGAAAAAAATTAAGAAGAAAAGGAAGAGAAAAAAAGATAAATGAAAACAAAAAAGGGAAAAAAAGGAAAAGAAAGACTAAGAAACAGAAAAGCAAAAACAAAAAGAATAACACGGAAAACAAAAAGAAGGTGACAAAGGTTAAAGCAAAACTAAATAACAAAAAGAACAAAAAAAGGAAAAAAAAAACAAAAGCAAAAACAAAAGCAAAACTAATAAAGAGGAAAAGAAAAAAACTAAGAACGAAAACAGAAAAGCATAAACAAAAAGAATAACACGAAAAACAAAAAGAAGGTGACAAAGGTTAAAGCAAAACTAAATAACAAAAAGAACAAAAAAAGGAAAAAAAAACAAAAGCAGAAACAAAAGCAAAACTAATAAAGAGGAAAAGAAAAAAACTAAGAACAAAACAGAAAAGCATAAACAAAAAGAATAACACGAAAAACAAAAAGAAGGTGACAAAGGTTAAAGCAAAACTAAATAACAAAAAGAACAAAAAAAGGAAAAAAAAACAAAATGCAGAAACAAAAGCAAAACTAATAAAGAGGAAAAGAAAAAAACTAAGAACGAAAACAGAAAAGCAAAAACAAAAAGAATAACACGAAAAACAAAAAGAAGGTGACAAAGGTTAAAGCAAAACTAAATAACAAAAAGAACAAAAAAAGGAAAAAAAAAAAACAAAAGCAGAAACAAAAGCAAAACTAATAAAGAGGAAAAGAAAAAAACTAAGAACGAAAACAGAAAAGCATAAACAAAAAAAAAAGAAAGAAGTGAAAGAAAAAATAAAGAAAAAGACGACTAAGGGGACAAAGGGAGGCAAGTTGAAGAAGGAAAACGGGAAGAACAAATGAACATATAAATATTATCGTAAATAATCAAACACTTGACAGAGTTAGGGTTATCAAATATCCATTAAAACGAAAACTTAAAAATTTTAAACAACATTAAAAAAAAAAGAACTGCCGCAAAAGATGTAGAATAGTAAAAGATCTACTGCAACGTCGAATGCCTTTCCGCATTTGCACTATTGTTCATCCTTGTTGCATAATTTGTCTCGTGCAAAGATGCAATTGCAAAAAGTGCAAAATCCTACCGTGAGAATTATTCTTGAGCGCAATCAATGTATGTATACCTTTAAATCTTGTTGAGCACATTGAATTTAATGAGTGTTAAATAAAAGAATCTAAAATGCGTCTCGTTGATTTCGTTGTCGCGATTTAACTTTCGTAGTTTGTAATAATTCCAAATTTCACGATTTAATTATAATGTTGTACCTATTTTTCTCATTTCATTTTCTTATTTTAATAAATTGCATTATAATAATATTGTCGTATTATTTCATGTCTGATATCTATCGCTAAAGAATATGAAGACTACTTTACACATAAAAATAGTGTACGCTAGAATGTTGATATTGCAAACAATACTCTTAATAATAGTACCAGTGTATTCTAATGTCGGAAATCGGTTAACACATCTATTAACACTCGCCGAATATAATAAAGAACGCCGTCGATTCGCCATCAGCATTCATACACATACTAACTAGTAAGTTAAAAGAAAAAAACTCTTGCAAGTCGACTGGTAAACATAGGGTTAAAACTGGCGATATTATTAACTACTTTTCTTTGTTACAGAAACTCAAGAACAATGTTAATACTACAAATACTATTACTATCGTCCATTACGTGGATTGAAGCTTTTCCAACGGGAAATGTTGATGCTGAAACTGACACCGAACAATCGAGAAGAATATTAGGGTCTAGGTAAGACGATCTAGTACTTCCTTATTCGAACCATTTCTAGGTGGTTCATTTCACATACATTTATTGATTTATCGTGCGAATGAACGTTTCAAAAAAAGAGGAAAAAAGAACAGGAAATCTACAGTTAAACATAAGTAAACAGAATCAAGAAATCCTCATCCGTTCATCGTCTTTCTTTTCCTCTCAATAACTACCTATATTTTTATATATTTATTTCTTTACTCAATACATTACATCATCTCTATTTGTAAGCTTAGAAAAGGAAAAGAATAATAATAAGAAAAAAAAAAAACCGCTCCCATCAAACAAATGTTATACGTAAAGAGCTCTGTACATAAGAAGAAAGACAGAAAAAACATTGTAAGGTAGCGAATGTAGGTCGAATATATTGACATAACATTTCTCACATAAATTTAGCGACGTCACGTTTGGACAATTTATAATTCTTCTTTTTTTTTCTTTCTTCCCGTCGCCTTTTTTCCGGTTAATAAACTCGGTAATCTCGTATGCAGCGAGTAATTTTTAATTTTGCACGCAGATATTGTTAGGCTCCGCGTTATTTCAAGAATTTTACTAACGAGAAACGTACGATACCTCGTTGAAATTGCTTAATAAAGACGAGGAACTGTCACGGTTGAATTATTTCGCATTTTATTGTAGCTGCACCTTTTGTTTTTTTTTCTTAATTTTATCCTGTAAAGTGGAACAGTATTGTTTGTGTTTTTTTTTTTTTAGTTGTAGAAGTTTCAATTCAATATCATTTTTATTTAATTTCAATTTGATCTGGTGATATCTCTCCTATTCAGAAGAGAATTTGTTAAAAATACCGTCATCACTTCATCAGTCCTTATTAATTTTGTTCGTCCTATTAATTATCCTATTATATTAGCGAGACTCTTAAGTGAGACGATGTAATCGGTTATTTAATTCATTTTAATTAAAAGAGAAATGATTAAAGATATTTAATTTTACTGCTTCCTTGTTTGATTCACCCATTGTCACATATCGGAGCAAAAATTCCGATTTGTTACGTTTAAACATGGCCAAACACTGCTCAGAATCATCAACACGTTCTTGTTTTTGGTCAACAGTGAGCAAACGCGACACCCACTTCGAACAGAGCTTTCTCATAGTCAAATACTCATGAAATATAAAGCCAATACGTTCTTTTGATATCTTTACGATGTCAGCTAACTCACGCAACTTCACATTTCGATCATTCAAAACGATTTTGTGGATTTTTTTGATGTTTTCTGGTGTTATCGCCTCATTTGGACGTGCACTGCGTTCTGCATCATCGGTGTCTCTACGACCACGTTTGAAGTCAGCAAACCAACGTTTTATTGTTGTTTCTGATGGAGCGGAATCCCCATAACACTTTTCAAGCCATTGCTTCGCTTGAACGGCATTTTTTCCCATCAAGAAGCAGTGTAAAATTACAACACGAAATTGTTTTTGATCCATTGTTTTGAAAATAACAAAAGTAGCGTGACTCTTAGCACAATAACTCACAAACTAACGAATAGAATATCATGAAATTTTAACAACTGTCTTTTAAAGGTTAGTACTAACTGAGACAAAGGTGACTGCATTAAAACTAGCGTCATCTATATGTTAGGCCCGGGACTTTTCAGCCCATGTGCTACATCTCTTTCTTATTCACTAGTTTATCAGCTCCAATCGTAATCGTATTTGTTTTTTTATCAAAATGACACTCGTTCATTGTGCTGGTTATAATGCTACTTAAGTTGAATTTAATTTGAGACAAGTCTTCTTAATTAGAAAAGAATTCACGAAATATATCGTCATCAGTTCATCAGTTTTGACTATATTTCTTTCCAGACATATTCGTTATAACGTATTTCTTGACCATTCCTTTGTCTTCGATATGTAGATATTTAATTGATATGAAAAAGGATTCTTAGTAGATTTACGCACTTTTGTTTGCAATATATTTAGCGATGTCTGTATGTAATTGCTGCTTTCATTTTAATTTCTGAATATCCATGTCTCCCCTCAATTTTTTTTTTGTAATCCATTAGTCATACATACCATCAAAACCTAAGTATAATAAGCCAGTGGTATATTCTTATTCCACATCCAATTACAGTTACAGCCTTTTCTTAAAATATTTCCAACCTTCTCTAGTTTATTTCAAGCTAATTTAAACCTATTAACCTCCTACAACACCTTCATCATTCATGCTAAACATTTTATCGCAATCTTTCACCATTCATTATTTCAAACCAACTTCTAACACCAGTTTTATTCATTTTACAGTGTCGTAACATCAGTATCAGTAATTCTCAACTCAAACAACGGCACCAAGATCATAGACGCTGTAGGTAAACCGGTCCCCAAACCTCCGACCGGAGCTTATGTCGCCAGCCCGATAAATCTCCTCAATCCCGATCGATATGAATTTTTCACGTTTGATGACAATGGGGAGCTTGTTAAGCGACTCATGACGTTGGAAGAGATCCAGAGTATTATAGCTAATGGGGACGGTGAAGATATAAACTATAATTCGGGTACTTATCTACCCGAAAAGAAAGTAAACGATGTGGTTAGTAATGTACAAAATGTGCTTAAGGAGCAGATCGAATCACACAAGAATACTTCAGATATAAAGCCTATTCTGGATACTCCAGACGTTTCTTCTACGTGGAGTATGATCTTGCCGGCTATTTTTAATAATAATGCGGATGGAATTGCCGCTGAGAAGCCAGCGATGTCTGTAACAGCTGATACTATCATGATTGAGACGGTAACTGAGAAGAAGCCTGAGGTTATAATGGAAGTTATTGAAAAAGTGACTTCTACGACTGTGAGATCGACTAGTGTAACTCCCCGAAGCACTACAGTCACTACTGTGACTACACCAACTCTAATATCATCTTCAACAACTCCTGCGCCAACAACGGCTTCTCCATCCACATCATCTTCCACAACTACCCCAACTGAAACTACAACACCGTTTGTGATTAGCTCAAGTCTCATCCCAGCGTCAGAAAAATTAACCACAGAACAATATATCGATGATGTTAAGCCCTTGGTTCAAGAATCAATTACTAATCCTCCAATAATTGAAGAAGAAGCCAAACAAACTGAACCACCTACAAAAGAAGATGCAAATCTCATGACCGTTGCAATAGTTTCGGACACCAAATTTGACACAGTTAACCTCCCAACTGACGAAAATTCTCCTATAGTTAGCATCTTACCCGTCGAAGAAAAAATACCTTTAACAACGACGGAACCTTCCGAATTGGTTGCAGAAATTAAAACAAGTTCAACAACAGAGTCTACCGAATCGATTATTGCAATTCAAACGAATTTAACGTCTTCTCCTGAAATTGAATCAGAAAATGCTGCAGCCACGACTATAGCTCCTCTAGTAATAACAATAGCTCCGGCGATGGTCCCTGAAGAAAATAAACAGGCAACAGAGGCAGAGGAACTGCTAACCACAACCACTAAACCTGTTAAAGTTCAAGGTTATGCCCCAATATCGGAACCAATACAAGGACCAGTTTATATGGTACAGCCTCTATCTTCATCAACTGAAGTTGTAACTGTTAAAAGTGAGCCGGAAACAATTGCCGGCGCGCCTGAAGTGATTGTAGTTAAACAAGAAGCAGCTGCAACTTCAGCGAATTTACAACAAGAAATGACAACTCCTAAAACTGCCGTGGAAAATGAAAAAGTGAATGAAGAAATACCAGTAGTATCTGAGACCAAGCCAATAATTACTGATGACAGGGAATCTGAAGTAAGTGATCTTAAAGAGGCAAATATTGTTGATGTTAAAGAAGAAGGAGTATCGGATGGCAAGGGTCCAGAAAACGCAGAGATAAAATTACCGGAAATAATGACAATTGAAGCTGAACTGAATACCTCAGCGGAATCTATCTCAGAAGTTATTCAAACAGCTGCTTCTAATTCTTTGGGACAAAGCACAACACCTATATTGTTAATCATTCAAGAAAATTCTGCGACGACAGAAAGATTAAGTCCAAGTTCCGAACCTACCACTGAGCGAATTCCCGAAAGATCAACGCCTAAAGTGGTTACCACAACCCAAAATTTGATTAAAGAAACCGACAAACCAAGTACAATTAAGATAATTTACTTAACCGAGAAAACAGTGGCTAATATCCTGTCATCAACTACGCAGCCGTCAGTAACAACACAAAGACCTATTGCAACAATTATACCCGACGAAATTAGTACTATATCTAAATTAATAGCAACCACAGAGACTCCAAATACTATGAAGATTGTACCGTTGACAGAGAAGCTGCTGACTACCTTTAGCAACGTAGCATCAACAACTGAAGTTTCGCCAATCACAACGGTTAAAGAAGATATCCAAACAGTTGAAGATCAACAAATACCAGCTAATACTGAAGAGGCTCCCATCGCAATCCAAGAAAACAACATTGAATTTATAACTGAAGCTCAAAATTCAGCTGTCACAGAAAATTTGAATCAATTGCTCTTATCTTCAACCAATATATACGAGATCAATACTCAACTAGCTGGAGTAACGGTAGCTGTTGATCCAGAAGTGATATCTGACGCGAATGAACTGAATGCTGAAGATGAACGGTTTGAATCCTCCGTAACCACTGAAGCAATTGCAACAGAAGATAGTTTAGCTTCCAGTATTGAGCAGCTAATTTCACAAACTGTAAATAATGCAAATGTAGAAGAAGAAATTATTAATCTGAACTCTAATCAAAAAGTTCAAAATGTGTTGACAGAAATGGAGTCCAAACCCATGGATAACGTCCAAAAAGAAGCAGCTACAATCGGGTCAATGTTAGTAGATGAAAACAGTGAGGAAATTTCTAAAGAAAGTGACAGTAATGAATCCGATGAGAGTCTGAAGCTATCTGAAGCCGTCAGTTCCGTGTTATCCCAAATATATTCGCAAGGTGTAGCAACTACGGTTCAAAATCTCGATTTAACAGAAACAACAACTACCAAAGAAATTGGCACCTCAGAAATGGTAAAATTTGACGATGTAACGGAGGGGCTGTCAAGTGAAAAGGATGTTTCTGATGAAAGTCAAGAAAACAATGAAGAAGCTATTGAAAAAGATGAAAATTTCAAAAATAACAGGGATGAAGTCATTTCTACCACTCAAGAAATTACTAAGAATAATACTTCATCTGAAGAAAGTATAACTGCTGAGAGCTCTCAAACTATCATAACTGAAATCAACTCTAATGATAATGAATTTGTTAACAAAGAAGTCTCCCTTCAAGAAGTTTTACCACAAAAGAACGATGATGTGCTTCCTGAATTAGAAAAGAATAAAACAGCTGAAGCATCAATAGTTATTCCTCAAAAGGGTGACCAAAATATCTTAGAAGATTCCTCAATTATTAGGGTGAGTCCTGCAAAAGTAGAAGTTACAAAGAGGCCAGACGTTATGGCAGGCAATAAAGATGATGATCTGGTAAAAATTGATGTAATCCAACCTGTCTTCGGCGAAAAAATTGAAATTAGTGAAAAACATAATCAGTCTTCTACAACAAAAATAAAGGAAGAAGGAACAAATATGGATAAAGACATTTTAATAGATGAAAGTGATAATAAATCACCTGATGAAATTGAAACTACAACATCCTCAGTTGTTCGAAGTACAGTTCCTGTGGCAACCTCGAATGACAGCGAAAATAAAGATGTAAAACCAAGCGAATCTCAACCTGTTAAAAAGATAAAAATTGATGACCAATCTGAAGATGTCGACAGGGAAAAAGTTCCTCCCGAATCCATTTCTTCGACAGTTAAAGATGTACCAATAAAAGAAATGCCAGAAACCTCAACATCAGCTAATTTGATGGTGTTCAGTTCATCAGTACCGCAGAAAGTTGAAGACCAGGTCTTGGCGATATCATCTACGATACCCCCAGTAATTACCAAAATTGAATCGATTGGGAACAATAAGGAAGACACCAAGAACACTTCATGGACTTTAGTATCAACGATTGTACCTCATTCAAATCTAACTGCCTCAATTCCTGCGGTCCCCGAACAAAAACCGATAGTTCCACTCGCTCCAGTAGCAACTACACCTCCTCCAGTCAGATTATCCCAACAGAATCTACCCGGTTTTGGACTTGACGATACCACGTCAAAATTAGACACGGACATCTATCAATTCGTCGAGTTGTGCAACGAGTTATCTTTCGGGTTTTGGAATGCCGTCACGTACGGCATCAGCACAGCTAGGAGCGTTTTCGTATCCCCATTTGCAGCGACATCTCTCCTCGCCATGGTATTTTTGGGAGCCCGCGGCGCCACCTCTGGCGAAATGAACGAAATCCTCAAATTGGACGATATGGTCACCTTTAATCCCCATTTAATCTTCAAGAACGTGTCGGAATCTGTAGAACCGAGCAGAAATTCTGGGGTGGCAATTTCCGTGATAGCAAGGGAGCTCTACAGCGATAGGAACAGGGGAAAACTGTTGAGTTTCTATAAGGAAAGGGCTAAGCAGTTCTATGACGGCCACGTCGAGGAAGTTAACTTTAAAGAGATTGGTGATGTTATTCGGAGAAGAACGAATCTTATTGTAAAGAAGAATAGTGGTGGAAGAATTGGGGAGTATCTGAAAGATAACAGTATTACCATGAGACCGCCTTTAGCTGGAATAAGTGCTAGTATCTTCCAAGTAAGTAAACTGTTAACAATCTGTAACTTCTACGTTGAAATTTGAAAGCAAATTTATTTCTTCTTCGAATTTAGACAACCGAATTCAAATGATCGATTGTATTTGGAACTGAAGTATACAAAATCATGTATTCCCTTGAGATTGTCAATGTTTGATTTAAAATTCAATAATTAGGTTGGTAGCAATAATTTGATTAAACCATATTAATACACAATTATTTTTTTTCAGTAGTTTAATTGCGTTGGGTAATTGCAAGGGAATTGTATTTTTATCAATAATTTGCTTTCATATTTATATTCTATTAAATCGAAATCCTTTACAGATTAAAGCTTATGTATAAAACTCTTTTTTTTGATGTCTTGCATGAGCGAATAAAAAATAGCATTTATGTATTTTCGTTTTTCGAAGCCCTGACGGACAATTTATACCACTAATTAACTTTAGTTTGTTTTGGTTCAGTGATTACAATTTTATTTATGACTACCAAAATACATTTTCATTATTATAACTACGAAATTGTTATTCTTCATGAGACATCCAGTGCGTCCAAATAAAATAAGAAATAATAGAATTTACAAGAGTAATAATAATAAAATTGACAAGAAGTTATGCATATGTTGAAAAAAAATCTACAAATATTTCTAAAACAAAAGAACTTCGACTACTTTGGAATAAAAAAAATAAATATTTTTAAAGAAAATTGTAAATATTTTGTAAAGGAAAATTGAGAATTATAAATATTTTATATGAAAGACAAAAGTTACGAAAATTATAAATATTTTAGAAAAAAATATAACATTTCAAAGAAATCAAAAAGCTTTGCGATAAGAATTCAAAAATAAAAAATTGTAATTGTTTTATAAGAAAAGACAATAAAATTGCAAATCTGTAAAATAACTATATAAAGATAAAAAATTATAAATATCTTACAAAAAATCAAAAATTACCCTTATTTTTCAAGAAAAAATAAATATGAATAATTCTTTTCAAAATTGAAAAATTAAAAATGATTAATAGTTTAGAAAACAGAATGAAAAAATAAAAATTAAAAATATTCAGGAAAAAATATATAAGGCACAAATATTTTGCAAGGTCATAAAAAAAATTACAAAAAATCTAAGCAAGATGTTAATAATCACAAAAAAGAAAGATACGTATCATAAAAGAAATAATAAAACTAAGAAATATAAATACTTTGCTGAAAAATAGTGGATAAATTACTTAATATTTTACAAAAGAGAAACAAATATTGCAAATATTTTTCTAAAATTAAAAAAAAACAAAAATTCTAGGTATTTTGAATAACAGAACGAAAGATTATTGCAATTAGAGATATTCTGGAAAAAGTTTAAAAAGTACAAATGTTTTGCATAAATAAATAAAGAAACCATAAATGTTTTGCTAAAAAATAAAAAAATTGTCGTTGATTTGCAGAAAAATAGAGAACTAAAGATTAGAAATATTTACAAAACAAACGAAGACAGAGATATATTGCAAATATTGTTTAAAATAATTAGAAATTACAAATATTTTGCAGAAAAAAAGAACCTACAAATATTTTACGGAAAAACAAATGAGGAAGTATGAAATTTGGGATATTAGAAAAATTTTGCCAATAAAAATACAAGTATTTTGCAAAAGAACGACAACCAAAGGTATAAATATTTTGGAAAAGAAAAATATGTCACAAATATTTTTCTAAATGAATATAAAACAAATATTTAATAATAATAATTTATTGACATGTAAATAGTAAATACAGAAACAAAAGAGAGAAAAAAAAATTCAAGCATTTTTGCCAATTGGATAACCACCAGTAAACTAAAAAGGTTTCCTGTTGTTAAGGCTGACCCAAGAACAAAGAGAAAATTAGAACTCGTTCACCACCAAATTGTCTAATATACTAAAATACTACAAATTTTTATCTGCCAGAGAGTTGCTCATTCATTAAACTATTATAAATATTTCTCATTTAACTTCCAGACCGATTGCTCAAGTGCTTCTACAGATGGTAGGGACGGCGAAATACACTTTGTAGTCCTTCCATCGATCAGGCAACGCAGGCTGGTTCCAGTTCCAGCCGTGGTATTCCGTAGCGGATTCTTAGCCGGTTACGACCCAACTCTAGATGCCACAGCGGCCGCTATTGGAACCCAAGAACAAATCGTAAGCACCATTTTGGTAATCCCTGGTCAACAAGGTATAGCAGCACCGGGAGATGGTCTAGCGAGGTTGGAGAAGCAGTTATCCGAATCTGCCTTTAAAAAGGGAGCCTGGACGAGGCTGTTGAGGACGTTAATACCACGTCCCGGACTCGAACTGCAGATCCCGAGGTTTTCGCACAAGTCCGTGATCAACGCCACGATCGCCTTGCAAAGGATGGGACTCAAGGACCTGTTTAATTACGGAAAAGCCGATTTGAGAGGACTGAATGGGGCAGCGCACGAATTGCACCTTTCCGATATCCTGCAGCTGAACAATTTCGCGACTTGCGGCGAAAGCCCGATAAATTCGGAGCAACACCATTCGGAAATATATCCAGCGACATCTAGGAGGCCGTATAGAAGGACGAAGAAATTAGGACACTACGTTCCGGATAGTGTTTTCGGCGATATCTCCGACGAGCCTAGGGATTACCAGAGAGCTTTCCACGATCCGCTTCACGATCCTAGTTTGTTGGCTTTGCCGTTACCGCTGAGGCCTAGACAGGCTAGAATACCGGACGCCCCTCGATTAAGGTTCGATAGACCATTCCTGTTTTACGTTCGGCATAATCCGACTGGATTGATACTGCATATGGGACGATTCAATCCAAGACTTCTACCTTGAATCGTTCAGCCGGGTAGATGAAATTTTAAACTGTTTTTAAAAGGAAATAATCGTAGTTCAAACCTGTACATATAGAAATTCTTTCTCTTACAAAACAGTTCCGGGGCGTTAGCAAAAATAATCCCCCTAGTAGATTGAAAATTGTTTAAGAATGAAAAATAAGCAATAGACTACATTTTAGTGCCATCGAAAGAACTAACAACGAAGTTTCCATATAGATCTTTGTATATTTAAATTTAAACAGTAAATTTCGACAGCTGTCATTCAAACTTAGGCTTTATTCCGCTAGATGGCGCTAGAAATTCATCTTAGTACTTCTTTAAGTAAAACCTTGTAGATAGGTGTACTAATAAAGTCGATACATAGTAATTAACTATATTATACTGTTCTTTAAGGCTTTAAAAGTATTATTAGAATGATCATGATTCTCGATGGGAGAATATCTAGCGACATGGAATAGTGTTGTATACACATACGTAAGAAAATTTAAGTTAGGGGACCATAACATATTTATTTTGTAATGATTATAAAAACTAGCAGTATTATTTCTTGAGTAATTAATGTTATTTTGTGTTCTCATATCTGTATTTCACTACATCGCACAAATTGTAAAAAAAATGCTTTTGCGTTTGTCTTTTTTATATTGAATATTTATTTATACTAGACTACTGTAGTTTTAAATGAATTTAGTTTAATTCTTTTTTTATAAGCTATTTATTATACGTGCAATTAATTTTTTTATTTTGTAGTGTATAAATTAACTGATTTTTTTAATAAAAAAACTATATAGCTGAGTTTGACTTACTTTGTCACCTTTTAATGTACTTTTAAGTACTTTTGAAACCTACTGATAAAAATAAGTACATATACAGATCAATTCGCTCTAGTAGATATGCTACCATACCAATAATGGCGCAAACGAAGATATATCACATTTTATTTCAATGAGTTATAAACTGTGTTAAGTGTCGGTTCTTGCATTATTCTTGTGGTCACGCTAATTGTATCCAAATCTTATTTTGAGTAATCTGAATGCAATATTTTAATGAAATAGATGTCAGGAAAGATATGATAAGTACCAGCTTTATACTGTATACTATCGTTACATCTAGTATACATCGTTAAATAATAATACATCTTACAGTTAGAAAAAATGTTCTGTAAACGTACTATAATATAAAATTTGACTTAAATTTTAAAATATAATTGACTAGCTTAAAGTTCTATGTTGCATACTACTACTTCATAAATGAGATAGTTAAAGTAGGCTTCGAATCAAGATCTAGCTAGCTCATCATACCAACATACTGCAGTTTTATATTACGCGCGAATTTTAAATCTTGTTTATAGTATTATAGCACCATCTTGCGGGGAACCATGGAATTGCACCAAAACATTAATTACGCTTAGTTGATCGAAGTATAGAGCACCATCTTGTAGCGACTAGCAAAGCTAGAGTATTTCTTGAAAATTCCGTTGCGTAATCACTTGTCTGGAAGATGCGAATGTTTTGGAGTGTTTTCGGATAGATGTATGTACTTACCCAGGACGCACGGTTAGGTAACGCAATGTTGCCAGATCTATACCAATTTCGACTGCTTTTATGTACAGTCCTAATACAATAAGTTACTTGTGCTTTAGATATTTGTTTAATAAATACGCACTGGACGATTTTTGCTAGCAAGTATACCAGTTCGTTCGAACTGGCAAACAGTTGAATTTATTGTAATTTTTTTACATTAAGACGGGAAGAAATACTCCGCAATGAATATCCTTCTTGATGCAGTGTTAATATTGGTGATCGTACTTTAACACTAAGCGGTTTTCCGCGAGGCATATTTACACAGGAACTAAACTATTTACTCGCACAAAGAAATAACAATATCGAGCTGCACGTAATCGTATCTAATAATAAACTGAACTTACTGTTAATGTAATTTATGCATATTTTATGGGGTAAATCTCATCTCTGCAGGAACACAATTACTTCTTAGAATTCAGCTTTCATTTATAGTGTGATAAAATTTCTATCCGTATATTACTTAAAATATCTATTATACCTGGTATTCTTTTGTGCTGCATCTAATCACATCACGATTTTGAAAAGTAATATTCCAGTTTCCTTATTTATCAACTTATTTCTTTAGTTAATAAATTGTGTACATGCTTATAGAATTATTACATGAATAAAAGTACTTTTTAAAATATTTTGTTAAAATTTAATGTCTTATGTAGCAAGTCAGCCGATTTCGTAAAAAAATGGATAAAAAAAAAGTTTGTGCAGTGATAAAACACTTCTGGTTCACTGGGAAAACGCCCACGGAAATTCGAAATATTTCGCTAAAGATTCATGGAGGATGTACTCCATCATTTTCGATTATTAGCTTCTGGGTGAGCGAATTGAAACGTGGCAGCACAAGTGACGAACAACGCAATGGACGCCCCCAAAAACCGCTACCAACGATGAAATGGTTGACGAACAGACATCTCAGAAGAACGTGTTGGCCATATCCTACACTAAATTTTGAGCATGAAAACGCTTCCGGCGCGATGGGTACCACGTTTGCTCACACCGAAGCAAAAACGAAATCGGGTGACCGTTTCGGAGGAGTGTCTGGTCAGGATCCAACGCCATCTAAGGGATTCTTTCATGCATGTCGTAACCGTGGATGAGACTTGGATCCACCACTACATACCGGAGACCAAGGAACAGTCCAAGCAGTGGAATCGGCGGGCGAATCGGCTCCGAAGAAAGTAAAGATCGTTCCATCGGTCGGAAAAGTAATGGCGACTATTTGTTTGGATACCCAAGGTGTGATCCTCACCGACTATCACGAGGCAATACTACAGAGATTCATTTACCCGATTCGATGCAATACTGAAGGAGTTGCACTACGATTTAGTCACTCGTCCTCCACATTCACCGAACCTAGCCCCTTCCGACTTTGTCCTATTCCCAAACCTGAGAGAAAAAAGATTTGCCTCAAATGAGGAAGTCATCGCCGCTACAGACGGCTATTTTGCAGACTTCGAAACATCCTACTTTCCCGACGGCTCGAAGAGGTTGAAGCGCTGTTTGAAAAAGTGTGTTTATTCGAGGAGACTACATCGAATACTAAAAATAAAAAGCCACACCAATACCGTGTTTTTCTTTTCAATTCCAGAAAGATTTCAGATCGCCCTCGTATATATATGAGGGGAGGTCCAGAAGTTCGTGGAATGAAAGGGTTTTAAATAAAATAAAACAATAAATCTATTTTTCCTTTTCAATATAATCACCCTTAAGCACAATACATTTATTAGATCTATGAATTAATTTTTCTAAATCATCATAAAAATATTTTTTATCTTTCGCCTCAAAATGGGCCAAAATTGCCTCCTTTACCTCATTGTCGTCGGAAAACTTTCTTCCACGTAAGTCTTTTTTTTAAATTGGGGAACAAATAAAAACCACTAGGTGCCAGGTCTGGACTGTAGGGTGGATGGGCTATTGATTGAAAGCCATGCTTGTGCAGAGCAGCCATTGCAACTTTGCTCTTGTGAACCGGCGCATTGTCTTGCAAGAGCAACACACCCTTGGTCAATTTTCCTCGACGTTTTTCCTTGATGGCCTCCTTTAATTTTTCTAATATCGCTGCGTAATATTCTCCGGTTATGCTCCTACCTCTTTCTTTGTAATCAATCAATAATATCCCCTCACAATCCCAAAAAACAATAGCCATCAACTTTCCAGCCGATTCGGACACTTTGAATTTCTTTGGCGTTGGTGTCCCCTTTTATGCCATTGCATGGACTCCTGTTTGGACTCAGGCTCGAAGTGATGAATCCATGTTTCATATCCGGCAACAATCCGCTCCAAAATCTGTGCAGGTTTGTCTCCACCCAGCTCCAAAAATTGTTTGGACGTACAGACGCGCTGCTGTTTCTGCAGCGGCGTGAGCATTCTCGGTACCCATCTTGCACTGACTTTTGTCATACCCAGGTGGTCATGTAGGTTACGCAAAAAGGTGGTATCTGATACTCCAACTAATGCAGATAATTGTTTTCTCTTCAAACAGGCATCTTTCAGTAGAAATTTTTGCACTTTTTCGACGAGGTCTGATGTGGTGGCCTTAACTGGTCGTCCTGAGCGGGGGTCGTCTTCAATCGACTCCCGACCATGTTTAAAAAGATTGATTTACTAGGGCACTGTTCCCCATAAACGGTTTCCATTCCATTCAATATGGTTTGAGCGTTCTTTCCTTGCTTTGTAAGGAACTTTATCACAGCACGGTGTTCAATTTCCTCCATAGTTTTAGTTTTCTTCCGGATTGACTTGTTTAGCAGGCAACTATTCGTAAACGACTGACGCTATAGGGCTGCAACTTAACTTATATAATGATGAATCGCCAATCAGAATGACACCTAGAGAGCGCCCAAACACCCACTCCATCCCCTCCAATCCACGAACTTCTGGATCTCCCCTCGTAGGTAGTGTATAGGAATAAAAAAATACGCAGGTACGTTTTATAAAATTCTGTATTATTGACTTTTGTTTTTATGTATAATCAATAAATCCACATTTTTTGATTTTAAATTATCAATATTACAGTATCTCATTGATCACATCGAAGAAACAATTATAATAAAAAAACGAGTAGAAGGGAGAAAATATATTTACACGATCGTTTTGTTTTCTTTTCTCTTTTTTTTTTCGTATTTAGCACACACAAGGATATCGATCTATTTTTTAATTTATATCCACATATATATATATATATAGAAATATATAACATTACATTATAATAATACATTTATTACTTAAGTTTTATTATTTTTGTTTTTCCTTCATTTATTCTTTATTGATTTATTTAATTTAATACAAAATGTAAAATTTTCTAAAAGCGTCTTGGTAACATGTACAATGTTAAATATTGTATACTGCCCTACGATATATATATATATAATTTTTTTATTTATATATTTATGCAATATTCATTTATTATATATTAATTACACATTGATACAAAAGATATAAAATTTCTTATTATTCCTGTTAGTTTTCTTTTGCGAGGTAAATACGTGTTATTTAATCTTGTTCTTTTACCTCCAACACGAGTCTTCCATTGCTAAATTTAAATTAATATAGGGGATAGAGGAGGGGGGATGGGGAATTCGCTTCTCTGTATACATTTTTTTCTCGTAAATCATCTATGTATATAAAAAACAAATAAAGCTGTATTTAGGTAATAATTACAATAATAATAAAATAAAAATAACAAACTAGCAACTGAAACATTCGCATTTTTAACCAAGTATAAAAACTAACGTAAACATTTCACGATTTAATATTTACTCTACATATCTTCGTTAAGCACCACTTGATTTTCTTTGAAAAATATTAACTATGCATAAACTACAATAAACAATCGTAATAGTAAAAAATATGTTTAATTAAAAAAAAATAATCACGAGATATAAACTTAAAACTTAAAAAACGATATCACCACTGTTGCTCTTGTTATATTACGCTTTTAACTAAGTTATTTACGAAGGGGGATCTAGGGAGGGGGACATGGGTCACCTGGCCGTTATGACGATTTTCTCAACGTTCAGCAATTGTTTCACTTTGTCCGTATACTTCACTAGCGCCACCTTCGACGATCTAGTATTGACCTTCTCGCCGGCGTTTAAGAATTGGCAGCATTTCGCTCGCTCCAGGAAGTCGGCCATCTTTAGTTCGCGTAGGATACTCTTAGGCGAGACGGACGAAGACGACGACGATGACGTATGCGGTAACGGCGGGTTAATCTGACGCAAGAGCGCGTCTTTCGATTTGATCTTGAGGAGGCTCGAGAGATCCTGGAGTAGGACCCAACGGTCCGTGTCGGGTTCACCGGCTAACGTGTATAGATTAGGCATGATCACCTCGCTAACTTCGAGATCCACGTCTTCGTCTTCCGGTGGCGGATCCGGGGTTGGTGGGGATTCTAGAGGATCGTAGCCGATCTCTTCGGGATCTAATACGACGATGGCAAATTATTAATGAACTCGGTTAAAGTCGTAGCAACTTACCGAAACAAGAGGCCGGGCCGTAGAAACACCATGGCTCCGAAGGTATACCCTGTACGTCGTTGATGTGGTTCTTTAATAAATTTACAGTAGATTCTTCAACCGCTAAAGATAAAGGTGACGAACCGGAGTAGGTTGCTAGATTTGGATCCGCACCATAGGATAATAGTAGCCGAACAATTTCGACGTAACCGTTCTCGGCTGCCTCATGTAATGGCCTGTTGGAAAGAAACGGGTTAAGTCGGATTACATTTTGACTTTCATCTTTAGGAGCATGTCATTCAATCTCGTACAAGGAAAGATAACACTGGCCAATACACATTTTGGTGCCTCGGATTTTTCAAGTATAATTAAGCAATTTTAGACAAATACAAAAATGCGGTCAGATTTGTTCTATCAGATCTAGGTTTAGAAATTCACTCTTTCTTGTTTTCCAAGGGACCTAAATGTGTGTTGCCAGTGTTATTTAATTTCAGATTCATATATGAATAAAAGAACAAAAATATAAATGTTTTTTTTTCTTTCCTAGGCAACCTACTTTAATAATTAAGCTAGAGGTAAATAAATTCTTTACTGGTGTATAACTGGTTGCCTGTAATGCCTCTAATGTATTGACAATTACGTTTTTAAAGTTACACATAGGAAAAATGGCAAACCTTCCATCGGTTTCTTATTATTAACGTGAGTACTATTATTATTGTTACTCGTTATATTATTTGGAATTTGAGGGTATGCATTAAAATGTCGCTGCTGTTGACCCGTATTCAACGTTTGATGAGGTTGCCTTTGCTGTTGAGCTTGTTGTTGAAAAATGTATGTGTAATGATAAAGAAAGATTCCGATATATTTTCTCTTTAACAGCCATCATAATTTAAAGCCAAAATTAAGAATTGGACAAAGTGTTTATGAAGACATACTGACGTTGGTGATGACGTACGTCATCATGTTAAAGTAAACGACCAATAGGAAGTAGTTATCATTATAACTATGATAAATTAGAAGCAATCAAGTGTAAATGAGATGCGTGTTCTTTGCACAAAATAACCTACCTTATCCCACCCTGAGCTGATTCGCTGGCGTTAGCTCCATACATCAAAAGTAACTTCGCAATATCCAGATGACCTCGAGAACACGCCTCATGTAAAGGAGTATATCCAGCGTTATCTTTCGGCGATGGGGAGCATTGCATCTTTTCCAAACAGTACGCTGTGATATCCTGCAGAATTTAAACGAGATTAGCATTAAATACCGGACTATCATTACGTTGAATTTACCGTATATCCCAACCTAGCCGATCTATGGAGATGAGTTTCGCCGATACCCTTATTCAACACCCACATTTTGATCTCCTTCTGGATATCCTGTACGGATTCTAGATTGGTCTTAGGCAGCCCGGATCTTCGCTTAGTCTTCGCCGCGGGATCCGAATCGTTCGTGTCCTTTTTAACCTGTTTTTTCTTCTTCCGTATATAATCGAAACCCGAGCTACCTTTTCGCCTGACGTTTCTGAATTTGTTCCGTTTCTTATTCGAATGGTTCTCTTCGCCGTCGACAGATGGCGTCTCCGATTTAATCTCTGGTTCCGGCGGTTTAATTTCTTTCTCTTCTTCTTTCGGCGGGGGCTCTTCGAGGGTGACTTTCTTCTTGACGGCGCTACCTTTGCTCGGTGGGGATTTCTTACCGCGGTTAAGCAGTTTGTTTTTCAGCATTTCTTTCGTAGTGGGCGTTGAGGCGCCTTTACGTTCATCTTCAGGATCTTTTTTAATTTCTTCCGGCTTCTTAATGTCTTTGAGTTCGTCTACGCAGGTTACCGGAGGTGCCGAAGCGGGTCGATCTTCACCAAACACCTCGCGAATCGTGGCTTTCTGTTTAAGTACCCTGGTTTCGGTTCTAGTTCGCGATTTTAGTACAACAGTCGTGAATTGTTCCCCAACGCCTACTAAGCTCTTAGTGTTTTTCCTAAACGTGTCTTTGTAGTTCTTGATCGTCTTTTCTCTAAACCCGAAGATCACCGAATCGGTCTTTACGATGGCTTCCGATTTTCTTTTCGTTTCGTTCTTAAGCTCTAAACTAGGAGTCGGTAGCAGTTCTAACGCGTTATCCGACTTTGGAATGGTCTTCGGCGCTTCCTTTTCCCCCTTCTTCTTTAACCGGCTGCGCTTTTTACCGCCGTATCTTTCTAGCAAACGATCCGTAATCTTATTGCTAACGTTGAGACTCTTTACCGAGGAACTGCCTTCTTCGGAATCGTAGTTTTTGGTCAGCGAAAAGCTGAAACTCGAATTCGAGTCCATGTCGCTATCGAAGTTCTCGCTTTTCGTCTTAGTCTTGAACTTGCAGTACTCGCTAGTGTCGGTAATCGAAGAAGGCGTCGGGGAAGGACATGGATCCAAATCAGGCAGCGACGTTGAAAGTCTGTTGCAATTAGGAGGTCTGGTGACTTGAATCAAATTCTTAGGCATACGCAAGGACTTTTTGTATTTGAAGCACTCCTCCTCCCATCCTGGATGGAAGTCGCTGCCATCCCCAAAGATGGGTTTCTTAGGCGGTTTAGTGATAGTCGAGGGTATCTCGAGTATTATTGCATTGAGTTCTTTCGATTTTCCGATGGATTCTTTTGGTATGCGGGTTACGTTCTGTTTCTCATCCATTTTCTGCGATATTTTTGATTCCGTTTCACTATCACTATCACTAGCCATTTCGGGTTTAACTTGAGGTACGGGATCTGGAAGTATTTCTTGCTTGACGACGGTCGAAACAAGAGGTTCTGAGGTAATTTCTTTCTTACACTGGCTAAGGGGAACGTCGGAATCGGATTCCTCCTCCATTTTGGTGACTTTTTCGATTTCCTTCACCGCTGCGGGAGGAGGAATAGGTTTCATGATTTCGTCGTTTTCTTCCTTGATGATGGATTCTTCGATTTTAACGACAACCTCTTCAGGACTCTCGCTATTCAACGGCTTTTCTTTAGTAACAGTTTCGAGTTTAGCTAAAACGTCCGCTTCCATCTTTTTCCTTCGACCACGTTTCTTGCCACCCCCTTTCATCAGTTCCTCGAGGAAATTATCACAGGCTTGATTAAAGATGTCGTCGGTAGGACTCTCTATCCTAGTAATTATTACGGGTGGTGGAGGTTTTTCATCTTTGAAGTCGTTCTCGTTTATTAGGGATTGTTTCGAGATCGACTTTCTATCCCTCCTCATATCCTCTAGGGATTGCCTTTCAGAGACCGGAACCTCGGATTCGTCACCGCTATCAGGGAAGTCAAAAACTGACGTTTCCGAACTACTACGAAGTCCGGTCTTGTCACGCGGAGGTGCGCCTTTCTGTTCGCCATTGTCTTCTTCATTCCGACTGAAAAGTCTTCGTCGGGGTGGATACGCCGGCTTTTCCTTCGGCGGACTAGAATTCGCCGCCCCGTTTACGGACGTTTCATTTAATCCAGGCGAAGTATGCCGTATATAATTGGCAACGTGTTGCATCTGAGAAACCTGCTTCAATTCGCCTTTCGTCCTTATCCTAGCTGCTAGATTCGCTGCTAATCCGTCTAGATCGGCTTGGTTCGTTAAAGACGATTGATCAGATTTTTCATCTTTGATATCGGCTTCAAATCGCACCGAATCGATGGCTTTGGGAAATTTATAGGTAGGCGGCGTATTTCTATCGATCAAACTAGCGGCCGTAAACGGGGAAACGTTCTGTCTACCGATGAAACCGTGTTTAGGCTGTAGAGGGGCTGTGACGTCAGTTGAAGGATGCTGTACCTCGCGAGGACGTTGATTGAAATCGTACGTCTTGAATTGAGTCTGCTCGATCTTCTTTTGAGCTTCCTTAGCGCCTTTCATCTCGAGATTCGATCTTAGAATGCTTATCACGCGCTTATCGGCCCCGCCGCCGCCGTTATTAGGCACCGGGTGTTGAGATCTGCCGTTATTCACGTTCGTATGGGGGTTGGATCGGGGGAGATTCTGCTGGTACATCGGATGTTGCGGTTGCTGTTGCGGTTGAATTTGCTGCTGCTGCCCGTGACTGATATGTGAGGGATAATGATGCGCGGCCGCAGACGGTACGTAAGTTTGATTCATGTGATGGTACTGGTTGTTGTTGGTATTTGAGTATTGATGATGAGGCTGTTGCATCGCTTGGTACTGATTGGGTTGATATGTCGGTTTCTCGTTTGACGGCATAAAAGCACCGTTCACCATTAAATCCTTCGAAGGAGGCATTAGTGGAGGTTTAGTATTTTGGTAGGAGGAGAATTTTTGTTCGATCTGCTTGTCGATCGCCTGTTTCCATCGATCATCCATTTTGGGGCGTTTATTTTGAACGACCGTGGACAATTGCTGCGCCGCTCGTTTTCTTTGGGTTTCCTGAGGTGTCTGGTACAAACCGCTTTTCTGGATTTGATTCGTCGATGGGAAATCTATCCTAGGCAAACCTTCCATCGGTTTCTTATTATTAACGTGAGTACTATTATTATTGTTACTCGTTATATTATTTGGAATTTGAGGGTATGCATTAAAATGTTGCTGCTGTTGACCCGTATTCAACGTTTGATGAGGTTGCCTTTGCTGTTGAGCTTGTTGTTGCTGCTGTTGCTGTTGTTGAACATGTTGCTGATGATGTTGGTAATTCTTCTCGTAGGAATTCTGATTAGCAGTCATGATCGTATGCTGTCTCCGTTCATTAGGCTTATAATTCTGACTCATAGGCATATTGAAATTCGGTAAAAAATCCACCTTAGGCGCGCTAGCACTCTGCTGTTGTGGCACCGGTTGCCTAGAGGGCGGTTGTTGCATATTTCGATGCGTATGATTCGTATACGGTTCCGGATATCTAGGCGCTGCCGTATTTTGAGACACCTGTTGCTGCTGTTGCTGTCTCATCTGATAATACTTCCCGCTTCTCTGATTCTCCTCGGAATCGTCCAACGTTGAATCGGCGGGGGTTTTGATCGTTTTCAACGAGAGATCTAGGACGCTATCTACCGCGGACGAATTCTGAGGATGTTGATACTGATTTTGCGCGTGAATCTCGTGATTCGACGTCTTAGGCATCGCTTGACGTAGAGTTTGGTGAGCGGACGCGGAAGACTGTTGCGGGTAACTCGTCGTGAAGGTGTTATTCGAGGAACTAGGCGCTATTGTGTAATAGGAGTTGTGATATTGATTCGGTATGGAATACTGATTGTGCTGGAGGGTATTTCTGTAGTTCAAATGATTATCGATCGGATTCGAAGGTGGTACGCGGGCTTGATGAGGTTGGATTTGTTGTTGCGTCTGCGGAAGGCCGTACTGCTGTTTTATTGTAGGATGGGATATGGAGGCGGAGGTCGTCGAAGTAGTCGTTGTAATTGTTTTCGGCTTCGAAACGGGTGCTCTGACAGCCTCGCGACACCTAGCAGGATGGTAAGTCGATAGCGCGGCGATTGGAGGGAGATTATGCGTTGCTTTATGTTGCTGCGTTTGTTGTTGCTGTTGGACATTATTGTGGTTGTTAAGATTCTGTTCTTTAACAACATTATCTTGCGGCATTTTCTGCGTGTAACCGGAATTCTGAATAGCACCCGTTTGTTGCGTAGAGTATGTCTTATACATATCGTAATTATACGATTGACTCACAGCAGTCTTATAGGAAGAGGCCGCCGATTTGGCCGGAACAGTCGTATTGTAGTAGGAACGATTGGAATAGCTGTAATTCGGTTGCTGTTGTTGCGCTTGCGCTTGACTCTGCGACGTTTGAGCAGGTGGCGGTTGCAGTTGATGGTAATTCTGAGGACTCGTCAAGTCCGGTCGCGAAGAACCTCGCATCTGTTGTTGCTGCTGCATCGAGTGCTGCTGCTGCTGCTGTTGCCCGGTATTCTGATGATACGATGGATTCGGAAGAATATGCGATTGATACGATTGCGATTGGGCGTTAGACGGGGCCTCTCGCGAATGCGGAACGGAAAATTGAAACGTCGCGGGTGAGGTGTCGTGATTGACGTAATTACCGTAACCCGATTGGATGTTGGTACGCGATTTCGCAGCCGCTTCTTGCTGCTGCTGTTGCTGCTGCTGCTGGATGTTGTGATGGGACGGAGGTCTCGACGCTGACGAATCAGAATGGTGCGACGACGGCCTTTGAGGCGTATTCTCGCGGGTGGGAGGACGCGTCGCCTGGACGACGATGTCGTGTTGCGGCGGCCAATAGGAGATGTTATTGGGAGCGGGCCGGTCATGGTTCTGAGGTTCGGGACCGGCGCTGTTGGTATTGTTATTATTGTTGTTGTTATTGTTGTTGCCGTTAGTGTTCGTGGTCGGTTGGTGCTGCTGGTAGCTGCTAGGACTGGCCGTCGTTCCCGTCGCGGCTGGAAGCCCCTGGAAATACTGGCGGACGTCTTCCAAACCGTTAAACACATCCATGTCCAGCAGGATATACCTGCCTTTGGATTTTCTGAAATCGAAAGAATAAAGTCAGAAATTTTCTAATTAGTGATTATTGGTGACGTTAATAAGTTATATAACCCGAACATCACAATCACAATAATTATAACCTTACTTTAGGATAAACAATTTTTGAATTGTGCAAAATTAAATGATTATTAGTGGAGGGCTGAAGCGCGTGGCACAGATAACGAGAACCCGTATCATAGTACACTTGTTCAGTATTATTCGACTGGTCGTTGTGTTATATGCTTTCAAATCTTTAGAAACGAATTCCGTCCAGAATCGTATTCGGTATAATTAGATACACTAGGGTGACAGAATAAAATAGACACCAGGTAAAGCGGTATAAATATGTAAACAGCTAAATTCTAAGAACGAATTAAGAACTTTCTCTTGTCATTAGGATACGGGTACATGTATCGGAAGGAATTCGTCATAGCTTAGTATCGTTACAACTATGCCTCGCTTACAAGGTTCGACTGATATTAGCGACTTCACCCGGGGTGTCGCATCGTTGGCCAGAGTGAACGCGGCGCTTCGCAACGTGAAATAAGTAAATTTTTAAATATTCCGTTGTCCACACTTAACCGTGAGATTATACAATTTAAACGCAAGGAAAGAACAACAGTGGAGCCGAGACCAGGTCGTGCCGGACCTTCTGAAAGAAGTAAAAGGGTGTTTGTGCGCGAAGTGTTAAGAGAACCGCGAAAAAGTACAGCTGAGCTTGCGGCAACTTCACAGAAAAGTCAGCGCACCGTTCTGCAATACCTCCACAGTGTGGGGATGTATAAAAGGGTGGTAAAGAAAAAACCTCTCCTTACGGCGTTTCAAAAACGGCGCCGAAAGGCTTCGGCAATCGAAATGCGAACGAAGCCCGAAGAGTTTTGACGGTCTGTCATTTCTTCAGACGAAAGCAGATACTGCCAATACAGTGATAGTGATCGTACGTGGGTGTGGAGACGTTCGTCATAGCAACTGGACGACAAATTTTTACATCAGACGGTGAAATACGGCGGTGTGAACATCGTGGTGTGAGGCGCGATATGGTATGGTGGAAAATCGCAATTAGTAATCTGCGACGGAAATATAAATGCGGCAAAATATATCCAAATATTAACAGAAGGACTACTACCGATATCCGACAACGCCATTTCATCTAAAGAAGACGCCACTTTTATGGAGGATGGAGCACCCTGCCGCAAAGCAAGAACAACAACCACATGGAAAGAGGAACAGGGGATTCGGATTTTACCATGGCCAGGCCAATCACCAGACATGAATCCGATAGAGAATGTTTGGCACATAATCCAGACAAATATGGCGAAACGACTCCGAAAACCCAGCAATAAGGAAGAACCCGTTGCAGCTATTACAGAAGAGTGGTTAAATATTCCAGAAGACACCATTAATCATTTAATAGATTCTACGACTCGCAGCACTTCACGCAAGTAAAGGTGGATCGATAAAATATTAGTCTAACTTAAAAATTTTAAAATATTTTGTATATGCAACGAGAATAGAATCTTTTTTTTAATTAGTAGGTGTCTATTTTATTCTGTCACCCTAGTGTATATCATTCGGTGAATCTTGAACCAAATCTAGGATGAGCGAAATTTTGACGAATTTTCGTATTTTGCGAAAAATCAACCTCACCTGAAATCTGTTAAAATACGTATGCAATTGAGGATTTTGATGACTAAAATGTAGGAAAATTATCCATTATGGCGAAACATTCTAAAATTAGAGAAAGACATTACACTTTTCACATGTTTTCAAATCTTTAGAAAGGAATTCCGTATCAAAGCACGCTTGTTCAGTATTATTCGACTGGTCGTTGTTAGCGCTTGTCAATATACACATTCATAGATGTCGCGCTTAGGTACGTTTTGGAAACGGCGTATTTCAAATAAATTAGAAAACGTAGTAGCGAGTATTCAGTAACGTTTTGTTGCTGAGATATGACACGGTTTAGTTTGTAGAAAATTTAGCGATTTAATCAATGCAAAATTTATTCCCCTTCGCATTGTTTCTAATTACTTTTGTTTGACATAATAAATCGTTTACTTTAATAAACATCGGATCTGTTTTATTATGGTAATTAAATACGAAATTAAGGTTTTACTTACGACTCCTAAAGTTTATATGAAAACAAACGACGCATCCCGATTTTAATTCTTTAACTTGTGTATACATAAAAGGTTTATCATTAGAGTCGACGCCTTTTGTAAATTACGATTTCTTTTACCCGGCGATCTAGTCGAGTTCGTGTTCTTTTTTGACATGTGTGCTTCTCCGTGCTTTGCTATTAAAAGTGATTCAAATGTTTGATTAAAATTCGCGTTTAGTTGCTGCTACTTTATGTCCATTAACTCTAGTTAAATCATTATAATCGTCCGCGTCAAACAACAATTGAAGATCTTATGCAAAAATTTGAATCAAGATTATTACGTCATGACGTTCCCATACAAGTGAGACTAAGAACAGCAAGAGACGTAGAAAATATTGTAGCTGTACGTTCGAATGTTGGTGAAAATCCAAATGCGTCTATTCCTAATCGATCTCGAGCATTTAGTATTTTCAACAGCAAATCTATCGAGACGATCTTCATGAAGCAACATTTGGCTTACACGACAACATGTGGTTTTAACAAGGTTTAGGGAATGGATTGACCAAATTAAAAGGATGAAACTCATACACAGATGGACTGATTCATTTACTCTAATGTTACAGGAGATGCTTGATAATGGTGGTATACGAAAAAGGACGATATACAGTCTTTTGATGATTTTGTGACAGCATTTTCTCTGTGTGGAAGAAAATGTCTGAACATTTTCGATCTGCCGTTAAGGTCACAAGATCTTCTAGGTGAAGGTTTGAAAGGGGAGATTTATTGAGAGACGCAAGATACGAGTTCGTCACTTTCACCCACGTAATCGCCCTCTTCTTACGTAAGAAGGGGGACGCACCCACCACCAACTAGACGCAGTACGTCCAAAACGCCCTAAAACCAACACAGTTTCATGAATTACCAAAACTTGCAAGTTTTAACGGCGTAAACGCAATATAAAAGAAATTATAGGCTATTTTAAACTTAAAACTTCAACTTGAAGTTTCAATCTAATAGCAATAAATACAAGAACTTTTTCGCGTCCACCACGTATATCAGTATTATGCCATCCCTCTACTACCTTTTCCGGGAAACGGGCTAAGGATTCCCGGACATACGGATAGATGGATTCGAAGAGATCGGACTTTCCCCCTTTTCCTTTTCCCTGATATTTCCGAGTAGACGCCCCCGTCCTTTTTAAGCAGTGGGAGGAGAGGATAAGGACGAAATGAAAGTGACAAGCCCGACGATGAGTTCCTCGATGATGTAGGAAGAGATGGTATTTCGAGGCACGTGGGCTATTTTGATTTGTTACTCGATATTTGTTGCGTTCGGAGAAAAAGAAGATATTTTATCGATTTTGTTCGTAGGAACGTAGAAAAGGAAAGGCGATTTTAGTTGGGGTCCATTAAGGAGTTCGGAAGTATTCGAGAAGTTAAAGACGTGATTAACCTCACTTTGATCTGATTTCTTTTCTGGCAACGGTAATAATAGTAATATACATTTATTTCCAGCAGGTATACACTCAGTTATAGGAAATATATAATACACTAGGGTGACAGAATAAAATAGACACCAGGTAAAGCGGTATAAATATGTAAACAGCTAAATTCTAAGAACGAATTAAGAACTTTCTCTTGTCATTAGGGTAGGGGTAGCTGTATCGGAAGGAATTCGTCATAGTTTAGTATCGTTACAACTATGCCTCGCTTGCAAGGTTCGAGTGATATTAGCGACTTCACCCGGGGTGTCGCATCGTTGGCCAGAGTGAATGCGGCGCTTCGCAACGTGAAATAAGTAAATTTTTAAATATTCCGTTGTACACAGTTAACCACGTGATTACACAATTTAAACGCAAGGAAAAAACAATAGCGGAGCCGAGACCAGGTCGTGCCGGACCTTCTGAAAGAAGTAAAAGAGTACTTGTGCGCGAAGTGTTAAGAGAACCGCGAAAAAGTACAGCTGAGCTTGCGGCAACTTCACAGAAAAGTCAGCGGACCGTTCTGCGATGCCTCCACAGTGTGGGGATGTATAAAAGGGTGGCAAAGAGAAAACCTCTCCTTACGGCGTTTCAAAAACGGCGCCGAATGGCTTGGGCAATCGAAATGCGAACGAAGCCCGAAGAGTTTTGGCGGTCTGTCATTTTTTTCAGACGAACGCAGATACTGCCAATTCAGTGATAGTGGTCGTACGTGGGTATGGAGACGTTCGTCACAGCAACTGGATGACAAATTTTTGCATCAGACGGTGAAATACGACGGTGTGAACATCATGGTGTGGGGCGCGATATGGTATGGTGGAAGATCGCAATTAGTAATCTGCGACGGAAATATAAATGCGGCAAAATATATCCAAATATTAACAGAAGGACTACTACCGATATTCGACAACGCCATTTTATCTAAAGAAGACGCCACTTTTATGGAGGATGGAGCACCCTGCCCCAAAGCAAGCACAACAACCACATGGAAAGAGGAACAAGGGATTCGGATTTTACCATGGTCAGGCCAATCACCAGACATGAATCCAATACAGAATGTTTGACACATAATCCAGACAAATATGGCGAAACGATCCGAAAACCCAGCAATAAGGAAGAACTCGTGGCAGCTGTTAGAGGAGAATGGTTAAATATTCCAGAAGACACCATTAATCATTTAATAGATTCTATGCCACGACGGCTCACAGCACTTCACGCAAGTAAAAGTGGATCGACAAAATATTAGTCTAATTTAAAAATTTAAAAATATTTTATATATATAACGAGAATAGAATCTTTCTTTTTTTAATTAGTAGGTGTCTATTTTATTCTGTCACCCTAGTGTATGTGTATGAAGCTTATAATAAATTAAACATATTTCAAATTAACAAAAAAAAAAGAAACAAAATAAACATCGCCGTTTCAATTTCAAATCCCAACACGCGGCGGCAAGATACGCCGCGCTAATTTACTACCGCGTTATCTCGATAGATGGCGCCGGCATGCCGTAACGCGCCTCGTAACCGCAGCGTGCTGCATGGACCCGGAGTCTCTCCCCGTTCTAGATATTTTCCAAACGTTCCTACTATCGTTATACGTACGATAATACGTGTATTACAGCGTCGTTGGCGTGCGGTAACCACGTCGTCCGTTTTTATCCATTTTTCGCTCGTTTTAACACACATACACCGCGCGCATTACGTACGCCGACTAGAGGGAATAGAGAGAAGAGCGGACGCAGCACATCGATTGTTTTGAATTAATGAATATTTATTGCCCTCGTCAGCTGTTCGGCCGCGAGTTCTATTGTCGGCACGGCGATCGCTCGAACGCGTTGTCGGCTAAGCGGAATTTCGTACTCGATATTTATTTCGTCGGTCGTAAACGCGCTTTTTTGAAGCGCGATTCGATTTCGTCCTCGTTACGGGTCCGATTAGAGACGATTTTAGGACGCGTAGAAAGGAACGTCCGAATTTGATTTGATCATGAATTCGTTTTCGCTTAGTTTAGGACGCGCGTTCTTGGTTTCCTTATTAAAGGTCATTTCAAGGTCACGAATGTCGTTTATTAATGTCGCAATTCTCGATTCGATAATGAATAAGCTGAATATACAAAATAAAAGAGGACTATGTCGGTAGTAACGTGATATATTAGAACCGTATTTCTTTTATTAGGGCGTCATTGTTCGGCGCCTTTTACAAGCAATAAATAAAATTCGCACTTCTTTTTAATGCAATTATGCTGAATTCAGGAAGAAAACTGGACCAAAGTTATTCCCCTGAGGAACTCCAGAGATTGGCGTGAAGTGAATAGACTCAAATCCATACTTTGTATCAAGAAGATACAATTGGAATAAAGATAAAACCCAAAAAGAAAATTCAATATTGTCCAATTTATAAGCAGGGTGTGGCCGATTCGATCAAAAGCTTTCGTTAACAAAGGAATTCGATATACAAGAAATTATAGTGCTCAACAATATGCATGTACAAATACTTCATGAAGGTGTTAATATTATTATTATTGTTAGTTTTAATTTCATATGGTAAAGCCTTATATAACATGAGACCACTTACAAATATGTTTTTAGATGTTTTGAATTCTATGAAAGGGAGTAATATACCATCGTAGTTTCTAGTGTTGTAAGCATGAGTATCATGAAACGTATTCAATCTTTCACTAAGGCAACTTGGAAGTAAATTAGAGTTTTGGCGGTCTGTCATTTTTTCAGACGAAAGCAGATACTGCCAATTCAGTGATAGTGGTCGTACGTGGGTATGAAGACGTTCGTCACAGCAATTGGACGACAAATTTTTGCATCAGACGGTGAAATACGGCGGTGTGAACATCATGGTGTGGGGCGCGATATGGTATGGTGGAAGATCGCAATTAGTAATCCGCGACGGAAATATAAATGCGGCAAAATATATCCAAATATTAACAGAAGGACTACTACCGATATTCGACAACGCCATTTTATCAAAGAAGACGTCACTTTTATGGAGGATGGAGCACCCTGCCACAAAGCAAGAACAACATCAACATAGAAAGAGGAACAGGGGATTCGGATTTTACCATGGCCAGGCCAATCATCAGACATGAATCCGATAGAGAATGTTTGGCACATAATCCAGACAAATATGGCGAAACGACCCCGAAAACCCAGCGATAAGGAAGAACTCGTGGCAGCTGTTACAGAAGAGCGGTTAAATATTCCAGAAGACGCCATTAATCATTTAATAGATTCTATGCCACGACGACTCGCAGCATTTCACGCAAGTAAAGGTGGATCGACAAAATATTAGTCTAATTTAAAAATTCTAAAATATTTTGTATATATAACGAGAATACAATCTTTTTTTTTAATTAGTAGGTGGCTATTTTATTCTGTCACCCTAGTGCAGTCTACCCTCTCTAAATCACTGTTATCGATTATTATCCTAATACTAGCTATAACTATATTATTCAACTTATGCATGCTACCTATAACTATAACCTTAGATTTAGTAACATTAATAGTTAATTTATTTTGAGACAGCCATTGATACCTGATTATTCATAGTCATCGTCATATCGCCAACACTACTACCACTTATGCACAACATTATTTACAAACATACATATATTACAACCTTCCATTGTCAACAATCATTAACATATAAATTAAACAATAAGGGACTTAACACCGACCCTTGTGGAACACCATTATTTGTATTTATACTAACAAATATCCTATTGTTATAGTTTACTTTTTGAGTTCTATTATTTAAATATGAAACAAGCCAAGTCTTAACTTTATCACAAATACCATACGTTTCTAGTTATATAGTATACACATCTACCTGTCTTCCAGCACCTATACTATCAGATAGGTATTGAGTAATGGTAACAAGATCAGTTGCTGTAGATCGTTGAGCAATGAAACCGTGTTGGTTACTTAAAATCTAGGATCTAACTTTAGCAAAATTATTCAATAATAATTATAAATGAGTAAGCAATTATTGATGCAATAATACCTATTATTTTAAGCATAAAGTCAGTCAGTCCCTTCAACGTGAAGAAATCGTTAGTAGAAACAGCCTGCGCGTCATTTTGTTCACACTATTGAGCGTCTACTGTATTAATAAAATACTACAGAAAATTAGTTTCTTTACTTATTTTATGAACAGAATTACCACAGTTCTCTCATTTTTCTAATTTAATGCCAAACGATTACAGTATTAGATGCCTCTGAGATCATTTGCAAATTTGTGTCACAATTCCTATTGTCAAAAATAGTTGTCAAAATTAGAAAAATAAACAGATCAAGAAGAAGAGGTTGGGAGCTACTAACTATTTAATAAAAAACGACTTTCTACGAATCTCCGCAAATTTACAAGAAATTCAAATGTTTTCCCATAAGTATTGCGGTTTCATTTCCAGATCATGCATAACGTATGTACACTACCGTCCATATTAGTTCGGACACCCAATCAAATGTTGTCATCTCTACTAAAAGATAATATAATTTCTTTTATATATAAATAGCATTTATATTAGGTCCTTTATGAAGTTTCTTGTTTATTAATTGTACAGGCAAACTTACAAAAATATCAATTTAAGAATGATTGAAAACCTATTGTATTTTATGACCCAATACAGTAATTTTCAGAATAATTCCTCATCGCCACAAATAGGATTATTTTTGGGGCAATATTGCAGGTAATACATTTACAATACTCTTAGGGGTCGGAGCAGATTAAAAGCTGCAAATCTTCACGGCCGCATTGTAACAAAAAATCCAAAAGCGGCTATAGTTTTGGGCAAAAACACACAGAAATTGGACAGTGGATGATTGGAAAAGGGTGTTATGGACTGACGAGTCAAAGTTTGAGGCGTTCGGTCAATCAAGGTGGGTTTTTGTAAGAAGAACGCAAGGCTAAAGAATGTCGTAGGATTGTGTAGTGCCAATTGTCAAGCAAGGAAAAAGTTCTGCACTTGTTTGGGGTTGTTACCTGAAGCAAATCGAAGGTATTTTCCGAAAAGAGGGTTATTTAGAAAAACTGCAAGAAAATGCAATACCATCGGAGCAACGTCTAATCGGCGAAAATTTTGTGTTCAGGCAGGACAACGTCCCCATACACTCAGTAGTGATATATAAAATTTTCTTAAATGAAGAAGAAGATAATAGCGCTATAGAAATAATGACATGGCCACCGCAAAGCCCCGATCTAAACCCCATCGAGCTGTTATGAGATGAATTGGAACATTTTAACACATGGGCTGAAAAGTCCCGGGCCTAACAAACAAAACACGGTTTTTTTTGGTTCAAAATTAGCTTTATTCATCAACGTAATCTCCATCAAGAGCAACGCAATCATTCCAGCGCCGCTCTAACATTTCAATACCACTTTTGTAGAACGATTTATCTTTTGCCTCAAAATAGGCCTCAGTTTCAGCGATAACTTCTTCATTCGTGCGAAATTTCTTACCGGCGGGCATTTTTTTGAGGTCTGCGAACAGCCGGTAGTCGCTGGGAGCCAAATCTGACGAATACGGTGGATGTGGGAGCAATTCGAAGTTCAATTCATGTAGTTTTGCCATTGTTTTGATCGACTTGTGACACGGTGCGTTGTCTTGATGAAGCAAAATTTTTTTCTTTGCCATATGCGGTCGTTTCTTTACAATTTCGGCCTTCAAACGCTCCAATAACGCTATATAATATTCACTGTTGATGGTATTTCCTTTCTCAAGATAGTCGATGAATATTACATCACGCACATCCCAAAATACCGAGGCCATAACCTTTCCAGCCGATTGTTGTGCTTTCGGGCGCTTTGGACGAGGTTCACCAGTTGCTGTCCACTCAGATGACGATCGTTTTGATTCCGGAGTGAAATGATGGATCCATGTTTCATCCATTCTCACATATCGACGCAAAAATTCCGGTTTATTACGTTTAAACATGGCCAAACACTGCTCAGAATCATCAACACGTTCTTGTTTTTGGTCAACAGTGAGCAAACGCGGCACCCACTTTGAACAGAGCTTTCTCATAGTCAAATGCTCATGCAATATAAAACCAATACGTTCTTTTGATATCTTTACGATGTCAGCTAACTCACGCAACTTCACTTTTCGATCATTCAAAACGATTTTGGGGATTTTTTTTTATGTTTTCTGGTGTTACCGCCTCATTCGGACGTCCACTGCGTTCTGCATCATCGGTGTCTCTACGACCACGTTTGAAGTCAGCAAACCAACGTTTTATTGTTGTTTCTGATGCAGCGGAGTCCCCATAACACATTTCAAGCCATTGCTTCGCTTGAACGGTATTTTTTCCCATCAAGAAGCAGTGTAAAATTAAAACACGAAATTGTTTTTGATCCATTGTTTTGAAAATAACAAAAGTAGCGTGACTCTTAGCCCAATAACTCACAAACTAATGAATAGAATATCATGAAATTTTAACAGGTGTCTTGAAGGTTAGTACTAACTGAGAGAAAGGTGACTGCAATAAAACTAGCGTCATCTATGTGTTAGGCCCGGGACTTTTCAGCCCATGTGTTACAAGAGGAATGGACTAATATGCCAAATAGACTCATTGAAAAACTAATGGAGCGAATGCCTCGGATTGTGAAAGCTGTTCTTCGCGCAAAAGGGAGTCTCTTTGATGAACATTTTTTTTTTAATCTATTTGCGTGTCCGAACTAATATGGACGGCAGTGTACATACCTACTATTTATAGATATCCCTTATATCTATAGATGGTACAAGAGGAAAAGAATTACGAATGCACAGACATATTCTTTTACGTAAGCCGCGAGAATTTCCCATTAATAATAAATAAATGTTTCATTTGCATCGCATTACGATGCAAATATACACCTCTACAGAATAATTAAGGCCATTCCCACAAGTCGTAGAGCGGCTAAAGTGCGTTTACTAACACACGGTCGTCATCGGTATCACGTTTTGCCGTAGTAATACACGTCTGTACGCAGCACATATACAGCGGCGAGCACCTGTAAATATACTCATTCTTACCGCCGCTTGAATGTCAAGGTCGTTCGACTTGCATTCGTTAATACGTGACAGATTTAATTACTACGGGCGAAACGCCGTACCGTCCGGAATAAGTGCACGCGAATTTGTTAGCACGGATAGACGAGGAAGGGAGGTCGATAACTTCTTTTCACCCCACCTACATTTCTCCTTTAAATAATTCGATGTTGTTCTTTTGTTGGTCGTGTTCGGTTTGTTACGGAGAGAGCGTGGTTTTGATGTGACGTTGATATTTATTATATTTTTTTATGATTTCTTCTTTTATCTTAATTCTTCTAGAAGAGCTTGTTATATACACTATCGCCCATAAGTTTAAGATCACCTATCGAAGAACGCCGAAAAGGTGAGAAATCAGTATCGTGGCGATATACAGGGAAAGGCTAACGTTTTAATACACTAAAGTTAAAATACACAAACATCACTTAAAGAGAAATAAAACATTTTAACAAAAATGTAAGTATATACAGTGGCGACCACATAAATAGTACAGCCATCAAATTTCACTTCACCGCTCAAGCTGTTTAAATTTTTATTAAACTAGCCTGAGAGATTCCGAGAAGGGTGCATGTATTTCCCATAGATACGTATTCCAGAATAATAATACGAAATTCAACGAAAGAAAAATACTAGTTTCACTTTTCTAGCAGGCAAATAAATAGCACAGTTGGTTCGGTAGCGCAATCCCATTATAGTGGTACCGTTCGCGTTATTTTGTACCAAAAAAGTGGTGTACTTACCATTTTTAAAATTAACGTGTTATTAATTACAAAAAATTAGGTGTTACTATAATAGGATGAGGAAAACTTTGCACGCCAGAGAAAAGAGAGTTAGTTTGTACCATCAAAGGGAAGGACATATCAATTTCAGAAATATCTCGAACATTAAATTGTTCACGTAAATTAACACAAAATATTAAATGTAAAAGCAAAAAGAATTAAAAAAAAAGAAATATAATACAGCATTTCGTTATTGCTATTAACTATGCCAGTTCTATACCTACTTAAAAAATAATACATTTCTTTTTCAAGTTTTATAAAATATTACGGGTTTATTATAAACTGTATGCCATCTATTACATTTTTGTTGAGCTAAGTTAAATAAATCACTTGTTAACCTGTGCTATTTATATGGCAGATACTGTAGTTTATTTATAGTTAAATAATAAACAATAGCCAAAGCATAAAAAACTGGTTGTGTCGCATGCGCAACAGTAAATTCGCCAGAAATAATAAAAATGAACTGGACAAAAGTTTAAATACAATTTCAAGAAAAAAAATGTTTGTCTTACAACTTGTCTTGGGTTTTTTATGAAATACGAGGGGAGGTCCAGAAGTTCGTGAAATGAAAGGGTTTTAAATAAAATAAAGCAATAAATCTATTTTTCCTTTTCAATATAATCACCCTTAAGCACAATACATTTATTAGATCTATGAATTAATTTTTCTAAATCATCGTAAAAATATTTTTTATGTTTCGCCTCAAAATGGGCCAAAATTGGCCCTCATTGTCGTCGGAAAACTTTCTTCCACGTAAGTCCTTCTTTAAATTGGGGAACAAATAAAAATCACTAGATGCCAGGACTGGACTGTAGGGTGGATGGACTATTGATTGAAAGCCATGCTTGTGCAGAGCAGCCATTGCTCTTGTGAACCGGCGCATTATCTTGCAAGAGCAACACACCCTTGGTCAATGTTCCTCGACGTTTTTCCTTGATGGCCTCCTTTAATTTTTCTAATATCGCTGCGTAATATTCTCCGGTTATGCTCCTATCTTTTTCTTTGTAACCAATCAAGAATATCCCCTCACAATCCCAAAAAACAGTAGCCATCAGCTTTCCAGCCGATTCTGACACTTTGAATTTCTTTGGCGGTGGTATCCCGTTTTTATGCCATTGCATGGACTCCTGTTTGGACTCGGGCTCAAAATGATGAACCCATGTTTTGTATCCGATAACAATCCGCTCCAAAATCTGTGCAGGTTTGTTTCCATCCAGCTCCAAAAATTGTTTGGATGCATAGACGCGCTGCTGTTTCTGCTGCGGCGTACCCATCTTACACTGACTTTTGTCATACTCAGGTGGTCATGTAGGATACGCAAAATGGTGATATCTGATACTCCAACTAATGTAGATAATTGTTTTGTCTTCAAACGGGCATCTTGCAGTAGAAATTTTTGCACTTTCTCGACGCTTTCTCGACGATGTCTGATGTGGTGTCCTCAACTGGCCATCCTGAGCGGGGATGGTCTTCAATGGACTCCCGACCATGTTTAAAATGACCATGCCACTTATAAATCATTGATTTACTACTACCATACCAGCGAGAAATTGTTGACTGAAGTGGTGCTTTATTGCCGAAAACAAAAACTAACTCGGCGAGGCATTCTTGTTGAGGTAACTGCCTTCTGTTCTGACTTCTCTACAACACTACAAACATCGTACTGAAACTTTAGGTTACTAAAGATGGAAGTTAATTTCTAGTATTGAGATTTGATTAGTGGCGCCCTCTATGTCCCAGTACGTAAGAGACATCCCTCACTTCAAACTTCAGCCGGTTTCTCAAAAGACACTAAATCCCATACTTCCTTCATTCGCCACTGCGTAATCCGAGTTCCTTTTGTTTATTGTCACATATTTCGTAAGTGTACATTTCAAGCGTGTCTTAGTATATACCCTTCCACTCTCTTTACATGCGTCTTTGAAAGTGCGTGCGGTATACGGATGCTAACGACCTTATCTGTCTTGCACGTTTAAAAAACACCGCACAACGAGGACCGACCGTGCAGGGTCATCCACTCCTGACGCGTATACGGGTCAATGCTTTTTCTGCGTCGTTATAGCTTCGAAGCAACGATAAAAGCTTCTGTAAGGTGCCCTGTATGAATACATATGACCGGTGATAGGTACCGTAAAAACTAGATATCTAACAGTTTGTTAGGTATCGATTTTCAATCGAGGGCTGTCTTGTCACAATTATGTTAGGATTCAGAACTTACGATTTCAAGTATCAGCTGCAGATTTAGTTCGAAAGTATGCGAAAGTTATGTTCTGAAATTAACCAACAACGTTCACGACGTCTTTTATGAAATAACAACCATTTCCTACCATTACTATGTACATTGCAGTAATGAGTTCAGAACTTATTCTTCGTGAATTTCGGAACTAAATTAGAGGCTGGTAAAGGCTCTTCTTAATTATGTATATTTTCAATTTCATCGGTTTGATTCGCGTTTCTGAAATTAATCTTCATAAAGTCAACGACGCGCGATTTTAAGGTGTGTATCAAACTTACCAAAGACTGCTAGATAAATAGCACAAAATGAAGTTGCAAATAGCAATCTGCAAAATGTTCAACGTCTGCTGAACGCAACAACTCATTCAAAACGAAAACGACTGCAAAGAAAACCTCAATTTCACAAATAATCGAAGAAAAAAAAACCTCCTTTAACGCGTCAGCGTGAAGAAGCCAGGTTAACATTTGCTAGCGCGCGTTTACATTGGCGTAAACGCTGGCATTTTTAATAATGAGAAAAAGCTTAACTCAGATGGTCCTAATGGCTATCAACGTTTTGACCTAAGAAAGGGGAAGTACTTCTGAGTCGTAGATCGGAAAAGCTGACATCAAGTTCTGTAATGGCAAAATGTATAATTAATGCTATTCATTTTGCCATTACGAAAGGAAATATCAGTTTTTTCGCCTGACCTAAATATAGTAGAAAATGCCTGGACTATCTTAGCATATCGTGTATACAGTGGCGGAATACAGTTCAGGAATCAACAACCAGTATTTTAATGGAATGGGAGCGTAATAAAGCAAAAACTAGATAGAAAAGTTGATTGATAACACATGGGCTGAAAAGTCCCGGGCCTAACAAAGAAAACACGGTTTCCATCAAGAGCAACGCAATCATTCCAGCGCCGCTCTAACATTTCAATACCACTTTTATAGAACGATTTATCTTTTGCCTCAAAATAGGCCTCAGTTTCAGCGATAACCTCTTCATTCGTGCGAAATTTCTTACCGGCGAGCATTTTTTTGAGGTCTGCGAACAGCCAGTAGTCGCTGGGAGCCAAATCTGGCGAATACGGTGGATGTGGGAGCAATTCGAAGTTCAATTCATGTAGTTTTGCCATTGTTTTGATTGACTTGTGACACGGTGCGTTGTCTTGATGAAACAAAATTTTTTTCTTTGCCATATGCGGTCGTTTCCTTGCAATTTCGGCCTTCAAACGCTCCAATAACGCTATATAATATTCACTGTTGATGGTATTTCTTTTCTCAAGATAGTCCATGAATATTACACCACGCACATCGCAAAATACCGAGACCATAACCTTTCCAGCCGATTGTTGTGCTTTCGGGCGCTTTGAACGAGGTTCACCAGTTGCTGTCCACTCAGATGACGATCGTTTTGATTCCGGAGTGAAGTGATGGATCCATTGTCACATATCGACGCAAAAATTCCGGTTTGTTACGTTTAAACATGGCCAAACACTGCTCAGAATCATCAACACGTTCTTGTTTTTGGTCAACAGTGAGCAAACGCGGCACCCACTTTGAACAGAGCTTTCTCATAGTCAAATGCTCATGCAATATAAAGCCAATACGTTCTTTTGATATCTTTACGATGTCAGCTAACTCACGCAACTTCACTTTTCGATCATAAAAAAACGATTTTGTGGATTTTTTTATGTTTTCTGGTGTTACCGCCTCATTTGGACGTCCACTGCGTTCTGCATCATCGGTGTCTCTACGACCACGTTTGAAGTCAGCAAACCAACGTTTTATTGTTGTTTCTGACGGAGCGGAGTCCCCATAACACTTTTCAAGCCATTGCTTCGCTTGAACGGTATTTTTTCCCATTAAGAAGCAGTGTAAAATTAAAACACGAAATTGTTTTTGATCCATTGTTTTGAAAATAACAAAAGTAGCGTGACTCTTAGCACAATAACTCACAAACTAATGAATAGAATATCATGAAATTTTAACAGCTGTCTTTTGAAGGTTAGTACTAACTGAGAGAAAGGTGACTGCAATAAAACTAGCGTCATCTATGTGTTAGGCCCGGGACTTTTCAGCCCATGCGTTACCTTACAAAGACAATACTCGAAGTAGTAGAGAAGCGAGGTGGTCCAACGCATTATTAGAAATCCATAAGAATAACAGTATTGTTTTTACGATCCCATGAAACCATTCTTCGAAAACAAAAGTGTTAATTTCTTCATGGCAATCTGTTTTCCTTATAACTTCAAAAACGAATAAACCACCTACTACAAAGACACTATTAGATGCTACACATGTAAAATAATAAAAAAACTTTTTCCTTTCTACTCCACTTATTCGACAGGATTTTGTCTAATTATAATCAACAAATGTAGTGTCCCATACATTTGTCACAGTCAGTAAATAGTACACCATGCAGAAATACATTTAAACACCAAAAAAAGGAAATCGAAGATATTAGACAATTGAATTATTCTTAAAAATATTTCCAACACTTCAAATTATATAATCATTAACGAGAAACCGATCAACATTACGCAATACTGAAATTATATCCGATACATGGCGAAACTATTACCATTACTACTGCACACAACAGTCTGCGGTTTCGCATTCTACATATAATACGATATCGGGCTGTATACAACAACACCCTACCTTCCCCGCCGCTTCAAACGCGTTAGACTAGATACAACCGGGCAGCTACACTCACACACGTCCGTACATCTCGCAAAATAATAATATATCGTAAAATTTTATCGCCATTTTAACGACCACAACGTAAACGATATTAGGAGGCAACCGTTGGGACGACGAAACTTTTACAGCCTCACCCGTTTTATCGTAAACATTTTCCATGACCATAGCATGCATAACATCTATACAGTTATTTCGGATCATTTAAATGACGGCCCGTCGTAAAGGGAAGGATTTTTTGACGCTACCGAAAAGGTTTAAAAGATTACGGATATATACTATGGTGACCGTTTTAGTAGGACAGTATCTTCTTTTGGACAGTCGTTTAATATCCTTGTAAGTACTTTTAAAAGTAAATCTGAAACTTTTAGTTTTTAAATATCTTATCTATCTGTCTTTTCTTGCTCGGAGTATTAGTCCAGAGCGTAGACGCTAACTTACTTCTAACTTCTAACTTCTACGCAATAACAGCCTTATATAGTAATGTTTTTGCGATCCTATGACACAATTCCTCGAAAACAAAAGTGTTAATTTCTGCATGGTAATCTGTTTTCCTTTTATCTTCAAAATGAAATAAACCACCTGTTACAAACACACTAGTAGATCCCACATATGTAAAATAATAAGTTTCTTCCCCAAAGGATTCTGAAATTCTGTCACGTGCTTAACCCTTCGTTAAAAGCCTGGAGCCAATTCTGAGTGTCTTTATCTGTCCAAGCTTCTTCCTTTGTATGTTTCTTATTCCACAAGATTTCATGAAGATGGTATACCACTCTCCTTACAATTAAAAAGAAACCCATTATAGTAACTCTGACTTGTCATTAAACAAATGAGATCGAAGAACAAAAATAGCTAAACCTTCAAAGGTGTGCTAATTTATTTCTAAGGACCAATACCTTTGTGAAAGCGAAAGAAAGGTAAAAAAAAATTCGATCGTGCGAAAAGTTTGAAATCGACGAAGCGCTTATTACGTGGTTTGAGCAATGTAGAAGTGCAAATTTACCCGTTAATGGACCACTGCTTATGCAAAGGGCCGAAGAATTTGGAAGTTTATTTGGAGACACAAATTTTAAGTGCAGCAATGGGTGGCTGGAGCGTTTCAAACGGAGACATTCAATAACGCTCGGAAAAGTGAGCGGTGAAGCGAAAAGTGTTAATATGACAGAAGCAGAGACGTGGCTAAATGAAGTGTGGCCTAAATTAAGACAAGATTATGAAGACGATGAAATTTACAATGGCGACGAAACGGGAATTTTTTATAAACTTCTTCCAGATAAGACTCTGAGGTTTAAAGCCGAAAAATGTGTAGGCGGTAAACTAGCCAAAGATCGGTTAACTGCATTTGTGTGTGCTAATATGACCGGTACGGAGAAACGTAAAATTCTTGTCATAGGAAAGTCAAAAAAGCCACGCTGCTTCAAAAACATAAAAACACTCCCAACAAATTACTACGCAAACAAAAGAGCATGGATGAGAAATCTTTGAAAATGAAATTCGAAAATGGGAAAACTTGCGGTTAAAAGTAAAAAAATCTTGCTTGTAGTTGGTAACTGCCCAGCACATCCATCATTAGCCCGCTTAAAAGATATTAATTTGGTGTTTCTGCCCCCAAATTGCACCAGCATCCTTCAACCAATGGACCAAGGCGTAATAAGAAGCTTAAAATGTTTTTACAGAAAATTTCTTCTGCAGAAAATTATTACGGGTATGAACAAGAACGCACCATGTGCAGTTTCACTTCTCGACGCGTTGGACTTTTTAGAGAAGGCTTGGCGTAGTATAACCTCTGAGACTATAGCAAACTGCTTTAGTCATTCAAGATTAAGGAATAATCCAGTTTGTGACAACTTAAATGAAGATGACGAAAACGAGTTTTGTTTCGACGACTTTGCATCCATGGACAGTTGCCTTATTAAGTCGGGAATGCGTTCAGATTCTGATATCGTGGAGGATACAAAACAGCGGGATAACGAAAACAATAATGTAATCGAAGAGGAAGAAGATTCATGCGACGAAGCAGAACACGTACCGACAAACGAAGAAGCCCTAAGTGCCATAACACTTTTAAAAACTTATTATAGACAGCGAGAAACGTCACCTCAAATTATTGATAAAGTGGGAGAATTAGAAATGGATATAGAAACAGTTTTGGCGTGCAAAAACTGTGCAACCGAAAATTACAGATTTCTTTCATTAGACAAATAAGTTAGTATGTACCTACATGTGTAAGGTTATATGGTTAAGTACGTTAAATTAATTAAATTCACATATGTATGTGTTTACCACCCGTAATATTGTTTCCCACCATGTAAAGATGGAACTCCGTCTAGAGCGTCACCTTGTTATAACGTCAAAAAATTCGCAGTCCTGTGACTGTCGTTATTACCGGGTTCTACTGTATTTAGAGAAGTAAAAATCTTTTGACAAAAAATCTAAGAAAACTGCTTCATTAGTAAATAATTCCATCTCTTCAGTGTAAGAAAAAAAGAAAAAATCTAGAATTCGAAACCTAACTTGTCGGCGAATACGTTAAAACAAAAAGCCAAAAGGCAAGCGGAGAACTAACAGGCTCATCGCGTTTAGAAGGGAAAAAAAGGTAGGCGGCGGGATGAGGACGAAGAGAATGCTTTGGGTGGGGTCTAATCTAGTCGCTGTATTCGTTGCGTGAAGGGAAAGGCCGCATTGAAGAGGATGAGGCGAAGAAAACAGCTTTGCTCAACACACGGCCATTTCCGCTGTTTTGTACGACAAAGGAGACTCAAAAGGAGCGAATGGAAAGGGTTGAGGGATATGGATGGAAAGGAGAAAATGCCTAACAAATTCTTCTTCATTAGGTGTATTATGTTCTGGAGAGGTCCTATTAAAGTCAAGATGGTTTTACTGGGAATAACAAATTATTTTTATTCACCCCATTGTTTCCTTTCGTATATACTATACAGACGCAAAATTACCCGAGTTTTTGTCGATTTGATGCAAAAATAACAGAAACTTATGCTTATGACAATGATTACATTCTTTGTTTTTTTTGCCCCTTTAATTGAAGGACATAATTTATAACGATAATTGCGATAATTGTGGCACATTTATTTCAAAATAATAAGCGCTTCCAATATTCTGAATCATTTACTCAATACTTGATAATTCCATTGTTTTTGGTACGAGGAGAGGTTCAGAAGTTCGTGGAATGGAAGGGATGGAGTGGGGATAGGGGCGCTCGCTAGGTGTCTTTCTGATTGGCGACTCATCATTAGTATATAAGTTAAGTTGCAGCCCTATAGCGTCAGTCGTTTACGAATAGTTGCCTGCTAAACAAGTCAATCCGGAAGAAAACTGAAACTATGGAGGAAATTGAACACCGTGCTGTGATAAAGTTCCTTATAAAGCAAGGAAAGAACGCTCAAACCATATTGAATGAAATGGAAACCGTTTATGGGGAACAGTGCCCTAGTAAATCAATGATTTATAAGTGGCATGGTCTCTTTAAACATGGTCGGGAGTCGATTGAAGACGACCCCCACTCAGGACGGCCAGTTGAGGCCACCATTTTTGCACTTTTTCGACGATGTCTGTCGAAAAAGTGCAAAAATTTCTATTGCAAGATGGGTACTGAGAATGCTCACGCCGCTGCAGAAACAGCAGCGCGTCTGTGCGTCCAAACAATTTTTGGAGCCGTGTGGAGGCAAACCTGCACAGATTTTGGAGCGGATTGTTACCGGAGATGAAACATGGGTTCATCACTTTGAGCCTGAGTCCAAACAGGAATCCATGCAATGGCACAAAAAGAAATTCAAAGTGTCAGAAACGGCTGGAAAGTTGATGGCTACTGTTTTTTGGGATTGTGAGGGGATATTATTGATTGATTACAAAGAAAAAGATAGGAGCATAACCGGAGAATATTACGCAGCGATATTAGAAAAATTAAAGGAGACCATCAAGGAAAAACGTCGAGGAAAATTGACCAAGAGTGTGTTGCTCTTGCAAGACAATGCGCCGGTTCACAAAAGCAAAGTTGCAATGGCTGCTCTGCACAAGCATGGCTTTCAATCAATAGTCCATCCACCCTGCAGTCCAGACCTGGCACCTAGTGATTTTTATTAGTTCCCCAATTTAAAAAAAGACTTACGTGGAAGAAAGTTTTCCGACGGCAATGAGGTAAAGGAGGCAATTTTGGCTCATTTTGGGGCAAAAGATAAAAAATACTTTTATGATGGTTTAGAAAAATTAATTCATTGATCTAATAAATGTATTGTGCTTAAGGGAAAATAGATTTATAGTTTTATTTTATTTAAAACCCTTTCATTCCACGAACTTCTGGACCTCCCCTCGTATATGGTTTACAACAAATGATTGTGCAAGTTAAGTTTATATGATGTAAAGCCCATTCTAACATAATTAACAATCTGGTCACAGATATGCGTTCTTTACCGGTTCTTATTTCGGATATTATTTGCTATTTTAGGACTCAAAGTAAGGAACGTTGGGCTACTGACTGGCACGAGTTTAACCAGAAATCTAAAACGCGTTATGCGTTGTCACATTGTTTTTTTTTTCTGTATCTTTGTTTTCAAGGCCTACTTAAGCGGAATTTTTATTGTTCATTCTTTGTAGATGTCCCCACCACGCTAATTGTCTTTGTTCCACATAACTTTCTATTGATTAAGTTTGTAGCTCTCTTCTGATTTGTTCATTTCTTATCCTATGTCTTCTAGATACATTTTTCACTTTTCTTTAGATATTTTATCTCCAGGGCATGGACCTTACATATTCTTGACGATTAATTACCCAGGTTTCACATCCAAACGTGAGAATTATTCTGTAGACCGTCATTTTTGTTTGTTTTATGTTTTATTGTGTTTAAAAAAAAAAATTATACGGTCGATAATCCCCAGCTCAATCAAGACAAAATTTATTTCATTTATCAAGAATTTAATTGCACGATTTTGTTCACCTTTGCGATGTCCCTTTTTCTATCCGTCTTCCGTCGATTTTCTCATCGCAAAGTAGAAAGCAAGACGCGCCGAGATTCAGTAATTAAGCAACCCGATTAGTTAACGACGTAGATAGTTGAAACGAGTCCGTTTCCCCCTTATGCAATCGAATATACCGTACGTACCCATCTTTGTTGATCATGTTACCTTTAAGGAACGAACACGACGGCGCTAGTAACGAGATCTCTCGCCAATTACCGGCCGTCCTCCTAGTCGCAAGTCCCACTTATTCCCGCAGCAGGTCGTGCATGTAAAACACGTTCGTCGCGCAGAAGGTAGGTTCCTTCTGCGGATTGTAACGAGAGCCAGAGCGAGACGGATGAAGAGGGAAGTCGTTATCGACGCGGTTCGACGGTGGAAAACGTCCGCGAATTGTTTGTCTCGAACCGCTCCGCCTGGACGTGGACGATGATTTAAAACGCAATTGTCCCAAGTCCGGGGGAAAGATTTGAAGACGAAAAGGAATTCATTTGATTTCGCGTCGTTGTGCGCATTGTTCGAAAGCTTGTAATGGGGTGGTATTTCGTGGGGAGTGAGTTTAATTTTAATCTATCGATGCCGAGAGGTTTTGAATTCAATTTACAGCTCGGGTTAGCAAGGCATGAAATTAGCTCAAATATGAAGGTTCTGATTATTGGTGTGGTATTTCGTCGCCGTGGAAATTCTGGAGTTAGTATTGGTTTAAAAATACAATTTTCCCGGTACTTGTATGTATGGAGATGTATTGGAGATTACTCAAAAAACGATTTTTTTGTCGCTACCAAAATATTTGTATTATTAAACTTTAAGTACGAGACAGATTATAATAGCTCTATCATGTTCTGCGTGTTTTCTAAAATACCCGTGAAATGCCCAGAGAGGGAAGTGAGATGTTACAGCGTCCGAGTGAGATAAGTAAACCGTTCATTATGTATGTATCTATACCTTATTACTATAACATCGCGCGTGTTAATCACATACACTTAATTTATAGTTTAATGGTTGTCCAGATACTTTCATACTTGTCTGTACGATCGAGGTTCGGATACTAAGAGTGTCGTGTGTACATCGAGAGCTCGGCCACATTGGTTTACAAGCTGTAACGATATAGGACAATTTGTTATAACACTAAGATACAACTAACTAAATTAGTAAAATAGTCACTGGAATCATCGTTAACGGAACGCTTGCCAGCATGGATTATTAATTTCTCTATTGTTTTTTTTCTAATGCTAGTTCTTTGCATCTACACTAGGGTGACAGAATAAAATAGACACCAGGTAAAGCGGTATAAATATGTAAACAGCTAAATTCTAAGAACGAATTAAGAACTTTCTCTTGTCATTAAGGTAGGGGTAGATTTATCGGAAGAAATTCGTCATAGTTTAGTATCGTTAAAACTATGCCTCGCTTACAAGGTTCGAGTGATATTAGCGACTTCACCCGGCATCGCATCGTTGGCCAGAGTGAACGCGGCGCTTCGCAACGTGAAATGAGTAAATTTTTATTTATTCCGTTGTCCCCACAGTTAACCGTGTGATTACACAATTTAAACGCAAGGAAAAAACAACAGTGGAGCCGAGACCAGGTCGCGATGGACCTTCTGAAAGAAGTAAAAGGGTGCTTGTGCGCGAAGTGCTAAGAGAACCGCGAAAAAGTACAGCTGAGCTTGCGGCAACTTCACAGAAAAGTCAGCGCACCGTTCAGCGATACCTTCACGGTGTGGGGATGTATAAAAGGGTGGCAAAGAAAAAACCTCTCCTTACGGCGTTTCAAAAACGGCGCCAAATGGCTTGGGCAATAGAAATGCGAACGAAGCCCGAAGAGTTTTGGCGGTCTGTCATTTCTTCAGACGAAAGCAGATACTGCCAATTCAGTGATAGTGGTCGTACATGGGTATGGAGACGTTCGCCATAGCAACTGGACGACAAATTTTTGCATCAGACGGTGAAATACGGCGATGTGAACATCATGGTGTGGGGCGCGATATGGTACGGTGGAAGATCGCAATTAGTAATCTGCGACGGAAATATAAATGCGGCAAAATATATCCAAATATATTAACAGAAAGACTACTGATATTCGACAACGCCATTTTATCTAAAGAGGACGCCACTTTTATGGAGGATAGAGCACCCTGCCACAAAGCAACAATGACACAACAACAATGACATGGAAAGAGGAACAGGGGATTCGGATTTTACCATGGCCACGTCAATCACCAGACATGAATCCGATAGAGAATGTTTGGCACATAATCCAGACAAATGCGGCGAAACGACCACGAAAACTCAGCAATAAGGAAGAACTCGTGGCAGCTGTTACAGAAGAGTGGTTAAATATTCCAGAAGACACCATTAATCGTTTAATAGATTCTATGCCACGACGACTCGCAGCACTTCACGCAAGTAAAGGTGGATCGATAAAATATTAGTCTAATCTAAAAATTTTAAAATATTTTATATATGTTATATAACGAGAATAGAATCTTCTTTTTAATTAGTAGGTGTCTATTTTATTCTGTCACCCTAGTGTATATTGTTCGTCCGTTTTCTTTGAGTGTTTACACCTAATTTGCCAGTCTCTTGTTGAAAACGTGTTAAAAAATTCGTCACAATTTCTCCACCTCGCCTGTTCTAAAAGTCACATTTCGACACCACCGATACATTGCTTCATATTTGCCCACACCACTTCAATTAGGTCGAAAAATAATTAATTAATTGAGATGTTGGTTTAAGCAAACCTTCATTAGAATCATAGTTCCAACTGTTACTAGTATGTAATAAGTGTATACATGTATACAATAGGACACTTTTGTTCTTTGTACTGGAGGATGTGTTCAAAAACCTACTTCTTAAATTGCAGATGACGTGATGTTCAACCAATAATTGTCTATTTGTCTTCATTTTTCGTCAACGGAATCACATCTTCCTCATAACCTTTCTCAAACTTTCAGGATAGAAAGTTTTTGTGGATGCATTTCAAAGTGAGAATTCTCTTTCCGCTGAAATTGATGAAAACTTTGTGTTCCAGTACGATAATGATCCAAAACAAATTGCAAAGATATGCAGTGAGAATTTGGAACTGGGGCACAGAAAGAAAACTGTTGTTATGAAAGTCCGGATGTTAATCTAAACGAGCTTTTGTGGGAGGAATTCGACCGACGAATCGCAAATTTAAGTTGTTAGCGAATTGATAAGCACATTGTTTTTATAACTGTTACAGTTCTTTATGTTAGTACAGAATATAGGTTTATTTTATAATTCGTTTTAGACTTGTTTTTGTAATAGTTTAAGGGTGGGTAAACATTTATGCCCGGCAGTGTAGGTGAATTTGTTCTATTTGCCTACAACAACAAAGTATTATTTACAAAAAAAAATGGGGATACGTTTATATGCAATATGTTTACAAGATCAGTCAAGAATTTCAAAAAATTCTACTCTTTTAGAACGAGGTTCGAAATATAAAGTAATTAAAACTTTTAATAAGATTTCAAAGCATATAAAAGCTACATCGTCCTTGTCACTACTTAGGAGCCGATTCAAGGCCAACTGTCTAAGTAACTGCTTCCACTCATTCGTTGAGTTTTTAGATTCGTGGCGAGAATAACAATTTCTATATTCATTTAGATCTTTTGACAAATAAACTACTAATATTGTTATTAATTTAGTAAGATTTGTTATTCAACTTGTATACATTTTTGCCAAAATAAAAAGCTAAATATATTTCTGGTGTGTCGACTCTGAAAAATAAGTACATCATCCAAAAGTAACGAAAAAAATTGAGAACAAAGTTGGGGACAATTATTTTTGAATCAATGCAGATAAAATGGTAGATACGATATACAGAGAAATACAAAAGCAGAGAAAGCTTTATTGTTTGTAAATGATACTGCAGCTTGTATGACAAAAGCTGTCAACTTTGTAACAGGCTAAGTATCTCTCAGCTGAATACCATGAAAACATTTGAAAATCACATAAAAACCGTCTTTTGTTAAATCTGTCCGACCAGTCTGTGTTTATTGCGTTTTGTTTATATATAAGCCGCGTGTTGACGTTAATTTCTAAAGCAGCTCGCTCCATTCAATGTCATTTTAAAAGTGCCTAATTAGAAAAATCGACTGTCGGACGTTTATACATAATTGACGGTAATGAAAAAAGTGTACTTGTACGTTGTTTATTTATACCACGCAAAGTAAGCAGATTTGAAATTAAATCTTCAATGTTACCAACGTACCAACCAAACGTACTTTGCGAAGTTTTAATAGAAAGTTTTGGGTGTGAGATATTTCGCGAAAGCAGCATTTTGTCTTTGATTGCTTCAATTCAAGGAAGTTATTTTCCCCTTCTAATTATCGAGCCAATATGAATACCAAAAAGAAGGGACGTCATATACGAGAACCCTCAACAATTAAGGGAAAATTATTCGAATTCAATTTAATAGATAACCGGTTCTAAGCAATAGAGAACCTCGTCCCCACTATTTCTTTGTCATAGTACTTCATGTCCTTATACGACATTAGTATAACTACCATAGGATACGATACGCTGATATGGAAGTTCTCTGTAATAATAGTCCTCTCCTCCAAACCAATTTCACAACAAATAAGTACCTGCTCGCTTGCCTTCACGAGTTGGGGGATAAAGGTAATGGCCCGGAGAATATACGATTCTATAAGATAATTATATGAGGCGGATATAGATCGTCTTATTTTTCCCAAACGCGAAAAATGAAAAACGAATTCTCTAAGAGTAGTTTGATCATAGAATATATGTACATTCAGCGAATTTCTTACAATTAATACATTATTTTGGCAGTACTACAACTGTTAGGTATACAGGAGGAGTACCTGTTATATAAATGTATAAGTACGAGTGAAATTTCTATAATTCCACAGAGTTAGATAAACATTTCAGTGTATAAAAGGCATTAGAGATTCGCCTTAGTTTGTCATATTTTAATTTTTTTGTATATATAACGAGAATAGAATCTTTTTTTAATTAGTAGGTGTCTATTTTATTCTGTCACCCTACATTATAGATTAGAAATGTCAAATTTTACGAATACGGGAAATTGAAAAATACGACTGCAGCACTTAAGTTCGTAGATTCAAAAAATGTTCTCAGCAGCAAATTATTAACTCATTATCGATAACTCTAATAATCACATTTTCTTAGACTTTAAGACGACACGACTACTTATACGAGGAGTCACGTTGGAAATGCAATTCCTTTAGCTTCTGAGGGGAATAAAAACGTTACTCAAAACAAAATACGTAATGTAATGCGAATATTGGAATTGTAAACAGAATTCGCGATATCTTGGAACATAAATACTGGGAAAGATTAGATAAGTAACGCGGATAATATAGCAGAACTCGAGGATATAGTAAACAGAAAACAAATGACTACTTACACATGCGTACCTTAGCACGATAGCTGACACGATTACATAAAAAAATACTCCGAATTAAGCATGTATATAAAACGTATTGCCAATTGTATTCATATACTGACGGTTTATATTATTTTTATATTCAATAAAAGATTTCGTACTGAGCTAGGAGATTCTTTTATTGTAAATAGTAGTTTCGGTAAGGAGAGGCAAGTTTCAGTGCCGTGCGAAAAATAACGTGGAGGGGTGAAGCGCGAGGCATGGCGAATCGAGTACCCGTATCAAAGCACCCTTGTTCAGTATCATTCGACTGGTTATTGCGAGTGCTTGTTAGTATACACATACGAAACGGCGTATTTTATTATTAGATTTAGAATACGAACGCGATAGAATTAAATGCGTAAAGTGCGACAACTGTTTGACGTGTACCAGCTAGTGATGGTGTAGTGGAGGTCTGAACGCCACCTAAAGAGTATAAAACACTGTTCTGCAATCCGTGGTAAACGATACAGCAAACAATTAATATTTGATATGTGTAGGTGTTTGTTTTATTCCATATAATGTACCGTTCAATTTTCTAGACCAACAAGCATTTGTATCCTTTTAGAGCAAGTATTCGGATTATACATTATCAAACCAGACATCATTAAGAAACTTTATGCCATCTGTTCGTGACTATATTGAAACAAAAATGAAAGATTTAAATTGTGGTTATGTGTGGACGAAATAATCGATCGGCAAAAACATTCTGTGGCAAATGTGATGGTACGTACAATGGATGAGTTTGAACCATCATTTCCTACTTACTTGCTTCCAAAAGATTTGAAAGATGTACTAGCGATGCAATTTTTAAAAGTGGTGTTGAGGGGAACGAACAAATTTCAAGTTTCAACAACCCTTCTTTTAATGTTTGCTAAAAGTTAAAATCTAATTTTACTGCTGGTCATGACGGCCTCCCCGCATTTTTTGCACGTGATTGTTGTGTAGTACTATGTCAACCTCTAGCTAGAATATTTAACTTGGCCGTAAGTGCTTCTACCTTTCCTGATGCTTGGAAGATTAGCAGAATTACACCCGTGTTTAAGAAAGGTAATCGTTCACACTTCCAAAATTATAGACCAATAAATATTTTATCCAACTTTGCAAAAATTTTTGAATATCTTCTGTCTCACAGAATTTACGTTAGTGTCAAGCCTTACTTATCTTCGCGACAACATGGTTTCATTCCAGGAAGGTATACTACAACCAACCTTGCTGAGTTAGCACAGCATATTGCGGAATCGATGGAACGACGTCAACAAGTAGATGTATTATACACCGATTTTATTAAAGCATTTGATACTATCAATCATTCCCTTATGGTATCTAAGCTGAGTAGTTTTGGTTTTCCGCCAAGTGTAACAGAATTGATCCGCTCGTATTTAACTGATCGTTCATACTATGTTCACTACAATGGATATACATCCTTAACATTTTCTGCTTCCTCTGATGTGTACCAGGGATCCAATTTGGGTCCCCTTTTGTTTAATATTTATTTGGATGATCTCCTACAGGGGCTGGACTGCAATGTACTGGCTTACGTGGACGATCTTAAGATCTACAATACCATAACCTCCCCGGCAGATTGTCTGTTTCTCCAAACAGTCTGGATACTATTGTTAGATGGTGTACACAGAATGGAATTCATTTGAATCTGGATAAGTGTACTGTTGTAAGCTACTCTAGATGTCATAGACTCTACAATTTTCACTATGCTGTGAGTCAGGCTATTGTTCCTAGGCACTCGTCTGTGATGGACATGGGCGTGCAGTTTGATGCAAATTTGTCGTTTGCAGACCACATATTATCCATACGAAATTCTGCGATGAAATCCTTAGGATTTCTCATACGATCCTGCAGATCATTCAATAATCCTGCCTCGCTAAAAGCATTATACTATTCGCTGGTCCGCACTGGGTTGGAGTATGCTTCCATAGTTTGGTATCCTCACTATCTCCATCTGCAAGTACTACTTGAAAGAGTGCAAAAACGATTTTTGAAATACCTGTCCTTCAAAATTGATGACACTTACCCTGGACGCGATGTTGATTATGCTGGTCTGCTGACGAGACACGGCTTTGTATCGTTATCGGATCGAAGGAAGGAATTTAGCAGCCAATTTCTACTTAAATTAATTAATCACGCTATTGACGCTCCATCCCTTCTCTCCAAAATTAATTTTGTGGTACCTCAGTACGATACCAGGTCCTTCCCTAATTTTAAGGTCCCGTCATGCAAAACTAATGTTCTGCCTAAAGCACCGATTACGCATATGATTAGAAATGCCAATGAATTACTTCACGATCCTTTTTGTTGAAGAGTCTACATGGATTTACATCGTCGTCCTATTTTGTTCTTGCATTCTGGTGTCACCGAGCCATTATTATGTTTATGATTCAGTTGTATCTTTTTCGATAAATTTTAATTTATTACTGCGCTCTATATTATTACTACATATATATGCTAGGATATATTATTCTCGCATTGTCCTGTAAATGGAATTATTTTCTGTTGGGCAATAACGATATTATTATTATTATTATTTGTGAGTGATGGTGCCGCTAACATGTTTTCCTTAGGCCGATCTCTGTTACATGTAAAATTCATGCTTTAAACCTTGTGTCGCAATTGATTCCTAAATGTTATCCATGAGTAAATGCTGTAATAGTTCATACGAGTATTGCTAAAGTCCCCAAAACGTACAAAAGGATTTCACGAACTGTGTCCCAAAATGCCTGAACCACCACAGCCGATTACTAATGATACACTAAAAATTTACGAATAATATAAAAAATAAACAAATAAATCACCTGTATCTCGTAGAATCGACAAGAAATATGGGTTAATTTTATAAATGATCTTCAACTTATGAGCGGAAGTGTATAATATTTAGCTTAAATAAACCGTATCTAACAGAACTTTAAAGTTTCAACGTAACACATCACAGTAGCCCATAATTTACTCCAACTGTTGCGTACGCATATATACTAGATAAATGCACAATATTTCCGTCAAAATGGTACGTTACTGTCAAATTTATGAGTCGGCAAGTTTTTTTTTTATTTTGAATAAGTCAAACGTTGAACGACCGGCTATCATTTTAGCGACAACAATGCTTTAACGTTACTGTTGTTTGCGTAACGACGTTTCCCGTAAATTTCATTACGTAAGGTGAGGTTTTACAACTAACATACACCGCCATTCAATAGTCTCGGCCATGTATTATAAATCTATTTGACATTTCTACGATTCATACAATTTGGGTATTGTATTTATTTATATTTAAACGTTTATTTTTATTTAATTCAACTATTTCTTTTGCTAAAAGTTCTTTTCAGAGATATAGTGAAGTGAATCGTTTAGCTTGTGGTATGTTTAGAGGTGTTAAAGGAGCATTCAAAAACTTAAAACATTTTTTCTGAAGGTTACAGTTCCCAAGATGACCGGTCGACAATTTAGAACAGAAGAAAACATTTAATAATTACTTTAGTCTATTCAGCTTCTTTCCGTAAGTGCAAATGTATTAATACACAATTATGAAAGCATTATCACTAGAAGACCTCACTATTTATAACCCTGTGGGTTGGAATCACTCATGACTTGTTTTTTAAATGGATCGTTGACTAAAATGTTATATAACCAAGAAAATGTAAGATGAAAATAACCTCAAAATTTGTTTTCACTGCAAACATGGTTGGTGTATCTGAATTTTTTTCAGACGCTAACTATGACGTAACTACAAAGTTTCGTGGTTTTCAGTGTATAAAGTTAACTCTCTAAATTTTTTGTACAGCATCATTTTCTACATAAAACTGACTTTATTTTTTATAAATAAAAAAATATGTACAACAAAAAAGGCGATATGGGGTACTCCGTTTTCCGTTTTAAAATCATGCAATTTTTTAGAGGGGGCTGAACATCCCAACTGAGCTATGTAGGTGCTAAAAAATGTCCCTAAACTTTCACTGAATTCTGAATTTTCGGGTTCGTGGTGTTCTCTTGTTATACCTGTTCTCGTAGTCCTGTAGGACATACACTACCGCTCAAAAGTGTTTACGCACCCCTGTTTTCATGGATTATTCATATAGTATTATGTTTACCAATAAAACATTATAATATAATGAAATACGTATTTAAAATGTAGTTCAGTAAGATATACACCCATTATATCGCATAAGGTTTACTATCATTTACCTGCACTTGGTCGGATTACCATAAACTGTTTATTGCGGTGCAATTACAATAACAATCCCTCTGAATTTACTGGGTAAATTTAGTCATCTGTTAGATTGTAGGTAATAATGTTTGAATTAGCTTCCTAGAAGATTATAGTGAAATCTGTAACCTATGGTCAGTTGCAGTGTGGTATTTACTCTATTCACGTCGTGAGCAAAATATCGTGTGACAATTTTTTAAAATGCCTCTGCGAAGAGAAATTAGTACGGAAACACGTGCGCTTATTATAACTTACCATAAAAGTGGCATAAGTAATCGACAAATTGCCAAAAAAATGGAAATACACCACGCTACGGTTGACTATAACGTAAAAAAATATCGGGAAACTGGCAGTTTTCTTAATAAAAGACGGAGTGGAAGGCCAAAAACGACAACATCTGCAGATGATCGCAGAATAGTGGTTATCAGCAAGTTAAATAGACGCAAAACAGCCCCGGAAATCACCGCAGAATTAAATGTTGGTCGCCAAAAACTAGTCAGTGTTTCTACAGTCAAACGTCGCCTAGAGAGAGCCGGGTTCCATGGACGTATTGCGATTAAAAAGCCATTACTACGCAAACAAAACAAGCAAAAGCGACTTAAATGGGCTCGTGAACACCTACACTGGACCATAGAAGAGTGGAACAACGTCCTACGGACGGATGAGTCCAAATTTGAGCTGTTCGGAACCCGAAGACGCATATTCGTAAGAAGATCTGTGGGTGAACGTGCCAGAGAAGAGTGTATTGCTGCTACCGTGAAGCATGGTGGAGGTTCTATCATCATTTGGGGCTGTTTTGCTGGTACTAGTGTAGGGGACATTGTGAAAATTGACGGTATATTAAAAAAAGAAGGCCACCGCGAAATTTTGGAGAACCACGCAATACCTTCCGGAATTCGAGTTTTGGGTCAAAATTTTATCTTCCGGCAAGATAATTTGGGTCATTAACATTCCTCCAAATTATGTAAAGACTATTTACGCCGTTTAGAAGAGGAAGGGACCCTCAAAATTATGGAATGGCCTCCCCAGAGCCCCGACTTGAATCCAATCGAGTTACTATGGGGAGAACTAGATCCGGAAGTACGGAAATCGGCTCCGACATCAGCTACTGACGTGCTGAACAAATTGCAATCGAGTTGGACCGCAATAACACAAGAAACTCTGGCAAAACTTATTGCGAGAATGCCTCGATTGTGTGCTGCAATTATTAAATCAAGAGGAGGTCACATAGATGAAAGCAAAATTTAAATTAAAATAAATATTATTAGCATTTTTGCTGACTTTTTATACATTTTTGCTGTCAGTGAGAGTGCCTAAACACTTTTGAGCGGTAGTGTATATCAAATATACCCCATATTAAATTATTATTATTAAGTAAATTGTCAGCATGCAAATTTATATGAATAACGCTACCATCTCTAATTGAAGTTTTAACACCAATTCATTCTCCTTTTACATGGGGCGATAAAAGACGTCGATAAACCGAAAAACGTCATAGAACAAAGCGTTACCTCCTCCACGCCTACAACTCTCTCCGACTCCTGGTGGGAGGTAGGGAGATTTTCGGGGGAACCTTTCCCCCTTCTCGAAGGGTACGCTAGTGACGCGGCTTTTGTCGGGCAACGAGCGGGTCGGCCAAACCTCCTGAAAAACCACCTAAAAGACTCTAATTTATACCGTAAAGGACCGAGAGTATCGGCCACTTAATGCCCTCGAGCGAACGTCCTCGTTGTCGTCGTCGATTTTTTTGAGTCAGCGACCCGGGGTCGCCTTGGATCGGTCGAAACGTACACGATACAAACGTCGGAGAGACGAGAAACGTGTCGTGTTCGGTATATATAATGTACGGAGTACAATAGCGGGCGAATATACCCGAACGGAAAGATTTCCTTTTTGTTTTGAAATTGGGATGTTGGCCAAATTTGACGCTTACTTTGATCGATGAGACTAAGGAATTCGAGAAAATAATATTTATTCCGTCCAACAGATGATACCTATGCATACATTGAAAACCACGAAACTTTATAGTTATGTTATAGTTGGTTATGACGTATATCTTAAGTAGGTACGACTTGTGTTATATACTTCTATCTCGCTTGTGTATACGTATGTTTCTGACATTTATATATAGCACCTGTCTTTACTTTATCGATGCAACAATGAGGTAACTAGAAACTTTCGTGATTTCATCTGTACATCCCATTACAGGACAGCAAATATGAAGACATAACTTAGTACATAAACGTATAAACAATAATTCTATTCAAGTCGATCCGAGCAATATAGCAGTAAAAAGTATTAATAGTTCATGAGGCTTTCACGATCGTCGTCCATAGTAGAAATGTTTTTCGGATTTTGTCGTGTATTCATTGTTTTAGTTGACGTTTCCCTGATCAGCTTCTTCTGAAGGTTTCTAAAGACCTTTAGACCGTAAGACTTTAGAAAGTTCCTGAAGAAGCTGACAGCATGCTCGGCGAAACGTCAAGTAAAACAGTGAATGCACGACAAAACCCGAAAAACATTCTTCCATCAAAGTTGAAAATGTTAAATAAATAGTTATTTACTTAATTATTATATTTTCCATATCTCAGTACTCTTACGTTGCTGTTATTGGCTATTTGGAAAGATATTTGATGAAACACGATGTTGTCGGTTGTCATTGCTCCGGCCATTATAAGTGTTGACGTTGTTGTAGTTCGTAGTGTATCAAACGCTTTCGTTGTGTCGAATTTTTTAATTGCTTTGCACCCCCAAAAGTTCTTTTTAAAACTAGTGGACGTATATTTACGAAAATGCCACGTGCATTTCATCAAGAGGCGAAGGAAATAATCAGTTCATTGATTATATATCTAACATTTCGATATATTAAAATTGACTCTCATTACACAGCAGGTAAAGAGGATCTATTCTCCTTGACCTAGCAGGAAATAATTGGTACTTTTAAAACAGTTAGCAAGTTCGTTCTATTTCTCAATATTCTTTCAAAATACAAAGTGTTGCAAAGTTACTTTTCCAACACCGCTTACATAACCAACCATTCTAATATTAACTGTACCAATCGACCACATTCTATCCTAATCTCTTTGTCAAAATTCTCCTTCTCCATGTATAACTATTTTCGGATCTACGAGAGCGTAAAACGTGAATTACGTCGAAGCGTCCGTGTAATTTAAAATTTCACGTTTTAAAGTGTGAAGCAATGAAAGTCTTAAGTTCAAGTTTAAACTTTAAAATAGTCGTTCTCGTGTTACTGGCGCGCAAATTGTAGAGCAACACGTTCACCTTATATACACCTAGAAAGGTTATCCGAGGTATCCCCTCCCCTCTCCACCGCCACGACCCGTCGTTACTCGGGGGGTTGTTAGTTTAAAACTTTTATGAGAAAGTTGCTACGGAATAGTGGGATAAGGTCTTTCGGCGGCCATAAAGAAATGCTTCGGGGTGGTTTCTCTATTACTTTGACTTGATAACATTTCTGAGGTGCATTTAATATTAATAATTTGCGAACTTTGAGAGCGTCCTGTTTAATACTGTACAAGTACCAAATTAATAACATCTGTATACTTCTATTTCCTTTTTTTGCCCCTTGTGGCGTTAATAAGGAGTACTGCCCAGTAATGATGTAAGAATTGTATGCTTAATCTGGTATGACCCGAATCTTTATTTGAAGACATTTAAAGAATCTAATGAGGCGATCAATGTACGAGGGTAGTCTAAAAAGTTTGAAACCTCATCATGCAGATCGCGTTATTCGTCGAAAATATTCTGGTAACATAATTGCGCATGTGTTGAATTTTCAGCCGTGTTAGACGCTCAGTTGTTTCACAATAGTCTGCGTTAGTCGATAATAGTGTTTCTATAAAAAATAGAAAAACTGAATATCGAATCGCCATATTTTTTTAATTTTATAATGCAATACACTTACACAATGTAAAGCCGAGATGAACACTGTTTACGGAGACTCTGTACCATCATTTACCACAGTGATAATTTGGGCAGCCGAATTTAAACGTGATGTTATCAGCTTTATTGAACATGAATGTTTAGAATGGCCAAAAACTGCAACCACTACCAATGTTATTGAAAAAGTTCTCTAAATAGTACCAGACCAGCACTATTTGAATTAAGATTTGAGATAATAAAAGCTGTGGATATCTCGAGAAAACGCGTTTGTCATATATTGACTAAAGATTTGGACATGATGCAAGACGCATTTAAATGAACTTCCCCAAAGCCTCGTCGAAGCAGTTTAAGCAATGCTTCATCAAGGAAACATGACAAGAACTAACTGATAACCCAGTTAATTAAGCCGAGTTCGTACTGAAGTGTTTAAGGCTGTTTGAGTGATGATATATCTAACATTGTCGAAGAAACTGAAACGGTTATACCGAGTGTACACTATCGGCAGTAAATGTTTGCCGACCTTGCAGAATTGGACATTATTCAAAGAAACTATTTTTTATCCCTAGCAAAGGGAACGAATACTTGAATCCTGTATTACGCCAACAATAGACATGGAGAAGGATCATTCATGATTGGGGATTATTTCGGCGATATCTCTGTGGGCGATTTGGTCAAAATAGTTGGTATCCTTAAAAAAGAGGGGAGATTTTGGATGGCAATGCCATATCAACTGGAACATGACTAATCGTTGAAAATTTCGTGTAGAAGCACGATAATGATCCACTAACATACTTGTAGTATTTGAAACAACTTAAACACAAAGAGAAAATTGTTGTTAACAAATTCCAGATCTCAATCCACTCGAGCTTTGTGGAAGGAACTCGACTGACATGTTCAAATTTCTGTTTTGGGCACAACTCTAGGATGCGTATAGAAAAATAGAGCCGCTGACACCGACAAAACTACTAGGGAGAATGCCAAAATTGTGCTCGACAGTAATAAACATCGCAAATTTAAATACATATATGATTATCTTTGTTAGAATGTTGATAAGGACAGTGTTTTTATAACTGTTACAGTGCTTGGTATAAGTACAGAATAAAGGTTTAGATTTTGACTTGTTTTTGCAATATTTTGAGGCTGACTAAACGCTTATAGCTAAGCATGGTACTCATACAGTATAAAAATAAATGAGGCATATAAACAATAATCTGTTCGAAGAACGTAAAATAATGTAAATCAAGCAAATAGCTAACAATATTACTAAATATTGACTAAGTTGAAAAACCAAGTTAATGTGGAAATATTAAAATTAGAGCTACGAATATTGTTTAAGTGAGAGTAAAATCTGCATAAAGGCAAATTTGAACATCTAAACTATTAGATTAAGGTTAGTATTGGGGGACAGCAAACCGCTTAGAAATGGTCTGTATTTGTAAGCGGTGTATCATCAATATCATTATTTATGCCGTTTATTTAGACCTCGCTGTTCAACAAATTTAAAGATATTAAGTACAGTGACGTGATGGAAACCTAGTTGTGGAAATACCCTCTGTTTAAAGTATATGTGTCTTAGAAAACGTATTTGAACAGTGACCAGATCTAAGAAGCGTATTCTAGTTGAGAGCGCACATAGCAAAGATGAATTGTCATTGGAGAATGTGTTAATGAGAAATGTTTTCTATTGCGTGTAATGAAACGCAATCATTTGAAAGAAATAAGACCTCTAATGTGTAGTTCTGGCAAAGAGGGGCCAGTTTCAGTGCCGTGCGGAGAACAATGTGGAGGGGTGAAACGCGAAATATGTCAAAATGCGTATGCAACTGAAGATTTTGATGAATAGATTGTAGGAAAATTATCCATCATGCCGAAATACTTGATATTCTAGAATTCAAATCTTTAGAAACGAATCCCGTCCAGATTAGATCTCTTGTCCCAATTTTTAGTATTGAAATCGTATTCAGTATGAAAGGAAGTGTCATCGGGTGAGCTTGAACCAAGTCTAGGATGAACGAAATTTTGACAAAGGAGTACCGCTTACATTTTTTTGCGAAAAGCCGAAGACATCTAAAATATGTCAAAATGCGTATGCAACTGAAGATTTTGATGAGTAGATTGTAGGAAAATTATCCATTACGGCGAAATACTTGATATTCTAGAATTGGAGAAGGATTTAGGAATAGTCATTACACTTTTCACATGTTTTCAAATCTTAGAAACGAATTCCGTTCAGATTAGTTCTCTCACGTCAATTTAGATTTTAAAATCGTATTCTGTATGATTAGAAATATCATTCGGTGAACCTTAAACCAAATCCAAGATGAGCTAAATTCTGACGAATTTTGCGATGTTATCTGAAATATGTCAAAATGCGAATACAACTGAAGATTTTGATGACTAGATTATAGAAAAATAGTAATCAAACATTTCAGCTTACCCTCGTACAACTACTTGACTGACTGGCGTTAGACTAACATCCTATAATTTCAAATTCACAGAAGACAAATTGTTTCAAACCCTCTGTATAATTCCCGGCGAATAGATAATTTATGCAAGAGATCGTGTTTATTCCACCACCACGTGTCCGTTCCGAACCCAAGAAATTCCGATTATCTAATAAATATACTCGTCGTAGAGAAAAAAAAAACCCGATACCCAAGAGCTTGACGTTCGACCAATTATTTCATACAAACAAATTCCTCCAGATTTAAAAATAAATCTCCCCTTCAAAACAATCCGCTCACGAGAACTGATGGCCTACGTAAACAGAATGGACGCTGGCAGTACGGTAAAGTGAGAAAACTATGGCGAAACCCGAATACCTACGTATCTGTTAGTCTGTTCCGTACTTGCTCGGTCTTCGTACTCACGCCGCCGTTATTTCGATACCGCATTTTAGTAAAATGCGTTGTTTATACGAAGTTGTCTTTGGATATTTATGTTTTATGTAGCGGAAATATTTTCTTCGGCACCCCAACGTGAATTCCTTAGATTTTTATGGAGCGTTAGCAAAGGTACAAATCTAAGATGGAACTTGCTGAAGACGTGTAAGATAAATACACAGCACGAATTATGAGAAATTGGCTTAGTCATAGCGCCACAGGAAACGATTAAAATAACAATGGAAGATCTTATTTAAAAAGTAATTCTTACACTCGAACATATAAGTAACATTACTTACAATTGTTTTCACAAGAGCGTAAACGGCGTAAATACCTAATTACATGATCCTTCTTAGAAAAGGAGGTATATTTCGTAAACAATTATGTTTACTTTATTACGCTAGAGAGTTTCAGGTCAGTTTTATTTGTGTATTCGTAGGAACAGGTCACAGAGTAAAATGAGTTCACCTTATATTAAAAGATTAGAAGCAGTATTTCTGTGTTCGCACCCTAAGGGACCCAAAATGTCGTTGCAAGCAGTGGCAAAGTATTTACATGGGTCGAAAGCATTTGTAGATAAGTGGGTTACTCGTTATAAAATAAATAAAAATGTGGACGATTTGCCAGAAGGTGGGACAAAGCGCGCGACTGTTAATCGCATGGATCGAGCAATAATAAAGATTTTCCGAAAAAATCCGACTTTAACATTAAAACAAGGCCAACAGCGATTAGCTAAACGTAATATTAGTGTTAGTGTAGCAACAATACGTCGTCGATTACATGAAAATAACATTCAGTGGCGATATGTACGAACGAAACCACTTTTGAAAGAACAACATGTTGGAAAACGTCTAGAGCGGGCGCGCGAGAATATGACTCGCGATCGGCAGAACGTGATATTCTCAGATGAATCGTCGTTTTGGGCTTTTAGTCCTCAACGAAAAGGGTGGTCCGTCCGTGGAAAACCAATGCTACAGCGAAGTGTTAAGCACCCATTAAAGGTGCATGTTTGGGGTTGCTTTAGTGCGTTTGGGTTTGGCAAATTGCACATCTTTACGGCTAATTTAAACGCTCAAAGACAGGCGCAAATTTATAAAAAATGTTTATTACCATCAACAACAAAGTGGTTTGGTGATGATCCGTCGGTTTGGATATTGCAAGATGATAACGACCCAAAACATCGCAGCCACCGGTGTGTGTCATGGAAAACAGAAAATGGGGTACAAGTGTTAAACTGGCCTTCACAATCGCCCGATGCGAACCCCATCGAAAATGTTTGGGCACTAATGAAAAACTAACTTCGAGGAACACCCATATTCAATTATAAGTCGCTCTGTCGAAAACTCAGGCAGATATGGGGGTCACTACCAGCAGAATATGCGAGAAAACTGACGGAGAGCATGCCTAGACGATGTGAAGCTATTTTAGAAAATAATGGAGACTGGACTCTTTATTAGTTGTGAGCGTAGTAGTATATATATTAATGTAGTTTTTTAATAAAAAAGTTTCTTTCTGAAGTGTTTTTTTAATGCCGTTATTCCGTACACGCTCTTGTGAAAACTACTGTATTACTACTTCAATGTAAGAACACTGCCCAACACAATTTTTGCTGACTTGTTTCTTTATTAATTTAGTACACAAAGCATAAAATTTTATTAATTAATTTATTTATTTAAATATAATATTAGTCACGAATATAGTATACAGATTTATTTTGCCGCATATTTTGGTTTGATAGTCCTTTCGGACACTCCTAATGAGGATCTTATCTTCCTTGGTACCGAGTTTCTATAGTTTTTAAATCTTGATGAAATCTATCGCCTTGTTCATCGCTTACATCATCTAAATTTTTGGGAAACCTATCAAAATAACTATGAAAGAGATGAACCTTTATGCTCATTGGAAAATTTGGATCTGTCATTAAAATTCTAATTTGAGGTCCACATGTACTTGAAACATTCCTCATGCAAATCTAGAGCTTTAACATATTGCTTTATAAGACCCAACTTTGCTAAATAAGAAATTCCGTAGAGAAAATAAGGTGACAGAGTGTCTGGATGATGACGAGCAGGCTACCATTATATATACAGACTTTTCAAAAGGTTTGAACATCTAAATCAGACTAGACTTTTGATGAAACTTGTATTCTGTCCGTTATTACAGTACTTTTTCAAATCTTACCTCTAATAGAATACAACACGTTAACTACAAAGGCCATGGCTTAGTCGTTTCTTGCAGTAAATTGTTATTCGCTGATGATTTAAAATTATTTTCCGCAGAAAATACTCCCACAGACTGCCAACATCTACAAAACCGCCTATGTATTTATGCATACACTACTTTCCAAAAATTTCGAAGTAGCAATGGATCTTACAACAAGTCACTCTCGTCAAATAAAAATAGATTAATTCAAACATAATAATATTTATGCTTTCTTAGCTCGTAAGTTTATTTTCGTCGATATGACTTTTTTGATAACCGCTGCACAAATTTTAGCCATTCTTCGAAGCAATTTCTCGAGACTGTCCGCGTCAATTTGTTGCCATGCGTTCTACAAATATTCCTATGGGTGTTGGGTGTTCCGAAATTGTCGGTGTCTAGCTCTTCGATCAAACGCATCCCATAAGACCCCTATGAAGGATAAATCCGGACTTTGAGGAGGCCAAATTATTAATTTTAGTTCATTTCTTTCAAGTTAGGGGGGGAGGGGGAGAAAAGAAAGAGAAAGGTGGTATCTCACCTTACTCTTTTACAAGAGATACGATAGCCATGGCCTAAAGGAAATAAAACAACGCAAACAACATCGAAAGCTGAAATACACCAAAATAAGATTATGCTACTAATTTGGTGGGACTACAAGGTATTGAGTTTTGAGCTGTGATTAATTCAGAAACTAAACTCTGCAATTCAAGAAAAACAGCCAGATTTGGTCAATCGTAAAGGTGTTGTATTCCATCATAACACATCATGCCATCATCTTGCCAAAAATTATTGACTTGTTTGGGAAGTGTTGTAACATCCGTCGTATAGTACCAGACTTAACGCCACCGTACTATTTGTTCAGGGTCTTACATAATTCGTTGAATGATAAAACCTTTAACGATGATAATGCTGGGAAATCACACCTACTTCAATTTTTTGCCGATAAGGACCAAAAGTTTTATGAGTGTGAGATAATGCAGTTAATGCTAAGATAACAAAAAATCATTAAAATAGAAAATATACTATTGGATCTAGTTTAATAATTATATAAAAAAAATTATGTTACATTTGTATAAGAAAATCGTCAATCTCTTTGTTGCCAACCAAATAGAAGAGCGGTTTAAATATTTATTAATCGATGTCTGAATTGATCAATGAAATTAAAATATGAAATAGAACTACCTATATAAGTTACCTTCATATAAGTTTTCAACAATCACAAACAATAAAATTACATCTATCCCTCTTCATTTAACTAAATTCCTGAAAGTACAATCAAATGACCACACTTAAAAAATGAAAGATATTTTGTATATTGAATTATAAGCAAACTTTGATCTCCTCATATTCGTAATTCGTTGACCGAGAAAGTTTAGACTATATACAAGGGGTTTCAGTAAATATGGAGTATTAAACGATAGAACAACTCGTCCTGACTGTAAAAAATTATGATCAAAATGGCGAAAGTTTGATTGTCGCCATTCGTGCAGTACTACGTCCAACATTCGGTCGACATGTTCCTAACTTACCTACTGCGAAAACAATAATCGAAAAACTCGAAAGTACCGGTTAGGTTGGCGATGTGAAACACACGATACAAACTCGTAGAGGTTGTTCACAACAAAAAATCACGGCAGTTCGCGAGATTGTGACTGTGACCGAAAGTCCAGAGACGTCGATTCGTCATCGTGCAGAACAATTCGACATTATAACAACCACTCTTCAGCGTACTCTAACTAAAGATTTGCATCTCCACGTCTACAAACTCCAATTGACGCAGCAACTTTTGCCAACAGACCATGCACAGCGAAGAGAGCTTACCAATTGGACTTTTGAGCAAGCATAAGTGAATGTCGATTTATGGACAAAATAATTTTCAGTTATGAGGCCCATTTTCACCTCGATGGCTTCATTAATTGGCAAAACTGTCGCATTTGTGGCTCGGAAAATTCACGGATGATTCATCAGAATGCAAGGCGACCAAAACGTATCACTGTCTGGTGTGCATTGTGGTCTGGAGGAATAATTGGGCCGTATTTCTTTGAAGATGAGGAAGGTAATGCAGTAACGGTAAAAACTGAACGTTTTCGTGCTACGATAACTCCGTTTTTTGTACCTCGATTTCAGCAGGATGGTACCACATGTCATACCGCCCATGAAACACTGAGTGTCTTGCACGTGGTCGTGTCATTTCCCGGTTTGGAGACCAAATTTAGCCACCACGTTCTTTAACGATTTAACACCGTTGGGCATCTAACTGGGAGGATTTTAGGAGTTACAAGTTTAAGCCAGCAAGCCCGTGACCACCGAAGTATTCAAGGCCGAAATTAGACGATCTATCAATGAAATAGCGCCACATATATGTGTGAGTGGAGTTTACTGCTATACCTGTGAATTGTACATCCACACAGTCCTTGCAATCGTCATTTGAAACCGAAAACTGGTCGAAAAAGGAAGACAACTAGCAGAGATAAGCGAGTCTTAGAGCGGATGTCTTTGCGAGACCGGAAAAAAGGGTCTAAACAGCTTTCCAGTGAGCTTTTCCGGCTACATAATGTTGCTATATCTCCTCGCACGGTTAGAAGACGCCTTTGTGCATTAAATTTAGGTGGATACAAAGCTCGACATAAACCACGGTTGTCTCCGCAACAAAAGAAAAAGAGACTGTTGTAAGCTAAAAGTCACCGCGACTGGACCATTGACAATTGGGCCAATGTTATGTGGACGGATGAGTCAAATATTGAGGTAAGTAATATATAATTATTGTATTTGCGGTATTCTGTATTCAATTCCTGGTATCTACAGTGTTTTTATTCTTTTTAATGCGTTCCAAAATGTAACAGTATTCATGTTTTTGTTGGTAGCTTTGTGGTAAACCTGTGCCTCAATACGTGCGACGCAGGCGAGGAGAGGCCTTCCATCCAGACTGTATCATCCCGACTGTCAAGTTTGGGGGGTGGTAGCATAATGGTTTGGGGTTCCATGAGTGCAACAGGCGTCGGAGAACTGTTCGTCTGCGAGGGCCGAATGAACAGTCGGACGTACATCGACATGTTGGAAGAAGTTCTGGAACCGTGTGCGTTAAAATTATTCGATAATGATGAGCCAGAGTATTACTTCCAACAAGATAATGCACCGTGCCATAAATCCCGCGAAGTAATGCGCTGGTTCGAGGAAAATAACGTGCGGGTCCTGGAATGGCCGGCACAATCCCCGGACTTATCGTCAATTGAGCATTTATGGTACATTTTAAAGCGAAATGTAGCTAAATACTCATCTACGACAAAGCAATGCTTAAAAACAAAAATATTCGAAGAGTGGAATAAAATCACCCCCGAACAGTGCTACAACTTAGTGAGGAGTATGCCCCGACCAATTCGTGCGGTGATAAAAGCTACCAAATATTAAGCAATATCATAATATCAATATAATCTTATATATTCGTCGGAATAAAAAACAAAAAAGGGTGGCGAATACATATGGCCACAGCTGTATATCAGCAAAACCATGGCGGTCATTTAAAGATATTTTGTTCCATACACAATGCCCAAATGTATACATTATAAATCAAGAAATATTTCAATACCTTCCTACAGAAGACCATGCTTTATTGAACCTTAAAATCTCGCGTTCTTATTGAAACACCTTTAGATAAAAATCCAGACATTTTTTAGTATTCAACTGAATTGTAACGACTTTTATTCGTATAAACATTAAATTCTTTATAGATCGGTAATTGGAAACAACACACTCCTCGTCGCTTTTGTAAATCGGTACCAATTTGGCACTTTTCCATACAGATGGGGTGTTAAGGCTAAGACGTAACAAGTAACAAATAAGAGAAGCAAAAATATGCGCACAGTCCCTAACCACAAAGGCCGGATATTTAATTTATTATAACAATGATCTCTTATCGATTTAAGAGCATACAGCACGTCCATCTCAGTCACAGAAACGTGATCAAGCATACCAGCATCCGGAGAAATCGAAGTAGCAAGCATCAGAGTTAATGTAGACGGAAGATAGGCGGATTGGACAAATTTTCGAAAAGCGTCCACTATGGAAGGTTATAGGTTATAGGTGTTGACGTAATCATCCTTATACTTTTAAGAATAGCTCCCCTATTCCCCGGGGAATTCAGAAATTCCCGTATAAACATCAAATTCTAATCGCAACAAAGGAGACAATTATCGTCGTGAACCTGCGGAAAATCTAGCGCCTACGTTTCGAAAGCGAAATGATATCAAACAAACTGACTCATGACCTACTTGGCCGCCATCTCAGATCAACAAGACTTACTCAGAAACGCACATGTTGCGTGCTGCGGTGCATCGCGAAGCTTGCGTACGCTTTATTAATTTTAGCCGACGGCCCGTTGAGGCACTTAATTGCGTTTTCGCGAAAAGCTCTAATTTTAATACGACGAAAATACGATAAATTACAATTAAGATCGTCGAATGTGCTGGACGGAAATAATCTGTGGGGTTTTTATTCCGATCGTCGGCGAGGAACGACGAACGAAGGAAATAAAATGTGGCGTTCGTATAGCTCGCGAGTCTGTCGGGAGGTATAAATTAAAAGTTCATTTAACTTTATCGGACCCGCCGATCGGCAACGCGATTTACGCGACTTGCTGGCAGACGTCGGCCGCGATAGTTCGCGGTCGTTTTTCGGGAAAGCGGGTCATCGATCCGCGAGTTGGAGTAGTTTTTCCCGTTGGATGTGGATTTTCTTTTGCTTTTTGTGTCGGAACGGACGTAATCGAAAAGAGATACAATGAGAATTTAACTGGGAGCCAAAAGTAATACCGGGATATCTGCATTTTGGGAAAAGTCATTGCTCTACACTACGGAGAGACCTTTATCATTATCTAGGTCAATATCAAATCGGTTTATAATAGTTACTATAAGTGGATAAAAACTAATTATGTTTTCACTAGAAGTTTTACAAAATTGTAGCACATAAAATTACTTAATTTACTATGCCTGTCAACAGTGACACGAGTGGTACACTAGGATGACAGAAGAAAATAGATACCTACTAATTAAAAAAAAGATTCTATTCTCGTTATATATACAAAATATTTTAAAATTTTTAAATTAGACTAATATTTTGTCGATCCACCTTTACATGCGTGAAGTGCTGCGAGTCGTCGTGGCATAGAATCTATTAAATGATTAATGGTGTCTTCTAAAATATTTAACCACTCCTCTGTAACAGCTGCCACGAGTTCTTCCTTATTGCTGGGTTTTCGGATCGTTTCGCCATATTTGTCTGGATTATGTGTCAAACATTCTCTATCGGATTCATGTCTGGTGATTGGCCTGGCCATGGTAAAATCCGAATCCCCTGTTCCTCTTTCCATGCGGTTGTTGTTCTTGCTTTGTGGCAGGGTGCTCCATCTTCCATAAAGGTGGCGTCTTCTTTAGATAAAATGGCGTTGTCGAATATCGGTAGTACTCCTTCTGTTAATATTTGGATATATTTTGCCGCATTTATATTTCCGTCGCAGATTACTAATTGCGATCTTCCACCGTACCATATCGCGCCCCACACCATGATGTTCACACCGCCGTATTTCACCGTCTGATGCAAAAATTTGTTGTCCAGTTGCTGTGACGACCTTCTCTATAGCCACGTACGACCACTATCACTGAATTGGCAGTATCTGCTTTCGTCTGAAAAAATGACAGACCGCCAACACTCTTCGGGCTTCGTTCGCATTTCGATTGCCAAACCCATTCGGCGCCGTTTTTGAAACGCCGTAACGAGAGGTTTTTTTCTTTTCCACCCTTTAATACACCCCCACACTGTGGAGGTATCGCAGAACGCACCGCTGACTTTTCTGTGAAGTTGCCGCAAGCTCAGCTGTACTTTTTCGCGGTTCTCTTAACACTTCGCGCACAAGCATCCTTTTACTTCTTTAAGAAGGTCCGGCACGACCTGGTCTCAGCTCCACTGTTGTTTTTTCCTTGCGTTTAAATTGTGTAATCACACGGTTAACTGTGGACAACGGAATATTTAAAAATTTACTTATTTCACGTTGCGAAGCGCCGCGTTCACTCTGGCCAACGATGCGACACCCCGGGTGAAGTCGCTAATATCACTCGAACCTTGTAAGCGGAGCATAGTTGTAACCATACTAAACTATGACGAATTCCTTCCGATACAAGAGAAAGTTCTTAATTCGTTCTTAGAATTTAGCTGTTTACATATTTATACCGCTTTACCTGGTGTCTATTTTATTCTGTCACCCTAGTGTAGAAGACGCAGATGGACGCATTTGCACGTTGCAGGCACGTAAACATGACTGCTACAATTGACTCTCCTGCCAAAGTACCAGGGACTGCAATCAATGCAGATGTTTATTATTAAACTTTACAATGATTACGGAGAGCCATTCAAAACGAAAGAATAGGCATGCTGAGTTCTTCTCATTCATGACACTCACACTGCTGTTATAACTCAACGACTTCTTGAACAACTTTGATGGGAAGTTTTTGAACATGCGGCGAATAGCCCCGATTTAGCGCCAAGCGACTTTCATCTCTTTCGTGAAGTGAAAAAGTAGCTAGGAGGGCCGAGCTTCCAGAATACAGAGGAACTTCATAACAACTTCATGAACCCTCACTGGGGGGCAACATTTTATGCAGAAAGGATTCAAAGGCTCGTCCATAGATATGACAAATGCATCAATTTTCACGGTGATTATGTAAAACAGTAACCACGTTTGTATATAATTTTTTGTAATAAATTCATTTTGTTATTTTTACTTGTCTTGTTTTTAGGAGCTATTGGAAGTTGAAAGAAGAAAACAGCCCTCGTAGTTATCTGATTAATTAGGAGATGATTTCATCAAGTACTTGGATACTGCTAAGACAAAATTTTTCAAAAAAAGTCTATCAACTAAAGCGAAATATAGATTACAGTTCTAGCAGCACCATATTTCTTTGATCTTAAAATCATTTTATACGCCTCTAAGAGTACCAATGCATCAATTCTGAACCAATTCAAAAAAATTGCAAAAGATTGAAAAAGTACATTAAAATCTTATGTGGAAGCGAAGATTTGGACATATCCATTTTGAAAAAAATAATCTATAATATTGAACCTGTATGGACTTACAAATTGCAGAACTATTACCTAAAAGGTGCGGAATTTTCAACAAGTAGTAAGGTTCTCGAATGAGTTAAAGGCAATATAAACATGAGTCCCGTATTGAACATTATTTTATATTATATTTCGATTTCAGGTTTTTTTTTAATATTAGAATTGCACCGCGGGCGATATGTTGGCCGAAAATTTTTGTACATTGAAACGAAAAGTTGCATAAGATTTAATAGAGAGGCATCAATATTAGAAAAGGCAGAGTTAAAGAACCAGTCAATATGTACAATGATTGTACAATGATCTCTTGAGAAAATATATTGTAAGTTACTGTTAGGCGGGAAGTTACTTTCTGCCGTAATATTAATAGTATCTACGACTACATCCGGTGTGGAGTGAAATATATCTTCACTAGAGCATACGAGGGTAGAAAAAATTAAATCAAGAGTTCTATCAATGCAGATTGCAGTGTTATTGTATTGCGTCAGGCCTACAGTTGACAAGAAGTTAAATTGTGGACGACAGAAATCAGGACTGAAACGATTAGAAATTTTTATCTAGAAATTCGATTGCATTTAAGACTTTTTGAACACTTACAAATATAACGCCATGATCTTTGAACGCGCCACTATCCTCAGACGCGTACGTAATGCGTTTTAGAAGGCCGCGGCATGAACGCGTACGGGTCCGTACGGCCGGCGACGTAATTGGGTCAGGTCGTCCGAAACGCTGTTGACCCTCGGCCGGAATATAAATATATTGGGCCGGCTTGCCGTATAAAATAATGGAGCTTGTCCGGGGACGAGTCGGCGCGAACTCTGATTTCATTAAACGTTAAATTTTATCCGTGACGGAACGCGTTTAAACCTTTTCCGTCCTCTCCGAAAAATTGAAACGGATTCTCGGTAAAACGTCGCGCAAATTACATCTGATGACTATAGCGATGATGGCAAATTTCTTGAGGTACTTTACGGCTTTACTACGTTATTATGTACGCAAATTAAAATAAATTCTCCGAGAGATTTCTGATTGACGATATTACGCTTTAAATGTATCTATTAATAAGTATTACTGCAAACCAACTCTTATATTTCAATTCAAATCTAAGGAAACGTCAATTTTATAATCGTCCCCATATACATTACTGTACAAAAAAAAGAAAGGCATATAAGTATATTTTTAAAAGTTTATGTAATGGTCAAGAGTCCGGAAATATTTTTTAATATATCTTTAATCGTAATCTAATGCTATAAATAAACAAATAAGTAGGTATGCCGCGCAACATTTATGGCTGGGTCCGTTTGTCTGTGGTTATTGTTCTTTATAGTTATCGAGTGTGTGTAAATTATAACAAGGCTTGTTATATTCCTAATAGAAAAAATAATAATGTATAAACGAGTACGAGGGCGACCTGAAATGTTTCCGGAATCGGCAAGAAATGGCGCACGAAGGTTGAATTAGATTTATTGGTCGGCAAGCGCAACCTTTTCTATAGCAGCTGTCAAGATTTCAGACATCTGCTGTCAATAGTTGTTGTTTAAGAGTGTGTTTTGTGTAGCAAGTCAGGCAGCTTCGCAAAAATGGATAAAATCGCATTTCGTGCAGTGGTAAAACACTTCTGGATGGCTGGAAAAAAGGCCACGGAAATTCGAAATATTTTGCTACAGGTTTATCGTGGATGTACTCCATCATTTTCGACTAGCAGCTTCTGGGTGAGTGAGTTCAAACGTGGGCACACAAGTACCAACATTGAAATGGTCGACAAAATCCATGATGTCGTATTAGCAGATCGCCGATTGAAGCTGAAAGAGATAGCAGAGACAATAGGCATCTCAGAAGAACGTGTTGGCCATATCCTACACGCAATTTTGGATATGAAAAAGCTTTCGGCGCGATGGATACCGCGTCTATTCACACCGAAGTAAAAACGAAATCGCGTGACCGTTTCGGAGGAGGATCTGGCTAGGATCCAACGCCATCCAAGGGATTTCATGCGTGGATGAGACTTGGATCCGCCACTACATACCGGAGACCAAGAAACAATCGAAGTAGTGAACTTTTCCGGGAGAATCGGCTCCGAAGAAAGCAAGACCGTTCCATCGGCCGGAAAGGTCATGGCGACAATTTGTCGGGATTCCCAAGACGTGATTCTCATCGACTGTCCGCAGAAGGGAAGTACGATCACGCGGCAATACTACACCGATTTATTGACCCGATTCGATGCAGTATTGAAGGAGAAACAGTTTCGTTTGCAGCGAAAAAAAGTGCTTTTCCACCACGGCAATGCACGGGCACATTCATCCCGCATCGTCATGTCCAAATTGAATGAGTTCCGCTAAGAAATAATCTCTCATCCCCCATATTCACCGGGCCTAGCCTCCAGCGACTTTCTCCTATTCCCAAACGTGGGAGAAAAGAATCACTGGGAGGAAAGAGATTTTCCTCAAATGAGAAGGTCATCGCCGTTACAGATGGCTATTTTGAAGACCTCGAAACATCCAACTTTTCCAACAGCTTGAAGAGATTGGAGCACCGTTTGAGAAAGTTGTTTCTCTTGTCGATTCCGGAAACATTTCAGGTCACCCTCGTAGATATTGTATTACGTGTAAATATTTATCGAAGTTTTGTTACATTATGGCTACTCTTTCTCTTAAATTTCCTTTCTATTAAATTTATTAAAGTGCCCCTTTCTTTCGCGCAGTATTGTATATGTACTGTAGTGTAGATGGCTCTGAGATAGCACTGCTCATACACTAAATTAAATTAGGGAAAGGCAGATTATATCAAAGAACAACACACACAAGTAATCATGAATATCATTGATTTTATGCATTTATGCGCAGTGGTGTTACACAAACATTATTTAAGACGCTCCAGTATCATTTGAGAATGCTAATTACCATTCTAGCCCGATAATTTTCCTCTCTATCGAAGAACTACGGTAACGTAAACCCGTAGAAGATCGGCTACAAATTATATTCGAACTTAAAACAGGCGACAACCAGCGACTAATGCAACCTGACGCTACGCTGCTTAAGAGAAACTTTCTCTTAACACTTCGTGAAAGTCGAACTGAACCGAAGTAAGTACTTGATACCGCTGGGATTAGCAATCACATTCACGAGCGATAATAACGTTTAAATATTAATTTGACAGCGACAGTCTCGATAAAAGCCGTAGAAAGAACAAACTATATCTTACACGCACGGAAATTCCCCGAAGAAAAGAATGGAGGATATTGAAGGACGTTTGTAGTATACGAGAAGAATTCTTTTTTATTTGTTTCTGTTACATTGATTATTATCCGAAATTATTCGGGATGGAAACACGCCATATATATTATCCCGAATAGCAGGATAGAAGGGACAATGATATATGGACATGAATAAAATATGAGGAGTAAATTTTACTTGTTTATTAACGCGGTGTGACATTTATCTTCTTTCTTTTTATTCTTTTTATTATTATTCAGCTTTACAGTGTTTTGTGTTAAAGGAGCCCTTCACAGGGTGTGTATTGTATGTGTCCAAGAATCTTGTGTAATATTGTGATTAAAGACAAAAATTATTATACGCAAAACTACGTCTATCTAAAGATTTTCCATCTGTCTTAAACTTATACAGTCTGAATCAAATTAAGTGCGCACCATTGCTATCCCTGTTCTTATTGTTTCTAGAAAATAGATTAAATTAGCAAAGTAATTGTGTTTTTAACGTTGATTAATACGGAGTATACGAAAAAATAATTGCGTGACGTATTTCCGAGATATTTTGAGATTTATAATTTTTTTAATGAAACACCTTGTACATTTTAAAAAATTTTGAAATATATATTAAGTTATAATGTAAAAGTTTTAATACATTATTGTCTTAAAACAAATAATAAATATACAGAGTGTTCCGTTTAAAAAAATCATAAAACTTCAAATTTCTCGGACACGCGTCATGCATTTGTTTTTTCGTATACTCCGTATTAATCAACGTTAAAAACACAATTACTTTGCTAATTTAATCTATTTTCAAAAAACAATAACAGAGATAGTAATGGTCGGCACTTAATTTGAACCACCCCGTATAGTGTATCTCCCAACTCCTCACTGGTGTCTCCTCCTATTTGCAAGCGGAAATCGAAAAAAATATGCGCAAGGTTTTCTTCATATTTCAAGACGTAGTTCAAAAAGTAATCTAGATAACAACTTAGAACTAGTGGCAATCGATTCTACGAGGTCGTTTCCATCTTGAAACAAATTTACAAGGAATTATAACTAGTACAATGTCAAGTTTCTGTTTTAATCCTTAAAAATTTTGAATATTCAATTTAGGTATTGAGCAAACATGCAATATATATTACGAGGGCCACTCGAAAAGTAGAGAAGGCTTTGTTTTCATACGTAACCGCGTGGCTACGGTGTTTTGGGATCGTAAGGGTGTCCTGATCATCGACTACATGCCTAGAGGTGAGACCAAAAATGCAGCGGCATTGCAGTAGTTTCACTACAAGTTATGTTATGATGAACTTAAACAAGCTATTAATCAGTGGTTCAATAACTTGGCGGGGCATGGAAAAACTGATGGAACGGTATAAGTGCCTAAATTTGAACGGTCACTACATACAAAATACTTACGTATCTAACTGTTATGTAAAATACAGTTTCGTTTAATTATATCTAATAAAAATTCTTCTAGAAAAAAAAAAGTTTTTTACTTTCAGGATAGCCCTCGTAATTTGCGCAAAAAATCTAAATATTAAAGACAACGATCTCTTCTTTCTCATTATATCTTTAGTAAATTCCCTGCACTGTCTCGGTTAATCTATTTTTCTTTCATATTCTAAACACCCACTTGTTATTTGAAAGAGTTGGACGTAAGACGGTCACGCAACTAAAAATAAAAACACTAAAACTCACCTTGCAGTATTCTTTCTAAATTATCCGCCCGTGTTGCAGTGCCAGCATCCGGCTGGCCTTGATTTCATATCCATTCTGAAACAAAACACGATCGCCGGTTAGCATACGACATCAGGTAAACATACGTATGTATGTATATATACAGCACCTGCTTGACGGATTAGAGATAGACGTATTTACGTCCGTTACATATTAATTGGGAAACGAATGTTTAGCCGTTTGTTTGTCGTTTTGATTGTAAGAACATGATCAAAGAGAAATGATAAAAGCCATTCTGTATAATGAAACAAAAATAAATTATTACTAAATGTTGAAAATAAATTATAAAAGAAAAGAAATCTAAGTTTCTAAAGGAAGTAGGTAATTATTTTTTTTTTGTATTGTATACGAGGTGTATCGGCGTAGTTCAAGAGATACCAATTTAAGCAATTAACTCCCTATTTTGAATCTTGCTTTTGCGGATGTTTTAAAATAATAAGAGATTATTTAAAGACAATAACCTTTATTCATTATATGGAAATAGATCTATGCTTTGAAAACATCCTTTCTCCTAAGACAGCTCGTTGTTGCATCTGCAGATCCATTAAGTCATTTCAAAAATTATTTTAGTTATGCCTGTGTTACGCCCGTGTATGGTGTATGGGTATTGGTCTTTCTCAAAACATAAACATCACAATAGCTGCTGTAGATCTTAGAATCCATTAGCAACTGTATTAGATTATAATGATATTAAAGGTACGTTGCTCTAAATTTGCATCATATGCATTTCAATTTCCACGTATTCGCCTACTTTTGCAATAATAAGCAACACGTTAATTTAATAAAAAAGTACATACACTACCGTTCATAAGTTTGATCGCGCTGTATAAAATAACAACATAAACTAGACAGACAGTAACAAACTTTACTCATTGGGGGTCGATATCTTGCTCTAGTTCACGTGAGTTTTTGCTCAATTTACTCTTTTCCGTTTGTGTATAGTACTTAACCGTGGTGTTTTTACTGGTACACGACCCCTCAGGACAGTTTTTGTTAGTCTCCCTTCTACTGTTGACACACTTACTAACTGACGGTGTTGTAAATTGAACACTGCCCTAATTTACAGTATCCTAAGGCGCCGGGCCAATGGGATGTATTGGTCGTCTCGTTCCGTCGTTAATCTGAGCTTTCCACTTCGTTTTCTCCTCTGAAGCCCACCGGTATCTTCCTTTCCTTTAATGTTCCTATACATACAATACTCAGAAATATTTAATTGTTGAATAATATCTGCAATCTTTGGCGTGGGTTTCAATATCCATCTTCCTTCTTTTTGGCATATCTTCGATCAGATAAATTAACAATATGACAAATACAATATACCAAATTCTATTTCATAATGGGTTCATCCTCAATATCGTACTATTGACGCATTATTGCTTTATTGCCATCACCCTGTATTACTTTTACTCCAGGAATACATGGTTTTCATTCTTGAATGGACTTTGTAAATAAATATTATTGTAGATGCCATTCCAAGAAGAAGAAATTTCACTAAATATCTCTAAAATAGTTCTAAGTATAACACAATATATTAGGTGTCGGTACACTTCTGAACGGTAGTGTATATTTGTTACACCTCATTTAAAACGGAAAGAGAAAAAAAACAACAAAGGAATGCTAATAATCACGGAGCAAAGTCAAATCAGCGTTATCCTATATTAGAGTGTACGTATTTATTTTCCTTTTCTATTTTATAAGCGAGGTGACGCAAAAGCTGATTAAGGACGGTCAAGATTACAGATTGCCGAGGCAACGAACTATTATAATACGTGTTTGAAGTGAATCTCTTGCATTGCATTGAATCTTTCATCCAAATCGTTTACACACAAAGAAAATAAATTATAATAACACGCGATTATTTCAGATGTTTAATTTTCTTTTGTATCATTCTTTTACAGAATTGTTAGTTTAAAAATGCATGGTGAAACTATTATAATATTTATGAATAGCCTTCATTCAATACGACATTAAAAACCCTGACGATGTTGAATAAATAAAAAAAGTATTAATATGGTTATATACACACATATACACTGAACTTCATAAAGGAGGCAATAAATAAACATTAGATGCGTTAATTTTATTGCTTTTACGTTTGATATGTAATTAAATGAGTTCTTGTAGTTGACCTTGCATTTTACGAGCTACCGCTTTATTAGTGTATTAAATACGAGGAAGTTTCTATTTCTAAAAATAGAATCGAGTGAAATTTTGCATGCTGTGAATGATGCACTAGTGGTATCGTTCTTTTAGATTCAAAGGAAACTTGATAAAGAATTAAAGTTATAATTGTTGATACTTATAAAATTGACAATAAAAATTTTCGTTTGTATTTTTATGATATTGAAATTACGACAAAGAGTTTTAGTTATTTTTCCAGAAAAAAAAAGACGGTAGACAATGCACATGTTCAGAAGGAATATGTTTTGAAGTTAAATTTGATGTTTTTAACCGAAAGCTCTTGTAACAGTTAAACTTCTTAGGAACGAATAACAAGGGCGACTTCTAATTCGTTATCAGATATGTAGATGTATTGCACTGATTAAAGTTAATTAGCGTAAAACATCTACAAATAGACGCAAAATGTACTTTGCATATAATCCGGTCCCTAGGCCAGACCAACATTAACATATGGCAGCGGGCTATGAACAACTACGAGTAGAATGAGTAATAAGGAGAGACAAAATCAGAAATACAATCATGGAGAAGAGGCAACTGAGATGGCCTGGACATACACAGAATGAAAGGAGATCGAATAACAAAGAAGACTTCCAAAGCCAATACAGAGGGCAAAAAGAGGATAGGTAGACCGCCAAATACCAGGAAACGACAGGTGTAAAGAATATTGGAAGAAAGAAGTATGAGGGGGAGGGGGATAAACACTTATGGTTGGTGGAGTATGTTAGTTAAAATAGACGTGTTAAAAGATTGTAAATTTAAAGAAATTGTTTAAACGTCATGAAAATATTTTAACTGAAATCTATGTATTATTGATGATTCGGTAAACATACTACGCAGGTCTATTTCCGTAGAAGATAAAACATAACCTAGATTTTCTAGAATGGCAAATACTTGTTCATAAAAAAAATCTAGAATCCTAACCTAAAAGACAATACTAACATACGCACGTGTAAACACCACAAATGCATGCCTCGTAAATTCATGTTTGTACTGAACGAATAGCTAATTATGACCTTGACATCGGCCTGAATACACGCAGAGACAAAGGTCATTCTCCGTTTTGTTAACGCATTAATGCATATATAGTAGGCTTTGTGCATAATTGACAGCGCGATTGCTATACGCTTCGTGTCCGTGGTGTCCGCGAAAAACCGTATGGAAGAGAAATAACGATTCGGTAGCAAATTAGGCGACATGAATTTAAATTAAGGTAGGACGCAGGTGCTAAATGACAGCTTTGAGGAGTAATTTGGTGAAGGATAATCTGATTATACGAAAAACCAGTATTTTTCGTAATAATCCTATAGGATCCTCCCCATTGCGGTCTCCCACTCCAATGTAAATGCACGGTATTCAAATAATAATAATAAAGTACGTTTGTAGGATATAAAATTCGTCACGCTATGTACTCGGAAGCAGTAGCGATAGGTGGAATTTTCTTTGGTATTGATTTTAGTCAGCGTTCCCCTAAATCGTGAAAGTTATCTTGCTCTGTGTAATTTCTTTTTTGGGAGTCCTCTTTGTAGGTATAGCCGTGCATTTTAGGGTTGAAGATATTGAAATTACAGAGGGAAAGGACGGAGGTGAATACCATAATGTGGATGTATTAAGGACCTTTAAAAGCTTAATAAAAATTTTTGGTCTCACGAGGATGGAATCGTGAAGCTCCTGTGTTAAGGAGAAGAAACGAATTATTTTGCATTAAGCAATTTTTTTAAACCATGCAAATAATATGATTTATCGAACTTTGTAAAATACGCTTCTGTTTCGATAACGACCTCTTCATTTGACGTGAACCACTATCCGCCAAGTCATTGCTTTTCGTGTTTGGAAAAAGAGAAGTACAGCGAGATAAATCTGGTGAATATGGGTAGATGGGGAACCAATTCGTATCGCAACCAAACTAGTTTTGCTGAGGCATGGGCCAGGGTGTTATCATGATGGCCTTAGAAGTCTTTTTCCTCGTTAGATGGGGGTTCTTTCCTCTTGAGTTCAGTGATTGTCATTCCCTTCTTGAAATAACCAATTAAGATTATATCTTACGAATTCCAAACATTTGTCGCCACGACTTTTCTGGTTGATGAAATCGTCTTCGCCCTTTTTGGTACACGTTTCCCAAGAAAGTAACCCTCTAACTGAGCTTTGGTAGCTGGTGCATAGTGTTGTATCCATCTCTCATCGACAGCCACACAATATCGTAAATACTCATTCGTATTTCGCTTAAACATGTCTAAATATTGCTACACTACTCGATGAATCTGGGTATGTGCTATTGTTTGTTGCAAAAAGGTCTTAATATAAGGACGCTAGGGTAATGGTATAAAACGGCGTAAGCACTAAAGTATATTACATAAATGTGAAAATTAAAACGTTTAATTTAAGTTTTGCTTTCGTCTATGTGACCTCCTCTTGATTTAATAATTGCAGCACACAATCGAGGCATTCTCGCAATAAGTTTTGCCAGAGTTTCTTGTGTTATTGAGGTCCAACTCGATTGCAATTTGTTCCACACGTCAGTAGCTGATGTCGGAGCCGATTTCCGTACTTCCCGATCTAGTTCTTCCCATAGTAACTCGATTGGACTCAAGTCGGGACTCTGGGGAGGCCATTCCATAATTTTGAGAGTTCCTTCCTCTTCTAAATGGTGTAAATAGTCTTTACATAATTTAGAGGAATGTTTTGAGTCATTATCTTGCTGGAAGATAAAATTTTGACCCAAAAGTCGAATTCCGGAGGGCATTGCGTGGTTCTCCAAAATTTCGCGGTAGCCTTCTTTTTTTAATATACCGCCAATTTTCACAATGTCCCCTACACTAGTTCCAGCAAAACAGCGCCAAATGATGATAGAACCTCCACCATGCTTCACGGTAGCAGCAATACACTCTTCTCTGGCACGTTCACCCACAGATCTTCTTACGAATATGCGTCTTCGGGTTCCGAACAGCTCAAATTTGGACTCATCCGACCATAGGACGTTGTTCCACTCTTCTATGGTCCAGTGTTGGTGTTTACGAGCCCATTTAAGTTGCCTTTGCTTGTTTTGTTTGCATAGTAATGGCTTTTTTATCGCAATACGTCCATGGAGCCCGGCTTTCTGTAGGCGACCTTTGACTGCAGAAACACCGACTAGTTTTTGGCGACCAACATAATTCTGCGGAGATTTCCGGGGCTGTTTTGCGTTTATTTAACTTGCTGGTAACCACTATTCTGCGATCATCTGCAGATGTTGTCGCTTTTGGCCTTCCACTCCGTCTTTTATTAAGAAAACTGCCAGTTTTCCGATATTTTTTTACGTTATAGTCAACCGTAGCGTGGTGTATTTTCATTTTTTTTGGCAATTTGTCGATTACTTATGCCACTTTTATGGTAAGCTATTATAAGCGCACATGTTTCCGTACTAATTTCTCTTCGCGGAGGCATTTTAAAAAATTGTCACACGATATTTCGCTCACGACGTGAATAGAGTAAATACCACACTGCAACTGACTATAGATAGGTTACAGATTTCACTATAATCTTCTAGGAAGGTAATTCAAACATTATTACTTACAATCTAACAGATGACTAAATTTACCCAGTAAATTCAAAGGGATTGTTATTGTAATTGCACCGCAATAATCCGACCAAGTACAGGTAAATGATAGTAAACATTATGCGATATAATGTGTGTTTATCTTACTGAACTACATTTTAAATACGTATTTCATTTTATTATAATGTTTTTTTGTTAAACATAATACTATATGAATAATCCATGAAAACAGGGGTGCCTAAACACTTTTGAGCGGTAGCATAGCTGCGTCAGAATTGCCTGTTGTATATGTGATTTCCTCTTAGTCACTGCGATATAGATTTCTTTAACACAAGACCCAATTGTGTGGTTAAACAGAAGTCGGCATGTTCTACAAGAATTTTAACAGATAAACAGAAACACTGCTACACCTTACATAATTTGTACCAATATCTAAATTTAGAAAACAAATAATCGTCCTAACAAATGATCAAACTGTTTGAAAAATGTCTGTAAAAAGGTAAGAAAAGTATGAAACATTTTGAAAATGTATTACACATAATATGAAATAAAAAAGTCCCTTTAAAATGTCGAAATATTTATAATACAAAACAACTTAATTATAGCTACATCTTAGTGCTTTAGAAAACCTCGCTCGAAGATATTTGATATTAACACTTAAACATCAGCAATTAAAGGTAAGTTGGTATTACTACATTTATACTGCGTCAGACGTACCACCCTCCCCAAAATCGTGCGGTTACGATAAGAAAGAGCATTGTGGAAGATATTCACAGGTTGTCCATGCAATTACGTCAAGCTCTACTTAATCATGCCCGTCATCACCTGCACGGTCGTTTGGGAAAAATAAAATTGAAACGAAACCTCGCATCGTCCGTAAATGAATGCGTTTCCACCACCACGCCTACGTTTCTCCTCGGCGATCGGATGCCCCCACCGCCGCCGACCACTATCATCTCGTCTCTCCTTTTCTAAACGCGACGCGGCTCGTCCCCGATCTTCCATCCTCGTCGTCTACGATGCAACGGTCTCTCACTATCGAGGCGTCCAAGTTTATTTACGTTGTGTGACCTCTTTTTCCCAGCGCGCAAACACACACAAACACGCGGAGAGACGGCCCGCGAACGCAGAGGCAGAAGGCACAAGTTTCACTATTGCAACATTGACATTGTTATTGTCGGTGCCGCTCTCGCTCGTACGGATAACGCGAAATGATACGAGCGAATACCGTTCGGTGTCGTGGCGGGATCGAGATATGTTCTCCGACGTTTTCTTGAACTTGCGATTTACTTTTAAGTGTTCTAATTGTTACGCGGTTTGCCGTTTTATTGCTTGTCATCGAATTCAACTTTTAAAGCGATGAAATCTAAGCAGTTTTGGGCCCATAATCTGTTAGTTTAGTATATTTGAGTTGGAAAATTACACGACAATAGACGGATATAATTTAATTATATTGTATTTGTAATATATGGAAATACAATACATTTCTTATATTGTGCCATACGTGTGGGCGTGTTACTTTTTACTAGAAGCACTTGGAGAGGTAGTATGGTCCCTAACCACGTGCTAGCAGTACAGTGTCCATTTAGCAGTTGTAGTATAGTGTCGAAATAAATGAGTATAAAATAATTGAGTGTTTAAAATATAATTAACAAACATCGCAGTATTTATTGCCATTAACTTACAACATTATACTAAAATTAACGAAACATGCAACAGGCAGTGCGACACAAAGAAAACCAAAATACAGTAGAACCCGGTTATAACAACTTCGGCTGTAACGACACTCCTAAGACTCTGAGGTTTAAAGGCGAAAAATGTGTAGGCGGTAAACTAGCCAAAGAACGCATTTGTGTGTGCTAATATGACCGGTACGGAGAAACGTAAAATTCTCTTCATAGGAAAGTAAAGAAAGCCACGCCGCTTCAACAACATAAAAACACTCCCAACAAATTACTGCGCAAACAAAAGATCATGGATGACTTCAGAAATCTTTGAAAATGAAATTCGGAAATGGGATAAAGAACTTGCGGTTAAAGGTAAAAAAATCTTGCTTTTAGTCGAACTGCCCAACACATCCATCATTAGCTCGCTTAATAAATATTAATTTGGTGTTTCTGCCCCCAAATTGCACTAGCATCCTTCAACCAATGGACCAAGGCGTAATAAGAGGCTTAAAATGTTTTTACAGAAAATTTCTTCTGCAGAAAATTATTACGGGTATGGACAAGAACGCACCATGTGCGGTTTCACTTTTCGACGCGTCGGACTTTTTAGAGAAGGCTTGGCGTAGTATAACCTCTGATACTATAGCAAACTGCTTTAGTCATTCAAGATTAAGGAATAATCCAGTTTGCGACAACTTAAATGAAGATGACGTTCCGTTATGTGAACTTATTAAAAAGTGGCAGCAAAATCAGAGTGACGAAAACCAGTTTTATTTCGACGACTTTGCATCCGTGGACAGTTGCCTTAATACGTCGGGAATGCGTTCAGATTCTGATATCGTGGAGGACATGAACCAGCGAGATAACGAAAACGATAATGAAATCGAACAGGAAGAAGATTCATGCGACGAAGCAGAACACGTACCGACAAACGAAGAAGCCCTAAGTGCCGTAACACTTTTAGAAACTTATTATAGACAGTGAGAAACGTCACGTCAAATTATTGATAAAGTGAGAGAATTAGAAATGGATATAGAAAAACAGTTTTGGCGTGCGAAAACTGTGCAACGGAAAATTAGAGATTTCTTTCATTAGACAAACAAGTTAGTATGTACCTACACGTGTAAGGTTATATGGTTACGTACATTAAATTAATTAAATTCACATATGTATCTGTTTACCACCCCTAATATTGTTTCCCACCAATTCTTGTATGTAAACATGGAACTTGTAAAATCTCCGCCTATAGCGTCACATTGTTATAGCGTCAAGAAATTCGCAGTCCCGTAACTGTCGTTGTAACCTAGTTCTACTGTATATATATATATATATATATATATATATATATATATACATATATATATATATATTTATTTTCCCTTTTAACAATACTGAATTCTAGAGAAATATTTTCGCGGGCCTAATTTAGTAATAATAATAATTTATTTGTCCAACGCGTGTCATCTGCGTGCGCTGTTAGTATCCGAACAGTGAGAGAAGTTATAAACAAACGAAAACAAATAGAACTTGGACTTGTTAAAAGCCTCGAGACACCAAATCAGAAAGTGATACGAAAACGAACGAAAAATGACTTGGATGATTGTGCTCAAAGTATCTTAAGAAAAACAATTTTTATGTCAGCGCAAAGAAAGTTCCCACACTTTGAAATGTATTCATAACAAATTTGTGGACGATACGGGATATCAAGGATGTCCTGAAAGACTTCGTTGGCGAAAAATGAAGACAAATAGAAAACTATTGGTTGCACGTCACAATATCTGCAATTTAAGAAGCAGTTTTCTCGAAAAACATCCACCAGTATAGAAAGCAAAACCGTCCTGCCTATTCTATACATGCATGTAACATAAATACAACCATACATATCCACAATAATAGTTGGAATGTTGATTCTAATGAACGTTTCCTCGAACCAACATCTCAAAGGGATCGTTTAATTATTATTCACGCTAGCGGGGGAAGATGGTTTTGCTCCTGGTGGCTCTCGGTGGAGAAGATCAAAAACGACAGAAGACTATCAATACGATATTGATTTTGAAAACTATAGAAAGCGGGTTGAACCAAAGTACCCATTTTGCGCGAAGAAAGTGTTAAAGTCCCACGTTTACATGGAAAAAAGAAGACACGAAAACGTGGTTACGTCTAACAAATATACAGTACGATGAATACGCGACAAAAATAGAGCTATACAATATAATTAAAATATGCAAACCACGATTGAAGAGGTACGAAATAGACACAGTTTTCAAGAAATATGGCCATGATGTGTTTAGATTACCAGTCTATTACCCCGACCTCAACGCAATTGAAATGGTTTTTTAACACGTTTTCAACAAGAGACTGGCAAGTAAGGTATGAACATTCAAATAATAATAATAATATTTAATGCCCAACAGATACAAATATCCAATTACAAGGCAATGTTAAATAATGTACACATGCAAATATAAGTAACATAAAATTAAAGTATGTCAAATTAGAAAACTTAGTAACTAGTTGCTTTAATTTAAATAAAAAAAAAAGTAGTTTACCAGTGGTTAGGAAAAAAGAGAGAACGGAAAAAGTATTCAACTAAGTGTAACGCACCCGCGGTCTACATACCGTCAAAAGGGACGGTAAAGTGCAGGTATGTATATCCAACTCGACAAACTCCATAGAGTTGAAATTGCTACACAATCTGTGTATTGGGGACCTGATGGCGATGTTTGTTCTAGGTGCGAAACAGTAAAATGTATTTGTTTGCCTAGATCCTGAACGTGGTACAATGAAGTTGATTTTAGTCATCAACTCAGGGACATCAAGACCATCATGAAGTAAAGTAAATAGGAATTTACACTCAGCCTGTTTTCGACGTAGTTCTAATGAATCAATATCAAATGCCTCTAGCAGAGCACTGTGGCTAAATCCTTGTATCGGGTAAGTATTAAATTTTTTAAAGTACAAGAACTTCAAACACCTTCTCTGAATCTGCTCTAGAAGATGTATCTGACAAAGCGAAAGTACAATATAGAAGCAAGCATTAGAAAAAGCAACAGATGTATTAATAACCCATGTTGATGAGCATTCTGATAGCGATGGTTCAAGTCTGAATGAGCAAAATCAAACAGATATTTTACAAGTTATGTCATGGCAACCACAGAATCCAGATCTCAACCCTATTGAATTACCGTGAGATAAACTTGATAGAAGAATTCGAAATGTCGGGACCACTTTTAGGGAACAGTTTTGGGATATCCTTCAACAAGAATGGAACAATATCCCAAGGATGCCGCGAGTTGTTCGAACTGTAATCAATGCTTTTTTTAACGAAAAGAAATGCTGTTAACAATAAATAGGAAAAAATAAAACTTTTCGTTACGTTTATTTCTTTAGCATTAATTAGATTTTTTAAATGATTGTTACTTGGCCAAACTTCTATGGACGAGAAAGTACATATTTGTTTACAATCAATTGGATTTATTACACATTGGAAATCTTGCAATATTGTACAATCCTACTTGTGGTTTTTCTCATTCTTCTTATGTTGCAGGAAACGTAGTGTATTTACTCCAGTAAAGTAAAGCTTGTAAATTATGCACCACTTTTATTCCAAGTTTGGAAACTTGGGTCTAAGCCAACAAAAAAATTACTTCCAAAAATGATCAGCGCCATCATACTTCACCAGTTAAACGGAAACAAATAGAAAACATCTCCGATAATCCCCACATAAACACCGAATCGAATAGTTCCAATAGAAAAATGAAAAACCTACCGAATCCGTTTATTTTCATTTCCAACGAAAATAAACACGATTCCGACCGCCACAAGCGGGGAACCCACGACCCGACCGATCAATAGCTTCATTAATAGTAATGTGTAGTAACGATAGGCGTATGATACGTACAGCGCACAAAAACGACGCGATATACCTCCTCGAACTACCGCCATCCGAATGGACTGCGTTGTCCGTACGCACGGTACACATACACAGTACATATTTTACGGGTGTATCTATTCGACGGTTGTATTTTTAATTCACATCGCACGCTATTATAATGGTCTCTCACGCGACTCTCTCTAGCTGTGTGTGCGTACGTGTTGTATGCGCGGCGCTGTTATTTTTACCTCGGCCATATTATTATGAGAATCAAGGTCACGAGTTGATACGAAATGTATACGTGCATGTATGAATCTGTGCGTATTTGTGTGCGGAATCTCTATGTGGATACGGATCTACTCGTGCACTAGTTGTACTACTAGGTAGTTAGTTGTACAGATGCACCAATTATTTATCAATTTTACACGTATACAATGCGATTCCGCACTTTTCAGTTCATTCATTGGTCTTTTATTTGTTTACTTTTGGAGGGAAAACTACGCAACTTATACAGGATGATCCCTCTTCCGGACACTTTTGGTACAATATTTTTGTTTCAAATACTAGTACATATAGTACAAAGGCTGCAGTTTAGTAATGAAAAATATTTTGTAAGTGACCTCCTGCTACATCTCCATTCTCTTGCCAACATTTTTGGTAATATTCTGCCATAACCGCGGTTCAATTTCACCAATATAGTACAACCTTGTTAATCAGAATCGACAAAAATTAAGATAGTTCAAAAGAATAAGCAAATTCAGATTGGGAGGTATCAGTTGACAAAACACCAATAAACAATTGAAATGAAAACATTATTTGAGAATGCAAACGTGAAAAAAGCGTTTTTCTGAAACATACCCAGAAGGATATCAACTTGTTTCAGGAAAAATAACGATCATTGTTTCACCTGTTCCAGTACAGTATCGATTATAACTATTTTTGTACTACTTGGATATTTACCCAGGCAAGTCATGATTTTGATTTTATTTCCCGATATTTTCATTTCATAGTTTTGACAATTTTTTTGTAATGTATATATCCCTTTCTGTAGATCATTCTCTGTTTTTATTGGGAGTACTAAGGCGTCAGCATATAAGATAGAACTTAGGGTGGTGTTCTGGTCCAAACGTATTCCTTTAGAGCATTTCTTTTCCCATTCCTTCAATACACTAAGGTGACAGAATAAAATAAACACAAGATAAAGCTGTATAAATATGTAAACAGCTAAATTCTAAGAACGAATTAAGAACTTCCTCTTGTCATTAGGGTAGGAGTAGATGTATCGGAAGGAATTCGTCATAGTTTAGTATCGTTACAACTATGCCTCGCTTACAAGGTTCGAGTGATATTAGCGACTTCACCCGCGGTCGCATCGTTGGCCAGAGTGAACGCGGCGCTTCGCAACGTGAAATAAGTAAATTTTTAAATATTCCGTTGTCCACAGTTAACCGTGTGATTACACAATTTAAACGCAAGGAAAAAACAATAGTGGAGCCGAGACCAGGTCGTGCCGGACCTTCTGAAAGAAGTAAAAGGATGCTTGTGCGCGAAGAGCTAAGAGAACCGCGAAAAAGTACAGCTGAGCTTGCGGCAACTTCACAGAAAAGTCAGCGCACCGTTCTGCGATACCTCCACAGTGTGGGGATGTATAAAAGGGTGGCGAAGAAAAAAACCTCTCCTTACGGCGTTTCAAAAACGGCGCCGAATGGCTTGGGCAATCGAAATGCGAACGAAGCCCGAAGAGTTTTGGCGGTCTGTCATTTTTTGAGACGAAAGCAGATACTGCCAATTCAGTGATAGTGGTCGTACGTGGGTATGGAGACGTTCGTCACAGCAACTGGACGACAAATTTTTGCATCAGACGGTGAAATACGGCGGTGTGAAGATCATGGTGTGGGGCGCGATATGGTATGGTGGAAGATCGCAATTAGTAATCTGCGACGGAAATATAAATGCGGCAAAATATATCCAAATATTAACAGAAGGAGTACTACCGATATTCGACAACGCCATTTTATCTAAAGAAGACGCCACTTTTATGGAGGATGAAGCACCCTGCCACAAAGCAAGAACAACAACCACATGGAAAGAGGAACAGGGGATTCGGATTTTACCATGGCCAGGCCAATCACCAGACATGAATCCGATAGAGAATGTTTGGCACATAATCCAGACAAATATGGCGAAACGACCCCGAAAACCCAGCAATAAGGAAGAACTCGTGGTAGCTGTTACAGAAGAGTGGTTAAATATTCCAGAAGACACCATTAATCATTTAATAGATTCTATGCCACGACGACTCGCAGCACTTCACGCAAGTGAAGGTGAATCGACAAAATATTAATCTAATTTAAAAATGTTAAAATATTTTGTATATATAACGAGAATAGAATCTTTTTTTTAATTAGTAGGTGTCTATTTTATTCTGTCACCCTAGTGTATATATGTTAAATAATGTTGGCTATACACAGCAGCTTTATCTAACTCCTTTGTTTGTTCGTATTGCCCTAGTTAATCTTCCGCCTATATATGCCATAATTCTGGTGTTAATGTATAAACCCTGTATGGCTCTTGTTTGATGATGTGAATATCCCTGTTCTTTCATAGTATCCAAAAAATTACATCTGTTTACAAAGTATCATTTCTAATAGCAACAATCTTGAGGGTCATCTTCTTGTGGAACTTAGCAAATAAGTGTTATACTGACATTTCCTTTGAATCTCAGTAACGTTTCAATAACTAAATTTTGTTTATTGCGTACGTCTTATTTATACTCAGTTATGCTTTATATTCTTTATTCTTGAGTCTTCAACAGTTTTTTAATATTGCTTTGTCCTGTAACTGGTATTCTGTTGAACAACAAACTCATATTACCATTATCAAAATGCAGATTTATTGTGATTTTGTAAAGACCATAACATTTTCTTTACTGGAAAATATTCTATACCGTTTACAGTAGACATAGAATAACTGCTTTTACAAGTAATTATCCCTGATAAGAAGAATTCGTCTGCACTAGTTTATACTTCCTTTAACTCCGGAAGATCACAGAATCGACAAAAAAAAAACGTATCCACGACGTTGTCATTTCTTTTCTATGCCTTGTTAAATGAAGAAACATTATTGTTGTTATCGTATGCAATTGGCAAAAAGACAATGCTTATATGCTTAACTATAGTCGGATCGTATATTCGTATCGCTTTTCCTGCACGATGTTGCATCGCCGGCTCGGTAACGTAGCTTTTGCGAGCCAGCAATGCAACGGTACGAGGGAACCCTGACGTCATATCCGGTTTCTACAAAGCTAACGGCATTGTATTAGGGCCAATGTCTTTAATACTTTCGTTGTGCCGCTAAGAGGCATTCGTGCAAAAACTCCGCGTTCGAAACAATCTAACGGGGAGCGTTAGCCTAAACGAGGAAGGTTTCTGCGGTGCTAGGAATTCCAGATATAGCCTAATGAGAAAGGCATTTGATGGTTAATAATTTGCGTGTAAGTATTGAATTGTCACGGTGTTTTTACGGGGTTTTTAGTACATTTTTGTACATCGTAATGAAAGTGTAAATTGAATCTATTACAGATATCGCGAAAGCTCGTGCACTTATACCTGTCAGTAGATGGCCCTAGTAGCAGGTATTCTTCTTAATAAGAGGATGCTATAGTCGAATTCTAAAGTGTACAGAAACCACTTAGAAAGATATAACGCAGCAGGCTTTCGAAACATTACCAATCCTATTAGTATCACTACAAAGAATTTTCCTAAACCAGAGATTCAAATTTTTAGCCTTATCATACCTTAATCTCCTAATGAGGATTGAAACGGCCTACTAACACATGAGCTTAAAAGTCCCGGGCCTAACTAAGAAAGCACGGTTTTTTTAGTTCAAAATTAGCTTTATTCATCAACGTAATCTCCATCAAGAGCAACGCAATCATTCCAGCGCCGCTCTAACATTTCAATACCAGTTTTGTAGAACGATTTATCTTTTGCCTCAAAATAGGCCTCAGTTTCAGCGATAACCTCTTCATTCGTGCGAAATTTCTTACAGGCGAGCATTTTTTCGAGGTCTGCGAACAGCCAGTAGTCGCTGGAAGCCAAATATGGCGAATACGGTGGATGTGGGAGCAATTCGAAGTTCAATTCATGTAGTTTTGCCATTGTTTTGATTGACTTGTGACACGGTGCGTTGTCTTGATGAAACAAAATTTTTTTCTTTGCCATATGCGGTCGTTTCTTTGCAATTTCGGCCTTCAAACGCTCCAATAACGCTATATAATATTAACTGTTGATGGTATTTACTTTCTCAAGATAGTCGATGAATATTACACCACGCACATCCCAAAATACCGAGGCCATAACCTTTCCAGCCGATTGTTGTGCTTTCGGGCGCTTTGGACGAGGTTCACCAGTTGCTGTCCACTCAGATGACAATCGTTTTGATTCCGGAGTGAAGTGATCCATGTTTCATCCATTGTCACACATCGACGCAAAAATTCCGGTTTGTTATGTTTAAACATGGCCAAACACTGCTCAGAATCATCAACACGTTCTTGTTTTTGGTCAACAGTGAGCAAACGCGGCACCCACTTCGAACAGAGCTTTCTCGTAGTCAAATGCTCATGCAATATAAAGCCAATACGTTCTTTTGATATCTTTACGATGTCAGCTAACTCATGCAACTTCACTTTTCGATCATTCAAAACGATTTTGTGGATTTTTTTTGATGTCTTCTGGTGTTACCGCCTCATTTGGACGTCCACTGCGTTCTGCATCATCGGTGTCTCTAAACCACGTTTAAAGTCAGCAAACCCACGTTTTATTGTTGTTTCTGATGGAGCGGAGTCCCCATAACACTTTTCAAGCCATTACTTCGCTTGAACGGTATTTTTTTCCATCAAGAAGCAGTGTAAAATTAAAACACGAAATTGCTTTTGATCCATTGTTTTGAAAATAACAAAAGTAGTGTGACTCTTAGCACAATAACTCACAAAGTAATGAATAGAATATCATGAAATTTTAACAGCTGTCTTTTGAAGGTTTGTACTAACTGAGAGAAAGGTGACTGCAATAAAACTAGCGTCATCTATGTGTTAGACCCGGGACTTTTCAGTCCATGTGTTATGCAAAATAGCCATCTGTGGCGGCGATGACCTCCTCATTTGAGGCAAATCGCTTTCCTCCCAGTGATTTTTTCAGGTTTGGGAATAGGAAAAACTTTCTGTGGGCTAGGGTTGGTGAATATGGAGGATAACCTTTTAAACAATAAGGATTCTTGGAATTCAAACAAGAACTCAAAACTCTTACAACCTCCAAGAGAATTGGCACCGATCCTTATAAGAATATTTTATCATTCTTATATTTCTTCAGCCCAATTTATAAGGAGACCTTCGACTAGGCAACATAATAAAGTTTGATGTCATCATTCGACCAAAATCTCGAAACAAACACCGTCCTCCGCACGCAGACGAAAAACAAAAGCGCTCGAATTATTAATGAATCGAAAATTTCGGCGATTTGGCAGACGATCAAGCAGTTTTTCTTCTCACGTCTGGACCGTACGCAATTCACGCCCGTACAATTGACATTTGCCTCGGAACGTTCGGCGTGAAAAGCCAACAAAACGCTCCCAACCGAAACGTTATGATGTTCGTATATTTTAGAGATTTCCGAGAAGCAAAACTTCACGTTGTTATTCGTCAGGGGCTATATATAGAACGGAACGTTTGAGATCTCGCGTAAATCGACGGTGAAATGTAATTTTATGAATGAAAGAGGAAAATAATTTGACGAAATTAAGAAGATTATCTTATTTTCCTCCACGAGCACAACGACGGAAAGAGAAGACACGTTGAAAAGCACTTTCTTCCCTGGCTATTTGTGGCTATTTTTTCTTACTAATCACAGTTTCTAAATGGTCGAAAAAGACCAAGGTGATACTAGCAATGTATGATTCTGCTTTCTTCCTTTCTATCCTCTTTTATGATGTTTCTACAAAAAAACTCCCTTTTACACAGTTGGTAAGTGTTCGAGACATAATATAATTTTATGTTAACATTCCTTACCGCAGAGCAAAAAAGAACCAGTAAAATGTAGGGTAATGTGTATATTAATTAGGGTCATAATGAGAAGGAAGACAGAGCTCTCACTGGATCTGCATCAATTTATCCAAATTCTTGTTCCTTTGCATAGACCAGCAGTGTACACAGTTCACATGGTTCATATTAACCCTGTCAATACACTAGGATGACAGAATAAAATAGACACCTACTAATTAAAAAAAAGATTCTATTCTCGTTATATATACAAAATATTTTAACATTTTTAAATTAGATTAATATTTTGTCGATCCACCTTTACTTGCGTGAAGTGCTGCGAGTCGTCGTGGCATAGAATCTATTAAATGATTAATGGTGTCTTCTGGAATATTTAACCACTCTTCTGTAACAGCTGCCACGAGTTCTTCCTTATTGCTGGGTTTTCGAGGTAGTTTCGCCATATTTGTCTGGATTATGTGCCAAACATTCTCTATCGGATTCATGTCCGGTGATTGGCCTGGCCATGGTAAAATCCGAATCCCCTGTTCCTCTTTCCATGTGGTTGATGTTCTTGCTTTGTGACAGGATGCTCCATCCTCCATAAAAGTGGCGTCTTCTTTAGATAAAATGGCGTTGTCGAATATCGGTAGTAGTCCTTCTGTTAATATTTGGATATATTTTGCCGCATTTATATTTCCGTCGCAGATTACTAATTGCGATCTCCCACTAATAATATCGCGCCCCACACCATGATATTCACACCGCCGTATTTCACCGTGTGATGCAAAAATTTGTCGTCCAGTTGCTGTGACGAACGTCTCCATACCCACGTACGACCACTATCACTGAATTGGCAATATCTGCTTTCGTCTGAAAAAATGACAGACCGCCAAAACTCTTCGGGCTTCGTTCGCATTTCGATTGCCCAAGCCATTCGGCGCCGTTTTTGAAACGCCGTAAGAAGTTTTTTCTTTGCTACCCTTTTATACATCCCCACACTGTGGAGGTATCGCAGAACGGTGCGCTGACTTTTCTGTGAAGTTGCCGCAAGCTCAGCTGTGCTTTTTAGCGGTTCTCTTAACACTTCGCGCACAAGCACCCTTTAACTACTTTCAGAAGGTCCGACACGACCTGGTCTCGGCCCCACTGTTGTGTTTTCCTTGCGTTTAAATTGTGTAATCACACGGTTAACTGTGGACAACGGAATATTTAAAAATTTACTTATTTCACGTTGCGAAGCGCCGCGTTCGCTCTGGCCAACGATGCGACCCCGGGTGAAGTCGCTAATATCACTCGAACCTTGTAAGCGAGACATAGTTGTAACGGTACTAAACTATGACGAATTCCTTCCGATACATCTACCCCTACCCTAATGACAAGAGAAAGTTCTTAATTCGTTCTTAGAATTTAGCTGTTTATATATTTATACCGCTTTACCTGGTGTCTATTTTATTCTGTCACCCTAATGTATGTACGATTATATTAGGAAAATAGTATGTCATAGTATCTCGTCCCCTCACCACCACCGCCGAAAATAAAAAATATCCAGAATGGTGACGGGCCGGAAAATCAAAGACCTGTATCTGACTTAAAGGAAATCGGCTCCTTTGAAGAGGGTTTTGTATATTTGGCTCCACTATTTTGAATTTCGCGCTATGCGCCATCTAGGAAGAATAGAGAACACAAAACGAGGTAGACGGAGAGAAAAAGGAACCATTATCATTACCTAAGTGTGAAAAAACCAAAGGGTTTTATTTTAAATCAAAACAAGAAGAAGGATATGGCAAAGACAAAGAAACCAATGTATTTTAAAACATCAATTGGAACTATCGAATGGTATATTAGTGTGACAAAATTTATTGTTAAAATTCCATCCCAAATTTAGAGCGTAAGTTATGCTACAAAATTAAAATGCCATAAACATTTATCGTTCGAAATAATTTTGTCGTAAGGAAGTATAACAATTGTGTCCCTAGTAAAAGACTGTTTATTTTACAAAAAGATGATGCCCAAGGATATACGTATGTACTGCACCAAAGCTACTTGACGAACATTTTTTGATTGCGACCATTAATAATTGTAAAGAAATATTTTTATTGAATGAATTTCATTTAAAACAAAGCAAATGTGGTAACTAAAATTCATCAAGGTTAATATGTACATTAACGTTGCATGGGTAATGTGTTAATTTAAATAATTAATAAAAGAACACTTATCTATCCTTTCAATACCTACTTAATCATATGTAAAGTTTGTTTCATTACATCGATTAGTAAAATCTAAAATCTAATATTTTCCTTAGCATTGAGCGTCGTTGGAATGGATGGAAGTTCTACTCCGTGCGACTTGGGTCCTTCCGATTGCCACTTGTTTGCATCGATAAGTGATGCACTTGCTGGGCAGTGCTTAGGTTCGTACGGAGATGTGAAAAAATGGCTCTATAAATGGTCCGCAGCAAATGGGAAAGATTTTTACTGGCATGGTATTCACAAATTACCCGAAAGATGGGAAAAAATGTATAACAAACGATACAGCATACTTTAAATAAAGCACTTTTTATCATTCTTCCGCATTTAACATGTTTCTTTAGAAGGAAAAATCCGCATTTCCAAGAGATTCCCTCTAAGCTAACGTAAGTATAACAGAGTATAAGAGAAATGTACTTGTACCTCATATGAAATACCGGCGTATATTCTTTTAAACAAACTTAAAGATCCGTCAATATAAATAAAAATTAGACCATAAGAAAATGGAAGCCCAGTAAAAAAACTCCCATTTTATATACACGAGCTCAAAAAGAAAAAAATCACCGTTAAGCACAGCTAAACGAGCTATACGCGATGTGTGGAGTGTGTATAGCGTATCGTCGAGTTATTTGAGGTCAAGCGGTTCGTTTTGTTGTCTTTAACATGCCAATTAAAAAGAGAAATTTTCTGTGAGCGCGCTGTAGTGCGATACGCTAGCTTCTCTTGTGCTGGTACGTAGATATACGTACATATATACATGTACGGTGAAGACGAAACCTGTTCTTCGCTCGAGAAAGAGCAGCGACTCTCGCAGCAAGCATGTAAGGGTATAAGCCTTTATAATGATAATAGGAAAAGGATAATTTAGGTTTCCAAGAATGAACGAAAATTTGAAGGTCATTAGAAGGTCGTTTTGTTTTTAATGAGTAACGTTGCGAAAGACAAACCTACGACTTTACAAACGATAATTCGATACGTTCTAGTCTAAAGAAATTTATCAGGGTTTAGAATCTCCATTATTTTTTCTTAAAGAATTTAGCGAGGAAGATGTCCTACAAGCCCTGTGTCAATTGAAGGGAGAAATGACAGCTAGTCCTGATAACGTTCCAGAGTTTGTTCATAGGGACTGTAGATTCATTCTTTGTGGGCCGCTCCTTCACATTTACAATTTAATATTGGGACAGTTGTTGGAAAGTGTCTCGTGTTACTCCTGTTTTTAAGTCCGTGTCGAGGAATAACATTCGGAATTATCGCCTGATATCTATATTATGTAACTTTGCTAAAGTTTTTGAAATTATCTTATATAAATATATATATTCGCACGTTGCTGCTAAACTGTCTCCGGTGCAACATGGTTTTATTAAAGGCAGATCAACAGTGTCCAACCTGTGCGCATTTTCCAATGATGTGTCTGAGGCTTTAGATCTACGTCTTCAGACAGATGTCATTTATACAGATTTCGCTAAGGCTTTCGATAGGGTTGAACATCAAATCCTATTACGTAAACTGAATATGTGGGGCATCTCTGACGATCTGATGTTGTTGTTGCAATCCTATTTGAGTGGGCGTACTAATTACGTTGAATACCGTGGTTTTCGGTCCGGCTTACATCAGTCTGCTTCGGGTGTGCCACAGGGCTCTGTTCTTGGACCGTTCCTGTTTATTATTTTCATTAATGACCATCCTGACCGGCTTAGATCTAAATGCTTACTATACGCCGATGACCTTAAAATTTTTCGCAGAATATAGTCCACTGCAGATTGTGACATTTTGCAGGATGACCTTTGGTGTCTAGAGAACCATTTACCACTAAATATTGCTAAGTCTACTTTCGACTGCTTTGATTATCGCGACTTTGTCGTTCACGCTTAAACTTTTTCGCTTTAAACCTGACATTTTCTGATAAAAAAAATCCCGATGTTTCACTCACACGATTCAAATGCCGACTGAGGAAATTTCTTACGAACTTTGCCTGGCGCATTGCAAGAAACGGTAATATTCTTGGAATCGCCGAAAGGTCGAACGTTGCAGGTTACACAAATACCGAGAATTGAGCCGTAAATGATAATATAAATACATATCTCAAGTGGTAAATATTTGTCGTTATATCAGGGGTTATTAACGCTAAAACCGGGTTTTCCCTGTAAGTTTGAATAGTAAAGTACGGGACCGCTTAAAATTTGACGCTAGAAAAGGAGTGTCGTTACAGCCGAAGTTGTTATAACCGGGTTCTACTGTATTGGTATCGAATAAGTAATTCTAACGATAACACATTCAACATTATTCTTGATTCGTTTTTCTTTAAGTACGATTAACAATTTGAATTAAATTTTTAATTGTGATTAACATATCCACGCTATTGCATAATTCTCTATCGAAATCGACTATACTCGCCTTAAACGCGTTACAGGACAGGGTCAACGCACATACATATATATACGTAATTAAACAAGCGAAACCGTTCCGTCGAAAACGTTTCATCGTCGCGCACGCACACAGGCGATTGTGAAAGTTGAGCACGCTAAGATAGCGAGCGGCGTTATCTGATAAGAATTGTAATTCATTTCTAGGCAAAGGCGCACGATGCCGACATACGCACCACACGCGCGTATCGTCGTACTTAAAAGCGGTTCAAAAACAAGCCATCGCTCGTCCGTTAGCGGCTGGCAGCCGCTTATCGAATGCTCTATCCGACTTGTCAGTCGTCGTCTATTTAGAAAATTTACTTTTATCGCGACGTAATACAAACAAAAGACTACGCAGTAAGGAATTGAAAAGCGATCTGCGCGAAGGCATTGTATAAATCTTTCCGCATAATTGAGAGAGTGGACGTTCTTTGCGTCCGAATTGCGTCTTTAACTTCAAGTGCTTCTAGAATTTTCAATTCAGATAAATTTATGTTTATTTTAATATAATTTGATATTTAATCTAAATCAGACAAGTGAGTGCGAAGTCAAATATTATTCCCAAACACAAATTTATAATTTTAAGTATTTATAGGCCACCATATGCTGATTTAAACAAATTCTTTAATACTCTTGAAGATATCCTACCAAACCTAAAACAGAATGCAGGTAGCTACACTATAGTTTTGTGCGGGGATTTCAACTTAAATCTCATAATAATAATAATAATCCTTTATTGCCCAACAGCCCAAGGGCCAATTACAGGACAAATTACAATACAATTCTTATTTAAAATAAAATAATTAAAATCGTGTTGCCTACAATAATAACATGCTGAAAATGTATATAATAATGAAACAAAAAAAAAAAGAAAGACTCACAAAAATGGCTCCAGATCCCGTTTGTTTGCGTTCCTCACCATGTAACTGAGAGGTGCCTTAAGCAAAATGTTGGTATTATTTCTAGGTACTTGAAATATATTATAGTAGCCAGTATGATGAGTAGGTACGGTAAAGTTTATTTGCGCTAGAAGGGCTGGCGAGTCGATAGTATTTTTCAGGATACTGCAAAGAAACTCCACACTGTTACGCTCGCGGCGGTCAGCAAGAGATAGAAAACCATGCTCAACAAGTAAGCTATAATACTCGATACCCCTTGCAGGATACACGTTGTCCAGTCGAAAGGAGAGATACTTTAGAAATTTCTTTTGAACGCGTTCGATCATAAGCTCTTGGTGTAAATAACGGGGATACCAAACAATGGAGGCGTATTCAAGCTTAGAACGAACGTAGGCATAATATAAACGTTTCATTACACCTAAGTCTGAGAAATGCCTGCAAGAACGCATGACAAAACCGAGAGTTTTGGAAGCAGATGAACACATGGACGAAATGTGTTCCGTAAATGATAGTCTATTATCAAACAAAACACCAAGATCCAAAGTTTTGATATTGCGTGGTATGGCTGCATCATTAATCTGGTAGTTATAGTGTAAAGTAGTGTGAGTGTTATTGTAGGAAACCACAGTACACTTGTTGATGTTCAGAGGGAGATAATTGACCTTGCTCCAAGTATTAATGCGAAGAATATTGTCTTGTAAATGTTTACAATCGAAAATGCTACCAACAGTATTAAATATCTTTACGTCATCTGCGTATGCTAAGACGTGGTACGTAAACAGAGATAGTAAATCATTTATATAAAAATTGAAGAGAAGTGGTCCAAGATTTGAACCTTGAGGAACACTTGATGTTGGAGAAAACGGCGTAGAGGAATAACCATTGTAGCAGACATAACACTTCCTTCCAGTAAGGTAAGGCTCAATCAACGTCAGGAAACCCACACCAAAACCAAATTTATCCATTTTTTGTAGTAGCATCTCGTGGTTAATGCAGTCGAAAGCTTTAGAAAAATCTACGTAAATAACATCCACCTGCTTTCGCTTATCAAGCGCTTCACCAAGATATTGGCCAATGCATGCTAAATTAGTGATCGTCGACCTACCTGCAACAAAACCGTGCTGATGCTCAGATATGAAAGGAGTTATGCAGGTAGATATTTCTTTGTAAAGCAAATGTTCAAATACCTTAGCGAAATTGGGCAGTATACTTATAGGCCTATAATCAGCAATGTTAGATCGGTTTCCTTGAAGGAGCATCACAAGAAAGTTAGGAGGTTTCAGGATTGGCCAATATCTCTTAGTTTACAACAAACAATTATAGAACCCACAAGGGTTTGCGACACAAAACCTACTCTTACAGACAACATATTCATAAAAACAGACGTAAACTTTGAGAAACAATGATAAAAGTGGGAAATGAATTAACCAAGGGAATATAAATACGCACCGGAATAAGACAAGGCGCATTTATCTTCAATATGATTATGAATAAAATAACCGGAAAGCTACCTAAAATAGCAGGTCACAAAATTGGTAATACTTACCTCACGGTACTGAACGCTTACTCCCTTGATCAATCAGCAAAACAACTAAATATGATCTTTAACGCTGATAAAACCAAATGTCTGGTAACACCCGAAGAACCGGTAAGATCCAAATTTGGGATTGACCAATAATTGATAATTACGAGTTTAAATACTTTGGAGCTGATATAACAAGCTCTTGAAATCTACATAGTGAAATCAGGAAACAAACAATGAAAGCATCTTAAGTCTCAAGCTGCTTAAGAGTCCATCGAAAAATCTTCAAGAGTAACGCATTAGCAATGGACAAAGACTAACGGCTCATAATTTATACAATGCAAACAGAATAATTCTAAATCGGCAGCTATCAAGCTAACCTCCTAGTAATTGGGACCTGGTGAAGTAACCGTGTAGAGCATTGTAAAGGAAATTGAGTCCCAGGAACTGCTGGTTCACCTTCAAAAAGCCGTAAACGGATAACAACTTACGAAACCTTGGACGGCGTCCAAAAGGCTGCAATTCGCGGAAACACATATACGTACATTCATTGTTCTTAAGAAATAAATTGCCAACACGCACTAAAAGTTTAAACGTAAATATAATATTGATTTTGTAAAAAAAATATTTTATCGCATATTTGTAGATCATCAATGAATTAACATAGCCGGAGCAATATATTAATAGAAAGGCAAAATATTGTTTTATGGGGACGTCCCTACTTAGAAAGACAAGAAAATTTCGTGCAGAGGGTCGAAGAATACATTATTTAGATGAGACATGGGTTAAAGCAGGCCACACCAAACAAAATGTATGGAAAGATACAACAATTTTTTCGGCAAGACAAGCTCTCATTGAAGCGGTAACAACCGGACTAAAAAATACATCTGGAAAAGGAAATAGACTTATAATTCTGCATATTGGGAGTGATACTGGTTTTGTAGAGAATGCGTTGCTATATTTTGAATCGAAAAAACTTGAGATCATCATGAAGAAATGAATGGCTAAATATTTAGAGATAGATGAAAAATGTTCTGCTAGTTATAGAACTAAATTGCATTATTGTAATGGATAATGCACCTTATTCCTTCTGTCAAGGTAGAAAAAATCCCAACGACTATATAATTAAGAAGCAACGATGGCTCAGTTCCTGTTATGTTCGTGCCGTCCAACGTAACCCCACTGAAGAAAAAGACACAACTGATATTTTATTTTCAAATTAAAAAAATTATTTAATCGTGTTAAGTTTTGGTAGTGTAATACGGACGTCGATAGCAGCGCTATCTACTGCATTCTTAAAGTGAATGGACTATAGTGTTACCATATTGGAGGTGTAAAGTGTTTTAGTGATTTTTAACGCAACATGCTGTTGTATAATGTAGTAAAATTTGTGATTGTAAGTAAGACATGACTAGTCAATGTTAATTAAGAAGAGGCACCAAACTTAGTAATGAAGTTTAAAATTGCATATTCTAATTAAATCTAAACATAGATTTCCCAAGGTGTCTTACTTTAATGAACAGCAGTGTACATGGAAGTGAAAATTAATAAAAAGTAATTCTTACTTAAACCTAGTAATTTATTCTGTGTGTGGTACAGTTCTCAATCGCGACTAGGTTTTGCATAAAACTAAACCAACAAGCAGGGAGTCGACGGCAACTATCAAGAGATCCGCAGCCGCGAGGCATTCACCTAACTTCTTCTTTCTACAGAGCTAACGGTCCGCGTCGTTCAAAATCTGGGACGAATAACAGTTAAGTCTACTACATCGGCGAAAAGAAACAAGCCGAGCTCGCACTCGCGGTAAAGCAAGAAGGAACGACAGTACGGACCGTAGTACCCATGCGGAACCAGGACACGCCGAGCCGTGCGACAGACAGAACTCGATCGCATCCGTAGAGGCGGTGAAATACGTGAAAAATAAAAAATTGTCGCTTTGGAACGACGACGGGGTATCGAAGAAGGCGTTTTCGTACGAATCTAAAGTAGCACGCCGGAGCCACTAAGTATATACTCGTCGAGAGAACTGAATTAAGGCGCGTAAATTGAGGATAAGACGCGATCGAGTTACGTATGTAGGCTATCGAATCGGTATTCGGATTGTTGGAATAGTCTAATGCACGATGAGGTGAGTTTAAGTGAGTTCGCGATAGACGTTAGATTTCGATCGACAGCGGTACGTAAAGAATGGATTAAAGTAAATTTGATGAACCGGAAAAGAGCTTTACGTCTGGAAAGTGTTCTTTTACTTGTTATGGGTTAATGAGTTTTTACGTGATTGATTACGTAAACAATGTGCTGCGGTGTACAGTGACAGATTTCCTTTTTCGGTATAGAAATTCCTTTAAAGCATTTTAGAAAAAATTTCAAGGTGCTTTTGTTATTGTTTAATTATCCTAGTATGTCATCTTCAGATTTATGTATTTTGAAATACAATAATAAACAAATAATAATACTTTATTGTCCAACAGGCAAAACAAATATCCAATTAAAACGCAAATATAATGAGCATACACATGTAAAATTAGTTACATAGAAGGAAACAAAACTAACACATACCAAGGACGCATACTCCGGTCTAAACCGAACAAAAGCAAAATAAAGATGAAGAAGCTGTTATAGACGAAAATATTTTTTCAAAGTAACGACCTTTTGTTTTAATAATTGTCTGGTAGATACGCAGCATTATAGCATAGTACAGAATATTCAAGAATGCTATTTTGTCGGTGGGAGATTCGTTTCAGGCTTCACAATTCAAGTGAGCCGCAAGAACCCAATGGGATTGCATCGGGGCTCTGTGGTGGCCACACCATTAAGCACAGGACTTGTTCAGAAATTTTTTTCTGAAAATAAGCCTTAACCACCATTGCGGTGTCTAGATTCGTTATCTAGACCTAAATTTAATTCACAAAGGCGTTTTCTAACCGTGCGAGGAGAAATAGCAACATTATGTAGCCGGAAAAGCTCACTGGAAAGCTGTTTAGACCCTTTCTTCCGGTCTCGCAAAGACATCCGCTCTAAGACTCGCTCATCTCTGCTAGTTGTCTTCCTTTTTCGACCAGTTTTCGGTTTGTTTGTCAAAGATCCACTCTCTTTGTATCGTTTTATCGTCATTCTAACTGTCGATCGCGCACATTTCACTTGTCGGGCAATAGCAGACACCGACAACCCTTGCTTTTCTAACACCACAATTTGTCCTCGCTCTACCTCCGTCAATTCGCGTGTTTTCGGCATTACTTTTTACTGTATACTATCGTATTACACAGACAAAATCACAGACACAATATCTTCAGTCTAACTAGCTCAACCTTACTCTTACAACTTTTAAGAAAGACTGAAGAAATATTCAGAAATTACAATTTTACGTCTATTTTCTAATTTACTCAGAATGGCCTACAATAAACCATTAAACCCTCATTACCAGGTACCTAGTTAAGTCCGTCATCGACCCTGCGTCTTAGAAACACAATAATATTCGTGTAACACGTTCAAAACGAGAGTGGCGAATACATATGGCCACAGCTGTATACGTACTCTTTTGACAAAATTTACAATAACACTATTGTGTATATGTGGCGCTATTTCATTGATAGATCGTCTAATTTCGGCCTTGAATACTTCGGTGGTCACGGGCTTGCTGGCGTAAACCTGTAACTCCTAAAAAGCTTCCAGTTAGAAGTCCAACGGTGTTAAATCGTTAAAGAACGTGGTGGCTAAATTTGGTCACCAAACCGGGAAATGACAATACCACGTGCAAGACACTCAGTGTTTCATGGGCGGTATGACACGTTCAAAACGAGAGTGGCGAATACATACGGCCACAGCAGTATATTGAGTTATGAATATTTACTTATATGGATATGGAAATCTAGAGCTTAATTTGAACATCAATATGCTCATATAAATATTTCTCAAAATCTTTACCAAAATTACTTAATTACGCTATAGAAGAATAACTTCTCGGCGCACTTGATAACAGGTACCAATTTGGCAATCTTTCATACAGATGCGAAGGGGGAAGTCCTGAGAGCAGGACTGAACAAGTAAGAAAGATGATAAACACTTAAATCTTTATTGCTTTATTAAAAAAATTGGCTTTAATTACAATCGTGTCAATAGGGATGCTTTAGTTTTAACCAATACTGTATATTGGAAAAAAAAATATTCTTGTTCGATTTCTAGCAAACCTGGAACAGACCGTAAATTCATAAAGTGGCACTAATTCAATTCCTAAGGGTACTATAAAGTTTTTCCAGCGATAATAAACAGGTTCAGCCATCCTCTACATTAGAAAATGGTAATAAAAATACTGAAGATTTCTAAGCACATCCATTAGCGAAATAGCGAAAGCGAAACCCGCCACATTTTCACTTCGACACCAGTAATCGCCGAGCGGATGGCCATCGTAAACAAGTCGAAAATAAGACGTTTCGAAAATCGATCAGAATAGTTCCGACGAGCATGGGCTACTTCGCCAAACGGCTAAAGTACACCGTACAGACACAGAAACCTACGCGATCGGCGCGCGATTTATAACGGCGGAATAAGCGATGGCCGCTGTACAGAACTTTCCACCAGAGTTCCCGTTTTAACGCTGCATCCCTATAACTACGCCACCTGCGATTATTACCGATTTCGTTTAGCGTCGACTTGGCGAGAGCAACATCTAATTCGCGATTGCGGGTCGCCGCTGTTTTTTTTCTTTTTGACGTACGCGAAATTTCAAAGGCGGTTCGCTTGCGATCACGCGGCCTTGAAAATATTGTTGAACTGAAAGAGAACCTGTTTTTGCGGATCGTTGGACGGACGCGTTAGCCTTTTGGAGAGCGTAGAAGTACCTACACGCGTGATGAGATATTAAGCCCGCTGTGGATGTAGAATGGGCTATTTATTTAATATAATACAGCGATATCTTTTCTTATAATATGCACGTTGATTGTCGTTTAACCGTGTTGTAAAAAAGTTGTCCAGATCAAATGAAATGGCTATATAATATATTTATTCAATGAAATATTAAAGGTAATAACACATGGGCTGAAAAGTCCCGGGCCTAACAAAGAAAACACGTTTTTTTTTGTCCAAAATTAGCTTTATTCATCAACGTAATCTCCATCAAGAGCAACGCAATCATTCCAGCGCCGCTCTAACATTTCAATACCACTTTTGTAGAACGATTTATCTTTTGCCTCAAAATCGGCCTCAGTTTCAGCCGTTCAACCTCTTCATTCGTGCGAAATTTCTTACCGGCGAGCATTTTTTTGAGGTCTGCGAACATCCAGTAGTCGGTGGGAGCCAAATCTGGCGAATACGGTGGATGTGGGAGCAATTCGAAGTTCAATTCATGTAGTTTTGCCATTGTTTTGATTAACTTGTGACACGGTGCGTTGTCTTGATGAAACAAAAATTTTTTCTTTGCCAAATGCGGTCGTTTATTTGAAAATTAGGTCTTAAAAAGCCCCAATAACGCTATATAATATTCACTGTTGATGGTATTTCCTTTCTCAAGATAGTCGATGAATATTACACCACGCACATCCCAAAATACCGAGGCCATAACCTTTCCAGCCGATTGTTGTGCTTTCGGGCGCTTTGGACGAGGTTCACCAGTTGCTGTCCACTCAGATGACGATCGTTTTGATTCCGGAGTGAAGTGATGGATCCATGTTTCATCCATTGTCACATATCGACGCAAAAATTCCGGTTTGTTACGTTTAAACATGGCCAAACACTGCTCAGAATCATCAACACGTTCTTGTTTTTGGTCAACAGTGAGCAAACGCGGCACCCACTTTGAACAGAGCTCTCTCATAGTCAAATGCTCATGCAATATAAAGCCAATACGTTCTTTTGATATCTTTACGATGTCAGCTAACTCACGCAACTTCAGTTTTCGATCATTCAAAACGATTTTGTGGATTTCTTTGATGTTTTCTGGTGTTACCGCCTCATTTGGACGTCCACTGCGTTCTGCATCATCGGTGTCTCTACTACCACGTTTGAAGTCAGCAAACCAACGTTTTATTGTTGTTTCTGATGGAGCGGAGTTCCCATAACACTTTTCAAGCCATTGCTTCGCTCGAACGGTATTTTTTCCCATCAGGAAGCAGTATAAAATTAAAACACGAAATTGTTTTTGATCCATTGTTTTGAAAATAACAAAAGTAGTGTAACTCTTAGCACAGTAACTCACAAACTAATGAATAGAATATCATGAAATTTTAACAGCTGTCTTTTGAAGGTTAGTACTAACTGAGAGAAAGGTGACTGCAATAAAACTAGCGTCATCTATGTGTTAGGCCCGGGACTTTTCAGCCCATGTGTTATATACACAGTTCAAACTTGTTTAAGAAATGATTTATTTAAATTAATTTATTTTATTATTTTGATCAGTATCCGAAATACGAATTAAGTTTGCAATCGTACAGAATACGATTTTAAAATCAAAATTTGCACCAAAGGGCTAATCTAGACGGAATTCTTTCTAAAGATTTGAAAACCCTTGAAAAGTGTAATGACTATTGCTAAATCTTACTTTAATTTCAGAAGTATAAGTATTTCGCCATGATGGATAATTTCCCTACAATCTAGTCATCAAATTCTTCAGTTGCGTATGCATTTTGATATATTTTGGATGATTTCGATTTTTCGCAAAAAACGTAATCATCATGAAAATTGGTCAAAATTTTGCCCATCTTGGATTTGGTTCAAGGTTCATCGAATGCTATCTCAAAGCATACAGAATACGATTTTAAAACCAAAATTAGCACAAGAGCACTAATCTGGACGGAATTCGTTTCTAAAGATTCGAAAACATGTGAAAAGTGTATGAAAGTCCTTGCAATCGTTGTGTCGCCTTCATATTCTACTGCGAAATCGCGGGCAAATGTCCTAAAAATGATGAGCGGGTTGGCCAGTTGTAATGGTAACACCGCAACAAATTTCATTTACAGAACAATTTGACAATTACTCTAAGAACTTAGAAGATCGATCTTTGCAAGTGAAGGAGTTAGCAGTAACGGATCAAGTTTTTTCTTTTTTTTTTGGCAAAATATGGTCGTTAAATTCTGCACGACTATTTGGATAATGCGATATTAGTCCAAGATGGGTATCGCTTGTTTATAAATATGCGTGAAAACCATCTGAAATTGGATTTGGGATCTATTGTCAAATGAGATGAAATAATGGTTTTCTGTTATGATTGTCTATGTGAAAAAGGGTGCGCCCCATAAGCTTCTATCAGAGAAAACCTTTGCTTTATCCCAAGAGAAGATTGCTTCAAGTAAAAAACATGAGAAACAACGACCAACATTTTTTGAATCTACTAATGCCAGTGGATCTCCAGGCGAAAAATCCAAGATCTTTCAAATTATTTTCTCTTCCTGTGGACTACTTCAAATGAGCTTGGATGACGGAGTCATTTTTTAAGAATTGGTTCCATAATTCTTCCCTAATTATCGACGAGTTATTGTTGGTTCTGTTGGAAGGTTACACACCTCTCAATGGAAGAATTACAGAGCAAAGATGACCAAATTACAACAATATATATCCAGCCAATGGATCAAAATATAATCAAAGCTATACTTTAGAAGTAGCCTTCTTCGCACTATTAATGCAAATGGATCCAATTCAGAAACATTAAAAAATTTCACAATAAAATATTACTAAACGCTGGGGAAAATTTCCAGATTTGAGTAATCAAGAAGATGAGAATTGCCGCTGAGTGTATTGTAGAAGAAATGGAAAGATGGTCAGACAGAAGCTCTAGCTGAAACACGTGATATTTTAAACACATTACTCCCAGATGTGTGTACTTGATGGAGATGTATTTACACAACTTTCATTACTATAGACATTGAAATGACATGGAATGAAATGGACATACAATTAGACAATTTTGACGAAGAAAGAGGAGAAGATGAAACTAAAGACGAGGAAACTGAAGAAAAATCACAAAATAAACTTACTCCAGATAGTGGTAATTCAAATAAATTTCATCAATTCAACGAGCAGAAGAATATATACTTGAATTGAAATGTATCCAAATATTAACAGAAATAAGAGAAACAGCTATAAGACAAAAAGATTGAAAGAAACAAAAAGCAAACCAAAATTACATAATACTTTTAGAATATTTTCGAATTGAAAAAATGTGGAATTTTAAAAGAATAAATAATTACTGACGACTTATTATTTTCAGCATATACTCAGTCACTCCCTTTAACGTGAACAAATAAAAACAGTTTGCGTTTCAGTTTGTTCATACTATTGAGCATCTACTGTATTTACAATTGTGATAAACCTTTCAAAATTTTTCTTAATGAAAAGGAAAGTCAAAATAAGTTTTAGACTCCTTACGATGACAGCTATTTAAACGCTAGTCATTCCATTCATATTCCAAATCGCATTATAAACATTTCGACACCGCATTTTTAGCCTAATTCCGATCTCATTCCTCCCGAAAACGATTTAAAAACGTCCGCGATCGACCTACATACCCTTGTAAAAATTTTAAAAATTTCGTCGAACTGAAACTATCGGCACTGTAAGTACTAAGCTCGTCGGCCCGATTCTACGGAGTTCTAAAGGCAGTATCGAATCCGGCGATGCTTGTACGGTATCGGGCGGTCTTTCGCCGTGCCTCGCCTGTGCGGTCTATATTTGGAACGAGGTCAGGGGTCATGTCATCGCGCCCGCCAGCGACCCGTTTCGCCGGTCGCATCTAAGGAAACTAGGTTCCCATCAACGTGCTGCACGATACGTAATATAGTTAATCATGGATATCTTGATATCTCTCCCGATAAAGCGGAATGTATAAAGAATAACGTACACATATTTACGTTATAATGTTTGTACTGATATATCGAGGGTAGGTAATTGAAGAAGGAATTATCTTCCTTTGCATCGGTATGGTTTGCAGCACCCTTAAATTGTATGAATATTTTTTCGAGTCGTCAACATTAAGAGTTGGTTTTTTTGAAACTTTGAAACTGACATTTTTTTTTCATTGTACTGGGCCTACTTCAATTCTTGCTCACTGCGCGAACCTAATTACTGAGTGGGGTGTATGCCAATCGCTAGGCCTCTTCTTGGGAATTTAGTCGCTATGCTGCATTTCACAGGAAGGAGTATTACAAAAACTTCTCAGGTGAGGCACATTTGAGCTTAATTTCCATTCAAACAGCTAGAAGTTGCCGTTATTGGAATTCAACAAATCTAAAGCAGAAGCATGGGAGGCCATTTGACACACCAAACGTTACTGTTTGAGTTGCAATATCGGCGCAAGGAATTACCGGGCCACACTTTCTGCGATATATGGAGATAATTAACAACCGGTTTAATCCAGCCTTCCAATATTTTAATGGTTTCAATTGAAACACTTGGTTCCAATAAGATAGAGCGAATCACACGCCCAACGTGTCTTTACCAGTTGTTGGTGAAATTTTCCCTGGAACATTGATATGGAGACTCGGTAAACTGTTCGGCATGTAGCCCTCGGCAAAACAGCAAAGGGATTTTTTCTATGGGATTGTCTTACAAAAAAAAAGTATACAGCAACACTCTTCACTCTCTGAATGAATTAAAGGAAGATATTCGAAGATAAATTGCGGCTATCACGGAGAATATGTACCAAGCAGTTCTCGAAAGCTTTGCCTTGCATTTAGAATAGTGCCAGTAAAATAACGGAAGATATAATTGCTTAGAAAATAAAACAACTGGGAATTATACCTAATCAATTATATAATGCTGAATGATCAGCTCTGTATTGGGAGCTTATGACAGAGAAAACCTTGTTTCATCGCAACAGAAGACTGTTCAAGATAAAAAAACATGAGAAACAACGACTAACATATTTGGTATGTACTAATGCCAGTGCAAGTTGGTTAGTAACAAGGAGAAAAAGTCCTATATTTTAATAAAAAAAAAACAAGACCAAGAAGGCGACTTTTTGGGACACCCACTATAGCCAAACAAAGAGTAACACTATTGCCTAAAGAAAATAGTTTAAGAATTTTTGCTTGGAAATTAAAATTTATAACAAGGTTTCTGAAAACGTAAATCATTTGCTATTTTTTAAGTTAGAACTAAAATTTTTACTAAATAAATAATCTCTATTTTCCAATAAGTCTGCATCCAATATTAAGATAATAAAATAAAACTTATACAAGCGTTTTAATATTGGAAAAACACAAGCTGCAGATATAATTAAACCTAAAGAAATCCTTTTAAACAAATGGATGTCGAACAGCAATTTGAATGAAAAAAGACGCTTTTTAAGGGGTGACGGTACTAAAATTGACAAATTGTGTTATGGCTGGTTTACAGCAGCACGGCATAAGGGGATTCCTTTAACAGGTATGCATATGATTTTTTTAGATTAGGTTTTCTTGTATTAATGCGTTGATTTTCTTTCCATATTAAATTCTAAAATAGAAAAAAAAAGTGAGATTACCAATAGGTTTGTCGTGACAAAAACGCAAAAAACTTATTTCTTCTTAGGTCCGCTAATACGATGTAAAGCAAGAGAAATAGCCGCTTCTTTAGGACATTCTACATTCAGTGCTTTTTTCGGTTGGCTCAATAAATTTAGAATCCGCCACAATATAAGTTTTAAAACGATTTCGGGAGAAGGAGCTTCGGTTAATGCTGAAGATATTTCATCGTTCTTAAAAAAATCTCCTTTGATTAAGGGATATTCACCGAGAGACATCTATAATGCCGATGAGACAGGCCTTTTTTTAGGGCTCTACCCGACAAAACGCTCACAAGGAAAAATGTGTTGGGGATAAGTATCGCAAAGAGAGGTTTACAATTTTGCATTGTGCAAATATGGCGGGAGAAAAAGAAAAACTCCCAGTCATTGGTAGGGCAGCTAAACCCAGAGATTTTAAAAACATTAATATAAATAACCTGTCTGCAACTTGGAAATACAATAAGAAAGCTTGGGTGACTGGACAAATTATGACAGAATTATGAGAGACCTAGATTGGAAAATGGCTAAGGAAAAAAGAAACATTTTGTTATTTTTAGACAATGCGGGATCTCATCCGAAAGACGTTCGCTTAATTAATATAAAAATATTATTTTTACTCCCTAATTGTACGTCAGCTTGTCAACCACTTGACCAGGGGATTATAAAGAATTTTAAAACTTATTACCGAAGTCTAATACTCAAACATCTGCTAGTAAACATTGAAACTGCTGGTATAGCTTTTGAGTTAATAAAGAAAATTACACCACCGGATGCAGTTTATTTGGCAAAAACCGCTTGGGACCAAGTAACCAAAGAGACAGTTCAAAATTGCTTCCGCAAAGCAGGATTTAATCATGTAAATATGCAGTGACGACCAGTTAACTGAGGCTGATACATCTGACCTAGAAGATGATTTTCCTCTTAGTGTACTTTCAGATATCCTCAGAAATAAGAATTTATTGAAATTGACGGATAATGAAAACCTCAATGTTTTTGTAAACGTAGATGAAGATTTGTATGTTGAAGATCCAGATTCAGAACAAGAATTGCAAATCCAGTTGAAATACAAGACCTTTCGAAAGATTCTGATGTCGATGAGGTTCCAGTGTCAACAGAAGCTATCTCAAATTATGGTAAAGCTATTACCCTGACCAAGCAGCTCAAAAGTTTTGCCGGAAATCGCGGAGACACAGAGTCTTCTTTCTAAATTAGGAATACGATTTCAAGACGCCATTTAAAAGAAAAAGAGAAGACAAACAACAATATATGAATTTTTGCGACCTTAAAGTGACTATTCATTTCATTGTTTTGTATTACATACTACATATATTATACTTTGTATGTATATATCTAAAGGAAATAAAGTTGTTTTTCTTAAGTTTAAAGTTTCTTATTTATTTTAAAAACATTTATATACATATACGATTTAAATCTCTCAGTTTCTTTAATATGTTCATTTTTCGTTAAAACACGATTTTTGTTGTATCTACTACATATTTTTTTTATGCGGACACCCCTCCTGAACGGACATCTTCAGTTGGTCCCGTTAGTGTCCGTTCAAGGGAGATTTCACTGTACATATTATGATAAAAGTAATATCCAAATTATATTAGTTCTTAATAACTAGAGTTATTGTTTGAAAATTCGTCAAAACTTCGCCAATCTTGGATTTGGTTCAAGGCTCAAGGATTTTAACACTTAAAATTGACACAAAAGAACTAATCTGGACGAAATTCGTTTGTAAAGATTTGAAAACACGTAAAAAGTGTTTTTAGAATATTAAGTATTTCACCATGATGAATAATTTTCGTACAATCTAATCATCAAAATCTTCAGTTGCATATGCATTTCGACATATTTTAGAGGATTTGTTTGGGCCTAAACACCAACTGTAATTATTATGATAATCCAGCATAAACAATGTCACGTCAAAAGTTAGAAATTCTGAAATAAGTTAGGCCCGAATTAAACAGGTCTTTCAGACAACGCGGAAAGAGCACGATCAAACTTGCCAAGGAATCTAACCATCTTATATTTCTGCATAAAGCAAGAGAACTTAAGATCATCTCGAAAGACTAAAAAATCACACTCCCCTTTTGAGACAATCGAGCCAAAAGAATTGCTAACAAAACTAGCGACACAGACTCGTCAAAATTCGAATGACATAAGAATGTGAGAAGATCAAGCAGAAGATCGGAGAAATCGTTAATGAACTAACGATGGTAACGTCTCAAACAATAACTCTAGTTATTATGCGAAATCATCGTCAACAATATCATGTCAAAATTCTGTCAAATAGAAACACAAACGTTGAATCTCGAATTGATATGTGGATCTAGAAAGAGCAACCGCTCAAACAGGTAGGAGCAATTAATAGTGTTCTTAAGAGATCATACCAAAACGGGACAGCATATTATCATGTGATACACCTCTTACAGGATACACCCTCGAAGGAGAGGAATTTCAAAAACTTGCGCTGAGTTCACTCCAAATCCAAAGTGTCAGAAGTGTACAACGGATCCAGATCAAAGGAGCATACTTAACCTTACTCAAAACGAACGCAAAATACAGCAAGTTACAGTTAAGCAATTTATATTTTATTTTTCGATTTATAAGCATTAGAGCACTCAGCATTGCGGCAGAGGGCACTGCCGTCAATGTGGTAAGATGAAATGAGAGGCACCTGAGAACGACTGTATGATACTACGCAACATTTGTTGATGTTAAGGGTATATTTCTTGCACCATTCACCTATGGTATTTAGGTTGCGTAACTGAGAACAGGACAATAGGAAGAAAAGTGGACCTAAGTTGTGGGGCTCCATTGGTTAGGTTGTAAACCACGTAGCACTTGCACTGATGCAAGTATGAGCGCAACAATTCAACAAAAGAGGGAACTAGACTAAAGGTGCCAATTTATGCAATAAGATTGTACGATCAATAAGATCAAAGGTCAGTATAAATTACATAAACCTGATCACGTTTATCCAGGGCTTGAAATTAGTGACTGTGGAGCCTTCAGAGGTAAAACCATGCTGCATGGCAGAAACTAATAAACGAGCACTGGTGTAGACGCTTGTGTATATTACTTTTTCAAATACTTTTGCGAAGATTGATATCACTTTACATATAATTATTTTTTATTATTTTCTACAATTGAAAAAAATCATTTCATCAATTGTTTTTACATTTTTTGAATACAATTTATTCTTGTTTTTATTAGCCTTCCTTTTTTAATTCCGAATTTATTAAGTATTCTTGAAAATTATACCCATGACACGTGATTAAAGTAAAATTCTCTTTTATTATAATTTCAGGGCGCCCGATTTTTTTTGCGGATCAGCTTATTTAAAAATCCGCTTCATCAATACTGGTTCTTGAACGGTAAAATCGCGTGAAATAACCCGTTTACTTTTATAAACAAGCACCTACATAACGTCGATTACAACAGTACATGCATACAACTTCTGACCTAAATTTGAGTAATGCCACGGCGACTACGTCGTCTAAATCGCCTTGCCTATGACCGCTTGAAACGTACGCGCACGTTATCCATCGCATGAACTTGCTCGTTTTAGACGCATTTACCGTTATTAACACGTCGCGTTTGATTGGGACTCGCCGCCACATTAATGAGATACGGAGAAAGTTCTTTTCGACATTCGCTAATGCGGCGGGCTTCAATTTGCTTTTACTTCAATAACAAACGAAATTAATGAGTGAGAACTTTGATTTATTGCTTACTACGTATGCTATGCACGAAAGTGTAATACTGTTGCTATTGAGAAGTGTCTCAAATCGCGGCAAAATTCTAAGGAAGTGTAATTTGGGTTGATATACCAAGGTCAGGTGTACACTTTAAATTTGAAAAGGAATTTTTGTTGCGAAATATCTAAAAAAAATCGCTAGTTTTGTTAAAGATATGTTAGACGTAGACTTATACGGTTACCTTCCGGATATTATTATTATTATTATTATCATTCTTCTTATTATTATAATTAATCTTCAACTTCTCGCATCTTTACGCTCTCGGAAAAAGAGAACTAAGTTATCATATTCACGGGTATAGCAGTAAACGGAACGCAGCGTTTCGAGAGCACGTGCGCTCTCATTGTCAACCGTGTTACCGACTGAAAGTAAAAACTGTATCACACATGCAAATTATTTTCTACGCAGGCTCTAAAATTTCTAAAACATATGACTATTTACGATCTACTCGGTGGTCTAATGCCTTTTTTCGGGAAAGGATGGACCGAAAGCGAACCGTATCTTTAACAGGGCCTATCGTAATAAATCCATCAAACTCGAGTGCGCAATTGGGGGTGGTTCTCTGTTCAATAAGTTTCCGTTCTTCTTCATACATATCGTTTCGTACGCGTCTAATTCTCTATACGAGTTCACGTTTTTAAGTAGTGTCAGATTTTTTAAATCAATCTTATGTCCGGATTTTACCATATGCTCTGCTACGCTTGATAGTTCAGGTTTGTCGAAACGATAGTGTCTAATATGTACTTTGAACCTCGTTTCGATACTCCTTTTTGTTTATCCAATATAAACTTTCTCACAATCATTGCATGCGATTTGGTATATTCCAGACCTTTTTATCATCTCCGGATTATCTTTGGGATTCCCTAAGAGATTCTTTAAGTTGTTTTTTGACACAAAAGACACGTTCATATTTAGTTGTCGGAAAATTTTACTTAACCCTTTTACTGTTGGGTGAAAAGGGAGAGTTATAAATTTCTTATTACCGGTGTATGTTGATGTCAAGGTCGTGAAATTTCTGATGTGTTGTTTGTATTGGACCTTCCTTAAAATACGGTCGACATCCATAGAAGAGAAACCATTGTACTTCGCCACATGTAGCTACAATTAATAAATTTGTGTGAGTGGAGTTTACTGCTATACCCGTGAATTGTACATACCAATAGTTTTTTTCAAATTTTGCTTGGAAAGAATAAGCAATTTGCCTAACAAACTGTCGACGATAATGTTTTACTACGATTCCGTTTAAGTGAGAACATATTCATTATTACAAACAAAAATAGTAATAGAACAACATATTTACTTATTCTAAATATAAAAGATCATAGTGTTGTACTGTAGTAACCTATATTTGTGCAGAGGTCTTTACACTAAGAAATGGACCACGACAGTACGAATTAGAATGTCTAGAGTGCCTGGTGTCGCTTTTAGGATTTGCGCAAGCTGGTAAAGTGTAAATACCGCAACATAGCACGGATGTATTTATATGTACGGCCATGTGACGCGTCTCTAGCTTTGCCCCGCATCTAGGTCAGTCAGCCATGGAGGAGAACACGTTACGCGTGTGGAACATGAAGAAAACGGAATCCTAGCAGAACGCTGACGATGCGTGTTTGATTGTTGAATGGAAATTAAACGCTAACGCCAGGTTAAAAAAGAACGGGTTCGTATTTGAAGTTCGTTCGGTTTTGTTTCTATCAATAACTTGCTTTAAACGCGCTAAATATTTAAAACCGTTTAGGAATGCAAATGCACGTTGAAGAAATATAAAAAAAAGAAGGTCACGATAAATTATTCTATCGATTATAACTTTGAAACTATTACGAGATATCTGCATTAACCCATTACCTACTACGAATATTTCTTCATTGCAGCTTTCAACAGGACGTCTATACGACGTAATACATTTACAAAAACAAAGAAAACTTATAAAAATCTGAATTAAATAATCCAAAATTTTAACATTACGTTGTCAATCGTTAAAGGAGGAGAATACGTTGAAACAAGAAAACGCTATTGTAAAACACTTACCATCTACTTCATTACTAACTATGGTATGAGAGTCCTATATATAATGTCACTCTTATTAGTTGTAATACGAGGGGAGGTCTAGAAGTTCGTGGAATGAAAGGGTTTTAAATAAAATAAAACAATAAATCTATTTTTCCTTTTCAATATAATCAACCTTAAGCACAATACATTTATTAGATCTATAAATTCATTTTTCTAAACCATCATAAAAATATTTTTTATCTTTCGCCACAAAATGGGCCGAAATTGCCTCCTTTACCTCATTGTCGACGGAAAACTTTCTTCCACGTAAGTCTTTTTTTAAATTGGGGAACAAATAAAAATCACTAGATGCCAGGTCTGGACTGTAGGGTGGATGGACTATTGATTGAAAGTCATGCTTGTGCAGAGCAGCCATTGAACTTTGCTCTTGTGAACCGGCGCATGGTCTTGCAAGAGCAACACACTCTTGGTCAATTTTCCTCGACGTTTTTCCTTGATGGCCTCCTTTAATTTTTCTAATATCGCTGCGTAACATTGTCCGGTTATGCTCCTACCTTTTTCTTTGTAATCAATCACTAATATCCCCTCACAATCCCAAAAAACAGTACCCATCAACTTTCCCGCCGATTCTGACATTTCGAATTTCTTTGGCGGTGGTATCCCCTTTTTATGCCATTGCATGGACTCCTGTTTGGACTCAGGCTACGGTAACAATCCGCTACAAAATCTGTGCAGGTTTGTCTCCACACAGCTCCAAAAATTGTTAGGACGAACAGACGCGCTGCTATTTCTGCAGCGGCGTGAGTATTCTCGATACCCATCTTGCACTCACTTTTGTCATACCCAGGTGGGCATGTAGGATACGCAAAGTTGTGGTATCTGATACTCCAACTAATGCAGATAATTGTTCTTCCTTCAAATGGGAATCTTGCAGTAGAAATTTTTGCACTTTGTCGGCGATATCTGATGTGGTGGCCTCAATTGGCCGTCCCGAGCGGGGGTCATCTTCAATCGACTCCAGACCATGTTTAAAAAGACCATGCCACTTATAAATCATTGATTTACTAGGGCACTGTTCCCCATAAACGGTTTCCATTTCATTCAATATGGTTTGAGCGTTCTTTCCTTGCTTTGCAAGAAACTTTATCACAGCACGGTGTTCAATTTCCTCCATAGTTTCAGTTTTCTTCCGGATTGACTTGTTTAGCAGGCAACTATTCGTAAATGACTGACGCTATAGGACTGCAACTTAACTTATACACTAATGATGAGTGGCCAATCAGAATGACATCTAGCGAGCGCTCCTACCCCCACTCCATCCCCTCCATTCCACGAACTTCTGGACCTCCCCTCGTAAGAGTATATAGTGGAAGCACGCACTAAAACGCACTTGTGAGATTTTCATGTTCTGTATATCCTATCCTGTATATTTTATATTTTCGAGGACGCCTTGATCTATCGGTTGCATTATGCTGGTTACGTCCGGAGGAAAAACCTGATAATAATTTAACCCCAATGAAATCCTTCTCCAGCATTTTCCACTAACAAAATAGTTTTAACGGGGAGATTGTTTCTTTTCAAAAACCTGGTCACCGTTGGTGCAAATTCTTCATTAAACCAGGTAGTACATAAGTTCGCACCCATCCATGCGCTTTTTTGACTTTTATAATACACTGGCAGGTCATTGGGTGAAATGTATTTCAATGCTCTCGAACGTCTAGACTTTCCAATTACCATCAGTGGGAATCTATGTTTGCCAGATGCATTGGAACATCCCATTATGCTTAATCTTTCTTCACTGCGTTTGTACCCAGTAGCGAATTTGTCCTGTTGAGATGCCAATGTTTTTCAAGAAAGCAATTTATAATTCAGTCCACCAACTACAAAGAAAAGATTGGTACCGTTTTTGGTTAGCGTATACTTTTAAATCATGACCCTTTTAAACATTTTCAACGAAAACAAAAATGCCTTTCATTCATTTGGTAAGTGTTAGAAGTTCTTAAATTCATGTAATATAATTTTATGTTAACATTCCTTACCGCAGAACAGAAAAGAACCCATATAATTTGGTGGAATGAGTATATTAATTAGGGTCACAATGAGAAGGAAGATGGAACTCCCATTGGATAGGGATATCTGTACGAGTTTCTCCAAATTCCTCTGCATACACTAGCAGTGGTAGGACAACACATTATGGATCATGATGCCCAACCCCATGAAGCAATGATGATGAAGAATTTTCGGTACACAAAGGACGGGTGGCCAATCAATTCTCCGGATGCCAATTCAATGGAACATAGTTTGGATGTTTTGGGAAGACGTATTTCTGCACGAAAATCTGCCACAGAGATCGCTTCGAGAACTATGACTTGATGTAAGGGAGGAATGGGACATGATTCCCAAAGAGACAAAGCATTTTAAACTGTTGATGCGGATGATATTAATTTCTAAATTTTTTGTAAGAATTATTGCAATAAAACTTCTATAAGAAACTAACATTTCGCTGAGTATATTTTAGCACACAGCAATAAAATTCGATCTAAATGCCTTTAGTTCTCTTCCCATAACATAAGACGAATTCCTTAATTTTTCGCGTGCTCGGAAATTCCCGAAAAATCCGTTTAACAAAGTCGCAACTCCTCCTTCAAACGATCCAATCCAACATTCGAATGCCCCCAACTGAGCGCAGCAGCATGGAAAGATCGTGGATTCCTTATCTACTAATAGTCGAGCGCCGTAGGGAAAAAAATCATCGGAATTCGCAGTAATTTCCTGGGCAGCGACGCGCGGCAGCGTCGCGCGATGTTTCGTTTCATCGGTTCTCTCGGCTCTGTAACGCACGCGGGTCTCTAACAGCTGGCCGCCGCCTATTTTTAGAACGACACCCGCGGTCCGCAGAGAGCGGACAACATCGGCGCGCTCGAAACGAGCTGTTCTAGAGAGAGCGTAAACAAAAATAATAAAGAGAGATCGCCTAGCAGCTCGGTCGTTTGTACGCGGGCATGTTTTAATGTTTTATAGCCGTTATCTCTGTATGCACACTGTCGCACTTACGAACTGCGATTATGATTTGTTTTTGTTTTGTTTGTTGGCGTTTTTGTTCCGCGATATTCTAGTTGAAATTGACCGTGATGCTATACGAAAATTGCTCGGAATTTGCTGGTATACGGATTGCCGGTTTCAAATTGTACATTGTTAAATGGAACGCGCTCGAAAAATAATAGAATTCACGTGAATAAATCTCCTTTTTATTTATGCATTTGCAAAAATATGTTACTTCTTTTAATTCATAGGCTGTGAAGCCGCTTAAATATTGCGGGATCTTCATTGGAGACGGTCATCAACAATGATTCCAGGTACTTAAAGTTATTTGAACAGTGCTTAACTGCTAATAGCTTAATACTTAATCACAGTAAAACCAACATTTTGTCCTTAAAAGCGAAGAAAATGAATTGTCCCGACCTTCTATCTCTCAATAACTACGACTTGATGTACAACATTCAGCACGTCTTTTAGGCGTTGCTCTCAATGACTCTCTCAAGTGCAATAGTTATATAGATCTAGTTATTGTATACGAATACCACGTGATGTGGTTAGCGCTGATATACTACGACTGGTTTATTTTTTTGTCTGTTATCCGCATTTAAAGTTTGGGGACGTCTTTTAGGGAAGCATCGATCGTATTTTCGTCAGTTAAAGAAAAGTTCTACGTTTCATGTTGCGTCTCAATTACAATCAATCTTATAGAGGGCATTTTAGAGCTAAAAAGTTTTTGACGATGTTTCCGATCTATATTTTCGAATGTTTAGTGTTTTTATTCAAACACAAAAAATGTTTGAAGCTAATAATTTCCTTCATACCCACCATACTAGACGCAAAAAAGGAATACTACACGGTGGCGCAGGGGAACGGGAAATTTTGAAATAACGTCATTTCCACCAATAGATTTATAAAACTGGTAATTTATTAACGAAAGTGCATGTATGCAGCATGCCATTTATGTTTTTACAATCAAAATGTCCAAAAGTGTCTCTCTCCTTTTTAAAGATGACATCGGAAAGATGTCCTCCCATTCGGCGTTCACACTCTAACAGCCTGTTATGAAAGTTCTGGAATGCGCGGTGTATCCTGACGTTGTAATATGTTCATAATTTGGCTTCGGTACCATCGTAATTATAGTGTAAGTCTTCTATTATCGACATTTGATTGTATATTGAATAATATTGTTGTTCAGTCAACCTTTTCTTCCTTCTCTTTAACTTCTTGTTACCACTAACTATAATTTATATATATATATATATATATATATATATATATATATATATATATATATATATATATATATATATATATATATATATATATATATATATACACTAGAGTGACAGAATAAAATAGACACCAGGTAAAGCGGTATAAATATGTAAACAGCTAAATTATAAGAACGAATTAAGAACTTTCTCTTGTTATTAGGGTAGGGGTAGATATATCGGAAGGAATTCGTCATAGTTTAGTAACGTTACAACTATGCCTCGCTTACAAGGTTCGAGTGATATTAGCGACTTCACCCGGGGTCGCATCGTTGGCCAGAGTGAACGCGGCGCTTGGCAACGTGAAATAAGTAAATTTTTAAATATTCCGTTGTCCCCACAGTTAACCGTGTGATTACACAATTTAAACGCAAGGAAAAAACAACAGTGGAGCCGAGACCAGGTCGTGCCGGACCTTCTGAAAGAAGTAAAAGGGTGCTTGTGCGCGAAGTGTTAAGAGAACCGCGAAAAAGTACAGCTGAGCTTGCGGCAAATTCACAGAAAAGTCAGCGCACCATTCTGCGATACCTCCACAGTGTGGGTATGTATAAAAGGGTGGCAAAGAAAAAAACCTCTCCTTACGGCGTTTCAAAAACGGCGCCGAATGGCTTGGGCAATCGAAATGCGAACGAAGCCCGAAGAGCTTTGGCGGTCTGTCATTTTTTCAGACGAAAGCAGATACTGCCAATTCAGTGATAGTGGGTACGTGGGTATGGAGACGTTCGTCATACCAGCTGGCCGACAATTTTTTGCATCAGACGGTGAAATACGGCGGTGTGAACATCATGGTGTGGGGCGCGATATTGTATGGTGGAAGATCGCAATTAGTAATCTGCGATGGAAATATAAATGCGGCAAAATATATCCAAATCTTAACAGAAGGACTACTACCGATATTCGACAACGCCATTTTATCTAAAGAAGACGCCACTTTTATGGAGGATGGAGCACCCTGCCATAAAGCAAGAACAACAACCACATGGAAAGAAGAACAGGGGATTCGGATTTTACCATGGCCAGGCCAATCACCAGACATGAATTCGATAGAGAATGTTTGGCACATAATCCAGACAAATGTGGCGAAACGACACCGAAAACCCAGCAATAGGGAAGAGCTCGTGGCAGCTGTTACAGAAGAGTGGTTAAATATTCCAGAAGACACCATTAATCATTTAATAGATTCTATGCCACGACGACTCGCAGCATTTCACCCAAGTAAAGGTGGATCGACAAAATATTAGTCTAATTTAAAAATTTTAAAATATGTTGTATATATAACGAGAATAGAATCCTTTTTTTAATTAGTAGGTGTCTATTTTATTCTGTCACCCTAGTGTATATATGGCGTTTCTAATTTTAGCAATAGTGAGTCCACTGTCATGATCTAAACCAAGTATTGGCAACCTCTGACATGTTGTAGGCCAAACTTTTGTGTGAAAACGCGTTCGCGGGTCGCGTTTAAAAGTAGTGCATTTTAAAGTAGTGTTCATAATTTTTAGCGATAGATATCAGACACGAAATAAAACGACAATGTTATTATAATGCAATACTACTACCCCAAAAAAGATAGGTACAACGTTATAATTAAATGGTGATTTTTTTTTTAATTGGGTTTTTCAAAATGTCTCGCGGGCCGGTTGTTGCCCACATATGGTCTAAACTAAATGAGATAAATTTTAAACCCCTCATACGTTTAATGTCAGGAAAAGATGAGGAAATCAGAAAATATAATATATATCAAAGGCTATTTATTCCCTTTTGTTTACTCAAGACTTAATAATCAACTTGAAACTAAACAATCTCGAAAGCCTTACAAACAAACCATGACGACGTATTGACTTATTAAACACAACCGAGAAATACGTAATTCGTATAATAACACCATCATAATATCATTATTAATAATAGTAATAGCAACACCAAGCTAAGCATTACTTATTCATTCAAACAAGATATGCCTTGCGGCCGAATCGCCGTAATCGTGTCACTTTTTCCAGCGGTTTCGACACACGTTTTAGCTTAACTCGTAGAACTCGAACGCATATTGGGGAGAAAAAAAAGGTAGCGTAACACTTGTGCGCGAGCAATGACAAGAAAGATCTCTCTATACGTAGTACGCGACGTAGCGGAATAGCGACGTTGAAAAAGGACCGTGAAAGGTAACGCCTTTTCCAGGAGGCGTTCAACAACTTTCACGCCGCGTCTTCGTATACAATTCTCCATTTTAGTCAGGCAATGCCGTCGATCGAAAACATTCTCGGCTATGGCGCAACGCTTATACGAAGAAATAACTTGAAGAGATGCCGTAGATTCCGTGTGTAGGTCAAGATGTGTGTGTTTATGTAAGGAGAGTAACAAGTGCAATTTGTATGCGATTATGTATTTAACTTCCCGAATATCTGAATGAAGAGGTACATTTTGAAGAAGTAGAAAAAATTAAGAAAATTGAATATATTTTTGAAAAGAACGTATAATATAGTTTTCTTTTAATGTGTTTTAAAAATTATATCAGGAAAATGGCGGCTGTCGTTGGCAACACTGTAGATGTTCTTGGAAGTTTACCATCCCTCTTCACGTTGAGCCTAAGAAGGCATTATACTGAAAACCAACGAAATCTAATTAGAAAGTTGCGTAGCGAAGGAAGATTTTATAAATTCATACAAAATACTCCTGGTTGTTCTGCCAAAATGATTACGAATGCCATAAAACGGGCACATAAAAAGGAAAATAAGGGAAGAAAAAGAAAATCATTGGCACAAACAGACCGGTGTATCAGAAGAACAGTAGAACGTGAACCTTTTATTACTTCTATGAATATAGCAAGAGAATTAAGACTTAATATAATTGTTTCAATTGTTAGGAGATTCATAGAAGCCAATTTGTACGAAACTTCCACTTCTTAATAAAAAAAAGCACACTGCAAATATGCTGACTTTCGCAAGGGATCATCAAGATTGGGGTCATTTAAATTGCACAATATTTTATGGTCTGACGAAACTAAGATCGACAAACAACATATTAGACGATCTGTACAGGTCAAATTTCTCCCTCAATATATACCCAAAAAAGGCTGAGAAACATGATCGCAACAATTCATTAGTGATATCGGAGTACTTTTTTTGAACTGGGGTAGGGCCAATTTACAAAATAAACGAAATTATGACACCTGAGAGATGTAATGTTACCTTACACAGAGGACGAGATGCCAATTTGGCCCGAAGGATTAAGAATTGGTTAGAAGAGCAGTCACACGATATTTCGCTCACGACGTGAATAGAGTAAATACCACACTGCAATTAACCATAGGTTACAGATTTCACTATAATCTTCTAGGAAGGTAATTTAAACATTATTACCTACAATCTAACAGATGACTAAATTTACTCAGTAAATTCAGAGGGATTGTTATTGTAATTGCACCGCAATAAACAGTTTATGGTAATCCGACCAAGTGCAGGTAAATGATAGTAAATCTTATGCGATATAATGGGTGTTTATCTTACTGAACTACATTTTAAATACGTATTTCATTTTAGTATAATGTTTTGTTGGTAAACATAATACCATATGAATAATCCATGAAAACAGGGGTGCCTAAACACTTTTGAGCGGTAGTGTACGTCCAAGGCAGTATATCCCAATTCACTAGTCACACCTGCTAGTCAGTGTCGCGCCCTTTTTGGCTTTTAATTTATTGTATTGTTTGCGTTAGAACCACATGTTTAGATTTATATTTATATTGTATATGGGTTCTGATTTCGGGACACCATAAAAAAGATTATTGTTTATTATTATTTATTTGATGGGCATTGGGCAACAACTCTATCTATTGCATTGATATTGCTAAAAAAAAAACCAAAAAACAAATATTAAATCATACCAGGAAGCGTACTGATTAATTCGACAGACCTGTGCAGTAACAAATTCACTTTCTGTGAAATCGCACCCAGTCCTCGAATATACGCAAGCTTCATTGAAATCGATTTCCATCGAAGCACGTTGGTATCGCTTCCTTATTTGAATAATGCAGTCTATTTTTAACATCGCCGAACTACGACCAACATACATTTTTATCAACTCATCATAACATTATTATGAACAATCAATTAAGAATTTAGATAACGCGTTACGGTTTCAATTTCGATTACGTTTATCTATCCCAGCATACCTAAACGTACGTATAAATAAATCGTAATTTTTTACACGTGTGGCTGTAATACACTTCGCAAAACACGTTTTTGCCAATTCGCCAGAGCAGCTCAAATTAGAGAGACACGTTACACGTTCTAACTCGAGCTAAAAATACCTCGAATTTATCGTAATAACCAGTTAATTTTCCTTTCGTTTAAATTGACGTTAGGACTTTTATTCTCCATAATAATTACTTAAGCTAATTTCCTAAAATAACTTCCTACGATAATAACGAAAAACATAGCGAAAATAAAAACGCGAAGAAAAGTTTATATACACGTAAAATTATTCAAAATATTTAAATCTAGCGAGCATAGGAAATATTATTGATGGTTGCCGCGAAGCTATGAACTTTAGCGTCGAAAATAACCTCCCATCTATTTTCGTATCCGCGGTTATTTTCGGATCCTGAGGTATCTTTTCGAACGTTTTGCAATACTCGCAACGGTTATACGTGTATGTACGACGTTCGCCTTTGCTGATAAGTTTTATCTACAGTTTCGATGCAAAACGTTTCTGAACCGCTATCGCACAACGTATGCGGTTACACTTCGTAAGGTACACTTTTTATTTGCACTGACGAATATAAACAGATCTTTGTTGAATTTGTTGGTGAACGTATGTAAATTTAAGCGTGCTAATTTATAGATAAGTTGAACGTTACAATTTCAATTTTTAACGGCGTCCTTCATTTGAAACTAGAAAACTATTAATAGTTTCAAAGTAAATATTTTTGTGGTAGGTGGAAGTAAGCAATAATATTTTCGTGATTTATCAGCAACAACAAGAAATTGACATGTACTAGTGACATATGTACACTATCGTCCATGAGTTTGGAAGCAAGGTGAAATTCCTTTAAAACAATACAACTAATCGCTATATCGTGAAATCGTTAATTCGTATTATAAATTATTGTATGGGAATATAAAATTGTTATACATAATCCATAAAGTCCTAAAATTGAGGTACCAATTTCATCCGAACGCATTTTATTGCTCCTTTCCAAGAATCGGTGCCCAATTGTAACCATTTAGTAAGTACTGAGCGCAAAAAAAACCAAAACGCAGACAGTTGACTCTAGAACAACGGAGTGCCATTTGCACTTTTCGCGATGAATTATATACTGAGAGAAAAATTGCTCTCCGGTTATGGATTTCAGATTGGCCCGGAAAGGAGAAACAGGACAAAATCTCGATAGAAGATGAAGTAGGCGGCCACGGGTGACTTCTGTAGCTGAAGATGTAGTTATAGTAAGGATTTCGAAACGAGATCGACATCAAGAGTCTGTAAAACAAGAGAAAAGCGGTCGCTACCTGGTTATGGTAAGATAACGGACGTGATTAATGTGACCTTGGGATAAGGCGTGCTTAGGCCTAATACGCATTACTCATTTAATACCAGTTTCACATTGTCAGCCGAAGAAAACAGAGTCAGTGTAGTTATGAGCGCTGTGTATTTAAAACGGTACGAAGCTGTTTCTTTGCATTCAGTACAAAGGACCTAAAATGTCGATAATAGCATCAAGATATACACGAAAGTTTGGAGGGATTTCTAAAAATGTTTGTGGACCGATATAAAGCGAACAAAACAGTAGATGATCTCCCTGGTCGCGGTAAAAAAACGAAAAACCACAACAAAGCAGGACAAAGCGATAATTAATTTGTTTAAAAGAAACCCGGAATACACGTTGCGACAGAGGCACTATCAGTTACAAAAAAAACAAATTAAAGTAAGCATAATCACGATTAGAAATCGCCTACGTGAACACAGCATAGCATACCGCAGTGCCATAATGAAACCGCTGCTATCAACCGACATCGAGAAGCGCGACGCCTTTTGGGCGACTAACAACAGTCATCGAGATTGGTCTGATGTTTTCACAGATGAGGCTTCTTTTCATGCATGGCCACAGACAAAAAGATCTTGGTCTACGCAACACCACCGAGTTGTACAACGCACAGTAAAGCACCCAGTCAAGGTCCATGCGTGGGGATGTTTTAATGTGCGCGGCTTTGGATCATTGTGCGTATTCACAGGGAACCTGAATGCAGAACGAATGGTGAAAGGGTCTCTTTCCATCTGTGAGGAAGTGGTTTGTACGGAATAATAATCAGTGGATTCTGCAAGAGGACAATGATCCAAAGCATCGAAGTAAACGTTGTACGGAGTGGAAGTTAGAAAATCATATTTCGACGTTGGAATGGCCCTCCCAGAGCGCGGATGCAAATCCAATTGAAAATTTGTGGGCAATAATGAAGCACAAACTTCAACGTAAACGTGCCTACACACTAAAGCAATTATCGAGGAACCTCCGACAGATATGGCGATCGTTATCAGCCTCTTATGCCGAAAGTTTGGTTGGGAGCATGGCGGGTCGTTGCCAGGCGATTATCGACAACAATGGAGACTGGACCCCATATTGAGTGTACTTCGCATTAGGTATTACAATGTACATTCCTACTAAATACACATATTTTAAATTTTATATTGTTTTGATGTTCTTACACTCCATCGTCTCTTGTTTTACAGACTGTAACAGCACCGGATATCGCGATGCGCATGTGACCAGAAACCCGGGAAAATTATTCCAGATACGGTGACCCCGAAAAGATCCGCACAACAACATTCTACTCGGCTAAGTGTTTTGGTGTCATTAATACCACATTGAGAAAAAAAAATGTAAATTTACACTGGATTTTTACTACTATTTAAGGAGGAGCATTACGTTTATTGCATTACAACAATACCAAAGTGTCCTTTAATGAGATTCTGATCTAGCATTGTAAAGAGTTTAAAGATTATCCGTACAAAGCTTTAAAACTGTCTGTCGTTGAAACAAATTACTCGCTTTATCGGGCACTATAAATGCGAAAAATTTTATTGAGAAGGAGCCGCTTGCATACAAATTTATTAAATTCAAGCCCTATAGGAGTGCACCTGCACCACTCCAACCATTTACACGATTGAGTTTCTTACTAAGCGTTGTTTTACGCAGCTGATTGCATCAGTACATGCTCGAGTGAATAAAATCCAAAATTTATGAGGAAGGCAGTATCTACAGAAATAGTGATACTTGCCTGACATAAAGAAGCACACTCAAAAGTAAAAGAATCTACAGTGCACTTTGCGCTACAAAATTAAGCATAAACAGGCAGTCTTGAAGATCGTGATAGTCCAGATTTATCACAAACGATTGATATTAGCTTACTTTAACAAATAACAAAAACAAATGATTCACTATTAATATCTTCATTCGAGCTTTCAAAGAAGCCAAACACTTCCAGAATAAAACAGCAAAAAAAACATTCAAAGCGCCGTTTTAATAATTCACTCTCGACAAAAAGATTTACCGCGTCGAATTCATTGAAACTTAAAGCCTTCAGTCTTTATCCGGGTTGGCGAATGATCGTAAAGAAACAAGAGAAAAGAGAGCAGGTAGAGAAAATTTTACGGTCAACCGTAAATAAAGGCGATCTTAAACGGTCTTAAAGATAGCCGGCGAGGGGAAACTTCTTTATTCGCCGTATAGATTGTACGAGCTTAAACGGTTATCCGATTTTGAATTAAGTAGGAGGTGATTTTAAAGACGAGAACATTTGAATGCAAGCTAGAAGAATGCTATATGTAAAACAAAATGTAGTTAGCGGTTGAGATTGACCTTGACCAAAAAAAGATAAGGATTAATTTTCTATAGAAACATATTTTTATCGAAAAATTAATATCGATAACGTGGCGGCGAATCCTACCCCTAGAATTTTAAACGGAATTCTAGTTGACCAACAATTTTCCAGATTCTTGTTTCATCGTTTTTTTCTCCCCTTTCATCGGCTCATTTCGCGCTCGAGAAGAGTAAATAATTTTTTCGACATCAATATCGTTACAGATCACGTCCGGACTTAGTATCTCGCAGTCCGGATTCTCCCCCTCCTCCTCTTTTTTTTTTTTTGCGACCGCCCAATACGCTCTTATATCGCAGCAACCGTACGCAGAGCCTTCGCGCGCTTCGAAAGAGTGTTACGAGGCGGCTTTTCTACAAACAGCGCGAGTAATTGATGAACGCTCTCTCCGTCGATGTTGAACTTGATTAATGCAGAACGTCCACGTCTCCCTTCACGAACTCCCTTCTCCACACCCCGCAACCCCCTCCTCCAATTTCCGTCCCTTTCGTCCAACCCCCCCAGCAACGCTAAACAACCTACGCTACCCTCTCTCCCTCGTGGTCCTAGATGTATACGCGGAGCAGCTCTCCCCGAGCTCTCGAAGGCCTGCCCTGGTCCCCTTCGATGTTTGCTTCGCTAGCGGAGCTCCGTCAAAATAGGTTGCCGTGGGGGTTTCCCCTCGACGAACGCGTGGTATTCGTATAGAGGGCGCTATATTGATTTCTCTTCGATATTTCGCGAATGTATGTGTATATTGGCCAACATGTAGTCGTATGAATTTTACCGCGTTTGTATGTCGGTTCTTGTACGCGAGTTAGTGGGAAAAGGCGTAAAATCCTATCGAAAAATGCGGAGTGAAAGAAATAACATGACACTAAAAAAGGTATAGGTTTAGAAATCAGAAGTCCTTGTCATGTATTACGAATTTGTTGCTCATCATATTTTTCGATAAAGAGAAGAAGCTACAGAAAATTGGAGATCAGATAATTGACATGTCGTTTCTGTATACCCTTAATAACGATTGAAATGGAAAATGAAATTAATTATAAGTTAAAGTGGGATAAAAGTATGTTAAGACTTTTTGTATTTAGAATTTCATTTCGCAAATTACTGTAGTCATGTATGTAGTCGTTGTATATATTTAAATTGCGCGCTTGATAGAGGGCATTAAGTTAGGTACCTGAACGGTAACACAGCTGTAATATAGTAATTAACAGAATTACAAGACACACAGTCGAAGTAACACGTGGTTGTTAGTTGTACAACAATAGTTGTTAAATATTAAAATCCAGTTCGCTTAAAAATAAAACACATTTCATTCAAGAACGTAATAAAAAAACTGTAAATGAACATGGGAATATCATTTCGCAATCTGCGACCGCGAAAATATCCGTCTCAACATACATATATGTATATAAGTACATAAAACAACATACAAAAGGCAATACAAGAAAGCTGTAGAGTAACAAAAATAGCAAGTACATACACAAAAAGAAGCAGATGGTGGACAGCAGAAATACAACTGAAAGTTAAAGATAAGAAAAATAAATGGAACAGATACATACGCAGCAGAAAAGAGGTGGATTATAAGATGTACAAAATGGCAAGGAAAGAAGCCAAACAGACTATCAAGAAGGCCAAAGAAAATTCTTGGATAGAGTTTGGACTAAAACTGAAAGACAATTATAGAGAAAACCAAAAATTATTCTACGGAACAATAAAACAATTGAGACAAACAAAGACACCAAGATTGAAAAATATAAGAGGTAATAAAAGAAATACACTAAATGAGGAAAATGAGATAATAGAAAGATGAAAACAGAACTTAGAAGAACTCACAAAAGAAGAGAAAAAGAACAAACAGCAAAAAACGACGAAGAATCTATCACCAATAAGCGATGAAGACATCAGAGAAGCAATTAGCCGGCTGAAACTAGAAGAAGCGGACGAAGCATATGGAACCACGGCTGAAATTATACAATATATGGGAGACAAAGGTGACAAAGAACTACTTGACCTCTTAAACAACATCATTAAAATCTGGCTCGTTCGAACACCGCGTTATTAAACCGAATCCACTAACTGGAATAACCACGCATAGCCCAACGAAACGAGGGAACTCCTTCTCTGTACCGAAGATAGAAATACAGAAGGCCACACAACCACAGCACACCTCAGAAGATATCGGAAGCGACCAAATACAGGACAGCAACTGAGTCTCTCAGGAAACTGTCACATGTCAGGAAGTATCACGAATCTCTAAAATCTACCGGTCCCACTACTTTCTTTGTTCTAGGTAAAAGAAGAAAAGCTAAAGAAGAAACCAAGAAGACCCCAGCAAGTTCCGAGAAGGAAGGTACTCGGTACAACACATTTCTGTCACGACTCGGTCCGGAAGATGAAAAAGGCTTCATCGAACCGAAAGCTACAGTTCATAGTTGTCAGTTTGGAAATAGCCGTAATTTTTACAAAGAGTTAGACTATGTAAAAATAAAAATACTAAATCAATGTTTTTTTTTAAACATTAAAAATAATTGTTTCTCTAAATTATTGGCGGGCATTACTAAGAGCATTCCCATGAATGTCTTTGATGACATCTTCATCTTCATTCGCAGTTATTTTCAAAGGAACAATCGAAGTCATAAATAAATGCGAATCATTTGCCGTTTCACTTACAGCAAGAATTGATTCTGATCGGGGGAGCCGTCAAAACCCCATTTTGTGTGTAAAATTAGTTTCGGACCTTTCAATATCTCCAATTCCTCTTGGTGTCTTGTTTCAAAAATTCTATTTGGACTGCTAAAGTTTCGTAGCGCTAAGGGAACAGTCTTGCTTTGATTTTTGGATTTCTTGGTAGCTGAGGAAAAGTGACAGCCGATACTCTAAGACTGTTTGCACCAATGCATTCTGATTCTAACCTAATCGATGCTGATTTAAAGCAGGGTAAAGCTTTTATTTCATCAAATTATATGCAGTATTTATATCGCAAATTGGTTTATTCACTTGTCATGTTTTGGTCGGTCTTGTATTTAGGTGTTCATACCTAATTGATATTCATTTTTTTTTAAGACTAGAAATCGGTGTATTTCTTACGAAAAGATGATTTTGCCAGCCGGAATTATTTCCGCCGTTGCCCCACTGTGCGTCCTACAATGCGCACACAACATACGATTGATGGTGTGCAACATAGTGTTGATGATGATCCAAAATTTGTCAATCCGTCATCGTATTCAACAATTAAACTTATGTCCATTTACTCTACGGAAAATTTTGCGTAAAGATCTCGGTTTACGTGCTTACACGATTAAACTTGTACAGGAACTGAAACCACGTACATTCGGTGAATCGGCCAAGGGAAACATTAATAATAATAATAATAATAATAATAATAATAATAATAATAATAATAATAATAATAATAATAATCCTTTATTGCCCAACAGCCCAAGGGCCAATTACAGGACAAATTACAATACAATTCTTATTTAAAATAAAATAATTCAAATCGTGTTGCCTACAATAATAACATGCTGAAAATGTATATAATAATGAAACAAAAAAAAAAGAAAGACTCACAAAAATGGCTCCAGATCCCGTTTGTTTGCGTTCCTCACCATGTGACTGAGAGGTGCCTTAAGCAAAATGTTGGTATTAGCTCTAGGTACTTGAAATGTATTAAAGTAGCGAGTATGATGAGTAGGTACGGTAAAGTTTATTTGCGCTAGAAGGGCTGGCGAGTCGACAGTATTTTTCAGGATCCTGCAAAGAAACTCCACACTGTTACGCTCGCGGCGGTCAGCAAGAGATAGAAAACCATGCTCAACAAGTAAGCTATAATACTCGATACCTCTTGCAGGATACACGTTGTCCATTCGAAAGGAGAGATACTTTAGAAATTTCTTTTGAACGCGTTCGATCATAAGCTCTTGGTGTAAATAACGGGGATACCAAACAATGGAGGCGTATTCAAGCTTAGAACGAACGTAGGCATAATATAAACGTTTCATTACACCTAAGTCTGAGAAATGCCTGCAAGAACGCATGACAAAACCGAGAGTTTTGGAAGCAGATGAACACATGGACGAAATATGTTCCGTAAATGACAGTCTATTATCAAACAAAACACCAACATCCAAAGTTTTGATATTGCGTGGTATGGCTGCATCATTAATCTGGTAGTTATAGTGTAAAGTAGTGTGAGTGTTATTGTAGGAAACAACAGGACTCTTGTTGATGTTCAGAGGAGATAATTGATCTTGCTCCAAGTATTAATGCGAAGAAGATTGTCTTGTAAATGTTTACAATCGAAAATGCTACCAACAGTATTAAATATCTTTACGTCATCTGCGTATGCTAAGACGTGACACGTAAACAGAGATAGTAAATCATTTATATAAAAATTGAAGAGAAGTGGTCCAAGATTTGAACCTTGAGGAACACCTGATGTTGGAGAAAACGGCGTAGAGGAATAACCATTGTAGCAGACATAACACTTCCTTCCAGTAAGGTAAGACTCAATCAACGTCAGGAAACCCACACCAAAACCAAATTTGTCCATTTGTTGTAGTAGCATCTCGTGGTTAATGCAGTCGAAAGCTTTAGAAAAATCTATGTAAATAACATCCACCTGCTTTCGCTTATCAAGCGCTTCACCAAGATATTGGCCAATGCATGCTAAATTAGTGATCGTCGACCTACCTGCAACAAAACCGTGCTGATGCTCAGATATGAAAGGAGTTATGCAGGTAGATATTTCTTTGTAAAGCAAATGTTCAAATACCTTAGCGAAATTGGGCAGTATACTTATAGGCCTCTAATCAGCAATGTTAGATCGGTTTCCTTTCTTAAATACGGGGGTAATTCTGCTAATTTTCCAAACCTTTGGAAAAGTTGACGTGCTTATCGCTAGGTGGAATATAGTTGACAGTGGATAGGACAGAACAGGAGCGCAATCACGTACAAAGAAGCTCGGTATTCCATGATCTCCAGTTGTCATATTAGATTTAAGTCTCTTGATACTGTTCTCCACATCCAATTCAGAGAAGGCATGAACACAAAAATTATTATAATTGAGAAAAGAGTTGAAAGATACATTTTGAACACTAGGTTTATACACACTCGCAAAGACACTGGAAAAGGCATCCACATTCCTTTTGATTCACAATTCTATTTGGAAATTTTATTCAGTCATGAAGTATACTATTGGTTAAATGGCTATGTGAATAAGCAGAATTATCGTATTTCATTATCAAATATGTCAGACAAAAATCATCGAAGCAACAGCCCTTCTCGGGGCTATCCTGAAGACGACAGTAGACAGACTGCCGAAACGTCGGACTATACAAGTTCAACAAACAATGGAAATGGACCAAACAAGAACTCTAGTTATTATGAGAACCCATCGTCAACAGTATCACGTCAAAGGATAATCTCCAGATCGAAATACCATTACGTCCAGAAATAGTCACCATTTGGTGCGCTTTATGAGCCAATGGATGCATATGCAATGAAGCAATGATGATAGTTAGAACGTTACAGTCAACGGTAAGCGTATCTCAATTAGAAAGTATTAATATTGCAGACATGTGGCTGCTTCGTGCGATTTGACGTCATTAGATTATTTTCCCTGGAAATATGTGAAGTCGCATGTCAACGCCGATAAAAAAGAAACAGTTGAGTACTTAGAAGCCAAAATACAGCCGGATTTACTGCAAAGAGCGCGAAAAATTGTACCTTCATTTTTCTGTAATTTTTTTTCAATTTAAAATTCTCCGCCTCCGAAAAAAATACACCCGATACATCAAGTTGCATAATATTATTCTAACTATTACTACTCTTATCACCTTGATCAAAATATAGACGGAAAATTTTTGCATTCGCTACGATACACGCTTCGCAATAAATCAATAGAATAGAACTTTACAATTCCCGTTCATTTCTATTTGCGAAGCAGGCACCTCCTCGGAACGTTAGTATTGTATATTATTGTGTTATGTGCCTGTGTAGGACGTGCCCGTATGGAAATTAATGTAGAGGCGGCATACCCCCCACGAACTGTATGCATCGCGGTAAATCGAAAGCTTTTGAGATGAGGTCACTGCCATGCCAGTGTACGGCACTGGTAACAGCTTTGTAAGCCGGTAACTGTATATTATTGACGTTGGTTGGATGTTAAGCGCGAAGTGTTATTGTTGCCGTTATTGCCGAAGCATATGCTTGCGTTAATATTACAATATCTGAGGGAGAATGCTGCATCGGGCGTTGTTATCTTAACATTTATTTAGATGTACTAGGAAATCTATTCTGTTTGTGTTTAGGAAAATGAAAAAGGGAAAATCACTATGTTAGCAAAATTATAATATTCTACAAACTACTGTGAAATTACAAGTTACAAATATCGCACAGAATGTTATAAAAAATGAGAAAGCATAGATGACCATGGATTAAAACAATAGATGCTGAAGAAAAAAAAAAACAGTATAATAAACGTTATAGTGCGTTTTGATAGTAGGTCAATACCATTTATGTTACTGCAGCAAATCTTCAAAATACAAAGACTCAAACTTGTAGTGCCATGTAATAATATTGTTTGTGTACAACGAAGTCAATTAAGAATTAACAAATTCGACTGTTTAAAGAAATAATTTCCCAATATTTTAATCTGCAATATCAATGAGAACTGGTTTGTGAATCTAACCAACAAGCTAATCCCCTACCAAATACAGGACTTCTTAGCGCTGGGGATTTCTTGTTTGCTTTATTGTCTGACGTAGAAATAATTTTGACAAATGTGCCCAATTCACTTGGAGATTTTGTTAAAACCAAAATTACCCATCTGATTACTAGTTACTTCACAAATCATAGTAGAAATAAACTCTAATTCCGGTGGACTGAAGTCACAGACCAAAACTTTGCTTAACACTGGAGGAGACAAGAGCAACGTTACTGTTATTATGTTGAAGATGATTACAACACCAAATCTCTTAAGTATGCTTATTGATGGTACCATTTACAAATCAGTACATGAAAACCCTATCACTAGCTTGGAATGTAAAGATAACAATTTAGTCTGGGAGTTTCTCAACAAAATATATATTTCAGATATTGAAGCCAAACAACTTAAACCTTATAACTCGCAAACCTATTAATATTACTCTCCGGATGTTGGCGGTTATTCTGGTTATCACAACCTTGTTCGCTATTGCCCAGAATAATCCTGTTGTTGATTTAGCAACTACGTCCTGAGATTCTTAAGCCATGAATTTCTCCGTAGTCCTGGATCATGTTTCCAAAGAATCTTTCCCTTGCAATATGTTCTGCAGTAAACCGTATATTTGTCAATTCCTCATTAAATGACCGCAGTTATTAATTCGGCGTCTTTCTCCATTCTACGGCAGACCTTTTCATTGGATACATCTTCTATCCATGAAATTCTTAAGATTCTACCATAAAACCACGTTTCAAACGCTGCTAACTTTTTGGTACGTTGTTACGGTCAAGCTCCGTGATTCTACTGCACATAGCAAGAAAGAAAAGACATGCCAACAGAGGAGTCGCATTTTTGTATTTAGCGCTTCTAAAAACTGGGACCATTCTCAAAAAAAAGTCGCTTTCTCTATCCTGCAACGAATCTCTTGTGACTAGTACCAGTACCATAGGTCGTTGGGCGTAGTGCCCAGATACACTAGGGTGACAGAATAAAATAGACACCAGGTAAAGCGGTATAAATATGTACACAGCTAAATTCTAAGAACGAATTAAGAACTTTCTCTTGTCATTAGGGTAGGGGTAGATGTATCGTAAGGAATTCGTCATTGTTTAGTATCGTTATAACTATGCCTCGCTTACAAGGTTCGAGTGATATTAGCGACTTCACCCGGGGTGGCATCGTTGGCCAGAGTGAACGCCGCGCTTCGCAACGTGAAATAGGTAAATGTTTAAATATTCCGTTGTCCACAGTTAACCGTGTGATTACACAATTTAAACGCAAGGAAAACAACAACAGTGGAGCCGAGACCAGGTCGTGCCAGACCTTCTGAAAGAAGTAAAAGGATGCTTGTGCGCGAAGTGTTAAGAGAACCGCGAAAAAGTACAGCTGAGCTTGCGGCAACTTTACAAAAAAGTCAGCGCACCGTTCTGCGATACCTCCACAGTGTGGGGATGTATAAAAGGGTGGCAAAGAAAAAACCTCTCCTTACGGCGTTTCAAAAACGGCGCCGAATGACTTGGGCAATCGAAATGCGAACGAAGCCCGAAGAATTTTGGCGGTCTGTCATTTTTTCAGACGAAAGCAGATACTGCCAATTCAGTGATAGTGGTCGTACGTGGGTATAGAGACGTTCGTCACAGCAACTGGACGACAAATTTTTATCATGGTGTGGGACGCGATATCGTATGGTGGAAGATCGCAGTTAGTAATCTGCGACGGAAATATAAATGCGGCAAAATATATCCAAATATTAACAGAAGGACTACTACCCATATTCGACAATGCCATTTTATCTAAGAAAAGACACCACTTTTATGGAGGATGGAGCACCCTGACACAAAGCAAGAACAACAACCACATGGAAAGAGGAACAAAGGGATTCGGATTTTACCATGGCCAGGCCAATCACCAGACATGAATCCGATAGAGAATGCTTGGCACATAATCCAGATAAATATGGCGAAACGACCCCGAAAACCCAGCAATAAGGAAGAACTCCTGGCAGCTGCTACAGAAGAGTGGTTAAATATTCCAGAAGACACCATTAATCATTTAATAGATTCTATACCACGACGACTCGCAGCACTTCACGCAAGTAAAGGTGGATCGACAAAATATTAGTCTAATTTAAAAATTTAAAAATATTTTGTATATATAACGAGAATAGAATCTTTTTTTTAATTAGTAGGTGTCTATTTTATTCTGTCACCCTAGTGTATGTGTATTAATTGTCTCTCTCAACCATATATTTCGTTTTACTAAGATTTATATCGAACACCATACATACTCTCCACTAACGTCGTTCACTCTAGTTATTAGCTGTTGTAGTCCTTTTAGACCATGTGCCATAATAACTGTATCGTCAACGTACCGAATTGTTCAGTCTTTTCCCATTTACAGACATTCCTTCATTCACGTCTTCAAGAGACTTTTTAAGTATATATTCTGAGAGGACGTTGAATAATAAAGGAAATAGTACGCCTCTTCGCGAGATATTTATAGCATCTGACCACTTTCCATCGGTATAATCGTGATATTATGTCCAGATCCTCTCCGTCGATCCCAATGCAGCACAGTATTTTCACTAGTTTGTGGTGTTGGGTACGGTCAAAAGCCTTGCTGTAGTCGACAAAACAAGCATACACATCGGTGTTGACGTCTATACACCTTTGAAATAGTACCTGCACATTGAATAGTGCCTCCCTAATGCCTACTGCATTAATCCTCGTACATTCCTCTATGAATAATTTTCAGGAATAGCTCTAGTAAGTGGCTAATAAGACTAATAGTTCTATATTCTCCACATTCTTTTGCACTCGCTTTCTTAGTTATAATATTATAGACTTCCAAAACAGATATACCCCTCAGACCTATCAGTTCATCAGTCAATTCCGCAACACATGGATTCCCACAATTTTGCACTTAAATATTCACTTCAACTTTTCGAGAATTTTTAACTTCGAATTTTCAAAGAAAAAGAACAACTTTGTTTTGCCTATCGGTTTTTACTAACACCTCTCGAGAATTAGTTACTACTATTTGAACGGATAATTATCATTTAATAGAAAGAATTAGCTGTGTCTCTCCCTAGATATGTTTATTAAAATAGGACACTTTGTTTACGATAACACATTTTCTCTTTCAAAAAATAAAATTTACGTACAACTTTTTGGTACACCTATGGGTAACGTCATTAGCCCCACATTCGTGCTGAGATATACAAAGTACATAATTAAAAAAATTTCTATAATATTCCCTTCTTCTTTTTGCAACAAATACAGTGGTTTATTCCAAATATATAGTACAACGGTTAACTCAGTATCTGTACTATAATTTCTGGTAAGATTATTGATGTCTGTATTTACATTCCTTTAAAAAAAATGCAATCTTTCAGCTCTGATGATGCTATCAAATTATAGCGAAATATTAGAAGTTTAATAAAAAAAGATGTACAACTTTTGAACGACTGACTATCTTTGTTCACTGAGTGGAGTTCTACCCGCCTTTTCTACAACCTCCTCTATTCATTACGACAAATTCCGTTACTTCTCCGGTGTCCCAATTAAGAATACTTGTTACGAAATGGTTGGACGATGCAACTATGGTTATAATTGGGAGATCTCCATCACGTAACATGTTTACGGCATGCGTTCCATCTCGTGACAGATATTAATAGATTCTGCCATCTAAGAATAGATCAACCTACACTTAATACAAAGAAGGATTGTTCCCAAATCCTTTAAATGAAGAACTTTCATCCAGGAATTCCAATATCACCCGAAACAATTCTTCAATAGAGAAGAGGATATCATCCTTGTAAATTGAATTTTCACCATGCACATCCTACAATACACTCAACAATAAAAATGCACATCGAGAAAACTATCCATCTCTACCATTTACTTATTGCACGTCTAGCACCAACAACAGCGACAATAACAATAAGTCAATCGTCACAAAGTTGATCCCTAGCAGTGCTATGTCTACACTGAGATTTTGCAAATTAATTTCATTCCTAAAAGCTAACGAAAATCAATTCCTGTATTTTTCAGGTGTTAAACCACATTTAGTATCATAAAAGCTACATTCTTCTGTTAAATGTTGCGTAAGTAATGATGTAAATCAATTCCATTACAAAATTCTTCATCTAAACAGGATATATTGAAAGGGACACCAAAAACCACCCTACAGAAAAGGACAAAGAATATTGGACCGTGTAACATATATCACCGAGATCGTTTTCAATGAATACCCAAAATCTAACAGCGAAGTCGAAAAGAAGAAACCTCTAAATTATCCGAAATTTTTTGTTCCCAAAACTACCACCTCGCTCCATTTCGAATGGCCGGAACGCAAACCCAACGGGGGTCGATTTGACGGCCCGTGATGATTGCCTGCGTTTTAAGGGGTCGACAGACGAAAGCGAAAGCCAGGTCACTTTCGGGCGTGCACAACCTGTGCGACGAACTTTTAGAGGGACGGAACGCGGCGGGTAAGTTTCCGTAAGATAATCTTCGTTAAGAAAAATCGACTTGTGAAGGAAGTTAACTACTGCGCGGCTTGTGGATCTCCTTCAGGTTATATGTGCATAATAGACGAAGAATGTATTTTTTATTATCTTTACAAAGAATAGATTTGTTGTGGATTCAGTAATAAATAGTGTAGTAATTTAATCATTTAATATACAATTATATAGTGCTTACCGCACAAAAGGTGGTTTAACGGTCATAACTGTAAGACATCTTGGAAAATTTTTAAATTAAGATTTAAGTACAAAGAAAGGAATACATTGTTTATCAGAATAAATAATATTAAAACGGCGAAGATTATGATATAAAAAATACGTATATTATACATACACTTATAAGTACAGTGTTGGACATAAACAAAGCAACCAAAAATTCATATCAAAGAATTCATGATTTATTTTGATACATAGAAAATTCAAACAGAAAAAAATAAGTTGCAAATTTGTAGTAGAAAAAAAAACGACAGAAGTACACCTGCTAGGTAAAAGATTCAAACTATATTATAGACAGTTTATAAGCAACTGTAGAGTGAAATGCAGCGTAAAATAAAACGTTTTAACAACTTTAATAATCATGTGTACCAAATTCAGCCACAGCAGAACTTCTTGGCAGATCATCTGGTCATATTTAGACACAGATTTTGCTGTCGTATTTTCGACTATGGCCGTGCAAGATATACACATTTAAATGGTATTGATGGATTGACCCATTCGACTCTAGGTAATAACTCTTCTGTATCAACAAATTTTAGAATAAAACCTTTGGTCTGTATAATAAAAATTATGGACTTTTTAAAGTTGAAGCAAGTAATGAAGCAAGCACACACGGTGCTATGACGTTGTTAGAAAGTTTTGAGTCTAGTTATGTGGAATCAGATAACAGTTCCAATTCCAATTTAGCTGATAATATTTCACATAATACGCTAACCACACAAATTAAGTAAGATACTACCGAGAACGATAAACTTTACAAATTTACATTTAACTCAGTGCCAGATAATAATATTAGGGAACATCTGACCATACTTACTATACCAGTTGACTTTCGTTTTCTATTAGTAGATTAAGATGTTATCAATTAGCTTGTCAGAAAGATAAATATATACTATAAACAAAAACTAATTGAGGAAATTCTCGAAGAAAACATTACTCAGTATTCTTTGGTCGCTAATTAGAAAGTATTGTCTTCAGCAGAACTGAAACGTTACTCTTGCACTATTGTATGGGTCTACATAAAAAACCTTTGTTATAAAAATGTTATTACCACACAATGTGATATGTGTAGAAGTAGGTTTGAATCTGTGCTGTAATTTCTTCATGTTGTCGACAATAAGTATTGCAATAAGAAAGATAAGTTATATAAAACAAATACATTGATAGAATTATTGAAAGAAAATCTCAAAAATGGTGTCTTCCATAATAAGATGTGAAGACTTCGGTTCTATAAGTATATCCCCAATAAATGTATAAACTATGTGCTGCACTTAAACAGTAAAACTGTATGATGGAAAGTCGATTAGACCAGGACACTTCTCTCATCTCTAACAAATAGTGGGAAAACATTAGCAACTAACAGTTCTTAAGAAACCATTAATTAATTTACGAAACGGAAAATAATCAGCAATAAGCCATAACCATGTACTCTGAACAGACAAACTCAAGATCAGTCTCCTAGGATCTGACGGCGAACAATATGTCCGTCGGCCACCAAGCTAAGGAATTTGATCCCAAATTTACACAAATCACACTGAAGCATGGAGATGGCTCCATCATGATTTAGGATGTTTCTGCTTGCACGGACTTGGTCCAATTCACCCTATTAAAGGAATTATGGACCAACATACGGGCATTAATATTTTTGAAACTATTACGCCACCGTGTACAGAGGACAAGCTACCGACAACTTTGAAATTTGAACACGACAATGATCCAAAACACATTGCTTAGGTAATAGAGAATTTATTTGTTCGTAATACGGTCACTGGACTGACTTTCATGTAACCCCAATCTAAACCCTATTGAACATCCACGGAATCATGTAAATCAGAATATAAGGCAAAAAGAAATAACCAATATTTATTAAACTTTTTGAAGTTACGATGATCTGACAAGTTGTTCCTTAAAGTAGATATCCCACTAAATATTAATACCAAAGTTAGATAATTATATTAGCTACCCTAATTACAGTAGAGTCTCGATAACATGATAAAGGTAAACAGCCAAATTAATACGTGAACGTGAAGAATATTCTGTCTCAATAACGTGAACATAAATAAAAATTCGTTTTATTCCTTTTGTTAGTAAATCTATTTCTAATTATTAGGAAGAAATATTCAGCGTTAGCCTACGCTTATAGAATACACTAAAGATCTTCAACGAACATGATGAAAATTGTACTTACGATAAATCATTCTGATGATTCTGAAATCGAATATGTCTCAAATCAAAACAAAGCATTGCTTGAGGATATAGACACAATCAGCCACGTAGAAACAATTCGTACATAGGTTTGGAATGGGCTGAGAAAAATAGTCCTGACATCGAGGTTATTCAGCCCATACAAAAATTACATGAATATGCTACTATACTTTTAACTAAACAACGTTCTCGTCAAATCTAATTGGTTTGCTTTCTAAATCGAACTTAATTCCACCTGTTTATTTGATATGTTCAATATTTAAATAAACTATATTTTAAGCATATGTATCACACATTTAAGTTAATTTTAATGCACATTTGTTTCCAATTGACTTTATCCAGCAACCCAAAGTTCTCGAATATATATTAATCTAGTCGCCCAGAGTTAGTTCATGTTATCGAGACTGCACTGTATACACAGTCTGACAATTAAATAATGGAACTGTTTAGATATAGAATTAAGAATTAGAAACGCACATTATATTACAGTTGAACAGTTTTTTTTATTCGAAATATGTTCCTGTAGACTCAATACAGCATATGGCACGAGTGATTTATGCATGCATCGATTTTTTGATGTCGGATTGTGGGATGTTTTTCAATATCTGGTGTCATGGTTTCTTGAATGCCTGGAACACTTTCTTAAAAGTGTCCTTTCATTACAATTGTAATTTGTGATGAATCGGGTGATGAAATAAATTTGTTTTTTAATCAAAAACTCACGAACTTTAGAGGTTGTGTCAGGTGGTGGATTAACGTACAATGAAAACAGCTGTTTTCCTACTTGGATATTCTGGTCTAACTCGCACAATTCTCATTCACAAACAATGTAAAACTTCTAGATAGTATTCTCAATTAACAGTTTGAACTTCTGGAACAAATTCCTTGTAGACAATATTTTTTGAGTCAAAAAAAGTAATCAGCATTGTCTTGATTCTTAACTTCTGAATTCTTGTAGCTTCGACCAACAACCTTTGGACTTCCATTGTGTAGATTAGTACTTGGTTTCAGGGTCATACCCAAAGCACCATATCTCATTACCAGTTATGATAAAATCAAGAAAATCTGGATCGCTTTCAGTAATTTGAATGATATCTCTACAATGGTCTTGATATATGTAACTGATGTGGAACAAAACGTTCACACCCACTTTTCTTTTACCACAATCGATCGACAAAATTTGCCGAGCAGTTTCTCTGTTGGTATTTCATTCTTCAGTCAACATCCTCACAGTGAAATTTCCATAGATAGCAATAATTCTTCGAATTTTTTGCATCAATTCAATGCGATTTTCACTTTATGAACTTCCAGGTCTTCAATCATCATTTAAATCTCCATTACCATACACTTTTTTCAACAGTTCGTACGTCTTAGCAATCTTTTTTCTATATTAAAACAGAATTTAATATTTGGTCTTTGTTCCACTGTGATTTCACGACATTAGTACCTAATCTGCAGTCATTCAAATGAGTGTAACTTTATACACTATCATCCGATTTGCTCGAATTTCAGTGCGTTTAAAAGAGGGCACCTGTGTGTATCTAATGTTACTATCGTTTAATGCAAGTATGGGCAACCGTTGACATGTTGTAGGCCAAACTTTAGTGTGCAAATACGTTCGCGGACCGCGTTTAAAAGTAGTGCATTTTAAAGTGGTGTTTATAACTATTACCGATAGATATCAGACATGAAATAATACGACAATGTTGTTAGAATGCAATTTATTCAAATAAGATCACTATCTCATTTGGAGTGAATAGGGGTAAATAGTGTTATTTTTTTTTAACTGGATTTTCCAAAATGTCTCGCAGGCCGGATCAAATCTTACAGCGGGCTGGTTGTTGCCCACCTACGGTTTAATGCATGGCACTAAAAAGTGTTCTATGATTTAAATTAAACTTCCGTTATTCAATTGTCAGATTGTATGTACAGCATTAATTGTTCTGTTTAAAATAAGATGTCAATTTTAGGCGTATATATTAAATATTTTGCTGTATTTTAACGTGTATTCTTACTTTAATAAATTATTATACCTTTTTTCAATCAGTCACAAACAGACGTAAACAAATCTGTTAGATATATATATATATATATATATACACTAGGGTGACAGAATAAAATAGACACCAGGTAAAGCGCTATAAATATGTAAACAGCTAAATTCTAAGAACGAATTAAGAACTTTCTCTTGTCATTAGGGTAGAGGTAGATGTATCGAAAGGAATTCGTCATAGTTTAGTATCGTTACAACTATGCCTCGCTTACAAGGTTCGAGTGATATTAGCGACTTCACCCGGGGTCGCATCGTTGGCCAGAGTGAACGCGACGCTTCGCAACGTGAAATAAGTAAATTTTTAAATATTCCGTTGTCCACAGTTAACCGTGTGATTACACAATTTAAACGCAAGGAAAAAACAACAGTGGAGCCGAGACCAGGTCGCGCTGGACCTTCTGAAAGGAGTAAAAGGGTGCTTGTGCGCGAAGTGTTAAGAGCACCGCGAAAAAGTACAGCTGAGCTTGTGGCAACTTCACAGAAAAGTCAGCGCAATGTTCTGCGATGCCTCCACAGTGTGGGGATGTATAAAAGGGTGGCAAAGAAAAAACCTCTCCTTACGGCGTTTCAAAAACAGCGCCGAATGGCTTGGGCAATCGAAATGCGAAGTCTGTCATTTTTTCAGACGAAAGCAGATACTGCTATTTCAGTGATAGTGGTCGTACGTGGATAAGGAGACGTTCGTCACAGCAACTAGACGACAAATTTTTGCATCAGACGATGAAATACGGCGGTGTGAGCATCATGGCGTGGGGCGCGATACGGTATGGTGGAAGATCGCAATTAGTAATCCGCGGCGGAAATATAAATGCGGCAAAATATATCCAAATATTAAGGGAAGGACTACTACCGATATTCGACAACGCCATTTTATCTAAAGAAGACGCCACTTTTATGGAGGATGGAGCACCCTGCCACAAAGCAAGAACAACAACCGCATGGAAAGAGGAGCAGGGGATTCGGATTTTACCATGGCCAGGCTAATCACCAGACACGAATCCGATAGAGAATGTTTGGCACATAATCCAGACAAATATGGCGAAACGACCTCGAAAATCCAGCAATAAGGAAGAACTCGTGGCAGCTGTTACGAAAAAGTGGTTAAATATTCCAGAAGACACCATTAATCATTTAATAGATTCTATGCCACGACGACTCGCAGCACTTCACTCAAGTAAAGGTGGATCGACAAAATATTAGTCTAATTTAAAAATGTTAAAATATTTTGTATATATAACGAGAATAGAATCTTTTTTTTTTAATTAGTAGGTGTCTATTTTATTCTGTCATCCTAGTGTATATATATATGGTACTTAATCAATATCACCATTAATTATAAATGGTAGATCGTTAACGTAAATATACATACACAATTGTGTAATTTTTTTCCCTCGAAAAGTAGGCGGTGAACCGAATCATTTTGAGAACCTCTGCTTTAATCATAAAACACCTTATTGTATTCTTTAGACAAATCCAATTCAGGTAATATTATACATAGTTATTATATATAGGCAATAATATTTAATTTAATTATTAATAATAAGATTATGGTATTTTATACGGCAATATTATAAGAAAACAATGACCGTTCTTAAAAGCCCCTAACGAATTAGTAAAAGAGCTACAATTAAAACGAACGGATACGTGCGGAAAAAAGCAATTATACCGTGAAAAATATGAATACAATTTAACGAATCATACCGCCCAACAAAATAATCTTTTGTCGTGGTGCTTCTGTAAAATACGAACTCGTTTAGGGTATTTATGTTGTGCTCGTTCCAAAAATAATTGGCATTTCTTCCTAGCAGCTCTAGTTTTTCAGATATACGCCACGGTGAAATTTATTACTCATACGGATAAACAGCAAAATCAAAATAATTAATTAAATATTTAGGAGACCTAAATTGTCTGTTTTTACATGAAATTATAATATAATTATAAATCTCAGTATTCCACATTACTGGAAAACTACCTGTCTAACCCAACCCAACCCTAATCCCACACAACTTCATTTACCTCTAACATAGGGTTGCCCGTATCTCTGTCTGTATCCCACAGTTCGGTTGGGTACTGCGCTTTCTTGTGATAATTGTGTCAGTATGTACTAAATATTTACTTTAAATTGTTGCATAAATATTAAAAATTCGAATGACAACAACGGCATCTACAAGCAAACGGACTTGTTTGAACCACCCAGATGTTTTTGTTACATTTGTGGTGAATACATTTTTAAGGAAAGTAGAAAACCTATATCTTCCGTTATAGAAAGGGCATATTCGGCATATTTTGGAGTCCAGTTAGGCGACCGGGATAAATCTTGGGCACTACATTTTGCGTAGGACATTTGCGACGGTGGACAAACGGAAGGAGAAAGAGCTTAAAATTTGGAGCAACTGTGGTATGGAAGGAGTCTAAAAACCATCATGACGACTACTATTTTTGTTCTGTCAACATCAAAGGCTTTAATCGCAATAATCCTAACACAGAGTCAGCAAAGAGACCTCTTCCTCATTCCAACGTTCAGTAACCTAGTTATGCTTCCGAAGGGTGACTTAGATGCATCGTCTAACCAGGTGCAGTTCCAGAAAAGTGGATCGTGGATCGAATGGAGGGTTCGAAGTACCGGGAATCTTTTCCCTCAACTTCTCCATCTGAATGGAATTCGTTCGGACGTCCAGCTACTCAGTTCACCTTTCGCCCGAACGAATTTTCCTCGACGCATTTGGCGGACGTCGTTTCCCTGTCTTATGGTAACTCACTCGAGCTTCCGGCTACTCGATCCACCTTCGGCTGGAGTGAGTCGTGGCTTAGACGGGGTCACCAGAAAAGTGAAGGTGATAGTGATTTTGAAGGACCATCACCAAGTCCCGAACGCTTCAGCCAACAAGAATGATCTTGGCAGAGATGTGAATCTCTCAAAGGAGTCGTACGAATTGCTTACTTCCAGATTAAAGGAAAACAACTTACTGTGTCCAGGTAGTAATATTACATTTTATCGTACCAGAGAGAAAGATCAGCTGCCGTATTTCTCTAAAGAAGACAACTTAGTGTTTTTTAATGATATAAGAGGTCTTCTTGAAGAAAATGGGGTTAAATGAATACCCGCCAAGTGAATGGCGTCTTTTTACAGGCAGTACATCTCGAAGTTTAAAATGCGTACCTTTACTCAATGGTAATAAACATGGTTCTATACCTATGGGACATTCCATTACTATAATTGAGGAATACGAGAGAATATCATTGGTCCTGAAAAATACCAAGTATGAAGAGCATCAGTGGATGATATGTGCCGGTCTAAAAATGTTAAACCTTCTCCTAGGGTAATAAAGTATCCTTGTTTTCTATGCCTTTGAGACAGCAGAGCTAAGGCTCAGTACTGGATCACCAGAAACAGGCCTTTAAGACATGCTTTAGTTCAATGGGAACACAACATTCTTAACGAACAAAATCATCTTTCCACCACTACATATTAAGCTGGGACTTATGAAGCGATTTGTTAAGGCTTTACCTCGAAATGGGCCACGTTTTGAATATTTGAAACAAAATTCTCCAAGGCCTAGCACATAAAAACTGAAGGCTGGAATTGTTGATGGTCCTCCGATAAGTCAACTTTAAAATAATCCGGAATTCACAGAATCAATGCACCAGCATCAATCTAATGCCTGGAGATCATTTTTCTTATTGAAAATTACGTCAAATTACTAGGACAGATGCTTTCTAACTTTCACACGCTCAGATGTAAGAGCCACTTAGATCGTTTCCCAAAAAACTTAGGTACTTATAAAAAAAAAATTTTAACTTTACTAGTATATATAATTTTGGCGAATTCTTCCTAAATAGAGCAGTGAATTTCGAAAACTAGATGTGATAGAACAAAACCGACGGCATTTTCGGATTAGACACCCAAAAACTGCTTAATTACACAAAAGAAAATCCGAAGCACCAAAATCCGTGTTGGCCGGTGTTATCTCCGAATTTAGCGAAGAGAATGAAATGAAAGTTTTACGAATACTTACATCTAGAAATTATCAGCGTTTATATCACTAAGTTCGTCTCACATTCATGGAGGTTAAAAATAGAGGAACTCCTTTGGTAAATAATCCAATTGCTTTCTTAGAAATCGATGAAGATACGATGTTCGGTTATTGAAAGATTTGATATTGCACACTGCACTTAAAAGATCCTCGATAATTTTTAATACGTAACGTTAAAGAACGACACACACTCACTTCCTCTGCGTTATACGCGCGTAATAATTATTAAATTTCTAGGGGGATTTGTATTGCACTAAACGAGAACAATTTTTAAACAACAACAACAACCAGCGACGACGTAGGAAAAACAAAACTCGACTTGAGTCATTCACAAGGCCACAGCGAGAGCACTGTATTTTTATTCGAAAATTTACTCCTAGAAGCAGCACTTGTATCTATCGGTTTTTAAACGTATTCGTGAACGTAACTAGGGGACGTATCGGGACACTTTTTCTAAGATCACCACTAACGGAGGCGAAAAAACTGAACTTTCTCGAACCGATTCGCCGGAAATTGCTCGTTTCAAGGCGTCCTCTACAACGCTCCGCGTTCGAAACGAAGATAACGGCGGACGAATTGCACAAACGGTGTGAAATCTCATCAAAATAAAGCGATTAACGTGACGTAGTCGGACGATACGTTCACGTTCGTCGCGTCGATCGCACTGGGCACCAAGGGTAGGGTATAACGCTATTAAGGATGCCATTGTTCCGGATGCCGGATTGCGCACGCGCCACCCGCATACCGCTCGACAATTACCTTGACAACATCAACACGCCGCTGCCGACAGGTTACCACCCGGGATACTCTCTCTCTTGGCGTGCGTGCGTTTGTGCGGGCCTCCGAGAGTTCCCCGATATGCGATACAAAACATGAAGATGATCTTGTACGTACGCTCATCATATTATGATGATTTTTACGTTTTGTCACCATGCGTAAATTGTCCGTTGCGAAGCGAAGCTCTCTCGAGTAAACACTGTTGCTATATACCTATCAAAAAAAAATTAACGGGAAACCCAGCTCAAATATAGACACCGATATACTGGGAGCGTCACAACAACATCGTCTAATTTGAGAGGATGAGACACTTGCTAAATACGAATCTATTCTGAAGAAAAATATATACACTACTGCTCATAATTTTAAGACCACATACAGAAAAATAGCAAAATATACTTCGTCTATTGTTCGTGTTTTACAGCAACTACCTAATGAAAAATATATTGATTTGAATATCTAACATATAACCTGGAAAAGCTTAGGAACTTTAAATAATAAATATGGACCAATAAATGACAATGTGAATGTTTCGAATTATTATCAGGAGATAAACAATTCACGTAACTTGAATAATGCAGTAGTACATACCACTATCCTTGTCTGGCAGTCGAATAAAATCTTTGTCTGTGAGACAAGCGCAAATTTTACTTCCTTTTTCAGCAACGGTACTTGAGAAAGTTCGTCAAATGAATAGATTGCCTTAACTTATAGGAGAAAACAATAACGAAGGTAAAAATTGAAAACAGACGGAATGTATCTTTGATGAGATTGGTGCAGTGGTGGCCACGATAATAGCAACAAGTTAAATATTTGTGCTATTATAGAAATAAAAATATTTTCACGTATGAAACTGGTATTCGTATTTATATTTACAATTTACAAGTAAAAATACATATTGAAAGGATACCGGTTAAAAGAAAATGTGTTTCTATTTTTAATAATCGTGAGTCGGACAAAAATAGAGCAACACAGAAGTATGTGTGTGAATCCCCCGTTCATATGATGGAAAGAAATGGGACATTTCGAGGTCACGGTTCTTATGCGTTAAGGGTTTAGTGTTCTGTTAGCAATGGGTTGCGGCAAATTAATTTCCGATGATGTTAGATGGATTGTTCGTGCTGTTTTTACTGGTATGACACAATCGGAAATTGCAAAAAGATATCAGATATAAAGGAAGCGATAACAATGGCCGATTAAAAAATACAGGACGAAGAAGAGAAGAAGAGAAAAATCAGTAATTTAGCAAAAACTGATCCGTTTCTCTCATCCCGAAGAATATTAGGAACAATTAAAAGAAAATGGAGAAATTGAAATTGGTACTAGAACAATCCGAAGGAGACTTGTCCCCGGCGGTTTGTTTGCTAGACGTCCTGCGAAGAAACCGTTATTGGTGAAGAAAAACAAGAGATCACCTGCACTGGACATTTGACATGTGGAAGTGAGTAGTTTTCAGTGACGAGTCTAAATTCAATTCATTTAGAAGTGATGGTGTATCTTATGTGCGACGCCAACGCGGTGAAAGATTGAATAAAGAATACGTCTGTCCTACTGCTAAACAAGGAGGTGAGAGCGCTATGGTATGGGGATGTTTCTCCGGCTATGGAATTGGTGCTCACCGCATTTTAAATGAAAACTTACTTCTATATAACCCAATCGAGAATTTATTTAACGTTTCTTTGTTACATAGTTAACTTTTTGCGTTTCCCTATACTTTCATAAGATGTGAACCGCACGTCTTGAAGGGCTGACTGCATCGACCGGAATAAATAGTAATCCGAAAGGGCAATGTCTGGCGAATATGGCGGATGGGTTAGAACCTCCCAGTCCTGCAGTTTTAAATAGGTTTTAACGGAATTTGCAGCATGTGATTTTGCGTTGTTACGCTGCGAAATCAGATTATTGTGTCTATTCTCGCATTCTGTTCGATTTTCTTGAATAGCACGCTTCAAACGTATTAGTTGTCGCCGGCGGACTTCACTGGTAACAGTTTCAGGTGTCAGTAGCGCCAAATACAGAGCGTAACCTTGTCAGAATGAATATTTCGCTTTGTCTGTGATGGATCAGCTTCACCAGGCTGTATCCAAGCTTTTCTCCGTTTAGGATTCTCTCAGTAAATCAATTTTTCATCTACAGTCCAAAATCAATGCGGAAAGCTCTGTTTTTGTTGGTCTTTGGAGAAGCATCTCGCACGTGAATTTTCTTTAGTAGTCTCCAACTTCATATGGTATCCAATTTCTAAATGTTTGCATCATTCCCATCCCGTTTAAAGGTCTACTGATAACGGATTGATTAATATTCAATGGTTCTGCTAATTCTTGTTGTGTTTGTGTGTTGTCCTCATCCAATGGTGCTTTCGATTTTTTATCTTCTAATTTTTTCTGCCTTCGCGTTCTGCTTCTTCAACATCGAATAAAACCCACCTTTTCTTTTTGTTCCATTTATTTCTGGTTCCCTACTCTTTTCCTTTTTTTTTCTTTCATTTCCGTTCACCGTTGCCGAGATTAAAAAGGAGCGGGGGTCACTCAATTCGCAAGAAAATATTGAATATCTAAAGTCACAATCTGTAAAATTAAGCGATTCAAGTCACAAATTTTACAACGTGTGTCAGATACACACGGAGGGCCGGGAAATCGCAGAAATTTAAAAAATGGCCAAGCACACAGAAATGGGAAATCGTCTGTATAAATGGTTTTTAAAACAAAGGGATGATCATGTTCCAATTAGCGGTGAATTAATTAAAGAGAGAGCAAAATTATTGAATGAAAACCTAAAAGAGACCGAAAATTTTGTAGCCAGTGATGGCTGGCTAAAAAGATTTAAAAGGAGGTATGGAATTCGATTGCTGTCGATATCTGGCGTCGTCGATTCACCTTTACTTGCCTGATGTGCTGCGAATCGTCGTGGCATAGAATCTATTAAATGATTAATGGTGTCTTCTGGAATATTTAACCACTCTACTGTAACAGCTGCCACGAGTTCTTATTGCTGGGTTTTCGGGGTCGTTTCGCCATATTTGTCTGGATTGTGTGCCAAACATCCCCTATCGGATTCATGTCTGGTGATTGGCCTGGCCATGGTAAAATCCGAATCCCCTGTTCCTCTTTCCATGTGGTTGTTGTTCTTGCTTTGTGGCAGGGTGCTCCATCCTGCATAAAAGTGGGGTCTTCTTTAGATGGCGTTGTCGAATATCGGTAGTAGTCCTTCTGTTAATATTTGGATATATTTTGCCGCATTTATATTTCCGTCGCAGATTACTAATTGCGATCTTCCACCATACCATATCGCGCCCCACACCATAATGTTCACACCGCCGTATTTCACCGTCTGATGTAAAAATCTGTCGTCCAGTTGCTGTGACGAACGTCTCCATACCCACTCACCCATCACTGAATTGGCGTATCTGCTTTCGTCTGAAAAAATGACAGACCACCAAAACTCTTCGGGCTTCGTTCGCATTTCGATTGCCCAAGCCATTCGGCGCCGTGTTTGAAACGCCGTAAGGAGAGATTTTTTCTTTGCCACCCTTTTATACATCCCCACACTGTGGAGGTATCGCAGAACGACGCGCTGACTTTTCTGTGAAGTTGCCGCAAGCTCAACTGTACTTTTTCGCGGTTCTCTTAACACTTCGCGCACAAGCACCCTTTTACTTCTTTCAGAAGGACCGACACGACCTGGTCTCGGCTCCACTGTTGTTTTTTCCTTGCGTTTAAAATGTGTAATCACACGGTTAACTGTGGACAACGGAATATTTAAAAAATTACTTATTTCACGTTGCGAAGCGCCGCGTTCACTCTGGCCAACGATGCGACCCCGGGTGAAGTAGCTAATATCACTCGAACCTTGTAAGCGAGGCATAGTTGTAACGATACTAAACTATGACGAATTCCTTCCGATACATCTACCCCTACCCTAATGACAAGAGAAAGTTCTTAATTCGATCTTAGAATTCAGCTGTTTACATATTTATACCGCTTTACCTGGTGTCTATTTTATTCTGTCACCCTAGTGTATATGTATTATGTTACACATTATTCTTAATTTATTGTTTAATAAACACACATATTTTCTTTTATGCAATTTCTTTATCAATAAATACCCAATTCCTCGGTCCAAATTTGGTGAGCACCACTAATTTTCCATAACAGATCGTTGGTAACAAAGTTGCCATCGAATTAACATATAATTTTGGCTAGATTTATTTTTAGAGTGCGGAAATAGTTCGCCTATTATTGACTCTGCCCGTGGAAGCCTACGTATTCATTGCCAAATTACGCGGTGTTATTTAATAAAAGTTAATTTCTTAGATCAGATTTTCCAAATGATTTGGGATGGTTTTGACGTAATAGCCAAAGCTTGCATTTTTTAGCTGAAAATTTGTAAAAAACTGTTTCCTCCTTTCCATTTCAAAAACAACAAATGGATCTCCTTGATGTTAATAGCCCTCAAAAGCCAAAATACGGAAAAATAATAATTTTCAAACATTGCAGCGAGCTCACGATAAAGATCGATATAAAAATTCCTCTAAACAAAAAAAAAACATTAATTCCCACTTAACTACGCTTATTCCGATTCAACCTCAATAGCACCGAAATTACGTTGCCAAAAAAAAAAATTACAATCGCGCACCGACATCACCACACTCGCGTAATCTCGCCCGGGGTCGTTCACCGAACGCTGTTTACATTATTTAGGCATTCTTGCCGCGTTCAAACGTACGAGATACAAAGAGATTCCCTTTGAAATTACGGAGAAATCAAGTTTCATCGCGTGGGATACATACAGGAAGCACTACTACTGACCGGGACGTCATCCCAATAAAAATTTATACTTCGAAAATATTATTTCTGACGCAAACAAGGCATGGGAATAAAATTTGGCGGTCGTTTACCTCGCGGCGCTAGCGGAGTCGGCGGAACGGCGACATTGAAATTCAAACATCGATTTTATATCGAGCCGTAACGCTATGTGCGAATAGAAAAAAAAGCGGTACGCTAGAGAACGTCGACGTGCGCGTATAGAAGATGCTTAAACAGCGTTTGTTTGTAATTAATCTAGGCCGATGAAATAAAAAATAAACGGAGAGAAGTGCATTCGAATTTGTTAGGTGAAAAACGCACCGATAAACTTCAAAATCGGGTTGGAAACTTTGCCTCTTTATACCCGCCATAAATCACGCGCCGATCGGAAACTCACGAAACAAACCTCCTCGAAGTTATTTATATATCTAACTTATTTTCCTAGATAAACGCGGTGCACGCACTTCGCTAGACACAGTTCGTGCTCCACTGACCTCGATCGAGTTTATATCCACAAGTGAATTTACTACGATTTCTAGCTGTGAAGGGACAGCTGATAATCCTTTCTTTGTTTTCTTCTCTTTTTTTGTTGTTTAAGTATATCCATATATATCCAAAATTTAAAATCTACACTACCATTCATAAGTAAGTTAAGAATATTTAGGGAAATTCATACTAGTCTGCTTAGAATGGAATTTACAATCAAATGTTGACAGTATATACGAGGATTACCTAAAATGTTTCCGGAATTGACAAGAAAACCATGGTAGTTTAGTGAAACATTTTCATAAAATAAAGATTTACATTCTAATTTAGAAAGAAGCTCCAAAGACTCTGTATCTCCGTGATTTTCGACAAAACTTTTGAGTTGCTTGATAATAGCTTTACCATAATTTGGAATAGCTTCTATTGGCACTGGAACCTCATCGACATCAGAATCTTCCGAAAGTTCTTGTATTTCAACTGGATTTGCAATTTCTTGTTCTGAGTCTAGATCTTCAACATACAAATCTTCATCTACGTTCAAAAAATCATTAAGGTTTTCATTATCTGTCAATTTCAATAAATTCTTATTTTTGAGGATATCTGAAAGTACATTAAGAGGCAAATTATCTTCTAGGTCATATGTATCAGCCTCAGTTAACTGGTCTTCACTTTGCATATTTACATGATTAAATCCTGCTTTGCGGAAGCAATTTTGAACTGTCTCTTTGGTTACTTGGTCCCAAGCGCTTTTTACCAAATAAACTGCTTCCGGTGATGTAATTTTCTTTATTAAGTCAAAAGCTTTAGATATATACATACAAAGTATAATATATGTACATATATACATAGATGTAGTATGTAATACAAAACAATGAAATGAATACTCACTTTAAAGACGCACAAATTCATATATTGTTGTTTGTCTTTTTTTCTTTAAAATGGCGTCTTGAAATCGTATTTCTAATTTAGAAAGAAGCTCCAAAGACTCTGTATCTCCTTGATTTACGACAAAACTTTTGAGTTGCTTGGTCAGTGTAATAGCTTTACCATAATTTGGAATAGCTTCTATTGGCACTGGAACCTCATCGACATCAGAATCCTCCGAAAGTTCTTGTATTTCAACTGGATTTGCAATTTCTTGTTCTGAATCTAGATCTTCAACATACAAATCTTCATCTACGTGCAAAAAATCATTAAGGTTTTCATTATCCGTCAATTTCAACAAATTCCTATTTTTGAGGAAAAATCATATGCATACCTGTTAAAGGAATCCCCTTATGCCGAGCTGCTGTAAACCAGTCATAACACAATTTGTCAATTTTAGTACCATCAGCCCTTAAAAGTTTGTTTAGAAGGATTTCTTTATGTTTAATTATATCTGCAGCTTGTGTTTTTCCAATATTAAAACGCTTAGATAAGTTCCTTACACTTAATTTCTCATTAGTGTAAACTTCAACAATCTCAATTTTTTGTTTAAGCGTGAGAATTTTTTGTATTTGGAGCCATTTCTGCAATGAATGTGTCACCCACTGTGTCTTTTCCGTATAGACATCAGACTAATATTGAAAGCAGATTCAATCGAAAGCGTACACCCAAAGAATAAGAACGGTAAATCCCCGACCAACTTGGGGAAGTCCCTAATTCACGCCAGGCAGAAATGCACGACATAGGCTGCGTTTGTACCGAAAGATTAAAGTCGGTAAATCTCCGGTTTACTCGGGGAAATCCCAGTAAAATTGGCCCGCGGCGCGATTGAGAAACGCAATAGCAATACTCTGGATATAAAAATAAGATAAGGCGTTTCTTTTTATTTTATTTTTTTGTCCGGTTAAGAGAACATTTTCTCGTGTCCGCGTCCGTTCAAGAGAATGTCCGTCCAAGAAAGAGTTAATACAATGGAAATTATATGAGAGCCGGTCGGGAGCATGAGAAACTGTCCGTTTAAGGGAGGTGTCCGTGTAAGAGGGGTGTCCGCGAAGGGAATTTCACTGTATACACTAAATTTATAAATAATACATATCAAATATTTTTTGTTGGTGGCCACCGAGCCACAGTGTTAAGAGGAGAAATTAAAATATTGTTGAAATCAGGCAACACAGATTGTATGCTTCTTAATGGACGGTTAACTGTTCATAATGAACCGTTAATTTGTGTAATTTTAACAACAAAAAATGGGAACTGCTTCAGAGCGTATTGAGAATATTCTACCAATTTGACATGCAAATACAACTTTACGCAATGCGCCATATTATCAATAAATAAACGTAAAATATAATCTTTTTATTTTTTCCTTCGTAAAACAATTAATAAATACATCAGATAAACAAATTAAAAGACTGCGTTCTTTTTAAGGACCGACAATTTTAACGATCATTATACATGTCCGTACCATCCCCACCACAAAATAATAACATTTCCGTTTTCAACTTGATCGACGACGTTGAAATTCTGAAATCAGAGCAGAACATCCAACTTCATGCTTCCAGCGTTGAAACCTCAAACGTGGCGATTTACCCGACATCTCCATCTAGCTCCGTTAATCGTCGGGTCCGTTGACGACCGGCGCTAGCGGAGCGGAGGGAGAATTTATCGCTCGAGGGCTGAAAGGGGACTTCCGGTCAACGGTCCCGTTGAAGCGCATCAGCTGATAGATAGCCAAGCCGCAAATTATTTCGCAAATTGAATATGATACGCGAAATATCGCGAGAGATGAAAGGCTTGTTTGTTTTTAAATAAACTACTGCGGATAAATTATAGGCAAATATTATCTTCTACATCATTACCGCTTCGGTTGGGTAAGATTTGTTTAGGCGCGGTCGTACCAACTATAGTTAACCCTTTACGTATGCGTATGAAAGTCGTCACCAAAAAATACTTAAAGCATCAAACGCTTTCGCACTAAGAACAACGAATGAATGCAAAAGCATCACATTGAAGGCAACGGGGTAAGGGAAAGTCTTGGTTTGAAAAGGTAAAATTCATGGAATGGTCGAAAGGACCCGGTCGAATCTTTATATAACCGGAATTGTACCAGGCATATGCAAACAAATTGATATATTTAGAGGACGACAATTGATTGTGTATTGATTACAATTTTATGACATTATTTCGCAAATGGAGATTAACATCATAATTTGAGATAAGAACTAGATTAGCAAATCGTCGATTTAATCCCTTCCATATTCGAAATCCATAAACGTCCCAGCGGTGGAATCATACCTGTTGTTTTTCTTGATATTATCAGTATTTGAACATCTTTGTACGATGCGACCTCTTTCTTGACAGTAAGCATGAGTTTTTGGCCCAATGCTTGATAAGTAAATATTAAGAAGCCAATTATTAAATAAACCAGTGGCTAATTAAGCTGAGCAAGATGAGGCTTGAATAACAACAGTTGCAGGTCGAAATAGGGTTCGTTGTACTTGAGGTATAAACTTGCCACCAGGTTCTCTTAATACTATCAGTAGTAGAGACACAATTTTACCAGATATAGATATTATTATACAGGGTGACGCAGGGTAACGGGAAATTTTGAACGTTATAGTTGTCAGCACTGTAGAGCCGGCAGTTGTTCGTAACGTCGAACAATTGTTGTGAACACATTGCCATTTAGTAATCATGGATCGTTGGACTGGTGCGGAACGTGCAGTTTTATAAAAATGGTGATAGTGCGACTGAAGCGCAGAGAATATTTCGACAGCATTACCAGCTTGGACGTCATGGACGTGTCCCATCTGCGCATGCGATTACAACGTGGGTGCGTAATTTTGAAGAAACAGGATCTGTCTTGAAACAGAAAGCTCCAGGTGACATTCGAACGGTACGTACCCCAGAGAACATTGAGGCTGTTACAGCTGCAATCGAGAGAAGTCCTCGCCGCTCCGTTCGACAGCATGCATCTACGCTAGGGTTTTAAGCGACGAAGCTTACAAAGAATACTGCACGAATTACATTTCCATCCCTATAAGTTGCAGATTGTGCGACAATTACATGAACGAGACCCAGCTTCACGTATGGAGTTTAGTAGGCAGATATTGGCTAAAATTAACGACGACGCGAATTTCGTTGGTAACATACGGATATCAGACGAAGCCCATTTCCACCTGAACGGTTTCGTAAACAAACAGAATTTTCGTTATTGGGCCCAGGACAATCCTTGTGAGTTACACCAGCGACCACTACATAACGACAAGGTCACAATATGATGTGCTGTATCATGTCATGGTGTTATCGGCCCTTATCTTTTTGCACGTGAGGATGGTAGTGCAGCGACAGTAACATCCGCTCGATATGTTGAAATGCTTCAAACATTCTTTACACCGAGAATGTACGAGCTTAATCTTAACATGGAAAACAAGTGGTTTCAGCAGGACGGAGCCACGTCACACATTGCTCGAGATTCGATGGCAGCAGTTCGTCGATTGTTTGGAAGACGCATTATTTCACGTAACAGTAACATTGAAGGGCCTGTGAGATCCCCTAATATTAGTGTGTGCGACTGCTTCCTGTGGAGGTATCTTAAAGGCAAAGTGTGCCGTACACGACGTGCAACAATCCATGAACTGAAGGAGAACATTCAACAAGAAATCACTGCCATTCCCCAAGATTTGCTACACCGCGCATTCCAGAGTTTTCATAACAGGCTGTTAGAGTGTGAACACCGAATGGGAGGACATCTTTCCGATGTCATCTTTAAAAAGTAAAGAGACACTTTCGGACATTTTGATTGTAAAAACATAAATGGCATGCTGCATACATGCACTTTCGTTAATAAATTACTAGTTTTATGAATTTATTCGTGGAAATTACGTTATTTCAAAATTTCCCGTTCCCCTGCGCCAGCCTGTATTATATATTATAGGACTGTGCTAGATGGTCTTGTAACACTACCTTTATATACGATTTCTGCTTACTTTTGAATTCGTCGTGTAGGTACAATGTTGTCTCTATTATATATTTGTTGTCCTATACCTTAACAAAAAACCAGTTTTGTGGTATATTATCAAAATATCTAGAATCGAACAAATACTGCCAACATCAAAATATGTATATCAAATAACTACACGTGGCAACGAGAAAATTTTGTTGGGACTTTGTGTGCAACTCGAGTGCCTACTAATTATATTTTGTTATTAAGTTTATCGAACGAAATGTAAACGAAAATGATGTCTGGTGGAAAAAAACGAAAGATAGATGCAGAGGGTCGCCAGTTTCAAGAAAAATGGACTGAAGAATTCCTTTTTATCTTGCACAATAGTAAGCCTATTTGTTTGCTGTGTAATGAATCCATTTCAGTGATGAAAAATTCAATATAAAGAGGCATTACTCAATTAAGCATCCTACGCTGCACTCAATGACAGGACAAATAAGAAAAGACAATATCCAGAAGCTTACCGAAAAATTGAAAAAACACCAGCAAATGTTTCATAAACAAAGAACGCAACTTCATAATGTTGTGAAAGCTAATTTTATAGTAAGTTCAAAATTGGCAAAGTCATTAAAACCATTTGCCGAAGGAGAATTTATTAAGAAGTGTATGTTAGAAGTTTGCAGTGTTTTGTATCCTGAAAAGAAAATTAATTTGAAAAAAATAATTTGTCAAGACGAACTGTTGCCCGACGTATAGAAATGATGGCTAATGATATAAAAACAACTTTGACTGACTGTATGTCTGGTTTTGACTCGTTTTCCATAGCATTAGACGAGAGCACCGATTTGTCTGACACAGCTCAACTGGCTATATTTATTCGAGGTGTTGATAAAGAGTTCACTGTTACGCTTTACACCCGCTAAAAGAAACCACTACAGGAGAGGACATTTTTAATAAACTCCAAAAGGTATTCACAGGTTTTGGCTTGCCATCGTCAAAATTAGTTGGTGTATGCACAGATTTTAATAAATTGCATTATAAAAACATTGTCGTATTGCTTCATGTCTGATATCTATCGCTAAAAATTATGAACACTAGTTTAAAATGCACTACTTTTAAACGCGGACCGCCAACGTATGTATTTGCACAGGAAAGTTGGGTCCACAACATGTCAAAGGTTGCCCATACTTATATTAAAGGATGGTGGCAGCTTAGTGAAAAGCTCCTCCAATTCATTTTTGGTAGGCATCATATTTTTCCTGGGAGGGGGTTGGAGGAAATTTAACGATTTGAAATCATGACAGACGTTCTATTCTTTGACTCAAACGTGTACCAACTAACAATTGGAGTTAATGCGATTTTGGTAAAACATCTCCACAATTAGTAAAGTTTGTTGAAATGTATAGCAAACAAAACAGAGCTACCACCTGAAGTAAATCTTAAAGATTTTACTTTCAGGAATTTTTCATTGATGTCTTTTTAACTGACTTTATAACGATCGCTGTATACTGGTATATGACTATTTTACTCCCCCTCCCACCTGTCTTCTCTTTGCCATCCAATATTAAACTTCCCATACTCGATTAAGAAGATGAACGTTTCCAAAACAGATCCGTTTCCTCCGTTTACCGTCCCCTTCCACATCTATCACCCATCTCCCCGCCTCCCATATTACCCCGTCTTCTCAATTATTTCGCAGCCGAGTTTTTCCTCCCTAAATTAGATTTCCACGACCGGTAAACAACCATACGATCACGTGTATCACCCGTAAATCTCTCTCCTCCTCGCCGTTCGCGCGGAGAAACGAACCGCCGACCATTTTCGCTTGTTTTTTTTTTCTTCTTCCTTCGCTATGGGAGCGCGGCGAGAGGAAAGACGAACCGTCTCGAAAATACGTTCACTTTTCGGTCGCGATTTCGCTTTCCTTTCGAATTTTTTTCCCAGTCGCGAACGAACGGAACCGACGAACAGGTGAATTTAGAAATAAATTACGATTTACCCGATTCGAGATTACCGGGGAAAACTCGATGATGAAGACCCGCGGGCGGAAGGGTGGTGGGAAGAGGAGAATCGGGTGGAGGTGGAAGGGGAAAGATGGGCGTCGCACGCGACCGGGTTTTCTAGGTCATTTCGGCTTTCGGGGCAAGGTGGATTCGGCGTTGGGAAAAAAGGACAAACGTATAGAGCGTATCCAAACTTATCGGATAGTTATCCCTCTAAGTTTATTATTGAAACTACGAAAAGGAATAATTTGTGGAATTTGCACGGTTTACATTTTGATTTGAAGTGTAATGGGCATCGTTAAATAAGATTATTAATGATTTTTAATGTTAATTAACCTTGCAAATAATTCACAGGTGTCGCTAAACTCCACACTACACCAATTAATAACTTATTCGGAACAATACGTTTCACAAACACGTTGACTCTCATTGTCAACTGAGCTACGAGGGGAGGTACAGAAGTTCGTGGAATGAAAGGGTTTTAAATAAAATAAAACAATAAATCTATTTTTCCTTTTCAATATAATCACCCTTAAGCACAATACATTTATTAGATCTATGAATTAATTTTTCTAAACCATCATAAAAATATTTTTTATCTTTTGCCTCAAAATGGTCCAAAATTGGCTCCTTTGCCTCATTGTCGTCGGAAAACTTTCTTCCACGTAAGTCTTTTTTTTAAATTGGGGAACAAATAGAAGTCACTACGTGCCAGGTCTGGACTGTAGGGTGGATGGACTATTGATTGAAAGCCATGCTTGTGCAGAGCAGCCATTGCAACTTTGCTCTTGTGAACCGGCGCATTGTCTTGCAAGAGCAACATACCCTTGGTCAATTTTCCTCGACGTTTTTCCTTGATGGCCTCCTTTAATTTTTCTAATATCGCTGCGTAATATTCTCCGGTTATGCTCCTACCTTTTTCTTTGTAATCAATCACTAATATCCCCTCACAATCCCAACAAACAGTACCCATCAACTTTCCAGTCGATTCTGACACTTTGAATTTCTTTGGCGGTGGTGTCTCCTGTTTGGACTCCTGTTAGGCTCAAAGTGATGAACCCATGTTTCATCTCCGGTAACAATCCGCTCCAAAATCTGTGCAGATTTGTCTCCACACGGCTCCAAAAATTGTTTAGACGCACAGACCCGCTTCAAACTGGCATCTTGCAGTAGAAATTTTTGCACTTTTTCAAACCGGAATTTTTGCGTCGATATGTGACAATGGATGAAACATGGATCCATCACTTCACTCCGGAATCAAAACGATCGTCATCTGCGTGGACAGCAACTGGTGAACCTCGTCCAAAGCGCCCGAAAGCACAACAATCGGCTGGAAAAGTTATGGCCTCGGTATTTTGGGATGTGCGTGGTGTACTATTCATCGACTATCTTGAGAAAGGAAATACCATCAACAGTGAATATTATATAGCGTTATTGGAGCGTTTTAAGGTCGAAATTGCAAAGGAACGATCGCATATGGCAAAGAAAAAAAATTTGTTTCATCAAGACAACGCACCGTGTCACAAGTCAATCAAAATAATGGCAAAACTACATGAATTGAACTTCGAATTGCTCCCACATCCACCGTATTCGCCAGATTTGGCTCCCAGCGACTACTGGCTGTTCGCTCAAAAAAGAAGAAATTTCGCACGAATGAAGAGGTTATCGCTGAAACTGAGGCCTATTTTGAGGCAAAAGATAAATCGTTCTACAAAAGTGGTATTGAAATGTTAGAACGGCGATGGAATGATTGCGTTGCTCTTGATGGAGATTACGTTGATGAATTAAGCTAATTTTGAACCAAAAAAACCGTACTTTCTTTGTTAGGCCCGGGACTTTTCAGCCCATGTGTTATATATAGGCAATACCATACATTTTTATAGCTGCAAAAATAAAATTATAACGATTTCGGCATTATACATTCTGTTGAAAGTTATCAGCGCGCTGTACCTAACTTTGATATGTTACAGCTTCAAGAATGTTGATATAATTACGAAAACTCGTCTAGAAATACTTAAGCACTCACTAAAGGTAAGTATTGCTGTTTTAACTGCTTATGAAACATTCTTTCCAGATTTGCAGACTACGTTACAAATAGAATTACTTTCTGTTTTATTGCCTCCTAGATGTAGGAATCGATTTGGTAAACCAAGAAGGACTTCTTTATTCAATTACTTTCAGGAGCGGTTTCCATATCACGGATAGATGATATCCGTCCTCCCGATTTTTATTATCAGTCTCCCTGATTTATCTGCCATAAAAATGAGGTCTTTTCGCGATGACCGAAGTTTCTTCAAACAGAATATTGCGGCCCGTTTCGAGATGAAGTTCGGCTACCGCAGACGATGAAACGTGCCCTGATATAAAACAACGTTCGTGCTATTTAATGCGGACTTCGATAGAACCTGTCTCACTCGCAAGAGCGGGAGATTTTGTAGACACCTTTAAAGGATAGGGTATGAACTTGATGCTTAGGAGAAGGGAGAATATTGGCAATTTTCGAAGGAGATTTAAACACTACTTTAATGTTTCGTTTTTCAAGAATTCTGCCGATACGTTCGGTAACACCGTGGATGGAAGAAAGATACCTTTAGAGCTTTCGGAATCTTGGGGCTTGTCTGGATGGGAGGGATGTAAGTGTTTATTGATGACTTTCTGTATGTTCCGATATTGGTAACCATTATTTTGGAGCAATAACTTAACGTGCTGCAGTTCTTTTGACGGGTTGTCTGGTTCAGAAATAGAAACAGCACGACGTACCAGAGAATTTACACTTAACACTTAACCTTCGCGCCGGATGACGATGGGAATCGGCATGTAGATATCGATCAGTGTGCGTGGGTTTTTGGTAGACTAAATGTCTTAGACCACCATTGAGTTTTCGTATTGCGAGGACATCGAGGAAAGGAATTACACCGTTCTTTTCAACATCCATGGTGAATTTTTTTTCTGTCCCCCGTCTTTTTTCACATTTTTCTTTTCATTTTTTTTCACATTTTTATTCCTTTTTATTTCTTTATTTCATTTTCTCTTATACCTTACCATGACGCGGTCCAATTCCGGAAACAGTTCGTTTATTACTGACAATGGGGTTGTTTGTTTCAAAAGATTATATGTTTGAAGCAAAGAAATTATAGCTTTGAAACAAACAAATACAGTAAACGCTCGCTCACGTAAATACCCGGTCATGGAACGTAGCGGTCATGTAAACAGAATATTGTTACTGTAGGATCAAATGGAACGCCCGGTAATGTAAACAAGCTTGCCCCACGTACAATTCGATAATGTAAAGAGTTTAGGGTACCGGTACAATTGTTAAAAATAAGAATAAAATCATGAATACCTTTGTGAAAGGGAAAGAAAAGTCAAAAAAAATTCGATCGTGAGAAAAGGCTGAAATCGACGAAGCGCTTATTACGTGGTTTAAGCAATGTAGAAGTGCAAATTTACCCGTTAATGGACCACTCCTTATGCAAAGGGCCGAAGAATTTGGAAGTTTATTAGGAAATACAAATTTTAAGTGCAGCAATAGGTGGCTGAAGCGTTTCAAACGGAGACATTCAACAACGTTCGGAAAAGTGAGCGGTGAAGCGAAAAGTGTTAATATGACAGAAGCAGAGACGTGGCTAAATGAAGTGTCGCCTAAATCAAGACAAGATTATGAAGACAATGAAATTTACAATGGCGACGAAACGGGATTTTTTTATAAACTTCTTCCAGATAAGACTCTGAGGTTTAAAGGAGAAAAATGTGTAGGCGGTAAACTAGCCAAAGAACGGTTAACTGCATTTGTGTGTGCTAATATGACCGGTACGGAGAAACGTAAAATTCTTGTCATAGGAAAGTCAAAAAAGCCACGGTGCTCAAACACATAAAAACACTCCCAACAAATTACTGCGCAAACAAAAGAACATGGATGACTTCAGAAATCTTTGAAAATGAAATCCGAAAATGGGATAAAAAACTTGCGGTTAAAGGTAAAAAAATCTTGCTTTTAGTCGATAACTGCCCAGCACTTCCATCGTTAGCCCACTTAAAAAATATGAATTTGGTGTTTCTGCCCCCAAATTGCACTAGCACCCTTCAACCAATAGACCAAGGCGTAATAAGAAGCTTAAAATGCTTTTACAGAAAATTTCTTCTGCAGAAAATTATTACGGGTACGGACAAGAACGCACCATGTGCAGTTTCACTTCTCGACACGTTGGACCTTTTAGGGAAGGCTTGGCGTAGTATAACCTCTGAGACTATAGCAAACTGCTTTAGTCATTCAAGATTAAGGAATAATCCAGTTTGCGACAACTTAAATGAAGATGACGTTCCGTTATGTGAACTTATTAAAAAGTGGCAGCAAAATCAGAGTGACGAAAACCAGTTTTGTTTCGACGACTTTGCATCCGTGGACAGTTGCCTTATTACGTCGGGAATGCGTTCAGATTCTGATATCGTGGAAGACATAATACGGCGGGATAACGAAAACGATAATGAAATCGAAGAGGAAGAAGATTCATGCGACGAAGCAGAACATGTACCGACAAACGAAGAAGCCCTAAGTGCCATAACACTTTTAAAAACTTATTATAGACAGCGAGAAACGTCACCTCAAATTATTGATAAAGTGAGAGAATTAGAAATGGATATAGAAAAACAGTTTTGGCGTGCGAAAACTGTGCAACGGAAAATTACAGATTTCTTTCATTAGACAAACAAGTTAGTATGTACCTACATGTGTAAGGTTATATGGTTAAGTACATTAAATTCACATACGTATCTGTTTGCCACCCGTAATATTGTTTCCCACCAATTCTTGTATGTAAACATGGAACTTGTAAAAACTCCGCCTATAGCGTCACCTTGTTATAGCGTCAAAAAATTCGCAGTCCCGTGACTGTCGTTATAACCGGGTTCTACTGTATTTTCTTTTATACAATTTCTTCATAAATGAAATAAGGCTCGCTAATGTAAACTTTCAGTAATATGGACAGTCTTGGCCGATATCGTTCACATAATCGAGCGTCTATTGTATATCTCTGCCGCCATTTAAACAAATGACTTCTTTGACTCAATGCATATTTGTTTGATTCAAGGACTTTTTCTTCTCTGTGTGTCAATTAATTAACAATTAAAGAAAATATCAAATATTACGCGATTTGCATATATATTTACTTTAATTTATAAATCAAGTAATACAGGAGATCGTTCTCTACTTGTTATATACAAGGAATCATCGTAATTTCCTAGTGGTTCGAATTTAAAGGCCAACAAATGTATTCCTACACATCCAGACAGAACGTTTAACGGTAGGACGACGCAGAAACATTAATTAGACCGTTGACATCGAAAGTCATTACGTCGTTTTAATTAGCCCCATCGCCGTTCCGATTTCGCGACAAATTCGCGTCGTCAACAAGGAAAGACGGCAAAAGAAAAGAAGAAAAAAAAACGAGCTACGCACGAAATTATCCGACCATCGGTAACGAGAGGCAACGGGCCTCCTTCGCCGTATCCAACGCAACGGCCGCGGCACCCGCTACGAACTCGAATCGACCGCCAAATAGAAAAAGGATAGCCTCTAGCGTACGCACCGGGCACAACAGCGGCAGCGCATGACTCCCGAATAGCCATCTTCCTTTCGCCGCGTGGTCGCCCGACGAACAGGCGGTAAGCGCGGAGGAGAAATAGGTGGAGAGGTGGTAACGTTGGTTGGTTGCTATTGCATCCCAGTTCGGACGTTACCATGACGACCGCGTTCGGCGTACGAAGCCGAATACGGGGGGGTATAAACCCACCGGGGTCTGTATTGGGCCAATTCCAGGAACGACCGTATCTTCCCGTATTCGTACGCACACCTGCTGGATTCGGACGGGAAAGAAGACGGCTCCGACTCGTTCTGCTAGGAGCAGGAGTAGGTTCTCCGTGGGCTATCGTGATCTAAATATCGGGTGGGGGGGTTGGGGTATGGGGGAGCGAAACTGACGAAACATGGTGGTGGGTGGCTCGGTAGTGATGCTGGATATAGCAGCTCGATTTACCCGGGAAAAACGCGGGAAGTACGTCTAACGTCGACGGAAGGAAATATTATGACATCTAGATAATGGCCGTACTAAAATGTTTCAAAAATATTTTTCTACGATTTCGAACCTCTACCATACATTTTGATCAAAAACTATTTTAATATTGATAAAGTACTTGCAAAAATGCAATTATATTTATTCTTTAATTTGTGTATAAGTCATATGTTCGAAATTTTACAAACAAACATACAAACAAAATTCACAACGATTTTGCAAATCATTAACCATATTGCCTGCAGTGCTCTGGGATGGATTGGGTAGCTACATGGTGCTGTCGTCAGCCCAAAGTCCGGATGAAGGAGGAGAGTTGGTGGGCAAGGTTAGCAGCCTACTCACTACAAAGGAGAGTTAGTGCTCAAAGTACTACTAACAGAGCCTCGGAAACTGGATTGATCTTATGGAATGACAAGGCGAGACAACGGAAAATACGACTATGGAAATCGAAAAAAATATGGATTGTAAGCTGGAATATAACATCTCAGTACAGCAGAGATCAAGAAGTTATAATGGAACTGAACAAGCATAACATTGACATATACGCATCGTCAGAACCGAAAAGCAAAGGCAGAAGAAATCGGAGATACCAAAACTATATACTCTTCTATAGTGGGAAAGAAATGAAAATGAATGCCCCACCCCTCACCTACTTCTAATTGGTTGATTGATTAACGTTTTTGACATTTAATTAACTGTCACTTGTAGATCATATCTACATAATATCAAGTTTGTATCTCGAAGTGTTGCTGAGCTGTGGCTAATTCTTGAATTGTGCGTGGTGTCGTGTCGTCGGCTGGAAGGTTCAAGGAATCAATCTGACTGACTATTTGCAAAAGGGGCAGGGCATTACAGGGGCCTACTACGCATAATTGATGTCTAATTTACAAGACGCTATTAAAGAGAAACGCCATCATGTACATTTCCTATAAAACCGGAAAAACAAAAATATACATCATAAGCATATATGCACCAAATATAACCAATCTCGAGGAGGAACGAACCGCCTTTTTCGCAGAACTAGTGTAACTTCTAAACGAACTGCCAAGAAAATCTATGATCTTCATAACGGGAGTCTTCAACTCCACGATCGGTAATACACTTCTACCGGGCGTGGGGCTAAGATTTAATGAAAACGTTATCAACCACAACGGAGAGATGCTAATAACACCACTCGCCCAGAATGAACTCGGAATTAATAACGCATTCTTTCCGCATAAACACCAACAAAAATATACATTTGATAACACAAGAGACCAAAATTCAATGATAGATTACATTATCACCAACAGGACTATACACCCGAGTCAAAGAAGATGTACAAATAAACATCATCTTCTCAGAAAAATGGGAAACGTATGTAACAAACTTGTATGAAACACGAGCAGGTGGTAGTGAAGATTGGGAAGTCGACATCCACCAAGAGCTACTCTTGGAAGAGGATAACATAACGCTGGAGGAAGTTCATGAAGCACTAGCAAAACTGATAAACAGGAAGACCCCGGGCCCGGATCTGCTTCCCAAGAGGCCGAACAACATTGAGAAGAGTAGAAGAAACAAGACCAGGTCTTAGGAAAAGGAAAGTAAGATTAAACATATTATTATAGAGTATTTGGTGCAGTTGTTAAAACTAATATTGTTTGACGTAGTTTCCCAATATTGACTTCTTCAAAATACCTCAAATCCATGCATCAAGTGGCGTTAGATCAAGCCAATGCATTGCCCATGAGAAATTATTACCTCTCAAATATTTCATGCGCATCTTTGGGTGTTGCGTGTGGCAAGAAATATTCAATCATTCAACATTTTGATTAGTGGCGCCCTCTATGTCCTAGTTGTGAAGAGCCTATTTTACGTGTCTTTTAGGAATTCAGTTTGAAGTATTCGCGATATAGTAGCTACGTCACTGGATATGCAATTACTGTTACCGAACAAAACGTTAAATATATACGCAATTATTGATAATTATTTTATGAACTTTTAATCAAGCATGTTTAATTCAACAGGTTCCCTACGTCACGTCAGTACTTATTAATCTTTCTGTTGCAAGTTTGTTGTAGCACATCCATTAAGAAATGTTTAATATCTTCTCAAAGATGAAAACCATGACAATCTCAAATACATTGGCTCTTAGCTCCAATGCTAATAAAAGGAAAAAACGTAAAACAAATGAAAAGTAGATGTTCATAATGTTCGTATTTACACCTTAACCATTTAAAGACTTTAAAAGCGTCAATATTTACCCCCGCAGCACAAAAGCAAATTTACATAAATCCTTTCAGCAAACCAATTAAACTTTTTTTTTCGCGATTATCGAAGTGCAAAAGCCATAAAACATTATCACTTGGATGCCAGGTATGAGCATATAATCGCATAACCCGGTCTTCGACAGTAATATGCGCAGCTGTTACTTTTTATAGGTCCTGTTGTGTGTAGACAACGAACTGTAAGTTATATTGTATAGGATGTACTAGTCCGTAAGAGGTTACGTGGAATATAGCGTAGAAGGTCTGTAGGATAAACAAGTTTGGGCGCTGTTATTATGGTCCATCAGGTCGGGATATTTGCTATTAATTTTTGGAGGTTGTTACGTATTTTTCATGCACGGTATTTTAATTGGATCTCGTAATATATTGCTCGAAATAATGGAAGGATATTTCATAAAAATGACAACATAATTTTTAAAAAAATTGATCTCACATAGTTTCCATATTTGGAAGAAATATCGGAGCACGTTATTCTAAAAATATTTGAATAAGTTATAATGTGATTTCTTGGGGAGAGCTTTACTAAATTGTATTACCATAATTCTTACATACAGTAGAAATAGCATAGGCAATACTTGTAGAATAATATCCCATTTCAGACAGTGTTCCATTGAATAAACCATCTGGGAAACTGGTTAGCCACAGTGTTTTCCCTATCCGGACTTTCGCAGCCTGACAGAACTTTATCCCGATATCAATAGAATTACGATAATCATCTGGGCTTCTAAAATACCAATTTCATTTATTCAGAAAAACTGAATAGTTTAATGTGCTTATAGTGTCTTTATAGACGAATAAGATAAAGTTTTAATAAATTTGATGGGACAAAATCCTTTCGCTACAGCTGTAGAAGCTTTTAAGCAAACAGGATTTTATATGAAAGAAGGGAATCGAATTATTATGCAGTTGAAGACGTCAGGGTTAATTCTGACCTTCTTCCAGCTTGCGTAAGTGGTATCATATCGATATCTCTGCCAATAATCTGAGATCCCCTTCGTTTTACGAAGATGAGTTTTCTTTAGATGCTTAAGATTTGCTTATCTTTCAATTTCATGTTTCAGAAAATTGTTACTATAGGATCAAATGGAACGCCCGGTAATGTAAACAAGCTCGCACCACGTACAATTCGAAAATCTAAACTGTTTAAGGTGCCGGTTATTTCCTGATTTACGTGCGTAAATGAATTGATCAAAAGAATGCTTACGTAACGTATGATTTATGTGCGGGATTCCTGTAAGCGTTGGCTCTCTTACCTCTCGTGAAATAGAGCAATGTGCAACTAAAATCACGCCAGAACAGACATGGCATCCACGCCCAATAAAAGAACATTTTTAAAATTAAGTGATAAAGGGAAAATCATCGAGGAGATTAAAAAAGGTGCGGGGGTGATTCAACTGGCAAAAAGATATGGAGTATCTAAATCCATAATCTTTACAATTAAGCGATTCAAGTCACAAATTTTATAACGTGTGTCAGATACATACGGAGACCCGGGAAATCGCAGAACATTAAAAACTGCCCAAGCACCTAGAATGGAAAATCCCCTGTATAAATGGTTTTTAAATCAAAGTGTTAATCATGTTCCAATTAGCGGCGAATTAATTAAAGAGAGAGCAAAATTATTGAATGGAAACCTAAAGGGGGTCGAAAATTTTGTAGCCAGTGATGGCTGGCTACAAAGATTTAAAAGAAGGTATGGAATTCGACTGATGTCGATATCTGGTGAAAAATTATCGGCACCATCACAACTAGTGCAACCGTTTAAGGAAAAGTTAATGAGCAAAATCAACTGCTACATTTAAATGACGAGCAAATATACAATGCAGATGAAACCAGTATTTATTGGAAATTATTACCTACGTAAACCTATATTGCATCACATGAAATGTCTGCTAGTGGTACACACAAAATAAGGCCACTACCAGTAGGAAGGGCAAAATATCCATATTCGTTTAGAAATGCTAAGAGTTCCGTTTATTATAACTGTTCAAAATCCGCTTGGATGACCAAAGTCATATTTCTGGAATGGCTCCAGAAGCACTTTGTCCCTGAGGTATGGCAATAAAATTATAATAATAAATAATGTAATTTAATGATACATAGTCAATTTGTAGGTGAAAGAATTCTTAAGAATGCAAAATCTTCTAATAGAGGCGAGGTTAATCTTGGATAACGCACCAAGTCATACCCCAGAGGAACAATTAAGAAGCAACGATGGCTCAATTTTTGTTATGTTCATGCCGCCCAACGTAACTCCACTTACGATGGATGAAAATGTAATAAAAATTACTAAATTGTATTATCGAAAATTTCTACTTTCGTCTGCATTATCAAAAAATTCTAAAAACATTTCTTAATCCTTAAAGCAAGTAACCTTACGTGAAGCAATTTTAAATTTAGATATGGCGTGGAATGCCCTTAACCAGCAAATAATCAGAAAGTGTTGGAAAAATTTGCTTTACTCCAGTGATGATTATGACGATGAAGACAATGTACCGCTAACCATCATCAGAAAACAGTTACTATCAGTTATTCACTGTGCATCATCGGACGTTCTTAAATTATTAAAAACAATAAATCCCGATATTGTTTGCACAATTACCGATGTTAGTTTATAGAATGACGATAAAGAGATGGATGATGCACGTGAAGAGGAAGATGGGGTGAGTGAAGGTGACGACCCCCCGATTAAAATAAAAAATACAGTGAGTGACGCGCAAGCTGTAGGAATTTTTAATCAAGCGTTAGATACGGCTGAAGAGAAAGACATTATATTCCGATATTTTACTGCGCCGTAAACTACGGGCAATGGCATTAGAAAATACCAAATGTAAATTTTTTTTTTAATATTTTTCAAAATAATGTAAAATCTATTTTTTATTTTTTAATAAACACATTTTTTTATGCAATTTCTTTATAAATAAAATAAGGCTCGCTAATCTAAATTTTCAGTAATGCGAACAGTGCCTGGCTGATATCGTTCACATAATCGACCATCTACTGTATTGCCAAAAACGTAGCGAAAAACATCGTAAGTTCGAACGGGATATGTACGATGACCACTTGACGCAGTCATCAGCTAATTTAGATCATCATCGGTCGAAAAAAGGATTGAGATTGCCGTATTGTCTGGTACATACACCTCTTATCCTCGCTTCTATTTATAAATTCGCGACAATAGAACAAGGTCGACGACCCTTTCACGTATAGCCCTTTTAAAATTTCTTTGCACATACTCAAACAATCTATCTCTGATCAATGTTCTTTATCTTTTCTTAAATTTCACGATTAATCTACCCCTTTTTTAAAGCCTTAAAAAGTAGAATAAAAACCAATATTTTTAAATATTACCAAAACAATAACAATCTACACTAGCGCTCAAAAGTGTTTAGGCACTCTCACTGACAGCAAAAATGTATAAAAACTCAGCAAAAATGTTAATAATATTTATTTTTTATGTACAGACACACGTACACGAATAAAAATATATTAAATAAATGTGAAAATTAAAACGTTTAATTTAAATTTTGCTTTCATCTATGTGACCTCCTCTTGATTTAATAATTCCAACACACAATCGAGGCATTCTCGCACTAAGTTTTGCCAGAGTTTCTTGTGTTATTGAGGTCCAACTCGATTGCAATTTGTTCCACACGTCAGTAGCTGATGTCGTGGCCGATTTCCGTACTTCCCGATCTAGTTCTTCCCGTAGTAACTCGATTGGATTCAAGTCGAGGCTCTGGGGAGGCCATTCCATAATTTTGAGAGTTCCTTCCTCTTCTAAATGGCGTAAATAGTCTTTACATAATTTAGAGGAATGTTTTGGGTCATTATCTTGCTGGAAGATAAAATTTTGAGCCAAAAGTCGAATTCCGGAAGGTATTGGGTGGTTCTCCAAAATTTTTTAATATACCGTCAATTTTCACAATGTCCCCTACACTAGTGCCAGCAAAACAGCCCCAAATGATGATAGAACCTCCACCATGCTTCACGGTAGCAGCAATACACTCTTCTCTGGCACGTTCACCCACAGATCCTCTTACGAATATGAGTCTTCGGGTTCCGAACAGCTCAAATTTGGACTCATTCGTCCATAGGACGTTGTTCCACTCTTCTATGGTCCAGTGTTGGTGTTCACGCGCCCATTTAAGTCGCTTTTGCTTGTTTTCTTTGCGTAGTAATGGCTTTTTCATCGCAATACGTCCATGGAGCCCGGCTTTCTGTAGGCGACGCTTGACTGTAGAAACACTGACTACTTTTTGGCATTCAACATTTAATTCTGCGGTGATTTCCGGGGCTGTTTTGCGTCTATTTAACTTGCTGGTAACCATTATTCTGCGATCATCTGCAGATGTCGTCGCTTTTGGCCTTCCACTCCGTCTTTTATTAAGAAAACTGCCAGTTTCCCGATATTTTTTTACGTCAAAGTCAACCGTAGCGTGGTGTATTTTCATTTTTTTGGCAATTTGTCGATTACTTATGCCACTTTTGCGGTAAGCTATTATAAGCGGACGTGTTTCCGCACTAATTTCTCTTCGCGGAGGCAGTTTAAAAAATTATCACACGATATTTCGCTCACGACGTGAATAGAGTAAATATACCACACTACAACTGACCATAGGTTACAGATTTCACTATAATCTTTTAGGAAGGTAATTTAAACATCAGTACCTACAATCTAACAGATGACTAAATTTACCCAGTAAATTCAGAGGGATTGTTATTGTATTTGCACCGCAATAAAGAGTTTATGGTAATCCGACCAAGTGCAGGTAAATGATAGTAAACCTTATGCGATATAATGGGTGTTTATCTTACTGAAGTACATTTTAAATACGTATTTCATTTTATTATAATGTTTTTTTTGGTAAACATAATACTATATGAATAATCCATGAAAACAGGGGTGCCTAAACACTTTTGGGCGATAGTGTATATATCACATATTATCTTTCAAAATTCTCCAGACTACAGTTAGCGAGAATGAGTCATAGTTCGATCCCACATATCTCTCCCGCTGCGCCTTTTCTCCCAGTCGAAGAGGGTCGATCACCCTTACCGCAGTTCAACATTGTTCGTCGCGGCTTCCGCTACGGGTTGCATACCCTTATTCTTTCTTTGTTGTGCCCGAGGAATCCGTAGACATCTTGCTCGGGTTCGCAATTGTAGTCATTTTAATTAAATATATTGTGCTAGGGCGTTTTCAGGGCGTTGGGGGTGTTAAAGCTATCAAACGGAAGGTTTCGAATTTAAAACTGCCCTTCCTTTCACCGCTACTGCGTTGATCTTACGTTAGAAACGAGAAATATTTACAAACCCTTTTCGATATTTTTTTATGTAATACTACTTGATGATATTTTAATAGTTTTCTATCGAGGTTGGCAAACTACGAGATAGGCGCTATAAATTCTCGGCCTGACTGGCTTATACAGGTTCAAGCATGTCCGAACGCAATCTACGCTATAAATATGACGGTTTGAAGAGTAGTAATTTTTAGTAGCCAGCCAACCAATGTGACTACTGCATGAAAATGTCTGAAGTAATGGAAATTGATCGTCAAATTTTTAACAAAAGAAGGGCATACGCCTAATCACATAAAACAACGTTCAGACAACTTTTATGGCGATGCATCTCGTTCGTATTCCACTGTTTTACGAACCTCTATCGAAAAGGAAGTCCATGGAACGACGGCCACCTGATGAACCTCGTCTCAGAAAGGAGAAAATCGTTTAATCAACCAAAAAAGGTGATGGCCACAATATTCTGGGATTGTGAGGGCATTTTGATAATTGAGTTTAAAGAGCGCGATACAACTGTGAACGGCACATATTGTGCATCCTTATTGCATAAATTAAGGGACAGTATTCGTGCAAAACGTCGTGGAAAATTCATAAAAGGTGTACGATTATAGCATGACAATGCTCCCGTCCATACTGCTGCTGTTTCACAAGCTGCCATCCGCAAATGTGGCTTTCAAGAATTGGAACATCCACCGTATAGTCTGGATATGACTCCTAGTAATTTTTATTTGTTTTCTAATTTAAAAAAAGGCCTTACGAAAGATCGTTTTAAGGACGACAGTAAGGTGCAGCTGTTATAGAATATTTTGATGGGAAAACTTAAGATTATTTTTATAAGGGTATCGAATTATTAATTAATTAATCGTTTTAAGAAATGAAAAAATTTCTTATATTGTTCCAAGTTTCTTTTTTCTATATCAAGCCGAGAATTTACGGCACCTACCTCGTATATCTTGGAATATGTTCTGAAAACTTGAAACTAAACACCTTTTTAAAGGTTATGCAAACATTGTGACATACTAAGTGTACAACTTTGTAAAAACTGAAAATAGACACCAGGTAAAGCGGTATAAATATGTAAACAGCTAAATTCTAAGAACGAAAAAGAAAAGTCAGCGCACCGTTCTGCGATACCTCCACAGTGTGGGGATGTATAAAACGGTGGCAAAGAAAAAAACCTCTCCTTACGGCGTTTCAAAAGCGGCGCCGAATGGCTTGGGCAATCGAAATGCGAAGAGTTTTGGCGGTCTGTCACTTTTTCAGACGAAAGCAGATACTGCCAATTCAGTGATAGTGGTCGTACGTGGGTACGAAGACATTCGTCACAGCAACTGGACGACAAATTTTTGGATCAGACGGTGAAATGCGGCGGTGTAAACATCACGGTGTGGGGCGCGATATGGTATGGTGGAAGATCGCAATTAGTAATCTGCGACGGAAATATAAATGCGGCAATATATATCCAAATATTAACAGAAAGTCTACTACCGATATTCGACAACGCCATTTTATCTAAAAAAGACGCCGCTTTTATGGAGGATGGAGCACCCTGCCACAAAGCAAGAACAACAACCACATGGAAAGAGGAACAGGGGATTCGAATTTTACCATGGCCGGGCCAATCACCAGACATGAATCCGATAGAGAATGTTTGGCACATAATCCAGACAAATATAGCGAAACGACCCCGAAAACCCAGCAATAAGGAAGAACTCGTGGCAACTGTTAGAGAAGAGTGGTTAAATATTCCAGAAGACACCATTAATCATTTAATAGGTTCTATGCCAGGACGACTCGCAGCACTTCACGCAAGTAAAGGTGGATCGACAAGATTTTAGTCTAATTTAAAAATTTTAAAATATTTTTGTATATATAACGAGAATAGAATCTTTTTTTTAATTAGTAGGTGTCTATTTTATTCTGTCACCCTAGTGTATATATATATATATAATCTAATAACCCATGTGCTATATAAATAGTGTCGGGACTTATGTTTCTTTTAAATCTTTACAAACTTTTTCCATTGCTTCCTATCCTTTACCAACTTCGCTACTTTAGTTCATGTTTACCTCTTCATTCCAATACTTTCGCTATGGCATTGTCCCAAGTCTGCACGGGCCTTCCTCTTCTTCTATTTTTTGAAAATTTTTGCTTTCCATATTTATCTAGGTTGTCTCTCATTATCCATTCTTTGCAGATGCCTCCACCATTCCAATTGTCTCTGCTCAATAAATTTCAGTACTGAATTCCATCCTGATTTCTTCTTCTGCCCTCTTCCATCTTCGTTCGTATTTTCTTCTTCTATTTACTCATTTAATAATTCCTGAAAGTGCTGCTTCCACTGTCCATTATTGCCCAACTTTCAGTTAGAATATCTCCGTCTTTGTTCTGGATATAATTCTGCGTATCTTGTATTTTATCGTGTGCTTTTGATCTTCTTTATTATTATACTCCATTTTTTTTCTCCAAATTCCCTCCATGGTTTATTTTTGGTCTCTACTTCTAATTCTTTTACCTTTTTTCTTTCGTTTTTTGTATTTTTCGTAATTATTTCACGTCTGATCTAGTAAGTAAGTTAAATACTAATTTCAGTTTGGAAGTTTACTGTAAAAGAAAGCATAAGGTCTACCTCTATGGTCCCGAAACAGCCAATGAGGGACAATTGTTTTTACAATACCCATGATAAAGAGTATTTTTATATTTAAATTTTAAAGTCGAAATACAGAGGACGACCATCAGAGGTCACTCTAGTGTGTCTTTATTTGTACGGTCTTTTGTAGTAATAGTTTTTCTTTTAATATATTGAGAAAAAAAGTTGCTTTAATTCCATAGAAAAACCTAACAGTATTGAGGTACAAACGAATGACAATGTAAAACAGCAAAATATCTGTCAAGTCTTATTGACTTCAATTTAAATTTTTTTTTCATTTACACCTCACCAAAATTCGCAGTTCCCAAACTAATGCTTCTAACACAGCTACTCATGGTATTGCTGTATTAGCAGCGTTATGTTGGGTACCGTTTACTAGGCAACATGTTTTTAAAATTCGCGGTTGTTTTAAATTTTTTTCATTGGTTATAATTTAGTGGTGATATTTTAAGGTCTTCTTTTAGTAAAACGTAAGCTCACTACAGTATATATATGCGTAAAGTATACTATAACGCATCGCGTTAAATAGCTCGTTACTACCAAAACATAGTGCTCACCTATTTCTAGGAAACGGAAGTTAACATTTCGATCAGAACACGACGAATTTCCCGAACGCGCCACCTAATACATCCAAATGAAATGCGCGTTTCGCCATTATTACTATACACGCTGCGGAATAAAGCTGTGCGGTGTATATTGGTACGAACGATATTAAGCGAGAACCGCTAATAATAGAACGTAGCTGCAACGGCAAATTGAATCATTATTTGTCACAATGCCAAGGCTGTTGCCCGTTCCGTCGCGAACGGCGAGATTCGTATACGTTCGTACACAATGTAGACGTGTCGCGTCCTCGTTGTGTACGCGAAACAACGACGCTACGAAAGCGTTAGATTAGCGAAAGATAGGCGTGATGTGGTAATCTGCCTTCTGTCCTACGTACGTAGAAGAGAGAATTGTTTATCTAAATCTGTCATTTTTGTCCCAAACATTTTATTTACTCTCTTATAACGGGAAGATGTACGTGGATTAAAGAGGATTACGAGTAATGCAAGATTATGAATAGTCTATCCTTTATTGTTTGAAATAAGGAAAGCGAAATTGTTCTTCCCAAAGTTTGGGTATTTTTCTTCAACTGTTATAGATTACTTTTCATAGTAATATAGGTCTTCACCGATGTCGTTGCAGTTTGAATCCTTCTGCTATCTAAAATATTTTACAAAGTGGGTCAAAAGTAACTGAGCTGGGAAATACTTTGTTTCAATACCACAGCAACTTTATACTGGCAAAACATATTTCCGGGCCTGTAGACTCCGTGGTCTTGGGTTGGACGATGTTGACGGTTCGCTCAGACGACTCAATGCGTACAAGCCCGGACATATGTACTGCCAATGCAAATTCAAACTCCTGCCGTGGAAGCCTTATGTTATTTATTTACAGTAGCAAGTAACTAAGGGCAATAGATGAGGTTAGAAGATGCAAAAAAGAGGCGAAACTCAATGTAAAACTAATTAATAAAGAGGGACTGTTTAAGAGGAAAAATTGTAAGGAAAAAAATATAAGTCAAAGACATACTGCTTACTATTCAGACAAAGAACATACGAAGAAGCATACGCTAAAAACAGCATAGCACAAAAAAAGAAAGCGTATCGTACCCAGGAAGAATTAAAAATGCTTGGCGTCTTGACTGCAAGGACTAAAGATTCGCGTGTTGAACAATTTTTGGAGATAGCATTTTCGTTCAGCATTCCTCCTTCCAAAGGTAATCCAACATCATCCTGCAACACGTATAATGAATCCTAACATGCGCAAATACTGGATATATAAGCTCTGTAAAGGTTAGTTGTCGAAGACGACACCCAAGCCTCTAATAGAGCTCTCTCAAAAAAGGCGATTCAGTCCAGTGATAAGTGCAGATAATTAAAGTTGTCTTACGAGTGTCGCTGACAATTTTGCATGTGTTCACCATTACTGTTAGCTAATTGTTGATACACCACGTGTGGAATATGTTAAGTTGGATTTGCAAATAATTACAATCCTGAGAATTATTAATTGCTGTATATAATTTTAAGTCATGCGCGTATAACAATTTTGGACAGCTCAACTGATAACACAAATTATTTACATATACATATATCAGGAACAAAAGTGGATCCAAGTTACTCCCCTGAGGAACTCCAAAGGTGAGCGTGAAGTGATTAGACTCAAATCCCATATATGTCACAAATTGCTTTCTTTCAAGAAATTAAAATTGGAATAACGACAAAAGCGAAAAGGAAAATCCAATATTATCCAATTTGCAGGGTGTGGTCGATTCGATCAAAAGTTTTTGTTAGATCAGTATATACAACATCGACCTGAACCATAGGTATTGAGTAATACTGTAGATCGTTAAGTAACAAAACTGTGTTGGTCGCTTGAAATTCAGGGTCTAAATATACTTGTATAAACATTTCTCAAACTCTTATTAATTACTGAATTAAATAACACACTTCTCACAATTTCTGAAACAGGTACCAATTTGACAATCCTCCATACAGATGAGAAGGTCTTAAGAGCATGACTGAACAAGTACCAGAGAGGAAAAGAAAATATATGTCCACAATCCCTAACAAAAAAGGTCGCTATGTTATCACTACCCGCCGTGCAATTATCATTTAGGAATTTCATACTGTACAACACGTCCATTTCAGACAGAGAAACTAGGTCAACCGTAGTGGCACACGGAGTAATTGGAGCAGCAGGCGTCGTAATTAGGTAAAAAGAAGGTACGTCGATTGGAAAAATTCCCGAAAATCCCAGAGCGGGGTGATTACTATGTTCAGCCCTTAGTGGAAACATCTCTACCAACAATGGGAGCATTGGTAGCAACTAAATCTAATAATCTTCCCCTAGCATTTGTTACTGTATCAAGTTGTGACAAATTACCATCATTCTATTTTTACTATCATTTATTTCAGGATTGTCACACTGGGTAATATTAAAATCGCTGAGAACGATAGTTTTTATGGAATTTGCATTTATAGCATCCAAAGTACTTAGAAAATTTTCAACATCGAGAACTGAAATATCAGGTGGTACATAAACCACATAAATAGCAAACTTATAACGGGATAAAGTAATAACAGCTCCGACAATGTCAACAAAGTGAAATCGCGTCCTTGACATGTGCAAACTCTACTTGATTCTGTTATAATTGAAGTGATAACGCTACAACTAATTTCAATTATTGAAGATTTAGTGCCACAAAATCGTCGTTTGAAAGTGAATTAGCAGTGATAACAAACATATCCGAAAAAAGTATTCGCCGAATTCTCCATGACCATTTGGGTAAGAATAAAGTTACTGCAAGATGGGTACCGCGACTTCTTCTTGCTCTTTAACGCGAACGTCGAATCGAATGTGCGGGGTCGTTTTTAAACATGTGTAGAGACGACCCAAAACCGATTTTGGAGTCCATTCTCCAGAGAGAATGAAACAATGGTTCTGTTTGACGAGCCTCTAGAGATAGTCATTGAAATGGAGGCGACCCGATGAACCTCGTCCCAAAAATGCGAAAGTCGGTCAATCAACAAAAAATGTGACTGCCACAATATTCTGGGATTGTGACGTTAAAGAGCGCAATACAACTGTGAACAGTATTATATTATCCGTCTAAATTGCATAAATTAAGGGACGGTATTCGTGCAAACGCCATGAAAAATTGACAAAAGGTATGCGATTGTCATCCTAGGATATGGCTTTCATGAATTAGTACATCCACCGTATAGTCCGAATATGGCTCTTTGTGTTTTTTATTTGTTTTCTAATTTAGAAAAGACCTTAGGGGACGTCCTTTTTTAAGGACGACAGTGAGTTGCAAGAGTGCTGTTATAGAAAATTTTGACGGAAAAACTTGAATTTATTTTTACAAGGGTATCGAATTATTATGGCGCCATTTTCTTTAGCATTTACTTTCCTTTATTTATTAGTTTTTATTCGCATTTCATTTTTTTTAATTTTTAGTTGAGGCGTTACGTGAATACTTAATTTATTATTATGTAGGCCGTCTTCGTGTTTGGAAGAACAGCCACTTATTTCTAAGTTCCTAAACCTAGCGGCACATTTCTCTTTATGTTTACCTTTTTACGTTTGCCTTTATATTTGCTTTGAATCTTGTGGTAATAAACCGCATACTATTATTGTTATTAAATATGTTAAATTATCAATAATATGAGACATTCATTAATTACTTTAAGTTATCCATCTATCAGAACCTCAACCTGCCTATTTCGAAACAAATTCCGCCGCGTATTCTTTCTTCGTATTGTTTCACTCCTCATCGCCACGTGATATCAATCAATTTTATTTGTACAGCGTCAATCATCATGGATTATCATCGAAAGACGCATTATATCCCGCGATCTATCCATCTACATCTATATAACGGAAACGAGCAGCGCGAAGACGTAAAAAGAAAGAGAAAAAAGAAACCGGGAGGCGCGAATGAGGAAAACGACGTAAAAACAAGTCTAGAGGACGCCGTCGCAATACCGCATCGCCGCACGGATATTTTGATTTATTACCGAAACGTCGGATCCCATAAAGTTTCATATTTGTCGGCGGGAGTCTAGCGATTCCGGACTTAATGATTTTTTAATCGGATCCCGGAGCAACGTCGCGAAACACGCACGAGCCGAATTGAATGAGGTTACCGCCGGTATTCACTTGTTTCGTTTTATTACTTTCCTTTTTATGCGCGAAGTTGGTATTCGCGTGGAGGTTACGTAGCGTTAACCACGCCCGATTGATTATCTGACGGTGTTTGGGGACACGACGGTTTAAGTGTCAACATAATAATTGTAAAGCATCATCTTACGAGGGCGACCCGAAACGTTTCCGAAATCGACAAGAAAAACACGGTATTGGCGTCGTTTTTCATCTTTATTTCTCGATGCAATCTCCTCGAGGAATAATACACTTTTTCAAACGGTGCTACAATCTCTTCAAGCCGCCGGAAATGCAGGATGTTTCGAGGTCTGCAAAATAGGTATCTGTAGCGGCGATGGTCTCCTCATTTGAGGCAAATCTCTTGCCTCCCAGTGATTTTTTTCAGGTCTAACAAGAGGAACCATAATACAGCATTCAACGAAAAAAAATATTAGTTTAACTTTTCTAGCAGGCACATAAATAGCTGGTTCTGTAGCGGAATCTTATTATAGTGTTACGGTTCGAGTTATTTTGTTCCAAAACTTTAGTACACTTGCCATTTTTTAAAATGTAGGTGTGTATAGTATAAGAAGACGAGGAAAACGTTGCGCGCCAGAAAAAAAGAGTTAATTTGCACCATGAAAGGAAAAGGCATATCAATTTCAGAAATATCACGAACATTAAATTGTTCACGTAAATTAATATAAAATGCGATAAAGCATATTCAAACGGAAAAAACTTTAGAAAACAAGAAACGCCAAAAAGATCCTTTTCGCATAGCTACACAAATAAAAACCGAATTTTATAAACAATTTAATATTGATATATCGAGATGAACTTACATGGGTGTATTGCAGTATGAGAGCCGCTCGTGTCAAATAAAAATCGTCAAAAAATATTGCAGTTTGCGAAAATGCACAAAGAAAAACCACTTTCTTTCTGGAAATTTATACGTTGGACAGATGAGAGCAAATACAACCGACTTGGGTCTGACGGAAAAATATATTGATGGGGCCATCAATCAAAGATTCAACCCTAGGTACACTATAAAACATTGAAACACAGTGGAGGAAGTGTTATGGTACGAGGGGAGATCCAGAAGTTCGTGGAATAAAAGGGTTTTAAATAAAATAAAACAATAAATCTATTTTTCCTTTTCAATATAATCACCCTTAAGCACAATACATTTATTAGATCTATGAATTAATTTTTCTAAACCATCATAAAAATATTTTTTATCTTTCGCCTCAAAATGGGCCAAAATTGCCTCCTTTACCTCATTGTCGCCGCAAAACTTTCTCCCACGTAAGCCTTTTTTTTAAATTGGGGAACAGATAAAAATCACTAGGTGCCAGGTCTGGACTGTAGGGTGGATGGATTATTGATTGAAATCCATGCTTGTGCGGGGCAGCCATTGCAACTTTGCTCTTGTGAACCGGCACATTGTCTTGCAACAGCAACACACCCTTGGTCAATTTTCCTCGACGTCTTTCCTTGATGGCCTCCTTTAATTTTTCTAATATCGCTGCGTAATATTCTCCGGTTATGCTCCTACCTTTTTCTTTGTAATCAATCAATAATATCCCCTCACAATGCAAACAAAACAGTAGCCATCAACTTCGAGCCGATTCTGATATTTTGAATTTCTTTGGCGGTGGTGTCCCCTTTTTATGCCATTGCATGGACTCCTGTTTGGACTCAGGCTCAAGGTGATGAACCCATGTTTCATCTCCACTAGCAATCCGCTCCAAAATCTGTGCAGGTTTGTCTCCACACAGCTCCAAAAATTGTTTGGACGCACAGACGAATTTTGGGTACCCATCCTGCACTGACTTTTGTCATACCCAGGTGGTCATGTGGGATACGCAAAATGGTGGTATCTGATACTACAACTAATGCAGATAATTGTTGTTTCTTCAAACGGGCATCTTGCAGCAGAAATTTTTGCGCTTTTTCGACGAAGTGTGATGTGGTGGCCTCAACTGGCCGTCCTGAGCGGGGGTCGTCTTCTATCGACTACCGATCATGTTTAAAAAGACCATGCCACCCTTGTAAATCATTGATTTACTAGGGCACTGTTCCCCATAAACGGTTTCCATTTCATTCAATATGGTTTGAGCGTTGTTACCTTGCTTTGTAAGGAACTTTATCACAGCACGGTGTTCAATTTCCTCCAAGTTTCAGTTTTCTTCCGGATTGACTTGTTTAGCAGGTAACTATTCGTAAACGACTGACGCTATAGGGCTGCAACTTAACTTATATACTAATAATGAGTCGCCAATCAGAATGACACCTAGCAAGCGACCCTATCCCCACTTCATCCCTTCCATTCCACGAACTTCTGGACCTCCCCTCGTATGGGCTTCTATGTCATGGCGTGGTGTAAGTATATTCAGAATTACAGGAAAAATGAATTAGTATGTATATCGCAACATTTTATAAAACGTGATGGAACCATACGCTGATGAATTTCTTCCAGTAACCTGGAGTTTAATGCACGACAATGATCCAAAAACATACGACGAAGACTGTAAAACAGTGGCTAAGCCCTAGCCCCATAGAAAATCTATGGGGGGATGTTGAGGTTGTTATAAAGTCTAAATCTACAGCGACATTAGACGAATTATGGAATACCATCGAAGAAGCCTGGCGTAACATTCCTGTGGAGAGATGTCAAACACTAGTTGAAAGTGTTCCGAGAAGATTTGCAGTAGTGCATAATATTAAATATAACAGCAAGAAAGAATTTAAAACATGAAATCAAAGAGTATTTCGTTATTGTTATTAACTGTCCTATTTCTATGCCTACTTAAAAAATAATACACTTTTTTTATTTATCTTAAAGATTATAAAATATAACGTGTTTATTATAAACTGCATGCCATCTACTACATTTTTGTTAAGCTAAGTTAAATAAATCACTTGTTAACATTTACAAATCTATCAATTCATCCGTATCAGTTTACTTGCGCTATTTATATGGCCACCACTGTACATCGTAATATCTCAGCAGACACAATATTATTAAGAGTAAATTCTTACTATTGTGACCTTTTTGTTGTAGTTTTCTGCATTATCCACAGGAAATTAGAAAATTCCACCTAGCTCCGAAAAGTTCGATTCCCATTCAAAGAGAGCTTTCTACAGCAGCGGAATATATGCATATGTATACATATATGTATATAAGCAGACTGACCCTGGCCTGAACAGCACAGTTCAGAGATAGCGATACAGCGATGATAACTAATCGCGTGTGCAATATATTATTAGCGTCATTGTTAAATTGGAACAATTGTATTTTCAACGAGTCGTTCATTTTCATCCGAATTGAACTAGAACTAAGCCGAGTTCCGTCGAACTTGAACTATAAAAACGAGTAAAACGGCAATTTGTGGCATTAGCGACGGCTCTTAAATGTAGGTGGTTCAATATTTTAGATGACTTCGATTTTTCCCCAAAAACGTAAACCTTTGAAAATTCGTCAAAATTTCGCACATCCTAGATTTAGTTCAAGACTAACCAAATGGTATTTCCAGTTATACCGAACACAGTTTTAATACTAAAAAGAGTACTAATCTGGACGGAATTCGTTTCTAAAGATTTGGAGATCTGTGAAAAGTGTAATGACTAGAGACCGGATTATATGCAAAGTGGATATATTTTATTTTTTGCATATCTTTAATTATAGTCTATATGTAGACGTATTACACTAATTGAAGATAATTAGCGCTAATTAGTGATTGCATATATTGCATATTTAGGCATTTCTGTGCATATTTTAACAAAAGTTGCATGTATTTCATATTTAGGCTTTTCTTATCCTCTCTATTAGTAAAAATTCCTAGTAATTCCTAATGTAGATCGACAACGGACAATTCTCAGAACGATAATCTTTTACATTGGTTTCTCTTATACTTTTTTCCAAGAACTGCACGTGTTTAATTTCGCCTAGCATTATTATTAATTTCCAAATAAACAATTCATTCATTGAATATCCTTGAGCGAAACAGCATGTAATTGTGTTACGTTTTTAAATACTGTGCGTACACACAACGAGTATAGCGAACAAAATGTCTTTATGGATTAAGCCGTATCCTGAACTGGTAAAGGTTGGCGACAAAATATTTTGTCGAGCCTGCAGTACACTGGTAAGTTTAATTTTACTAAAAGCTTTACAATTGTTTCTAAATTCTTCAACTTTTGATATAAAATGACAATTGTTGTAGGTCTCTTGTGAGAGAAAATACCTGATTGATCAACACGTTAAAACTCCATCACATATTGGAAAATGTGAAAAACTAAAGCGATCCGCATGTGTGCAGCAATCTACATACCAATGTGTAGCATCAACTTCACGAAACTCAGAACAAGAAGAATATAATACGGATCTGTGTAACGCATTAATTTCGTCTAACATACCATTAGCAAGATTAAACAAAGTTAATTTGAAATCATGTCTGAAAAATATTGTAAACATAATATACCTGACGAAAGTACCTTACGAAAAAATTATGTCACATCTTGTTACCAGCAAACAATGACAGAACTTCAACAATTGGTAGGGAATAATTTTATTTATATCATGATAGATAACAGTACGGATAACTGCGGCCGTTATATTGCCCATTTGTTAATAGGAATTCTTCATGAAGATATTGTAAGTAAATCATATTTAATTTATTGTAAAGAACTTCAAAAAACAAATAATGTGACAATTGCCCAATTCGTTCAAGAAGGTTTATCACATTCCTTTTTACCTGGAAGTATACCTTGAGGAAAATTTTTACTAATATTGTCCGACGCTGCACCATACATGATAAAACCCGAGCAACATTTAAATGTTTTTTATAGTAACATTATTCTACCACTTGTTTAGCTCATGGGTTGAATCGTGTAGCCGAAGACATTAGGAATCAATTTCCTTTGATTAATGATTTAATTAGCAATGTCAAAAAGGTATTTTTAAAAGCACCTTCACGAACCCAATTTTATAAGGACTGACTTCCCCCTGTTAAGTTGCCTCCTAAATCCATTATTACGAGATGGGGTAGATGATTAGACGCTGCATTTTTTTACGCCGATAATTTTGAAGGAATAAAAAAATGTAATTCTTGAAATCACTGCTGACTGTAAAAAATAGTAACCTCGACAGAATTGCTACAAAACCTCTTGTATATTAAGTCAAATTATAGCTTTGTTTCAAGTTCCATTCGTAAACCAGAAACGCAAGGGATGTTGTTCTCGGAATCATTTTGACATATTCGTCCATACCGCGAGCTTCACCCCTCCACGTTATTCTCCGCACGGTACTGAAACTTGCCCCTCCTTGCCGAAACTACTCATAAAGATACAGCTTAATTTCGGCTAATAATTTAATAATCTTCAATCATTAATCTCATTCCAGCCGTCCGTTTTATTTTTACGTTACTCTGCTATGAAATTCCGCTTCTTTCCAACGCATATAAAACCAAACATCTAAAGCTATTTTCGTAATTTTAACTCGTATTTACGTGCCAGTTGTTTTTCGTCCGCACCTCGGTTCGTATCGTTTATATTAGTAAGAATTCTGAACTTCGAACAACCTGTTTCGTGTAAGAAGTTCACGTTTGGAACGAATATAAACCTCAAAAAGCGTAGAAGACGCATACATACTTACGTTATAGTGCGTCTTGAGCGTTTAAGAGTATTATAAGGTAGGAGCTACACGAGAACGTAATCTCGGTGAAGCTAGACGGGTTACGAGCCATCGAAACTGGTTCTACCATAGCCTGCTCCGATTACGGAGCCATTAGAATTTTTTTCGTTATGTCACAGTAAACCAGATGCATAAAGTTAAGCGAGAAACGGAGTCGTTTCATTTCTGCTGTACGAGTATTGGATGGATATTATGCGGTGTTTCAGTGTGTATATACACTACCGCTCAAAAGTGTTTAGGCACCCCTGTTTTCATGGATTATTCATATAGTATTATGTTTACCAAAAAAACATTATAATAAAATGAAATACGTATTTAAAATGTAGTTCAGTAAGATAAACACCCATTATATCGCATAAGGTTTACTATCATTTACCTGCACTTGGTCGGATTACCATAAACTGTTTATTGCGGTGCAATTACAATAACAATCCCTCCGAATTTACTGGGTAAATTTAGTCGTCTGTTAGATTGTAGGTAATAATGTTTAAATTACCTTCCTAGAAGGTTATTGTGAAATCTGTAACCTATGGTCAGTTGCAGTGTGGTACTGGTTACTTTATTCACGTCGTGAGCGAAATATCGTGTGACAATTTTTTAAAATACCTCCGCGAAGAGAAATTAGTACGGAAACACGTGCGCTTATAATAGCTTACCATAAAAGTGGCATAAGTAATCGACAAATTGCCAAAAAAATGAAAATACACCACGCTACGGTTGAGTATAACGTAAAAAAATATCGGGAAACTGGCAGTTTTCTTAATAAAAGACGGAGTGGAAGGCCAAAAGCCACAACACCTGCAGATGATCGCAGAATAGTGGTCACCAGCAAGTTAAATAGACGCAAAACAGCACCGGAAATCACCGCAGAATTAAATGTTGGTCGCCAAAAACTAGTTAGTGTAGTCAAACGTCGCCTACAGAAAGCCGGGCTCCATGGACGTATTGCGATGAAAAAGCCATTACTACGCAAACAAAATAAGCAAAAGCGACTTAAATGGGCTCGCGAACACCAACACTGGACGAGTGGAACAACGTCCTATGGACGGATGACTCCAAATTTGAGCTGTTCGGAACCCGAAGACGCATATTCGTAAGAATATCTGTGGGTGAACGTGCCAGAGAAGAGTGTATTGCTGCTACCGTGAAGCATCGTGGAGGTTCTATCATCATTTGGGGCTGTTTTGCTGGCCCAGATGTTGGGGACATTGTGAAAATTGACGATTTTTGCCTCCCCCAGAATCTCTGAGGCAGCCCTTCTTAGAGGTGTGGGACTTGACTAATTAGGTCTCACCCAGCTGCCGTACACATCCATTACTTTTAAAATTCGCCATGTTTGAGACTTGTTAATTTGAATCTTCCACGCTGGCTAGACAGGTTGGTAGATGATGTCTGGGATATTAGAAATGAAAAAGTGGGTTTGGGGAATAATACTTTGGAGAAAGAGCACATACACTGAAACTCGAGAAAAAATAAAACTACCGACATGGCATAGGCAGCCGCCGGTACATTAGGGTTCATACTAAAAAAATCCAAAGTAGCAATTAATTTAAAAAGAGAAGTATTTAATACGTATACTCTTCCGGTATTGAGATATGGAGTCACTAACCTTTAAATCGGCGATCTGATTAAAAACAACACAACGAGCTATCGGACCAGTTATGCTGGAGGTAAACTCAAGAAATAAAATAACTAACCATGAGATAAGACAACGAAATGAAGGAGAAGATGTAATCGAAACAGGCAAGGAATAAATGGAGATGGGGACACTTAACGAGACAGGAAGGAGTAAAATGGACAAATTATATTCTCAAATGGAAGCCAAAACTACGCAAACGAAACATCGAAAGACCACCTAGAAGATGGATCGACGACATAAGGGAAAATGCTGACAAGAAGTGATTACAGGTGTCTCGCAAATCTTGAAACGCATTAAAATTCTTTGAATTAACAGAATTAGTTTGTGCAGTGTAGCAATATTAGAGAGATCATGTAGAACCTGTTTCAGTTAAATCGGCAAATGTTAACACTAACGTTTCATTTCTTTAGTGGACTGAGTTCAGTACAAACATGAAGTCGAATAATCCTTTTTTGAAAATATTAAGCATCTAAAACGCTGTGTCTAAGAATTTACATAATACTAAATCTAATTCCCATTTCCTCGAGATTTTAAAATGAGAATGTTATAAAAGACTTATTGATCCCAGGTTTTTCACTAGATTTGAAAATACGAGGGCTGTTTTTCCCATGACGGTAACAATAGACAAAAACAAAAAAAGGTACATGATATCGTACTGCAAAACCATCGCAGAGACATTGTGGAAAATATTGGTTTATCATATTATGCGGTGCACAACATACTAACTACAAAATTAGATATGAAAAAAATGATACCCCGAATGTTAATCATTAACCAAAAAAGAAATCGGGTGTTGATTTATTAGCGTCTTTTGGAAAAGGTACCAAGCAAACAAGGAGAACTTTCTTGGTCGCTATGTGACCATGGACGAGTTATGGATGCGCCACTACGATATCGAGATCAAAATTGGAAAGTAGAGAGTGAAAACATCACGGTTCTCCTCCTCCACGCAAATTTAAAGTCATACAGTGTGCTGGAAAGGGTTTGCTATCTGGGATGCTCAACGAATCATCCTAATTGATTATTTGCAAAAGGGGCCTACTACGCACAATTAATTTCTAAATTACGAGACGCTATTAGAAACACCTAGGAAAGTTAAAGCACGGTGTGCTGTTCCGTCAGAATAATGCTCCCATGGTATTGCTATGGTCGCTATACACCAAGCAGGCTTTGAATTAGTGGAGTAATCTGGTCTTTAGTGCTTAGAGGCAGTTCCCCAAATTAAAAGAAATCTTACGTGGGGTAGAATTTTGCAGTAATTATTAAGGGATGGAAGCTGTAGAGAGGTGGTTTGCATAGGTCGGACAAAAATTTTTCCAGGGGGCTGTTGAGATGCTGGAGCACCGATGGACCAAGTGCATTAGTGTAGAGGGAGACTATATCGAAAAATAAAAAAATATAATGCCACCGTAGTTTTACTGTAAGGGCGTTAGTGGTACACCCTCATATATCACAAGTTGATCAAATTATAACTAACGCTGGGAAACTTCTTGAGAACAATACGAGCTTCTAATTAATTTTTGTCTTTAACCTAGTTGGTATTACAACGATCAATTGCTTCTTATCTAACTTATTACTATTGCGATTTATTTTAGCGATTATACCTGAAGAAATCTCATTTATTTTACTATCCTAACCGGAGAAAACATGTCCAAAACATTTATCAAACTCCTAATCGTTTTGATTGAAGTCCAAATTTCTTTAAAAAAGATACTTATAAAATTACTTACGTAATTTAAACTGCCATCAAGTTCAGAAGTTCAGGACCGCGTTTCGATGACAGAGTAGAATCTGAAATTAAAACGACGTCTTTATAATTCAACTTTTATATTATTTCATACGCAAATGCATGCGTAGGTGGCCAGAGTCAACGATAAAACGAATTGCGTTCGAGCTTGAACCATGTCATAATGAATAAACATGTAATACGTATAAAAGAAAATGTAAAATGGAAACTGTAAGGAGGACGTTTCTTTTTCTAAAAGCTTCTAAAGGCGTTCGCCTCAAGCATAGTTGACATGTCGAATTATCATGACATTTCGGTTTGTTTTATCTTTCCCTCTGCTGAAGGAGCCTCCTACGACAGAGATAAAATAGGGAGATCCCATCTTTTTCCTTTTACTTTTACATTCTTCCACATTACATATTTATCCAGTACTGCACGGTTTACTACCAGAAACAATTCGTTCATTCCTGTTATTTTAATTTAATACCATCAAAGAACCGGTAAATGAAAGACCAAGTGATCTAACTCTAAACTTATAACAAGTTCCTTCTGTTATTCACAGATGTTTATATCCAGCTTTACAAACGAAAATAGAGAGAAAATATTGGAGTAGAATCCCGGACAGAGTAAACTAAAAACTTTTGCGTGAATTTTACGATCAAGTAAACACGCGAAATAGTGTTTTGACTCACCGATTTTAATGAGCGATAATAAAACGCCCGGGCGAAAAAAGGCCTCGCGAATCGTCCTATTGTTTATCCCCTAGTAGAACGCTTCTTTTACGACGTTAGGGGGCAATATTGATTCCTTACAAGAATTTATGTGGACGAATATACGGCGGCCGTCACTTCATAACTTAAATGCGGCTTGAGATGGTGAGAAAGCTACACTCTTGTACTAACAGTACGACATATACACTATCGGTCAACGAAGTATGGACGCTTTATTAAAATTTTTAAAATGTTCATATAAAATTTTGTTCTAAATTTAGTTTCTCCGTACTATTGTGTAAGTTGCCTTGCAATATCTTTAAATATTCTTTAACATCCAAAATACCATCGATGAAGTCTAGTTTATTCACCCCATTATAATTATAAGTTTATTCACCCCATTATATATTATGCACCCTCAAACCTTAACATGGCCTCCACTAAAGTTTTACTGTAGGTAGTATATTCTTTTAAGCTACAACTCCGTGTTCGGTTTGCACCGCACTATTTGACGGCCATCGAGGCCAAACAAATTAAATTTACTTTCGTCGGAGAACGTCACGGTTTTCCAAAAACCCAAGGGCTTACCAAATATTTCCTTGCATAATCTAATCTCTTGAGATCAATAACTTCCGCAATAAATAGTTTTCGTCTCGGTACTTGTAAATCGAAGTTAGCTGATCGTATTTTTTTTTTACAGGTTCAGGATGGACTTACTTTCCCGATGCGTTCTCCACAACTGTTACTATTCTCTTTGCGCTTATACAGAGATCACTTCTGATTTCATTTAAGATACCTCATTCCTCACGAGCATGTAAGTTCTTTTGGTGTCCTAATCGCGATGTGTTTACTGCACTATTTGTCTCTTCTTATTTATTAATTAGACATCTAACAGTGCTGTATGAATTTTTAACTATTTTACCTATTTGTCGTATATTATGATTTTGTTTAAATAACACTCTTTCTATGATGTTAAGTTTTCATATTTTACAGTCCATTTTGTCTGTTATTTTCATAAAACTGGCCTCATTGTCAATATTTCATTGACGTGTTGTTCCATATTTCTCACACAGTACCTTTAACTTTAAAGATTGTCGCAATTTCTGTAATAACCGTTTTATTTTATGCAGAATAAAACTGTATAAATAAATATTCCAACTATTTATATCTACCTCGGGCTATCGCACGCAACGTCGTAGAGCATATGATCAACGTATTAATCATGAAAACAAACGAAATAAGATAACAACAACAAAAAAATGTAGTTACAGGAAGAAAATCGCCAAATGCGGTTGCAATGTGCTAGAAAATATATAATTGAATAATTGAAGAAAGGGGAAATGTACTATGGTATATCAAATCGAAGTGTTCAGTCAAAGACTGTGGATTCTTGTACGGTGATCTGCAAACGAAAAAATGTTATCGAATTAGAGTCGGAACGGTTGTCGGGTTCAGCCGTGTCACTAGGTTTTTTGTCTTTAACGTTGCGCGAACAACAGCGGTTAAGGTACCAGTACCTTTGAAAATGCGAACCGCTGTTGCTCGCGAAACGTCGGGGACAAAAAACCTAGTGACACCGCGGAACCCGACAACCGTTACGATTATGACAAACGGCCGTGTAAGTCCGAGATACAATGTTATCGAGTCGTTTAATGCCTACCGGAGAGGATGGGGATGCTTTCTTTCCGTGAAAATAGCGATTCAGTAAAAGCCAATGGAATTATGAAAAAGAAAACCAGGACTTGGCTTAATTAAGAGAAACTTCGAGTTTATGCACGACAATGGCCCCAAACACTCGTCATTCTTGATCAAAAACTACTTAAACTAACAAGCAGAACTCGATGTACTGAAACCCATGTCGTGGCCACCCTAAGGTCCCGATCTCGTCCCAAATGAGTAACTTTAGGACGAGTTAAACAGAAACTGAAAAATCTGTTCCACGTCGTAACATGAACCTTGGACAACGCTGGGAAGAGAATGGAATACGATGCCTTACGCAAATTAATTAATTAAATTATTTTTAAAAAGTTTAAATTAACATTATATATTTTTAATATTAACAGTTGTTAGGGACTGCTACTGAACGCGCTGCATTTGAAAAGGGACGCTAACAATCTTCCCATAACGGTACCCTTCGAGTATGAACCTGCGTTACACACCACAAGATATTATGCAGATAGAGAGTCGTTGCAGTAGTTAAGACGTTGTTGTTGTATCAATATGCAATTCGTTTTTCGATTACTGTGTATTTTCTTAGTTACGAATAACCATACAGTCCACAGCAAGAGTAAAATACCGTTGATAAATATCAAGTGTAAATAAAATTGCACATTCTCAAAGCAATACGTAAGATTTTCACCGCAAAATTTGTTTGTATTACGCATTTGTATATAAGCAAGTGTCCATACTTCGGTGACCGGTAGTGTATGTAAGATATATAATATTATATTCATGAACATCTCTAGTAGAATATTTTAAGTTGGTTTAACTGTTATGCACAGATTTATTTATCAGTTTTGTAAATTTGAATTTATAAATTGCGGTCTAGATATTAGTAGGACCCATAAAAAATGGAAAGATCAAAAATGAGAAACCTTATATAGTATATACTGAACCAAACTAATCTCCAGTTCCAGTGACGTGACTTAGTCAGCTCGTTCTCCCTATGACGGGCAGGAAGTGCATTTTAGACAAGGCACGAGATCTGAATCAACTGCAGTTTACTCAGAGAGAAACAGGTACAAATATCTCGCTCAATATTGATGAGAGTAATGATCAAGTTTACCCAGACACTTGAATAATGGGTTTAAGATGGCGGTCGTCATCTAACTGACACAATTTATTACATGTACTAGGTGTAGGTATAAGTTTTTTCCGTTTTTTTTTTGCTAAAAGAAACACCTAATTTTCAAGGGAAATTATTTTTTCTTTATTCAAAAAATTGGCTATCGCCCTCTACACATTTCACCCATTTTTAAGGTTATTTATGGATACCATGCCAGAAAAATTGGTTGCCTTTTGTAGCAAACTATTCGTCGAGCCATTTTCCAACTTCCTCAAAATTGCTGAAGTACTGTTCTGCGAAGAAGCGTCCCATTGATACGAAGAGATGATTGTCAGATGGCGCCACGTCTGGGGAGTACGGCGGGTGCGGGAGGATATCCAATCCAAGCGATTCAAGGTGTCTTTCACTGGTTTTGTTATGTGTCGTGTAACAAAATCACTTTGCCATGTTTTCTGGACAATTCCGGTCGTCTTTCGATTAATTCGTGGCGATATCGTTGTATATTAACGGTTCCGCCGAGCTTCAAGAGATGATTTCCAACAGCCTTTTTCTTTTGATTAAATAAGAAAAGTAATGCGTGTCGCAAATGTTCTTTTTCACGCACAAAACTCTTTGACGGACTCAACTTGCGCGTGTTTGTAGTCAGACGAACAAAATGACGCATGTGTCAACTGAATACGCTGCGTACTTTTCGCTGTCACTGTACGTATCACTTACCATAGCCGATCTCAACAATGTCAAGAATCCATTAACAATAACCGAGAAAAAAAAAGGAGGAATCAACACGCTCCGTATCTGACAGGCTAGCGGACTTTTTCGTCCCATCCTCCTCCCGTTTGCGGCGACAAAATAACTTCTTCTCGTCTAGTTCTAGTTTGTTTTGACGTATCGCGCGCATTCTATCAGGTTCCAAAGGTTCGCGAGAACGTTAAGTCAGCCGCGCATTACTGTCGATCCGTCGCGTACCCGTGCTCTTGTCGTCGCGAGAGAGACCCCGCCGCTATTAATAGAGCGTTAATTGATGCAGGAACGGTTGCGTCCTACTTTTGGCTGCGAACGCGACGTGTCGACAATGCTTTCTCTGGCTCGTCGCGAGTTTTAGCGCGCTAGAAACGATCTTGATCGGTAGCAGGGTACGATGCCGTTTGTTTGCACTTTTGTGAAAGATTTACATTAAAAGAAAACAGAGACAGGCGAGTAGCAAATAGAATAGAGTTACATTGTAGTTCTAGCTACATAGGTTCATGGAGGTTTCTATTTCATGTCTTCCTTTTAGTCTAAAGAACGAAATACTCAACGGATAAAGATAAAGCCACTAGCATACACAATAAAAGTCAAAATGAATGAATTAAGTTGGTAGTATCGATTTTAGTGATAAAGTTGATGGTTATAATGCACGTATGTGCTGTGATGTTGTTCCATCCTACTGGAGACAGTCGGATACCAACTGAATGTTATCTTAGTGATTTATAAATTAATCAGCGAATAATATTCTGTAAAGCTCTGTAATTTACTGGAAAACTATGTTCTTAAATGTCTACAGTAACTTAATTTTAAATCTCCCTGAAGAGTTGACATTGCATACACTTCCGCTCGAGCAAACATTGTAATTTGATTTTCGCTATAAGTGCCAATACATTAATTGTTACATGTTTCTGTGAAGTAATTACAAGAAACATCAACATTTTGCACACCACTTCAATAGAGTTGACAACAAAGTAATTGTCGATTTTCTTATACAAGCGAAACATATTTTTTATATATCGTTATTCAACTTTATTCAATAATAAGAGCGCGACTTGAAATGTTTTCGGAATCGACAAGAAAAATACGGTATTGGCGTGGTTTTTTATTTTCATTTGAGACAAATCTCTTTCCTCCCAGGTTTGGGAGTAGGAAAAAGTCGCTGGGGGCTAGATCCGGGGCTAATGAGAGACTAATTCGTAGCGTAATTCATTCAATTTGGACACGAAGATGCGGGATGAATGAGCCGGTGCATTGTCGTGATGGAAAAGTACTATCTTTCGCTGCAAACGAGGCCGTTTCTCCTTGCCGATTTATTTGTACGTTAAACACTTACCAAGGAAAAGTCCACTGCTTTGACTGTTCTACTGGTCTCCGGTTTGTAGTGGTGGATCCAAGTCTCATCCACGGTTACGAATCGCATGAAGAAGTAATCTGATAGGGTTAAGACAACGTTCACAACTGGCAAATGCCAAAATTATATAATTGTACCATTGATAGGAATCAGTTATTTAAAAAAACGTTTATCTAGGTTTAAAATTGGCAATTCCTTTGGTAGCAATGTGTTACATATGTGTTAACAGTGAAATTCCCCTTCGCGGACACCCCTCTTACACGGACACCTCCTTAAACGGACAGTTTCTCATGGTCCCGACCGGCACTCATATAATTTCCATTGTATTAACTCTTTCTTGGACGGACACTCTCTTGAACGGACGCGGACATGAGAAAATGTTCTCTTAACCAGACAAAAAATAAAATAAAAATAAACACCTTATCTTATTTTTATATCGAGAGCATTGCTATTGCATTTCTCAATCGCGCCGCGCGCCAAATTCTTTAATCTTTCGGTACAAACGCAGCCTATGTCGTGCATTTCTGCCTGGCGTGAATTAAGGACTTCCCTAAGTTGGTCGGGGATTTACCGTTCTTATTCTGTAGGTGTACGCTTTCGATTGAATCTGCTTTCAATATTAGTCTGATGTCTATGCGGAAAAGACACATTCATTGTAGAAATGGCTCCAAATAGAAAAATTCTCACGCTTAAACAAAAAATTGAGATTATTGAAGTTTACAATAAAGAGAAATTAAGTGTAAGGAACTATTGGAAAAACACAAGCTGGAAAAATGTGTTGGGGGTAAGTATCCCAAAGAGAGATTTACAATTTTGCATTGTGCAAATATGGTGGGTGAAAAAGAAAAACTCCTAGTCATTGGTAGAGCAGCTAAACCCAGAGCTTTTAAAAATATTAATATAAATAACCTGCCTGTAACTTGGAAATACAATAGGAAAGCTTGGATGGCAGGATAAATTATGACAGAGTGGTTGCAAGACCTAGATTGGAAAATGGCTAAAGAAAAAAGAAACATTTTCTTATTTTTGGACAATGCGGGATATCATCCGAAAGACGTTCGCTTAAATAATATAAGAATATTATTTTTACCCTCTAATTGAACATCAGCTTGTCAACCACTTGGCCAGGGGATTATAAAGAATTTTAAAAGTTATTACCGAAGTCTAATACTCAAACATCTGCTACTAAACATTGAAACTGCTAGTACTGCTTTTGAGTTAATAAAGAAAATTACACCATTGGATGCAGTTTATTTGGCAAAAACCGCTTGGGACCAAGTAACCAAAGAGACAGTTCAAAATTACTTCCGCAAAGCAGGATTTAATCATGTAAATATGCAAAGTGAAGACCAGTTAACTGAGGCTGATACATCTGACCTAGAAGATGATTTTCCTCTTAGTGTACTTTCAGATATCCTCAGAAATAAGAATTTATTGAAATTGACGGATAATGAAAACCTTAATAATTTTTTAAACGTAGATGAAGATTTGTATGTTGAAGATCCAGATTCAGAACAAGAAATTGCAAATCCAGTTGAAATACAAGAACTTTCGGAAGATTCTGATGTCGATGAGGTTCCAGTGCCAACATAAGCTATTCCAAATTATGGTAAAGCTATTACCCTGAACAAGCAGCTCAAAAGTTTTGTCGAAAATTACGGAGATACAAAAGTCTTTGGAGCTTCTTTCTAAATTAGAAATACGATTTCAAGACGCAGACAAACAACAATATATGAATTTTTGCGTCCTTAAAGTGACTATTCATTTCATTGTTTTGTATTACATACTACATCTATGTATTTATGTACGTATATTATACCTTGTATGTATATATCTAAAGGAAATAAACTTTTTTTTCTTAAGTTTAAAGTTTCTTATTTATTTTAAAAACATTTATGTACATATACGATTTAAATGTCCCAGTTCGTTTAATATATTCATTTTTCGTTAAAACACGATTTTTGTTGTATCTACTACATACATATTTCTTTTATCCGGACACCCCTCCTGAACGGACATCTTCAGTTGGTCCCGTTGGTGTCCGTTCAAGGGAGATTTCACCGTATTTACTTTATAGAAAAAATTATAAAACAATGAGGAAAACATACCCTTCAAATAAATGTAACAATGCCAATTTGACGTTCTCGATATTTTATAAAACCTTCTGGAATCACGAAAGAATACAAATCTTAAGCAGCATTAGATCGTGAATAAAACAATAGATCGAATTAAATATTAACAGAACCCAGACAATTTTCTACGGTACATTTCGCCTATGATGTATGTAACTATTTTATCAGAATAATGCCAAATGGCACAATTTCAAATGCTATATTTAAAAATCACATATAAATTCCAGCTTTATTCTTAGACATATTGTTTTCGCCGGCTAAATTTGAACCATACTCCGGTAATAATTGAAACAAAGTGAAACTTTCATTTTTTTTTATTTCAAAGATCTGAATAGATTAATTAAAAACCGATATTTAAAAAGAACGAGATATTATCGTGACGCGGCTACGTATAATTTTCCTCTCACGAGACTTTCTTTGGCCAGTAAGACTGCTATATCGCGTGTGTCAGTCCGATTCAATTCCCGCCAATAATTTCCAACCGCAGAAATACACCGCAAACGATAAAGTGGAACGCGTTCCACGAGATACAAATCAATCATTTTCATTGGTTCGCATAGCGGCTCGCTACGACGTATTTTACATGTACGCACATATACAGATATATTCAAAACGAGATTTGTGGTCACATAAAAATGTTTTAAATTATGACAAATTAACACGTCGCAGCTGACGATTGCAAATGTGATTTTGTGTATTTTATCTCTTTCTTTGTTTAGGCGATGGTCTATCGACTCATTTATCTAGAAAAATGTACAATTTCTTATTAGTTTTAACTACTTGCTACATTTCAGAGCTTTCTTAATAAATTTACCCACCGGACATAAAACAAAACACATGTGAAAAATATTACCTACTTAATTATTATTATTATTTGCTTACTTAAGAAAAAAAAGTAATGGTAATTTTTGTAAGTGTATGAAACATACATATTGTCCGATGTAAAAACGCAGTATAAATTAAATTATATAAACAAAAGTATATTAATAAATAAAGAGCATAAATACGAAAAATGCATAAACAAGCAGAAAAACTGTATAAACAAACACAATGTTAAATAATAGACGACCGGACTGATTGACTAGAAACTCCTGGATATTATCTATTCACTACCAATGAGCATCTTCCTCATATTCTGTTGAAAATGGGTATACGACAAGCTGTTGAGCACTTCAGGCAATCCGGTTGTATAATTTAGATGTCCAATAGATCCTTGGGCAGCTATTAATGTTAACTTGTGGTACTACAGCATTCTCGTGTCATTTTCTATGCGCATATGTATGATGCGTTCCGTTTAAAAGAAACTCACCTTAATTTCTAACAACGTGTGTAACTACTGAAAGAGTGCATACCGACAGAAAAGTACTAGCGTTGGAGCCTTAAAAAAGGCGGGCCAACAATGAAATACAGGTGAAGGTCGAATAGAAATGTTTTGTTAGTAAATTACGTTATATATATATAGTAGAAGAAATCTACAATCCTACATTCTCCCCCACTAATTATAACCATGACAGCACAGACCATTCTAAATTAATCTGTAAACTGGAACGCTATGGTGTTCGAGGCACATCTTTATCCTGATTCAAGACTTGCTAGAGTCCTCAAGACAGTATCTTGGGGCCACTACTGTTTGTTATTTATTTTAGTGATGTCTGTGCTGTCGAATGTCCTTTCATGGATAATAGACCCATGTTGATGAACTATGCCCATGAAATAGTAGTTTGGTAGTTGTAAGATCTTCATTTGAGACGGTAATTGACAATAGCTCCAGGTACTTGACGTTACTTGAACAATGGTTAACTGCTAATAGCTTAAGTCTTAATCACAGTAAAACCAACATTAGCTCTTAAAAGCGAAGAAAATGAATTATCCTGAGCTTCTATCTCTCAATAACTGCGACTATGATGTATAAGATTCTGCACGTCTCTTGGGCCTCAAGCGGAATAGTTATACAGATTTAGTTTGTAAAGAAGTAAGTATCTTCTGTTATTGCACACGAATATTACGTGATGTAGTGAACGCTAATGTACTACGACTGGTTTATTCTTCAGTGTGTGGATCTCTGTGCTGTACTCCTGACCTCCCTACAGTAAAACTACAGTGGGATAATATTAATATAATATAATATATAATATATATAAAATTTTTATCCGGGATCTGCAAGACACCTATGTACACTACCGCTCAAAAGTGTTTAGGCACCCCTGTTTTCATGGATTATTCATGTAGTATTATATTTACCAAAAAAACGTTATAATAAAATGAAATACGTATTTAAAATGTAGTTCAGTAAGATAAACACCCATTATATCGCATAAGGTTTACTATCATTTACCTGCACTTGGTCGGATTACCATAAACTGTTTATTGCGGTGCAATTACAATAACAATCCCTCTGAATTTACTGGGTAATGATGTTTAAATTACCTTCCTAGACGATTATATTGAAATCTGTAACCTATGGTCAGTTGCAGTGTGGTATTTACTCTATTCACATCGTGAGCGAAATATCGTGTGACAATTTTTTAAAATGCCTCCGCGAAGAGAAATTAGTGCGGAAATACGTGCACTTATAATAGCTTACCATAAAAGTGGCATAAGTAATCGACAAATTGCCAAAAAAATGAAAATACACCACGCTACGGATTATTATAACGTAAAAAAATATCGGGAAACTGGCAGTTTTCTTAATAAAAGACGGAGTGGAAGGACAAAACCGACGACATCTGCAGATGATCGCAGAATAGTGGTTACCAGCAAGTTAAATAGACGCAAAACAGCCCCGGAAATTACCGCAGAATTAAATATCGGTCGCCAAAAACTAGTCAGTGTTTACAGTCAAACGTCGCCTACAGAAAGCCGGGCTCCATGGACGTATTGCGATGAAAAAGCCATTACTACGCAAACAAAATAAGCAAAAGCGACTTAAATGGGCTCATGAACACCAACACTGGACCATAGAAGAGTGGAACAACGTCCAAATTTCAGCTGTTCGGAACTCGAAGACGCATATTCGTAAGAAGATCTGTGGGTGAACGTCCCAGAGAAGAGTGTATTGCTGCTACCGTGAAGCATGGTGGAGGTTCTATCATCATTTGGCGCTGTTTTGCTGGAACTAGTGTAGGGGACATTGTGAAAATTGATGGTATATTAAAGAAAAAAAAGACTACGGCGAATTTTTGGAGAACCACGCAATACCTTCCGGAATTCGACTTTTGCGTTCAAAATTTTATCTTCCAGCAAGATAATGACCCAAAACATTCCTCTAAATTATGTAAAGACTATTTACGCCATTTAGAAGAGGAAGGAATTCTCAAAATTATAGGATGGCCTTCCCAGAGCCCCGACTTGAATCCAATCGAGTTACTATGGGAAGAACTAGATCGGGAAGTACGGAAATCGGCTTCGACATCAGCTACTGACGTGTGGAACAAATTGCAATCGAGTTGGACCTCAATAAGACAAGAAACTCTGGCAAAACTTATTGGGAGAATGCCTCGATTCTGTGCTGCAATTATTAATTCAAAAGGAGGTCACATAGATGAAAGTAAAATTTAAATTAAACGTTTTAATTTTCACATTTATTTAATATATTTTTATTCATGTACGTGTATCTGTACATAAAAAAATAAATATTATTAACATTTTTGCCGAGTTTTTATACATTTTTGCTGTCAGTGGGAGTGCCCAAACACTTTTGAGCGGTAGTGTATGTACATCTTACATCAGTTCATAACTAGTGGAAAATTTTACGCCGCGTAGGAATTCTTTTAATAATCAGTCTATAATCACTAAGGGCCAGATCCAGCGAATATGGCGGGTGCTCCCCCAATGCACAGCTGTGGCTGGGAGTATTATCCTGATGGAACAGCACACCATACCTTAACTTCCTTCGTCCTTTCTCTTTGAAAGCGTCCCACAATTTAGAAGTCAAGTGAGCGTATAGTATGCCCCCGTAATGCTCTGTCCCTTTTACAAATAATCAGTCAGGATGATTTCTTGAGTTTTCCATTAACGATTTACTCAAAATCGTAAGACACTTCGTATTTCAAGTTTCTTTAATTCCTTTGACATCGAAAACATTCCCTGCAAATCCTAAAAGATATAATCCCGCCAAATATCCACGAAATACATCGTAAAAATGTTAATTATCGCTTAGGATTCGTAATATTAATGAGTAGCACGGAAACACGAAACAAGAGAAGGTTAGCGACGTCATCGACGTTAACTATTTCACTACATCACGACGTCTTTGTTTTCTCGATACTCCAGCCGAGCAAAATAAATACTCACATCGTACACAGACGTGTATACGTATACAAGCGCAAACGTACAAATGGTGCGGCGTCCTTGAAAAATTTTCGCTCGACTGTTAAGCGGCGTGCCACGATTACTAATTACGTAACACGCCGCAAACCGTAATAAATAAATCTACGTACTTATCGGAACGGATAAATTAGCGTCTCCGAATGCAACCCGGCCATCTTTCACGCGAAGACGTTACTTAATTGAGAGTCGGATTTGCACATACAACTGCGGTTCTCGTTTTGTATTCGTAATTCTCGCTTTTTTTGTTTCGATATTCATTCGTTTTCGCAATTCGCTAGAGTATTTTTCTCGGTAATTACGCCCGCAATATTTTTATGGGGAGCGTGAAATGCTGCGAGACTTACCAATTTAAAAATTACTCAAGTTCCGAAGTGCGAAGGCGCCGACAATAATAAACTCGTTGCCGCTATTGAAAAAATCTTTTCGACTTGCTCACTGTTTTCTCAGCTGGTTGTACACCGAACCGTTTATAAATAAAAGTTATTTTGAAGTGGTACGAAGCAACATGCTTTGGATATATTCAGAGTGTAAGGATACTTGTTTATGCCCGCGCAGATGCTTTCCGCTAGTATTTATCCCGTTGAGTTTGAGTTTCTTTTTTAGCAGTGGGTGTAAACACGCAGATAAAAGATTTTTATATTTACGGAATTAACCTCCTGAACAAATCGATTTAACCTAAGCAATTGTATCAGCAAACCATATACACTACCGTCAATATATATATATACAGTGAAATTCCCCTTCGCGGACACCCCTCTTATACGGACACCTCCCTTAAACGGACAGTTTCTCATTGTGCCGACCGGCTCTCATATTATTTCCATTGTATTAACTCTTTCTTGGACGGACATTCTCCTGAACGGACGCGGACACGAGAAAATGTTCTCTTAACCGGACAAAAAATAAAATAAAAAGAAACGCTTTATCTTATTTTTATATCGAGAGTATTGCTATTGCATTTCTCAATCGCGCCGCGCGCCAATTTCTTTAATCTTTCGGTACAAACGCAGCCCATGTCGTGCATTTCTACCTGGCGTAAATTACGGACTTCCCCAAGTTGGTCGGGGATTTACCGTTCTTATACTTGGGGTGTACGCTTTCGATTGAATCTGCTTTCAATATTAACCTGATGTCTATGCGGAAAAGACACAGTGGGCGACACATTCATTGTAGAAATGGCTCCAAGTAGAAAAATTCTCACGCTTAAACAAAAAATTGAGATTGTTGAAGTTTACAATAAAGAGAAATTAAGTGTAAGGAACTTATCCAAACGTTTTAATATTGGAAAAACACAAGCTGCAGATATAATTAAACATAAAGAAATCCTTCTAAACAAATGGATGTCGAACAGCAATTTGAATGAAAAAAGAAGCTTTTTGACGAGTGATAGTAGTAAAATTGACAAATTGTGTTATGACTGGTTTACAGCAGGTCGGCGTAAGGGGATTCCTTTAACAGATATGCATATGATTTTCTTTTCATATTAAATTCTAAAATAGATAAAAAAAGTGAGATTACCAATATGTTTGTCGTGACAAAAACGCAAAAAACTTATTTTTTTTAATTATTTAATTCAAAACTGAAGAAAGAGTGGATGGTCAATGTGTGGTTCCTACTGTGATGACACATGGTGGAAGTACTGTGATGGTTTTGGGGTTGTTTTAGTGGTACAACTGCAGACGATTTAATAGAAATAGTTGGGATCCTACGTAAGGAAAGTTGTATGAGACTCTCACAGGAATACGCGGTCCCAAGTGGAGAAAGATTATGTGGTCAAAACTTTATCTTCTAAAAGAATAACGATCCGAAACATTCATTTCGTTTAACACATGGGCTGAAAAGTCCCGGGCCTACCAAAGAAAACGCGGTTTTTTTGGTTCAAAATTAGCTTTATTCATCAACGTAATCTCCATCAAGAGCAACGTTCTAACATTTTAATACCACTTTTGTAGAACAATTTATCTTTTGCCCCAAAATAGGCCTCAGTTTCAGCGATAACCTCTTCATTCGTGCGAAATTTCTTACCGGCGAGCATTTTTTTGAGGTCTGCGAACAGCCAGTAGTCGCTGGGAGCCAAATCTGGCGAATACGGTGGATGTGGGAGCAATTCGAAGTTCAATTCATGTAGTTTCGCCATTGTTTTGATTGACTTGTGACACGGTGCGTTGTCTTGATGAAACAACATTTTTTTCTTTGCCATATGCGGTCGTTTCTTTGGAAATTAGGCCTTCAAACGCTCCAATAACGCAATATAATATTCACTGTTGATGGTATTTCCTTTCTCAAGATAGTCTATTCATCGACTGTCTTGACCACGCACATCCCAAAATACCGAGGCCATAACCTTTCCAGCCGATTGTTGTGCTTTCGGGCGCTTTGGACGAGGTTCACCAGTTGCTGTCCACTCAGATCACGATCGTTTTGATTCCGGAGTGAAGTGATGGATCCATGTTTCATCCATTGTCACATATCGACGCAAAATTTCCGGTTTGTTACGTTTAAACATGGCCAAACACTGCTCAGAATCATCAACACGTTCTTGTTTTTGGTCAACAGTGAGCAAACGCGGCACCCACTTTGAACAGAGCTTTCTCATAGTCAAATTCTCATGCAATATAAAGCCAATACGTTCTTTTGATACCTTCACGATGTCAGCTAACTCACGCAACTTCACTTTTCGATCATTCAAAACGATTTTGTGGATTTTTTTGATGTTTTCTGGTGTTACCGCCTCATTTGGACGTCCTGTGGGTTCTGTCTCATCGGTGTCTCTACGACCACGTTTGAAGTCAGCAAATCAACGTTTTATTGTTGTTTCTGATAGAGACTCCCCATAACACTTCCCAAGCCATTGCTTCGCTTGAACGGTATTTTTTCCCATCAACAAGCAGTGTAAAATTAAAACACGAAATTGTTTTTGATCCATTGTTTTGAAAATAAGAAAAGTAGCGTGACTCTTGGCACAATGACTCACAAACTAATAAATAGAATATCATGAAATTTTAACAGCTGTCTTTTGAAGGTTAGTATAAACTGAGAGAAAGGTGACTGCAATAAAACTAGCGTCATCTATGTGTTAGGCCCGGGACTTTTCAGCCCATGTGTTATATAGAACTTATTTGTTGTCACACGACGAAGAAGCCATATTGATACGGATAATTTTGCCACCCCAGTCTCCAGATCTATCACCAATAGAACTGGTGTGGGATAAATTGGACAGAGGAATTCGGGGAAGAGGAGTTAGCAGCGTACGAGATTTTTGGGAGAAGCTCCAGATAGCATGGACTGAAATTACAGGAGATTATCTGGAATCTCTGATTGGAAAATTGCTAGCAATATGTACCGCCGTGATTCAATTTTGGGGTGGGCATATCAACGAGAAATCACTTTGAATTAAATTTTAGTAATTTTGTTGCTTCATTTTCATTGTTAAACATTCTTTTGACGATGTCAACTATCAATTAATAAACTGCAAACTAACTCTATATTTCAATTCAAATCAAAAGAAAACGTCAATGTTAACATATAGTCATCTTTCTTACTTATTTTAAAATTGTATAAGTTCATTTTTTCTTTTTATTTTTTTTATTTGTAAATACAACACAAACACTCAGGTAATTTGTGATAGCAGTATGTATATACGTGTTATATTAAAGGAGTTATTTTATTTAATTATACGATTATAGCCCTGTAAGTAATTTTATTCTTGGACAAATGAGTTACTATTATTATTTAATAACAATCAATCTTACACACATAGATATGTACATATATGTTGCTTTGAATTATCATTCTACATCAGATTACTTTCATTATCTTATATGATATGCAAAAAAGAATAAAACCTGCTTATTATTTATAGCAGAAACAATGACAGGAATTTATAGCCATTTGTATCCTAAATTTAGATAGGTACGAAAATAAAACGGTATTAGGTGGTGCTAAAAATATTCGTTTTAATATATATCTAGGACAAAAAGTTTACTAATTAAGAGCTGGCTTTCATAGTTGGCGTTAATTGTGGATCGTCTTCAAGGAGAGTTAAATAGTATTTCTGCAACTAAATGTTTTGGAAAATATTTTTAAGTGTGATACCCTTTTCAGATAAGTAGGCCAAGATTTCCACATTAACCTAGTTGGTTCTGTAATTTTCGTCTTATAGGATCGTCAGGTTTAACAAGATTATTACAGCAACGCCTGAGAATTTCTTAAATACGGGAAAATAAACCGCGTCGCTTCCACCACCACCGCCGATGCACCACTAACCTTGGTACTCATCTGCTCCAGCTTGGCAACAGCTACGATCCAATACGGCTGATTACTGCTTAGCTGTGCCACTTTAAAATGTTTGAGAAAATTGATGACCCCCCAAGTGTGAGGTGGCGTAGTATTATCTGCTTTTCAAACGCGCAAAAAGTCCAACCCTTTCGAAATTTATAGAGAGATAATTGAGGTTTACGGTAGTGCGATGAACGAAGCGTTAGTACGAAAGTGGTATACCATGTTTAATGAATGGAAGAGTGTTCACGATGAGGATACCTCGGGCCAGTCCTCAGTGACGACCGACGGATTCAAAAGTAGGATCGAAGTAAAAAATTCAAGAAAATAGGCGTTTCAGTACACTCATTCCTTCCGGAAATTTCAAGAACTGTGTCGTACGGAATTGTTAGTGCAGGTCTGGCCTGTAATAAAGTATGTGTCGGGTAAGTTCTTCGAGTTTTGTCAGACGAACACAAATCAAACGAGTGACAGCTGGAACAACATAATACATGGGCCGAAAAGTCAACAGTGAATATTATATAGCGTTATTGGAGCGTTTGAAGGCCGAAATTGCAAAGAAACGACCGCATGGCAAAACTACATGAATTGAACTTCGAATTGCTCCCACATCCACGGTATTCGCCCGATTTGCTTCCCAGCGACTACTGGCTGTTCGCAGACCTCAAAAAAATGCTCGCCGGTAAGAAATTTCGCACGAATGAAGAGGTTATCGCTGAAACTGAGGCCTATTTTGAGGCAAAAGATAAATCGTTCTACAAAAGTGGTATTGAAATGTTAGAGCGGCGCTGGAATGATTGCGTTGATGAATAAAGCTAATTTTGAACAAAAAATACCGTATTCTTTTTGTTAGGCCCGGGACTTTTCAGCTCCTTATGTTATCTAGTCGCTATGACAAGGATTTTTTCAGTACTTGTTGTATCACAAATATATCGTCCATGCATGACCGTCCCGCTTGAAAGCCGTTTTGTTCTTCTATTTCTTGTAAGCCACCTTCTATTCTTTTCTTTAATATACGACCGTACAGACTTGCGATTGTGCTTATATTACACTTATTCCTCTGTAATTCTGGCATTTACTTTTGTCACCCTTCTTGTATATTGAACTAAGATAGCTGAGGTTCCAGTTTTCAGGAACTTCTTTTCCTTGTAGACACATATATTAAACAGTACCCTTATGTATTCGATTAATATATCCGGCCCATCATCAGCTCAGTGGGAATTCCTCCTTGTCCTGTAGCTTTTTTATATTTCGATTGTTTTAGCGCTCTTTTAACTTCCGAAGTCGCGTTTCTTTCTACGCCATCATCTGAGGCAATGTTAAATTTCATATCTTTTAAAAATAAATCTGGTCTATTTTCTGTTAATAGTTCAGTGTAGTATTATTGGTTTAATTATATCTAATAATAATTTCTATAGAAAAAGAAAACGTTCTTTACTTTCCGAACGGCCCTCGTACGATAAGTTACTTCCCATGAAATTATTATATCATTGCACCTCGTTATTTCCAAAATTTATTGCTAGGAAAAACTGCTCTAATCAATATTTCGTGTAAACGATTATGACAGATCAACATAGTATTTCAACCGCTTCACAATTCAAAGACTTGCGCGATATTAACTAATCCCGTAATATTTTGCTAGCCCACAGAGAGTAAACAAGTTAGACAACTACGTCTTGAAATTAAGTATCCCCCACAAAGAATATCTCTCCGCTGTTTACAAATCCTTAGAGAGGCTGGATCGGTCGCGATAATAGAAACAACGAGATAGAACGAACGAAAGAAGGATATAGAAAAGACCGAACCCCGTTTTGATAGATCGTACGAAACGCAAACATAAATAAACAAACAAGAAAACGTCCGTAAGTGTAAACATACGTATAGTTAAGAAGGGCAGGCTTGTACACCACTTGTTACCGCGACCTCCTCTTGTGCTTGCATGTAGAACCTATGGTGACTGACTGTAACGGTTCGAAAATAACTTTCCGTTGCTTTGTGTACACATAAGCGCTTCGCTTTACGTATTATGTATACGAATGTATTTGCAGAATCTGCGCTTGTCAATTAATTAAGTGTAGTAAGCTGAAGTTAAAATTTGCCAAGATGTTTTATCCCTTTACACTATAGTCCGTAAGTGTTTGGCCACCTATGCTCTTTCTTAGATTCCGAAATAAAATCGCGTTTGAGTTGCGAACATTATTCTTTATGGTAGTTATTAGGGTCTCTTGCTAAAATAGCGATTTTGTTAAGAAATATAATGAAAAACGTATTGTACAAGCGTAAGTTTATTCAGAACTCTTTATGGACATCGTCACAACTACACTAGGGTGACAGAATAAAATAGACACCAGGTAAAGCGGTATAAATATGTAAACACCTAAATTCTAAGAACGAATTAAGAACTTTCTCTTCTCATTAGGGTAGGGGTAGATATATCGGAAGGAATTCGTCATAGTTTAGTATCGTTACAACTATGCCTTGCTTACAACGTTCGAGTGATATTAGCGACTTCACCCGGGGTCGCATCGTTGGCCAGAATGAACGTGGCGCTTTGCAACGTGAAATATGTAATTTTTTAAATATTCCGTTGTCCACAGTTAACCGTGTGATTACACAATTTAAACGCAAAGGAAAAAAACAGTGGAGCCGAGACCAAGTCGTGCTGGACCTTCTGAAACAAGTAAAAGGGTGTTTGTGCGCGAAGTGTTCAGAGAACCGCGAAAAAGTGCAGCTGAGCTTAGTTGTCTTCAGCTTTCCCTAATTACTAACACATGGGCTGAAAACTCCCGGGCCTAACACATAGATGACGCTAGTTTTATTGCAGTCACATTTCTCTCAGTTAGTACTAACCTTCAAAAGATAGCTGTTAAAATTTCATGATATACTATTCATTAGTTTGTGAGTTATTGTGCTAAGAGTCACGCTACTTTTCTTATTTTCAAAACAATGGATCAAAAACAATTTCGTGTTTTAATTTTACACTGCTTCTTGATGGGAAAAAATACCGTTCAAGCGAAGCAATGGCTTGAAAAGTGTTATGGGGACTCCGCTCCATCAGAAACAACAATGAAACGTTGGTTTGCTGACTTCAAACGTGGTCGTAGAGACATCGATGATGCAGAACGCAGTGGACGTCCAAATGAGGCGGTAACACCAGAAAACATCAAAAAAATCCACAAAATCGTTTTGAATGATCGAAAAGTGAAGTTGCGTGAGTTAGCTGACATCGTAAAGATATCAAAAGAACGTATTGGCTTTATATTGCATGAGCATTTGACTATGAGAAAGCTCTGTTCAAAGTGGGTGCCGCGTTTGCTCACTGTTGACCAAAAACAAGAACGTGTTGATGATTCTGAGCAGTGTTTGGCCATATTTAAACGTAACAAACCGAAATTTTTGCATCGATATGTGACAATAAATGAAACATGGATCCATCACTTCACTCCGGAATCAAAACGATCGTCATCTGAGTGGACAGCAACTGGTGAACCTCGTCCAAAGCGCCCGAAAGCACAACAATCGGCTGGAAAGGTTATGGCCTCGGTATTTTGGGATCTGCGTGGTGTAATATTCATCGACTATATTGAGAAAGGAAATACCATCAACAGTGAATATTATATAGCGTTATTGGAGCGTTTGAAGGCCGAAATTGAAAGATACGACCGCATATGGCAAAGAAAAAAAATTTTGTTTCATCAAGACAACGCATCGTGTCACAAGTCAATCAAAACAATGGCAAAACTACATGAATTGAACTTCGAATTGCTCCCACATCCACCGTATTCGCCAGATTTGGCTCCCAGCGACTACTGGCTGTTTGCAGACCTCAAAAAAATGCTCGCCGGTAAGAAATTTCGCACGAATGAAGAGGTTCTCGCTGAAACTGAGGCCTATTTTGAGGCAAAAGATAAATCGTTCTACAAAAGTGGTATTGAAATGTTAGAGCGGCGCTGGAATGATTGCGTTGCTCTTGATGGAGATTACGTTGATGAATAAAACTAATTTTGAACCAAAAAAACCGTGTTTTGTTTGTTAGGCCCGGCACTTTTCAGCCCATGTGTGTTATATTGCTTGTACTGTCGAAGATTTTGGAAAAGATTATTGGCAGGCAATTGCGTATTCGTCTGCCAAAATTTCACTTGTTATCTACTTTCTAATCTGGTTTTCGTCCAGAATTTAGTTGTATATCTTCTCTTACTTGCATTGTCCATGATATCTTATCAGCCAGCGACATTGTTGATTTGACAATATTGGTACTGTCGAATTACTCCATGGTTTTTGACAGAATTGATCATATTTTTTTGCTAGCAATTTTATATGTATTTTTGGATCAATTTTAAGTTTCTCCCACCACTGCTTTTCAATTAGTGATATCATCGCCAATTTTCGACTTTTTATCTTGTAAATTACAGTATTTGGCTGAACATCAGTACTAAATATAGTTGTTCCATTTTTGTTTGGCGTAAAATAATAGTAAAGTTTTAATTCAAACTTTTTCTCTTTTGGTCGACAACACTCTGTATGGCATTGTGGTCCGAAACCTCGAAAATGCATTCAAAGGATGCCAGTATTGTAGTAATTACAGTTTGTTGGGCAATTCTGTAAACTTCCGCAACGACTTTGTAAATACAATGACGTAACAATAGCTCCACGTGGTTATTGTAATCCAATAAGAGAAAATTAAAATACTGATTTGTTGGTAATAACCGGGAATGCTTTCGCATTATTGCACGCCTAAACAAGGTTCGTCTTTCAATTCTCAAAGAAAAAGGATATTACCATGACCACGGAGATTGTCCTCTAATAAAGGAAGACACGTTGCGCATAGAAAGCGTAATACACAAACCCTAACCTTTTTTGTTTTGTTCCTTCAATAGACAAAACGTAAGTGAGTAGCTTCCAATCCTCCTTCGTCAAATCATTCCTCCGAAAATTGTCTATCTAAATTAAACGAGCCACTGGTATTAAACCAGATACGTGACCACGTGACCGTTCATTACGTATGCGGTACGCATTCAATACGACAAAGCCGACGGCATATCGCAATCGCGTTAGTTCAATTTCGCTTGACGCGTAGGACCACGTCGTTCCCCATTTATTGAATAATAAATACAATAATACGTCGCTTTACAATGCTACGTTATATACGCGTTTTAACGTATGGAGATATTACAATGAGGTCGAGCAAATGCAAGCTGTTCGCGCGCGTCTATACGCGTTCTCAAGGTCAAGTACTTTGCATTCTCGAATGCGGTACGAATACAGTTGTTAATAACGTTGTTATCAGTGTCTTGCCGAATTATTGAGGACAGTTCGAAAGTTCGAAATATGCTACACGCATCACAATGAGAATGACGGTCATGGGTAATATAACCTCACCTCTTTTTTGTGTTAAGAGATATTTTATACTAAAAGCGAAAGCTAGTTTATTAAATATATGCATTGTCTTTGTGAATTTTGCTGGTACTGTATTAAATTCAAATAATTACGTAACTTGAGTGTTAGAAATTAAAAACTTTATTTCTACATGTAAAAAACTGCTACCCTGAAATATAACAAAAGAGATGCTCATTAATGATTAGTCTCGGCAAAGAGGAGGCAGTTTCAGTGCCGTGCGAAGAACAACGCGGAGGGGCGAAGTGAAAAATCGAAGTCATCTGAAATATATCAAAACATGTATGCAACTGAAGATTGTGATGACCAGATTGTAGGAAAATTCTCCATCATGGTGAAATACTTAATATTCTAAAATTAAAGAAGGATTTAGCATTAGTCCTTACACTTTTCACATGTTTTCAAATCTCTAGAAACGAATTCCGTCCAGATTAGTTCTCTTGTGTCAATGTTTAGTATTAAAATCGCATTCGGTATGATTGGAAATATCATTGCAAAACGCGATCAATCTGGTTAAAATCCAAGCTACATGACAGCCAACCAATTCTTTGAATGTCGAGTTCATCTAAGTATTTAGACGCAACACTAACATTGTCCGGTTTTACATTTAAATGAAACCCTCACCAACGAGAGAAAGTGGAAATACACCCTCTTAAAGAATATCTTGCAGGTGTTGAAGAGCATTCAGGGTACCCTTTTCTACAAGTATGAAGTTAGTTTGAGGATATACCTGCCCAGACCGCAATAGAACTTCTATGAAAAGAGACTTGCTCCGTTATGATAGAATCCTTATACCTTTCGTTTTGCCTTCCCCACTACATTCCGCGATCATCAGGTGGTCGTTGACAAATTCCGATTCCTCAATGAAAATTACTTTTCACTATTACCAAAGGATCCAATTCACATGCATAGGTGCTAACTGAAGACGTGTCCTTTGATGACAAGATTGCAATGATCATCTTAGGTCTTTGCGTTGAATCTACTATATTTTTTGTAAGCATTGCCTAAACTGAAGTGCTGTTGATCTAGGAGTGTTTAATGTATTGCAAACAATAAGACGATCATCGATCTTTGAAGGTGCTTGGATTTAGATTACTCTTATTTGAATGTCTGCGTTTTTACTTGACAAATAGAAACAATTACGTAGTTTATAAAGTTGCGAGTTTCGCCTTATATCTGGAGTTCCACAAGGTTCAAATTTGGGACCATTATTATTTATTTTATAACTTAATCATCTACTTGCATTCTTGACGTGCCCTTTGCCGCATATATTCACGACTAAAAAGTTACTCTTGTATCAAGACCTGGCATGGTGTTTTACGTCATTTTTGGAACTCGAGCTTTGGAACTACCTGTCTTTCAAATATACAGAAATTAACGTTTTGCTCAATACACAGAAGAGCCTATTCTCTAATCTATCATCGGTATTGGAATGAATGAATCAAGTCCTCTTATTTCCTAATTTGTCTGAACTTTAAAGTCTCTAGAATTTCACAACGTTTCTCTCCAAGGTTTTTGTTACCTTTCTCTAGAACCAACCTTCTTCGATCCTCTACACTTGTGATGATGGTGTCATATTTAAAATCTTCATTGCGATGTCTCCTTTACGAGGTCCGGTATTTCTCAGGAAACGGTACTGAAATACTTTAAAGTCTTTGATGTGATTGAGATACTTTAATTCCATAAATCGATGGCAAAAAAGACACACCATCTTCTCGACGACTGCGAAGCCCCCGTTTATAGGCGCCCTTTAATACAAGACGTTGGCAACAGAAGTCCTGCATGTTGCCAAATTACTCCGAATCAAAAAGAAAAAAATTGAACGTTGATAAATTTTCGATTCTGAAACACGATTGGACCTCCTCCCATTTCACGAGAAACCGTAAATTTTCCATTTTGTCGCCATACTCCACGAGATTTATATACGAGTCCGGCCATTCAGATATATCTGCTCGTTGTAAGACGACTCCGCGAACATATGGCAGATTATTTATACATTTCCACATCTTACGCGGTCGCATTAAGAATGTACGTAACTTCCAAGCGGTTCTCGCACATGTAAAACTCCCGTTTAAACCCGTATATATGTTTCCTTATTATTATTTTCTTTAACTGCGTAACGGATTTAGTAAAATGGGTTTGTACGAAACGTGCTAGCTTCAGTGCAAGATGGAAACATTATGACAAGAAAGCTGAATGGCGGTATGGTAAATCGCAGTCTTTTTATGCGGGTTTGCTTGTGGTTTGTGGTTGGAATTTCAATGTGTGAAGATTTTTGGGGTTACAGTACCCAAAATTTTGTGATTTTAAACAAGCGGAAATGATTGATTCGATGAGTTTTTATTAAAATTATTTTATTTCATTTTGTGATATTATTTGTGCTATTTAATATGAGTAAATGCTAATAAGGTGTTACTACAATGAAAAATGAAATTACACTACCGTCCAAAAGTTAGAAAGCAGGAACCGATTTTATAAGAAGTCACCAATACAGTAAAATTTCATTGTAGTCACAATGAACTTTTGAGAATTAAGAATTTAAACAACATAAACGGCTGTCGTCAAATACATGTAGATTAATTCAAACATACGAGGGTGATCTGAAATGTTTTCGAAATCGACACGATATTGGTGCGGATTTTTATTTTTCTTTTTCGATCTAGTCTCCTCGAAGATCAATACACAGGATGTTCCGAGGTCCGCAAAATAGCTATCTGTAGCGGCGATGACCTCATTTGAGGCAAAGCTCTTTCCTCCCTGTGATTTTAAGTTTGGGAATAGAAGAAAGTCGTTGAGCGCTAGGTCCGGTGACTATGGAGGACGAGAGACTAATTCGTAACGCAACTCATTCAATTTGTACACGAAGATGCGAGATGAATAAGCCGATTCCGGAAACACTTCAGGTCGTCCTCGTAGTAATAGTTATTACTTTTTTTTCGTCGATATGACCTTCTTTGCCTTTCATAACCACTGCACATATTTTATACATTCTTCGAAGCAATTTTTCGAGACAGTTAATTTGCTCCTATCCATTTTATAAATATTCCCATAGGTGTTTGGTGTTCTCAGGTTGTCTAGCCCTTCGTCTAAGTTCATCCCCTGAGAGTTCTGCTTTGAGGAGGCCAAGTCATTAATTTTAGTTCATTTCTTGCTGATTGAGTGTTAAGCATCCCCATCATCTGCAGGACAAGTAAATCCATAAATTTAGTGCCCAGTTTACACTCGTCGTTGAGATGGCAGCCTTGCCCATGAACTATTGTGTGAAACTCGATGCCACTGCCTAGCTGACAAAGTCGAGTAGCTTCGGTGAATTAACTCACGTCTTATTGCAATTGGTAAATCGTCTCAAAACATGAATTTCGTTTCTTTTAACCTTCAAACCATTCGTGGAAAATTGATAACGAATAAATTTCTGTCCAACTGTTAACTCGCAAAGTATCCATCTTAGGGATAATTTGTTCATATCGATTCATATAATTTGGTACTTTAATTTGACCATCAACTTTTAAATGGTCCTATACGAAAAACAAGGTTGATATAAGAATGCGATATCTAAATTTCCTATGAATTCTCTCGTCACGTTCAATTTAAAATATTACCAAAGCAGAAAGCATTGTCAGAATCGGCTGAATAAGCTTTCGATATCCTAACATCAAAATAATATTAATAACCGATTCTAACGAGATTGTAACGAAAATATTTACGTTGCATTAGCTACTATTATCCATTCAACGTGTTGTTTACTTTCAAATACGTACGGCTGAATAGAGATAAGTAGTTCAAAATCTAGTTCAGATACACTACAACGTATAAGCACACATTGATACGACAATGATTCACAAAATCCTCGTTTAAATCTAGCCTCTATCAAGAGATAGGCCAGCGCATCTATCTTTGTCACGGAATGGTATTTCGAAATTAGTATTTACAGTAATTGTTTTTTTTTTGTGTTTAATTTTATCCGTTCGTATTTGTTTTTTGTTTTTTTTTGTATCTCAGACGTTAGATAGATTAGACCGTCATGTCGTGTAACGTAGTTATTTCGAGTTTTAACGGCTAATGTATGTGCGTACTGGTTAAATTTTTATACTTGACAAGGTTAACCTTGTAACAGATTATGTCATATTGCACACAACACGGTCTGTGTTCGCGGTTCGTAGTTATTTGTATGCTAATGTAGATTCAGATAGGATAAATATACGTGCGTGAATATAGTTTTTGTTCAGGTTCTCAGTCAAGAGTCTCCACTCGTAGATTCCCCAGTGACGTATCTCGCGGTATAAAAAAAAATAATTTAAAGTTCTGCGAATGTTTACTAAATATTCGCTACCTTTCAAGATCTATAATTCCCAAAATTCCGATATATTCTTTTCACAAATCAATGCATTGTTATCTTATATTAGTTTCAAACAATTTTAAATCTACCGTGCTAATTTAGAAATGTTGCGATTGATATACAGTTACTCTCGAGTAAAAATCACAAGATAACCAGTACAAAAACGATGTTAAGTACGAGGGCCATTCGGAAAGTAAAGAACGTTTTTTCTAAAGAAATTTTTATTAGATCTAATTAAACGAAACTGTATTTTACACAAAAAGTAGATACCCAAGCTACTTTTGTACGTGCTGACCGTTCAAATTTACGTTAGATAGTATCCTTAAGATCTTTGCAGAAGAACTAATTTCATTATGTATCTTTATTTGTGATTACGATTAATAAAAACGCTAAAGGAAACAAATTCCCATTTGGAAAATTCTAGCGACATACTGCAGAAATTTAATTCAGAAAACAAATATATCCTGTATAATTTCTGTCTTTTTTTACAATTAAATCCTTTATGTATTACGTGAATAAAATAGAAAAATTCTTATAAATTGTAAAAATATACATATCAGCAGCAAGTTGTGTAAAGCTCGCTAGCGTCACTAGTCTGGTGGTACAAAACCATTCAATGCTACGCGGTCAAGATCCTCGACAAAGTTCAAAGGATTGCTTGCTTGGGTATTACGGGGACCATGGCCTCAATGCCAACGGCTGTGATGGAGACCATCCTTGGACTTTCGCCACTGCAGCTAGTGCTAAGGTTAGAAGCAACCCTAGGAACCTGCAGAGTCGAATCTGGTGGGTGAAAGGTATTCTCTGGAAAGTTCGATGACCACACGAGCATTTTCAGCTACATCGGACAGACCGCTGTCGACACAATGTAATAATTCCTAGCAACGAGGCAATAAAGGCATGTGCATGCAAATCGAGACGGGGTATCGCCCGCTGGTTTGCGGACGCCTCGAAAACCTCGAAGGGCATGGGTATTGGAATTTGGAAAGAGGGAGAACCGGATAGCGAGGCCATCAATCTAGGGGTCTCAATCTTTCAATAAGAAGTAATTGCCGTCCAGATATGTGCGGAGAACTCCATGGACTACGCATATGACTTGGAAGCGCTGCAAGCTGTCGGGTTTGACGCGTTAGTGGTGTGGGGGTGCTATAGAGCGCTGCAACAATTGGCGGAATATTGCAGCGTTACGCTGAGATGGGTGCCAAGCCAATCGGGGGTCAAAGGGAAGCAGCTGACTTGCTGGCAAGAAATGCCAGTGGACGAACATTCTCTGGTCCTAAACCAACGTGTGGGAGTACCTACAGCAGTATTAAAACCTGTGGAAAGTGCGGGAGAGCAGAGTAAACTACTGTGCATCTCCTCGTTGATTTCCCGGCAGTCTGCAGGGAAAGACAGGTTTACTTTGGGGATGTTCAGATTTTGTTGCTCAGGTACAACCCGGTCGAACTAAAGGCACATGGGTGCACAATAGGCGAGGTACTAGCCGAGTTGCTCTTCGGGGTTGAAAGCCCCACACATGGTTATACAAAAAAAAGTTGTGTAAATGATAGACTTCCAAAAACATATTTGTAAGAGGTCTCATGTTATAACACATGGGCTGAAAAGTCCCGGGCCTAACAAAGAAAACACGGTTTTTTTGGTCCAAAATTAGCTTTATTCATCAACGTAATCTCCATCAAGAGCAACGCAATCATTCCAGCGCCGCTCTAACATTTCAATACCACTTTTGTAGAACGATTTATCTTTTGCCTCAAAATAGGCCTCAGTTTCAGCGATAACCTCTTCATTCGTGCGAAATTTCTTACCGGCGAGCATTTTTTTGAGGTCTGCGAACAGCCAGTAGTCGCTGGGAGCCAAATCTGGCGAATACGGTGGATGTGGGAGCAATTCGAAGTTCAATTCATGTAGTTTTGCCATTGTTTTGATTGACTTGTGACACGGTGTGTTGTCTTGATGAAACAAAATTTTTTTCTTTGCCATATGCGGTCGTTTCTTTGCAATTTCGGCCTTCAAACGCTCCAATAACGCTATATAATATTCACTGTTGATGGTATTTCCTTTCTCAAGATAGTCGATGAATAATTACACCACGCACATCCCAAAATACCGAGGCCATAACTTTTCCAGCCGATTGTTGTGCTTTCGGGCGGTTTGGACGAGGTTCACAAGTTGCTGTCCACTCAGATAACGATCGTTTTCATTCCGGAGTGAAGTGATGGATCCATGTTTCATCCATTGTCACATACCGACGCAAAAATTCGGGTTTGTTACGTTTAAACATGGCCAAACACTGCTCAGAATCATCAACACGTTCTTGTTTTTGGTCAACAGTGAGCAAACGCGGCACCCACTTTGAACAGAGCTTTCTCATAGTCAAATGCTCATGCAATATAAAGCCAATACGTTCTTTTGATATCTTTACGATGTCAGCTAACTCACGCAACTTCACTTTTCGATCATTCAAAACGATTTTGTGGATATTTTTGATGTTTTCTGGTGTTACCGCCTCATTTGGACGTCCACTGCGTTCTGCATCATCGGTGTCTCTACGACCACGTTTGAAGTCAGAAAACTAACGTTTTATTGTTGTTTCTGATCGAGCGGAGACCCCATAACACATTTCAAGCCATTGCTTCGCTTGAAAGAAGCAGTGTAAAATTAAAACACGAAATTGTTTTTGATCCATTGTTTTGAAAATAACAAAAGTAGCGTGACTCTTAACACAATAACTCACAAACTAATGAATGGAATATCATGAAATTTTAACAGGTGTCTTTTGAAGCTTAGTACTAACTGAGAGAAAGGCGACTGCAATAAAACTGGCGTCATCTATGCGTTAGGCGCGGGACTTTTCAGCCCATGTGTTATAATACTTTACCATACGAAATTAAAACTAACAATAATAATAGTAGTACCTTTAAATAGTATTTGTACATGCAAATACAATTTGTACAATTGATTGTATATTGAATTCCTTTGTTTCTGTCTTATTATATAGTTTGTTAGCTAAATAAACTGTCTATCTATCTATTAAACTAATATGGGGTGGCCGGTGGTGGTGGAGGGACGTGGTGACGTTTAAAAAGAAAACGTTCTTTACTTTCAGAATGGCCCTCGTATAATCAATATGTCTGCATTTGTACGAAATAAAACATTGCTATATCAATGTACTGATTCTGCTATCAAAATGTAACAGCCATCAGTGATGAATTCGTATAGGTATTTCTCATTGTTTCTAATTTGATAACTGCGCATCGTTGGTACCCACTTACAGTACTATAATACACCTAGTAAAAATATTATATCTATATACGTTTGCGAATTCGACGAGCAACGAAGAAAATGAGCAAAAATAAAGCGACAAAATAAACCTACGCGACTAACAGCGAAACGGGAAAGAGAAGATACGCGTTAGATAGAGACGGAGATAGGCGAAGAAAAAGACGAGCTGTGCGCGACTTCTCATATTCGAAAGCGTATAGCCTAGCGCTAGGTATAGCGGATGAAATAAGCCATGTATCAAACGTCGAGTCACGATTCTATACGGTTTCACAATAACACCGTAACAACAAGAGCGGCCGGAGCGAGATACGCGGAAAGACAGAGAGAGACGGGACGCGTTCGCACAATGCTCCTCGTCGCGCAGTTTAGAGTTTAGAGAGAGGAGAATTGATTGCGTCGGTATCTACAAACAAGCGAAGGCCCCGGTCCGATAGCTTCTAAAAGAAACGAGAAGCGAGAAAAAGAAGAAGTAGAAGTGGAAAGAGAGATGGATAAAAGGGGGAAAAGTAATAGGCAATATAAGTCGCCCGAGGCGATACCGTCTTGCCGTTACGGTTAAAGGAGAATGGGATAGAAAAAGAGCAGCGTGTGATGATTCCTTTTGATTGACGAGTATAATGATTGATAATCTATTGATATTGGCTAATTAAGGATTTAGTTATAGTTATGTATACGGTTGCGCTTTTGATGTATGAAGCTCAAAGCTAATTAGAGTGGATTGATTACCGAAACAAAAAATAAATAGATATCCAATTCTGTATAATTTGCACATTTTTCAACTTAAAGAGGTTCTCTCTTTAACTGTTTTAGACGAAGGATGATCTAAACGTAATTTAGATCAGTCCTCCTTAATCTATTGGGTTGGCAACAAAATAATTGCCTATTTTAAATGTAGATGGCAGTAGTGTTTCTTTTGAATAACTTCTGTTAGTGAATATGTAGGCTTCCACGGCCAGTGTCAGTAATAAACGAACTGTTTCTGGAATTGGGCCGTGTCATGATAAGATATAAGAGAAAATGAAATAAGAGTAAGAGGAAAAACAAAGAAATAAAAAAGGAAAGAATAAGTGAAAAATGTGAAAGATGAGTAAGAGAAACCAAAGTGACACGGTAACTCAACGCTAGAAGCGAAACCACTTTGAAAGAAGATCACGGTAACTCGACGTTTAAACCACGCTAGAGTTTATATACGACAGGAGTGTGTTACGCCTGAAGTTTCTTCAAATAGAATACCATGGCCCCTTTCAAGTTGATGTTCGGCTACCGCAGACGATCATACGTGTCCCGATTTAAGACATGCGATCGCCGTTTTTTTCACCGGTTATTGTAAATATCTTTATGAAACCCTTAGAGAAAGAAACTCCCTTTTGCGCGAAAAACAGGTTTCACAATCCGACGCAACCGCCCCACTGGTTTTTCAAGGATTCTATTTGGCATATTCCTCTTGTAAGATGTTCCATATGTGACCTACGGAGGTAAGGCTTACCTTTCGGATCCTCTTGTCCAATTCATCCCATAACAGCTCGATGGGGTTAAGATCGGGGCTTTGCAGTGGCCATGTCATTATTTGTAAAGTGCCATTATCTTGTTCTTCATTTAAGAAATTTTTACATTGACTGTTTAGGGCCGTTGTTCTGTATCAATAGCAGTACCTGATGACAATATACAAGTTGATGTAATTTATACAGACTTCGCGAAAGCCTTTGGCCGAACTGATCACGAGCTACTTCTATTGAAAATTGTGCAGAACGGCTTTTCACCCAGACTTGTGTCATTATTTCGAACACATTTACTATGCATATGTCGTCAATTAGATTGTGAGAAGTTGTTTGCCGATGTCCTCAAGTTCTATACCAGGATAAGTACCATTTCGGATTGCTATCCGATGCAGCAGAAGTAGAGTAAACTAGAATCTTGATGTGTCAATAATAATCTTAGGATGAACATTGAAAAGTGTAATGTTTTAACTTATATCATTATCGATATAACGGTGTTTTTTTTTACATCGTTGTTCCTCCTTAAAGGACCTAGGTGTTTTATTTGACACCAAATTAATTTTTAACGACCACATCGGTAGTGTCTCATCATCTGCACTGAGGGCTCTTGGATTTATGCTAAGAGTATCGAGGCAGTTTAGTTCTCTTGATACAATAGTAACACCATATATCGCGTTTGTGCGCTCTAAACTTGAATGTACATCCATAGTCTGGTCGCCTTTATATGCATCATTCCCTAATCGGTATTCCTGGAAGTTTGCCTGTACTATTAATAAACAATAAACTTTATAAAAGACCTAATATAGATGTCATCTATATATAAAAGCAATTACATCATCCTTTAGTACAGTTTACAACATTTTACCGGGTGTCCGAACTAATATGGACGGTAGTGTACATCATTTGGGGATGCAATCAACTCAATAGCCTAATGCAACACCTCATTAGAATAAATATACAACTTCCATCGAATGTAAACTTCTTAATAATCCAAGAAAGACCAAGGATTAATTTGAGATTATATTGATATATGTACGTATGATATATAAATTTCCTTTTATTTGGGTTACTTACTACTGAACCTGTAGGTGTATTCCTCTTATTCCGATTGCCTACCCTTTGTATGTCTTTTGTTTTAGTCAGCCCAGAATGAGAAGTGTCTCAAGTTTGCTCTGGCATAAATTATTGCGTCCTGTATATATCAAAATATGACCAAAATTGTTGCACACCTATGATATTGTAATTTTGCGTCATTTCGGACGAATTAATGACCACGTTTAGTGCGAACTCATCTCGACCGTGACTACTTAATTTAGCGCATCCAACACTAAATAATACCGTTTTTGAACTACTTCCACCATTGACGAGAGGGTCGTAATTGAATTAACCGGTTTATAAATAGCACTTTGCTTGTTATTAAATTATTAGGGACACCTCTTTAATGCCTACAAACGCGTTAATAGTTGAATAATTATAACGGTATTATTTAAAAGGGTTTAGACAAACTAATTAATAAATGCACGTTTATTTCATTCTACCAACAGATTGAAACGCGTCAAAAAAAAGCAAAAACAAAAAATACTTGTACCAAACATTTGAGTAATTTGTATGTCTGTTTAAAAAAAAGCTCACTAATGTTATACAAACATCTTTCCATTAAGTGTTGTTCCATGATTTTTGTAAAGGTTCTCAGTTGATTGTCCTTAACCTTATTGGAAGTACACGTAAGGTGGATTTTTGACACTCACGAGTATAAATGTGACTAGTTTGCACCTGCGAAATACTGCTTCAACGCCACAAAAGGAAATCATTTTTGTACTGAATTGTGACGGGTAACGAAGAATAGATTTATTTTGAAAACCCGATGCGGAAAAAATCATGGCTTTTACCTGGCGAAGCCAAGGCCAAGTCGCTTCGATAAGAAGACCATGCTCAGTGTCAGGTTGGACAACAGCGGTTTGAATAAAAATATTAATTTCCCTTGAAAATTAGGTGTTTCTTTTTAGCAAAAAACCGGAAAAAACTTACGCATACACCTGGTAGATACTGTGAGATTGGTCCTGTTTTCTTTCCTTTCTCCTAATTTTGATATGAACTCACACCGAGCCAACAACGTTTCTTTTTTAATGCAATTCACTAAGTGTTAGTCATCACATGATGAACTAATGATTAACATACGGTTTCCTCTGGTAGCGAAAGAAAAAGGGTACTGCAAGATATTTCATAATCGACGCAGTTCCTAGAATCTATTCATTAAAGAATCTATTTGACGTCTAATCGGACAAAGGACACACGCGAAGTAGTTGATCGCGCTAATTGGGTTAGCGTGCTTCCAACCTCTGGAAAAAGGGGAGAAGATCGATAGCTCACCGAACCGCGACTTGGAACTTCTACCGGCTCGAGTTTAGAGAATAATTTACCCCGGTGAACTAACAAACCTTCTTCGGTAGCCGTGGAGACCTAACTTAATCAATTTCATTAATATACGACATCGGAGAGCTGGATGTTGAACTTTGTTCGAACCACCGCAGGGAAACTCGCTATACATGGCCTCACTCTTGCAACGGTTACATCAATATAATAACCATTTCGCCATACGCTGCTTAAATATTCCATTTATCTAAGTAATGGGGAATTTAAGTGGGAATTGGGCAATAGATTTTCTTTTTGTGATATTTTTTCTCGATACATTCAACGTAGCAGCTGTTGTGAGAGGCAGCCCAGAAAAAGCTGCATGCAACTGAGAATGAAACGTTGAACTACGACGAGATTTCAATTCGGAAACCTAATTTCTTTAAAAGAAAACAAGGGCGTTGGAAATCTACAACCGTTTCTGATTGTTCTTGTAAATAAAAATTTTAGGCATTTGGCGATGATGAGAATAGTTAGAAGACACAGCAATACTAGCCGAAATCTGTGGTATGCCTGCAGAAGCGACAATGAAGAATTTCGAAACTTTTGGAGAAAATATGTTGCGGAATGGAGATTCTCAAGATGAAGTCAATGACAGTATAATTTTCATTGGGTGTAAAACACGATCAAATACAGGCAGAGTTAAGAGATCAAAAGATATGGCTGATGGTAAATGAAACAATGGATGCAAGAAAAAAATATATTTTAAATGCGTTAGTGAGCACTTTAAAAAGTGGCGAGGCAGTCTTGCCTCTTCTTTTACATACGAGAGGAGGTCCAGAAGTTCGTGGAATGAAAGGGTTTTAAATAAAATAAAACAATAAATCTATTTTTCCATTTCAATATAATCACCCTTAAGCACAATACATTTATTAGATCTATGAATTAATTTTTCTAAACCATCATAAAAATATTTTTTATCTTTCGCCTCAAAATGGGCCAAAATCGTCTCCTTTACCTCATTGTCGTCTGAAAACTTTCTTCCTTTCTTTTTTAAAATGGGGAACAAATAAAAATCACTAAGTGTCAGGTCTGGACTGTAGGATGGATGGACTATTGATTGAAAGCCATGCTTGTGCAGAGCAGCCATTGCAACTTTGCTCTTGTGAACCGGCGCATTGTCTTGCAAGAGCAACATACCCTTGGTCGATTTTCCTCAACGTTTTTCCCTGATGGTCTCCTTTAATTTTTCTAATATCGCTGCGTAATATTCTCCGGTTATGTTCCTACCTTTTTCTTTGTCATCAATCAATAATATCCCCTCACAATCCCAAAAAACAGTAGCCATCAACTTTCCAGCCGATTCTGACACTTTGAATTTCTTTGGCGGTGGTGTCCCCTTTTTATGCCATTGCATGGACTCCTGTTTGGACTCAGGCTCAGGTGATGAACCCATGTTTCATCTCTAGTAGCAATCCGCTCCAAAATCTGTGCAGGTTTGTCTCCACACAGCTCCAAAAATTGTTTGGAGGCACAGACGCGCTGCTGTTTCTGCAGCGGCGTGAGCATTCTCGGTACCCATCTTGCACTGACTTTTGCCATACTAAGATGGTCATGTAGGATACGCAAAATGGTGGTATCCGATACTCCAACTAATGCAGATAATTTTTTTAAACGGGTATCTTGCAGTAGAAATTGTTGCACTTTTTCGACGATGTTTGATGTGGTGGCCTCAACTGGCCGTCCTGAGGTCGTTTTCAATCGACTCCCGACCATGTTTAAAAAGACCATGCCACTTATAAATCATTGATTTACTAGGGCACTGTTCCCCATAAACGGTTTCCATTTCATTCAATATGGTTTGAGCGTTCTTTGCTTGCTTTGTAAGGAACTTTATCACTGCACGGTATTCAATTTCCTCCATAGTTTCAGTTTTCTTCCGGATTGACTTGTTGAGCAGGCAACTATTCGTAAACGATGGGGCTGCAACTTAACTTATATACTAATGATGAGTCGCCAATCAGAATGACACCTAGCGAACGCCCCTATCCCATTTCTCCCCTCCATTCCACGAACTTCTTGACCTCCCCTCGTAGTAGAATATGACAAAAGATAAACCCGGAAAGGATAGTAGAAATTATAGAAAATACCTTTGGGGAGTTCAATATATCGGTACCTCAACTTGTAAAGTTGATTATAGATGGGGGCTCTAAATAAGCCTGCTTGCGTGTGTTAGTGTTAAGAGCGTATCTCTTTTTCCATGAGACTAAAGTGTAACTTACTTCATGTTATCCAATATTTATTATTACTTTTCCTTTTGTGTACACATCCGCAATAAGTCGTAGATGAATAAATATTTTCCTTATAATTGTTTTGTTTAAGGTTTCGAAGCAAGCGATAAATTTAACATGAAATACGAAGTATCCAAACTATTATGAGCGATAGTGTATATAGTTATAAGCTAAAGTATTCTGTATTGATCTCATGTGGGTAGACTGTAGACGTGTTGTTGACAATCTTTCGCGTTTGTAATTGAGACCATGGCAGCCGGCGAAAAATACCTGTCCGTAACGAAACACCTGTGAAAAAGTAATTGGGTGAGGTTGTTTTCTCGGTTCCCGACGTTATTATTCTCTCGTATTTCAGAGGAAAAATACTACATAAATTGCTCCCGAACCGAATAAGAAGATAGAGCATAACGATAATGACGCATTCATGGTTTGCCCTTGACGAGTTCTCTCATCGGAAGTTCTTATATAGAGAAAAACAAACTGTATGTGTTCGTGATATGTTGATACGAGTAATGTTTGACGAAATAATTGCTTAATTTAATTTATGTAAAGAATTTAGATGTACGGTTTTTAAAAATATCTCTCTCCTATACCACACTTATATTTAAACGAAAATAATAATAAATTATACTGTTCCAAACCCATGTACACAAGTACGACATGCGTTAAGTGAAGGAGTGCCGTGCCGCTTTTTTCAAGGCAATATTGAATAACCCAAGGTGATTTCGCATCAGCATACTAACTAGATGTATACTACTAAAAGTACGTTGGTGCTTTTGTAATATGGAACGAAGTAGAATCGCCGATTCATTACAATGTTTATATTTGTTGCTTCTTTTTTTTTCGAGAATCCTAATTTAACGAAATCTTTATTTATTTACGCAAACGATAACATCGGATACCTTTTCAGATTACGAAAACACGGTTTTCGCATCCTTTGATTATTTATTTATGATATATTTGGATATTAATGATGTACAGCTGATAAATACGTACTATTTTTGTTCCAATATTGCGTGTACATACTCAGTAATAAGCACATATCTTACGTCATCGCTGTATAGCTTGTTAGTTTCTAATACAGTTTCCATGTTTCTCGTTAAAGGTTAAACGAATCAAATGTGCACTTTTTAATACACCTACACGAAGAAAAATATATCGTCGATAGGACTAGAGTCGTAGTAAGAGAATTTCTAGTGAAATATGTGATAGCTGACGTGTTACAGCTGATACGAAGATATACACTATCTCTCATAAGTTTGATCGCACCCAATATATTGTGTTACACTTACAACTACAGTACACGCCCGATTATGTGAATGAAATCAGCCAAGCACTGTTCACATTACTGAAAGGTTAAAAAATTGAGGCATCGTTGCTTCTTAATTGTTCCATTGGAGGAGGACTTGGTGCGTCATCCAGGATTAACGCCGACTTTATTAGAAGATTACATTATCGAATTGTACGTGGTGCAAGCTTGTTTACATTATCGGACGTTCCATTTGATTCTAACACATGGGCTGAAAAGCCCCGGGCCTAACAAAGAAAACACGGTTTTTTTGGTTCAAAATTAGCTTTATTCATCAACGTAATCTCCATCAAGAGCAACGCAATCATTCCAGCGCCGCTCTAACATTTCAATACCACTTTTGTAGAACGATTTATCTTTTGCCTCAAAATAGGCCTCAGTTTCAGCGATAACCTCTTCATTCGTGCGAAATTTCTTACCGGCGAGCATTTTTTTGAGATCTGCGAACAGCCAGTAGTCGCTGGAAGCCAAATCTGGCGAATACGGTGGATGTGGGAGCAATTCGAAGTTCAATTCATGTAGTTTTGCCATTGTTTTGATTGACTTGTGACACGGTGCGTTGTCTTGATGAAACAAATTTTTTTCTTTGCCATATGCGGTCGTTTCTTTGCAATTTCGGCCTTCAAACGCTCCAATAACGCTATATAATATTCATTGTTGATGGTATTTGCTTTCCCAAGATAGTCGATAAATACTACACCACGCACATCCCAAAATACCGAGGCCATAACCTTTCCAGCCGATTGTTGTGCTTTCGGGCGCTTTGGACGACGTTCACCAGTTGCTGTCCACTCAGATGCCATTGTCACATATCGATGCAAAAATTCCGGTTTGTTACGTTTAAACATGGCCAAACACTGCTCAGAATCATCAACACGTTCTTGATTTTGGTCAACAGTGAGCAAACGCGGCACCCACTTTGAACAGAGCTTTCTCATAGTCAAATGCTCATGCAATATAAAGCCAATACGTTCTTTTGATATCTTTACGATGTCAGCTAACTCACGCAACATTACTTTTCGATCATTCAAAACGATTTTGTGGATTTTTTTGATGTTTTCTGGTGTTACCGCCTCATTTGGACGTCCACTGCGTTCTGCATCATCGGTGTCTCTACGACCACGTTTGAAGTCAGTAAACCAACGTTTTATTGTTGTTTCTGATGGAGCGGAGTCTCCATAATACTTTTCAAGCCATTGCTTCGCTTGAACGGTATTTTTTCCCCAATTTATTAGATGACGTCCATCTGAACGGTGTGGTGAAGCTAGTGTACTAAACACAGTAAAACACCCTCTGACTTAGATATACCGATAACGCTTGCATAGACAGTATTCCAAATAGAATAAGAGGAATTATAAAAGCTAAAAGAGGCATTATAAAATATTAGTTATTAAGTTATGACGATGTCTATACAATACTGAATAAACTTATGCTTATACAATACGTTTTTCACTATTTTAGCAAGTGGCTCTAATAAATTGGACAGGGAGTGTATTCCAAAGTGTTTAATTAACTTTCTTTAAGCTGACGTTAAACATACGAGCGGCTGTGTGTTCGCAATTTACGCACTCTGCAAAGATATTGAAACAATTCAATTATCAAAAGTACGTTTCCCTCATCAACAAAAGGCATTTATTTCCGAGACTGCCTACGCGTGCACTTTACGATCGGAGCTGGCTTGTATTACACACGCAAAAGCACCGAGATCAAACGGTACAACGAGCAGCGATCCAAATAGTCACCACACACGGCTATTGTACGATAAGGTGTTTGCCCGGGTTTATTTTTAAACTCCCACAGCCTTGATAAATTTCGCCCATCGTACCGCTGACGGAGAGAAAAACACTGCATATGGCAGCGAATGATAAATCGCCGCTCCGATACGTTGAACTGTCGCCGATGCGGTGCTGTGTGTATCTACACTGTTAGCGGTCCGTTATCCGTCGGATGTTTTTGCTAATTTAATGGTTTTTAATTAGACACTTACATAAACGTTCCGTATTTAAAAAAAGGTTTTATTTGTGTATAGCGTATGTAGATATGCGAATTGGTAATGAATTACTATGCGACGTAAAAGAAGGTAAAAACATCTAGAAGTTGCTGATATTAATTTGGTTTGTTTGAAGCATGTGTGCTATTGATTTATTATTGACGCTAGGGCTCGGATTAAATAACAATTATATTATTTAATTATATTATTACAAGATAATTTGTTAGTCCAATTAGCTGTTGTATCCAATGCCATCTACAGCACCCGTCAAGCATTTGTATCAAGTATACAAATTCTAGTATGTAAAAGCTTTTTCGTGAAAAAGATTTTATGAATACAATTTACTAACTGTAATACGCCTTATTGAGTCATAATTTCTTTTATTGAATTCTTCTTCTGTGTATATACAGTAACACAGCAGATACATAGTAATTTCTTCTTCCGCCTCAAAATCTACAACTTATATTTTGTCAGGCGTAAATTATCTATACACAGTTCTTTTGTGTGGGTTATTATTAGGTATTATTACGTACCATCACTACCCTATATAAATCTATAAATTATTTTGTGTCTGGCTACCGTACAGTGAAGATAACATATTTAATGTGTTCGAAAATTAAAATGAACATCTTTCTACATTGTGTCGAGAACTTTATTTTATTTTATTATGAGAAATCAGAGAAGCAGTTAGCAAACTAAAACTAGAAAAGGCGGACGGGGAGGAATCACTGCTGATATTATACAATATATATGAGGCAAGGAGGCAAGGTACACAGAACTTAGGATTAAACAAAAATTATGAGATTTCTTCGTCGCTATTATTAGGAGTAAGAAAAGCTATATGCTGGTAAAGAAAGAAACAAGAACTGTTTCATAGTATAGCATACATGTAGTGTTAGCCAAGCTACTACAGTTTTGTAAAGACCTCCTATCTCTGTCTAATAAATCGGGTGTGAATTTAGTCTTACGCCTGTTCAGGAATCATCTGACCTGAATCGTTCTTCCACTTTGGAACTTTTCCTATTAGTTAATAATTTTGACCGTTGAAACAATGCCTACAAAGAGACACAAGTTTTCCTTAGTCAATGACGAGTCTGCTCGAGCTTAATCATTTGTTTTCTCCTTGATTGTTTTCGCGTCCCGTCTTTTAGGATTATTTGCAAATGGATGAATGAATTTAAAAAAGCTGATACGACAATCCCCGTTCTGGGCGCCCAAAAACAGTCACCTCTGCAGAAAGTGTGCAAAAATTTTGAAATTTATGGAAGCCGATCGACATCGAAAGATATTGCTAAGGCTACAGGCATCTCCAGAGAACGAGTGACGTACATCTTAAATGTTAAATTAGACATCGCTAAACGGTGTGCATGCCGCGTTTGCTCACACTATCGCAGAAACTCAAAAGCCTTAAGATGTTCTAGAGCCATTTTGGAGCGGTTTCGGCAAAATCCAACAGATTTTTTACGCCAATTTGCGACTTGCGATGAAACGTGGATCCATCACTACACACCGGAAAGTAAACAGCAATCAAAACAGTGGACTAAACGTGGCGAACCGACTCCAAAGAAAGCCAAAGTCTATCAGCAGAAAAGGTGATGGCTTCCGTTTTCTGGGATTAGCTTACAAAGGGACAAACGATTACTGGACCATACTATTCTAAACTTTTGGATCGATTGAAGGCACCAATCCTTCTCCATCAAGACAATGCGCCAGTTGACAAAAGCGGAATTGTCAAAGGAAAATTGGTCAAATTAAAGTTCGAAGCGCTTGAGCATCCCCCTTATCCCGTCGGACTATCATTTCTTCCCCAAGAAACACCTCGGCGAAATGAGATTTGCTTCGGATGAAGAGTTGATAGCTGCCGTAGACCACTATTTTGAAGAGCTCGAGGAAAATAAGTACTGTGAAGGCATAAAGAAAGTTGGGTATCAACTAAATAAATGTAATGAAATATTGCTATGCTTTTTCAGCTTGCCCTCGTACATTACATATTGGTGATTTCACAAGTGTCCATGTAGCCATAGCCTATACACTCATCAACATAGTAAAAGGTTTTGCTTAACTAATAATTTAAAATCGCATTCAAACAACACCAACCGCCGAACAAATAATAAAATCTCATTCCTTTTCCCCGATTTCGGTCGGTGATTTAAGGCCTAATCATTTCTTCCAAAGCCAAAACACCTGCATCGCCTTTCCCTGCCACGCCGCATCTACCTGTCAAAAATGTAGCGAACAGGTATATCTGTGCCAGGTAGAATATGATACTACCCACCGCACGCTCCGTAACATTGCGGCTCGCTCGATTCCAGTTCGACTTCGACCGTACGATCCTTCAGCAGAACTTTAACGGGGCGATCGTAGCCATCCCTATACGGTTGGTAGCGTTGAATGACCGACGACCCAATACGATCGGTCGTGTTATTGTTCGGCGGGCATTCCACGCACGGTTCGAAAGTGGGGGATACACCACAACGCTGTCTACCGGCGACCTATTATATCCCGACCACGTCGAATCTGTTCTGTCGGGTTCGAACTCGTTAAATGCAATAGTGGATGGGATGCGAACGCCAGCGAAGAGAACGAATTGTAACCGCCGCGTTTAATGCATATTTTCGATAGGTGTTTAATTCCGCAATGAAATCGGATGCGGTGTAATAAAATGCGGATAAAATATATTTATTCTTTTACGTAATGGATCGTATATAATACAGGGTTCGTATAAAATTCCGAAAAAAGTCGAATAGCTTTGTTATTTGAGAAGCATTTTGTTTGAAATATGGTAGAGATATGTAGTCAAAAGTATCGGATTTACTATAACATTTCCACATTTTTTTCACTACCTATAGGTACTTCCTGAGAACAAATGTGATGTACTCCCTCCCTTACAGTAAAACTACAGTGGTATTATGGCAGTATGGAGGGTGCTCCACTAATTCAAAGCCTGCTTGGTGTATAGCAGTCATAGCAATACCAGATGTACGGCTGGGAACATTATCCTGATGGAACAGCACACCGTGCCTTAACTTTCCTCGGTGTTTCTCTTTAATAGCGCCTCGCAATTTAGAAATCAATTATGCGTAGTAGGCCCCCGTAATGCTCCGTCCCATTTGCAAAAGGATAATTCCTTGAGCATCCCAGAACACAGATAGTAAAACCTCCGCTATCGTATGGCATGACTATTACAACTATATAGTATCATCTGCAGACGCTAAAGTTAAGTGAGTAACTTCTAGTACCACTACTTCCACCAAACGTGATTTTCATTACAAATATTCAAACTAGCAAGTATTCTCAAATGATAAGGAATCAGTATTAGCCGAATATGAATTCATCAAAAATGTGTTATGGTCTTACGTACAAACAAAGTGAAATTTTTACCTACATTAGAATGCCAAAATTAAGGATACTTAACATTTGGATCAAAACCAGATCAACTAATTTTAGAAAAAGACATAAAGAATTTTCCATTCGTAAGCTAGAAAATACTTCAAAGTCTACTTCAACCTAACACTATACAACTATAAGAGGACCCTCAAATCTAAGTGGTTCACAGCAGCTGAGATTTTTAGTCTTGTCGAGACCGGAGTTGCAATGGCCCCACAAGCACCTAATGTCTTTGCACTTAAAGGCGTTAAACAGATTGGTTAAGTTTTCTATCACTTTGATGGAGATTCATGAGGATTCACCCTCGTATATTTCTTAAGTAGGATAAAGTACTTCTTAAAATGTCAACATATTTTTATTGATTAGGTAATGGATGAGGATTCGGGTTTTGTTTGTAACCATTTTTTCACTCTCTTGTATTTCCTGCCATTGCATTTCTTCTATGCACTCCTCTTATCTGGTCTATCCTTTTCCTCTTAGGTCTTCCTCTTCTTTCCATGTGTTTGTAGTATTCCAGGCGAGATGCCAATCCTCTCCATGATCTCCCTATAACCTTCTTTTCTAAGGAAACTGTCCATAAAAGTACCACCAAAACAACCCCAAGTTAAGACTGTTCCTTCTCCATGTTTTACTGTTGGTGATACAAGACTCAAGTGCTCATTCCTCTTTCTATCTACGGATGAATGTTGCTGAGTTTGAATAAAAAATCAGATATTTAGATTCTTCGGTCCAGAGCACAATCTTTCAACATCCAGTTTTTGTGTTCTCTCGCCCATGCAAACCGTTTAGCTTTGTTTGCTGTGGGCAATAACTAATGCTAGTCCCGTAATTATGTACACACACAACATTACAGAGGAATTATAATCTATCTCGTACTTACAGTTTAATAATACAAATATTTTAATGGGAATAAAAAAATAGTCGCTGTATATAATCTCTAATTATGCAGGTGGGTAACCATTTATGGCCGATAGTGTATTTGCATATACGAATTTGTAATAAATTTACTTCAAAGTTACATACATTTATACCAGATATGTATATGAAAAGCTTTAGTTCACACTTATATATCTTCTTTATAGGAAAACTTTTATTATGGTTGCAGTGTATTTTCCATTCTGATGTAATTTCACCCTCTCATATTGGATTCACTCTAGTTTCCTCCTAGACACACATACAAAGATTAGTCTGAACTTAAATAACACCCTGTACATAAGAAATTACGACAGTAAAAATCTTAAGACAGAATATTATAAGCTACAGCGGTAAGCGAGTTACATCCCATCTTTTAATACGTTATTTCTGATCCATATCTGTATGCACGAAAATTACAGATTGCACGTCTTATATTTTCTGTAACCCATAAACTAAATTGAATATCCCTTGACGTCATCATCATTTAATTAATTGACTTCCAGTTAAGGGTAATTTTTCTCCAATAAACGGGTGATATTTCGACCTTGCCGGGTTACCGGTCATTATCGTCATAGTTACTGTCAGCCCTAGCAACGACAAGCGGACCGACTGAAAGAAGAAAAAGAAGGGGAGGGGAGAAAAAGACATGCGAATAAAACTGATGTGCTAGAGGAGTCGCATCCGTAACGAAGCCAAAGGCAGCATCGCCGTTGCTCGTAACCAAGGGGTGGCCTACGCCTTTTCCAAAAGGAGCTGTACAGTCTCGAACATGAACAGGTTGCGAATACAATCATTTTTGACTACTACTGTAATAATTAATCGGTTGTAGTACTAATACGTTTGTTTGTACGAATCTATACAGAAGATAGTTTTCTGTATGTTGTAATTAAATGTAAAAATGCGTGATGGTATGTTCATACAGGATAGGTCAAAAGTATTGCGTCCAATGGAATTGCATATAATTTTTTTAATGTTTAAAACCTGATGTGTAATGGAGTTGAACCACACAGCTTCTGTAAGTAGCAGATAATTGCTGGATATTCTTTTCAATGGATATAACATCCAAAATATAATACTGTAAATACAGCTATTGATGGTACTAATATATTTTTCTCTCCTCACATTGTCTTTTCCATCAATAATCCCATCCATACCAATAGCTGCATTAGTATTATTCTTTGGATATTGTTTTCTCGATGGAAGCAACAGTTGTGGTATTTGAAAGTATTTCCTGTTTGAAAATAATAAAAAGTACAGCAATTTTGTTCCAAAACAATAAAAAGTATCCTGTAAGTATGTTTCTGGTCTCTAAGACCTGCAGATCTGGGATAAGGAATGTAAAGTTTTATTGAGGAGCATGTGATAGATGTTAAACACTGAATCAAAAAATTTTATGGTATCTTGTTAGACGAAGGATGCTATTCACATTACACGCTACGGTTGACTATAACGTAAAAAAATATCGGGAAACTGGCAATTTTCTTAATAAAAGACGGAGTGGAAGACCAAAAGCGACAACATCTGCAGATAATCGCAGAATAGTGGTTACCAGCAAGTTAAATAGACGCAAAACAACCCCGGAAATCACCGCAGAATTAAATGTTGGTCGCCAAAAAGTAGTCAGTGTTTCTACAGTGAAACGTCGCCTACATAAAGCCGGGTTCCATGGACGTATTGCGATGAAAACGCAAACAAAACAAGCGAAAGCGACTTAAATCGGCTCGTGATCACCAACACTGGACCATAGAAGAGTGGAACAACGTCCTATGGCCGGATGAGTCTACTTTTTCGCGGTGCTCTTAACACTTCGCGCGCAAGCACCCTTTTACTTCTTTCAGAAGGTCCGGCACGACCTGGTCTCGGCTCCACTGCTGTTTTTTCCTTGCGTTTAAATTGTGTAATCACACGGTTAACTGTGGGGACAACGGAATATTTAATAATTTACTTATTTCACGTTGAAGCGCCGCGTTCACTCTGGCCAACGATGCGACCCCGGGTGAAGTCGCTAATATCACTCGAACCTTGTAAGGGGGGCATAGTTGTAACGATACTAAACTATGACGAATTCCTTCCGATACATCTACCCCTACCCTAATGACAAGAGAAAGTTCTTAATTCGTTTTTAGAATTTAGCTGTTTACATATTTATACCGCTTTACCTGGTGTCTATTTTATTCTGTCACCCTAGTATATAAACAATTGGCGGTTCGCTTGAACCTACAAAAAGTCGATCTTTATGTATTACAGAGGATTATATCGAATTCACACTTTGCAGTAGGCTAATGCTCATTCACGTGTTACTCGGCAAACTTTAAGGTTTCTAAGGTTCATGATTCAACAACGACCGAGATATAATGGATCGAAGAATTACAGATATTGCTGTTCGGCACGAGATATAAAATCGCCTGAGGGCAATAGTACAAGGAGAAATTGATAATATTATGTCCAGAAATACATGTAATTAATTGTAATTTTAATGTCATGTAAATCCGCATGTATATATACCATTCCTTGTATCGACTCGTTTGTCGTTAACAATTTGTTTATTAAAGCGCTGTCATGCGCAACCGAATGTACGTAACTGTACATCTCCGAAGCACGAAGACTGATCTTCTCAAGGCGCTCCCTCTACCGGGCCGTCGCGCGTTACTAGGGTCTATTCTCTCTCGAGAGCGCCGATCAGAGTCGCTGTTCGACTCGCTCAGTTATGGCGGACTAGCGCGCGGCTGCCGCTGTCACGGTCACTAACCCGCAGTTGCCACGCCTGAGATGTTAATCGACTAACCTCTAAAATCTATTATGGGATATAATCAAGTTCACAACAAACAACAACGGAGAGCGGACGGATCGAAAGGAGTCTTCTAGAGGTCCCTCTGCTGCGTCCCCGAAAAACGAACGTATATACCCGTCGTATCGGGAATGAAAAGAAGGATTATCGTATATCTTTCGTTCGTCTTTTTTCTCCTTCGCGTTTAGTCCTTAGGATTTTGAGGAGATTGTAGAGTAATTTGAATTGCGTTCCTGATTTATTTATGTTGGGGGATTTATTTCATTAAAGAAAATGTAGAATAATAATTGTATAGCTTACGAAGATTCGGTAAAATCTAAGTACGTCACACAAATAATTGGGATCGAAGGGATTCAAATCAAATTGCTTCATTTCTGTTGGAATTGGCCAAATCAGTGGTCTTTAATATAGAGCGGCGTGCAATGCTTAAGCAAGTATTGTTAACACTTCAGTAGTCGCGGCTAATCTATGAGAAAGCAAATGTACGCAGGCCCCCTCCAGTGTATCTTCCTAGCTTCGACCCTATTTCAGGGGTTCCCAAACTTTATCACTAGTCTCGGTAAAGTGGGGCAGATACAGTGCAATGCGTACTCGCATAATTTCTCATCGTGAGCTTAATGAGTGAGCATAGGCGATACGGACGTAGAAATGGATACACATAAAATAATGATGAAAAATATATATGTTTCACTCAAATGAGTACGGCGTGCGGAATAAATATTTCCTAATGATGAAAACGACCGTTACACATCGTGTGATGTTATATTTGCAAACAACTTAATGGATCTTTCGACATACCTTCACAAATTTGTCCCTAGTATGAGAAAAGCTGAATCCTTGCCAATAACACTTTCAAATTTTCGTATTACACTTTTACATTTGTGAGTGAACATCATCCATAATTTGAACAGGATCCACAAACGATATCGAATCATTTTGTAATTTTTCAATTCTCAAAAAGAAAATGTTCTCATCATTCTTTAATTCAATTAAAACTTTTCTAATGCTTGTAATTTTTTTTCCATTCAATTATATCCCTATATTTCTGTATGAACGATAATATGGATACTTTCTCATCAACTGTAAAATTCGGGATTCCACGATTCTCAAATAGTGTATAATTAACGTTTAACTAACGACCGCATCATCTTTAAGTTTTTTTTTCGTGTATATACATACAAATATCCAATTACAAGGCAAAGTTAAATAATAAATGTACACATGCAAATATTATAAGTAACATAAAATTAAAGTATATCAAATTACAAAACTTAGTTACTAGTTGCTTTAATTTAAATTAAAAAAAAGAGGTAGTTTACCAATAGTTAGGAAAAAAGGGAGAACGGAAAAAGTATTCAACTAAGTGTAACGCACTCGCGGTCTACATACCGTCAAAAGGGACGGTAAAGTGCGGGTATGTATATCCAACTCGACAAACTCCACAGAGTTGAAGTTGCTACACAATCTATATATTGGGGACCTGATGGCGATGTTTGTTCTAGGTGCGAAACAGTAAAATGTATTTGTTTGCCTAGATCCTGAACGTGGTACAATGAAGTTGATTTTACTCAACAACTCAGGGACATCAAGACCATTATGAAGTAAAGTAAATAGGAATTTATACTCAGCCTGTTTTCGACGTAGTTCTAATGAATCAATATCAAATGCCTCTAGCAGAGCACTGTGGCTAAATCCTTGTATCGGATAAGTATTAAATTTTTTGAAGTACAAGAACTTCAAACACCTTCTCTGAATCTGCTCTAGAAGATGTATCTGATAGATGTACATAGGTGACCAGACCAAGGACTCATACTCCAGTCGAGACCGAACAAAAGCGAAATAAAGAGGAAGAATGGCTGTTATAGAAGCAAATGGTCGTGTAACACGTATAATGAATCCTAACATACTCAACGCTGATGTACAAATACTGGATATATGCTCCATAAAAGTCAGTCTTGAGTCAAAGACGACGCCCAAGTCTCTCATAGAGATCTCTCTAGGTAAAGAAGATCCAGCCAAGTGATAGGTATATATAATTGGAGTCGTCTTACGAGTGTAGGTTACAATTTTGCATTTGTTTACATTAACTGTTAGTTTGTTGTTGACACACCACGTGTGGAATATATCGAGTTGGCTTTGCAAATAATTGCAATCCTGAGAATTATTAATTGTTGTATACAACTTCAAGTCATCTGCGTATAACAACTTTGGACAGTTCAGTTGATAGCACAAATCATTTATATATATGAGGAACAGAAGTGGACCCAAGTTACTCCCCTGAGGAACTCCAGAGTTCGGCGTGAAGTAATCAGACTCAAATCCCATGTATGTCACAAATTGCTTTCTGTCAAGAAGATACGATTGGAATAAAGACAAAATAGAAGACGAAAATCCAATATTGTCCAATTTATTAATAAGCACGGTGTGGTCGATTCGATCAAAAGCTTTTGTTACTACCTGTCTCCCAGCATCAATACTATCAGGTATTGTGTAATTGTAACAAGATTAGTTACCGTAGATCGTTGAGCAACGAAACCGTGTTGGTCATTTGAAATCCAGGGTCTAACTTGAGCATAAATATACTTGTACAAACATTTCTCAAAAACTTTAGCAAAATTATTTAATAACGCAATGGGACGATAGTTGGAAATAACACACTTCTCACCATTTTTAAAAACAGGCACCAATTTGGCAATCTTCCACACAGATGGGAAAGTGGATGTTTTGAGAGCAAGACTGAACAAGTAGCAAAGAAGAGAAGTAAATATATTTGCACAAACCCTAACAAAAGGGCCGGAATGTCATCACTACCCGCCGTGCAATTATCCTTCAAGGATTTCATAGCATACACCACATCCATCTCAGTTACAGAACCTAGGTCAACCATAGCGCACGGAGAGATTGGAGCAACAGGCGTCGGAGCTAATGAAGGAAGGTACACCGATTGGAAAAACTGCCGCAAGGCGCTCACTATGGAAGGTGGATCGTTATACGTATTGCCGTAATCGTCCTTCATAGTTTTAGGAATATTAGATATCATTACATAAAATTAATCAAAGAAGTTAATACTAAGAGTGGACAATACGTTTTGCAGGGAAATAAGACATAATCTCTAACCAGCGATGTTTTATGGTCCTTTTATTTCGGATGTTTCGTCCAATTAACCGTCGAAAATATTACATTAGATTCCAAGATGTAAACAGTACAAAACCGAATGACTAACGCTCCCAGATTAAACTAGAGAAAAAAAAAATACAAGTCTTGAAATAAAATTTATCAATTCACACACATGCTCCCTATCTGAAATAGAACACCGCGACCAAGCGGACAAATCTTCAACAACCGGCCGCCCATAAAAGACATTCAACCAGCATGTTCCTAACGTTTCGCAACCTCCAACAGATGTACACAATCCGCTACTTCGAGCTCGTATGATTACGCGCACATGTAACTCGGTACGGAACGTTTTTGCGCGATGTTTCTCATTCCAATATCCGTTACGTGTATAGTTGGTAAGGTTTGTGAGTCAGTACCGACAGATAGGCTCTGTACCGTGCGAATTATTTTACCTACCTCCCGACACGGTTCCCGATAACGACAAGCGCCGATTTTTAGAATCGCGATAAGACCGAGTATGGTATGAAAAACAATGCGAACGACAGAGGCTTATTGCGACGTTGATAATCGAGTAATTACTGCCGTAACAATGCAATGCGTAGCGTGCGTGCACGTAGAACGCTTTAATCACCATCTTTTTGTTGAACTAGACGTAATTAAGTTTAAGCAGAAGCGGTGTTTAAAGAAGCTTGATTACTGCTGGATTTTGCTGTGACTCTTGGAAAACGATTTCAAAATCGAATTAATCGATATCAGTTTTCTTGAGTTGCAATTTAGTCAATTTTATAAAAATTATATGCACTTCCATAATCTACAATGTCAAAATTTTCATTTACACACTCATTTTAAACCGGTGTTAAGTTAGCAATAACACATGGGCTGAAAAGTCCCGGGCCTAATACATAGATGACGCTAGTTTTATTGCAGTCACCTTTCTCTCAGTTAGTACTAACCTTCAAAACACAGCTGTTAAAATTTCATGATATTCTATTCATTAGTTTGTGAGTTATTGTGCTACAAAACAATGGATCAAAAACAATTTCGTGTTTTAATTTTACACTGCCTCTTGATGGGAAAAAATACCGTTCAAGCGAAGCAATGGCTTGAAATGTGTTATGGGGACTCCGCTCCATCAGAAACAACAATAAAACGTTGGTTTGCTGACTTCAAACGTGGTCGTAGAGACACCGATGATGCAGAACGCAGTGGACGTCCAAATGAGGCGGTAACACCAGAAAACATCAAAAAATCCACAAAATCGTTTTGAATGATCGAAAAGTGAAGTTGCGTGAGTTAGCTGACATCGTAAAGATATCAAAAGAACGTATTGGCTTTATATTGCATGAGCATTTGACTATGAGAAAGCTCTGTTCAAAGTGGGTGCCGCGTTTGCTCACTGTTGACCAAAAACAAGAACGTGTTGATGATTCTGAGCAGTGTTTGGCCATGTTTAAACGTAACAAACCGGATTTTTCGCGTCGATATGTGACAATGGATGAAACATGGAACCATCACTTCACTCCGGAATCAAAACGATCGTCATCTGAGTGGACAGTAACTGGTGAACCTCGTCCAAAGCGCCCGAAAGCACAACAATCGGCTGGAAAGGTTATGGCCTCGGTATTTTGGGATCTGCGTGGTGTAATATTCATCGACTATCTTGAGAAAGGAAATACCATTAACAGTGAATATGAATATTATATAACGTTATTGGAGCGTTTGAAGGCCGAAATTGTAAAGAAACGACCGCATATGGCAAAGAAAAAAAATTTGTTTCATCAAGACAACGCACCGTGTCACAAGTCAATCAAAATAATGGCAAAACTACATGAATTGAACTTCGAATTGCTCCCACATCCACCGTATTCGCCAGATTTGGCTCCTAGCGACTACTGGCTGTTTGCAGACCTCAAAAGATGCTCGCCGGTAAGAAATTTCGCACGAATGAAGAGGTTATCGCTGAAACTGAGGCCTATTTTTGAGGCAAAACATGAATCGTTCTACAAAAGTGGTATTGAAATGTTAGAGCGGCGCTGGAATGATTGCGTTGCTCTTGATGGAGATTACATTGATGAATAAAGCTAACTTTGAACCAAAAAAACCGTGTTTTCTTTGTTAGGCCCGGGACTTTTCAGCCCATGTGTTAGATTTAAACACTGGGATATTGCCGATGTCGGAGACAACTCGTCGGGAGAGGTTTAAGATGTAAACAAGTTTGTAACAAATTATATAAACAATTAAAGCTAGCCATACCATCTACTAATGCAGTAGGTAAAGAATCATCTATTTTCGTAGTGATCTCCACATTTAATTCACGATATCTACACACTCAGCCATTTCAAGGACAGCAAACACCCGTCCATGGAAAAAAAAAAGGGGAAGGGGAGACAGAAAAGTTTAAAAATGTAAACGTTTTTGTAACAATTTTTATAAACAATTAAAGTTAATGTTTACATTTTTAAACTTTTCTGGCGGACCCCTCACCCACCTAACAATACCTTCGTGAGCAAAAATCTCAAATAAAAGGTGGTGAACACTACGAAAAAAAAAATTATTCTTTACCCATTCCATAAACGAATAGGGTACCCAACTTTAATTGTTTATAAGAATTTTTACAAAAATGTATACATTTTTAAACTTTTCTTCAAGCCGATTAGTATCTACATTATCGACAGTAAGTGTTTATACACCCTTAAATTATTACAGAAACAAATCAAAAACTAATTATTAGAATAAACTTTTATTCTGTACTTTTACAAAGAACTGTACCAGTTATAACAAGAATACGCTTATCAATTTGCTAACAAAGATAATCATTAGTCTCGGCAAAGAGGGGTAAATTTCAGTGCCGTGCGGAGAACAACGAGGAATTTGCAAAATGTATTAGCGATGAAATAATTGAACAAATTTCAAGTTTCAAGAACGCAAACTTTAATGTTTGTGTGACTGTGTCGCTAACATGCTTTCTTTAGGAGAGCGGGTACCTATTACATGTAACATGTAAAATTCACGCTTTAAACCTTATGGCGCGATTGATCCCACAAACGTTATCCATGAGTAAATGCCTTAATGCTCATACAAAGGCAGTATTTCTAACGTCCCCAAAACGTACAAAAAGGTTTCACGAACTGTGGCCCAAAGTGCCTGAAACACCACAGTCAATTACTACGCGTTGTGTCAATTTTTAGTATTAAAATCGTATTCGGTATAATTGAAAATATCATTCGACGAGTCCCGAACCAAATCTAGGATGAGCGAACTTTTGACGAATTTTCAAAGTCACCTGAACTATGTCATTACGCTTTCCACCTCTTTTCAAATCTGGCGAAACGAATTCCGTCCAGATTAGATCTCTTGTGTCAATTTCGACTTTAACTTTTAATGTTTGTGAGCGACGGTGCCGCTAACATGCTTTCTTTAAGAAGAGAGTAGTAATCTCTTACATATAACATGTAAAATCTATGCTTTAAACCTTGTGGCGCAATTCATCCCTATTCACGAGTAAATGCTTTAGCAGCTCAGACGAAGGCAGTATTTCTAAAGTCCCCAAAACGTACAAAAAGATTTCACGAACTGTGTCCAAAAGCACCTGAACCACCACAGCCGATTACTATGCGTTGGGGAACATGGTTAAAGGCAGCGTTTTACTACCGTGAAGACTTTGATGATGTAAAGGAATTAGTTTTACAATTCGATCCGAGACACGCCAAATCTATCAAGAAAAGCCGGAAAATGTTTCAAGATACTCGGTTAAAATTAGAAAGTATTCGCAAGAACTACCATGGACTAGCGGAGGGAATTGAAAAGTTCGAAAATGATTCGATGTCGTTTGTGGAGTCTCTTCAAATTGCGGATAATGTTCGTTCACTCCTATGTACGGCGCAAGGCGAAAATAATGAAAGAGTAATACGAAAATTTGAAAGTGTTACGTACAAGGATTCAGATTTTCTCATACTAGGACTAATGTGTGAAGGTGCGTCGAAAGATCTATTAAGTCGTCACAAGGATTACTTTAAATTTGCAAATATAACATCACTCGCTTTCATTATTAAATAATATTTATTCCGCACGCCGTACTCATTTGACTGAAACAAGTGTAGAAATACATTTAATGATTCTAACATGTAATAGAAGCCATCTACTTTGCGATTTTGTGGAAACTTCTTAAAACAGTGTTTCAGCACTTTATATAATATATTTTTATCACTATTTTATATGTAAACATTCCTGCATCCGCATCGGCTATGCGCTATCATGAAGGTCACGATGACAAATCACGCGAGTACAATATAAGAAATTAAACGACACTCTGCACACAATTAATCTAAATCCTAAAAATTGACTATTCAACCCAACGCCTTTTTTTATTCTTCTGTTGTATCCTGTATAAACATCAAAACATTATCTCAAACTTTACAAAATATTTTTGCTCTATCATGTATTAATCTGGAAATTCACCGATTTCTTCACGTTTTTAATTTCGACGTTATTAAACTCCTAACACAATAAATATACGCGTATAAAACGTGGTACATACATGCTTGACCCGATGACCGACAGCTGACTGACGATCTGCCTACTATAACACCTGTTAAACCGACGCTATTGACCGAACGTTTGCAGCATCAATTCTAATTCTAATATTGGGAAGGTCTGTAAAAATGAACGCGGTGATACGTCAATCGCATAATTTTGGGCTGCACTGCATGCAAAAACGAAGGTGATAATACAAGATATCGCGATGAAGGTACAACTTCTATTGAATGTTAACTTCTAAATAGTCCAAATATATAAATGTACAATATACAATATACAAATCACTTTTTAGTTAAATTCCTTTGTACTTTAACCTATGTGGATTATCCTTGTACTCAAAGTCGCGTACGTCTTGATGATCCCCTTCTCCGTAGAGGACTAACGGAGCTGCATCATGTTACCTTAACTCATATTGACTTTTTGCAAACCATGTAGACAATATGAGAAACAACTGTTACCAATGCGTCTATCTATATAGACGAAGAACATGAGCATTTGAAAATTAAAGTGGCAACTGTTCATGATTTATTTGTATTATTTGTTTCATATTCCATACTTAGAGTAGCGAAAATCTCGAGTTGAAAAATGGGCTCATAAATAAAGAAACTTAAGAAACAACAAATTACCAGTATAGGGGGGAAACACTTGCCAATTTATGGTAATCTCTAGTAAAAACAATTTGAATTTGTAGAAGTACTTTATGATTGGAAATACCCAATTCCGACACTTAATTCCTGAATATATAAGCTGTGTAAGAATGAGAATTTGTACATGAATTCAAATAAGTACACATATACGAGGGCGACTTGAAATATTGCCAGAATCGGTAAGAGATGGCGCACGAAGGTTGAAGTGAATTCATTGGTCGGCAAAGGCAATCCTTTTTTATGGCAACTGTCAAAATTTCAGACGTCTATTGTCAATAGTTGTTGTTTAAGAGTGTTTTGTGTTGCAAGTTAGGCAATTGCGCAAAAAATGAATAAAATCGAATTTCGTGACAAAACACTTCTGGATGACTACCAAAACAGCCACAGAAATTCGAAATATTTTGCTAGAGGTTCATGGTGGATGTCCTCCATCATTTTCGACCATCAGCTTCTGGGTGAGTAAGTTCAAACGTGGCGTCACAAGTACAAAGGGCGAATCACACAGTGGACACCCAAAAACCGCTACCAACGATGAAATGGTAGACAAGATTCATGATGTCGTGTTATCCGATCGCCGATTGAAGCTGAAAGAGATAGCAGGGACAACAGACATCTCAGAAGAACGCGTTGGCCACATCCTATATGAAATTTTGAGTAAGCAAAAGTTTTCGGTGCGACCGGTACGGCGTTTGTTCACACCGGAAGAAAACGAAATCGGGTGACCGTTTCGGAGGAGTGTCTGGCCAGGATCCAACGCAATCCAAGGGATTTCTTCATGCGTTTCGTAACCGTGATGAGACTCGGATCCACCACTACATACCAGAGACCAAGAAGCAGTCGAAGCAGTAGACTTTCCCGGGCGAATCGGCTCCGAAGAAAGCAAACACCGTTCCATCGGCCGGAAAGGTCATCGCGACCATATTTTGGAATTCCCAAGGTGTGATCCTTATCCACTATCTGCAAAAGGGAAGGTCGATCACGAGGCAATATTACAGCGATTTATTGACCTGATTCGATACAGTATTGAAGGAGAAACGACCCCGTTTGCAGCGGAAAAAAGTGCTTTTCCACCACGACAATGCACCGGCTCATTCATCCTACATCGTCGTGTTTAAATTGAATGATTTGCATTACGAATTAGTCTCTCATCCTCCATAGTCGCCGGACGTAATCCCCAATGACTTTATCCTATTCCCAAAATTAAAAAAATCACTGGGAAGAAACAGATTTGCTTAAGTGAGGAGGTCATCGCCGCTACAACTGGCTATTTTGCACACCTCGAAACATCCTACTTTTACGACAGCTTGAAGAGACTGTAGCACCGTTTGAAAAAGTGTAATGGTCTTCGAGGAGACTACATCGAAAAATAAAAATAAAAAACCACACCAACACTGTGTTTTTCTTGTCGATCGCGGAAATATTTCAGGTCGCCCTCATAAACTGACTAGACATTAACTGAGAGAAATTTCATATGCAGAAATTACACCCGTTTCTCCTGTGTGAATGTGCCTCCACGATTAGCCAATTGCAAACCCGTATTTTAAGGCCTCTTTATTCTAACTCTGCATTGTTAACCTGAATGAAGTATAGATGAAGAACAGGGGCATTTGAAAATGAAACTGGCAATTGTTTATGATTTATTTGTATTGTTTATTTCATATACAATGCCCGGATTCGCGAAAAATCTAGTAAGAAATGAGGTCACAAATAAAAAATCTTGCCAAATCCCTAATAAAAACCATTTGAATTTGTAAAAGCACTTTATGATTGGAAATACCCATAAGGTGTGTAACAATAAGTTGTACAGATGTAAAAAATGAATCCCAAAGTTCGTATATTAAGATTTCGTTAAACCAAAACAAACAATACAGTTTTATTACATAGAAAATTCTTTAAAAATAATAATAAAATCGAGATTTTCGTTAACTAGATCCTATATAAAGATTTCACTGTACTTCCAAGCCAGTTCAAATGACAGGAAATCAATCAGAAATCACAGAAAAACACCGAGATATAACTCCGATTAGAAAAAAAAATTATTACGAAATCTTAGCATTCAGTTTAACCTCGATTCTATCTTGAGGTAATTACTTCCTGTAGGAAAGCATTCTTCGAACAATGCATACGTAATGTATATGAAATTGTTATTCCAAAGGAGGTCCTCTACGGTTATTGCTTCTTCTTTACTGCGCATACAAAACGCGTTATTTTCGATTGAAGGATGCGGATACATACTTAAAAATTAACCTGCATTTTAGGTGAATGCTTATAAGGTACTTACGTTTATACAATACTTTCGCGAAATCCAAAAATATCCAAAGCGAAGAAGTTTTAATCCTTACGTAGAGTAAAGGAAGTTAATCCAATAAGTTGACAGCTGATAGATGATGTACTTATAGACACACACTGAATAACACCAAACACTTATTACTTTAGTCTTTCTTTTAGTTTAATTAGGTCAATCGCAGTTAAATCTGCATGTTTCTCTTGTTTACACTTTACAATCAGTGATAAGCGCACACTATCTTACTAATTACACCCTGCACCTGTATAGATTCGATTTTATATACGTTCTAACTTGACGAATTTAATTATGAACTTTTTAGAACGGTAAGAAATTTATTTTAAACCGGCGTCGGATAGTAGGCGATGTTTGATTATTTTTTTTTGACAATTAGGAATTAGAATTAAGTTGAAGTAAACGTCGTACTGCCAACGTAACGATTTTAAAATTAATTAATCACGTTTTAAAATGAATTTTTACGCGATTTTCACGCAGTTCTTAATTGTGGGCATCATTCAGATCGACGTAAATAGATGTAATTTTAATACTTGCTTTCGTTTTCACGTCTAATTTTAAAAATAGCTACACAAACGGTACACAATACTGACATGACGTTTTCGCGTATATTGACAACTTTACGATAGCGATAGTTTGAATTTATTTAGAAGCGAGAAACACGTTTGAGTAGTAGAATCGACACAAAAACACTTACTACAGTTACATTTAGGAATAGAACTAATTATAGGAACACCTCTCTTTATAAACCTTCTCAGCACGATTGACACTTAGATTTTACACAATTTTTTTTCTTCTTTTTCATATATTCACGAAAATCTTACAACAAGACACTGAAGGACACAGATACAGTTTTGGCTGAACGCGTCTTTTTTAAATATATATATTCTTGAAACAACAAAGCAATACTCACAAATCGTAGTTCTACGTACGCCGAAAGAAAATTCTTTCTCCGTATGATTCGCGAGAATTTCCTGTATAATAGCACTTTCCCACCTCACTGCCGTTACGCTAGCCACGAAATTTCGCGTTTTTCTCACCGTTGAAAGCGTTCCACCGTACCGTATTTCTCTTCATTCGCGAATTCCGAACGTTATTTTGCGTGTACGTCGAGGAGTTTTTTCTTTTCTCTTCTTTTTTTTTTTTGTGAAGGCGCGGTTCGGACCGAATTCGATAATACGTTCCTCTAGCGGATCCGACTCACGAATGCGAGGTGCGCGGAGGTAGATAGGGTGCGCGCACAGCGAGAGACGGCCGAACGCTAGGCTGCTATCCCCGTACGAAGGTAGTGGGGCATAGCCCGTGTTATGTACGGTACGTTCGGTAAAGTCAGCCGCGAATTGTTTCTTGTCGGCGATCGGATGAGCCGTTTCGAGGATGCTACTTCATAGAATCGTGTTTGATTATTCGAATGGGTAGATAACGAGGCAGATTTGACAATGCTAATCGGGACTACCGAGGCCGACAATTAGATCTGGCAATGTATTCAAAGTTTTGCTATCTTTCTTACACATACACTTCCGTTCATAAGTTTGGAAGCAAGATGAGATTCCTTTAAAATAATGCAACTGATAGGCATATCGTGAAATCGTTAATCGCTATTATAAATTAATGTATACAGTCTAAACATTTAGGTACAAATTTAATTCCAATACATTTTATTGTTTTTTTCCAAGAATACGAATATTGTTTGACGAGGATGGAGTAATTACTTTCGGTCAAACGGTTTAGCATTACTTCGGTAATCGTTTAGTGTATGTGGTAAAAGTATTAGTACTTAGTGTGTTAGCACTACAGAATTAGTTTTTTGAAATCAGTAGGCAATTGTAACAATTTAGATAAAGTACTGAGCATGAAATTGCCCAAACGCAGACAGTCCACTGTAAAACAGGTTAGGAATTTCATGGAAAGCTAGGTATTACACTATCGGGTATGATGTTATATGAAAACAAGAGATTTACAGTTTGAAGGAGTTTGTTTCTATGGTTAGTTCAACGTATTTTACACTAATGACGCTATATCTGACTGTTTCCTATCATTGGTTTGCTACGGCGTGTTACGGATTTATCTTTGATTACCCTTCTCACTCTTGTTTTGTCGTGTATTCTCCATTTTTCTTTTACAAAGTGGTTATTGCAGTGTTTCTCTGTGTATAGGTGATTGTTTTTGTGTAAAATTCTTTATTAGACTTTAAATAGCATTAAAGTGAAATATGTTTTGTAATTGGTATATAAATTACTGTCAAAATAAGTACCTTAAGAGAAGAAAACGCAAGTAGAGAATTGTATTTGTGACATCTTATATTCTTTAAATTATATTTATGGAATTTCTATACATTTTTATTAGACTAATAAAACGATTGTACTGACTAAGGTCCTTTTAGTTGCAAATATAATGTGTAATGCAGTATATGCTTTCCCATTTCTTCCCTATAGTGAAATGTTAAATATTACAAGTTAATTAAATGCTTTTGGAGCCATTAAAACGTGAATATCTTAAAACTTGTACTGATTCATCAGACCGATTTAATGTATAAATATATAAATAATTTATCGTTGAAACAGCAATAGACGTTTATATATAAATCTAGCCTGGACTAAAATATGCATGTGTAAATAAAGAATGACGTTTAAATTACCCACCAACATTTTCAGAGCCATCTCTTGAAGCAGTTTGAACAATCTCGTAAATATATGCACGCCCTCCTTCTAAAGTACGCTGAACCATGGGTGTATAAGCTTAATTTCATTGAATTGCCATTCTCTTCTAGCATTCTTCTAGTCTTCTAATTTACCTACGCATTACTTACTGGTCTGGAGAAGAAAGACAGGACAGAATTTTGATAGAAAACGAAGTGGGCGGCCACGGGTGACTTTTGGCGCTGAAGAGAGATTTATAGTAACGACTTCGAAACGAGATCGACGTCTAACGGTACTAGATATCGCAACGCACGCTAATACATGAAGACGAACTAATGCCTATTTTATCACCGTTAGAATGCGATTATTAGCAGCAAGTTTAGAGGAATCCATTGGCCTCAAAAGAAAAAAAACAGTTTTTAAAACGCGTGCATAAAGAGAGACGGTTAACATGGGCTGCAGAGCATGCAAATTAGTCACTGGATGATTGGAATGCAACGGAAAGCTACTGAGGCTCACTCAGTGGCGTCCGTCATACACAGGGGGTGGTAGTGTTATGGTTTGAGTTTGTTTTGCTGGAATAACTACGGGTGATTTAGTGAAAATTAGTAGTACAATGCGGAAAGAAGAGTATTTTGATATTTTGCAAAATCATGCTATTCCGTGTGGAAGCCATTTTGTTGGTGAGCCGTTTGTGTTCGAGCAAGACAATGGCTCTAAACTATGTAGAGGAGAAGGCAGCAAGAAATTAACTAAAATTAATGGTTTGGTCTCCTCAATATCGGGATTTATCTCCCACGGAGTTCTTCTGAGATGAGCTTGATTGAAGGGCTAAGCAGTGACAACCTCAGAACACCCAACACCTATGGGAATATTTACAGAACGCGTGGGGACAAATTGACGCGGATTATCTCCAAAAATTTCTTCGAGCAATGGCTAAAATTTGTACATCGGTTATCAAAAGCAAATGAGGTCATATTGACTAAAATAAACATTCGAGCTAAATAATGCATAAATACTTTAAAATCCGGTGCTGCTTTCAAACTTTTGAACGGTAGTGTATGTATATTTCAATGAATATACAATAAATTACATAATTTTGCATTACATATGTAAATACTCCAAAGAAAAAGAAACAAAATAACTGTTAATTTCGTTAATTTTAATGTCAATTTTTCAGGTGTACCAACACAACCAGCAGCCTTTGATTGCACTCTACTTTGTATATTAATACTTTCTTTTCTTCAAGTTCAAAAACGGTAAAAGTCACATATGTATGAATTTTCATTGCTAAACGATGTATTTGTGTTATTCCCTTCTATCCAATTCCTCATTCTATTTTAAATGAACCATACCCTTCTTTCCCCTCGCTTATTTACTTCCATATCGTTCCGAAACATCAAAATCTCTACTTTAACCCGTTCACAAAAGAGGTCAGATCTTCGACGTGCACGACGACGAAAGCCGTTTCTTCACGTCGAAGCAACAATAACAACAACAACATGGTAAAACCTACCAACCGGACAACGAGCGTCTCGCTGCCGCAGCACAATTATTATTATCGGCCGTTTATTTCTACCTGCCAAGCGGTTAATGTAGGCTTGGAGACCCGAGGTTCGAGTCAATGCGCCTCTCGTCGATCCGACTTACGGCTAGTTTTGTCCGTACTTCTACCACGCTACACCTTGGCACACTTTCACCGCTACGCGTCCGATTGCTGGCAGATTTGCAACGTATTCGTCGGCGTGCTGCGGTTTATTCTTTTGAAACGAAATCAACAGTGCAGGCGATTTGGTACGATCGAAGTTTAATGGGAGGTAATTTAATCGGAAGAAATTTAAAGAATGCACGTAAGATACAATAATTTGATATAATTCATTTTTATGTCTAAATTACATAGGTATTCGTTTAAACCGGAATAATATTGAACAGAACAAAGCCAAAGAAAGCTTTAAAGTGATTGATTAAATGTATGAATCAATATCTATTATTTGTTTAAGGTGCCCGATCTGGATGATAAAAGAACTAGCAAAATCTGCGACAACTGAACAAAATTACAAACATAAATGGAAACTTACTGGACTTAGTTCTTACTAAGTCTGCGGAAACGAGTACGCACTTATTGGCGGCGACGATATATTTCGAAAGCGGTCGGACATACCCGAAGTCACGATTCATACGCGTGTGGTTAGTATGTGTATGAATACCGGATTAGATTGATGCACAGCACAATCAAACTAAAATAGTAAATAGTTACATTCATTATTTTTAAAGCACTCGTTTCTACGGCCTTAGTGTGTATAACTTGGCCTCCTTTGATAGTATCTCAGACTTTCACGGCCGTTTGACATAGTCGTAACGGTTGTCGGGTTCCACCTAGTGACACGGCGGAACCCGACAACCGTTACGATTATGCCCTTGGCCACCTTTATCGATAAGGATCCACGCCAACTTGATGTACAGACCAATCTCGACCTGTCATTACATCCACTTAGTTTTTCATCTAATACCAGCTTGCGTTATCATTCCCAAAAGGTGGATGTTCCAATACTGTGTTAAGAATTAACGCAGTTGATTAGAATATTTTGTCGGACCATGATGATGATAACTGTACAGTGCAGATATTTCGCAACACATTGTATATTATCTTGAGCATTACGTACCTAAAATTAGATCAGCAAATCGAGGCTATCCGCCTTAGTTTACGGCAAAAGTTAAAGGACTAAATGGAAAAATATATAATTGGATTATTATCTGAATGAGAGTAGAAGCCTTTGTCAATTACTAAAACTAGAGGAAGATGAGGCATACCATGATTATCAAAAGCTAGTGGAAGCGGATATTAAAGTTAACCCTAAGGTTTTCTGGTCACTCGTTAGTAATTGTGGGACAATCGCAAACAATTTTAGGCGCATTCTCCACAACGCTGAACCTGAAAGCAAAGTTAATAATTTTTCTAATGCATTTGGTGTTATCACGGTGGCATTGCAAACTATAAATAGTAACTATCACTCTTTTGGTGTTTCTTTTGCTACTGTCGATGAAGTGCCGAAGAATGCTTCAAGGATTAAGAGTTGTATGACATCGGGTGATGATAACATAACCTAGATTTCGATTTCGTGAATGTGCTTCTATCTTTACAACAGTATTATTAGAAGATCCACATTTCCGAAACATTAATAAAAAGTGCCAGTGTTAAAGGGAGATGATCGAACTAATACTGTGAATTACAGACCCATAAACATTTTAGCAAACTTTGCAAAAATATTTAACCGTATGTTACAAAACAATATTTACTCTAATATTAAGCTATTTTTGCCAATACATCCAGAACCAGTGTAACAAACTTGGCAAATATCTCCCGATATATACATACATATCTAAAACATTATATCAGCAAAGACAGGTTGATCTAGCCCACACTGACATTGGCAGGGCTTGTGATCGCATTAACCACAACATACTTTGTGTATTAACTTCATTAGTGAAGTTGACTTCTTTTTATCTCCTTGGCAGGAGTGATTAAATTTGCCATAATAGGTATTTATCCCTTCAGTTTAGAATTATCATCTGGCGTCCCGCAATGTCCTAATCTTGAACTATTATTGTTTAATATTTTTCTAAATGGTTTGTCTGTTAAATTGCGATGTGAGTTCTTAACTTACGCACACGACCTCATTACAAGAGCAGAAAAAGTAAAGGATTTGGAAGCAAATTTTGACCCTCTTTGATCATATATCTGCCGTACGTCTTTCTGCTTCAAAATCTTTGGGATTCCTAATAAGAACTAGTTACGCTTTCAGTGACGCTTTGGCGATATAAGGAATTTGAGAAATGGTTTCTCCACAAAAAAAAGAGCAAAAATACGATGTCTTCGATTTGCATACGTAATTGACAAACTCCTTGTATAGTGCATTGGTAACATAAGAAATTTTGAGCTCTGCTGTTAATTTCAAATGCAGTATGTGTTATTTAATAAAACTAAATATTTAGGAGCATCACATTTGTTCACATAGGTTAATGTTCACGAGAAATATATAAAATCGTTACCTAAGAATCCTCGAGCGTAAACTCTTGTTAATCACCCAATTCAATTTACTTTAATAAGAATTTAAAATGTAAATCGATACAAAGAAAATTATTTTGTTAATAATTATAAAATACCTAAATAATACGATAATTTACTACTTTGAAATATGAAACGGCAATGACGTCTTTAGTGGCATCTCTATAAAAGATATAGAAGTACGCTAATTGTTCATATAGAATACTGCATTATCGGTAATTCAATTCTGTAATAATTTTATTATTAACACTAGATGTCGCTGAAAATTTCTATGAAAGATAACTGTAATGTTAATATGAAAAGCTAATATATCTAGCTATATATATATAAATTTTGTTACTTTCATTTTTTTAGTACTTACCTTCGAAATAAACTTCATTCATAGCCAACACAATAAACCGATAAAAAACTTCAAAGTGTGTGGATAAACGAATAAAATGCGACGAAGAGAATTTAAACAGACTAGATTTTATTATTACAATATTATTAGAGAGAATAGTAACAATGACTATATTAATATACTTATATAAAAAAAAAATACACATTTAAAAAGGACAACCGATCTTAAAAGATCGATTCAACACTTACGAAAGAGAAAAACCATTCGTATTTCGACATTGTATATAATAACAGTGCTTTTGTTTTGGGCGCTTTGCAGTAAGATACAGTACAGTAGTGAAAAATTCCGATTTATTAGCTTTGATTTGAGGAGTTTCGTTTCGGTTGAATATTTTCTTCCACTAGTGTACTCGTATAAAAAATATTTAATTGGATCAACTCCTTAGGCACCTAGTATTCTGTCAGACAAATATATGAATATAAAAGATCGCTTTATAAAAATTACAGGCACATTAGAGAACAACAATATTTGGCATATACTTAGTTACGTAGTAAAACCTTTCTCGAAGATCTACGCTAACGAATTACTATTAAAAACAAAAGAATAACGACACAAAATTACATAATAATCAAATGTTATTCTGTCGAAAAATTTTTTCTTTTCAAATTTTAAAGATTATATTTATAAAGGTAAGATTCTATTTTCGAGCGATAAATATTCAATTTTAAGTTAGAAAGAGAAAAGAAATGGAAGAGGACGAAACTTGGAATGTGAAATGTACTTTTGGTAATTGAAAGAGTTTGTGCTTTCTTTTAAAGCTATTTGTACAATTGCTTATCAAAAAGTAATCGAAAAGAAAATAGAAAATGTGGAAGATTCTTTTTAGTATGTTACTTACTACATTACGAAGACTGGTCCGCTTACTTTTTCGAACGTTATCTTTATAAATATAACCCCGATTCGAAATTCGAGTTCGTCTTTTTAAATTAAAATAATAATATAATAAAACTAAACAGAGATAAATTAAACATCGCAGAAAATAACAAATATTAATGTGGACCACGGAAAATGTTGTTGCTGTAAGTAGAAGCTTTTTAAAAAGGCACTTTTGGTAAGGCACATAAACTTCAGTTAATGTAAGGTCGTTCAACTCTTCATGAATGAGAAGAAAATCTTATATTAATAAAAAAAAATTAATAAGGCATTGGGATTGTTGCTGATCATGATTTACTTAAGAAATTTGTGTTACTATAATTACCCAACAAGTAATTATGTACTGTACAGTTATCCAGGCTGATATACGGTTCTCAGCAAAAGAAATCTAAAAGTCCCTAATAAACATAGTCGACAAATTTGCTGTTTTTCAGATATAGTCGACTCTTAACTAGCTGCTACGGACCTGCCTGCCGTGACATATTTCTAGCAGCTAGCATAATCAAGGAGATGCAGAATACTATACCTGATGATACCAACCTACTCATCGAGTTAGAAAAACTTCCTGAATGTGATGGTTTTCGATGGAGGTGTGCTGGAAGGTTGACAAATGTCTGACGATGATATAATGATAGCAGTTATTGATGTGGATTAAGATCACGAAAATTAAGGATGTGGAAGAAATAAACTACGCAGAAGCAAAACCTGCACTTGAGCCAGTAGCATCCTACACTGAACAGCAAGACAAGTCTAGGTCTCTAGGTGATATGATTTCTGTGAAAAATGGAAAACAAAAGAAAACCAACTATTATTGTTAGGACTTACTCTCGAAGTAGGAAGTAAGCTGTACAGTTGATTTTGTATTTTAATCAGCTTACTTTATATATTCGATAGTTATACAGAACGTTAAGAACCTTCATTTTACAGTCGTCCAGAATGCAATCAACAGCTCGCAGTCTTTTAGCTTTATTTTGGTTCTTTTTTATGTGGCAAGAAGTCCAACGGGGTTATAAGGGTGTACTGGAGTACTGCGTGTAAAGTGTCCTATGAAGAGGTAAAAACTGAAGCGCCATTAATTATTTTCTGAGTAGCGAATGGTGTCACGGGAGTCGAATGCACAGCTCTCGCCCCGACCTGTCACAATTAGATGTAGATTTTCTTACTGAATCACAGAGGCGTTAAAACAAATATTCGAAATTTTAAAGTTCTCTCCAAGTAATGGAGATGACTCTTTATCTTAAGTTAGATAGAATAACAAAGGAATTCTCACAATCAACAACGGTCTTAAAAGCCCATGTGCAGCAACAACATTTTCCGATAAAACGCTAAAATAATCGAGGAAACTCAAAAAAAAACGAGCGTCTACTATAAATTAAATTAAAAAGAAATAACAATTGCAAAAAAAAAGGGAAACAAAAAAAGATAATCGGATATAAACTCCGGATCGCATTACGCTCTCCTTACAAATCTTCCTCCTTCGTATTCTTTAGAATTGTATTCGATACTTGCTGGTATTCGAGTCCGTGGAAGACTTGCTATCCCTTCCCAAAGAGGAACCTCTTCTTGTCGTCGTACCTCCGTACATTTTAACCTTCGAAGGCGGCGGTAACGAACTCGCCGAGTTATCGCTTAGCGTAGAGGCGGAATCCCTCTCCCCGCTGCTACCAGCGCGCGCTCTAGTGGACGGTTTCCGCAGCGACGAGCTGGATCCGCCGCTTTCCGATAACCGGCCGTACTCTCCCAACTTTCGCGGCGGCGGTATCAACGATCTGGCGGGCGATCCTCTCCGGCTACTCGTGTTCGAACTTAACGAATCGCCACCGTCGGATTTCTTGCGTTGCGGCGGCGTGTCCGCGTCCGGTAACCGGTTGTAGTCGCCCATGCGACGCGGTAAGCCGCTTCTGTGCGTCGAAGAGGTCCTCGGTGGTCTCGGCAGACTGCTTGGGGGTAAATCTGAGTTAGTAGCGGTGGGACTGTCCGATTGGTTCGACTGCTGGCCGCCGCTAGCAGGACCGCCACCTACGGACGAGTTTTCTTGCATCCGTTGCTGTTGCGAGGTGCGGCCCTGCTTCTCCAGCAGCAGCATGTCGCCCGATTCGTGTCGCGCGACCTGCGACGGTAAGAGGAACGACGAACCGCTATCGAACAGTCCACCGCTATCGGTACTCACACCCGCCAATAGTGGCTTGGGTATTTTTCCTTTTCTCTGCGCAGTGACTGGATTAGTGAGTCCTGGAAAACAGCAAAGACCCCGCTGAAAAAAGGAGAAGAAGAGAAAAGCCAATGTTGGGACGTGTCCAGGACCTGCGTGATGTTTTTTTTTGTTTTGGATGTTAGTCTCACACACGGCACGCCACACAAAATCGTTTGGCCGAGCCATGCACGGTAAGGACACGATAGGATCGAACAGCAAATCGTCGAGAGAAGGTGGTAGGTTTAAGGGAATAAGACGATACGCTGTCATTTCGTATTGTAACCAATTCAATATCATCACGTAGAAGGCTAAATAGTTAGCAGGGAAAGATGTAATAAAACGCATTGGTCGTAATAATTACTTGAGGCACTCCAAAAGTCATTAACAAAACGTTAAAGCTTGGATGGTAAATTAATGCTAAAACCGTAATTGCGTATATACACCATCGTTCATAAATTTAAGACCATCTATAGGAAAATAGTAACAAATTCTTAGAAATTTTAATGAAAGCATTTACTTGTTTATTGTAGACTATATCACCCAGGCTTTGAAATATTAGGTTTATGTAACTATCCTTTTCTTAGCACTTAACGTTGTCAAGTTATTTGGCGCGTTTTGTATCTAAGATGACACATTTGTTTTATTTATCGTTTCTGTCACCTGTCAAATTTTAAATTGTAGACTATAAATTAACTTACAAACATATTTATTTTTCTTGTAATAAACAGAATAAAATTACGTTTCAGATCATGTAATAATGAAAATTTAAACTAATTCATGTATTTTCGTTCTTTCTATTTCTTTCTCGTATATTTTATTTAAACATAATCCATTTAGTTCATCATAAACATCAATAACCTAATTATTATTTGAAACAACGCTTATATTAAAAGTCTAGAGACGTTTGGTGCTGTCTCCGTAAGAGCAATACTGCGAAATTTGTGTTACAGTAAAGCGTTTACAGAGGTATCTCTTTTCCTGAGCGGATTAAAATTAACACATAAGCAAAAAATGCAAAAATTGCGCCAAACTTTAATAAAAATGAAAGTTCTAACAAATAGACATATTTTTATCTCATTTAAAATGCACTGTTTCTTTTTATAATTAATATAGACTTCTTAAGATGGTCTTAAACTTATGAGCGATAGTGTATATGCCGTGTACATAATAGAATTGTTACGATGAAATTTATTTGTAACAGAAATATCGGCATTTTGCAAAAAAAAAATTGCACTATTATAAGTGTAAAGACGTTGTGTTACTTTTCCGCGCAGTTACGGCAAAGATGAGAAATTGCAACTACTTCGCCCCCTAATATGTCAAGACCTTGCCCGCTTCTGCCCAAAACTTCGTAAGTGCTCAGGAGATGTGTACAATAAAATATATGTACTGCAATTGACATTATAGACTCTGAGTTTTGTATTACAATATTATGCATTACAGCCGATAGCTATATCTTTATCTTAAACAATCCATAATGTTATATCATTTTCCATGTTATTATATAAAAACCTTGTAGGCTTAATAAGTAAATACAGGGTGCTTCGTAACTTCTTACGATAATTATGAGTGGATGACACTACTCGACAAACAAAACTATTTTTAAGGGGGAAAATGTTTTATATAATGTATAGAGTATTTGTTAGGAAAAAATCTATATTTTGAGAGCTCAAGCTACTCGTCGCTGATATAGCGTCTAGTCCCCAATGCTATATTATCGATCGTACTGCAGATAGCTAGTTGATTGAGATCGGGGCTCTTTTTTATAGCTTCTAGCACTGTCCTAGTTTTACTACTTTAATCATTTACCATATTTCTTTCGTTGTTGTTTACTTTCTGTATTATCAACCGATTTTTAATTGCGGAAGCTTGTACCTACGTACTTTGCATACAAATATATATACGATTCACAATACCGTATTTAAACGGAATATTTTAGTTATTCTATTATTTATTTCTTATGCTCTGTGCAAATTTAGTAAACACGATGACACTTTAGATGAAAATTACCTTAATCCGATTAAAACTATATATGAAGTTGTGAAGCATCCTGTACATTAGAAAAATTGCGCTTATCTGCACTACAATCGGAGTAGAATTTCCCAACTCGCATTAAAAACTAGTGTAAACGAGAATTCTTTATAATCAAATTGAATCGATAAAAAAATTGTCACGTAAAAAACCAATGCCTGCCGTCTCAGTGAATACAACGCCACATATGGATCTCACTTAAACTACATGTACCACTTTTCTAATCTTTGAGATCCCGTTGAGAACAAATGTCATTATATTTTAACTATTTTCGTTGTTTCTAAAATGTTATAATAAATTAATCGACATTGGTCCTGTTATAGAACCTTGCGGAACTCCAATATTTCGCATTTAACCGTTAAATATTTCCAAACGACAACCGACATATTGAATCGTAGCCTTCTATCAAACTTTTCTAAACTATGCATTTTGTAATCCAGGAACAGGAAATCGGATATATGTTTGTATGTATAGGGACGGTTAGTAAAAGCAGTTAGAAAAATGGATGTTAAAAATAGTAACAAACCCAACATTTTTGTTTTAATTTAATAAGTAACTTTATTGTGTTTATTATTATTATTTAAGCATGCTATATTGCATTCACGACATTCACAAACGATCAGAACATGCATAACTTAAAAAAAGTAACACAATTTAAAAAAAAAATGATAACGTATTTATGTGTCGCTGGTACGAAATGTAATTCTTCTAATTTACAACGGAATAAACTTCCAAAAATTTACATTCTTCCAACGATATCTCTTAAACGCTCGTAAAAAGCAAGCCGTAATTTGACAAGTATCTGACAGTTCTTTACAGTCATGGCATGCTAAGATATTCAAAAATATCTTTCGTATCCAGTGCTACACATAAAACAAAAAGGATATTGAACTTTCCCTCGGCGGAAAACAAAAGATAACGTTCAATATCCTTTCTCTTTCATTTTTCTTGTGAGATACAAGTCCGTTCAAAAAACAGAAACATAAATTAAATGCGTAAATTAACATCATACTATATACACACCATTTCAAAGGTAAATTTTTAAATAACATTCTCTTCTAAAACCAACAGAATACGAACAGATAAACCGAAGTTAAACAAAAAAAAAATCCAAAAACAAAAGAATACTTTCAGAAACTGACTCACTATTTGACTGTCATACTGCTGAGGACGAATCTAGATTTCTTTTATAGTAAAATAAGTTTTTTATGTTAATTTGTGACAAATCCCACTACCCCAATTCTTTTTTTTTTTTCGCTAGGTATTTTTTTTTTTTAATAAAAAAATCGGAAAATCCAGACCACAAACGCTGTTGAGCGCCGCGCGGCAATAGAGGATGGAGAATAGCAGAAGAGAAAAAGAGAACAGTCAATAGAAGGTCTCGGTTTCTCCTACCTTACTAAGGAGCTGCGAATCTAGCTGGCTGTCGATCTCTTTCAGTTGATTATCCAAGGTTTGCTTGGTCGAATCGAAGCTCTTATTCGACTCGTACTTGCTGTAGGATGGCATATGATAGGATGAGTCGCTTCCAGCGTAGGAATTCGAACCGAAACCCGTCGAACTGGTTAGAACGCTGCTCACTATAAACATGCAAAAGAGAAGGAATTCGGTTGAAAGGTATGCTTCGAAAAATACTTTAAATACTACAAAATTGCCCCAAAGTAATTATTACACAGGTCCCGCATTCACACTGTAGATATAAATTTAAAGCTTTCTTAATCGCCAAATTTGTAAAACAAAAATTCTTTTACTGTATTAAACAATATTATTCCCAAATATTACGCCCCTGCACAAACAAAAACCAAGGAGAAGTTGCACCAGTTTGCTATTAATTTCTCAACTGTGTTAACGCATTAATTTATTTTTATTACACTGCAAAAATAATCCAAACACAATAATAACGATTGGTACCAAGATCTAACCCTGCAGCACACCCGAAACATACTTCCAAACTTACCTAATTCCTCTCTCGAAACCGTAGTCCCTAAAACATGGTCGATATCAGCTCCGCCAAGGCTAGGATGCGGGGTATGGTGAGGGGAGCGGCCCAGCATCGTAGAGACATCTTTATCGAAGGTGTGCTTCTGCAATACTCGGATCATGGCGTCCCTCTCGGCGAGTTTGGACTCTAAATCTTTGACCCTATATTCAGATCGAAACAGAAAGGAAAAGAAGAAAAATTCTATTAGTAAAGGTATTACTTAAGAAATAAGCAGATATTACTTGGATTCTAGGTCAGCAACCTTCTTCTGGGCCGCGTGAACCTCGTCCATATGCCTGATTTTCTCGTTTCTAGCCTCGGCGATGATCTTTTCCGTTTCCTGGCTAGTCTTTTCGAGAGCTGCAATCTTGGCGTCTCTAAAAATGCGAAAATAACGCTTGTGAAATGGGAATAGCTCAAAGCTCAATTCTAACACCATCATTCACGTTTCTCTGGTAACATTCTCGCAACGTTATTATTCATTCTTTTCGTCGCCCTTCACACCATACTTACTTGGGTATGCTTGCAGCGTCTATTGCAGCTTGCCTAAGAGCGCTTTCTTCCAAATATCTCTGTTCCCACTTGGAGCATTCCCCTTCCAACGTGATTATTTTCTCCTCTCTATCTCTAAGTCTTCGTTTTAACTCCGACAGCGACTCCATCTGCGTGGAGTCGATGCAAATGTTGTGATCGTCGAAGTTGGCGTTTTTAGTGCGCTGCAGCTCCATCTCCAATTGCAGACGCAGTTGACGTTCGGTCTGTTCCCGCCTGTCGCTGGCCAGCTGCATCGATGATAGCGCCCTCTGTAGTTGCGCGACTCGTTCGACGTACAATTGTTTTTTGCGGTTCTAGAATTCAAAACAAAAAGAAAATGGGATTAATTCTGAGACGATAATCGCATATTTGAAGGTTGTACGGTACCTCTTCCTCCAATCGAACGACGTTAGTTTGTGCGTTAGTCAGAGCTGCCTCAAGGATGTCTATGTGAGTCCTTTGCTCTTGTAGAGTAGCTCTTTGCGCGGCTAGCTCGATTTCTTGCCGTTCCTTAGCAGCTACTAGCTCCTTATCTAAATGAAATACATTAATTATTTCTGGTACTGTAGAATTTCTTTGTGGAAGCTCACTTTGCGTTATAAGTTGCGAGATTAATACTTCTCGTTTGCTCAGCTCGTTCCGTAAATTTACCATGCTCGACCCTTCACTGGTAGGCGATCTTGATAACGCCTGGCCGTGGATGAAGTCTATTTGCTCCCTTAGACTCCTGTTCTGGTCCAGTAAGCGCCTGTTTTCGTTCTGCAGGCGCACCCTGGCAGCTTTTTCTAGCCTCTCGCGCCTGTCGCAGGTCTGAACGAGTTCCTCGTGGGCTCTGTGCACTTTCAACACCTCCTGCTCTAACTGAAACAATTCGGATAAGTAGTGGCGATACTACCTACCAAGAAAAGACTAATTTACCTTCTGTGTTTTAGCAACCCGTTGATAGCAATTGTTTAACTCGTGTTTCAGAGCCGTGTTCTCCTGCATCAGCATTTCTACCATTTCTGAGGACATCCAATTCTCCACCTCATCTTTAGCAACCTCGTACTCCTCCCTACCCTTCGTCTTCGGTCTTGGCGTCGAAGCTATCTTCTTAAACGAAGTCAGATCACCGCCTATCTTCGCCAGGCCAACTTTGGAGAGGTCCGGTTGCGATTTTGACAGGCTGTACTTCTCGGGAACGAATTTATCATTATCCTTGCCCCATTTGGGGTATTCCGGCGGTGGCGGTCTCGGATCGTAATCGTATTTGGTCTCTTTTAGCTGATTCTCGTCTTGGATTTCGACATTATCTTTGGCGGTAGAGCTAGGACCCTTGACTTCTTTAGCTAGATGCTTCAGCACCGACGATTGGTTCAGATAATCGTCGGGAATATCCGTTATTTCCTGGACGCCTACGGATGAAATCGTTTTTGATCGATTCTGCTCGTAAAATGGCGGGATAGACCTACCGGTGCTGGTAATCGAAGGTGAGGGTGAAGCCGATGCTCGTTTTTGAACTGGGGATAGTTTCGGATCGTGAAATAAAGATGGCGACTGATGCGTAATATATGAGGGGGTATTTACGTCTGTAGTGCCCGAATTACGTCCTAGATGCAGGAAAAAAGAATCGAAAATATATACGCTACCGTAAAATATATTTAGATTAGTTTTTGTTATTTATGCATTGGCTTCTTTCATACATTGATACTATATAGTAAGTTATTTTTGGTACATATGACTTTCCTTATTTATTGACTCCTATACACACTGGAGTCAAAGGTAGCCTACACAGAATATTTAATTTTCGATATTTTTCATATTTAAAACAGAAAAACAATGTAATTCTTACTAATGCAACAAACAGAGTACGAAAGCGATGCCTACTATGTATGTATAATGATAGAGGACAATTTAAACACCTAATATAATTTATACTGTTATTTCTAGTGATGTTATATATTGTTGTATCTCAATTAATCGTAAAATTATCTATTTGTTATTATTGCCATTATCGCTAGAATTTCGCGAGTTCGAAATGAAAAATATCTTTTTCATTAAAAACAGAGTTTAACGTTACTTATAACACATGGGCTGAAAAGTCCCGGGCCTAACACATAGATGACGCTAGCTTTGTTGCAGTCACCTTTCTCTCAGTTAGTACTAACATTCAAAAGACAGCTGTTAAAATTTCATGATATTCTATTCATTAGTTTGTGAGTTATTGTGCTAAGAGTCACGCTACTTTTGTTATTTTCAAAACAATAGATCAAAACCAATTTCGTGTTTTAATTTTACATTGCTTCTTAATGGGAAGAAATACCGTTCACGCGAAGCAATGGCTTGAAAAGTGTTTTGGGGACTCCGCTCCATCAGAAACAACAATAAAACGTTGGTTTGCTGACTTCAAACGTGGTCGTAGAGACACCGATGATGCAGAACGCAGTTGACGTCCAAATGAGGCGGTAACACCAGAAAACATCAAAAGAATCCACAAAATCGTTTTGAATGATCGAAAAGTGAAGTTGCGTGAGTTAGCTGACATCGTAAAGATATCAAAAGAACGTATTGGCTTTATATTGCATGAGCATTTGACTATGAGAAAGCTCTGTTCAAAGTGGGTGCCGCGTTTGCTCACTGTTGACCAAAAACAAGAACGTATTGATGATTCTGAGCAGTGTTTGGTCATGTTTAAACGTAACAAACCGGAATTTTTGCGTCGATATGTGACAATGGATGAAACATGGATCCATCACTTCACTCCGGAATCAAAACGATCGTCATCTGAATGGACAGCAACTGGTGAACCTTGTCCAAAGCGCCCGAAAGCACAACAATCGGCTGGAAAGGTTATGGGCTCGGTATTTTGGGATCTGCGTTGTGTAATATTCATCGACTATCTTGAGAAAGGAAATACCATCAACAGTGAATATTATATAGCGTTATTGGAGCGTTTGAAGGCCGAAATTGCAAAGAAACGATCGCATATGGCAAAGAAAAAAAAGTTTGTTTCATCAAGACAACGCACCGTGTCACAAGTCAATCAAAACAATGGCAAAACTACACGAATTGAACTTCGAATTGCTCCCACATCCACCGTATTCGCCAGATTTGGCTCCCAGCGACTACTGGCTGTTAGCAGACCTCAAAAAAATGCTCGCCGGTAAGAAATTTCGCACGAATGAAGAGGTTATCGCTGAAACTGAGGCCTATTTTGAGGCAGAAGATAAATCGTTCTACAAAAGTGGTATTGAAATGGTAGAGCGGCGCTGGAATGATTGCGTTGCTCTTGATGGAGATTACGTTGATGAATAAAGCTAATTTTGAACCAAAAAAAACGTGATTTCTTTGTTAGGCCCGGGCCTTTTCAGCCCATGTGTTAATAACATTACATAGAGTATATTACATTGACATAAACAGTTTTAAAAGGACAAAAGAACGGTTTGACAAGTTACAAGCTTTTTTTTCTTTCAAAATGTAAACTCTGTATCATAGTCCTGTTCTTAGGATGAAGGTTAAGAGATCATATCCGAATGAGTCATTACTGGTTTCTATCAAAAGAAAGGTACGTATTTGAAACGTACTAATGCACATCTGTGATTCAAGTTGTACAAGTGTGACTATAATGGTATTAGATTTGTGTACACTGAAATTGATGACCCAAGCAAAACAAAAACGAATAGTAAGCATACTACAACAAAAATGAGAAATGTAACGGTGATTGAACACGGTGAATCGGTTCGAAAACTTCCTTCTTAACTGGGAGTTGGACTAACAACAATTAAGAAAAAAAAAACCACAACCCAAGGAGTACTGATTAACAAAAGGAAAATTAAGCTTAAAAAATGGGATGAAAGAAAAGATGTAAACAAAATGACTTGATCTTTTGGGCAATACCTTATGAGTTTAGTTCTATTAAGAAAGGCCTTTATCAGATCCTGTTATGAAAGAAAAAGCATTAATATTACAGAAAAAAGGGGTACCTTCACTGGATAGCTCGACAATTAAAAGAAAGAGACCGGTAGGCTTCGGAGCAGATATCAAAGTGGAAGGCCCAATTCAACAACGGGACGTGACGATCAATATATCCCAGTGATTTTCCTAAGAAATCGTCGCCTTACTGCACCGCAAATTACGGCAGAGTTCAATTTACAACGCCGTCAGTCAATAAGTGTGTCGACAGTAGAACAGAGACTAATAAAAGCCGTTCTTAGGGGTCGTATAAGCGTAGGAAACCACAGTTAAGTTCTATACACAAACGGAAAAGACTAAATTGGACAAAAGCTTACGCAAACTGAAGTGTACATGAATGGAAAAAATGTGTCATAGACGGATGAATCGAAATTTGAATTATTCGGAAGTTGCATGTTTGTTCCTCGCCTCCCTGGAGAAAAAAAAATAGACAAACGTATTTCAAAAATAGTGAAACATGAAGGAGGAAATATCATTTCATGGGGTTGCATTGGAGGAGAAAGGATTGAAAATTAGTTCAAATAGATGAAAAAATGACAGAAGATTTGAGATTTGAGAATCCTACAAAACGACCCAAACACAGCCCAAAGGTGAATAAAGCTTATTTTCAAAACAAATCTGAAAGAGTGCCTAAAGATGTGGCCGTCACAGTGCTTTGATTGCAACCCCATTGATGTCCTGTGGGATCACTTAGATCGTGGGGTTTGGAAAAATCTCCGACTGGCAGTATTCTAGAATACTCTGTAGGAAGTGTGGTATGCTGTAGACGAATCGTATTTGGAGCGATAAGTTCTAAGAATGCCGTGTTTCTGTCAGGCAATTATTAAAGCAAAATGGCGTTACTTTGAAGAAACATTATAATAGTATGTATTTTATTAGAATGCACTAATTTGTCAATGAAACATTTTAAGTTAATGACCCTGTATCTTCGACAGTGACAAAGAATTCAGGCCATTCTTATCGAATTTCCAATATTTATCTTTTCCGAGATACCATACAAAAATGTTGAAAACGAGACAGCCTGTATATAACGCTATCGGTGTATTACGCAATTTAGTGATGGAATTTGTTCCTCGTTTGTTAATAACTGAAATTGATGCTTAAACAAGATGAAATACGTTGTGCTAAAATTGCGATAAGTGAATTAAGCAATGCGAACGTTAATTAATGGTTTCTCGAGAGACGTGCAAAACAAAAACCAGTCTGCCGTTCAATTCTGCAAAGAAATAATTTCAACTGACGTAAAACACATAATTTATATTCTTTTTTCCTCCTTTTAAGATTAATGTTGCCTTTAAGAAATTAAATGAATGAAAACATATTAAATAAAATGTAACATATACAGGGTGGTTAAAATGTAAGAAATTTAAAAAATAAACGTTCTTAATGAAAGTTGAATAACCATTCTGATTAATATCAGTCCTTCGAGTTATGACGTCATCGTAACTTTTAGTATTTGATATCGAATTTTTTATTTTGATTCAACTTTTTTCCTCAAAAAACGAGAAATATCCAACTTTTAACCAGGACCCTTCTTTCTACAATTAATAATACAGACTTGACTTTCAATTTTCTTTCTTTTGGCCGACACTGTATGCAGCTTTCGAATTTAGATTTCTTTTAAAAATCCTTACTATAGTACAACTTTGTGGATATTCCTAAGCATAAAATTCGTATTTGTTCCTCTATATAACATTGTTCAAATCACCAATACATTCAAAACACACAACTCTCTTTTCTATTAACCACACTGTATATGCATTACACATCTAATTATCATGTAGTTTGTCACCTCAAAAGAATGTCTTTTCACATCTAGTCATCCATGAACACAACAAAAAAAAACAGTGAAACAATCAACCAGACAAAACAAATGAAGAACGTCACAGCAGATCAAATATAAATGTGATAAAATCAAGTGACCTTTAACCCAATAAATTCTAAGTGTAATTCCAAAATATTCGATATCTACAAGTTGAAAGCAATTAAGATTTTCATTACAGTAATTATCTGCGAAGGCATGGGATCATAATCCACTAATCCCATTTGTTTGTTATTTTAAGTCCGCTGTGATTTAATTGTATAAAAAGGACTGATACGTGATAAAAATTTTGTAATAATCCTACCTGTCCATGGTTCATCGCCAGCACTGTGGATGATTAACGTATTATATGAGGACGAAGACACATCCAAGGAACTACGGTTCGATGGCAAACTCTCCCGTAACGAGCTACGATTAGAAGACTGCAGATTTTCTTGTCCCTGCGGCTCCTGTCGTGGCGTATGCCTTATAACGTATTTCTCCTCATTCGATAGGTTCTCATTCGAAGTCGATACATCAGTTTCACTACCGCTTAAACTCTGTGGAAATCCTTATGGGAAATAATAGATTGTATTATATGCGTTTCAATAAAGCCATGCATTAATTGTTACAACAAGGAAAAAGCACCAATTATACGATGTTAACTTACGTACACACGATAAATTTGGCGTTTGTTATTTGATTCTCGTTTCTATTTTGTTTATATATTTACCTTGTGAAGGTAGTATACATGGCCTGTAACGATTAGGTGGTTGTAACGTACTCATTTTCCTATTGATTACCTCCCGAAATCACTCAAAAAGGAACCTTTTTAACTTCATATGGTCATATACTTTTATGCTGGTGCATCTGAAAAACCACAATAAAGCTTTATTGATATTGCACGGACATTACGAATTCGCTAAATCTCATGTTCGGTGGTCGTAAAAATAATCTAATCATCGTATATTAAAAATTATAATATTGGACGGGTTGGCGAAGTGAAAATAAGATCGGAATTTATGATGAAAACAAACACACGTACAGGACGCACACATGCACACTCCTCACATATCTAATACACACGCATTCTTCGAACTGTTTCACAACTCCTCACCGACACTCAAAGATAGTCTGAGACAAACTTATGGAATTCGCACGAGGCGAACGAACAAAACCGCACAAGCACTAAATACACCGGGAATACTTACAAGAGTAAGAACAAACAGAAATACGCGAGAACGGTTTATTTCTGATAAATACTTCCGAGATGATAAAAAAGAAATGGAAGAGCTGCTTTTAATGGATAAACGAGAAGCTTCGACTGAAATACGAATTCTCCGTGAGATGGCACACCGTCGAAATCGGGGAGAAGTTAAAAGTTGCGATCATTCCACAAATTCCTAAATATTATATTAACCTTCATAAAAGAATCTAGTTACATGCGATATATTTTTCAGTCGGTTAATAATTTGGACTAAATTTTCTTTCATTTATCGTCGTCTTAAATTAAAATAACAAAATGAATACAAGCATATATGCTCGACGTTTTATAAAATTTTGATTCCATTTTACCAATTTCTCTTCTTAAAACAAGGAAATTTACGTAAACATGGTTGCATATTTTCAAATTTCCCATATTTTCTTTCCGGCTAACCAACCTTGTAATTAGTGAAGAAGGAACTTTTTGTTTCATTAAAAACATTGCTCATCACTAATTAATAGGCGATAAATAAAATATATTTTACCGATCAAATTCAATTCGTAAATTTAAAAGAAAATCACAACTATTCCCTCTATATTCCGTTTTCCCTTGCTGAAATTTCCTACATAGTTGGCAGAATTGAAGAACGTTAAAAATAACTATAACCAATAACCTAAAACTTGTCAGAATATGTAAAAATATTTTTGTTATATCGTCTTTAAACGAATTAAATTAATTTGTTATTATGAGTACTTACGAAATAAGCAAATCTTCTGTAAGTTACGCCAAAAATTTTATAATACAAATATAACCTATTCCTTTTCTTTTACGTTATTACAGTTACTTAGTTTGAAAGCTGAGATATTAAGAAAACAGGAAGAAGTTAATAAAGAAAAGCTTCTAAACAAAGCGAAAGCCGCACAGGGTATCAAGAAAGGTTCTCCACTTGATTTAAAGAATAAGGGTCTCAGCGAAAGGCAGAAAAATGATACGTTTGAAGATGAGGATTTGCTAAAAAAATCTAAAAGTGCTTTAGAAGCCAAAGCATTACTCTACGAAAAATTATCGAAAGGTGGTAGTGATAGAGAGCAAGATGCAAAGTATCTAGTACAATTTCGTAAGAAAAACAATGATTTACCTCCTAGCGATTCGGAGGATGAAGATGTCGATCGTTATCCTGAAGAAGAAGATGACGAAAGACATTTTTCCGACGAATATGAGCCACCGAGAAATTCTGATGAGGAATGGTATGTTACTATTTAATAAAACGCTTTGGTCATTTTGAAATGTTCGTTCTAAAATTTTAGGGTGGAATACGTTGATTGTTTAGGCCGTACAAGAAAATGCATGAGAAAAGATTTACCATATCTGAAAGAGCGTGATTCTGATTTAAAATCGAAAGTTCGTAACAACGACGATACAGAAAGTGATCACCAGAAGGTAGACAAACCATCGACTAGTGTTAAACCAGGGGATTTTGATAACAATATGACACTCCTCTCAGCTCTCTCGCAAACTGAGAAACTCCGGATGACATGGGAGGAACAAGAGAAAGAATTGAGGAAGAAAAATAATATACATTACCAGGATATACAATTTGATGGTTTGTATTGCACTGTTTAAGATGTTAAACCCATAAACATGAATACAGAAAAATTGCATTTAAGAATAAATAATTTTTGAAATCCATATTTGCAGAGGCTAGAGTTCATGGTGTTGGTTACTATGGTTTCTCAAAGGATGAGAAGGAAAGAGCTAAACAACAGGAAGCTTTGAAGAAGCTACGGGAAGAAACCGAACGAGAACAAAAGAAAGCCGACAGACTGCGAGAAATGCGAGACAAACAATTGGCTGCAAGGATTAGAGCTGCTAAAAACAGGAAAAGAGAAAGATTAGGTTTACCACCTGAAGAAGAAGATGGTAAGGTCATATCTTATACAGTGGAACTCCCCTAAGTCGAACCTCCTAAATCCCCAAATAAAATTCGAGTTAGAGAAAATTTGAGTCACAAAAAATTCACAATTTACTTTTCATTATATGTATATATTTATAAAGCATAATATCTCATAACAATATTATATAAAAAAAATAAAAAAATGATTTAAAAACAAACTGAAAATACAAACTACATGCATTAGGATATATACATGTACTATATGTATATGTATGAAATTCAACAAAAATTGTCCTATATACATAGGTATTAAATGTGTACTTGTACATGAGAACATAAAACAATTGCATAATTAAATTGTTTTTTTAAAGAAATCCGTTATCAACTGTTGCCGAACATTGGCCGCTCGGATGTGTTCATACGATTTTTGAATTTTATTAATGAACATATATGTCTTCTCGGATGTTTGTTCATGAGACATAAAATAATTCTTTAGTGTCTCGAATGCTTGTAAAACTTGTTTGTGTGATGGTTGCTCCACAATTTCTTCATCGCTTTCTTCGGAGGTTTCTTCATCTGTAATGTTTGATACACTCCTTAGAATGTCTTCGTCTGTCGGATAGTCAGTAGTTAAGAGGTTACTATCAATTCCAAGATAAGTGTCTCGACATTTAGCAACTCAACATAGTTTTCAAAATCTTGCCCTACTTCAACAGGAAATTCTTTATCTTCTGAATTTTGCAGTCGTTCTTTTAGTTGAGCAAGGGGAATTTCGTCTTCGTCCTCGTCTTCGTTACCAAAACCAGCCCTTTTAAAACAGTTTTGAATGGTTTTTTGTTTAACATCCACATGCCATGTAATGGCAACCTCTCTCACACAGTCGAGAAGTGATATGCTAGGAGAACCGTTATTCTCTAATGCATATAAAGTTTTTTTAAGGATTCTTCCTTTGTAATGATCTTTGAAACTTTTAATGATGCCTTGATCTAAAGGTTGCAGTTTGGAAGTTCCGTTTGGTGGCAAATATTGCAATTTGATGGCCTTCAGCTTCTGTTGTATTGCAGGATGAGCAGGGCAGTTGTCTATAAACATTATTATTTTTCGATTCTCATGTGAAAATTGCTTGTCCAATTTAACCAATCATTTTTCAAAAATTTCAGAGGTCATCCATGCCTTTACGTTGTTCTCGTAATCTACAGGAAGCCATTTTACCCCTTTAAAACATCGTGGCTTTGCACTTCTGCCAATTATGAGAGGTTTTAGGTTTTCAGTGCCACTCATATTCGTTGCTAGAAGGCATGTGACCTGATCTTTACTCAGTTTTCCACCATAGCATTTGTCGTCTCTAATGGCTAAAGTTTTCTTAGGTAGACATTTGAAAAATACCCCTGTTTCGTCAGCATTGAAAGTATCATCTTCGCTATACCGCCCCAAAATCCCCGGCAATACATTTCGAATCCAATCACTAACCTGACGATCATCCACTGCGGCACTTTCACCACAGATATTCTTATGCGATATGTCATGTCTAAATTTAAAAAATAAAATATAAATTTCATATGTCTATGCGTATGTCTAATACAATAACGTAAATTTTACCTTTTATTAAATTTATGAAGCCAGCCAGTGCTTGCCTTAAAATTTGTTATTCCTAAATGTTGACTGTATTTCAGTGCTTTCTCCTGTAGAAGTGGCCCCGACACTGGAATGTTTTTTTCTCTAGTAGACACAAATCACTTAAACACCGCACTGTTTACATTTTTGTTTGAAACTCGATTTCGCTTGAAATTGACGGGTTTTGTAAGTTTATTCGCGAAACTTCGAATATGTTCCTTGTTTTTAATTATAGTTGACAATGTACTCGCTGATATGTCATATTCCGCAGCTATTACCTTCTTTTTTATTCCATTGTTCACTTTTTTTAATATCTAAATCAAAATGCACTTGCTTTGGAACGTCTTTAACAATGAATACCAATTTTCTTTCCAGAAGCAGACACTCCAAATTCAGCTGAAACCATCACAGATGAAAACGTGGAGAAACAGAAAACAGCTGAGGAATTGGCTATAGAAAAAGAAAAAGAACTAATGCGACAAAAGCATATCCGACCATGGGATTATGGTAAAGAAGGTGTCAAGGAACACATCGAATACACTCAAGAAGATTGGATCAATAAACAAAGAAAGGAGCGCAACAAAGAATTTGCGCCACCCTCTGTATACAAGGAGGACAAGAATTCCCTATACTTTACATCAAAAAAGGAATCGAAACGCAAAGATAAAGATCGTAAGAAGGATAACTTCTATATCGACACCTCCAGACCTCCACCGAGTATCAAGAACCCTTCAAAACGTAAAGTGAATCCTTATAAGGCTGATAAACATGAAGATTCTAAAGACTCAAAAAGATTTGCCCCGACAGCAATTGTTGATGAACCTATCGACTTCGATGATCGACCTGTGTTGTTGAAAAATTTGTTGAAGACTTGTAAAGCTCTTAGTGATTCCGAGAATGAAGCTGAACCTGTAAGAAAAGGTGTTGAAATTGCTCCACCTCCAACGTTTGAGTATTACGGTCCTAGTGGTGTTAAAAGGAAAGAACCGATGAAAAAAATACTTATCGAGGAGTCAATAAGTGCTGGATTACAGTATTTGAGGCAAGAAGCAGAGAAGAAGAAGAATAGTACTAATCACATGGATGAAATGTTTCTCTTGTAAATTAGAATTCAAATCATACTCATTTTTTGTATATACTGTTATGTATTTTGTAAATACAGTTTTTCTCTTAGTCTTAAATTGTGTTTAAATGCTTATCAAAGCTTAATTTAACTGATGATCCAAAGAGACTGTAAATAAAATTAAGGAAATTCGTTTTCACATGCGAATGCAAGATTTCATGGTCATTAGTAATGACTAATTACAAATTGTAGAACGTATTTCAGATATTGCTATAAGGTTCGTTCATTTTCCAACTATCCAAAAATTATTCTAAAAACAGTACACCCCGGTGAAGTTGCTGTACACTTTTAACTAGAAAAAATAAAAAAATCGTTCATAATACGTTTATAATCGTCAAATGCAGGCTTTCAAGGATGTTATCTACTAGGGAAACATCAGGGGTGGCTACTTTTGTGTAACTGGTCATTTCTTGGAGATAGCAATTCAATAAAAATAGTTTATGTATTTTAAAAAATGTTTAAATGTCACGCAAAAGAAAAGCATTGCCTTTAGTTGGAAAAAACGTGTCGAAAATTTACACAGAATTGGTAATTATATACCCAGTCAACCATTTTTAAATCTCGCGCATAATTTAAGTTGGTATTTCCGGCAATGAATACCATATTCATAGCTACTCTATAGCAATACGAGCGAATGTGGTCTTTACTGCCGAAACTACCAACTTAAATTGTCCGCCAGATTTATACCTAAATGGTTAACTGGGTGCTTAATACTACTTAACCAGACTCCTACTTAGAAATCAAAGGGTCCTAGACATTAATTGCAGTCCCATTTTGTGGTAGTTCAGCACCACGAAAACAAACCCAGTACTGCTATGTAAGTCTATTTTATTCGGAAAAATTTCTATATAGAATGTTTCATGGGGAATAGTAAATATTTTAGGTGGTGATAGTGCGGCCTATTTTGAATAAAAAGATTCATATAAGCATATGTCTAATTCCTCATCGTTGCAGAGATACAGTTATTTGAATGTTACCCATAAAAGGATTTACAGAGTGAGTGGAATTAAATCCCTTATTGTTAATTGCTTTTGTTAATTATTTAAATGATATAAAACGAACTAATATACGAAATATGTATTGGTTTGAGTTCTGACTGGGACCTCCTTCAAGCTTGGAGCACTACACAATTGTCTAATTTGATTAACTACCTTTGAATTAAATTATCAGGTAATCCTTTCTTTTTATAGACTTTTGCACTATGCATAAAAACATGGACCGTATCTTTTGAAACATCCTGTATTGATAGCCTTTCCCGAAAAACGTTTATCTAGAAATTATGGAACGGCAAATTTTCAATAATTTCATATAACTTTTAGATGGAAAGCAATCATTCAAAATTTCACATTGATACTCGTTCATATTTCGCGCGGTGTATTGACATCTCTTCAAATAAAATAGGCGTGAAGATAGCTATGTAACCTTTTACAATTTTATCATGAAATATATTATCAATGAAGAGGTTTAGATGATAGTATTGTTTTATTTAGAGGCTATCCTACACATAAAAGAGAAATAAAACACAGCACTAGCAGATAATAATTTATTAAAATTAAAAAATAATATACAACATTCTCAAAGATCGTAAGAATATGAAAAATTATTGCCTACGAGTTTATTAATCTTCATGTATCTCATATACATAGTTCGCTTTTCGAATATAATATACGCATATGTTTATGCACAGGTTTTTTTACCATTTTCTTTTTGGAACCAAAATTTTGCTTTAACAATAATTGCTTTTTCTTTTTTGTATTGTATGTAATATTTAAGCAGTAGAAACTTTCTGTTCTTTAAATTTGTGATTGCAATAATCTAAATCCGGCATAATTGCTTGTCAACTTTCAATTCTAAACTAGTAAATGCAATAGAAAATATAATCGTTATAAGGGGCGAAATAATCATAGGAAGACTCTAGACCTAATGGAATCTATACTGAGATTTAAGTGATCGATTGCATTCAAAGATAACAAGACGTAATTATTTAAGTGATTCATCTCGAACCGCTTATTTTTGATCGAAATTATGTAAACGTGTTGCGAAATTAGACATTTCGTGTTAAAGTTGCGAACTTCACTCTTCTCGATAAAAAATGGCTACTAGAGCAATCAGCTGATTGGAATAATTAAAATAAACAATGAACTAATCTAAAAATACATTTAAACAATGAAGTCGAATAAGTTGGAAGTATATGACGATATTTTCGCTATTGTTCCAACAAATTAATAACAAAAATTACAGCTTGCGATTGACGAATTATCTAATTTCGCAAAAAAATATTCTTACCTATAGATATAGAAATTTCATCGAACAATCTACTTACTATGGTTGGCAAATTTGTACTTTATAGTGTTTTACGGAATTATATGCTTGTCTACAAAGTCTCACGTGGAATTTATAATATAATAAATATATATGGAAGAGTGGTATTGCACTTTGCTATTAAGGTGTAAAGAATGTAGCATTAAATCGTGTCAATAGTTAATGTCAATTAAGAAGAATATAGGAAATATTCGGCAATCATCGTTTAAAATATAAGCTTTAGTTGCTAGGCTTTACTACTAACGCATTGAGTCAACCATTTTAAATCTCGCGGATAATTTAGGTTGATAGTTCCGGGAGTAAAGACCATATTCGCCCGTAATGTTCTAAAAAGACTGTGAATATTGAACTTAAATTGTCTGCGTGATTTAAAATTGGTTGACTGGGATATTTTCTTAGATACACATAAATTTGACATAATGTTTTGTATTGTATGTAAACATATATTTTTAAATTTCGCGGTTAATTTAAGTTTGTTTCGACAATAAAGGTCATATTCGCTTATTTGTCATGCTAATACTTGCAAATATAATTTTTATTTGCGAAACTACCAACTTAAATCGTCCGCGCGATATTTAAAAGTCTGCTAGGGTGAAAGTTTGTGGAATGGCAAAATATTTGTGATTTGGATGTATGTTAGCTAGAGTCCTATAAACAAATTTTGAGCGCTTCATTATTTTCAGAAGGGTATAAAAAATGGTACAGCAGTATATTCCCTGCTCTATTGGTTTGAATTTAATTTTAACCGCTGACCCCACTTTTAGTTTAACCATCGCAATATTTCTTGGCTGAATAAAATGTCCCCAACAAATATGGCAACCGCTAGAGCTAGCGCTGGTATTTAGCAAAGTTTAGCGCCCTAACTTACTGAACGCAACCAATACGTCATTTATGGCGCCAATTTTAAATTTAATACCTATATTCGTTCTTATTGAAATTGATTTTCAACTCTATTCTCTTCTTGAAAAAGCATTGTATCAAAATATAAATAGGGGTCTAGATGTAAATATAATAAGATCTGTGCAAAGTTACAAAGCGTCAATATGGAAGAATTTTTTAACTATTCGAACTTAGTAATGGTTTTCTCAGATAAGAAATACGGGTGGTGTTTTATACTTTCCACCTACAATAGAAACTATAAATATATATCTAGGGCAAATAGGTGTTTATAATTTTCGTTTATTTCATTGTAAAGTATGCGATTTTCAAAATAATTTGCAATCTATAGTATTCCGTACGTTGCATACTTCATTTCGACTAGAAATTAAAGTCCTTTTTATAATTTTAATATTCTAATTTTAATTATTGCCACTAATTGTAAGTCTTTTCTAGCTATTGCATGATCAAAGCTTTATCTAATGTTCTTTTGCTTGTAAACTTGTAGCATCGGTTCTACCTTTATTTTACAAATAAAATATATTTAATGCATAGGACAGGAGGTATTCTTCAACTAATTAATTCTCTTTTTATCTCTCTATATATAACTAAATTTAACGAACAACAGTTCAGGTAGAATCAGTTGGCAACCGTTTCTATATTTTCCATATTAAAATAAAAAGGAATATCTAGGGAATTTAGTTCCCAACTAATTCTCTTGACAGGTCGAATTACAGGAAATTACCTTGACATCTGTACCCTACTGCCAATGAGCGTAACATTATTGACAAAATATAGTATCGTTAACAAGGATAAAGAACAATAGGCCGCAAATGACGATATGTTTTCCGCTTATATCTACCATCAAAACTTCTAGATATATCCTAAATATGCAATAATATTTAGATCTTCATTTATTGCCAACGTTTGATAAATTGTTACTATCACCTATCGGATGTTACCTAAATCAGAATTCCTTTTTTAAACTACGTTATTTTCGCTAATTTCACGTCTAATGAACTGTTAAATTTTAACACATCGACCAATCAAAGTCGACGAATTTGAGGCGCCAATCATTAATTGGTTTTATCTCATCCAATCATGTTCCTTTCTCATTGCTTAGTGAATATAGCTCTATATAAGGATATACCCTTAGAAAATAAATAAGAATTTAAATCTACGTAGTATATAGGCGTTTAAAATAGTTGAAATAATGGAAGTATCTAACGCAAATAGTATAATTTAAACTATTTTCTTTTCTAGTAGGTGGTTTTTTTTTCACTACATGTTTCGCTTATTCTCATGGAGATAGTAGTTTCAAAATTGTTTTGTTTTTCTTTTCTAACTAGAAAGATAGTTTAAAATATAAGATATAATCCGTTCCTTATTTAGAATTCAGTATGGCTCTTATGTGAAATGCGAACGCGGTTGCCACAACATGTCAAAATTTTCTTGGGATGTTTTAAACTCTACAGTTGGCTATCTGAAGAAATGACAAATGGAACATAATCAATATTTGTCATAGTAGTGGACAAAAAGGTAAGCAACTCTACAAGAAATGTAACTTTTTAGGAAATTAAGAAAGATATCAAAATAAAAATATTACAAATTATTTCTATATTGTTGAAATTATAATTAAAATTAAATTATAAGTAATGCACCTGTCAAAATAATAACAAATATACATAAACTTTTTGTCAATATAAAGAGAGGATAACATTCCTTAAAACCCAATACTGAATTTTAACATGGGAACGGCCTATAGCTACGTTAGAGTGGGATCACTTTTATAATGGAAGAAAATACTAAAGAAGATTCTTAATGTATTTTTGTAAAATTGTACGTATTTTTGCTTCATTTCACACGACAACTTTTGGTCAATACATTTTTTTTCTAAATAGAGATCAAGACACTTTAGGCGTCTGGACTATTAACATATAGGACATACAAGGTTGGTATCGAAAGTAAATGCTGTTAAAATGTATCAAGTTACTAAAGTAATGAGAAGTATTGAAAAAAAAAATTCTAGTTCATGTAAACCAAAATAACTGCTTTAAAAAACAAAACAACTTTTATTCCAACTTAAAAAATATACGTATATAAAAAATAATTAATCACGAAATATTGGTGTATATAACGTATAAATAATTAACTTCGCGTGAATATGGGGGATTTACTGAATGTATAAAAGAGCGGTTATGATGCTACGCTTGATTAAAATTCCCCCATAAAGAGAGATTTTTAAAAAGGTTTCTTTAAAATATTTTTTCTGGATTTCTTTCTTTTTCTTTTTGTTTCTCTAATTTCATTCATACAATGCTGCTTTTTTAAGGTACTAAGTTACGGTAGACTTGTTTAGCGAAGGTCAGAAGGCTGAGCTACACTTGACATGGGTCATCCACGCGAAGTCCTTCATGGTGGCGATATGCATTGAATACATTGCCGCAACTACAAGAACGTGCATGATATTATGCGAGTTCAGATAGATGTCCACTGTTCCGGGGAACCATTTTTCAGGAATATGCAGTGCGCCTATAGCAGCGCCGATCACAGATACTAAATCCTGAAACGTCAAAATTTGAAGCGAAATGGGGGGAAATTCAATCGGTTCGACGAGGTCCATTTTCTTTGTTGAAGTGACATGTCGCACTGATTGAAATTATAAGTGGATAATATATAGTCTCGGCAAAGAGGAACAAGTAGCAGTGCCGGAGAAGAACGTGGAAGGGGAAGCGCGTGGCACGGAGAATCGAGTACCCGTATCAAAGCACGCTTGCTCAGTATTATTCGACCTGTAGTTGCTGCTTTAAAATCGTATTCGGTATGATTGGAAACATCATTCGCTCAGCGTTGAACCAAATCTAGGATGAGCGAAATTTTGACGAATTTTCTAGTGGTACCCCTTACATTTTTTGCGAAAAATCGAGGTCATCTGAAATATGTCACAATGTGCATGCAACTGAAGATTTTGTTTAGTTTGTAGGAAAATGATCCACCATGGTGAAATACTTAGTATTCTAAAATTAGAGAAGGATTTGGCAATAGTCATTACTAGAGACCGGATTATATGCAAAGTCCACATATTTTATTTTATTTTATTTATTTATTATATTTTACGTCTATATGTAGATGTATTACACAGATTATAGTTTATTAGCGTTAATGAACTTTAATCGGTGTAGGACATCTACAAGTAGACGCAAAATATAATAAATAAATAAAATCAAATATATGCAGTTCGCATATAATCCGGTCTCTAACACTTTTGGCGATGAAGGTCACTCATGAAGGTCATGATCATAAATGATGCGAATATATAAGCGTTACTGAACACTCGCCATTATACGGCCGCTCGGCCCCTCCACGTCACTCTCCGCACTGCACTGTAACTTGCCCCACTTTGCCGAGACTACGAATGATATAAATACCTGCAGGACGACATGGATAAATGCGGCAGGATCACCGCCGCCTATGCTGGTGTATCGAATGCAGAGCAGCGCCATCCTCATAACGAACGGAAGCGTAAAGCACAATCTACGTTCCCATGGCGACCAAGCTGTCATAGCCTACAAAAAAAAAAGATCAAAATTAAGATTTAACGCTTTAAATATAATGAAAACATCGATAACACCGCCCAACAAAATAATTTTTTTTGTCGTGGTGCCTGTAAAATACGATCTGATTGAGAATATTTTTGATGTGGTGGTTCCAAAAATAACTGGTATTTCTTCCTAGCAGCTCTAGTTTTTGAGATACACCATGGTAAAATTTTCCAAAATTTGGCGTCTTTTTATAGACAGTTCATCTCGAAGTTTAAAATGTGTAATAAACATGGTTCCATACCTATTGAACATTCTACCACTATGAAAGAGGAATACGAGACAATATCATTGGTCCTGAAAAATATCAAGTATGAAGAGCATCTTTCTCCTCGGGCAACAAAGTAGTTACACAAACTGTCCTAGTTTTTTATGCCTTTGGGGCAGCAAAGCTAAGGCCCAGCACCGGATTATCAGAAACTGCCCTTTAAGTAATGTTTTAGTTTAAGAAGGATATAACCTTCTCAACGAACCGTTAGCTGACAGAAACAGAATCATCTTTCCGCCTCTGCAAATCAAGCTGGGGCTTATGAAGCAATTTTTAAGTCTTTATCTCGGAATGAACTGTTTTCAGTGTTTGAAGCAAAACTTTTCAAGATTAAGCACAGAAAAACTGAAGGCTAGAATTTTTTATGGTCTTCATATAAGGCAAATTTTAAATAACTCGCAGTTCACAGCATCAATGAACGAGCGTAAGCCTAATGCCTGGTGCTCTTTTGTTGAAGTGGTTAAAAATTTTCTTGGAAATCATAAAGTAGCAAATTACGTCGAATTAGTAGAACAGATGCATCAAGATTCATCAATTTCACAGCCGCTTAGATCGTGTCCCAGAAAACTTAGGTGATGTTAGTGAGAAACAGGAAGAAAGCACAAAGACATCAGCGTTACGGAGGAGAGGTACCAAGGAACATAGGTTACCCATACGATGGCCGATTAATGCTGGAATCTTTAGCGAGACTATTCCAGTAAACCTCACGCAAGGAAATCTTATAAAAGGAAATTTTTAACTGATGATTTTTCTGTTAAATAAATACCTCATCAATTTTTTTTGTGTTTCAATTAACAGTTATCAAATAGTAATATTTAAAAAGTTACGTACATAACAAAACATTATATCTAATTTTAGGGAATTTTTCCTAAATAAGGTAGAAAGAGTGAATTTCGAAAACTAGATCTGATAGAACAAATCTGACGGCATTTTTGGATTAGGTACCCCAAAATTACTTAATTACACTTTTAAAATCCGAGGCACCAAAACGTGTGTTGGCCAGTGCAATTTAATAAATAAAACAACTAAATTACCTGGGTTTCGATTGTGTGTCAAAATGATAGAAGGTGACTTTGACATTGAGATTAACACTCGGGCTGAAAAGTCCCGGGCCTAACAAAGAAAACACGTTTTTTTTGGTTCAAAATTAGCTTTATTCGTCAACGTAATCTCCATCAAGAGCAACGCAATCATTCCAGCGCCGCTCTAATATTTCAATACCACTTTTGTAGAACGATTTATCTTCTGCCTCAAAATAGGCCTCAGTTTCAGCGATAACCTCTTCATTCGTGCGAAATTTCTTACCGGCGAGCATTTTTTTGAGGTCTGCGAACAGCCAGTAGTCGCTGGGAGCCAAATCTGGCGAATACGGTGGATGTGGGAGCAATTCGAAGTTCAATTCGTGTAGTTTTGCCATTGTTTTGATTGACTTGTGACACGGTGCGTTGTCTTTATGAAACATTTTTTTCTTTGCCGTATGAGGCCGTTTCTTTGCAATTTCGGCCTTCAAACGCTCCAATAACGCTATATAATATTCACTATTGATGGTATTTCCTTTCTCAAGATAGTCGATGAATATTACACCACGCACATCCCAAAATACCGAAGCCATAACCTTTCGAGCCGATTGTTGTGCTTTCGGGCGCTTTGGACGAGGTTCACCAGTTGCTGTCCACTCAGATGACGATCGTTTTGATTCCGGAGTGAAATGATCGATCTATGTTTCATCCATTGTCACATATCGACGCAAAAATTCCGGTTTGTTACGTTTAAACATGGACAAACACTGCTCAGAATCATCAACACGTTCTTGTTTTTGGTCAACAGTGAGCAAACGCGGCACCCACTTCGAACAGAGCTTTCTCATAGTCAAATGCTCATGCAACATAAAGCCAATACGTTCTTTTGATATCTTTACGATGTCAGTTAACTCACGCAACTTCACTCTTCGATCATTCAAAACGATTTTGTGGATTTTTTGATGTTTTCTGGTGTTACCGCCTCATTTGGACGTCCATTGCGTTCTACATCATCTCTAGGACCACGTTTGAAGTCAGCAAACCAACGTTTTATTGTTGTTTCTGATGGAGTGGAGTCCCCATAACACTTTTCAAGCCATTGCTTCGCTTGAACGGTATTTTTTCCCATCAAGAAGCAGTGTAAAATTAAAACACGAAATTGTTTTTGATTCATTGTTTTGAAAATAACAATAGTAGCGTGACTCTTAGCACAATAATTCACAAACTAATGAATAGAATATCATGAAATTTTAACAGCTGCCTTTTGAAGGTTAGTACTAACTGAGAGAAAGGTGACTGCAATAAAACTAGCGCCATCTATGTGTTAGGCCCGGGACTTTTCAGCCCATGTGTTATTGGTGGTAGCATAGAAATAATAAAAGTTCCTAACAACTAATATCGTTTTAACACCGAAAAAAGGAATGAAAATACACAGACATTGTTTACTAACTTTATACAAACCCCACAAACTTAGTATACAGTATGAACAAACAGAAGACCATCTCACAATTCTTGGAAGGCAATACGTCGTAGCTGTTACCATCGGCATGGCACCTGAAATAATTAAACAAAAAAAAATAATAATAAATAAAGATTTGTCAAATGTTCAAGTCGGGGAAATTCAAAACTTGTTTTCGGATCAATAAGTATAGTTATTGATTTGGTGTAGTAAATTTAGAAAATTATTCACCATTGGAATCTAATTATTAGAAAGTTACGACCGTTTCACCCTATACAATAGTATATTATTGCTCTTTCGTGACGTGACTTGACCGTGTTAGCTGTGGCATAGTAATCTTAGGTAGATACCATCAATTTCCTGTCACTAAACCTATACTTTTAACATGGTAATAAAGAAACCTCGGATAGTAACAGGTTCAGTGCGTACAGGATTCGAATTGGGCAATAATTTACTTTTGAAAGCAATCCATAACCTACGGAGAAAAGCTACAAATCAATAAGTTAAGGTAAAATAAAATGTAATAGTGCGTTCGTTACAGCGTTAATTACTGTATTGCATGCTATTCTTGCATAAAATTAATGCTTTTAAATTATAACAATGATAAAAATGGAACGAGAAATGAAAATTTGGAATTATTTCGACAAACTTTTTGAGGAAATGGTAGAAAGTCCGATGAATGCTCAAATTAATTATTGAAATACCGGTTAGTTCTGCTTCCTGGACGTTGGATGCCAGTAGGCGAAAAGTTAAAGGTCATCTACCGTCACCATTGAAATGAATTTAGGGATAGGGGGAATATTGAGTTTCTCGCTGTTCTAAATATAAAGCTCCAGGTGCAAAGTTCATTGCCAAATGCCTACTATATCGTATACGAAGGGACAAAGCGATTGATTATCTAATAGAGCCGATGCATCCTTTGAGAGAACGAAATTGAGCATTTCTAGGTCATCCCCTAACCGTACACGTGCTATTCTAATCTTATAACCGGATTATATAAGGTTGTTGTCGCGTAAGAAAGAACTGTTGTAGTCAGTAGCAATCTATATTATATTGAAGGTTACTTTCTTACCGAAACTCTGGCTTATCCATATCCCTAACATATCCAACTGCAACAGACGGTAATAGACGCGTTCGCCGAGCTCCAGGTTCATGAAGAGGTGGTACACGAAGCTCCCAACCCAAGGGCACAGGATACCGACGACATGACACCACGATAGGAAGCGCAACTCGGAATTGGACCACGGCATCATACCAGGGACGGTCAAAAGTATGTAGATGATTGGTATGGCTGTCAAATCAAGGGCGAATATTACATCAGAGGTTATTAATTTCTTATTATGCTTGAGGTTAATAAAGTGTGACTAGAAAATATTGATTGTGTTGGTTCACCTGAAAAATGACATTGACATTGACAGCTATTAGTGGTCAATTATAGTGAAAACCATAAAACTTTGTAGTTACGTCATAGTTGGTTATGACATATGCTTAAGTAGCTACGTCTTATGTTGTATACTTCTATCTCGCTTGTATACATATATATATATATATATATATATGTGTATATATATATATGCCTCTGACACTTGTCTTCACTTTATCGATGAAACAATGATGATGAACGACAAACTTTCGTGATTTCATCTGTATTTAATTTATTCAATTAAATATATGTGGTAAAATCCACATTGTTTGTATTTTAACAGCAAAATAGGAATATACAGTAAAATATAAACAGACAGACTGTATTCTATGTCACATAGCCTATATCATAGGACACTACTACGCCAATGGTAAGAATAGGGTAATAGAAAAATGTTAAAGTAAAAAGTATTCTACATTTAACAAGTCAAAAGTATCTGCTTCCAAATGTCAGTTTAATTAGTCTCCTTGATCATACTGTATAATTAGATTTATGTGTAATAAGTAAGTAAATAAATACTAAATCTCACAATATGGAAAAAAGCAGAGTTACTTCATCGTAACGATATATCACGAAAGCGGTGACTTATTTATGATAAAATGCTTCGCAATAAGAGTGGTGCCTGTTGATATACAGTGGTGATATTTTAATTATAATTTTGTAAGCGTTCTACGTATTTATTTTACTTTAAGTTGGTGACATCAACCGTGACAAACCTTTTTTTTTAAGAACTTTAAGTTGGCAGCAATGAGTGTTGCTCGAGAAAAAGAAAAGTAAAAATATTTTGCTGATGTTAACGTCGTTTTATTTTCTATTTTTAAAAGTCGTTACAATTTGTACATTAATGTATTAAATCCAATCATTGTAACTAAGACTGTCACAAATTTATCTAAATGGTAATTTGAATAGGATTCAAGTAATTCTAACCTATTATATTATTATCTGAGTTAAGTAGGTTTCATAGATTTGTAGTCAACGGTGGGTATATTCAATCACATTTTTCTTGTGCAATAACGCCACTGTTCGAGTTTAAATCTAATGTAGAAACTAATACAGTGTGTTCATAATTAAATTTGTGATTTTATGCACATTCAAGTGTTTTTTTTTGTAACTTTCTCGTATAATGTTGGGTAACTTATCAGTTATCAGTCAATACTTAGCTTTTATGCTTTATGGAGATATTTTAAGTTATTCTTGTGATTTCTCTTTGATTTTATCTTCTTATAAAAACCACTTAAATTTGTGGCCATGAATTCAAAGCAACGAATTTTGTATCACCTCCTTATTAAGTGGATGTTTTATTCTTATTTTACAACACAAATGATAAAATAATATAAGAAATCATAGCAATTTTTTGGTTTCACTTCGAGATTTTTAGTATAATCACCTAGGTACTTGAAATATATTGTACCTTTTTTTTATCATGTCAGACATTTTTAAATTTCCCGCGCGATTTAAGTTAATTCTTCACGCTGAACAACGTGCCAGAACAAACAACTTAAAATGCCTGCGAAACTTAAAAGCTTCAAATAAGTTTAAAATATGTTTTATGGTTTGCAACTCATTTGAATTTAGCGCGCTAATTTTTTTCCTTTGGATGTACACAATAAATTAACAGTATTTATTGATATTGATATATATGGTTAGATAAGCAGTGTTACCAGTTGTTAATTATCATCAAGATCACAATACACCAGTGTCTGATAATTTTGGCAATGCTACGATGTAATTCCTCGTGGACTACTGGCAACATTGTGGTGTAGTGATTCGGATAAGTTCTATTGGTATTTAGCTGGTGACAGAAACCGATCGTGGATACCCTTTTAAGAAGAAAAAAGAAGAAGGCTGTTGCTTGTGTTTAAGAGAGGTGGCTATATTCAACTTTTAAACTGAATTCATTAAATTACATAAATTTTCCGGATACAAATGTATCTTTTGCTTATTGTTTGCCTCATTAAAAAGTTATAGACATTCCAACAACGATTGCCAGTTGAAGGTAGAATTTTACTTAAGTTTATTTCTCTTGTGTACGTGATTGATAAGTATTTCTTTAATGAAATTTCGTACCTTTAAAAAATATCAATACTGTATTTGGTGGTGGGGGAAATATCAAGTTGATTATTAAGTTATTATCCCAAAAGAAGACTTTCGAGTTCGAAATTATTTGATTGATTTTTTTTAGAAGTTACTACTACGGTTATTCTTAAAATTAAAATTCAAAGATATTCATCTAAAAATACGCCAAAAATTTTGGAAAATTTTTGCAATGGTTTCGTCGTGACTACCTAATGATAACGTTCCGTTTTTATCAATATCGAAAATTAGCACAATCTCAAACTGCTTTAGATAAGTTATCAATTTAACCAATTTAAGTGACACATCAACATTACGTAACAGACGTAATTTGACAAAATTTTCCTTAAAAAAAATATATGAACGTGAAATACTATTTATACGTATTTATACGTAAAACTTTGATGCATTAAAATAATAAGGATAACATAAATATTCATTAAAAGTGACAAAGAACATTATTAAAAAAAAATGTATTAAAGTTTTTTTTTGTGTATTGCTAAATACGTGTAGCATAACGGTATTAAGTATTGTGTCAAGTTAAAACTAGATATACTTCATTTAAAAGGAATTTGATTCAGTTCTGTATTGAATTGTGTTGCAATACTCTTTTAATATTTTCTTTGTTTATTTCTTCTATACCAAACGAAAATTCGCGTGAAATTTTATTATGCGATTAATAAGGTGGGATTTTTTTACACTGTCAAGTCAAATGTCACAGTTTCAAAATTTCCCGAGAATTTTTAAGGAGGCGTTGTAGTAGCAGAAGAATGCGATTACATTGGACGAGCATTTGTGCAATGTTTTGTCAGAAATCTAATAGAAACTATGTAACTTTCAACAGTTTCCTTTAATTTAAATAATTAATGATGGGTTAGATAGGTTAGATTTATTGGCGCCACATTCAAACTTCATTTAACTGTATTTATGACAGTTTAGGCGTAGTGGTTCGATTGTATATGTTTATACATGCAGAAAGTATACCTAAAATACCAACAAACGACGTAATATCATTTTTAACTATCCCGATCAGTTAACTTTTGGAAATTTGAAAAAAAAAAGATCTATCAATCGGATTTGTTTTTATAACATCATTACAATCTCTTCTTTGTTAAAGAAGGAGGCAAATTAATTGTCAAAATCATTAGTTCATCTTTTTAAATGTGAAATGAAAGTTATGCTTTCCCAAAAAGATGTGTAACATTATCTCGCTGAAATCTACTTTCTTTTGTTTTAAAATCAGAATTCTTTCAAATTATGCCGTTGTTTTAAATTGAAAAAAAGTATATATATCCTTTTTTGGTTTCTTACTGGTCAAAATCTTAATTGTCTTGTAAAAAATAAAATAGATTACCAAAACAAGTATATAGTAGTAGTATTGCTTATTTTATTTACCCTATAATCTATTTTCTTTCACATCAAAAGGGAAGATGGAGATATGAAGTGGAACTTCTACTTTTAGTTTAGATGAAACGTTGAGAGGTCTAATTATGGGAATAGGACAAACTTTTAAGGTCAAAATTGACTTCCTCTTCTTGCAATCGAGATTCTTTCAATTCAAACAGAACCGAAATGAAAAAGAAAACAAACAGCACTTGTTTTGAATTACTAGGGCCTACTGGGTTAGAATGTTCATGGTTTATGAGTTACTATGGGTTAGAATATTCACCCTTTGTGGAAATGAAGTAAACTTTTAAGCCAATACTTTGGTAAAATTTACTCCCTTTTTTTGGAATTTAAAACTTTTCAAATAAAACAAAAAAAAAATAAAAATGTCAAATAGGACTTGCTTTGAGTTACCATGGGTTAGAATGTTGATGGTCTCATTGTGCAGATAGAACAAACTGTTAAGGCAGCCCCAAACGGACAACATCGGCCTGTATCCGGTGAAGATGTACGGATTGAACTGCAAATGCTTCGGCATATCCTTCCAGTGCAGGAGGTCAGCACCTTTCCCTCTGGCCATCAACCAGCGTTTCCGTTTCTTCGGCGATTCTTCACCGCATTCTTTCCGCCTCTTCTCCAAGAGTTCGTTCTGCTGCCGGTTGACAAGATGCTGTTGCTGCTGCTGGTGATGATGGTGGCGATGGTGCTGATGTTGCTCGCCGCCTTCGTGGTGGTGATAGTGGGGCGTCTCATCTTCCCTCTTCGCCATGTCTTCGGCGTCTAAGCCGGTTAAGGAATGCCACCAGATGTAACGATGACCACCGTACGGTATTAGCGTAGGGCATGCCTGTACTTATGGAGGTAGGAAGAAAGATCGCGATCGAGGCCGCCTATCACCGTCTAAAACGTCGCGAAACATTCATCGTGACGAATGTACTGAGGATGAACGCTTTGGGTTCGCGCTAGAGCGTTCGATAGCTCGCGAAATGAGCGCTTGGCGGCGCTAGGAATGCCGTAGTGATATTGATTCGGCCCGAACTAGGATCATGCATGCTTTTAGGTCCGTTTGTTTGAAGGAATCGCGATAAATAGAATGGGTAAACAATGAGTTTGGAAACTGATCGGACAAGGATAAATTTAGGTACCGAAAAAGCGGAATAAATCTGTAGTAGGGAAGAAATGTGTCAAAACACAATTAGTTTTTTTAGATTTTGGCAATATTCGGTAAATAATACTCTAATTGTATTAAATAAGATTTCTAAACATGTACGTATCACACTAATTGCAAAATCTAAGCAGTAAATTGTGGTACATTATATCTTTTAACACTGTTTCTTTTTAATAAGATTCTTTATAACATATACATTGACGTACATATTTTGTTTTTTTAATTGATTGACAGAAAAAATCAGTTAAAACTTTAATCATCATATAAACTACTATGTCTAATTTTTTTTCAATTTTATATTATTTTAAGTTGTCAATAAATATAGGTCGAGCTTATGACTGTTTTTATCGTATTTTCCAAGAAAACTATTCTTTTAAAATTGCATCCTAATTGTATACCTGCAATTACACTAAATGTCGAGCAGGTGCTTGATTTTAAAAGTTTTTTTCTTTTTTGTATAAGCGTAGTGTATATTGGAAACTATAACAGTTACCAAAAATCAAATAGGGATATCTTGGGTTTTTTTTTTTCGGAGAAAGTAACAACAGACCAACTAAATTATAGCAATCACAATCGATGTTGAATCTAGAAGACTGGCTATTTTTAAAATCTCCTATATTTCGATTGTTATAAGAATTATCGAACATTTTCAAAAAGTTAAATACATAGTTTTATCTACAAAATACGTTTAAGCTTTTGATAATGTAAACAAATGTAAATTATGGCATACTATGAAAGAACAGGGATATCCACATCATTTAATAAGAGTTATACAGTGTTTGTAAACTAACACCAGAATTATGGTAGATATAGACGGAAGATTAGCTGGAGAAATACCAACAAACAAAAGGGTTCGACAAGGCTGCTATGTGTTGCCAACATTATTTAACAGACATATTGATGCTATAACAAAGGAATGGAAAAGTGCCATAAAAGAATATGTTTAGATCAGAACACCACCCCAAATTCTATCTGATATGGTGACGACTTACTACTCAGAAGCAGAAAATCATCCACAGAATTGGATATATACATGAGAGAAAATCTGCTAAAACTATGAAATGAAAGTACCGACAAATAAAACCAAAACCATGGCTTTCCTGGGTAAATACCCAATTAGGACAAAATTAACCATAAACGATACTGTACTGGAATAGATGAAACACAAGCAGGATATAAAACACAAGAGATGAAATTTTTAGGAAGGGTTAAGCGTTGCACAAAATCTGATAGCATAGGAAATGTAGATATATGAACAGAACTAAGCACCTTCGACATAAGACAGTAGAAGAAGTGTAGGCAGACCAAGTAAAAGATGTGTATTGTAACAAGTAAAGTGCCTAAAACTTGGAGTGAAGAAGAAGAAGAAAATACATTCAAATGATTAGCTACGATGTCAAGTTAACTTTTTCTTTAAACAGAACATTCTGTATTTTCTCAAGACTATTTTTTGGTCGTTCACTTCTGAGTTCATATAAACTATTTACATAAATGTATACTAGATAGATGAAAGGGCAAAAAATTAATTAATCACTTACAAGTGTTTTATTTAAAAAAGTAAATTCTATAACATGTTACGTACTTTCTTTTTTTCCGTTAAATACCTGTACAATATCAATACAGTTCTATATCTACTAAACCACACCGTATATGTATATGAACGTTACTGTTTAGAACATTTCGCGAGTAACTATTACATTTTTTCATGCAAAATCAGAACATAAGGAAGTTATTACTCTAGACACTAATCAAATTACTAAAAATATAACAAGGTAAAACTCATTAAATAGAATTATTACGAGAGCAAAAGGTACCAGTATATAAGCAAATTCTTTTCTGCAAGTTTTCTGCTGTTTCTTTAAATATCTGCTCATTGTGCGTCTTATCATAATTCTAAAGTGTCTCGTTTAACAGGTATACATAAAATCTGCTTCGCTTTATAGACCATAGAAATATTACAAGATCATTTTCAATCTCACTGTTTGACGTTGTCACAAGCAAAGTCACTATCATCCAATTTACATTATCTAAATCCCTATAAATCACGGCGAATAAACACGAACTTAAAAACTAGATTAACGAAAAGCATTTTTGGGATAATAATAAAAAAAAAGGATACTTAATTTTATGTCTTTACAATCCATTTCTGTCCGAAAAAAAGGTACCGCAGGCTCTATTACGGACGATTGAGCTTCATCGATCTCAAAATTTAACTATATCAGAAGCGGTAATCCTTTACTTCGCTTTACAGGTAAGTAAAAATTTACATCAAATTTAAAACGATCACGATGCGGATTAAATTCAAAAAAAGCGCGCTCTTTACCCCTAGCGATCCGCACGACTTTAACGGTAAACTGTGGGGAACCGTTGACGAGCAGTCGATAATGTAGGCAACTATTTACGTTGCTTGCTTGTGCAGTATACGTAAACGGTGTGCTCAATAATTTTGAGTGGCGTTTACCCCGATTCTCGCAAAATTCTCTATAACAGGGTAATTCCATCGACGTTAAAGAATCGCCCCGTTGTTTTACAATGCTGCACGCGTAGTTTCGCCGCGAGTTTCTTTCATGATTTTAAATTTTCGCGTCGTCTCTACGACATTGCCGTCCAACCAATAGGTTGGATCGATGTTCGGTCCGTTGTCTTACGGTGAGTTCGTTCAAGGTTCCGCACTGAGAACTTGGAATTGTGTAGCGCATTTCGCTGGTTTACTCTGGTATAAATTCGCACATCTTAGAGATCCGATCGTAAGTATGAAACGTTATAAGGAGAAATATTTTTTTTCTTTGCAATTGGTGTTTGGATGTGTCGAAAGTGTACGTTACGCCTAGTTAAAACGTTGCATTAAGTCGACGTTTCACGTTCAAGATGGCGGTCTCAAGCTGATGAGTTGAGCCAGTGCTGCTGAATGTTTATTTACTACATTGTTTTTTTACGTTGACATCGTTTAATCTATACGATTTCCTTTATCAGATGCAAAAGTAAAATTCTACGCAGCGTTATATTCGTGCGGAGAAAATTTTAAAGTGCGTTTTCGCTTAAAAAGAGCAATTGACCAATCAGTTTTAAAGGTAAGCGCCTAATTTTCGCGAAAAACATAAAATCGCATTACGGCCAATTTGATTCGATCAGTTCGCCGAGATATTTCGATTTGACAATGTCTAAATTTTACATTTCTTACGTTCTCGAACATTTTTTCATCAACCAAATAGCCCTATTTTTAATGCAGCTTTTATTTTCGCGCCATTTTGTCCATGTTAAGCCTAGGCGAACGACACCTTAAGCGTTAGGGCGACTAATGTGCACTATTTTCATAAATTCTGCTAATTGAAAGCACGTTAACAATTTGACAGTTCGTATCTCATGCTGACACCATTACAGATGCCCCGGTCTCGAAGGCGACATCATTCTCGTTCGAGGTCCAGGTCAAGATCGCATTCCCATGATAGGGATAGAGAACCTAAGAGGAGAAAAATTGAAAGTTATGATAGTCCACATCATAGACGATCAGTAAGGTTAGTATTCAATTTCTTTTTCTCGTAAATAGCCTGTAATGTTACGGTTGATTCCTAGTTTAGTTCCTCTGGGAGGCTATTGAATGATATATTACGTAATAAAATATCGATAGATTCCTTTAGGATAATTTTTAGCACTTACTGTGTATAATTAACATTGTTTGTGGAAAATTTTATATGTTCGAGGTGCTGTTTTATTTAGGAATTTATTTTCGAGTGTAGCTTTTAATCTATAGGTGGCGCTACCTTGCAATTTGTTTAAAAACAATCGAATTTCATAGATGACTGTTTTTTATTGGATATGTGTTTTATTCAGCAAAAAATAGCAATAGAACTATATAAATTTTATGTTTTACTCAGCTCACCTTTGAATATTTATTATTGAGAAGTTAATAAGTAATTAAAATTTGGAAACCTTAAACCATGTTGCAAGATGTATACAAAACTCATAGGAATTCTTAGGAAATCGAAAACTTTTATTGCCATTACATTCACATAGAATTGATAGTTTTGTCTTTTCTAGTAGAATTTGTTTTCATTGTTCAAATATGATTGAAATGTATTTTCAATTGCCTTTTAAATTTTTGGAGAATCAGATGAAATTCTGAAACCGGGATTGTTATATGGAATGGGTAACTTAATTGGTTTGGTTATTGCATGTATTACATATTGCTGCCTTTATTATAAACATGATTATACCAAGCAAATTGATTACTTTTTATTTATTCACGTACGTGGCAATGTTTTCCTGTGATATGTTCTGGGGCAATGAATTGGGGAATAGTCCTGGTTCCACTGCAGATTTATCAAGCTTTTGTGCATTCTCGGTGGCCATATCAGTTTCATGTTATACTGATACGCGTTGGTAGCATGCTGATGCATGTTCTTACATGTTCCTGAGTCGATGTCTACAAGTAACAAACTTGCAGTGGAACTGGAGACTCACTAAGCATAACTTGAAGTACAATCGTTGGTTGTTATGAAATTGTAATAGCTCTAAACAAACCGACTACAAATACATTAAAAGTGCACAACAAGATTATAAAACAAAATGGCGATTTGATTTTTATGTTAATTGTTTCTAAATTATCGTTTGCTTTGCTTGTTATAAAAATTAATTCTCTTAATTCTGGGATACGCAATTTCAAATGGAAATTACAAAATCATATAATCTCTATGCATGATTAAAAACGAAAACAATATTAAATCCAATTTAGGTAATGTGCAGCTTTGGTTACATTTGGACGTGACTATACGACTATAATGAATACTAACTACAACCTTAAATAAAAAAAATCATCTTTTCTCGGACCAAGTGTTAACCGCTAGTGGTTGATGGTGTTGTAACCACGTTTTGTGCGGATGTAGCAGGAAAGTGTTATTCAGAGGTAAATGAATTAATTGCTCTTACAGCAGTCGTCTTCCTTAAATATTCAAAATGAATTCGGAAGTTTCATAGGCAGTGCTCCAACATCCCTCAGCCAACACAGCCCATTCTTACGCGGTAGCATTGTTTATATAAAATAGTAATTCAATCGAAATCATTTCTGGGAAATGTGAACAGAGGGTTTGTAATTTACGTGTCTGTCTATTCATATACTTGAGAGTAGTAAATTAATAGTGACCAAAGGAAAAAGGAATACATTTACGTTGGTAGTACTTGGTATGTATTCAGGTCATGCGTTGTGGGTATAAATTAGACGTATCTATACAGATATCCGAGCAAAGTCAACTGTTATAATACGCATGTGTGTCTCCCGTTGTCGTTTCTCGTCGCTACAATCAGTCTATCAGTCATTCGTCGTATGCAGTGCTTCTGCATCATGGTTATAGCTATAGTTGGGGAACGTAGAATTGTAGATACCTCCCCGTCGTTGACTTAGCTCAGATTATATCTGTACAATGTTTACAGCTTCAGAGGCGTTGATTAGTACTTAAGCACCAACTAAAAGCAAAAAAATAGAAAGCTGGGAATTCAAATACCTTTCAATCATTTATATACACCCTGTATAATGTGTTACATGTTATACGATAAGATCTTTCACGCACATGAAAGTTCCATCTTGTTCTCTCTTTTCTGTCGGTACGTTAACTCTCTACACTCAACCGTTTGGCGTATATAATACCGTAAATTTGCCTGTATAAATTATTTTCATTTTTTTTCTTTATTTAATCAATTTAACTACTAAAATATGAATATAAATATAAACCTTATTTTATACGTTTATAAACAGATTACTTTATGATAATTACAATTTTTTAGAATTTATATATAAATTTTTTGTATTGATTGTGATGTACTACCTTTAAATTATTTACCAAGCCAAATAAAAATTAATTTTAGATAATTTTATCTAACAATAAATAATTTTATAAAATCTAAGCAAAAATTTATCTGGGCAAATAATTTTGGCCGGTAGTGTATAAAGTGCATACTACTTTCGTAAGACGTCAACACAACGCAGGGTCTTCTTAAAATTCAGTGGACTAACTGTAAACGTGTATAGTCGTTCTACTATCTCGCGAGATTGGCGCAGAAAGTGATTAGCGTTTTAGAACAACAGGTAAATATGATAATAGAAAGACAAGTATACAATCGGACCGTTCTAAAAATATGTTTGTTAAACACGTGATCTTTTCTAGTTCGTAGTTGCTTACAGTTGCTGAATTTGTTACCTTAAAAATGTATTGATTTGTTCTGAAGTGACATATGAATTCATTTTCAACTACTAGACACCAGTACCGCATACATAATAGATCAGAATATTAGTCTGAAAACTGGGAATTGATGTGCAATGCTTGTGCATCTCTGCTAGAATAGATTTGTTGACAAAATTATTATGCATATTCTTCGAAATCTGTAACTTATTCAATTAATACAGCTTGAAATACTTACTCTCATATACTGCAGTCTATTAGTTGATGTGTTTAAGCCCAATGTTTGTTAGATCAACAATATCGCGCAGGATGGTTTCACGAGATAATAAACGGACTCTATAAGCAAAGGCGGTAGGTGATGTGGTTATAGACGGTCTTCTATTATTTTGAACATTTTTAACAAATAAAGTCTTTAATTTTACAATTTAATCCTGAAGAAGCAGCAGTCGAATTTTTACAAAATACTTCATTGTCATTAGTAGAGTCATTGCAAATAGTGGACGTTGTATGCTTACAGTATAATACGTTAAGCAACATGGTAGAATTCCCTTGTTATAGATGAGTTTAATAGTGTTTTAAATCACCGTTCCGATTTAAACAGATTTAGGTTTTATAAACATTTAAAATTCCTCATTACAGATTCAAGAGGTATACTATTGAGATAACCTTTGCATTTTTTGCCTCCTAATAGCGCCTATAAATAAAATCGTTATGTAACAACGTTTAAGCCTACAAAAATTACAAGTTCTCATTTATAGCGTGCCATAAACATGCACAACTCATATAATTCCACCTACCTAAAAATTCTAACTGCATGAACGACCACTTCTAGTAACAACCTTCGAAAAAATCTTCGGAGCGATCGGGGGGAAGAGGGAGAACGCGATATTATTGCGATAGATATGACGCATTTCGTTACAGTTTTCAAATCCCCCCGTTCCGTCAATCATTATTTAACGGCGCTTTGGTCGTAATTTCATTATAATTACCCGGCCTAACTGTCAAAATAAGAACGCTTTTTATGGTGCAACACAAAGCAAATTTCTTACGGGTCAACCCACGTGGCTAGTATTCTGCTTGCAACCTACGATTTCTCCGGGTAATCATCGAGCCGTAACAACGACGGCCTTGCCTTCTATTGGGACGGGGTCATTGACGGCGGACGATGCACCCATTGCCACCTACGCCACTGTATCTTTGTTTTCCTTTTCGGTATCTTTTGTTTTTATTTTGAATTAAGTTGGTTCTTGCGATCTCAAGGTAATAATGATGATGAAGTTGATGAAGTGAAAGAAATAATATTGTTTTGTATGTTAACTAACAAAATTTTCTGTCTTTCTTTAACAAAAATGAATTGCCGGGCATCTATACACAAATTAACGAAAAAAGAGAATTTTGTTGCGGACAAGCTTTATGCATTATATGTTACCCTCCAGCACTATAAAATTGACCGTTTTTTTATTTATATTGAAATATAGAATTGGTTTGTAGTAATGATTAATAGATATTTGACATCGTGAACATAATGTTCAACAGCGAAAAAGAAGTAGAAAATAGTGTGATTTCTTGTCAATATATCTACCTCCAGATTAAATTACGGCTACACATTTTTTTGGTGTTCTAATCAGTTTCCAGACAATTGCCTGTACTTGCAGACCATCATATCTAACACATGGGCTGAAAAGTCCCGGGCCTAACAAAGAAAACACGGTTTTTTTGGTTCAAAATTAGCTTTATTCGTCAACGTAATCTCCATCAATAGCAACGCAATCATTCCAGCGCCGCTCTGACATTTCAATACCACCTTTGTAGAACGATTTATCTTTTGCCTCAAAATAGGCCTCAGTTTCAGCGATAACCTCTTCATTCGTGCGAAATTTCTTACCGGCGAGCATTTTTTGAAGTCTGCGAACAGCCAGAGTAGTCGCTGGAAGCCAAATCTGGCGAATATGGTGGATGTGGGAGCAATTCGAAGTTCAATTCATGTAGTTTTGATTGACTTGTGACATGGTGCGTTGTCTTGATGAAACAATATTTTTTTCTTTGCCATATGCGGTCGTTTCTTTGCAATTTCGGCCTTCAAACGCTCCAATAATGCTATATAATATTCACTGTTGATGGTATTTTCTTTCTCAAGATAGTCGATGAATATTACACCACGTACATCCCAAAATACCGAGGCCATAACCTTTCCAGACGATTGTTGTGCTTTCGGGCGCTTTGGATGAGGTTCACCAGCTGCTGTCCACTGAGATGACGATCGTTTTGATTCCGGAGTGAAGTGATGGATCCATGTTTCATTTATTGTCACATATCGACGCAAAAATTCCGATTTGTTACGTTTAAACATGGCCAAACACTGCTCAGAATCATCAACACGTTCTTGTTTTTGGTCAACAGTGAGCAAACGCGGCGCCCACTTCGAACAGAGCTTTCTCATAGTCAAATGCTCATGCAATATAAAGCCAGTACGTTCTTTTGATATCTTTACGATGTCAGCTAACTCACGCAACTTCACTTTTCGATCATTCAAAACGATTTTGTGGATTTTTTTTATGTTTTCTGGTGTTACCGCCTTATTTGGACGTCCATTGCGTTCTACATCATCTCTACGACCACGTTTGAAGTCAGCAAACCAACGTTTTATTGTTGTTTCTGATGGAGCGGAGTCCCCATAACACTTTTCAAGCCATTGCTTCGTTTGAACGGTATTTTTTCCCATCAAGAAACAGTGTAAAATTAAAACACGAAATTCTTTTGATCCATTGTTTTGAAAATAACAAAAGTAGCGTGATTCTTAGCACAATAACTCACAAACTAATGAATAGAATATCATGAAATTTTAACAGCTGTCTTTTGAAGGTTAGTACTAACTGAGAGAAAGGTGACTGCAATAAAACTAGCGTCATCTATGTGTTAGGCCCGGGACTTTTCAGCCCATGTATTATCTGTAGCTTCTGTCAAAGATCACGCGCGTAACTAAGTCTTCTTTTTCGAATTGTTCGGTCCAATCTATCCCATACTACTTCTATTGGTCACAGATATGGAAATTGGGGTGGCTAAATCATTCATATTAATTTGCCTTCGTCTTCGAGTGACATTAAATAAGTTCTACGTAAACGAGGTGAATGTTTGGGATAGTTATTTTCTTAAAGTATAATGTTTTGATCACATAATTTTTCCCCCACTTGGCACACCATTTTCATTTCAAATCAAATTTTTAAATAATTTGAAGAAGTTCTCATAATTTTAGGAATATTTCAATGTTAAAGACTTAATAGCGTCACGGTTTCTTTGCTTAGAAACGACGTACTATACAATAACCGTACGAAGCAATCATCTTGTTCCAATTTATGCACGTTTTATGCTTCGTTGGATATTGAAAGCATTGTTGTTTGGTACTTGGTACTATACATACTTTACTACTTTAATAATGGTAGTCTAATTACGACAACGTTTTAGAACTGATGTATGTCATCAAATAATTAGATTAGGCTTCTATTTATTAATTTATTCCTTTCTGTTTTATAATACAGTCCGTTTCGCTCCATTCGACTACCTTAATTGAAAAAAAAATGGGTGCAAACGTTGATCTTATGTTTTATGAAACGTTTATTATCTTTCGAAAGGCGTTCTCGTACCTTATTGCCGTCGTTAACTTGTTAATTTGTCACACTCAACCTTAAGAGGGAACTTTCTTAAATCACCCAATTTCGCCGATAAATTTAAATTACCGGGCCGTGCAAAATCCGATCGAGACATGTCGCGGTACAAACAGCCTAATATGGAAATGTTAAACGGGTACCCCGACGAAAATTGGCGAAAACCGAGCAGCAAATTTGCATGTAGCGCGCGATTCAATTTAACACTCCGTTTAGCGCAATATGGAACGTACGTAAGTGCTTTTTTCACTTCGAAGATCGTAAATCAACCCGACCGTTTGCTCTCTGCAGCCCAGCTTTTATCCGACGTCCAGTATCTCTTGTAAGCGACATTGTGTGACTCACCTTCTCATAAGGCGCACAAAGAACAGTACGAACGCACAATACCAGAACCAGTTTCGTTGTGTTTCAAATCCTCGTGGAAAAGTTCTGTTACAATCGGCGATAAATGATAGCATATATCATGTAATTAGAAAGCTTTGAAATTAATTTTGCTGCATTCAAACAGTCGGTAATACAAAGAGTTAGAAGTGCGTGTTAATGATTATTATGCACTTGCACTACCGATCATAAGCGTTTACCCACCCTTAAAATATTACAAAAGCAAGTCAAAAACTAATTATCAAATAAATCTTTATTTTGTACTTATTCAAAGAATTGTAACAGTTATCAAAGTGTCAAATGTGCTTATCAATTTACCAACAAGCGGACAGAATCTTGCCATTCTCTCTCGCAACTTTTCAAGTGTTAGCGGTTATATGTTAGTTTCCTTCACGTATCCTGCAATTGCGACGAAAGTATTGTTGTCGAATTTAAAGTAGATTGCCGAACCTGTCGGTCGAATTCCTCCTAAAAAGACCCGATAGGATTGAGACCTGGACTTTCGGGCGGCCACTCCATAACACAGTGATAACATACCGGCCCTTTTTTGTTAGGGATTCTGTAAATATATTTGCTTCTCTCTGCTACTTATTCAGTCTTGCTCTCAAGACATCCACTTTCCCATCTGCGTGGAAGATAGCCAAATTGGTAGCTGTTTTCAAAAGTGTGTTATTTCTAATTCTCGTCCTATAGCGTTACTAAATAATTTTGCTAAAGTTTCTGAGAAATTTTTATAGACGTATATTTATGCTCAAGTTAGATCCTGGATTTCACGTGACCAACACGGTTTCGTCGCTCAACGATCTACAGTAACCAATCTTGTTACAATTTCTCACTACGTTTTTGATAGTGTGGATGCTGGAAAGCAGGTAATCGACCACAACCTGCTTTTTAATAAATTGGACAATATTGGATTTTCGTCACCCCTTTTATCTTTATTCCAATTATATCTTCTTGATAGAAAGCTATTTCCTTTCTGGAGTTCTTCAGGGAAATAACTTGGGTCCACTTTTGTTCGTCACATATATATGTGATTTGTATTATGAATTGAGCTGTCCAAAGTTATACGCAAACGTGAAATTCAATGATTTTTGTACGTCGTTCCATTGCGTAGCTCTGCATTATTAATTGTACAAATTTTCCCTTCCACAATCTGAAAAGAAAATTAAAATTAATTTTGAAATGAATAAGTTTTGAAGGATTCAAACCATAAAGGTACTTTTGTGCCACCCTGTACAAATATTCTGATAGGAATAAAAAATAGTTTCTTTGAATAATATCCAATTCTACAAGTGGGTAAACACTTATGACCAGTAGTGTATATATTGCCTTCATAATCAAGTAAAAATTAATACCTTTTTTAAATACTTTTGGGTCTATTGTTGGCTTGAGGAGCGCCAAATTGTTGGAACATGCAACGATAAAATACTTCATAGTGTGTAAACATTTTCCTTTAGCCCTAGTCTTCACGTGTTAGCGCCTGGCAACTGTGATGGCTATCTTTGCAAAACGGGAGTTCCTTTTAAACCAGTTTATATCAAAGGTTTCACTTGATAAATCAGAAACCGTAGGTTTCTGATGTAGCATCAATTTCATATCAACTTAAGTTTAAAGTTGATATATTTGATGGAATAGTTACTGATGCTAAACACCTGTTGGGCAGAAATAACATTTATGATTTTGTTTTATATACTTTACAAAAAAAAAAGCTAGTTTGAAATCACATTTTTTTGTACTCTACTGTATATTCATACAAATAGAAGAATAAATATGAGCATCATTTTATTGTTGACTGTACCTAGACATTGTTTGTTATCTGTCTGGCTTATTAATCTATTTATAGACCCAGAAAGTATCTTTCGATGCATTAAAAGGATGTAATTATGAAACAAGAATATTCATTCAGTGATTAATAAATCATTCGGACTAGTATGAATCATATCGCGGCCATAGAACTTCCTGCAGGTAAAATGCTTGCATACCACCCGATCACTACCGAGAATTCTTGCTTGGAACAATTAACCATCAACAGACATAAATGGAGAGTTCGCAAAGTTAATTTTCTTTGCTTCACTAGTCTTATATTCATTGCATATTTTAATACACAAAAAAAATGGAAAAACAACGAAAAGGAAGATAATCGAATTGCAGTTTACTAAACGATAAAACGTGGTATATGCATTGAAGGGAAACCAATTTAAGGCTTTAGTAATAAAAGTTAATGACCGTAAAAGAATTTGCTTTACCCTAGTCTTTTGTTCGAAGAAGAATTATTTGCAATACTCTTGCAAAATGTACTAGAAATCAACTGTAATAATATAATAGTAATGGTGATTGGATACTATTAATTAATACAGGAAATATTGATCAAGCTAACTGTGGATGAGAAGAGGAGGAATATGATTTCATAAATCGGTTGCTGTTTTAAATGAAATGTAATTTGTTATGTTCTCTTTAATTACCGAGATCTTCAATGGTGGTCAATTAATTAACAACGCTTAGGGTTATAATTAATAGGAACTGTTAGTGATTCGTACAAACAAAGAAAACAAGTGAAAATTAATTCAGTTTAATTCTATGAGAAATATAAATAAGTGCTATCAATTATCGTGGATATTTGCAGCTTGATATCAACAAAAAAAAAAAGATCGTTTCATATTCATATTGTGGACTTTTAACGTATATTTTTAATCACTTTTAACCTGATATAACAAAGGTTTATCGAACATAATATTTTTGTACCATTGTATATTGAGTCGGGAACTTTTATATTTGTATACATTCTTAACAGGTTTTCTGGCATAACTTAGCAACTCCACATATAACGCAATATTACAGTAAATTCTTTAAATTGCGTTTAATAACGTTTATCAATTGTTTTTGTGTCACACGTCCATAATATTGCTATACAGGCTGTCCCGTAACTTATTCATGAAATGAAAGGTAATGATAAGGAAGGCCATTTTCAACAAGGGATGTTCTATATGGGAAAAATGTCACGATAAGTAACTTTGAATCACTGTTTTTCGGAAAAACTTAGCATTGTATTTAAATTCTGTAATCTTTTTTAAGGTGGCAGATGAAAGTGAATTTCTGATTTGAAGACGATAATAAAGTGTCTAAATGGTCATGCACTCTTAGGAACTACACCAACCCTGAAAATTATCAGTAAAATTAATGATATAGTTTTGAATGAACGAAGAATTAACATCAACCATGAAAAAAATTGAAGTGTAAATGATCATTAATAAAAAGCTAATTTTCTTCCCAAAGATTTGTTAGGGATTGACGAAAATTGTTTTACTGTTCTTGAAAACAAACCGCACTGTCATCAGTGGATATACGTGGGTGGTGTGATAAATACGTGTGTTAAGGAAGAAAACGTATTTCTTTTGCATTTAGTAATTTTATTTCGCTATAAAATCTTCTTGTAACTCTATACCTTGTCCAGCAATGTTCGATACTTTTTTCAGCTATCCAAATAATAGGATTTATCGAACTGTGCAAAATACGCCGTTGTTTCGCCAATGATCTCTTTCTTTGACGTGAATCCTTTTTGGCCAAGTTATTTTTTGAAGTTTAGAAAAGAAAAAAAAGTCAGAGTGCCAAATTTGGCGAATATAGTGGATGGGGCACCAATTTGTATCATAAGGAGACTAGTGGCAATTGCTGATGAGTCGGTTACGCTGTTATCAAGTGGTAGCGAATTTTTTTCTTCACCAGGTGAGGCCTTTTCCTTTTTAGTTCAGCATCGAATCGGTCCAATCAGTATAGTACTGTCCCGTGATTGCCCTTCCCTTTTCTAAATCAAACAAAATTTGCCTTGCGATTGCCTTAAAATCGTCGCCATAACTTTTCCGGTTGATGGAATCGTTTTCGTCTTCTTTGATACAGGTTCGCCGTTTCATCAATAATATAACTGTAGTGCTCATAGTCGATAATGCAGATTTTGACAAAGAGCTCCATCTGTCTCCAAACACTATTACTTTTCATACCATCGTCGTATTTATGTTTATATTTGGCAACCAGATAAGGCAATGACTACGATTTATTTTCGTTAGATGTTGAAATAAAAATACATTTTCGTACATGAAAAAGAATTAAATAGATAAAAGGGTATCGTCAAAAAAACGTATAAAATTCATCCATTTCGTGTCATAACCGCTGGAATCGGATGTTTGTATTTCCAATAGAACTACTTTGAATGAAATCCTGGTATTTTGGAATTCTGTATATCGTTACATTTTGGAAACTTTTGGGTATCTCCTCGTATACAATTTGTTCCGTCAAAGGAAATTCCTCTTAATTTATCGCAATAGTGGTGATTGTATTGTTTATTTTCTGTTTCAAAATTCATTAGATAAATTTGCTGTTTTAAATAAGCCTATTGAGACTTGTAACAGAGATGAGCATTGTCTTGCAAACTCTTTAGATAATGATGGACTATATATAGTGTACATAGTAGCGCACTTTTTGTACGCTCTGTATTTGAAGCAAGTATCCTGTTTTGTGGTGCAATTACAAAATTCCAAAAACACATTTTATGAATATAGAAATGACATTCATCAACAATTTAAAATTTTAAGTATTTCAGGATTTTGCAGCTATCTACAGTTGATTATTGTATAGATATCCTATATATAGACCCTAGCTGCTTTTGCAACATTAAAAAAATTACGACCATTAAAAACGCGCATTTATGTTAATAAATACCATCGACCTGTTTTGCAAACTTTTAATGCATTTTGCTTGGAGATTCATATCTCTTTAAACTCGCGGAAAATATCTACCATAAGCGGTTCCCAACCTGAGGCCAGATGCAACGAAAAACCGAACAGTAGTTTGCAAACCACTGTTTTAAATACGCCCAATGCAAATTTCTTCACTATAAATACGCTAAAAGCATTACAGCAAACGGAATAATTACCGATTGCACTTCGACTTAATCATTTCTACACTTAACTTTAGAGATAGCGTAAGAATTTAACGTTCTGGAAATGAAATCAATTACATGATTCACAGTCGGTCCGAAAGGTAATCGCTCTACGATTCGTTACGAAACTAATGCGTTTGTGAAACAGAAGCGTTCGCTTGAGGTTCGTTGCGTTTCTTTCATTTCTTTTTTCATTCTCTTGCTGGTTGTTTACGAATCAGCGGTTATCCACGGCTTTCAGCGATTATGCAACGCACTCTAAGTGGTATTGTTTCGTCATGCAAGTAGCCCGAGCAATCGTTGTATGTGTCTGTGTGCGGAGAAAACCGATACGATTATCTTGGGAATCAATGCGTGCTTTAATGAAGATATCGTTAGCTTTGTAATGTAAATAGGTTAGTGCTTCCTGATATTTCCGGGTCGATTTTGAAATATGGTTGTGGGGAGGATGGTTTCGTTTTGACTAATTGACGTGGGAAAATTCTTATATAATTTTTAAGTTTGCTCGTAATAGATCTAATTCAATCTTAAAGATTCCAAATTTTGGAACTAACTGTTTAATTTTTAGGATGAAATGAGTAATTTTTTATTGCAATTAAAAAAAAAAATACTTGGCATACGGGCATTATTTTGTTTTTGTTGCAATAATACTACTCAGCATTCTCGCAGATTGAGCATGAACTTGTAACTTGGAAATTTGTATCGTATTATGAATGGTTTCATTTGAGGCTTTACTAGCGTGAAGTATGGAACAAATGCTTTGGTGGAGTGGCTGTGTTTTTTTTCTCAATATATTAAAAACAAAACTTCCGCTCAATTCTTGCTCGTTCACTACTTTGTTACTACTATTATAACCAATATTTGCTGAGTTCTGTTCGAGTATTTCTTACATGTTAGTGAGATAGCGCAAACAAAGACACACCAGAGTGCGCTCTGGTGGTATATTCCGACTTTAAATTTAAATATAAAGGTACGCTTTAACAGCTTAAAGAGTTATGGTCGAATTTCATAATTGCAATTTTTATTAAAACAACACGAACAAATTTCAGATCGTATACGATTTGCTTCATTAAAATGAGCTATGGTTAAAAGTGCTGGAAATATTCCTCTTCAGAAGCAGTACAACCGGCGTAGAGAGTAAATAAAATTTTTCAGGTGGCCCCGTGAAAAAGATCTAACGGATTGCAGTCTGGAGAATGCGCCTCTGCTAATCCAACGAATCCGATAATTATTATTTTATTACTCCCTACCAATAAAACAGCAGTATGGTGCAACACTCATGCATGAACCATAAGTAAACAACGTCCTTGGGTAAGATAGGTAGATCATTTACTAAGAAACATCTATAATTTGGCCCAATTAACCTACCTGGTAAAAGCATTGGTCCTACTAAATATTCCCTAGGAATGTCAATTCAAATGTTGCATTAAAAAGTTTGAAAGCTTGGAAATTCGGATTGTTACTTTGTTGCAGAAACCACTTGTAAAAAAGCATCAGTAGTACAAAATCAGATTTTCCTAAAACTCCGCACTCGCTATGCGTGATAAAAGTGAAATGGTTGTTCATGCAGAACTCCATATCGTAGTATGTGCAAAGATAATTTTCTCCGCAATTCTATTGAGTATATCTTCTTTGAATCCTACAATCTACAGTACTCCATTTAAAAGATCCTCTCGCGAATACGTTGGTGGATTGCCGTAAAAGTTCCCTTTTTTATTGCGCAAAAACATGCCTAGTGCTTGGACGTGTTTCTACATTGCTGAGGTATGTAGCTATGCGGATTCAAATATGGAGCGATTAAAACAATGCTGATCTTCATACGTATGACACCAGAAACGAAGAGGAAATAGATCGACCTAAAACTATAGCGTTGGCAATAAATAATTGCTGATTCCCTTATATAAATGAAAGATGCTTTTTTAATATAATTTTTAAACTTTATTCAATAATGTTTTTTCCACCTGGATCAATGACCTTTCATCATCTTTCAGTGAACTTCATCATCCTACGCTCATAGAACTTTTGGTCTTTGTTAGCAGAAAACTGAACGTAGGTGTAATTTCACAGCATTATAATCACTGAATGTTTCACTATTCAAGGAATTTTTTAAGGATCTGAACAAATGATAATCTGGTGGTTCTTAGTCAGGACTAAACGGTAGATGTTACATCATTACCCAATAATTTTTGGCGAGTGACCAATGATGAGTGTGACTTCGCGTTCTTATGGTGAAACACAACACCCTTAGATTCACCAACGATGAGCTTAATTTATCCATTTTACTTTGGTTCTTCCTGCTTTTCTCTTGACAAAGCCTCCTACGACGGAGGCGAAACATCGAGATCGCGCTTTCTTTGTGCATCTTTTTTTTTATCTTGTTGTTTTTTCTTTTTCTTTTTTCTTCTTTTTTTTTTCTTTTTTTACTTTCGCCTTTGTGTTTTTCATATTTTTCTTTGTTTTCTTCTTATTTTATTTTTCTCTTATACCTTATTATAACACGGCCCAATACCGGAAACAGTTTGTTTATTCCTGACTCTGGCGTTTTCATTTCAATTATGGGTTTGATTAAACATCATTATCAACTACGTTCATCACGGTTATCTTTGAGTAAAAAAATCATCAGAACGAAATTTATCAAACCAATTCCGGCGCTGTCTTTCTTTTAGAGCTTCATCGCCAAACATATCGGTTAACTTTTTAACAGGTTATGTTACGTTCTTTTCGGAAATAATAAAGCAAGATATTACGAAAATTTTATGTATGTCGATCATCCTTGAGTTTAGAAGGAAGAGCAGCTGCTTATTTCTAAGTTACTGATCCGGAACCTATTGGCACATTTTTCTTAATATATATATTTTTTAATCTATTTTATATATTTTGGTGTTCATTAACATTTGTATTTATTTATATTCTGCTAATAAACCGCATGTTATGATTATTAAATAACGTTGTGATATTAATTACTTGGAAGGAAACTTCTTTTTAATTGAGGGTTTTGTTTGATTTGTATTTAACATATGACAAATCGATCCCCCATATCGCTAAAATAATTTACATTTCAGGATCTTCTTGGAAAACATCAATACCAACAATAATAGATTTAGATGTCTTTTTCTTCGAAAATACATTTTCAATTCTGTATATTACAACACAATAGAGCTTATATCACTATTTTTTCAATGTTCTTGTCGCCATTAATATACAATCATTCTGAGTTACTCAACGAACTCAACCGTAATCTTATTGCGATCGCGAAACAACGCAATACATATACATATTTTACAAATAGAACGAACAACGTGTAGGTGGTGTTATATTCTAAATTATTAGCTTTGCGTTTCTTTGGGTATAGAATAGACAGCGAGCTTAAATAACTCATTGGCATTTTAAATTAAGTTGCATGACAAATTGACGATGAATAAATCCTTTGGATCGCACGAAACGAGATACAATATCGTTTCGCATCGACTTTTTCGGTACGCCGTTAAATAAATATTTGATCCTTCCAAGTTCAAAGACGCCAATTTTAGTGCGGCTTTTTATAAAAAAAACTTTGACCGGTATCCAAGACGCTTCTTTGTTATTACCGATTTGAATACGTTTTGTGCGCTTAATCTCGATCCACTTAACGCACGCACATCAAATTGAAAGCCCGATTTCTCCCTACTATCGGCCATGAAAGGTCTCTCCTTAGTCACTCTGCATTGCCTGCCTCTACGTTGCTTCACATTTATCTCGGCCGTCCACACTTCGTGTTCCTCAGTACACTTTCGAACTATACCAGCTTCGCGCAATACGATATGGCTGCGGCTGCCCAAAAGTAGTGCAATGTATATTCGCGTGGAAAAGAAAATCTAAAGATGTGCAAGAAGATCCTCCAGTGAAAATAGGTTCTCGCGAGCAAATCCAAACGCGTGGGTAGAAACTGAAGGAACGAGCATTGTTGTTAGAATGTGATCGTTTCTTTTTTGTGTGTGGATGTGTGTTTTTGCATGATTGCGGTGTGAAAAGAAGTGCTTTTGTGTGAATTCGTCCCATGTTTATGCTGTTCTATTATTTTTTTTTCGTCGTATTACGTTGTTTGGACTTTACTGAAGATGATCTTGTCGAAACGTAGGCGACATGTTGTCTGTTTAACGTTGTTTAGGTTTTTTTTTTTCACTGCGGAATGGGATAGGCTGAGTATTTTTATTGTTTTATTTATTTTACTTGTTATGCATTGTACGGTTTATAGAAACATAACCTCAAAATTTATTTTCAAACTAGACAACCAATTTGTGATATCTTAACTGTTAATCTTGGTATAGCTAAGATTTTATTTGTTTAAGAAGTGGTGTCATAGAATTTTGCCAATTCTAAAAGGTTTTAGGTTATTCCTCAAACTAAACTCTTCAAATTTTTATTGAAACAGATATTCTTTATAAATACTTTTTGCAAATGATATCTGCATATTTTCAGTTTCCTACTAGAGGATGTCCCAATTTATTATTATTTTTTAATTTAGCGCCATCTATATAATATATATTTATATTAGAATAAAATAAAATATGTTTATTTAATACATCATGTTAGGGAACATTGCGATTGATAGAAACAGGAAGGCATATGCACGTTTAAGCAACCCCTGTTATTATTAAAATTATCAAAAATTATTTTAAATTCGGTGGAAGTTATGCACAAGTTCCGTACGGAATATAGAAAAGAAAACTGTCCATCATACAGCCCATTCGAAAAATTAACATAAAATTTAACGAAACTGGTACGGTAAAGGCTGAAATGCTCGCTTAGGAGAAAATATTGCATCTGTAATCACTATTGTGGCATTGAAAATCCAAAAACATCTATTTTTTGTGGTTCTCATCAATGAAATCTTCCAAAAACTAACTTATTTAGAATTTTACACAAGGATCTTCATTTAAACGCTTACAATAACGCAGATAATTCGAGAAATAAAGCCTGTCTGATCTTTGGATTACTTTCTCAATTTATAAATTGAATGGGATAATGCTACTTTTTGCAAGAAAATCATCTTTTTCAATTAAGTTGATTTGCAAAGAAGCAATATTGCTTGAACCTAGGAATACGAAAATCTGTACGAAATATTGGCAGAACCGTTACATCTACAGAGAGGTTGGTGTGATTTCTGGATTGGAGGAATGAAGATCGCAATGGCAGTTGCTGGAGCTTGATGTTGGAAAACTTTTTGTTCGATGAATTGGGATGTACGGATGTTGAGAACATGTGACTTTACTAGTATCGTGTCACATCTCATACAGTTGCTGAAACAATAGATGATTTGATATTAAACGATTTGTTCTATGGATTGGACCTTGTCATAGTGAGCGGAATAAAGACAATAAAATAGAAAGGAAAAAAAAGGAAACAGAGAGGAACGGGAAATAGAAATGATAATGGAAAGGGGAAAAATAGCAAAAAGGATACGAGAAGGGAACCAAAAGAAAGCGGGATCTTGACGCTTCTCCTTCCTCATAGGAGGCTTCTTCAGAAGAGAAATGGAGAGGGAAAGAGAATTCTCTTTCTGCTGAAGAAGTCTCCTATGATGAAGGCAAAATGTCGAGATTCTGCCTTTTCTTCTTTTCTTTTTCGTTGTTTTGTTTTTTTTTGCTATTTTTGTTTTTCTTTCTTTTCCGTTCCCATTTCTCTTCCTTTTTTTATTTTTGTTTTCTTTTGTCCTTATAGTGCTCACTATCACAAGGTCAAATTCCGAAAACAATAGGTATATCAGTGATTCTGGTCGTCTATGTTTTCGTTTCGATAGACGATTTGGTAATTGAGTAATTTATTGAACAAGAAAGATTGGCCGGAGTAGATCGTACGATTTAATGTCTCTGGATTTTTTTCCGTTTATGGTTATTATATTTTCTTTTAAAGGACGTTTCACTCTCAGTTGTATGGAGCTTTTTCGTGACTTGTGAAAAACAGCATCTGTCTCAGGGATTCTCACAACAGCAATACGGTTTGTAGCAGTCCCAAAGAAGCTGCATGCAACTAAGAGTGAAACGTCGACAGACTCATGCAATTATGACATGGTTTCAACCTGGAAAGCAAAATATTGTCGTATTTCAAATAATGTATATATTCCATTATAAAAAGTAATCCCAAAATGGAACATCTAAAAAAGTTAACATTCACATGTACAATAATGCTCTCACAAATGTAGGACAGTAGATTTCTGCTTTCTTGTAATTCATTCTTTAATAGTCAAATTGACATTTCTTTGGTAACTGAAGTATTTAATATTACATTATGGTAAGAAAATATTCAAGGTGAGATAGGTAATACGTATGTCAAACGCACGGTTAGCAGTATGGAAGATTTGTGGGAATTAGTTAAAGGCATATCGCAAGATTTAATGCCCAAAAGATTACAAGCAGTATTTGTATACGTATTTCGCTTGAAATTTTGAAAATAAGAGGACCTTTCGGTAAAATTCTAATAAACTGCTTACTGTTAAGTAGAGATAAATTCTAAAACGAAACCTAGATTTTATTTATGTATATATTAAGTTGGAAGTCTCTTTTACAATATATAATATCTTAATAATGTTTGAGTATTGCTTGTTGTACTAGATTTATATAAGCAAAAAAATTATTTGATTTTTAAATCATAGTTATAATATTTTTGTAATATTTTATAATGCAACTGGTATTCTATTTTTGACCCCATAATTTCTAGAGAAGAAAAATTATCCATATTTACTATATTTAACCTTGAGAAGATTTGAAGGGTAGATAAGTGCCATCTGTAATTCAATTTATCATATCATTCATCTTGGTTGTTGACACAAAATGTGTAATCAGCTATTATTATCTTTCGCGTTAGGTGTTAATTGCTAACTAGCGTACGGTTTACTTTGTATGCACTGTGTATACGAGATTTTATTTTTTTTTTGTTAGGCGGCCTAACGGGGTTGTAAATTACTCTAGGGTGACAGAATAAAATAGACACCTACTAATTAAAAAAAAGATTCCATTCTCGTTATATATACAAAATATTTTAAAATTTTTCAATTAGACTAATATTTATTTCGTTACGTATACAAAATATTTTTAAGTTAAACTAATATTTTGTCGATCCACCTTTACTCGCGTGAAGTGCTGCGAGTCGTCGTGGCAGAGAATCTATTAAATGATTAATGATATCTTCTGGAATATTTAACCACTCTTCTGTAACAGCTGCCACGAGTTCTTCCTTATTGCTGGGTTTTCGGCGTCGTTTCGCCATATTTGTCTGGGTTATGTGCCAAACATTCTCTATCGGATTCATGTCTGGTGATTGGGCTGGCCATGGTAAAATCCGAATCCACTGTTCCTCTTTCCGTGTGGTTGTTGTTCTTGCTTTGTGGCAGGGTGCTCCATCCTCCATAAACGTGGCGTCTTCTTTAGATAAAATGTCGTTGTCGAATATCGGTAGTAGTCCTTCTGTTAATATTTGGATATATTTTGCCGTATTTATATTTCCGTCGCAGATTACTAATTGCGATCTTCCACCATACCATATCGCGCCCCACACCATGATGTTCACACAGCCGTATTTCACCGTCTGATGCAAAAATTTGTCGTCCAGTTGCTGTGACGAACGTCTCCATACCCACGTACGACCACTGTCACTGAATTGGCAGTATCTGCTTTCGTCTGAAAAAATGACAGACGACCAAAACTCTTCGGGCTTCGTTCGCATTTCGATTGTCCAAGCCATTCGGCGCCATTTTTGAAACGCCGTAAGGAAAGGTTTTTTCTTTGCCACCCTTTTATACATCCCCACACTGTGGAGGTATCGCAGAACGGTGCGCTGACTTTTCTGTGAAGTTGCCGCAAGCTCAGCTGTACTTTTCCGCGGTTCTCTTAACACTTCGCGCACAATCACCCTTTTACTTCTTTCAGAAGGTCCGACAGGACCTGCTCTCGGCTCGGCTCCACTGTTGTTTTTTCCTTGCGTTTAAATTGTGTAATCACACGATTAACTGTGGACAACGGAATATTTAAAAATTTACTTATTTCACGTTGCGAAGCGCCGCGTTGCAGTTTGCAGATTTTAATTTCCCTATTAGGTCTATAATACTATAACTTGTTATGTATACTATCATACTTTGCTGAAAAGAATCGAGCAGTAGCTACATATTCTGGTCAACCTTACTTTAATAGATTTCGTTATACCAAATTCACAAGACTATGCTGGTGATGTCTTAATCATCATATACACTGGTACAGCTTATTATTTCTACAAGAATCCATTCAACAAAGGGTTAATTAACATCTTTGACAGTCGCGTAGTAAACAATTTTCCTAATCTAAGGTGTTCTTTTAGTATCAATTCGACCAAGTATTGGCTTCGGAACTATTTTAAGTAAGAAGCTCATTTTAAAACTCCTAGAATTGTCGACCAAATAAAACATTTAATCACACAACAAAGTTGAAGCTATTCAACAAGATGAGTAAATTTTGCAGATTATTAAATAAGCAGAAATTAGCCGAAGAGATGCATTAAAAAGTTGTGACTCTCTTTCAAGTAACATTATCCATTATACTTCTTTGTTTACTGCAAGCATTTTTCGATTTATCCTTGTACAAACTCTGACCTAAATCAGAAATAATTACTTTAACCTTTTTAATATGACTACAAAGATGTAATCTTTCAATATCTGTGATTTTGATTTTTTTTTTTAGCTTTATGCGTTGTTCATAAATACAAAAGAAAGACCTTTACATGTTTCAGTACTTTAAAAACTCCTTAAACTTCATTTAAAATCGAAAGCATTAACAGTTATAGATTAACAAGAAAACAAAACAAGGTTAAATAAACGCTGCATTCATTGTATAGTGTCTGATTCGATACACGTCCCAATACCAAAGTTTATTTTCATCCGAAATGCCCTTCATTTATTTCCGCGGTGTTAGTCGCTATGATAGAAGCTGCGGCACGTCCTTTAGAGATTAAACACGCTATATTACGTGTGAATTTCTTCAAATATATGACGCTGTTAACGCACCAGATGTTTTTTCTTCATCTATTTTTTTTTCTTCTTGCGTTAGAGGATACATTGGCGGTTGCAACCTTGAGTTCAATGTCACAAATTCATGTAATGCTGCCGTTCGTGCATGTATAACTTCGTGTTCTAAAGTACATTTGCCGACCGCTAAGTGAGATATGAATGGATATAGGCTGTGGGAAATGTGCTACGTTATTAAGGAATGATAAAATATCCTTTCGGTTCCAATTCGAATTATCATCGATGTGTTTGTAATATCTATAAAATTTGCGATATTTCGGATATGGCATTTAGGGGATTTTAGCACATATTAATATTCCCCACACTTTTAAGATTTTCATCCAAGATTAAAGGATTCGAGACAGCTTTTTAAAACTTCTGCGGAGTAAGGCTTGATGTTCTATCAGTGAAATATTAGCACGCAATATTGAAAAGGGAGACGTTTCGGTTCGAATTATGCACTTCATTCAATAAATAACCACGAGTTTCTAATGAACAAATGAAACGAATATTTAAAACGCATGTGATAATGAGTTCAGTTTGCCACCAGCTGGCTAGAATATTGTATCTTGTTTAGTCATCAATTGATAACTTTTGATTTTGCATAGTATTTATATTACACTTGCACTGGCAACAAGAGGGAGGTTCTTATTCTCATTGCTTTGAAATTTTATTTAACTATAGAGTTGCACTTTGGCTAATTTGCTACGAGCCCTAATAACTATGTATTGCGACGGCTGTGACTTTTATACAAAACTCAAGAAAGGTACTGACAAAATATTTTATACAGTGGAACTCCCCTAACTCGAACCACCTAAATCCCCAAATAAAATTCGAGTTAGAGAAAATTTGAGTTACAGAAAATTCACAATTTACTTTTCATTATATGTATTATTATTTATAAAGCATAATATGTATAATATTATATAAAATAAATAAAAAAACGATTTAAAAACAAACTGAAAATACAAACTACATGCATTAGGATATATATATGTACTACATATATGTACATGTATGAAATTAAACAAAAATTGTCCTATATACATAGGTACTAAATGTGTACTTGTACATAGGAACATAAAACAATTGCATAATTAAATTGTTTTTTTAAAGAAATCCGTTATCAACTGTTGCCGAACATTGGCCGCTCGGATGTGTTCATAGAATTTTTGAATTTTATTAATGAACATATATGTCTTATCGGATGTTTGTTCATGAGACATAAAATAATTCTTTAGTGTCTCGAATGCTTGTAAAACTTGTTTGTGTGATGGTTGCTTCACAATTTCTTCATCGCTTTCTTCGGAGGTTTCTTCATCTGTAATGCTTGATACACTCCTTAGAATGTCTTCGTCTGTCGGATAGTCAGTAGTTAAGTGGTTACTATCAATTTCAAGATAAGTGCCAAGAGATACATTCTCGACATTTAGCAACTCAACATAGTTTTCAAAATCTTGCCTTACTTCAACAGGAAATTCTTTATCTTCTGAATTTTGCAGTCGTTCTTTTAGTTGAGCAAGGGGAATTTCGTCTTCGTCCTCGTCTTCGTTACCAAAACCAGCCTTTTAAAACAGTTTTGAATGGTTTTTTGTTTAACATTCACATGCCATGTCATGGCAACCTCTCTCACACAGTCGAGAAGTGATATGCTAGGAGAACCGTTATTCTCTAATGCATATAAAGTGTTTTTAAGGATTCTTCCTTTGTAATGATCTTTGAAACTTTTAATGATGCGTTGATCTAAAGGTTGCAGTTTGGAAGTTCCGTTTGGTGGCAAATATTGCAATTTGATGGCCTTCAGCTTCTGTTGTATAGCAGGATGAGCGGGGCAGTTGTCTATAAACATTATTATTTTTCGATTCTCGTGTGAAAATTGCTTGTCCAATTTAACCAACCATTTTTCAAAAATTTCAGAGGTCGTCCTTGCCTTTAGGTTGTTCTCGTAATCTACAGGAAGCCATTTTACCCCTTTAAAACATAGTGGCTTTGCCTTTAGTGAAAATTTCGAGTTACAGAGATTCTACGTCTTAAATTTGGTTAAATTTTTTTCGAGTTAGGGATAAATTCGAGCTAGAGAAATTCGAGTTAAGGACAGTCATATGCATATAAATTTAATAGATAACGCACGGGATAAAAAAATATTCGAGTTAGGGGAGTTCGAGTTGGGGGAGTTCCACTGTGTATCAAAACTGTTGATTATTTGAAAATAAACATGCTTTAAAAAAAATTATTAACATTGTTAGTATAATCAGAAAAGAAACAAAACTAAAAAAGGGAGAATCAAATGTTGAAAATGCAGAATTTACTAACAACCAAATATTCGAACCACAGTAAATTTAACAACTCCCTGCATAACAAAGGAATAAAATCTTCGCTAGATAGTAATCTGAGCATACGAACCATACGAAAACGTTTCGTAGAAGGTGAACTTTATAGTCGAGGACCAGCGCGAAAACCTTCACCTTACCCATCAAATAAGCAAAGGAAGGAATACGTTTTGCAAAGGAGCACCTATCATGATCTGCACAACAGTGGAAAACCGTATTATTTAGTGACGAATCGAAGTTTAATTTGTGTAGGATTGATGGAATTTGTTATGTACGGCGTCCTACAGGAGAAAGATTAAATCAAAGATATTGCCAGAAAACTATAAAGCACGGAGGAGGTGGTGGCGTGATGGTGTTGGGGTGTTTTTCTGGTAATAGGATGGGCCCTCTACATAGCATAAACGGTATTATGGACCGAATTGTGTACCAAAATATATTGCAAGACGTAACGCTACCATTCGCTGAATGGAATATGCCACTTCGATGGCGTTTTAAGCAGGATAATGACCCTCGTCGTTAATTAGAGGCTAATTGAGTAAGGGGTTTAGTAAGTGTTATTTCTTGGCCAAGTCAATCTCTCGATCTCAATCCTATTGAGAATTTACGGGAGATTGTAAATAGAAAAATAATGCATAATAAAAAATATAAAAATGTCGTTGAACTGTTTGATGCATTATCAACGCAGTGGCAACAAATAGATTTGCAGATTCTACACAATATGATAGAGTCAGTGTCTAAACGGTAGGCAGCCGGCATTAAAAATAAGGGGTATGCCACAAAATATTAATGCTTAAATAAGATTAGAATATTATTTTTGTTGGAAAAGAAATTAAATTCCCTAACTTATGTCACTCGAAAATTAGATAAAAGTAATATTATATCAAATGTTCTTTTTTTCTTTGTGAGACTATAAATTATCAAAAATGATTTCGCTGTTCGTAGCAAGCCGTCACATTTCGTAGAGTTGCTTAACTTTTGACCACTACTGTAGTAGGGTTCTTATTTTCAACTAAAACACACACCCCTGTGTTTTGAATAAAAATGATTGAGTTGTGTGATGGGAACTGTACTGAGGCTCTTCTAGTCGTAGTGATCTCTCTTACACGCAGTTTTAAACTTTATTTTCAGTTAAAACAAGATTCGTGAAGATGTAGTCCGAAACCTACTACTATTATTTTCAAGAAAGCTTATATTCCACGTACCATGGATTTAAAAGAAACGCGAAGTCGTTTAATAATTTAGGGGACTTCACTTCGGTTCCTTATCCCGCAACTATCGCTTGATTACCGAAACACACCCCTGCAACCGCACAAAAGTTAGTTTGAATAACAAACTAAGTACAAATTCAATATTATGATAAGAATTTTTAACATCCCTTTTTGTCACATCGAAATTGAGATAACTTATTAAAAAAAGAAATTATGCCTTGTCCTGTTTGTTCAGTTCTTCGTTAAATCAGAGTTTAAATTAGCGTGTGAGTTATTATATTACATCGCGATCAATTCGCCTTTCAAAGCTGGTTCACTCCATTGGTGGTCTCCTGGTTACAAAAAAGGCACCTTACGGCCAAATTCGCGAGTAACCGACCTTGTCTACGCATTCGGGGCAAGGTTCTCGCCTATATGCAAGATAGGCACGCGGTATAAAACGAAAAATAGCTGATAGCTTACACGTAGTCTGCCGCGTTTGAGTCGCGTGAAATACGGCATCCTGCCATACACATCGTCATGCCGGGGAATGATGCGATTCACTATGAAATCATAGCGTTAAATCTCTGCAAATCGCAATAAATAACGCTTTAAGAGAACTAATTTTATTTAATTCGATAGAGTATCGACGTATTATAACGCCATAAAAGTCAAATTAATTAAAATTGAATTCACATTCTCACCTTGACTCGCTATTTGTACCATGATTTTAAAAACAGTATATAATAAACTCGTTTCTCAGACGTAATCTCATGATCTAATCACGTAAGATGCAAAGAAAAAAAAGCTATATATACCCGTATTATTTATATAATTTATTTCTGCGAGTTATGTGAAGCTGAGCAAGTGACCTATATGAACCGTTTTATCTCGTGTTGCGTTCTGTGTTGATACTGTCTAGTATTTGCCGTAGATGTAAATTTAAAACGGTTATTATGCCATCTAATAATCGCCGGGCATTTATAATTACAGTTATTGCAGTATGCGTTACTGTTAATGATCGGTATAAAACACTAATTAATTTTGAATAAATTGCAAAGAGGTATTTGAATTGAACTCTTACCTAGTAAAGTGGCAGAATATGAGAAGGTAATTTTTAAGGAGCATACTTCAAAAGATTCGAGTTCGAGACCGTATTTTCTTGGTATGTAAGTCACGGGTGCACTACTGTGATCCCGAAAGTGCAAAGTGGAGAGTGGAAACATTGCGGTTCTTTCTCGCGAAAATTTAAGATCCTGCCGTCTGGTGGACGCATGTTTTCAATTCTTTAGTAACGAATACAGTCTAGATTAGCCCTCTTGTGCCAATTTTGGTGTTAGAATCGTACTTTCTATGATAGGAGGCAGCATTCGTTGAGCCTTGAACCAAATCCAAGACGAGCGAAATTTCGACGAAATTTACGTTGTTTGCGAAAAATCATCTGAAATATGTCAAAATGCGTATGCAATTGAAGACTTTGATGATTAGAAACAATTAACGTCTAGATTAGTCTTCTCGTATCGATTTTGGTTTTAGAATCGTATTCTGTATGATTGGAGACAGCATTCAGTGAGCCTTGAAGCAAATCCAAGATGTACGAAAATTCAAAGGGGTACCCTTATGGATAATGCTTCCAGCCATATATCTTGTATTGCTATTGCTGCTATTTTTGCAGGAGGCAAATTAATAATTAAATTATCAAAAGTAGAAAACACTCTGTAAATCTACAGGCTAGAACAACATCCACATAACTTTTATACTACAACCTTGAAATAAAGATGCACCTTTTAATTTCTTTCTGCGCTTCGTTTTATATCTTGCCCACTTATCAGTTGTAAATGCAAATAACAAATACGTTCATAAATAACTTATTGTAAAGATTAAGTTCGTTGATAATCAAATGATCCCTAAGCATTTTTCTGCGATATTCGATCCAAATGCAAACGTGACGAACTGTACTCCTGTAATTTGAAATAATATATAGTCGAAAATATGAGAGTTTTAGTTTTAAATAATTTAGGATTCCGGGTTAAAACCGCGTCGTAATTGCATGAGTCTGCTGATGTTTCATTCTTAGTTGCATGAAGCTTTAGTAGCAACCTAGGAAAAGCTGAATGCAACTGAAAGCGAAACGCCAACAGACTTATACAATTACAACGCGGTTTCAATCTGGAAAGCTAAATTCTTTAGAAGAAAACAAATACTGCGGAGGTCAATAACAGCAAGAGATTTTATTTTTAGGGATACCAACTTGAATAACTAAAATATCATAGATTCAAAAGGAAAATCTAAAATTCCTCAAATTGCGAGTTGCAATTTTTTCAAAGTAATAATCGCAATTGCCTTTGAAAAGAAGTTCAAATTGCGATAATTCGCCGAATTTAGCCACATTGCTTCGCTGATATTCTTTCTTGTTTGGAGTGCCTCGTAATTTTTCTATCGGATTGAGGTTTGCTATAAGAATTCTTGAAAAGGTGTATGGTCTACATTAGTGTACTGTTCTGAAATTTCTTTTAACTTTTTTTTTGATATTCTTATAAAGTATCCTTATACCATCATGGAATCTCCTCCATGTTTTACAAAATGATAAGGTAACTTGTGGCACAATTTTGATGAATTTTGGATTCATGGCTTCAAAAAAACAAATATTCGGCCTTTCTTCTTGGGTCCAGTTTCCTTTTATTTTCTTTACTGGGTGGTACTTTTTTCCTTAAATTGTTTCGTATTAACTCTTCAATAGTACCAGGACATGTAAAAGAAGAACAAGCTATCTAACACCAAACAATAAGTAACAGTATTTTCTCGAAATTGTTATTGACGTCCACAAAAATCTTCAAGCCAACTGTATTTTAGATATAAACGAATATGTTACATTACAATTTGCTTATTTTTCTTAAAATTAATATGCTGATAAGAAACTAAAGCCACTGGAATAACTTTGTCCTACTAAAGCCACCTCTGGTCTATCCCACCGTTTATCTAGTATGGATTCTATTAATCAAAATTACTCGATGAAATGCACTCCTTCGTATGTAATAAATCATTACCTTTTCGATTGAGAACTCGCCGATCATTTATTTGAGAACGGCATCTGATTTATTTTGTTAAGTCACTCCGTATGTTTGTTTTGCGTAGGTCGTTTAGAGTAAATGCATTTCAGTCTGGGCGTCTCTTAATATGGTAACAGAAAACGGTCAAACCTAAGCCACGGCGTCCCGGTTTCTGTGTCGGCGTTTTAGGTCCGCTTATTTATTTTGCTTCGAAATTTACGACTATGTCAAGTTTGAAACACTATAAAACACTGCCATTGCTAAGATTAGTCGTATAAACTTATAGCCGACGCCATAACCTACCGTAATAGCTTCTTGGCCTTATTATGCATCTGTTTTTTGTAATTTGATGAAGTAATGATTACATCTAATCTTTTAAATTGAATGCGTATAATTATAGCTTTATCATCTTTCTCCTCTAATTTGAAAAATGTCAATTAAAATTGTTTAGTGCTCCAACTAAAATATGCGTAAATAAAATTTATTTATAGAATAATTTAAACTGAAAATCATTAACAGGTCTATGATTGTATCTCTTAAAATAACCTCTCCCCATTCAGCAGATTTACGATCGTGAAAACATAACAAAGTAGAATTACTCTTTCATAATCTATGGTGCAATTGTGTAATGTTCTATTTCTTGAACACCTATGTTTTCTTTCAAGAGTAATGGACTATAAATTTAAGCTTTTGCATCTGTAATGTCTGGCAGAAAAGTGCGTAATAGAAAATTTTTATATAGCCTGCGTTTTTATTTCAAAGAAAACGTTGTTTATTTTGGAAAATTTTCTACTAAACTATTCTTGGTTCGTCGTGAAATTTAAGTTATTCAACAAAGGATGTCCCGGCAAGAATATGTTTGAGAAAATACCGAAATTTAGTCATAAACTGTAGACAAGTAGGAATTATGTATGGAACAACAGATCTGATAAATGCACTCCTCGGTTTTACGAAATTTTCAATCATGCTTTGGCATAAATGTGACTAGATTTCAGTAATACAGCGTCTAATCTTCTTTAAGGCCTGAATGGTCTTGGATTTGCTAATAGGAATTTTTGACTTGAAAATTCCAGACAAAAAAGTCCAAAGGTGTTAAATCGTACGACCTAGGCAACCAATTCTAGTCGTCCAAATGGGAAATTACACGACCACAGATTGTCTTATGTAATAACACAATTTTTTCATACATACTATCAATTTGATGCGTAAAAAAACTAGATGTCATGCCCCAATATCATTCGCCACTGCTTGGGCATTTCCGGCAGCGTCTTTGGAGAATAATGGTCCAATGTTACCCCCATTTTAAAATCCACAGTAAACACTGACACGTTTGGGATTTCTTCTTCATGAAACACATGTGGGTTTCCGTCACTCCAAGTTCGGCAATTTTGCATGTTTACGGAACCGTTAACATGAAAATGGGTCTCATCTCTCAAATGGTTTTGTTGAAAAATTCTCCCTTGACTTGTTGTTCTTTGAATCAATTGCTGAACTTACTTCGTTGTGCATGTTGGACCCTTGTAGGCATGAAGACGCAAATCTTCTGCTGTATAATGCTTCTTGAAATATTTAATTCTGAATACAATCCGAAATGGATTATATATGATGTTGATAAGGTAAAGATTTTCTCGAAACCTACTCGCGTTTTTAGAATTTACTGAAAAAATATCATTTCTATAGGATTTGAACCCACCCCCTATCTAGGTATTAATACCTACATCCAGGTGATTTGAACTCAAGTCTAGTTGGTTATGACGTTTCGCCGGTAACAGAAAGAGCGTGGGTTCAAATCCTACCGTGACTGATATTTTTCCAGAAAAATTTAAAAACGTTAGTAATTATCTAGAATATCGTAACGAAAGTTTCATATTGATTTCATATGTGATGTTCTCTCTTGAAGAACCTGGCCGAACATGTTATTCTCCTCAATTTTTTCAATAATTCTATTCGCAGTTGGGAATATTTCGATTACCGAAAATTGGACGTAATTAGCGAATCATGACAGCCAAACTTTCACCATTTTTTAGAAATAATGGGTAATAAGAATGCGTTGTTCTTTCGAATAGCAACTCATTTTCAAGAATGGCGGACTGTCTACTAGGGAACTATAGCAATGATTTGGCTGTCAAATCACAACAGCAAAAGTAGCGCTAAATTCAAATTCTCCGCTCTTGTTGTTGGTACATCCATTAACATTACATGAACAAATATCGATTACCTACGTTTTTTTTCCCTTGAACTTGTTCATTTTCCTTTTTGATATATTATCGCTGCGTCTTTGGAGTTTCCTGAGGTTGATTAAATAGAGAATATTGTATATAATAAGCAAGTTTCTTATCGATAATGAAGTTAGAGCAATCTATTCCCTTGTTCATGTAACTTTGGTTAATTTTTCACTGTCCATGGAATGAAGATTGATTTCTATGGAATTGAATCTAACACGCAACGTTTGACTGATGATGCGGCCTGACCTATGTATGGGTATTTAGATGATTATAGTAGATATGACATCATGTTTGTTAAAGTTAGTTCATGCCTAAAAAATTTAAAAAGATTTAGTTCATTTATTAATTGATTTTTATTAGCTTCTATAAACCGTATAATTTATTTTTTTTTGGTACACAATTTCAATTATTGACAGGAATTCGATAGAGGGATTTGTTATATAAAAGATAGGTTGTATTGTTTGTAGATGTAAAAATTTAAATTATTGCAGTTTCATAAAAAGGAACAACGATAACCCCGACGAATCTCATGCATTTCTAAGGTTTCTGGAAACTGTATACACTATCGCTCATGAGTTTAAGGACCCGTAGTAGGATCTTAAAAAAAAATCATGAAAAATGATTTTAATATATTCTACCGTAATACTTCTTAAATTACAACTGTAAATTCACGAACTAGCTGCACAGAGAAATTTGCCTAATACAATCTAGATGTATGATTTGCTATCTCTTGTTCTTCTCGAAGGATCAGTAACTGCACTTAAAATTAGTTACGCTTATTTTCACATAGACACAATCGCCCTGCAGAGATGCGTAACTCTTAACTTTGTTAAATTCTAGAAACCTTGATACCAACGCCATCTATACATGCTTTACATCTTAATTCTTTTCTCAAGCATTTGTTCTAATGAAACCTGATCTATCGCAACCGAAGTCACTTGAGCATATCTCCATATGTATATTCACTGATTTTTTAATTTTGAAGTAGTAAAACTAAATCTACCTGCGTGAATGTATTCTGTTGCATATTTTCCGGGTTTCTATTACACACGCAATGCACACGTTTGGATGTTATTTACTTTACCGTTAAACAGACCGCAAATTAAACCATTATGATGTAAATTATTCACTTTCGCCTACGTTTCGAAAAATAATCGGTTTTCGAGTCATTTGGGGGGGAACAAATTGCCTACTTTTTCAATTGCTGTTTCAGTTGCAAACGTTTTACAACTTCTGGAATAAAACTGCGAAATTTCTACGCCGTTAAGTAAAATGAATAAATATCAGCACATGAAGAAGATCTAGGCTCAAGGTCGCATCGACTGTTTTAATTTATTTCGAAATATATATTAGAAAAAGAGAGAAAGTGTACTAATCGTTCCAAAAATGGTATCTTCGCGTATCTCGTACTCCATGCACTACGAGCTCACTCACGCCCAAGATCGCGTGCTAGTACCGCTTCAAGAACTGTCCAGATTGAGAATAGATACCAGAGAACCCAATATGCCGGTGCTGTACGTCGCCATGGCCACCTGGATACCTAAATGCAACATGTACCATCATAATAGTAACAAGTATGTCAATGTTAAAAAGTACGCACACTGCAGATTAGCGCTTGTAAGAAAGAACCTTCTCTTGTTTTTATTCGTTTTTGTAACGTTTCCCATTAGGTCGTTTACTGTTATTGTAAATGTACATTGGGAAATTCTAAATGTTTTGTTTTTTTTTTACAAGCAGAATGTTCTGATTATTGTTTTATGTCAGTATTGTGTTACTTTAGTGTCACGTACAAAAATTCAATGACACCTCTGGGATTCGAACCTTGACTTTGTAACAAAATAATAGCCAACCTAAATAAGTTTTTATTTATGCAAATGGGGGTGGCACATACTTGTTTTGTTGTCTTTTTTTTTGTTTTGTTAATTATAAGACTATTGAACGCAATATCTCTATTTATACAAAAAAAAAAAAATTCTTTAAAAGTTTTTTAAATTCAGAGATGTCTAATACTTTTTGAGGTATTTATTTTCTGTATTATATAAACGATATTACACAACCATAAGTTGTTAATCTATTGCAGATCTATCAACTTTATTTATAAATAGGAAAGAAAACGCGACCAATCTCACAATATCTCGAACAATGTAATCAATCACTGGCTACCGATTTCGTGCACATTTGCACTTCATCAGGCCAAGACATTTCAGAAAAGAACTACGAAATCAAACAGATGCCAGAAAAGCATCAGCATCATCTGGCAGTAAACTAACTTTTTTTAAGCACAGATATAAAATTATATACAAGATATCCTTATTCAAATAATTAATTTGTTGTGTTACAATTTTAATGTATTTTTAAAAAAAAAATTAGTTTACTGCTGGATGCTGCTGATGTTTTTGCATCTGTTTTGCTGCTGTAGTCCTTTTCTGGAGTGTGTTAGCCTGATAATGTGCAAATGTGGACGAAACTGGTAGTCATTAATTAATTAAATTTTTTTCGTATTTTGATATGAACTCACAACAAGTGAACAACGTTTCTTTATTGATAAATTCCGATATCATTGCGGTAAACAGCAGCCGTATTATTTAGATAAATCATTTAGTAGGATATCTATAGCAATTAGAAGAAGATTCTCCGCAAAGTTGAGGAATTAAAATACAGAAATTGTGATTGATCTTTCGGACTGCCTTACATTGTTTTTTATCTCTGTCCTAAACTGATTTGATTACAAGTATTTTCTAGATATTCCCGAGGGGGTAAGAACCGCAAATACTTTGAAAAAATCCATGGTTTTACGACTGCAAATTATTTTAGGTTATTAATTTAGTTGTTTGCTTCGTTAGGTTTGAAGTATTATTTTTATTTTCTAAGCAAGTTTAAACATGTATACCCCAATTTCTTCCACGATCATTTTAGAAAACTGGGGATGTTTATAACTAATGCGAACAGGTTTTTTATTTTAAATTTAAACACAAAGAGAACTAATATTTTATGAAAATATAAAATGTTTACTGATCCTACGTACACAACATTCAGAAATATTTAATTGTTAAGCAATTTCTCTATTTGAAACATTTGTTTCGTCTCAAATGCATATTCTGGCGAGCGCTTCAGTATTCAACTTCCTTCTTTTTGGCATATCTTCCAACAAATAAACTAACAATATGAAATAGGGTTGATCTTCCTAACGCATACGTCTCCACTATCTGAGCAATATACTAACTGGGTACATATTGAATGTGCAGTTTATTGGAAGGCACGTGGATGATTCAGTACCACTCCCGAATTCTAGTTCATAACTTTCGTAACGCACTCGTCCCCAATTTGCTACTGTTAACCCATTATTGCTTTATTGCCATCATAAAATTTAACACAGGAATACATTATTTTACATTGTAAGTGTCATTCTAAGAAAATCAGTATGAATTGTTCTAAATATTTTAAAAATAGTGCGATCAAACTTATGAACGGTAGTGTATGTACATATATTTATAGGGGTCTCCCGACTAAGCTATGGGTTGGTATATGAAAAGGGTACATATTGGAACGTTCTGATAACTTGGCCATATGTTAAACCTAATATGTATTATTGAACTACAATATTTTCAATAATCTGATATTTCTGGATATACCGGAAGTAACTATTTCAAATGAAACGCCCCTACAGTTTTACTTTATTTCTGAAGTTTGTGTGCTCAAGACAAGTTCAAGTAAACCTTTATAATTCTGAAAGTATTTGATTTGGAAAATTGAAACTCTGAAGAGCTACTCACCATCTAGAATAAAATCAAAGACTGTGTTGAATGTTTTGAAAATATTATACAGCGTGTTCGAAAATTATGATTAAACTTTCAAAATGGAAAGAAACAAAAAATGCAATATCCATTACCTTTATAGGAATCTACTTTGTACTTTGATTTTTTTTTGTCTCTATTCATAACGAATGTGTTTATACATACTCTAAATTTAAACGAGCCATACCTGTCGTATTACGTTCAATTTTAGTAATTTTTTCTGTTCAATCAATTTATGAGGCTGGTAGAAAAAGTAAAAGTGTATACTATGAGGTTATTCAGTTCTGTATATTGTTAACTTTTTCATGAATGCATTTGTAAATAGCTTATTCCTATTTCATATATGTACCTTGTAGAAAATAATAAACATAAACAACAAAAAGGATGTGTTGCAAAGTTGCAAGTTGACAAATTGCTGAAAATCAGAGAAGAAAAAGGAAAATATTCTAATAGTATAACCGTCAATAATGATGGTTTGTGAAAATATTAAGCAAATGGTGAATAGTGGTAATTTTCTTTCAATTATTTACTTTACGAATTTGTCAGGCAAATTATCATTTTGTATATTTCACAATTTCAATACTAAATGCGACGTCTTGTGGGTAACATTCAAACTGCTGAATCTCCGTATCTATTGAGAATTGAACATCGATTCATACAAACTTTTCTATTCAAAATAAACGCCGCTATAGCATAGTGAAATATGTACCATTACTTCTCGAGCATCCTGTATACATAACTATTTTTCATATTGAGCGAATTCCGAAAATATTTAATCAAATCATTTTCTAACCTTAAAAATAGACGAAAAGAAATATCGTTCCGAGTCAACAACCTTGAGGGATCATTTTTAATGCCCCCAGTCATCAATCTCGATTTCACATCTATATACTTTTATAACGTAATTGCTCTATTAAATGGGTACCATTCTCTCCATCTCGCTTCGTATTTCGTTCGTTCGGTATTTTAATTGATACACAACCGCACGCTTTCGTAACCGACTCAGCCGCATTCATTTCGTCCGTATAACACGTTTTAAAGTGCAGTACGCGCGTTTATTAAAATAGCGCATTTTAACAGCGGCGAAATCGATACGGACGATTAATTTGTTTCGCACGAAATCGCGAAATATCTTGACATTAACACGTTGTAGTATTACGTCGCCATAATTGGAGCTGCTGATTTTTTTGCGTTCTTTCGCGCCAAATACGGGCAATTGTCAATGACGTTGACGTTGCGCGAAACTGCGTTCTTTATCAATAAGCGCGTTTAAGAAAAAAAAAAAAGAAACAGGACGACAGACCATATGTTTTTTCTTCGCTTGTTTATTAAAGTGAACGATTCGTTTTGAGAAATGTGTTTTTAATTGGTGGATGATATCTTGTCGTTTCGTTTTCGTTGAAGCCGAAGAGACGTCAAACCACCCAGCAACTTGTTTATGGTCGGATCTGAAAAGTGTGTAATTTGCCAACGATTAAATTAGTCAGAATTAATAAATTAATTATTTTAGTATAAAAATGTATGTCGGGCTTGACACGAGATGTAGCTACTATCCAATCTACTATTAATATTAAAATGATTTTTAATGCAAATAGCATTAATATCTTATTATTTTGCACAGTAGTGTGTGTTATTAATTATCTTATTATTACCAATAGTAAATTTTAATTAATTTGTGAAATTAAACATTTTACGAAAAATGGAAAACACACTGTAGATTTCTATAGAATTTTGGTAGAGAATAGCCTTTTGAAAACGTAAAAATAATTGTAAAAGGGTGATATTCTATCTGTAAACAGGCTCTTTATATTCGTCTGCATATTTTAACGTAGGTTATCACATCCACCTCAGACCTAAAAACTAATCTCTAAGAAAAAAAAGAATGGAAAATATAGAATCTAAAAAAGGTGGTGTTTTCCCAAAGAAAATGACTTAATAATATAAACTTTACAGGATTTTACAATTTTATTTTTACTTTTAATTTTATTTTCACAATTTTTTATGGTCTCTGGCTGGAGTTGAAAACTTACGAGCTCAAAACAACCAAAAAAATCTCGAGCAGTAGGCTAAACTTTTCGTATTGTTTTAGCTCAGAGCCAGAGGCCATAGAAATTGATGAAAATGAAGTTAAGAAGGAGGAAATTCATCAGGAGAAAGAAGTGATAATTGAAATAGATAAAGATGATGAAAAGTCAATACAAGCAAACGCAACGAAATCCGAACATATTGATCTCGATTCGGAAGATCCTGAACCTGAAGAAGATTCCAAAATACAATTACATAAGCATGGTTCTACTTCTTCGAATGACGAAAGCGAATCTGCAGCTAACCAATCAACAACCCGAGACGAATCTCAATTACTTGAAGATATCGAAGAGATAAATGATTCCTCGGAAGATGACGAAGAATCTTCATCAAGAGATGGAGGTAAAAGCGATTCTATTCTTATTGAAGATAACCTCGAAGATAGCATCAAGAATAATACCCCGAATCGAATCAAAGGTAAGGCTGGAGATTTGAAGATAACCCCTCAGAAAGTCTTAAGCCCGAAGCAGCTACAGAGAAAATTAGAATTCGAAAAGAAGCGGCAGGAAAAGGAAAAGGCCAAAGAAGAAAGTAAACGCAAACGATTGGAAATGAAAGAGGAGAAGGAACGTCAGAAGATGGAGGAAAAGAAAAGGATAGATGAAGAAAAGAAGAAGGTGAACGAGGAAAGAATGCGTCTAAAACAAGAGAAGGAAGAACAAAAGATCAAAGAGAAATTAGCTAAGCAAGAGGAGAAGGATAAGAAACGTCGCGAGAAAGAGGAGAAGGAAGAATTGAAGAAAAAAGAAAGAGAGCAAGAAAAATTAAAGAAACAGCAGGAATTGGAGGAAAAGAATAAGGAAAAGCAGAAATTAGAGGAACAAAAGCAAAAGACATCCGCCGCCTTTGTCAATTTCTTTGTCACAAAGAAAAGCGACTCAACTGAAGAGAAGAAATCAGAAGAACCGTCCAAATTCATGCCGTTTGAGGTGAAATCGGAGATGAGATTAGCTCCTCTGTCACGAAGAAGTTGGAAAGAAGAAGATGATAAAGTGAAACTCGACGAACAATTTGAGAAACAAGATGATAAAGCGAAATTATATTTGGAGGAGCTAAAGGAAGGCAAAGAAATCGGCGTAACCTCTAAAACATGGCCGTTTGAAGAGGCCGACCCCGAAGACGATGTGGTAATCGTCGAGGAGAACGTTGGCGAAACCATTGTGGAGCAGAAGTCTAAATTGGAGAAGATGAGAGTTAAATTCCTGAAATTCCATGAGAATCAACGCCCGCCGTACTTCGGCACGTGGAAGAAGAAGAGCGCAAAGATCCTTGCGCGAAAACCTTTCGGGAAAGACGAAATCTTCAATTACGATGTGGATTCCGATGAAGAGTGGGAAGAAGAAGGCGAAGGCGAGTCTCTAAAGGGAACGGACGACGAGGATGAGAAAGAGAATGAGTCCGATCACGAGTACGAAGAGGACAATGAGGTTTTCGTGCCTCACGGTTATCTAAGCGATGACGAGACTAACGACGAAGAAAAGGCTAAATTATCCCCAAGCGCGCACAAAGCGAAATTGAAGCTTTTAAAGAACGAATTCGACGAGGAAATGAAATCCAAGATGCAGAAAATCAAACCTCGAGTTATAGGATGCATCTGGTACAATAAAGATAAGTCTAACGTCGAGGACGCCATCGATAGATATCTACAACCTTTCTCGATAATCTGCAACGGTCGAATTCATATTAAGAAACGTTCAGATTTAATTCTCCAGTCCTCGAAAAAGGCGCCGAAACAACTCGGCAAAGAACACGTTCCTATCTTCTTAAAACTGATCCACGGAAGCGTCGATAAACGAAAGAATATCGTGAAAGATTTTATTGAGTATATGAGCAATAACGGGATACAAATAGAGGTTTCGCAATTGAGTCTCGGACGGCAGTTGAAAACTTTTGCCAAATGGCAAAAATGCCCTGAAGAGGGCCCTATGCACAATAAATTGTGCTGGTACGTGGGCGAAGATGTCCGTAAAGAATACAGTGCAAATTTGACCTTGCCTAATCAGGTTAAGACGAGACAGAAGAAGGTTAAGTAGAAGATCTGCCCATTTTTAAATGTAGTTATTAAGGAAGCAATTTAATTTCGATAAGTTCTTTTATAATGTTGGAAATAAATGATTTTTTTTTTTAGCTGGAAATGTTTTTGTTTTTAACCCATATCTATATTTCTTCTATTAACAATATAGTGATTTACCAAAGCAACGGGTAGGTATCTTTCGGATAAAAATATTGGGTTGGCAACAATGTAATTGCCGATTTTGAATGTAGATGGGTATAATTATATACAGGTCCTGTCCAATTTACTAGGACCACTTGCTAAAATAGCGATCTTGTTGAAATATATAAGTTTATTCAGAACTGTTTATAGACATCGTTACAACTATATAACTAATTCACAGGTATAGCAGTAAACTCTGAGTAGTAACCGACTGAGTAGCTACCAGTCGGTAACACGGTTGACAATGGGAGCCCACGTGCTCCCGAAACGCTGCGTTCCGCATAATTAATTAATTTGTGTGAGTGGAGTTTACTGCTATACCTGTGAATTGTACATCCACACAGCCCTTGCAATCGTCATTTATATAACCAATATTTTGTAATGTCTCATTTTGCTTTTACAGTTGGTCTTATTCTTTTTGGCATACTGTCTGTGCAAGCGTTAACAGCATGTCTAGTTGTAGCGTCATTTTGCCACACGCCTTCAATATTTCTTACTACAGTAGACGCTCGATTATGTAAACGATATCAGCCAACCACTGTTCACACTACTGAAAGTTTACATTAGCGAACCTTATTTTATTTGTAAGGAAATTGCGTAAAAGAAAATATGTATGTTTATTAAAAAATAAATCCTACATTATTTTAAAAAATAAAGATATGCTATCACTTTGGTATGATTACAAGGGTATTGCATCTTTAAAGTTGCTTCCTAGGAGCCAAATGGTTAATTCCCATGTGTATTGTCACCAATAGATTAGATTCTGCAATTCAAGAAGAACGGCCAAAGAAATCGTAAAGGTGTTGTATCCTATTATGACAACGCTATGCACACACATGATTGATCTCTCGTCAAAAATTATCGATACTTGGTTGTGAGGTGATGTCACATCCTCCGTACAGCCCTGAGTTAGCGTAATTGGAGAACGATTTATTCAAATCCATATTAAATTCCTTAAATTGTAAAAGCTTCAGTGACGATGACGTTGTGAAATTAGAAGGAGCAGGGAGTTTTATGAACGCGAAAGGTCATTGATCAAAATGGCAAAATACATTATTGAATAAAGTTTACTAATTACGTTAAAAAATCATGCTTTATTTGTATAAGAAAATGGACACTTACTTTTTTGCCAACCCAATATCTCAATTAAACGAATTAAAAGCATTATAATGAAGATTAAAGTCTTTTCTTCCACTACATACTAAATCAGAATATATTGCCGAAATTTCCTTAGTTCTCTATCATTTCGAAAGCAATTTTCGTATCGTTTACATGTTGTTTATTACCAGTTGCATGGTGATGCTGCAAAATAGAACTATACCCAATAATTTATAAAGCGTATCGGGTTTTAGAACATGTAAAACTTTTTCAAACAAACAAGTATGTGTCACTATCTATCTGCCTGCTATCCACTGGGGAAATTCAATATCAATAACTTATCTCCAACACTTACACTGTGCAGCTCACTTGTGGTAGTTTTAGATGTTTTTTTAAATTAACTTACGCAATACTCATAAAATTTAGTCTGTCCATCACATTAGGTAATATTTTCGAAAAACCTTAAAACGTATTATGATTCTTTACCCTTGCAAAATTTATACATTGCGAGTAAGGCTTTTGAATCTTTACGTTAATATGACGTTGCTATTGCATCTATTCGACGATTATAGTTACTTGTACATGCTTAATGACATATTTATATTTTAATATGTCTAGTGAGATACATTTTTTGTTGCATTTTGTTTGCCTGTTAATTGGTTTTTTGTTACTGTAGACAATAAAGGCTATTATTATTTATTTTTCAACCACTGATAAATGCTCTAAACTCATACGTTTCTTTCGAGGTGGTTTAACGAATGTACAGTGGAACTCCCCTAACTCGAACCACCTAAATCCCCAAATAAACTTCGAGTTAGAGAAAATTTGAGTCACAGAAAATTCACAATTTACTTTTCATTATATGTATATATTTATAAAGCATAATATGTAATAACAATATTATATAAAATAAATAAAAAAACGATTTAAAAACAAACTGAAAATACAAACTACATGCATTAGGATATATATATGTACTACGTATATGTATATGTATGAAATTAAACAAAAATTGTCCTATATACATAGGTATTAAATGTGTACTTGTACATGGGAACATAAAACAATTGCATAATTAAATTGTTTTTTTAAAGAAATCCGTTATCAACTGTTGCCGAACATTGGCCGCTCGGATGTGACGATTTTTGAATTTTATTAATGAACATATATGTCTTATCGGATGTTTGTTCATGAGACAAAATAATTCTTTAGTGTCTCGAATGCTTGTAAAACTTGTTTGTGTGATGGTTGCTCCACAATTTCTTCATCGCTTTCTTCGGAGGTTTCTTCATCTGTAATGCTTGATACACTCCTTAGAATGTCTTCGTCTGTCGGATAGTCAGTAGTTAAGAGGTTACTATCAATTTCAAGATAAGTGTCAAGACATTCTCGACATTTAGCAACTCAACATAGTTTTCAAAATCTTGCCTTACTTCAACAGGAAATTCTTTATCTTCTGAATTTTGCAGTCGTTCTTTTAGTTGAGCAAGGGAAATTTCGTCTTCGTCCTCGTCTTCGTTACCAAAACCAGTTTTGAATGGTTTTTTGTTTAACATCCACATGCCATGTCATGGCAACCTCTCTCACACAGTCGAGAAGTGATATGCTAGGAGAACCGTTATTCTCTAATGCATATAAAGTTTTTCTAAGGATTCTTCCTTTGTAATGATCTTTGAAACTTTTAATGATGCCTTGATCTAAAGGTTGCAGTTTGGAAGTTCTGTTTGGTGGCAAATATTGCAATTTGATGGCCTTCAGCTTCTGTTGTATTGCAGGATGAACGGGGCAGTTGTCTATAAACATTATTATTTTTCGATTCACGTGTGAAAATTGCTTGTCCAATTTAACCAACCATTTTTCAAAAATTTCAGAGGTCATCCATGCCTTTACGTTGTTCTCGTAATCTACAGGAAGCCATTTTACGCCTTTAAAACATCGTGGCTTTGCACTTCTGCCAATTATGAGAGGTTTTAGTTTTTCAGTGCCAGTCATATTCGTTGCTAGAAGGCATGTGACCCGATCTTTACTAAGTTTTCCACCATAGCATTTGTCGGCTCTAATGGCTAAAGTTTTCTTAGATAGACATTTGAAAAATAACCCTGTCTCGTCAGCATTGAAAGTATCATCTTCGCTATACCGCCCCAAAATCCCCGGCAATACATTTCGAATCCAATCACTAACCTGACGATCATCCACTGCGGCACTTTCACCACAGATATTCTTATGCGATATGTCATGTCTAAATTTAAAAAATAAAATATAAATTTCATATGTGTATACGTATGTCTAATACAATAACGTAAATTTTATCTTGTTTTAAATTTATGAAGCCAGCCGGTGCTGGCCTTAAAATTTGTTGTTCCTAAATGTTGACTGTATTCCAGTGCATTTTTGTTTGAAACTCGGTTTCGGTTGAAATTGGCAGGTTTTGTAAGTTTACTCGCGAAACTTCGAATATGTTCCTTGTCTTTAATTATAGTTGACAATGTACTCGCTGGTATATCATATTCCGCAGCTATTACCTTCTTTTTTATTCCATTGTTCACTTTTTTTAATCTTTCTAATTTCTGTTGCACTGTTAAACTTTTAAGTTTTCGTTGCTGGGGCATGTTGATGACAAACACTAACGAATACGACTGAATATATAGCGCAACACGCAGATCAATAAGAATGATAAAACCCGTTGTCATTGGTACTTCCCCGAATTCCTTCGATAGATATTACGTTATATCCGCTAACAGATGGCGTATCACGTACCTTTAGTGAGAATTTCGAGTTACAGAGATTCTACGTCTTAAATTTGGTTACATTTTTTTCGAGTTAAGAGCAGTCATATGCATATAAATTTAATAGATAACGCACGGGATAAAAAATATTCGAGTTAGGGGAGTTCGAGTTGGGGGAGTTCCACTGTAGTTTACATTTCCAATTATAGGAATTTGGTCCATATTTAAAAACGATTGGAAACATCAACGCATTCAAATAAAATTCTAATTAATTTGTCAGTAATTAGTTCTTTAAAATACTGCGCTGTATTATCTACTTTAGTGGTACAAACATTTAAAATAATAATTGGAAAACTACACAGGGATGAGCACAAATTTCTAAGTTGTAGTACTGATTTATCTTATTAACAGTCAATTACAAAACTACTTTTAAGCTTCAAATTTTTTTAACGTGGTTTTTCCAATATCGAATAAATCTCCAGCAAAAACAAAATTTCGTACAAAGTGTTTTTGTATACAAATTTATTTGAACGTTAAGTATAGCTCTAAATTCACTTACCAGACATGGCAGTTTAGGTTCCATATAGAAGAAAAATTTAACTTTGGGTCATAACTCGAATTTCGATTAAAAAAAATAGCTACGCCACTGTACTTTTATCAAGTGTGTGAAGACCGTAGTATTATCTTTTTTCCATTTATATAAATAAACAAGAGATATCCATTTAAACAAAGAGTGAAACTCAATAGTCAATTTTAACTTTGATCTTCAAGTATTTAAAAAAACAATCGATACTCGAAAGGTCGTTTATTTATATCTTATAATTTTTCTACGAAAAACTTTGAAATTTACACAGTTGCAAGTCCGTTGTTCCTAAAATTATATTAGTCAAGTTTTTATTTCTAACATTTCTGCAAAGCCTAAGAACTTAATCTATTTTAAAAATTTAAATCTTGTCTATACATCTCTTGTTTTGAAAGTCCTTAATGATCTTTCAGCATTATTTTGAAGAGTGTCCAATACTGTTTTATATCCAATCATGGGTAAATACCACAACACATCGTTTAGGTGAAAACAAAATATATAGATTGTTGCCTGTAATTGTAATTAAACTGTATAAAGGCAGTATCCCACGTTTCGCTAAAAATAGCGTTGAGGTGTTACACATCTTGTACTGCCAAAAAAAAAAAGCGTGTGTAATATCACAGACCATATAACGTAACATAAATCAGAAACGTGTGCACTTTTAATTAAGCCTAAATTATTAACAGCTTGGTGCCGAGTGAAAACTTAAACTTCGATAGGCCGCATAGAAAAGGAATTTTCTCTAACATCGGGCGTGTATCAAGCTTTACGGTTATGCTTCGGAAGGAAAACAAATCGTGTCCAAAAATTACCTGTTCGAAATAATTGCGCGAATTTTTTTGTTACGGCACGGAATAATAGGTTAAGGCAGGGGTCTCCAAACAATGGCCGAACACCAGCGTAGTCCGTAGCCCCCCACAAGTAACGTAATTGAAATTTGCGCGTAATTCAAAATTACATGTTATTTTATTTAAAAAAAGTTTATGTAATGTTGGGGTGGAACTACTTTGAAGCAATTCTCTTCAATTCAAGATTCTCCAGTTAACACAAATTAAACGAATACCTTTCCTCCTGTCTTTTTTACAGCAGTCAAAGAGCCCACAGGTCAAGGCAATATGACCGCGGTACCAGTGCCGAGAGGAGGTACAAGAGAAGCCATCGCAGGTCTCCGACGTCTAAAAAGAGGCACCGTCACCGTCACGAGAAGTCTGCTTCGAAGAGGAAGCATAGCAGAAGATCCTACTCCTCAGATCAGGTCAGTGTTGATTTACCTTGAAAAACAATTGAAACCTTGAATTGAGACAAGACGGGTAACTATTTACGCTTAGTTTTTAGATGTTAGACTATATAATTTTTTTTCACTACTTATATATTCTACATATATATATTTAATATATTACGTAGACGATCTTTTTTGTTGTTTGTTACATATATATTTGGTCACTCAGTATATTAACATATATACATCTCCTTATGATACCAATTTTTTTTTTTAAATGTGCTAATTTTCACAGTTAAAGTTTTCTTGGCCATTTCACCAATTCCTATAGCATTGCTGTTTATATTATTTTATGGAATTTGATTCAAATTTTTCATGTATTGAGATATACTAAAGAAATTAATGCAAATAATTCAATTTAAAAAAAAAACAAAATTAAACGGTACATAAAATCTAAAACAGTTGAATATAAGTTTTTGAAAATCAGAACTGATATTAAAATATGTAATAAATTATAAAATAAAATTATTCGATTTCAATTTTACATTAATATGTGGAAATCCCTGTCTTAAAATAACGGCCTCAACAATTCTTAAACACGCAAAGTATTCACGCTATACTGGTTGATCTGAATTAAGTGCTTTAAATGAAACAGCTTCTATGTTTCTAAAAATTATAATATGCGATATAAAAGTTTTAGTGCAATATAGTTTTGCAATAAATAATAATATGACTTATTTTAAGCTTACCTGAAAGATATGTGATAGGAATCTCAAAAGATATTAAGTAAATATTGAATCCGTCAAATTTTTTTTCTGAAAACAATAAATTTCTCAAACTTAGTATCTTCCATATCCAAGATTGACATACGATATCATGGAACTTGCAGTTAAAAGAACTATCCGGAAGATTCATAATACAGGGTTGTAATTAAAGTATGAAGTGAGACGAAAATATTAATTTTAGTAAAATTCCATACTTAGTTAACAACTTTTTTATTGTAAATAGAACACTCTGTATGTTTTATAATATATTTTGATTAATGGCCATTTTTTATGTATCAATTAATGTCCTGTTTGGTGGAGAGAAAATGCTTATTTTGTGTTTTAGAAAATATTTCCTTTTATAATTGGCTATTGTACTTATGAACAACTTAGCCACTTCATTAATTTGACTGAATAGGAACGGATTCAAATTTTAATAATGAATTGGTTTTGGTAATCGGATTATAACCTACCAAGAAGTTTGTAACTTATTTAATGATATGCATCCGGAATGAAATTCTATAAACGCTTTCAATTATTACTAGCACATCCCAGTTTGTATAGGGCAGCAAAAATTTTTCCAAAAATACAGAGGACCCAAATTTTTATTTATTACTATAATGTTGGTCAGAATATTGGTATAAATTTAAGAAAATGGACCCAGGACTACCATCCTCACAAAGTCCTGTTGGTTCAAGGATGGAAAATAATATTGTATTTACTGGCGAGGCAAGTATTGCTCCATAAACTCTGTAAATATCTATCAATTGGCCAATATCCTTAGTGGGTGAATAAAACACATACTCAACCATCTAGGTAAGTTGAATGCATGGGATGGAATAGCAAGAAATACCATTATTGGGTCATTTTTTGGTAGATGGGACTGGATCTTTTAAATCAAGTTATTCCTCTTCAAAAAATGAGCAATTTCCTCAAAATCTGGTTCTAACAAGATGGATCACCAGTGTATTGTGATATATGGATTAGAGATTATTTCAATGTAATTTTTCCTAATCATTGAATGGTTCTTTTTACGAGGATGCTTGAAGTCTAAGTAATTTATAAGAGGATATATAGGTGAATGTAATTTGATAAATTTTGGGGGATATTTTGATAAATGTAACTCAGAGATTTGTACGTAGATTATCAGATTATCAAAAAGTAAATGGTCAACACTTTAAATATGTAATATAATATAAAATACCATGCATTGTGTTCTTGTCTTGTTTACAACTTTAAAAACTAACATGACCATTAATTGCATGTAAAATATTTTCTTAAACAAAATATAAGTGTTTTTCTTCCAAGGATACCGATACAACAAGAGGACCATTAAGATATATATAAGATATACAGGGTGTATTTAAAGTAAAAAGATGATTCCATACTTTATATCTATCCTGTATAAAAGATCTTCTATTTATAGAAACTCTTACACCCGTCTTCTCTAGAAAGTGTTCATTTCACTTCGTTCATTTTTTTTGGCAATTTTCCTTATAGTATAGGCCTACTAGTATTTTTCACACGAGAAAGATGCCTGACAAGGATAAAATAGAATATGTCATATATATTTTTTAATTTTTGTTTTATTGAATCTTTCATATCACAAATTTATTTCGAAATTTTTAAGAATATACAGGGCGTTTCAATTTAAAGAAATATTAACATTTTGGTCATTTTCTGGATAGATTACATAATTGCTTTTTCTATGTTAATTGCATGATAATTGACATTAAAACCATTTTTTCCAACAATATCATAGAATCTATTAATAACGCACTTAATTTAGAACACCTTGTATATATATTCCCTTATAAATTTCAACGACTTCCATATTCTTAAAGCAGGACTTGATCATCATATTTTTGCGTCGCGTAATATCCAAGGTATCCAACATCACGTCTCATACCTAGAATTTACCTTAGACTTCTTCATGTCATATTACTGCTTTATTATATACTTATCGAAGTCTATACGGAAGGTCACCGTTTCTTGTTATTTACAACGAATTTATATTTAGCTCGTCTTGTGTATGCAGCATTCCGGTTTTTTTTTTGGCTATTGTAATATTCTGACTTTATCATCGCCATATCTAGAAAACGAAACTTGAAAAAACATATTTGGAATTACTTACTTTATTCTTTTCGGAAGCGAACGTTTGCAAAGAAGACCAGACTTTATGTCTTGCGTGTCTTATTTCATTATATGGACGTGATTTTAAAGGTTACTTGTTATTTAGAATTACTTATTGAATGCATAATATATCTCTGCAAGTTATTTTATTGGAAGAACGTGAGTCATAATGATTGTAGAGAATTCTTGAAAGTGCACAGGTTTTTTATTCTAATACCGGAATATGTTATAGTTTCATCTTTCGGTAAATCTTCAGTTTCTCCTGGTAGTAAAAAAAGTTTTCGAAGCAATCTTTCATGATGAATAGAATCAAGCGCTTTTAAGAAATCAGTGTATTGTATAACATCCATCTACAGCTAATATCTTGGGTAATATACATAAGCAAGGTTGACTATAATTGGTTAACACCATGAAACAAAACTACGCTGTAGAGAAGGTATATATGACTTTCTCTGATTCTTCGGTAAAATGTTCCAGTAACTGTTCAAAAACCTTGAAGAAGTTGGATGGGATAAAAACGGATTTGTAATTCTTGATATCCACAGGGACAGTCTTCTTAAAAATAGGGTTTAATGCAAACTTCCAGAAATTTGGAGTGTTTTAGATACGCGTTAAACATCAAAGCCAATGGTCGATTTACTCTTGAGTTTTCTGACAGATACAACAACGAAAGTCACACATTGAAATGGTAATGCAGGAAGGTTTAACGGAGATGGCAAATACATCGACATAAGTTATTAATAAATCTACTGGTGCTTAGATGTACTCCGTTTAGAGTAGGCACAGTTCCAAAGCTCTTAAGATGAGACAGTTTTCCGTCTTCTGTAATTGTTACTTAGTTCAGGTGTTATTTATTTCATACTTTAACATCCTTCTCAACTGCGGAGGTTCGTCTTTGAACACAAGGCATCGTGTAGATTTCAGTTTGCTTTTTACATCTTCAATGGCAATGCAATCCTTGTATCTTTTGCGAACCATGGATTGTAATGAGATGTGGACTTAGGAAACAGCTTTGCTACCGAGTCATTTAAAGCCGCATATATCCCTCTTATAACATTGGTCAAGCATTAAATCTATATTTTGAAAATTAGGAAGACGAGTCCAATGCCAGAAAATTTGCGTACAATTGGTGAAAATTAGCTTTTTTTTTAAGTTATATCTGTAATTGCTATTGCAAGGAAACAAAATAGGTTTGATAACAATAGCGAAATAGCCAGCGCTGGATAGTAAGAATCCTCAGGAACAATTATGTCATCTGCTGCATTTGATAGTACCATATCTAGAAGTCTATTATTGCTATTAAGCATGGTGTTTAAGATATTGAAGCTTTCTGTTGAAGACTAATCCCGGTAACAGTTCATTTTCTCTAACTACATAGACCAATGTTCTTATTTGAATTATACCTTTCACCAAAAAGTTCTAATGTGAATATGTTTGAGAAAATTTTGATCATTACTGTATCCAGTATTATATAACGTTTAATCCCGAGGTCACAATTATCTTAAATCTCCATACAAACGTACTTAATGCTTATCAAGTGACACATCAGAAAAAATCCAAATGATCCTAGATAATTGGCAGCATTAAATCTTTTCATTGCTAAATATTAAACTCTCCTTTGTGTAGTGGGGGACTTGTAGATATGATTCACAATATTTATATTCAAAAGAATTTAAAAGAAACGACCTTGTTATATCAAGTTTTAAACAATTGGAAATGTCAACAACGAGAAGATAATCGTTTCTCGCCTACTTAGATTTTAATATAGATACCGTTTTCTTTTTCGTTCAACGTAAACTATGTATGCCAAAAGCTTTTATAAAGTGAAAGTGTATACCGTAAGCATGACTTTAACGCATCGCACGCTTTCTTAATTCGTTACTTAAGCCGTAAAAGCGATATTTTTAAACGGTGAATCCTTCTAACGGGTATTTATCGTTCGTCATTTGTTATTCATATAAAATTGAAGCCGGTTGACTCTCGCTTGACGAATGCGATCCGAAAAACTTGCATTTCACCTACGCAGATGTTGAATGCGTGTGCAACGCTGTTTTGAATGTAAGTTTATGCCGTCTGTTTCTGTAACAGTGTTGCCATGTCGACGCATTTATATGAAAAAGGTTACTACCACCATATTTTTTTAAATAATGAAATTAGGTTTTGCAATATTAGTAGTGGTATGGATGGCACGTTCATAATTTTTTTTTTATTTATTAATTTGTTTGTTGGTATTAAATAAGAGAAAAACGTCAAGGATTATGTCTGAATTCTGTTATTTATTCACCAATTTTGATGTATTAGAAGGCAAATAAAACAGTTTAATATTTTTACCTAAATTCATCAGACGTCAGCGATAGTCAGCATTTTTTATTAATTTATAATATCACTGATTCGAGATTTTTTCGTACATACAGAGATTACAACTGAACACGTTATTTTTGACCTTGTCTATTACAAATATACTATCGTCATTTCAGGTCAAATAATTCAAATTTGGATTCATCTGAATTCATATTTTCATTGTGTGATCTAATTGTTTTGGTTATTGCAATGGCTTTGTTTATTATTGCCTGATCAAAGGAATGCTTAGTCCGTTTTCATCTGTTAAGCACTTTCTTACTTTTTAAAAATTCTGCCTGCGTTCTTTCAGTACAGATATTTTTTTAGATGTTCATTTGTTTTTACTTTCAATTTCTACAGTACCTTAAAATTTTTTAATAACGATTTGAACTGATGATAAATTATGATTTTCCTTGGAATTTACAACGTTAAAATGTAATTATTTTTAAAATTAGAAATTTCACTATTTCCGGTGGGATTCGAACCTACAACTCCTGCAAATAATACCTGTTTTTTTTTTTTTTTTTTAATTTATGAAACAAATCACGATGCAACGAACTATCTTCCGATATTGAAAGGAAAATATCAATGTAGTAAAGTAAATTCGGATTCAATCTAATATCATTTCTTATAGATTATTGCATCTGTACTTCTTTGTTTGTATGTACAATTTATTGTTGGACATCAACCGTATATTATTGGATTAAGTAAAATTGGATATTTCCAGTCATAAAGAGATTTTACAAACTGATTTTTTATTTTTGAGAGACACCCTACATACGCAATTCTTTCATTTATGCCGTTGGTTTGTTGTTTGTTGTAGAGAGTGTGAGAAGAAAATTTTTAACTTTTCCTAAAAAAGTAAAAACCCTGAATGAGGACCCATCATCTGAAAACAAAATTAGAAGCTCTAGAACTAACATTAGCTTTCAAGATGCAGTTACGATACTGCACACAGTGTACCTATCTGGTACGTAGACGTTTGAAAAATTATGGGTACACCTTACGGTGAAGGATGTTCTTAATATCATTGAAACTATACAAGACTTTTTGAAAATGGACAGTGATATTGTAATTAAAGTATCGCAAATTTTTCATTGTTAGTAGGGTCATTCCACGTCAAAGGGACCTATTTCGAAAGTAATACCAGCTCTGCCATTTTCAAATATAAAGTCTTATTGTTATGTACCAAATTTCATTTCGGTATCTTCATTGGTTGCATTTCTATAACCTAAGAGAAGCTGCACATCTTGGCTTCGCATTTATCGGTGTAAGAATGCCGACTTTGCTTAGATTTTTTTGAAAGTTATGTAAAACATATAGGCCTGTGCTTCAGCATGAGAATATGAAAACGGAATACTCTCTTAGAGACGTCTATGTATAGATACGACTCTTGAAAATAGAAATTCGTAGCACGAGTCTGGGAGTGCGGATTTATTCTGCCATAATTTTTTATTAAATGCACAAATTCAAGTTGCCACTATTCATCCATTTCAAAGGATATGCAAAATTACGAAGTTGGTCGGCATTGTTTACATGCAAATTTTTGAATTTCTCCTTTGTTTTTCCTCCTATCTTCTTTATCTTGGCTTTAGCTAGAATGAGACTATTTCTTTATCTTTAGAAGCTGTGTAGTTTTATTTTAGAGTCCTGCAAATTAATGAATAAAATGCTTCAAAAATCATGACTTTGTTTATTGGTAACTTTTTTTCACTGGCTTTAGTTGACTTTCACTATAGTGAAATGTTGATGGGTTATGGCGATTAGCACTGAATTTCTAAAAAAGTAGCATCTATGTACTTCTTGGTTACAAATTAATATCCAGTAATGCAAAGAAGTGCTATCGTAAAAATTTATACAAGCAAGCAATTTATGATTAAATTACTACAACATAGAATTGTCAATGATACTTCTTGTATATGTTTTCGATCTACTTTAAGAAGATTTAAAAGGTCTTTCTATTTATAAAGACACAAGACCCTAAAATAAATTTCATGACTCCTATGGATTGAAACATGTGTGCTGAGGTAAAATGAAGAAAACCGAAGAAGGAGCAATTGAGGTGTCTCCATCACCTCCATCTTCCAAAGATGCCCAAAAATTTGCTCGCTAAAAAAAAAATTTGCCCAACTTTGCAAGTGCGTATCTGTTGGTACAGATGGGCAGTGGTACCCGAATTTAATCTACACATGAATAGTATATAGATTGGTGTCACACTACCAAGTGTTCATGGAATTTATACACTCAACTAAAAAGTTACAGTGCTCTAAATCTGGGATCCTGCAATTGCGCAACATTTTTTTCTATTCTGCGAAGAAGCGTAGCTATGCACAGATGTGTTTATTCTGACACAGCTCAAAAATTTGTTTGCTATCAATGGAGATATTGAAATTTCGTATAAGACTATAAAATACCTTATGCAAACGTTCCCAGCATATTTCATTAAACTGGAAATGTTTGAGCAATGACCACTGGTTTCCTTAACGTGAAAATCAAGATAAATATTAAGAGAATGATGAACAAAATGAAGCACTTCCTTTAAGATCTAAACATGATGGACATGAATCAAGCTTTTAAAACGCATATTACGATACTAAAAAACGATTATTTCACTTAATTAATTATAATAAAAAGTGTAATAAAAAGGAAATTATGGATGAAATGGTTTGAAATTTGATGTTAGTCGTTTTGTAAATCTATACTACTAACGGCAACACTGTTCTATAACCGAAAAAGGTTGCGAATTCTTCTTTGTTAACGCAGAGAGGAGAGTATTACTAAAGTAGATTCGTATCATCATCCGCCTTATCTATTTTCGTTTATGCAGCTCTACTCTATTACGACCGTCCGAGATTCTATTTGCGTGTAGTGCCGATGTACCCCGGGCTCATTTTTCGACTTGAAACGTTCTCGAACGCGACTCATGCCGTCGTCCGTGCGTGATGCATGCATTTCACTCCTCCACTCCTACCAACACCACGGGCACGTTAGTCCAAAACGCGACGGCGTTTCAGTTTTAGTTGCGGTGCCGTAACTCGCCGAAGAGAACCTCGTGTCGCCTCTCTCGCTTCTCCTCTCCCCTCCCCCATCGCGAATCGCCGCGAAATGTTGACCGCCGTCGTATCGCGCCGCTATCGTACGGTGTGATGGCCGCCTGGTCGGCGGCCCAACGCCTGGCTGCGGCCAGGATCTTCGCCCTGGCGTTGCCCGACGATTACAACAACGCGGCCGGCGGCAAGCGGACGAGGGATAAACGACGACCGAAGCAGCCGCTTCCCGACGTCTGGTGGGTTACAGCGGACCGTCATCAGGCCAGGTTTCCGCATTCGTACGATTCCGAATCGGCGACGGTCGTGATACGATCGGGTACTTCCGACTACGATGACGATGATGATTACGATCTAGACGACGAGCAGGATCAGGAGGTTTTGCGCTCTTGTTTTCTTTTTTTGTGTTTGATTATTTGTGAGGATTTTTGTTTAGAGGCTCTTGTAGGGTTGTTAACATTGCTGTTTTGATACGATCTTTTTTGAATTATTTTACGATGTTGTTCTTCTATAGAGATTTGATCACTTTTTTCTTGAGCACCGGCTGTTGCTCTAATTATTCTAACATGTGTTTCTATACGCAGTGGTGAAGTCATAGCAATTACAAAATTTTTGAGAAAATCCGTGCAAATAATTGAAGAACAGCACAAAATAAATGATTTACTAGAGGTAAGGCTGCAAAAACTATTGCTGCTAGAGATGCGTGCAGCTCGGTGGCTATTTGGGATTTGAAAATGATGAATTTAATTCCTATTTTAGTTTGATTGTGTTACTGATGCAGACTCTACATTAACAAAGCTTGCATCAACAACACAAACTGAAATAATAAGTTATTAAATTCATTATTTTTAATATTGATAGTAATCGAGCCGCACGCATCCCTTAACAGTACTTGTTTCTGCAGCCTTCAACAAAATATTTGTTGTGTTCATTTTTGTGATTTTTCTAATATGAGTTTATTTAATCTTTAAATATTTGTTTCGTTCAAAATTCTTTTGGATGTGTGCAATACCGTCAACTCCAGACATTTAAATGCCTCTATTTAAAAAAAAAAACTATGCGTATAAAAGTAAAAAAAGTAATTCTAAGGAAAAATAAACAAAAACGTCTTAAACATTCCGTTCATCAAAGAAACTTCCTTTTACGCAAAGAACAGCTTTCACAATTCGAGGAATCTGCTCCACTAGTTTTTCAAGGACTTTATTATAAAATGTTCCACAGGTGGCCTTCGGAAGTAGGGTATACTTTTTGGAGCTTCCAATGAATTGGAGCATTCCATAACAGCTCGATGGGGTTTAGATCGGGGCTTTACGGCGGCCATGTCATTGTTTGTAAAGTGCCATTACCTTGTTCTTCATTTAAGAAATTTTTACATATCACTAAGTGTTTCGGGTCGTTGTCCTGCATGAATAGCATTTTCGCCGATTAGAGATTGTCTCGATGGTATTATTTTGCAGTACTTCTAAATAACCCTCCTTTCGCAAAATACCTTCGATTCGCTTCAAGTCCCCTGTAACGGCGTAGGAAAAACAACCCCACACAAGCATAGAACTTATTCCTTGCTTGACAGTTGGCACTACACGATCCTGCAACATTCTTTGGCCTTTCGCTCTTCTTACAAAAACGCGCCTTGATTATCCGAACACCTCAAACGTTGATTCATCAGTCCATAGCACCCTTTTCCAATCATCCACTGTCCCATTTCTATGAGTTTCCGCCCATTGTAGCCGTTTTGGCCTGTTTTCACTAATGCTGCTAAATACAGCTATTCATGGTATTGGTGAAATCATTCACGAGACAATGTGAGGAGACAAAAAACGCTAACACACGGACATGTTTCTGCCTACCCGGCGTCATCAGCGATTTTTTACTCAATTCCCTCTCTGCTACTATCACCATGTCCAAATGTACAGCTCAAGTGAGTATTCTTGACGCTGTCTAGTGCAACAAGAATGCACACTTGTCTGTCGATTCAGGCACAGCGAAACAAGCAGGCACAGTTTTCCAACCCTTCTCCCTAGCAATATATGGATTTGTAAACCAGAGAAGGCACGCACCAGTGGTGCATAGGGTAACTGCACATGTGAATCGGACCATGACGTATTCAAAGACATCGAAAATGCCTAATAAAACGATATCTAACAAATAATACTGCCAAATACAGCTACTCGTCGTATTGATGGAATCATTCACGGGAAAAGCCGGTAGACGAGTGTATTATTCTTGTGGCATTAGATAGCGCTAAGAATATTCACTTAATCTGTAAATTTAGATATGGTGATATTAGCCGAGAGGGAATTACAATGCGTTGACCTAGAGATATGTCTCGAAACCACGCTGATGGCCTCGGGTAGGCAGAAACATGTCCGTGTGTTAGCGTTTTTCGTCCCCTCACATTGTCTTTACCGCTAATGATTCTACCAATACGATGAATAGCTGTATTTAGTTGCGTTATTTCTTAGGTATTATCGTGCTCTTGTACCTTTTTTTTACAAAAAACAATGTCTTTTCTGAGCGAAAACTCTTTGTCTGCTGTCATCATAATCTTCTTCGGATAAACTGTCTGTTCCCCTGCTTTCTCCGCGTTTTCTCCTTTGTATTTCAACGTAATGCTCCAACTATAATGTAGTATACTTCAGAAGCAACCTTATATGTCATTTGTTTCCTTCTTATTTTTTGCAGTGCATTTCTTAACATTTTCTGATCATAATCACAATACCTACGACTGCCAGGCCTGTTGATTCTTATTTTGCAGTTTTCTAACTAATTTGTGGGAAAGTGCCGTTGGACTCATTTTGTTACTTTTTCACTAAGATATTAAATAGCTTTCTTTATTTGCTGTACGAATTACAGTTTCCTTTCGATATATTAAATATTACATAAATTTTATTAAATTAGTTTTACGTATACAATAATCCATGAAACTACTTTGAGAATATCCACATCTAAAACTTACTCCAAAAATCCTTCAGTCACACATTGCAGTTAATTAGTTCCAAATTCAAAATCAACATTTCTAAGATAGAAATTACATAGGAAAAATTTTCATTGCCATTGTACAGCAGGTATAGGCTAATGTTATGGCAACTATTGTATGCATGTTAAGTTGTCTAACAACCAGGCATAGATGAGAGTTGGTTTTAATTGTTTATTGTACGAACACATATTTTTGGGTATAGATACACTAGGGTGACAGAATAAAATCGACACCTACTAATTAAAAAAAGATTCTATTCTCGTTATATATACAAAATATTTTAAAATTTTTAAATTAGGCTAATGTTTTGTCAATCCACCTTTACTTGCGTGAAGTGCTGCGAGTCGTCGTGGCATAGAATCTATTAAATGATTAATGGCGTCTTCTGGAATATTTAACCACTCTTCTGTAAGAGCTGCCACGTGTTCTTCGTTATTGCTGGGTTTTCGGGGTCATTTCGCCATATTTGTCTGGATTATGTGCCAAACATTCTCTATCGGATTCATGTCTGGTGATTGGCCTGGCCATGGTAAAATCCGAATCGCCTGTTCCTCTTTCCATGTGGTTGTTGTTCTTGCTTTGTGGCAGGGTGCTCCATCCTCCATAAAAGTAGCGTCTTCTTTAGATAAAATGTCGTTGTCGAATATCGGTAGTAGTCCTTCCGTTAATATTTGGATATATTTTGCCGCATTTATATTTCCGTCGCAGATTACTAATTGCGATCTTTCACCATACCATATCGCGCCCCACACCATGATGTTCACACCGCCGTATTTCACCGTCTGATGCAAAAATTTGTCGTCCAGTTGTTGTGGCGAACGTCTCCATACCCACATACGACCACTATCACTGAATTGGCAGCATCTGCTTTAGTCTGAAAAAATGACAGACCGCCAAAACTCTTCGGGCTTCGTTCGCATTTCGATTGCCCAAGCCATTCGGCGCCGTTTTTGAAACGCCGTAAGGAGATGTTTTTTCTTTGCCACCCTTTTATACATCCCCACACTGTGGAGGTATCGCAGAACGGTGCGCTGACTTTTCTGTGAAGTTGCCGCAAGCTCAGCTGTACTTTTCCGCGGTTCTCTTAACACTTCGCGCACAAGCACCCTTTTACTTCTTGCAGAAGGTCCGGCACGACCTGGTCGGCTCCACTGTTGTTTTTTCCTTGCGTTTAAATTGTGTAATCACACGGCAAACTGTGGACAACGGAATATTTAAAAATTTACTTATTTCACGTTGCGAAGCGCCGCCTAGAAGGTTGTAAAATTGCTGCACGTATGTGTAGAAGAATATTTTTTGCAAAATTCGAATCAGTTAGCTAGAGGTTGATATTGGTAATTTTCACAATTTTCCGTTGTAAATGATATAATCTAAAATCTAAATTTACGAAATCAACTCTATTAAAAAAATATATAATAGATTCCTGAGAAATGTCATTCTGTTCTAAAAATTTCAAACAATTAACGTTTTTGAGGTTGTATTAATGTTAGGATTATTGAATTTAAATATTTAATAGTGGAAGCTCACAGAAGGTTATTTTTTACTTTTTTTTGCAAGCTATGTAGACGTTACTTTCTTTAGTAAAAAAATCAACAAAATATATCGATAATAGAATTAATTAAAACACTATTTCCGTTATTTTTTTTCGTATTACTATTTTAAATATATCAATTTTTAGAGCTCAAAATTTGAATTACTTTGATTGTTTAAGTTACGTTGTAATTATTATACTAATAACTTTATCTCACGTCATCCTTCTACCCCAACCTAGTTTTATTTCTACTGATCATCATCGACGTAATGTTGGCAACCCTACATTCTTACGCTTGCTTTCCACACGATTTTATTTATTTCAAAAAGCTGTGTTTACATGGACATATACCAGTGACTTTTCGTGTGAAATGGGTTGCATAACTTTCAGTATTCACGTTCGTTTAAAATTAATTTTTATCATTATTCTTAGAACAAACGCACGCTGTCTAGTCCTTATTCTATTGCGTAGATTAAATAATTAGAGCCTCGCTTTATTCTCAGGTTAGAAAAAGAACCAACCACTATACGTTTCGAAGGCTATAGATTATTTTGTTATCTAATCTCACATCTTAGAAGTTCAAAAGAAAAAGGAAATACAAGTGGAAATTGTAAACCATGTACTTTAGTCAAACAAATCGTCTTCGACCCTGAGTTTTATTTTTAAGCTCAGATTTTGAATAGCTTAGCTTTAATAATCATTGTATGTAGTTTGTTAGTTTTTAAAAAGATTAGTATCTGTTTCTATGTGTATACGCTCTAGCTCAGATTAAGAAGGAACAATTTAAATATTTCGCGAAAATACCTTTATTTCTTATTGGATTAAATCGCATTTTTTTGACCTTATCATTTTTCTTTATCAACGCAGACGATTTACGTAAAACGACCACATCCCTTTTCAAAACCGGAAACAGTGTATTGTTTATGTATGATAATGTAGTGGTTGGTGAATATTAAAAATACTACTTAACATTTCATTTTCATGTACATGATATTCTTTAATGTTGGGGACTCCTACTATAACAAGCGGTTTCAATTATTGTGTCATTAATATACGAAGTGTTTTGAAACATTTTTTAAAGTTTAAACTATTTTAACGTACTGAATGTGTATGTTTTTCTAACCTTCGTTTTGTTTTTGTCTTTATAAAAGAATATATTTGAAATAAATATTAATAGTTAATTGATAATGAATACAGATAATTACCCTATAATAATTCATTCATTACGACGATTTTATAGGATAAAATTATAAATATAAAACTTAATTTCGAGAGAAAAATGAAATAAATACAAATTAAAAATAGACTTTATTCACATATGCGCGAAAATTACAAAAAGGTGCAATATAAACATTTCTAAGTATTTTAGTGATAAGAAAAACTCGAAAGACCTCCACACATCTCGGACAGTCTGCGGTTCTTGAGATTTTTTCTTTGTCTTTTTCCGTAGTTCTTCTCCTTCTTTTCCTACTTATTTCGAAAAGAGATATGCCTTGTATTTAGACAAAGACGTTTTGGTGTTGTGATCTTTATGTATATTTGGAATATTTATAAAATGAAAGGCAATTCTTATAAAACATTTTCGATTTTTCACAGCATATAAATAATGTGAAGCCACTATTCTATCTGCCATATCGATATCACCAATGAATCGATTATACTGGTTCAATACATGTGGACATGAAAAATTTACAAAACATTTTTTTAAATCTATCGCACCTTTTAACTATATCCTCAAGCTCTTTGTCAACAAAAGAAAAAAATATATGAACTGCATTATTGCCTATCTACCTAGCAGTAATTATATCTATTATCAAATGAAGTGGTAACTGAACTTTTCACATTCTAATTTTATATTTGTCTGAGTGATTCTATTTGTTCTTACTCTTACAACGCCATAGATGCTTTGGATATCTTAGCAACTATGCTGTGTTCAAATACGCAAATACAGCCTAGGCCAAAAGTATTTACCACACCCTGGCTTCAAAATAAATAAACATAATAAATAGAAATAAATTAAAATAAAAATACAAAAGGTCATTTATTAATAAAAATTAATATTTTGTTGCACCACCTTCAGCTTTTATTACAGCTTGCAGTCTTCTTGGCACACTAGTCACACGATAATAGTAAATGTTGGAAGAAATCTTCTCCCATTCTTCAAAAATTTTTATTTTTAAAAAATGCCATTGTTAACATTTATAATTTGCAATTCGTAACTTTAATATGTGCCACAAATGTTCGATAGCTCCGGCGATTGTGGTGGTCATTTCAATACTTTAACGCGGTTTGCACCAAACCAGGGGGTGTTGCATCGCGTAATTTGTGGCAAAGTGCATTGTCCCGTTGAAATAAATATTCCTGAAGTATCACCTTCAAATAATTTTAACGTAGAAGCTTCCAAGACCTCTTCCAACATTTCAATGTACCGGCGTGTCGCATGGCTACAGTTCACCTACTCCGAAGAAGGATATGCATCCCCAAACCATTAAACTACCACCGCCGTGCTTTACCGTGGGTATTATGCAATCGGGATGAAAAGCTACGTCAAAAATCAATAAATGGCATCAACATTTCAATATAATAAAAGACACGTTGCTATATAATAAATCAACTATGTGTCTAGTATATACACTACCGCTCAAAAGTGTTTAGGCACTCTCACTGACAGCAAAAATGTATAAAAACTCAGCAAAAATGTTAATAATATTGATTTTCTATGTACAGATACACGTACATGAATAAAAATATATTAAATAAATGTGAAAATTAAAACGTTTAATTTAAATTTTGCTTTCGTCTATGTGGTATTGCGTGGTTCTCCAAAATTTCGCGGTAGCCTTCTTTTTTTAATATACCGTCAATTTTCACAATGGCCCCTACACTAGTGCCAGCAAAACAGCCCCAAATGATGATAGAACCTCCACCGTGCTTCACGGTAGCAGCAATACACTCTTCTCTGGCACGTTCACCCACAGATCTTCTTACGAATATGCGTCTTCGGGTTCCGAATAGCTCAAACTTGGACTCATCCGTCCATAGGACGTTGTTCCACTCTTCTATGGTCCAGTGTTGGTGTTCACGAGCCCATCTAAATCACTTTTGCTTGTTTTGTTTGCGTAGTGATGGCTTTTTCAAAGCAAAACGTTCATGGAGCCCGGCTTTCTCTAGGCGACGTTTGACTGTAGAAACACTGACTAGTTTTTGGCGACCAACATTTAATTCTGCGGTGATTTCCGGGGCTGTTTTACGTCTATTTAACTTGCTGGTAACCACTATTCTGCGATCATCTGCAGATGTCGCTTTTGGCCTTCCATTCCGTCTTTTATTAAGAAAACTGTCAGTTTCCCGATATTTTTTTACGTTATAGTCAACCGTAGCGTGGTGTATTTTCATTATTTTGGTAATTTGTCGATTACTTATGCCACTTTTATGGTAAGCTATTATATGTTAAGCGAACGTGTTTCCGTACTAATTCCTCTTCGCGGAGGCATTTTAAAAAATTGTAACACGATATTTCGCTTAGTAAATACCACACTGCAACTGACCATAGGTTACAGATTTCACTATAATCTTCTAGGAAGGTAATTTAAACATTATTACCTACAATCTAACAAATGATTAAATTTACTCAGTAAATTCAGAGGGATTGTTATTGTAATTGCACCGCACTAAATAGTTTATGGTAATCCGACCAAGTGCAGGTAAATGATAGTAAACCTTATGCGATATAATGGACGTTTATCTTACTGAACTACATTTTAAATACGTATTTCATTTTATTATAATGTGTTTTTGGTAAACATAATACTATATAAATAATCCATGAAAACAGGGGTGCCCAAACACTTTTGGGCGGTAGTGTACATCAACTTCTTCTCTTAAATAATATATAAGCATCTCCCGTATATCTCATCAAATACTTGATCGATATGCAAATTTATAGGCATGAGTTTTTATGGAAATGAATGATTGTTTCTTTCTAGTATCTGTAGTTGTACGCCAGCAACTCCTTTTAAGCAGAGTTAAACAGTTCATAGCAATTCAATCAGAATCACCTTATGATTTTATGGTTTCCTCCCGATTTTGCCAAATATTTTTATTATGTGTTATAAAGCAGGTAACTAATTGGTTCTTGAATTTATTCTGCTTAAAGTTTGTAACTGTTCTCGTGCAAATATTTTCCAGAGTATATAAATATAATGTTTTAGGAATGCATTTCGTTTTTGAAAAACCGATACATTTACAAGTGAAAATAGAGGGATATACTCAAATGTGTATTTCTGTTAGTAATTTTTTACGCGATATTGTATTTTCGTATTCTCCACTTTTCCACTTGCATAAACATTATTACACTTCTTAAACATTACTAACAGATTAGCATAGCACTTCGACGAACCGTCACATAGATATTCGATTTTAGAGCTTAACGGGATTAAAATTAAAGGAAATTTATTTCTAAATAATTACGTTTCGGTATTGTTAATCGGTTAACAGGAACCAGTTCCCTTCTCCTACGTCTTATTTAGTACCTAGTGAGAATGATCATGATCATATGTAACAATACCGATGCATAACGGTAGTTTACATATTAGCCAAGAGTAGAACAACATAAATATTATGCGGCCTTGATCCGATCTAAGTTCCAAGATCAATTTTTCATTTCAACAACTCCATAAATTCCCGTTACCCAATCGCGTACACAACTTGGAACAAAAGAAGTTTTTGATATGCATATTTCATTAACATATCCTGTATACCCCTCTCTTATCGAAGTAAATTCTTGAAAGGAATGGCCTGCTTGATGTTGTAGCTCTATAGTAATGCGAACGACAAAAATTCATTGATAAATTACCCCTTTTCGCGTGTTTCAGATTGTGTCACGAAAATTGGTCTTTCTAACACATATACATTGTTGTCCCTAAATTTAATCGAATTGCTAAAAAACATAGTGTTAGTACGTAATAAAATGTTTCAGTTTTACGTACTTAATAATAAAATTTCGAAGTATTTAAAAGCTAATAAAATTATATTCTTCTATACTATACACTTACACTATAAGCATTTTTTAAGACAGTGCTAAGTCTCCTTACTAGTGGGTAGTTTTAGGTACATGCATCACAGTCTAAATAATCGTATAATAATAAGGTATTATTTTCTAAGTATATTTTCGGTGTGTTTTAATAATTAATAACACATGGGCTGAAAAGTCCCGGGCCTGACACATAGATGGCGCTAGTTTATTGCAATCACCTTTCTCTCAGTTAGTACTAACCTTTAAAAGACAGCTGTTAAAATTTCATGATATTCTATTCATTAATTTGTGAGTTATTGTGCTAAGAGTCACGCTACTTTTGTTATTTTCAAAACAATGGATCAAAAACAATTTAATTTTACACTGCTTCTTGATGGGAAAAAATACCGTTCAAGCGAAGCAATGGCTTGATAAGTGTTATGGGGGCTCCGCTCCATCAGAAACAACAATAAAACGTTGGTTTGCTTACTTCAAACGTGGTCGTAGAGACACCGATGATCCAGAACGCAATGGACGTCCAAATGAGGCGGTAACACCAGAAAACATCAAAAAAATCCACAAAATCGTTTTGAATGATCGAAAACTGAAGTTGCGTGACTTAGCTGACATCGTAAAGATATCAAAAGAACGTATTGGCTTTATATTGCATGGGCATTTGTCTATGAGAAAACTCTGTTGAAAGTGGGTGCCGCGTTTGCTCACTGTTGACCAAAACAAGAAGAAGATGATTCTGAGCAGTGTTTGTCCATGTTTAAACGTAACAAACCGGAATTTTTGCGTCGATATGTGACAATGGATGAAACATGGATCCGTCACTTCTCAACGGAATCAAAACGATCGTCATCTGAGTGGACAGCAACTGGTGAACCTCGTCCAAAGCGCCCGAAAGTACAACAATCGGCTGGAAAGGTTATGGCCTCGATATTTTGCGTGGTTTAATATTAATCGAATATATTGTGAAAGGAAATACCATCAGCATTGAATATTATATAGCGTTATTGGAGCGTTTGAAGGCCGAAATTGCAAAGAAACGACCGCATATGGCAAAGAGAAAAATTTTGTTTCATCAAGACAACGCACCGTGTCACAAGTCAATCAAAACAATGGCAAAACTACATGAATTGAACTTGGAATTGCTCCCACATCCACTGTATTCGTCAGATTTGGCTTCCAGCGACTAGTGGCTGTTCGCCGACCTCAAAAAAATGCTCGCCGGTAAGAAATTTCGCACGAATGAAGAGGTTATCGCTGAAACTGAGGCCTATTTTGAGGCAAAAGATAAATCGTTCTACAAAAGTGGTATTGAAATGTTAGAGCAGCGCTGGAATGATTGCGTTGCCCTTGATGGAGATTACGTTGATGAATAAAACTAATTTTGAACCAAAAAAACCGTGTTTTCTTTGTTAGGCCCGGGACTTTTCAGCCCATGTGTTATTAGTGTTTATCAGAAGTTTATATAAGGATTTTCCGCGGAGAGCATTCCTACGCCCACTCAAAGAGATCAAAACGAAACAGCATATCATCATGTGATACACCTCTCTCAGGATACACCCTATCACTCTCGAAGGAGAGGAATTTCAAAAACTTGCGCTGAGTTCACTCCAAATCCAAAGTGTCAGAAGTGTACAACGGATCCAGATCAAAGGAGCATACTTATGATTGAAAATTATCCATCACGGCGAAATACTTAATATTGTAAAAACACTTTTCACGTGTTTTTAAATCTTTAGAAACGAATTCCGTCCAGATTAGTTCTCTTGAACCAATTTTGGTTTTAAAATCGTATTCTGTATGATTGGAGATATCATTTAGTGAGTCTTGCACCAAATCCAAGATGGGCGAAATTTCGACGAAATTTACGTTTTTTACGAAATATCGAAGTCATCTAAGATATGTCAAGATGCGTATGCAACTGAAGATTGTGATGATTAAAATGTAGGAAAATCCATCATGACGAAATACTGAATATTCTCTCTTCATTTGGAACCAAAAGAGAATTGTATATATTGATTGATTTAATTTTAAATAAATCTTGATTCGATACTACGTATTTGTGTCTAATACTTTAATTTTTTTTACGGAAAATTACTGTATAATGCGTTTATCTATTTCTTTTCGTAATAAATTCACAATTTTTAACCAATCCGCTTAAAACTTAAGGACGATAATGTACGCACGTATTAAGCATTTAATATAAATAATATTACGCAAATAGTAAACACAGCCTTGTGAGAAGCATACGTTTTTATCTTTTCTGATACACACGTTGTATTATAAATAATCTACCTTCATTTATAATGTTCTGGATATACATGACTAACGCTTCCTTCAAATTACCGAAAAATGTATCCGGCTCTGGTTTATTTTTATTGATTCTTTACATATTTAATGAAAAAACAAGTAAGTCTGCGTATTATTCAATAACACGTTCATATCATAAGAGAATTTTAAGAAACTTTCTTTCTAATACGAAGTTTTAAACGAGATTAGTAATCTTGAAAAGCTATATCGCGCTGCCCCCGTTCTATTGCTGTTTTTGATCGGATACATGTAACTTTGTGGAAGTTACCGTGAAACAATTTGGAAGCCTGCGCGATTTCTTATAGTCGACTATCAACGACCACCTACAATATTCAAGTTCCTGTATCCTTTTACTCACCAAATGCGTAAGATTGTATCCTGGAATCGTGGAGTTTATTACAGATACTTGCAAAATTATTTCTTTAAGTGTTTGGCACAATTTCCTTGCAAAAAAAATGAAGAAAGTACGTCTACAGGAATAAAATATATGTAACACTTTCAGTCGAAGATTGGAGGAGGATAAATATCGAGAGAGCAAAAATTATATTGATAAAAGTATGCCATGGAATTTGGAAATGTATGTCGGAAAAATAGCGGAATTTTTTAAATAAAAAAGCAACAATTAGTTATTTTGCCAAAATACATACATCCCTTTTGCGTCAATACAGTTCTGTACACATCCAACCGATGATTGCATAGATTTTTTTCAATCAATTCTCGTAATCACGAATTCTTGGACTTGTCTAACGTTGCCGTAAAACGTTTCTTTCATTGCCAATTTCAGTTTTGAGAAGAGAAAATAGTCACAGGGTGATAAATTTGGCGAATACGGAGAGTGTTATAACACACACACTTGTCTTTTCGCCAAAAATTCTGGCACAGCGATCGTCTTGTGTGGTGGTGCATTGTCGTGCAACAAAAATCAACTTTTGACGTGATACTGTTTACGATGGATTCTCATAATAGAGTTCTTGTTTCGGCTATTTCCATCGTTTTGCTTGAAACGGGGAGTGTGATTTTAAGGCTTTCGGGACGATCTTAAGTTGTCTTGCTTTATACACGAATGTAACATGGTTAGATTCCTTGGCATGTTTGATCATGGTCTCTTCGTATTGTCTGAAAAGCCTGTTTAATTTGGGCCCATACCGAATTTCTACCTCTTGACATGATGCTGTTGACGATGGATTCTCGTAATAACTAGAGTTGTTTGGGTTATTTCCATTGTTGTTTGAAACGGGACGATCTTAAGTTGTCTTGCTTTATACAGCAATGTAAGATGGAAATATTCCAAACAACAACTCTAGCTATTATAAAAACCCAACTTTCCGGCACTCGATATTCGGGCCTCATTCGAACGATTCTCTTCCACAAACACTCCATATCCCCTACGTAATATTTACCAGTGGCAACCTCACCCTGTGATACAAGTTCCCGATATAGAATACCTTTAGAGTTGTAAGAACAGGTCAGCATTGTCTTCTCTCGTGACTTCTACAAGTGCGATTGAGTCGATTTTGGAGAGCCTGGGGACGTTGGCGTTTCGTTCTAGAACCGTACTTGATGCATCAAGTCTCATTATCAGTTACAATCGATTCTAGAAATGTGAGATTTCGTCTGGCTATTTTGATAAAATCCTTGCAAATGTACAACGCGAGTAATTTTTTGGTCCTCAGTTAAGGCATGAGGAACAATTCGGGTACAGACTTTCCGTTTGTTCAAATCTTTCGTCAAAATTTCGTGAATCGTGTCTTTGGTCTTATTTAATTCCTTTGCTATCCATCTCACAGTCGTTCCTTGGTTGTTTCTTGGACGACCTGGTTTTGGATCGTCTTCCAAAGCTTGACGCCGATCCTGAAATCCCTTATACCACAGTCATTATCATCATCAAATGTTTCTGTAAAACATTTTAATGCTTGTGGTCTCGTTTTATAGAGTTCAGATTATATGTTGTTTCAACAAATGGGCTTAGTAACTTCCTATAAATTTAAAAGGTTCCGATAATTTTTCCGACATACTGTGTATGTCGTAGCTTCTTTAATTTTTTTGATATAAACTTAACAGGTTAAGTGCCACATTAACATTAATATTTGTACATAGCTGTGAAAAGCGTGACCTGTCAGAATTACACCAAAATAATTAAATAAGCTACGATATACATTTTCAAATTCCATGGCAAACTTTTAGTAATATAATTTTTGCTCTCTCGATATATATATATATAAACTCGTATTGTTTGGATGTGTTAATCTCTAGAAAAAAATTTGAAGACTTGAAATTAACCACATATTATATGCCCCTTTCCCTCAAGAAGACGCACTATTCATTTTCACGGAAAAAAATAGGACACGAGGGTCCTGAACTTGTTTAGCAAATAACTTTTCTATTGGAGTTCACCAGATCGACACCTAATTGAAAATATATGCCCAAGGAGTATTCGGAGAACCTCTCTATTGTTCCTTCTAAATATAAAGCTTTTTTAATGAATCCTATATGTTTTAAATAGTTTTGAATTGGTATGTGCGATACATGCCGAATCAATTATGGCTTTGATTTGATCATCATCAATTTCGTTTGGCCTAGCAGATTGTGGTTCATTTTTGAGTGAAAAATCATCAGAACGAAATTCAATGAAATCAATTGCCCGGCACTATCTTTCTTTTAGAGCTTCCTCACTCTAGATATCGCTTAACTTTTTAGCAGGTTGTGTTGCGTCTCTCCTTTTCCAAAATAAAGCAGAACATGACGAAAATGAACCATTTTGTTTTCCATGTTAAAACTGAACCTACAAACATAAATCTCACAAAATATACAGTTAATTTGGTTTTTAAGAAAGCTACAGTTCATATTTGACAAATGCCAAAATGCGTTCAAATAAATTTTATCTCTAACTAGCCTTTGAAATTATAATTACGAGTCGTATGTCTTAGCTTGTTACTAAAACTTAATACGAATTTTGTTTGCTAGAAGCTATTTAAATGAGATGACAAATGTCAAAATCATAAAATTAAAATCTTTAACTGAATAAAATATGTTTATTTGCAACAAACAAGGAGAAATAAGATTCAACCATGAATGATTTGTTTTGCTTAGTAAAACCATTTTAAATCAAAAAATTGCAATACAATTTTAACAAGTTCCTGTCAACTATGCACCTGAACGAATACTCTATCAAATTGACAACTAATGCAACTGGAAATAGTACAAATTACGACAAAAGTTTTTATTGGAGAGGATTACTACAGGTAGAATTTATTTGAACGCTTTGTATATAACTTGTAATGTTGACAGACGTCCTTCAAAGGAGTCACCTAAAAGTATCTCTCTGTAGTTATAGGTCAACCCTTATGTTCTTTTTATTGTAGAACTGGAATACTAAAATAATTATTTTTTTCATTATTATCATAAATAATACAGGTACCTCACAGAACGCCTTTTATACCAGATACCTCCATAGCTGGACGAATATTTATACCCACGCCTGTATTTACGATTCGAATTCCTGTTTGCCGTGATTACAACGCGTATTTTGCCAACGTACACACAATTTATTAAAACGCGTACATAAGCACGCCAAGTAAGCCAAGTAAGCGATTCACTTCCAAGAGTTTTCGGGTATTAAACAGCTTTCAACGGGATTGGCTTTTTTACGCTCGCAAAGCTTAAAATCTTTCGCTAAAGATAACCAGATCTCGCCGGTGCCCCTAATATAACAACACAAAATCGCGTTACGCCGTTTATAATTAGAGCGACCGTGTTAGAGGTACCTTACCGAAGACAAGAAGTTTATCGGCAGTTTTAGAGACGGCCTCAAAACCAGATCTCTAGTCCGTTGAATCGTATGGTTACTATGCTAACAGGAAAGGTGGCTATTTCTCCCTATCGCGTAGGGAATACCTAGCGAGGTTATCGCTTCGCTCGTTCCTCCTTATCATTGCTCTACCTGTCTTCGCAGCGGTTAGACGTTTCGTAGCACGCGCGTTTGTAAAGTGAGAACGTTCGAGTATCAGAAAGCTTCAAGTTCTGTGTTTGTTATTCGTCTTGTAAATAAATCGGTGTGAACCATGTTATCGCCTCAAGAAGAACGACATCGGAGAAGATTGAAGGGTATTAAGCTTCTTGCGAGGATTAAAAGGATATTTAGGAAAATAATCCAGGTCAGGACTCTCCAAGAAACGTAAAAAATAATTCTTTTTATCTCCCAGTGCTTTTTTGTTTTTTTTTCTGTTAAATAAAAAAAAAGAAAGACGACGTGAGTAAATGTGGAATTTCTATGAATACTTTTTATTCATTTGATTTAAAATGGAATTTGAAACAAAAAGAAACAATCGAAAAAAAAAGTTTATTACCAAGTTGAACAAAACGAAATGCAGTAAATATTTGCGTAATGTTTCATATTGTTATCAAGAATTTCTCGTTGTTAAAACAGTCTAAACTTTGAAGATCTTCAAATAAAAAGTTACGAAATATGCTTTGAATACAAAATTCTATTTCCGTCTTTTGTTTTTGATTAAAAAGAAATTGTATATCGCCTATTATTTTATTAATTGTGTGATGGATAAATTCCAATAGGATTATCTATCGAAGTATTGATTGATAAGGACAATCTATTACGGCAATTTATTAGCAATAACGTATCAGTGAAGTAAGGTACATTTCCGTGGTCACGAAAAAAATAAATAGATAACAATTTCAGTTATAAAGTGATCAAAATTGGCACCAACATTTAAATTTAATTCTCATTGTAATGTGTTTATCTAAGAAAATTTAATGGCCAACTTTTATCTGCTAAGTTACTTTAATTTTGTAAATTTTTAAATAAACATTAGAAATATGTAGTAAATTTTTTTATGTTTTATTTTTATATACGATAAAGCTGACCAGTTACCAACACACATGCTTGAAATTTTTGAGTGGTTCGATGTTCTAAATATTGTTATACATAACTCCGGCATTTAAAACGTAATTTGCGCCAAAAAGACAAGATTCAGAAATATCTTCTTTATGATACACGGTGAATGATTCAATTTAAATCTGATGCATCCGTCCGATGATATATTGCTTTTGTTTTCGACAAAATAGTACTTATTTGGTATTGCTGGGCTGTTTTCGAAACTTTTTAGAATTAGATTTTATCCGCATATTTTCAAAAAGTATATTTTCTAAATAGTATCTCGGTAAGATTTTAAATGTAGATGGCGGTGATGTTTCTTTCAGTACCTTTGAAAATCTGTACGGTAGTTGTTTGCGAAACGTCAGGGACAAAAAACCTAGTGACACGGCGAAACCCGACAACTGTTACGAATATATTTTCTTTTAGAGATTCCATAAAATTCCAAACAATTTGTAATCGCATGCCCAGATTGAAATAAGTTGAACAGTATGAATTTCAAGCTAAATGTTGTTCAGAACACATGTAATAGTGCGAATATATCCGTCAAACTTTTATTAAAATCTTATTTTTCTTTATTGAATATGATTTTTGATCATACATATGTTATATGAAAAAGTAAATTTTTTCAAAACAATGGTGAACTATAATAAAACACTTTTTTTTATTGGATTGGCAACAAACTAATTTTCTTAGACAACTAAAATATTATTTTTTTATAATTTATTCAATAATATATTTTTCTTCTGCCATCTTCTGGTCTTTATCACCACAAAACGGAGCTACATAGGTGTAATTTCGCAGCGTTATCATTATCGAAGATTTTTCCATTCGAGACTCTGAGCGCATGGTAATGGTACCAAATCTCCCCAAACTGATAAAATAATCTTCTTTGGTGCTTTACAGTTTTCAATGTTGTTTGGGTTGGTTCATCTTCTTTAGACCAGGACTGCTTTTATTCGATGTTTTGATAAACTATCTATCTATTTTCCATCGCTAGTGATTATCCGTTTTAAGAAAAGGTTCGATTTCATTTCCCTTGGGGTTCAAATCCCAAAGAGAAATTAAATGGGAGATGTGTTGTGTGCTATAGCTTTAACATTTCTGGAATCTCTCGGACAGAAATATGACGATTCAAAGTAATTATTGGCTTTGATTTGATCTTCATTAGTTTCGTTTGACCTAGATCATTCTCTTCCCTTCAGAGCTTCATCACTATACACATCGCTTAACTTTTTAGAAGCTTGTGTTAGATTCTTTCCTTTTTGGAAAAAAATGCAATGAAATATGACGGAAATGAATTTTTTTGTTCTTCAAGTCAAAGTTGAACCCATACAAAAAAAAATCCGCAGAAGATACACTTATTTTGATTTTCTAGGAAAGCTAAAGTTCATAGCTGACAAATGCTAAAGCTATATAATTGTAACATTCACATAAGTCATTCAAAAGAAGCACTACTTCCCAGTATATTTAATGTCGGGAATTATTTTGTTGCCAACCTATTATTTTTCAATATTTATTAAACATATATTATAACACAAAACATTTTATTCTTTCATCTAAGAACATTACCTAAATGTTAAATTTATAACTACAAATTAAAAAAAAGTCGACATCTTTCGGGATGGTGTGTTTTGAAACATCCCCGGTATAAGTGAAAATTACACTTTCTCCACATACAGATGTTGTGATTATGACAAATTTTACAACGCCTACGACGTTTATTTTCATGTATAATTATAATATGGTCAATGTTATCAAGTCGAACTTCGTCTTTGGTATTCATCGATTTTGGTATGTGTCCACAACCGCTCTTCGTAAGGTTACATACGACGTAAAATCTATATGTGGCACTTAGCTTTTGTTTACAAGATTATACATTTTCCAAGCATTTGTACTCGTACTGTTAATACTATTAGAAAAAAATAGGTCACCACCATTTTTTACCTGCAATTCAACTCCTATAATTGCGATCTGGCAAGTGACATAACAATTTGTACTTCTGTTTCCCTTTTTTGACTGAATATTTTTACGTTATTGAATAGATCAACATTGAGGTGGCTGCTACACATGCCATAACAGAATTATCACTCCAATGGACCATGTAAATTTTACTAACACCATTATATGCAGTTAAAAGGAATCCTGCTTCAAGAAAGCAATTCTTTTTTCTTGTTTTTAATGGGTCCCGTAGCAAGAAATCCTTTTTTCTTTAGACGAATAAATAAATCAAAAGAAAAGGAAAAATTATCAAAAAATCCACTACGACTTGTAGGATTTTTTACAATTGTCTAGTTGGCTTGGGAACGTAGTCACTTCCCCTTTCCTGCCAATCTCTGTAGCATCTACATCTTATTATATGAATCATTCCATCGGTGCGTAAAGGCAACAGCACATGCATTCCCTTAAATCTGCTACCAGTAAGCGCTTCTTGACGTTGGTAACAGAAACATTTGTTCGTCGTTGTGTATTAAAACGCGTTGCGATATCCGGTGCCGTTAGACGTCTATCTCGTTTAAAGTCGTTACTATAAATCTATCTTTAGTTCTTCTATCAAGATTTTGTCATGTCTCTCTTCTCCGGGCCAATGTGTACTGTACTCTTTTCGGTGAAATACGTAACCGTAGAGCAATTTCTCTGTCGGTATATCCTTCGTCCCGAAGAATGCAAATCTTACTACGTTGTTCTGTATTTTGACTTTTTTACGCTCAGTACTTTACCAAATTGTTACAATTACGCACTGCTTTCAAAAAACTAATTCCATAGAGGAAAGCTGTAAGACACTTACCATACGCACTAGACCATTACCGAAGTAGTACTAAAACGTTTGACCGAAAGTAACTACTGCAGGTGTCCTATCCCATCCCCGTTAAACAGTATTTTGGGAAAGGAGCATTAAAATGTGTTAAAATGTTTGGACTTTACGAATGATATGTAATAATTTTATATTTGCATACAATAATTTATAATAGGGATTAATGATTTCACGATATGCCTATCAGTTGTATTATTTTAAAGGAATTTCACCTTACTTCCAAACTTATGGGTGATAGTGTATATGTGTTGCCGGAAAACAGCAATTATTTAATGTTTTGAGTTGGTGCATGTTTACAACAACGCATAAGTGAATTTGGTTTCATTAGAATATCGATAGTAGATTAAAAATAAATTTGTTTACTCCCTGCTTATCAGTAGTTAATTGACTAAATAATACCTCTACTATTCCGTTAAGTTTAAAAATGCAATTCCAGGTGATTAAAAACTGAGATGAAGCTATAAAAATTTCGCTAATCGTATTATATTAATTGTTTACATGTTCATGAGTATGCAATAACTAATTTAAAATATTGTTCATTTATTGGGTGTTTTTCTTACAACAAAACATACGTGACAACGTAAATAATCATCAAGTAACAATTATTTCACTTAAAATAATTAAAAGTAGCTGGTAACATTTTCATACTACTGTACTTTAAATGTATAAGAGAGATAATCATAAATCATAAGAATACAATGCGTATGAGAGTTATTTTGTTTGATATAGTCCATGCGTTGTTAAAAAGAGACGTTACTAAAGCAGGAAAGGAAACGAGAATTTATCGATTTGAAGTGAATGTGTCGCTTTAACGGCTCGATAACGATTATAGAATCAATATCAATTGTACCAATATCAATTTACCGGACGAGGTCTATTTATAGCTTTTTGTTATCCTTCTCATGTTTTGATAACAGACTAGAATTTTCTATTCTCTTGGTCAGGTTAAAGTAGATTTATCGTCAAGGAATGAGGTCACCAACTAGGTTAACTTTTTCTTTTTTTACGCCGTCTACAATGGTAATTTCAATTGAATCTAAATTACTTTAAAGGATGTGATCGAGACATTTCACCATTAATAAAATCGTCTACTAAAAACGTTTTTTTTTTGATGTAAAATAAATTTCGTTTTCCCTAATAAAATCTATCCTTTAGAATCAATCCGTAGCATATTTGCGTTAAATCTTGCAATTCGCAGAAATATCATGGCAGATTTAGAAATGCTTTATATTTACGGAGTCAATGGCCTAGTTCTGTAAATTAAATCTAAACTATGCAAGTGGAAAGTTGCATTTCAAGATATACACCATTCATATATTGGGGTTAGTTTATTAAATGAATGGAATTTAAAAAATTGTATTCGATAATCCTTCAAGCGTATAATTAAGGCGTTTATGTGTGGGGCCTGCGGAATACTTCTTAGGAAAGGCATGTTTGCTATTCGAATTAAAATTAAAATTTAACAATAACCTCGTGTCATTATGGTAGGTAAAATTCGAATTGAAAACAGTTGATAAAGATAATTCCAAACTTTACATTATCATTTGTACCACTCTGATCTAAATTTCTTAATACAACAGCTGTGATTTCATCTCTTACTTTGCAAGGGATTCATACCAGGAAATTTGCCTTTAATGAAAGCTTTAAACAAAAAGAGAAATTTCATTGATTCAAAACACGCCATCCTCGCATTCATAAGATGAAACCTCTGCCATTAATTTTGCGAAAAAGTTTATTCAAACACACAAATTGACCTAATAACCTTTTGCTTTCTTGTGGCAAAACAAATTCTAACGGAGAAGGAGAAGGACCTATTTTAATTGCCATACTTAACGAAATTCTTGCATCAATGTTTCACTCCGTTTTATGGTAGTCAGGTGAAATCAGTTTCTATTATCAGACCTGATGTTTGAGACGAATCGTTATTTGATATTTGTCCGCGCCTAAATATTATCACATACAAATATGCATACCTCTTATTGATATTTGCATTTTTCTACTGATAAAGACTGTTATCTTACATGTGTATGTGATTGTTATACTACGCCAAAGCGATGAGGATACATTTAAAATTTATATCGGCCAAATACACTTCGCATCAAACTGTCGAATAAAATATATGTTTCTTTTTTTGAAAACCTCAGCAAATTTTGTATTAAAGTTAATACAGTAGATTACAAATTAAAAGTGTATTGCATTTTTTTACGTAAAGCAAAGAAATTTTCTGTAGATCCATTAACACAGAAAAAAATTGAGGAAACACGTTTTATTTTCCTTTGTTTTATGGGAAAATGGTTCTGTTCGAGCCCCTCTGTTAAATCATGGATTTTTTTGCGAATAATAATTATTATTCAAGGTCTGCATTAAATATTATTTTGTTTAAGACTGTTTAGACTATTGCAGACCAGTTGCATTTACCATCTGATAAAGAGCAATAGGAATATTTTCAATAATATACTGTTGAACTACTATCTTCTATTTATTTATTCTCCTCATACATAAAGTTTTCTGCCCATAGTTTCTAAAAAGTTACTCAAAAATAAGAATAATCTAGAGTGCTTTCTTATTTGAATAGAGCCTATTTTTTTATTCTAATGATTATCTCTATAGAACAGAGCAATTCACTTGTTTGATTTACAATTTAAAAGAGTTGTTATCTAGTGAACACGCAGAAACATGGTGACATGCCCTAAAAATATTGAAATAGATGTGTTATTTCAGCGTCTCCATCGCAGATTTCAATTCATTTATGCTACTGTTTTGACTAGTATTAGCATATACCTTTGTTGGCAAATATTCCCTAAAGAACTTCAATGGGGTTCAGGTCGCTTGAGCAAGCTAACTATTGCAATAACTTGATTTCCTTTTTAAGAAAGCAAATTATTAGAAAAGTCAATTCTGCGACTGCATTTTCTCGCCAAAATCTGTTGGAACTTGTTTCCAAAAATTCTTTCTAAGAATCGGGATTCATTGGCGGAGAAGTAAAACATATAGGTGTTCTATTAGTATGCGTAGAAGTCGCTCAAATCATAGCAGTTTAAACTCATTGCAACTTCCTTGCCGTAGTAGTCTAAATTAAGTTTCTCGGTAGAAAATGTGATGTTCTTCTATTTGATCTCATTCATTTTGTACAGATTTCAGCCTTGCTTGTTTGGATTTTTGCATTAACCTTTGTTGATGGATAAAATTTGTTGTGCAGGGTGATCGATTTATCGGAGAAAGTTAATCGTGTAAAATGCGGAATGGAATTAAATTTTTTTGAAGGCATTATACAGCTGTGGCCATATGTATTCGCCACCCTTTTTTGTTTTTTATTCCGACGAATATATAAGAAATAAAAGAAAATTGATCGATGAAAATGTTTCATTGTGAGTGTATATATACAGATATTGCTTAATATTTGGTAGCTCCTCCCTGGGCTTTTATCACCGCACGAATTCGTCGGGGCATACTGCTCACTAAGTTGTAGCACTGTTCGGGGCTGATTTTATTCCACTCTTCGAATGTTTTTGTTTTTAAGCATTGCTTTGTGGTAGATGAGTATTTAGCTACATTTCGCTTTAAAATGTACCATAAATGCTCAATTGGCGATAAGTCCGGGGATTGTGCCGGTCATTCCAGGCCAACCAGCGCATTACTTCGCGAGATTTATGGCACGGTGCATTATCTTGTTGGAAGTAATACTCTGGCTCATCATTATCGAATAATTTGAAAGCACACGGTACCAGAACTTCTTCCAACATGTTGATGTACGTCCGACTGTTCATTCGGCCTTCGCAGACGAACAGTTCTTTGACGCTTGTTGCACTCATGGAACCCCAAACCATTTTGCTACCACCCCCAAACTTGACAGTCGGGATGATACAGTCTGGATGGAAGGCCTCTCCTCGCCTGCGTCGCACGTATTGAGGCCCAGGTTTACCACAAAGCTACCAACAAAAACATGAATACTGTTACATTTTGGAACCCATTAAAAAGAATAAAAACACTGTAGATACCAGGAATTGAATACAGAATACTGCAAATACAATAATTATGTATTACTTACCTCAATATTTGACTCATCCGTTCACATAACATTGGCCCAATTGTCAATGGTCCAGTCGCGGTGACTTTTAGCCCACAGCAGTCTCTTTTTCTTTTGTTGCGGAGACAACCGTAGTTTATGTCGAGCTTTGTATCCACCTAAATTTAATTCACAAAGGTGTCTTCTAACCGTGCGATGAGAAATAGCAACATTATGTAGCCGGAAAAGCTCACTGGAAAGCTGTTTAGACCCTTTTTTTCGGTCTCGCACATCTCTGCTAGTTGTCTTCCTTTTTCGACCTTTACCGCATTACATCGGCGAGGCATTGATTCCAGTAATTGTTGACATTTGCTGACGGGAATAGATCACCACGCTGTTTAGCACACGCCCTAGAATTCGTGAATATTATTTGGTTTCTTCTCAGCAACGGACCCTTTTAAATTGAGAAATAAGTTCTCTATAAAATTTAGGTCTGCTGGCCAGACTGAAAGGTTTATTTTATTGCGTTGAAACTATGCTTTCGCTTTTCGAGAAGTGTGCTTTGCATTATTGTTTTGCATAAAGACCCGTTGCAAAGGTATTTCTTCTTCAGCATTGGTTAATAAAGTATTTCCTAATATATTTACATATCCGTCGGCATTAATTATCCCTTCAATTTAGTTTGGACCGTCATCATGCCACGAAAAACAGCCCCATACCATTAAACTGCAACTATCATCTTTGATTGTTTTTCCGGTATACTGTGGGTAATATTCGGTTGAGCGAGGTCGTTGTACATATTGTTCGTAACTAGTAGAATCAAACAAAACAATTTTTGACTCGTCTGACCACAGAATATTCCGCCACTTGTTCTTATTCTAACGAACGAAAAAACGAAAATTATTCTATTCATCACCTGCCTATTATTTAGAAGCGGTACTTTTTTTGGACGTGCTGCACTTAATTTTGTTTCAACAAGTCATGTTCTAATTGTAGAAGTGCTTATTTGCAAATGTAATTCTTGTTTTAATGTTGTAGACGTGATAAAAGGTCTTCTTTTGATACAGTTAATGATACCTCTGTTTTCACGAAGTGTTGTTTTTCGTTTTCCTCGTCTTTTTGGAATATATTTATAATCTTTTCCACCTTTTGTAAGACTAAGAATCAAAAAACGCTTTTCAAGGATGCAATGTTTTGATCGGCTCATTATTATTTAACGTAAATTCGTATATTTCCATTAAGCTTTAAAAAGTTTTAAGACGTATCTGTAGTAAGACATTTTAGGAAATTAACACGTATTTTTTCAGTGATAACTGCTCTTTCTGGTTATGTCACTACTACTACTAATGTTACACATTCTAAACTGAATGATTTTTTATCAGATACGACAGGACTTGCCCTCTTACATCCGTCGATACATATGCGACTTGCATATTCAAATAATTCCTACAAATTACAATAGATGGTTCTCAGAAATAGATGGAATTTTAGTCATTTAATGCATCACTGCTATTTTCATTCATGCCACTGTATATATTAATGTTACATGACTTTCGCATGTGTCTAAAAAGGTCAAAATATCAAAATTTTTCATCCTTAAGTTAATGTAAACTTTACTTTTTAAACAATTCGGTTTCTAAGTGAGATCTATTTTAAAAACCGTAAGGTTACTGACATGATTGATACGATAGTAGTTTATTTGTTGGTTATCCTGAAATTTTAACAAGTAAACGGTTTATTTTATTACGTATTACGCGACCGAAAATAAATTCGTAATATAAAATCGTTTTTCTTTTTCTATTATTAATATTAACTTGATCTACTCCTCTGCCAAAAGATCTTGTGTTTAATTTTTCTCCTGAACGTAATAAATATTATTTTATGGACAGAAATATTAATCTGTGTGGGTATATTATTAACTCCGAGGCTAGTATTTTTAAAATTTACATTCATCATACGTGTTGGATTTATCATGAGTTCTGTGTAAATATTGAATCTTTAGACGTGCAAGTGATACGTTGTATAACATAGATCAAATTTCAAAATATATATTATCGATATCTGTAGCGGGAAAGGAATGATTTACTTCTAAAACATCTGAAAGCTCTCGGGAAAGGGTACATTTGATAGGGCCGATCGAATGATGTGTTAGAAATAACGTTTACAGCAATAGCCTTTTAAAATACGATACTTTGTTTACCGTTGGCGAACAATAGATCGTTTTAACCAGCTTTTTTTGTTTCAAGTATGTGCCTCAAATGTTTGGTAACGCGATATTTTATGTAGTACATATAACAGCCAAGTTTGTTTCTATAGATCGTTGTATTTGGCTATTTCGTTTGTTTCTCGAGCAATATTTTTTTTCTTAAGTAGTGTAAGTGATATTTTCATCCTACTAGAAGTTTTACTGTTAATTTAGAATTCTATTTGCTGAGGTTTTAAGTCGAGAAAATTATTTCTGAAGAAGTATAGAGACTACTCCATCAAAATAAACTACCCTACATCTATTTGTAGAGATAACTTTGGTTAAAAAGGAAACAGAGCTTGTCCTGCATAATCTATAACACAAAACTTTAGGCTCCATTTATTTTGCATAGTGTTGTCATCTTTAGAATTCAACTGGTGATTAAAACTTCTTCTTTCTAAATGTATGGTATATGGATAAGATGATAAGCCAACCTATTCTAAAGTTAAATTCCGTTGGGAATCTGTACAAGACGTTCACCACTTGAGACATGAACTGCAAAATGTGACCAAGAAGTGGAAGAATTGACTATATCTAGAAAATTGAAGGTCTTCATTATTGGCAAGGAATTATCTTAAAACAAATGTTTGGAAAGTTTGCATCAGAATGTAGGTACTAATGATCAAATTAGCACTACTACTGACACCAACGAGAGTTTCATCTTTATCTTAATTTAATTAATAGGAATTTGCCTTTAATAATATGTCTGCTGAGATATCGCGATATGTATCTACAGACATTGCGACATCTAGATATTTAAAGTGATTTGAACTAAACTAATTTGACGTGATTTGAACTAAAATTCACTCCTGTGGTCTAGTAGTCTGGACGTTCTACCGGTAACGGAGAAGTTGTGGGTTCAAATCCTACCGAGACCAATATCGTTTCAGAAATTCGAAACGTTGGTGAAATGCAAGATAAGCATAATTTTCTCGTTATCATAGGACACGAGACTTTAGTTCATCATTACGATCCGCATATGTGAGTTCATAAAAAAGTCAAAGCTCAATCGCCAGGGTAAAAGCTGATGGCAAATTCACACTAGAAACAAAACCTTTAAATTCTTGCAAACTATTGTATATTCGTTATTCACAAATGTAGAATTTACAAGACGCATAAGGTTGAAGACTTTGTCAGTCATTTTACATAATTATCCTGTCATTCATTTTACACCCCTCATTTTGAACCTGGTGACTTGTCTTTATTGTATAATATTAAAAAATATGGATGAAGTTAGCGACGGTTATAAGCGCCCCTATATTACAACATGGCATTTCTAACGCCGTTTAAATCGCTTTATAAATACAAAAAGAAATATTTTGTATTTTTAAAGAAAATTTGCACTCCCTTGAAGATGCGACAATCAACTTACGTCGCTTGGGTAATATAAAGCGGCTTCTGTGTGACAACTTGAGGCATGCCAAAAGTAGTGACATCGCTTGTGTAAGTTAACAAAGAAATATTTTGCGATGGGCCCACATTCTTTGGTGATATAAAGAATTGTTTGTATTATCTCCTGAGCCATCCTAAAATTTCTAGCATCTTTATAATTTAAAAAAATATTTTGTAGTTGTTAGTTTTTTGCGCACTTCTTTGATCGGCCCGACAATGAACTTATATAGGGGGTCTTCTGTGCTACAAGTTGATACATTTTGAAATGAATGAGATCGGTTTATTGGTTCAAAAAAGGAAAATATATGTTCAATTTTTTGGCACCCCTTTGGTGTCCCGACAATGAACTAACATCATCATTGATTAACGTTGTAATAAGCACTATAGTGCTTTATACCACCGCAACGCTTTGTCATGGTTCCGCGCATGCACACGTATTTCTCTGATTCACAGTCTTTCCACTGATGCCATGACAGCCGGATTGTGTTGTGTTTACATTTGTTAGTGATCATTTAAAATGTTTAATGCAAAATTTATTTAGGTGCCTTTTTCTTTTGCGTATTAGTGTACATATTGTTAATTATTTTTCCTACTTTTTTTTTGTTAAATTGGAATGAAATTGGCTTACTCTATAGTTTGATTTCCCTTGATTCGGATCCCTTTAAGATTTTAAGTTATTCTGTTCTTCTACAACGATACCATACATACCATACCATCAATATCAACACACGAAAGGAAATATTTCGCCTACAATTTTATTTTTGATCTTCAAATATAAAGGAAGTAAATTAAATGCTTGAAAATAAACATATTATGGCATTAATCGAACAATAACAATAAAGTTTAACTATCCCTCGCAGATGCACCGATCGAATATAAATACATTGTTTATATAAAAGATATCCCTCTTCATATTTTGAATTCTTAACGTCGGGGCATTACTCCGCTAGAGGTCGCTGTCTTCTGCCGCCGCAATACCAACGCCGCTTTGAAAATATCTTCTTCCTCTACATCATAACATCCAGCCGACATCTGTGCATGCGAATGCTCTCTAGGAATAGCTTCTCTTCGGGGCGCCACGCGATTCACCTTCGAAAAACCTCTATTATTGCACTTACTATTGGGTTTATGTAACTGAACTTTCGGATCCTCCGTAACGACGCTCTCAGTCGCATTATAGACGCCCGAGAACCAGCATCGCAATGCTAAACCGTTTGCGATGATTTCACGCCGCCTCGACGAGATCTTATTTTTAGCGTCTGGCAAACCAACAGGAGGAGGAGAAGGCAGGCAGTATTTGGAAAGAGAGGCGCGAAATATCGGGACCAGTATGTGCGTGTGTGTCGTTTGGTGTTGCCAACCCTAAGGACGGACGCGACGTTAACGTCACCACGTTATTGTAGGCGCCCGAATGTTAAAATACGCAGTATGAGGACGGCAACTATTAGCGAACCAACGTCGTGTTGACATCCGGTTATGTACGGTACCGGTTCGACATATACGCGTCTGCGTGGTGGTTACCACGATCACGATCGCTACGACTATCCGAAGACGTCGTCGCCATGGTCGCACGCGGCCATCATGACCAATTCCAACGGCGGATCATCCACGCCGAGAAGGAACAGGTACACCAGGGCTTCAACCGCGAGCGTGACGCAGATGTTGAGCGACTCGTGCTCGAGTCTGCTGCAGAAATTGACGACGCGAGTTAGGGGACCTTCGGCGACCTTGGAACGTCAACTCGGTACGGTGAATAACAACAACAACCTTCACCACAATAACAATAATCCTTCGGTGAAGATCGATCATCCTGCTCTATCTCCGATCAATAATAACAGCTTCTACAGCTCTGCTAGGAGTCGAATAGAAGATAAATACGCTTCGGTATTGGATAAGATTTACGGTAGAAAGAAGGAGCATGAAAAGACTTTGGAACCGACACTAGGGCGTAGTTTGGCCAAAAGCGCGACCACTTCTAATATATTTTTATCGGAGAAAGCTTACCCTTACGTCCAAACTAGCACACGCGAGAAAACTCCCTATAAAAGCGAATCTAAACGTAAACAGCAATATCCTGAACCTCCATACACTTATCTAGATAGGGATACCGCGTATAGGGCTCGGCAAAAATCCTCTAATCATTCCGAATTACGTCCTAGGCGGTCCGCCAAACCGATACGAACGGGAAAAAGCGAATCCGCCGAGCAAAGAAGGCCTACGCTTAAATTATGCCCCGTAGAGATTCCATTGGTGGAAAGTAATAACCTACACGAAACGAAAAATAGCCTCAATGATGGAGGAAATTACTTAACTGTCGGGAGGAACGGCTTCGTTGACGATGAAACTACACCGACTCCGGCCGTTCCCGATCCTATGACGGAAAGGGAGGCTAAAAGGAAAGAGATCCAAAGTTTGATCATGAAATACTCCGCTTTGGACGAAGCGTACAATAAAGCAACGCTCGCTTCTTCATCTTCCGCGTTAACGTCGAACGCTAACGAATTACCGGGCGTTCATCAGAGCGCCGCCGCTACTATTGCTCAAAAATATCACCACCACCAGCATCATCATCCAAACCATTCGAAATCCTCGGCCGTGGTTGTAAGTAATAAGGTCATCCGCTGTGTTTGTGTGTGGTTTACGCAGTTTGTTTGCCGGACGTTTTTTCACTAATCTCTTTTAAATAACAAAGCAATATTCTATCTTCTGTTCCGAAAAAAACTCAAGTGTTCGACGTTGCTTTTGTCTTACTTTATTAAAAGTATCAACAAGATTAACTGCACTCACTTCCTTCAGCCAGAGTAAGTTCTTTTCTTTTTGTAGTACTTTTTTTTTGGATTCGAATACGCCATGTTGTTTCCAAAATTGTTTTGGACGACTTGAAGAACACGTGTTTTACATTAATGTGTGATCCATTCACTTGTTTTGATAAAGTACAGTCCCTGCCCGATTTATTAGAGCCACTTGTTACAATAGCGATTTTGTTAAAATATATAATGAAAAACGTATTGTATAAGCATAAATTTATTCTGAACTGTTTATTGCCATCGTCACAACTATTTTTTAATGCTTCATACTGTGCAGGCGTTAATGGTATGTCTAATTGTAGCTTAATTTTGCTACACATCCTCAATACTTTTTACTAATTGCTCTTTTGTAGTGTGTTTCTTCTCGAATACACACGTGATTTTAGAACACTCCACACATTCTCAATTGCATTGAAGTCGGGGGAATTTCCCGGCCAAGTTAACACTGACTGAGCTTGCATTTCCAAAAAAAACTTTCGATAGATTTGGCCATGTGGCATGGTGCCTTATCGTGCATTATGTGTAAGAGTCCTCATTCGTATCTAAATCATTGATATATGGCACCTAGACATCCTCCAATACACGCTTATATTGATGTTGATTCATGATGCCTTTGGCAAAAATGCGGTTGTCCAGGACCTACGACTGATATCCAGTATCATACCATAATTGAGGGAGGGTGTTTCACAGTTTGTAGTACTCTAGCTTCACCAAACCCTCCAGATGGACATCGTCTAACAAATTGAGCTCATGCGGTCATGGCTTTTAGTTTTGACTCTCAGCGATGAGTCAATACGATCTTTAACGAGAAGACATTGTTTAAATAAAAAAATTACTTGATTTAGGTATTCATTTAAGTTATTTTGTCTTACCTTTCGCCAATCTTCAATTGTGTAGTGTTGATGACGTTTTGCTCATTTATAACGTGTTCGCTTCATCATCGGTGTTAATCTTGGCTTTTTTAGAGGGCGTCTGCATTTTAATCCGGCTTCGTACAATCATCTACGTACTGTACGCGTGAATATTTGCACTCTTTGTTGAGACATTACATTTCCTATTTCTTTGACGGATAAACCTCGGTTTTCAGTTGCTAGTTGCAGGATACGTCGATCATCACCATTAGTAGTAATCCTTTCCTTGTCGCAAAAACGCTCTTCCGGTACTTGTAGTGCCTATCTTTTCTTTCATTAAAACGGTGATTCGCTGCACTGTTTGTCGGGATACTTCTTCTTTCTTTGCAGTTGTGCGTTGAGAATACACTCCTGCCCCAATACGCAGTTTTTTTTTCTCATTTGGTATGTCCTTTTTTTTACCAATAACGAAAAAATATAAAGCACGTGCAGCACTAACATGTAAACACGGAAAAAGACGTTGTTACATAAACAAATAAATATTCTTTCTACAATATTAACCGACCCAAATAATATTTTACGAATTACTATCTCTTTCAATCTTGTTTTTACCCATTTTCTATCAAGTACAGAACGATTCATAAGAGGGAAAATAATAGGCAAGAAGTCATTCAGTGGCACTTTCTCATTTTCTTAGAAAAATATTTAGGGACTGCATTAGATAGGTATTGTAAACTTTATTCATGAATTTTATATTTGTTTTTTAAATTATCGCATTGGAAACACAGAAATGCTTAAATTTATAAGGTGGCCCTAATAAATTGGACATAATCTTCTCAAAAGGAAATCATAATTCCATTTTTAGATCTTCTTTTAATAGATTACATCTGTTTATAAGCGAAAAATCCACTTGAAACTAGTTTGTGCGAGTTTTAAAGTTCTAAAATGAAACTATGCTTTTTTTTAAATGGTGCGATATCCTCCTAAAATGAAAAAAAGGATGCCACTTACGATGAAGTATTGACTAAAAATAACCAAGGGAATTATAGGCGATTATTTTTTCTGAATGCTTGAACTGAGAAAAAAATAGGTTACTATTTGCTTGTACTAAAATTTTATGTTATTTTCGCATTACTTTTGTAGTAGTCCCGCCAAAATATTTCATTGGAAATATCCATTCACAATTTTATGAGCATTAAACCGAAATCGTGACGTTATAAAGATGGTAGCCAATGAAATATTCAAAGGCCAAATTGAGTTATTACCAATTCCCAAGAGAAATGCTCTAGAATTAAATCCGAAGCATCTGCTCGTGCAAAATGCGACTTATTTCACTTGCACTATAGATTTTGCGTAGACCATTATTCATTTTCATTGTCAAGCGAAAAAATTTTCCAGGTGACGACATTCTGCGGATTTAATGTGACTTTTTTCTTGGCAAGCGCATTGCGGGTGCTACCATAGCACAAACTAATCCATCATTTTGTCGGTTAAAATTAAACTGGAAGGTTGTTTTTAATAGTTTTTTTTAAATATTCGTATTATTTTCTTTATTAGGTGCGTATATATGAATACCTACACTAAACATCTACCTCTATCTGTTTAATTTGTCATTGTAATAAGAATTTTCTAAACGTCATCGCTAAAGGTTGCCAACGCCAACTATAATTATATTACAACTGCTCGATATAAACTTCAGAAAGGATATTGTACACACAACATATTTTCTATGTGTTCCTGGTTTTTTTCTCTCTACTCATTAGAATTTCTGGAAATTACTTAGGACGTCAGGAACGTATAAAATGTATTTTTGTAATCGCCAGTGATATTTTTAGCTTAGTACATGTGTGAAATATAAGTAAAACTTTGTTTTAAAATATACCTAAATAACGCGAAATTTGAAGAAATCATGTAAATGTTTTGCAATTTGTAATTATAACGACAAAAAAAATAATGTGTCTTGACGTGACGTGATGTTAACATGACCTAGACGTAATGCAACGTGACGCATCTAATTTCGACATTACGTCTAATAGTAAATTCAATACAAAAGTGAAAGTTGTAAGATAATCCTCCGGCAATTTATAAATGAGTTTGCGTCCATTCAACAATTTGGTTTCTATTTTATTGCAAATCTATTCCCTGTACAAATATTTAATCATTAATTAAATAACGTCAAATTAATAGCACATTTCTCTTATCGTATATTATTAAATTTTACCGTTATCTTGTGTTGATAAACCAATTCTATTATATTAATATATTATATTCATTGCATGATGTTTCGATCAATATTGTCTGGATGTCCCGTCAATCTAAACTGTAAAAGTCGAATTACATTGTCTAGTCTATCTAAATATGCATTATTCGTGTTTGAAAGGCATATACACTACTATCCAAACGTTTGGAAGCACTAGTGGATTTTACAAAGAGTTCCCTTTAAACCCGCTGCTAATATCGCCTCTTGACGGTGGTAACAGGAACATGTGTTTGTCGTTGTGTATTAATTAACGCGCGTTGCGATATCCGGTGCTGTTAAACGTCGATCTCCTTTCGAAGTCGATATTATAAATCTATCTTCAGCTCCAGAGCTCACCCGTGGCCACCCGCTTCGTCTTCTATCAAGATTTTCTCCTGTCTCTCTTCTCCGGGCTAATGTGTAATGCACATCTTTCGGTGAATCCGAAACCGTAGAGCAACTTCTCTCTCGGTATATCCTTCGTTGCGAAGAACATAAATATTACTACGTTGTTCTATGGTCGACTATCTGATTTCGAAAAGCTAATTCCTCGCAGAAAAGCTATAAGGCACTAAGGTGCATGATTTTAAAAGATATCAATAGCCATGAGAGTGGTTAGAATATTTTTCCAGAGGTCACTAGAAAGCTCTCAAAAGAATACTTTTGACAATGAATATAAGGGAGTGTAACTTACTCTTCACAGAATCTGTATCTGATCTATCTCAACTCAGACTATTTTTCTTCTTAATTACCTATATTTGGTAGATAATAATTTTTTGCTTGGTTATGTCCATAAACGAATATATTTTTTTAGTTAATTATTAAAGATTTTGATACAAACCGCCACATGATTTGAAACTCCCATTACTTCATTTCTAAAAATTCTTCAAGATGGAAAAAGATGAGAATATTCGTGCTTAAGTATATTTTGAGTACTTTCCGATATCAGTATCAACCATCCCGCAAGTCGAGGGGTCTTAATTGGATAAGCTATTTCAATAGAAGAGGTCTCTAGTATGTTTACAAAATTTACAATTATCATACGGTGGCGAAAGTCTGGTAAAAATTCAGCAGGTGTCGCCATAGTCGCAAATTTGAAGATACTTATCGACAAAATTTTCAAAGAGCAAAATCCGTTAGGTCATTTGTAACAGCCACTGAAATTAAATAACCTCTCGGAATCTTTACGAACTCTAGAAAAAAAAATAAATTGCATGTTTAATCAATCAGTTTTTTTTGCGTGGAAAAACCATTATACAAACCAAGACAAGGCTTGATAACCATTAATCAGTTATTTACTGTCGAGTAAGGTGATTCGTAAGTGATTTACAAATTTTTGGTTGTGGTTCCACAAACGCAACTGATGCCAAAAGTTTATGATGTTCGAATGAGAATAACCTACCGGAAATGTTTGGCAAAATCCGCGATATCGTATTACAAGACCGCGGAGTGAAAGCAATATATAATTGAGGTAGATAGTACGTTTCTCAAAAGACCGTATACGTAAATGTACTACACAAACTTCTTAGCTTCAGACATGTGGATGTAATTTTCGCATCGTTTTACAGCTGTAAACGGAACATGGATGCATGAAATTTAACTTGCGCTAAAGAAAGTTAAGGTATTGGTCAGGAAGGTCATGGTCATAGTTCTTTGGCATGCACGCGATGCATCGATTACCTTGAAAAGGAGAAAACAATTAACGGCTAACCCTATTCTAGTTTATTATTTCCACTTATTTCTGAATTTGGCACGATGGAGAGATTCGGCTTAACGAGACGATATGTATGCAACGAATGCATATTTCGAAGAAAAAAAATTGTATTATTCGAAAAGAAATCAAAATATCAGACAAAGAAAGCCACTCCTTGTTCCACATCTCATCAAAAGATTGGTCTCTTTCCCTTTATCTATATCACCATTAAAAATCAAGAAGAAGCATGTAAAAAGAAAAAGACAATTAATAAAGATTTTGTTGTTTATTTCAAGAATGATGTTAAACGAATAAGCTCCATAGTACGTTGTAATAGGCCTTAGTTTTCTTTGTACCTACGATCTATATGGTTAGCTAATTACCACTCTATGTGTATAAACATTGTACATGAACAGAACGGGTATAGGCATCAGTGGTTCTAGTTTCCATTTAAGAGTGCGTATTGAGGTACCAAATTAACGTATTTCAGGCAGAGATCATGCCTTACACCTCTGCACTAAAAAGATTCTTGAGAAAGCACTTCGAGATTCGACAATGAATATTCTTACGGATAGTGAGTTAGTATTGTTTGTTGTACAAACTATAATAGTAATGACATCATTACCCAACAGATAAAATGCAATTACAAAAATAAGATAAATACATATACAGTACAGAGAACGAAATAAGTAAACATGCCAACAGAAAATACAAATAACTGAATAAGCAAATCGTTTATAATATAAACAAGCATATATAACATGGAAGAAATCATTTCCAGAATGAATTAGAATGTAATTTATTCACCTTAGTACACATATGTAACAAAGGCGCTTGGCACAGTACATTAAAACGTATTCCAGGCACATAGAACGTGTCAGAAGATCTAACATTATATTTGGGCACAATAAAGTTTATCTCACCGAATGCGTTAGCTGTTGGCTTCTTCTCTTCTTTGACCCAACGAGATAAGATTATCCCTATGTAGTAATCCATTGTAATCAGTGCCACGTGGTGAATAAGCACCGTCCATTTTAATGTATAGAAACTTTAAAAATCGACTTTGAACACGCTCAAAAGGTAACTGTTGGTAGACATAATGTTCTGGTACCATACCAAAGACACAAATTCCAACTTAGATCGAATAAAAATATGAAGCAGTGTCGACAACGAAAAGGATCAAAAAGCACACCAAGATCTTTAAATTGCACCACTCTCGGAATGGCGTTACCATATACTCAATATTGCAAAGTAATAAGATCATGGCATTTAGAGAAAGAAAGCACTGTTACACATTTGTCTATATTTAAGTGAAGACCATCCCAACATTTTTTTGCAGAATGAAGCAATCAGATGTGACGATCTAAAATTATTAGTGAATATTTTTAGGTCGTCAGCATATGCCAGAACTTTACAGTCAAGGAGCTGTAAAAGATCATTGATGTAGACATTGAAAAGTAAAGGACCTAAATTTGATCCTTGTGGAACATCACTAGAAGTAGTGAAGTAGGAGTAGTAGTTGGAGTGGTATCCATTATAAGATACATACATAATATGATCGGTCCCGCAAATATGAATCAAGAAAGGCAACAAAACACAAGAAACACTTTAACACTGAATGATGGATTGTCGCAAATGCTTTACGGAACTCTGTCTAGATGACATCCACTGGTTAACGAGCATCTAAAGCTTCGCTTAATTCAATTAAATTAGTATTTATAGACCTATGACTCATGAAACCTATAGATTTGAATATGTCGTGATACGTATATCTGCATAAAATTCCCAAGCAATTAGAATGTCAAAATCACATCACACTGTGTTGCATGCTAAACCACCAGAGGATTGAGAAAAATGAGAAGACTGATAAGTTGATCATAATTGAACCAGAATCTTGCCGTGGTCTACAAAAAAAGCTATGTAAAACACCAAAGCAAGAAATAGAAGGAATATCAAAACGTCTCCTATTGACAAAAGATATAGATGGAAAATATTTAAAGACATTTGGAAAATTGCTGACCAACTCTACCATCAATAATCCACGACTTTTGAAAAGGAAATATTTATAACACCTTCTGAATTAACGGACAAGGAGTGTAGATTGATTAGTACTAAAGTTTATTGAAATCCCACTTAGCTCGCAATGACTCAGATCGATGCCTAGGTCCGTTCCAATACTAATAATCACCGTATAAAAATAACTACAATGTTTTCAATAACAAGAATTAGCTTACTTACCTCTTCTATTAGAGACCTCCTACTCAAAAAGATTCTAATAAATTTCCCAACAACGTAAACAAGTTCGTATGTTAGAGCTTTCTCACGGTCAACACGTGTACAACATTCAATACGTTTGTCGTGCTGCCCCGAAATAAATCGTTTTTCTCCCCTTCAAAGGGAATCCGAGTACGGCAATAAAAAAAAAAAAGAAAAACCTAAACAACGAGACCTCTTAACATAGAATTACTACCGGGAAATTCCTAAAATCCCTCAGTTATATTTATATTTACTTTACCTACACGTAAGACCCATAGCGAGTAGAGACTTGTACTTGTTCATAAATATCACGGTTGGCTTTGAAATTACGCTGGAAAATAGAAGACTACTAGCGCCGTTTTGTTTTGGCGATTCGGTCATAATAATAAGCCTTGTCGTGTTTTTTGGTCTAGGTTCCCCGCGTGCCGTCCTTCTCGTGTAGGAACAGTTAGCACGCGTTGAGCTTACGTTTTTGGCCGGATATTTTTAGAGGTACGAACGTGCGAGTTACATCGGGATAGTTTGGCAAACTACTCGTGTGTGTATTGCGAATAAATTTAATTTTCTTCGCGTTTAGTCTCATATTTTTAACTGCATTCTGGAGATGATGGGTTTTGATACGATGTGTGTATGCTAAGGGATTCAGATATTCTTTCAGATATCACGAAGAATGGATTAGTAATAGTTGATAAATTTTATGATTGACGTTATGTCATTACTTTTTGACGTAAGGCAATTCCTTTTTTAAAAGTATTAGAAGAAGGATTAGCAGACCATGTTATTTCGGAAATGTAATGAAAATGATTTGCCAATTAGAATTTCATTTCTGATTCTTCTACGTTTACAGGTATCGTTGAACTTTAATGAGAATAGTAACATTAGACAATTTTAGACGAAAGTATTAGAACCGATTGGGTGACGTGAAGTTACATCTGAATTTTTTTAAATTGATTGAGAGAATTGAGCTCTAGATCAAAAATTGATGATATTGTAATACTTTTGTCCAAAAGTATATGTATATATCCACATTTAAAATATACTAAATTTAAAATGCAAACCCTAACACTTTTTCCATCCCCATTGAAGACTTCTGGTTAGGTCAGTGATTTTGTTCTACTGCCAATGTCAAAAACATGTTGCTTTTTAAATACTTTTAAATGCGAAATATACGTCATTTTTGAATGTAATAGAGGGAGACTGTTTTTTTTTTCTTTTGATGAAAACCGAAAGAAACCCATGACGTTTAAACTCTAGAACAAGTATGGGCGGCCTTTGACATGTTGTGGGCCAAACTTTAGTGTGGAAATACGTTCGCGGGCCGCGTTTAAAAGTAGTGCATTTTAAAGAAGTGTTCATAATTTTTAGCGATGGATATCAGACATGAAATAATACGACAATGTTATTATAATGCAATTTATTAAAATAAGAAAATAAAATGAAAAAAATAGATACATTATAATTAAATCGTGAATTTTATTATTTTATTTTATTTTTTTGAACATTGTCGTATTATTTCGTGTCTGATATCTATCGCTAAATTATGAACACTACTTTTAAACGCGGCCCGCGAACGTATTTGCACACTAAAGTTTGGCCCACAACATGCCAAAGTCTGCCCACACTTGCTCTAGAATATCATGATCCCAAACCAACCGAAAGTCAAGCTAAAGACCTTCTGATGCTATGACCCACTTGTTGCTTACAAGCTTACAATTTTTTCCAGCCAAGCACTCAAATTATGAATTTTTCCATCTCTATACTGAATGAGAAATCTTAAATGCTGCAATTTGATTTGAGCGAAGGCACCCTAGTTTTTGGATTACACCTAGATTAAATTTATATTCGTTGCTGTTAGGAAATTACAAATGTTCTTTGAATCTTGGTGAATATAGAAGAATCTTTGTTCTCCATGTTATTAACCATCTTTTATAAATTCCGTCTTTACGACAAGTACATGGCACTTCCATTAGATTAAGTAGAAAAATGAGTCACTTTTTCTTTTAGGTAAAATGCTTTCACTTTAATGTAATTAGGGTCATCTAAATATGTTCCCTTTTAATTTCAATGCGCTTACTCCAATAGTGTTGGAAGTGCCATTATATCATCTCTTCTAATGACTTTAGGATTCTCAAAATATTTTCACGGCTATAGTGTGAGACTCGTTTGTAACACATCGCAATTTCACTTACCTGCAATTAAGGATAACATCATTGATACCAATAACAACAAACACGTTCATTATATTTCATTCACGAGCATTTTCTTCGTATTTATAACCTCTGTTGTCCCTTTTACTAACTGTTCTTCCGGTGCCCCCACGCAACGCGTCAAAGTTCGATGTCCTTGGGGCGGCCGCGTCAACAATACATTACTCAGCGCAAGTCCCAGAGATTCAGTGAATTGGGTGTTTTGTATTAAACGAGAAAACATCTGACGGCCAGTTAGCGCATTCTATTAGGAATGGCAAAGCTTGACAACGATTGCAAGGACTATATGGTTGTATAACTCACAGGTATCGCAGTAAACTCCACTCCACAGAAATTAATAATTCGGAACGCAACGTTTCAAGAGCACGTGGACTTCTCTTGTCCACCGTGTAATACGGTTGATAGTGGAAATCATCAGGGTTGACAATGGGAGGCCACGCGCTCTTGAAACGGTGCGGACAGAATGATTATTAATTTGTGTGGAGCGGAGTTTATTGCGATAACTGTGAAGAAAGGTCGAGTTTGAACAAATGGATGCCCTTTAGGGTCAGATCTGGCAAATTAAGAATTAATCTGAACTGGTCCAAATTTTCACGAAAAATTTGATTGGCATGAATGAGGCACGGAACATTGTAAGAGATGGCATTATATGTCCTTCTTTCGAAATTGCTTAAAGATTAATATATCGAACCTCTGCAAAAAGTGAAAAGTATCCCTTTGCTCTTCCAGAAATCGTAGCCATTACTTTATCCGTCGATGAAAATGTCTTTATTTTATTTGGGGGAGGACTATATTTACCTTTTTTTAATACCCAACTGTAATTTTCGATTAAAACGAATACTGGACTGCAAAGAAAGGCAAATAAATGAAAGAATAGCTGAAGATGTTGATTCACTCTTCACGGTTCATTAACAGCAAATAGAAGGAATCACCAAAGGATTTATGATTTACCTAAACTTAATAGTGGATGGATCTATTCAAAATAGCTTCAAATAATATGTTTTTTCATGCTATCTATGAACTTGGTCAATGTTGAAATTGAACTCTTTCCAGCACCTTTTTAACTCATTATTCTTTGTCTATTATTGGCATAAATCTTTGTCGCCAATATTTCCCAGAGGTTTTCAATTGGGTTGAAATCAGGACAGCGAGTTTGCTATTGTAATACCTTGATTTCCTTCAAAAGAATCTAATCCTTTATGCTTGTTTGTCTGGTAATATGGATAACAGCATACTCTTGCTGGAATATCCAGTTTTGCGGTGGAAATCATCAGGGTCATCTAAATTAAATTCATTCTCATCAGAAAATATGATCTTTCATTGATCATCCCATATGATCTTTGCGCAAATTTCTATTTTGTTTGACTTTGGTTTATCCTTTAATGGTACTTTTGAAGCTCTTCTTTCACATGGAAAATATTTGTTGGCCCATAAAACTTGTACACGTCTTTTAGTTACTAATAAATTTAAATCAGATTTCATTTGTTGTGCGCTTACATTAGTAAAAGAGACTAACCATAGTACCGATGATCACTCTATAGGCTATAGAAATTTCGCTTGCATTTTTATGTACAATGGCAATCGTTATTACTTGGACAACAATGTTATCTCTGTCGTACCTTGAATTCTAAAAAAATTGCTTGAACGCTAATACTGCAGTGAATTGGTAAGCGTAGTACGTTAAAATTTGATACGAGAAATAAAGAAATGAAAGAGATTCTCCTCGATGCTATATCTTTAAACTAAACTCCATCAGTGTACGTTTATATTTAAATCACGAGAAAGGCAATTCTATACCTAAGTTCGTATAATGTAGACAGTGATTCATACTTCAAGATATGGCCGTTGCGGGGAAGGAAAGGTGTGGGGAGCAAAATTCCATATGCACTTTCCCAATAGACACCTTTATTATGTATGAATCACTGCCTTCAATATTCGAACTGTAGTATAGGTAATTCCCAAATTTTACCGTGATGAAATTACTCCTTGTTAGACAGATTCAAACCATCCCCTAACATTTCTGGTCATATGAAGAAGGTTCTTCCGGGCTATTTCCAAACAACCCTGGCCAAATAGCCCGGAAGAACCCTCTTCATATGACACCGGCCGTGAAAATCTACATTCTTTGACTTTTGATCATAATTCATTTCAGACATTTCCAATTATTAGTATATAGTTAATGACATTCGTACATTTTGATTTCTTATTTAAATAAACATTCATATTTTTTACTTTCACCGACTGATAAAAGACTCCATATTCCTATCTATACACAGATCCAGATTTCTCCAGAAGAAACTGTTAAGTTAAACAAATCGTCTGACCTCTACTTCAATTAGAATATCCACAGAATTACTATAATCATTTCCGTCGATTGGAATGAAGGTTGCTATATAAAATACTTTCACAAATTGGTTTAACACCCTCTGTTATTACTGCAGAAATAATGGTAACTGGCATATTTCCAATTATTTACGTATTATCTTAGCAGCTTACTTGATGGCGATAATACGATATTGAAAACACTATATTTAAGTGAAGCATTTATTCTAACATAAATATTTTCACAGTTTTATCTTTTAAAAATAACACTTAGCAGGTGGGCATCCTTACAATCTACAAACTCTTGGAATTTCCGAAAACTTTCCATTACTCGCCGTAACATATATCCGCTGTAATTTGTGCAATTTCTTTCTGAATTTTTAATTTGAGCAAACTCCATAATAAAAAAATCTGATCCCGGCCATATAATGTCTTAATTTTTGGATATGATATGGCTCGGAAAGAATTTTCTTAGAGCAACGAGTGATATGACTTATGGTACTATCATGTTGGTACGACGTAATTTATCGGTAAATTGAAACAATTCTTGCCTCAAAATATTACGACCATGTTTTGCATATTGTCCCGCAGTAGTGTATCTTCAAGCGTCTTCAGCGATGTCGTAATACCAGATGATGAAACTGTTCAGTACACTGCGCCATTTACAGTATGCAACGGTTTCCCGTATAACTCAACTGGGTTTTCAGGACTCTAATATCGATTGTTTTGCTTATTTTACATATCCATTCTCATTTGACATACACTACCGCTCATAATAGTATGGACATGCCCCTATTTCATGCAAAAAGTTAGTTAACTTTCTTCTCATAGAAAAATCCATCTCTTCATTTAGTAACTGCTTCCACCTTTCATGGTATTCTTTCTACCAATTTCCGCACTGTATCTTGAGGAATGTGGGTTTTGGACGAACATTCTCTTCTAATTCGTGTGTCCAGTTCGTCCCACAGAAGCTCTATCGGATTTAAGATCCATACTGTGAGGAGCCCAAATCATTATTTTTAATATTCCTTCATTCTCAGCATGAAGAAGCTAGTTTTTGCAATAATAACATGTGCTTCGGATCATTATCGTGCATCAACACAAAATTGTTGCCAATATATATTAAGCGCAATCCTAGTGGTAGAGCATTTTCTTGTAATATCTCGCGATAATTCTCCTTCCTCATTATTACATCAATTTTCACAAAATGCCCTCTGTGCCACTTCATGAAAATCAACCCCATAAAAGAATGGAACCCACCACCATTGTTTATTGTTGTGTGTAATGCACTCAGGAAGCATTTTCTTGTCTTTTGAACGCCTGGCAAATGTTCTGCGGTTTTGACCAAACACTTCAGTACATTCCTCATTGTTCTATTGTCCAGTCTTTGTAAGTGTCAGCCCACTGGAGACAGACGTTTCTGTTTATTCCCACGACGCAGCAACGGTTTTCGTGTAGCAATATGGTCGCGGAAGTTTGCTTTTTTAAACGACGCTAATCGTCTATTTTTCGTATTAAACAATTTTATGCGTTCATCGTCGCCTCTGGATGTTGCCCGAAGATACCCCGCACGATTTTGGTAGCAAATTAATTTAAATTTACTATGGATTTTTTTCTGTATTAAGTCGCCCGGAAATATTCCTTACAGAATATCCTTCTTGATGTAGCATTAATATTGCTAATCGTGTTTTAATATTAAGCCGTTTTCCGCGAGGAATTAAATTATATACTCACACAATATCGAGCTGCACGAGACGGTGTCTAATGATAAACTAAACTCACTGTTAATGTAATTTAATGCATACTTGATTGGGTATATACCATCTCTGCAAGAGCTCAGTCAATGCTTAGAATTCGGGTTTTATTTAGAGCGTCATCAAATTTCCATTCCGTATATTAATTACCTAATTATTTCACGATTTTGAAAAATAATATTCCAGTTTTGTTATTTATCAACTTACCTCTTAATTAGAAAATTGTGTACATGCTTATAGAATTATTACATGAATAAAAGTACTTCTTTTTAAAGTATTTTTTTTAAATTTAAAGTGTCCATTCTATTATGAGTATATTTATGTCGGATTAAGCTTTCATTACCTTCTAGACTCTGCAACATTTCTTGGCGAAAATTCATGCGATCATTAAATTCAGCACCTTTTAATTCCTAAACAGTTCGATTTTTATAAAGGTGAAGACTTAAGTCCTTATTTAATGGTAAGGCATTTTTAATAGCAAAAGGTTTTGAGTTGCGTGTTATAGCAGTTCGATATTTTCTGCCGTTTGAACACTTTGCTGCTCCATTTTGAATATAATATGGTTCCTATTGCTCAAACTTTTTGACCTATAGATTAATTGCATTAACAGACGGTATCCACTCGGGGCGCGTATTATGGAACTGACTCCGAAATAACTTTAATACGATTGTCTTATAAAATGATTTGACACATCATCTACACATAGCAACTGTTCTATATTAAGTTAAATAAAGAAAACGTCATCAAATTCAACGCCGTCACAAACACTTCAAAGGAATAACCGAGGTTTCCAATTTTCCCACTACACTGACGGGCCCTTTATCTAATCTTCACAATCTAAACGTTACAATTTGTAATTAATTAAAAAAAATAATGCTCAATTGTATTAATTTTTCTTTGAGGTTAACATACAGTATGTTATATAAAGATACTTCAAGAAACCTTCATCGCAGTATATAGTCTGACAATTAAATAACGGAACTTTTTATATATAGAATGAGATACATATTGTATTGCTGTTGAACAATTTTTTTATTCGAAATATGTTCCCGCAGTCTCTCAATGCAGCATGTGGCACGGGTGACAATGCATGCATCGATTTTTTGAAGTCGGATTGTGAGTGTCAATTCAGCGCGATTTTCACGTTGTCCACATCCAGGTCTTACATCATTATTTAAATCTTCAAGACTGTTTTTAAATCGTGTAAACCACTCATAGACCCTTTTTCGAGATATACATTCACCACTAGGTCTGGGTTATATGCAAAGTGCATATATTTTATTTTATTTATTATATTTTACGTCTATATGTAGATGTCTTACACTGATTAAAGTTAATTAGCGTTATTTAATTTTGATCAGTGTAAAACATCTATGAATAGACGTAAAATATAATAAATAAATTGAATTAAATTTTTGCAATTTGCATATAATACGGTTTCTATTCATCACCATACCCTTTTTTCAACAGTTCGTACTTCTCAGTATATATTTTTTTCCCATTTTAAAGCAAAATTTAATATTTACCCTTTTCCATGCACTAAAATGCGCGCACCTTTATAAGTTATTATCCGATTTGCTTGAACTTTAGTCTGTTTAAAAGAGGAAGGTGTGTATTTCTTATGGTACTACCGTTTAATACATGGTGTCAAGTATATGATTTAAAGTTCCGTTATTTCATTGTCAGACTACGTATAACGTCCTCTTTTTTTATATATTTTCTAAGTTAAAAATTAAAAAACGGAAGTCCAATTTTTAAGACATAGGCCTCAAGGCTTTTTATTGAAACATAAATGCATTTGTTGATTCGTTCTATATACAGAGACGATCAAAAAATTCTTCATTATTTTAGCCTTCGAAACAAAATCTAATTATTTCTCTAGATTTTTCTTTTAAACTAATGCTAAATATGCATGAAACCATTAACAAATAAATTATAAAATAATCTTGCTAAAGATTATGGTAATAATAATAATTTAATATTCTCAAAAATTCGATAGCCATTATATTATTTTTTTTTGCTTTTTTTGTTTATTTTAATTTTTATTTGCTTTTCTAATTCATTTTTTTTACTTTTTCCTTATTAAAATATGTTTTGGAATTAACTGTGTTGATTAATGTATATATCTCAGTACACGAAAATAGTTGAAGGTATATGACAGGTAAAATCGACAGCAATGCTAGAAAGAAACCTAAAAAATCCGAAACAATCCTTTTTTTTATTATTTCTTCTTAAATTCTTTCGCTAAATACTTTTTCCAACTACCACCGTACCATATTTTCATTTGTTTAAAATATGCAAACACAATTTTTTTTATTTGATACGCCATTTTTTTTCCTTTCACAATATCCTCAAAAAAAAATGTTAATCAGATCAATTTAGAAAATAAAGACAAAATCGAAAACAAAAAACAAAAAAAAAAAACATATACCTTCTACTGTTATTATGTTCTGGTGCATTTTTTGTACCGTTAAAGAGAATCGTTTTGTTGATTTGGCAATCCGTTTGCCCTTTCCTGTGTCTGCTTATTGGGGGCGCCACAACTCCGTTTGTGTTGGCTGCATTGCTTCTACAACCACAACGCCTACTACTACCCTGATGTCGATCGATGCGATGCTGACGAACCTACCACAACCCGTCAATGACGACCCGATGCGTGACACCGCCTTGATGACGATGAATCTGTCTCTCTCTCTCTCTCTCTCTGACTGTGACTATGGCTGATGTCCGATGCGCAGAGCTCTCGAGCGCCTTCAGTGGAGGATGACGACGAGGGCCACCTCATTTACCGATCAGGGGACGTCCTGCAAAACCGATGTTCGTGAATACCACTACATTATTGCTATTACACTTAGCAGTGTTTTAAACGGATAAGTTTTTTCATAAAAGACAAAAACCAAAAAAAAAAAAAAACCAAAAAAATATACACAAAAATAATTTCTCTTTATCTCCCGAAACATGTCCCCTCCAGATAATAGATAATATCTACATATAATTATTACTATTATACATTTTTTTCTATATTTTTTTGTATGTCGATATTTTATTAATTTAATAACCAGCAATTGTGTATATAAATTTTTCTTTTCAGCCGGGGATATTTGAAAATTTTTGTTTTGTTTATTATATCAAAACGGTATTTTCCCGAATTTTTCGGATATAAGGGAACAAAATTGGGTGGTACTAATTGCAGAAAAAGAAACGTTAAAGTAATTTCGGCTTATTGTTTATTCTAAAATATTACTCAGAAAAAAGAAATCGCAAAATATTGAATCATAATATTGCTTTCATGAAAACTGCTGATTCACCTCCGCCTATGTACTTGAGAATTTTCATTTTCTTTCACGACAAACCAAAATAGTTTTAGTAGTTTGTGTATATAAAAAAAATAGAAGTCGAGCTCATTTTTTTTTTTCTTTAATAATCATTTGAAAGCTTACAATGCCCTCTTCAATATTGTAACAATTACAGTTAAGTCATGTTTCTTTTATTTCATTGAAATTTTAGTAATAAAATCGAAAACATGTTTAAAATGGAATTAAGCAAGAAACAACATAATGCATTGCTAATAAAATTATTTTTTTTGTATTTAAAGGGAACATCCTGTATATTATCAAATATTTGAAAATATAATTTGTGGTGGAAAAGTTCTTACCCATGCATGATTTCCACCATTACCACCATTCATATACAGGGTGTCTTTGAAATAAAATAAAAAGTATAAAAAATTAAAAGGTGTAATTATATGTATATTTTCATTATAGATTAGATTAAGATATTGCCGATAAAATATATAATTCCCATGTTGTGTTTTAGCAATAGTGATATGCATTAGAGGGTTGACGAAATATACGCCCAAAACAGATAATCAAAAAATGTCAATTTAATTTATGTGTAAAAATACAATTTGATTGTATGAGGAAACATCGTAATTCATTATAAATTGATATTAGGTATATGTACAAACGGTCAAAAAAGGAAGTTACTGTTTAAAAATTCATTTTGTTTTAATTGATTACCACTGTATTTGGACTAAATTTTTGGAATCTACTTTATATGATCTTTCTTACATTAGCTTATACAAATATATACAGGGTAATTCACGACCACCCCCTTTTCAATTTCACCTCCTAAAGTATTAAACTAGCGTTTTAAAATTGCCGTACGATGTTATGGATAGGGATATATTTTTTAAAAATATTTTTAATTTTACAACGCATTCAATTGGACCGGAAATAAATACGAACATTTCTATTCCATAAAGAACACTTAAATTTATATATTAGGCCACTTTTTTTCCTGTGTGTGTGAGTCTTACCTTACTGGAAGGGAGTGTTATGTCCGCTACAATGGTTATTTCTCTACGCCGTTTTCTCCAACATCAGGTGTTCCTCAAGGTTCAAATCTTGGACCACTTCTCTTCAATTTTTATGTAAATGATTTACTATCTCTGTTTACGTATCACGTCTTAGCATACGCAGATGACGTAAAGATATTTAATACTGTTGGTAGCATTTTCGATTGTAAACATTTACAAGACAATCTTCTTCGCATTAATACTTGGAGCAAGGTCAATTATCTCCCTCTGAACATCAACAAGTGTACTGTGGTTTCCTACAATAACACTCACACTACTTTACACTATAACTACCAGATTAATGATGCAGCCATACCACGCAATATCAAAACTTTGGATCTTGGTGTTTTGTCATTTACGTCCATGTGTTTCGTCCATGTGTTCATCTGCTTCCAAAACTCTCGGTTTTGTCATGCGTTCTTGCAGGCATTTCTCAGACTTAGGTGTAATGAAACGTTTATATTATGCCTACGTTCGTTCTAAGCTTGAATACGCCTCCATTGTTTGGTATCCCCGTTATTTACACCAAGAGCTTATGATCGAACGCGTTCAAAGAAATTTCTAAAATATCTCTCCTTTCGAATGGACAACGTGTATCCTGCAAGAGGTATCGAGTATTATAGCTTACTTGTTGAGCATGGTTTTCTATCTCTTGCTGACCGCCGCGAGCGTAACAGTGTGGAGTTTCTTTGCAGGATCCTGAAAAATACTATCGACTCGCCAGCCCTTCTAGCGCAAATAAACTTTACCGTACCTACTCATCATACTCGCTACTATAATATATTTCAAGTACCTAGAGCTAATACCAACATTTTGCTTAAGGCACCTCTCAGTCACATGGTAAGGAACGCAAACAAACGGGATCTGGAGCCATTTTTGTGAGTCTTTCTTTTTTTTTGTTTCATTATTATATACATTTTCAGCATGTTATTATTGTAGGCAACACGATTTTAATTGTTTTATTTTAAATAAGAATTGTATTCTAATTTGTCCTGTAATTGGCCCTTGGGCTGTTGGGCAATAAAGGATTATTATTATATATATATATATAATTAATAATAATTAAATTTCTCAAAATTGTTACGCCCTAAAGCTATGATACTTAAAAAGAAAATAGTAAAAAATTAGATAATATACAGAGTGTTCTATTGGAAGCAAGAAAATTCGTATTCATTTCTAGTTTAATTAGAGGTGTCCTACTTTAAACCCAAATTTTGATTACTTTTAGTTGTACAGCTAATGAAATAATTTAGGAAAGTAGCAGATGCTTTTGAACAATTTTTTATGCACTATTAACTACCATTTTGGGACCCGCAACTTTTGCACCACGAATTAAATTATCTTTAAATATTAAAAATTATAGACTTCCATATAATCCGCTATGATTTGTTAAATTAAAATACCATAACGAATAATTTGCAATAAATCATTTAAAAAGGAAGCAGGCTTTGTATACTTTTTGCTAAAGTTTTTTCTTTAAATAAATTCACATTTGTTTGCAAATCTATAGTAAGTTCGTGTTCATATATTTTTAAGAATGAGCTTACAAGCAACGTTCCCCAGTGTTGCCAAAACAAACGGTAAATCTTGGCAATCTCACAGAATATAAAAGCTATTCGTGCCTTTCTCCCGTCTTAAAAAGCGTTGAGAAAAAGAGAGTCTTAGGTAATAAAATTTCGAGTTTTATTTTCTCTTTAGTAAAATACGGAATTTCTCAATTGTTTGGTTAAATTCCCACTAAAAAGCACTCTCCCAACGTATTCAGCTCTTCATGCAAGGATCGTCAGCAGGTTAATTATAGCACGACAAATTGCACCTTGGCTTCCTCGCTAATTATTTGGTCAAATTACACTCACGCTGTTGAGAATAACCTCAACTTGACCTAGAAACTCGGAAACTAAACTAAATTGGCCCAAGGGACTCTTTGATCTTCCATCCGGTCATTTTAAGACGTGAATATGTTAATGCGGGAAATGAACGCGTTTCCCTAGAAAAGCGAGATTAGAGACTTGCACAAGAGAGAGACCCTTAAGCGTGCCACGCGATACACAAATTACATCTTTCTGAAACGGTTATGGTAATGTGTTTGTTTCCTTTCGGCGTTAGAATGTTGACGTAAGCTACTTTACGTGTATAAATGTGCATGTTTTTTAATATCAATCTAAATTTTTCATGTCCGTAACGTAGAGTTTAATTGCGTGACGGTCAGGGTCAAGTCATGTCACGTCACGCATGCAGTCAACTTTAATCTTTCATGGTTATCCATTGACATACAATTTTACCTGAAGTGATTAGGAATTTTGGATTTTATGTGATCATATCTTTACGTTTACATCAAGCTCATAAATAACAGATAAACATACAGAAGAAAAAAATCATTTTCAATCTTACGAAACTTGAAATGGGCCATACATATGCGACCCTAAATCACACATCATTCGAAACCAAAACAAATCTATTTCACTTTTCACTAACTAATAACAACTCGAATATTTCCTTGTTGACGATTACCAAAGTTCCGAGATTTTATGGATGAAATCGCCAAGTTATTTAGGCGAACGGTTTTGGAATATTATGGCCAATATCTTTGTTTATTTATTACATATTCCATAATTTATTCACTAAGTTCCTATGTGTTGATTTTGAAATTTCCATATGTATCCTTTGTAGATGTTAGGTGTTGCAATATTTTTGAAGGGAAACAAACACGTTATTAACGTAAATTTATGTTATTTATTTTTGTAAAGTTTTCTGGATTTTACGTCGTGTTAAAAATGAAAATGTCAAAATGAACATGAGAATTTGTTCTTCATTTCTCTATCTCGTATATTTATTTAAAGAATTTACACTTAAATATGGTATATTTTAAAGAGCAAGGATTATGAAAGCAATCTTACGAAATGCGATTTATTTTGGGGTATCACTTTTTCGCGGTGACCTTTCCATGCATAATTTCTAAATCCATCAAAATCCAATAACTTACGGAAAAATACGATTGCAAAAGAGAAAATATCCTCCATTATTATTGTTATTATAAAAGAAATAACTATCAAATTTTGCAAAGTGATTAAAAATGCCTGCGACTTTAGTGCGTTAACGACCATATTTTTTTTCTTCTTGAACCTTTACCAAACTATTTTTCAGTAGAGACTAAGAGACATTATCCGTGTTATACGAAACGTAAATCGTACACTTCCCTGCTACACTCAAAAAAGCGCACAATTTCGATCAAAGAACGCTCTGATGACGTAAGATTGATTCTCTTTTCAGCCGATGGTATGGTAAGTGACCGAAACGATATTTGTTGTTATATGTTAGAAGATAAGCAATATTTTCGGTCGTTAACCACTTTAGCGCAGTCGACTCTGCTGAACATCGATACTAACTGTGATCCCCGTTGTTTCGTTTTCAGATAAAATTCTTGGCACGCTAGGAGAGGGCACCTTTGGCAAAGTTGTCAAAGTTAAAGATCTAGAAATGTAAGTATGAGTCACGACTCAGGGAGATTCTTTTAACGCTGCGAATTTAGGGTTTATGTAGAGACGGCTAGACTTGGTGTAATGATTGCTTTTATTGTAAGGGTTATTTTCGTAAGTAGGTTTCTGTGTTGGGATATTTTTATCCACCGTTGTACAGGAAGTGCTTATTTATATCATGCGGTTTTTTCTTAAATTGGATTTAAATTTGTGTTAAATAATCTTTAAACCAGCAATATGTTTTTGTTTCTTCATGTTGTGATAATTTGAACTTAATGTCTTATGGTTTTTGTGCAACAGTGAATTGAAGTATCCGAATAAATTAAAAGAAAAGGTTAATTTGTGTTTATTCTTCTTCTGCATAATTTTATTATTTGTTTCAAATTTGAAGAGATGCAATGTAATAATTAATTTCAATTATTGTTATTGGCTGAACAACATAATTTTTATTATGAAAATATTGATCAAATTTTAAATATATTTCACATGATAATATATTTTAAAAATCGATGTCTAAAGAATATTGCAATGAACGCAATAGAATAAATTCAACGGGGATTCTATCCAAAGCAGACAACTTTAAAAATCAATACAACCCGTTGGTTATCACAGTTTGATAAACCTTGTTCTTGTTTTGACTTGCGTAACGCGGAAAGAAATTCATTAATAAGCAATACAATTTGTTGGTTGTGATAACAGTTCTCGACAAACCTTAATGTTACGTTGACCTCATGCATTATGAAACTACATTTAAAAATTGTTTCTTTTTCACATTTTTCTCACATGTCTACTAATTGAAGGTTTGAATTATAAAAGGATCTCTATCCCAGAAAAAATAGCAAATTATTGTTAATAAATAAATGTTTGAAATACAACCATTATTTGAAAGAACTTTAGAAATCAATACAATTTATTGGTTGTCATATACATTCGGAATAGTAACACATGGGCTGAAAAGTCCCGGGCCTAACACATAGATGACGCTAGTTTTATTGCAGTCACCTTTCTCTCAGTTAGTACTAACCTTTAAAAGACAGCTGTTAAAATTTCATCATATTCTATTCATTAGTTTGTGAGTTATTGTGCTAAGAGTCACGCTACTTTTGTTATTTTTAAAACAATGGATCAAAAACAATTTCATGTTTTAATTTTACACTGCTTCTTGATGGGAAAAAATACCGTTCAAGCGAAGCTATGGCTTGAAAAGTGTTATGGGGACTCCGCTCCATCAGAAACAACAATAAAACGTTGGTTTGCTGACTTCAAACGTGGTCGTAGAGACACCGATGATGCAGAACGCAGTGGACGTCCAAATGAGGCGGTAACACCAGAAAACATCAAAAAAATCCACAAAATCGTTTTGAATGATCGAAGAGTAAAGTTGCGTGAGTTAGCTGACATCGTAAAGATATCAAAAGAACGTATTGGCTTTATATTGCATGAGCATTTGAGTATGAGAAAGCTCTGTTCGAAGTGGGTGCCGCGTTTGCTCACTGTTGACCAAAAACAAGAACGTGTTGATGATTCTGAGCAGTGTTTGGCCATGTTTAAACGTAACAAACCGAACAAACCGGAATTTTTGCGTCGATATGTGACAATGGATGAAACATGGATCCATCACTTCACTCCGAAATCAAAACGATCGTCATCTGAGTGGACAGCAACTGGTGAGCCTCGTCCGAAGCGCCCGAAAGCACAACAATCGGCTGGAAAGTTTATGGCCTCGGTATTTTGGGATCTGCGTGGTGTAATATTCATCGACTATCTTGAAAAAGGAAATACCATCAACAGTGAATATATCGCGTTATATATGTAGCTTTATTCGAGCGTTTGAAGGCCGAAATTGCAAAGACACGACCGCATATGGCAAAGAAAAAAATGTTGTTTCATCAAGACAACGCACCGTGTCACAAGTCAATCAAAATAATGGCAAAACTACATGAATTGAACTTCGAATTGCTCCCGCATCCACCGTATTCGCCAGATTTGGCTCCCAGCGACTACTGGCTGTTCGCAGACCTCAAAAAAATGCTCGCCGGTAAGAAATTTCGCACGAATGAAGAGGTTATCGCTGAAACTGAGGCCTATTTTGAGGCAAAAGATAAATCGTTCTACAAAAGTGGTATTGAAATGTTAGAGCGGCGCTGGAATGATTGCGTTGCTATTGGTGGAGATTACGTTGATGAATAAAGCTAATTTTGAACCAAAAAACCGTGTTTTCTTTGTTAGGCCCGGGACTTTTCAGCCCATGTGTTATTAGGCTTACACAACTGTAGGCTGAGTTTGTACTGGCAGTACGTACACTACCGTCCAAAAGTTTGGAAGCAGCACGGGTTTCTACAAAAAGTCAGTAAAATTTTATTGTGATTATTAATGAATTTATATAACGTAAGTGACTGTCGTCAAATAAAAGTAAATTATTTTAAATAATTATGTAGCATTTATGCAGAAATTTAATGCTTCGAAGTGATTTTTCGAGGCAGTCCACATCAATTTGTTGCCATGCGTTGTGTAAATATTCCCATAGGTGTTGGGTGTTCTGAGGTTATAACTGTCTAGCACTTCGATCAAGCTTATCCAATGCTCTATGGAGGATAAATCCTGACTTTGAGGAGGTCAAACCATTAATTTTGGTTCATATTTTGATTCTTTCTCATCAAAAAAGTTTTTACAGATTCGAACAGTATTTTTGGGATCATGTTTTGCTGGAACACAAACGCCTCACCAACAAGACGGCTTCCACATGGAATAGCATGATTTCGCAAAATATCTAAACTCTTCTTTTCGCATTGCAAAACAATCCCAAACCATGACACTACCACCTCCGTGTTCGACGGATAACGCTAACCAAGTTCCATTAGCTCTTCCCCTGGTCGTCGAATAAAACAAAACCTCATCCTTGCGTACCAAATAACTAATTTGGACTCGTTGGTCCATTACACTGCGTTCCAATGGTTCAGTGACCAGTTTTTGCATGCTTTCTTACCCATGTTAATCGTTTCTCTTATCGTTTTAAAGACTGCTTTTTACGGCCTATGCGTCCCCTTAAACTTGCTGACAATAATTGCCTCTTGACGGTGGTAACAGAAATATTTGTTCGTCGTTGTGTATTAACACGCGTTGCGATATCCGGTGCCGTTAGACGTCCATCTCGTTTCGAAGTCGTTACTATAAATCCATCTTCAGCTCCAGAAGTCACCCGTGGCCGCCCACTTCGTCGTCTATCAAGATTTTGTCTTGTCTCTCTTCTCCGTGCCAATGTGTAATGCATACCTTTCAGTAAAATCCCCTAACCATAGAGCAATTTCTCTCTGTATATCCTTCGTCGCAAAGAATACAGTACAGTCAACTGTCTGCGTTTTGCCATTTTTACACTCAGTACATTACCAAATTGTTACAATTGCGCACTGATTTCAAAAAACTAATTCCGGACAGGAAAGCGATAAGACACGTCAAACAGTAGTCATATTCTTCGAATAGAGTAATGAAATGTATTCGGGTGAAATTTGTATGTAAGTGTGTCTAATTATGTGTAACAATTTTATATTTACATACAATAACTTATTTCACGATAATCCCTATCAGTTGTGTTACTTTAAAGGAATTTCACGTTGTTTCCAAACTTATGGACGGTGGTGTATATATCGAATATCAATAAAGAATCGTACTGTATATACGCAAATACAAACTTGATTGGTTCCATTCGTAGCATAGGTAATTACATAAACTCAAAAACATTGCAGGAAATGCTAATTATAACCAAAGGTCGAGGAGATAACCTAGAATTTAGTTGCTAGTCTTACTTATTACAATAATTATAAACTTCCTAAACTACTAAAACCAATGTAGTTGAGTGGCTTATTATTTTTTTCTTTATACCAATAGGGATCATTCAATGGCCTTAAAAATAATTAAGAACGTGGAGAAGTACAGGGAAGCGGCAAAATTGGAGATCAACGTTTTAGAGAAGATAGCCGATAAAGATCCAGAATGCATACAGTAAGTTTCTGTTCTCTTCTTTTCTTGCCTATTCAAAAAAAAAAAAACAAATGAATCTCGTTAATCCCATTTAAAACTTGCTTTTTTCTTTGGCGCGCCGTGCAGTGCTATCAAATACAATGTCATCATAAAGTATGGAACAAAATCCGTAACCATTGTATTTATTCTTTATAAAAAAATTACTTGAACGAGTCACTATTTAATTTTAAAATACCATTGTTAAATGCGGAAAAATAAAACTGGTGAAGTCTTTAACTGTTCATGTTTCTTCACCGTGCTTTCTCTTGACAAGTTAAACATGTAAACAATAATGTGAGAAGTATAAACAGTTTTTCAAAGAAATAACGAGTTTAGTTGATAAATTTGATGTTTGTAGTTTAGTAGAAATTTTAACAAACTAATTTAAATGAAAACTACTCTCTTATTTTGCAAACATTACTTCTTTTGTTTTAATTTATAGAAATTAATTTATTAATTACAAAAGCATCATATGCACTCATTTTAAATCATAGTTGTCATTATACTGCGAAATGCGCTGCTCAACGTAATTAATGGATTCTTCGGAAGAATGATAATTTACTTGTAATTTACGCGGCTGCTGAGAGAGAATTTGTGTCATTTGCGAAATGAGTGGTATTTCCGTATTATGAATGCGAAGTTTCAAAGTAATAAAGTGACATTGAAGCTATCGAAGTTGTCTTGTCTACTTCTTCAGTGCTTTAGTTCTTTTAATCTTTTCAAAATAATACTAATCGATAAAATCTACAATATGGTGAAATCTATAAAATTTCTGAGAGTGTACTTTGGAATTTAAATTCATGTGCACACATTGAAAATTTAATTAAGCAAGTTTATAGGATTTGTTACGGTATTAGAACATTGAGAAATGTTGTTTATCCATCTGTTCTTTTACGTTCCTCTACTCCTGAGTAGGACATGGTATTGTCTTTTGGGGACGATGTCGAAATGTTGGCAGAATTTTTTCCGACGCCGAAACATTAAAATCGTTTTTGGATTAAACTTCAATCTAGATGCGTTTCTAAATGCTATAGTTAGTGTAATTGTATGTCTTATTTCTTTGTCAAATTGTTAAAAGAAAAAGGAAAATATGATATATAGAAATACAACTGGTATACTAGTTGAATAAAGATGATTTAGGTCAGGGTTTACAATATTGTGTTGTGTTATGTTGTGGATAAAATGACAATATCTTCAGCAAAACTTTCTATTAACCACCTTTTATTTAAACTAACCGATGCAAGTACCATAATTGTAGTTTTATTCGCAGAAAATCCTAATTGTTGGAGTGTGTTCATCATATGTTTATACCAGCAAACGATGGCTTTCAACAGTTTTTTTCGTTTGATTAAATAAGAAAAGTAATGCATGCCGCAACATTTGGTAGGTATCCGCTTATAACTCTAAGAAATTCTTAAGAAATCTGGTTTAATTAGAAGAAAAACGTATTTTAACGAACAAAAACATGATAATACTAAAACGAAAATTAGGATGAAGTTACAACAAAATAAATAGTTCCAACAAAAAGACCATCTACGCTAGGGTGACAATATAAAATAGACACCTACTAATTAAAAAAAATATTCTATTCTCGTTATATATCTAAAATATTTTAAAATTTTTAAATTAGACTAATATTTTGTCGATCCACCTTTACTTGCGTGAAGTGCTGCGAGTCGTCGTGGCATAGAATCTATTACATGATTAATGGTGTTTTCTGGAATATTTGACCACTCTTCTGTAACAGCTGCCACGAGTTCTTCCTTATTGCTGGGTTTTCGGGGTCGTTTCGCTATATTTGTCTGGATTATGTGCCAAACATACTCTATCGGATTCATGTCTGGTGATTGGCCTAACCACGGTAAAATCCGAATCCCCTGTTCCTCTTTCCTTGTGGTTGTTGTTCTTGCTTTGTGGCAGGTTGCCCCATCCTCCATAAAAGTGGCGTCTTCTTTAGATAAAATGGCGTTGTCGAATATCGGTAGTAGTCCTTCTGTTAATATTTGGATATATTTTGCCGCATTTATATTTCCGTCGCAGATTACTAATTGCGATCTTCCACCATACCATATCGCGCCCCACACCATGATGTTCACACCGCCGTATTTCACCGTCTGATGCAAAATTTGTCGTCCAGTTGCTGTGACGAACGTCTCCGTACCCACGTACGACCACTATCACTGAATTGACAGTATCTGCTTTCGTCTGAAAAAATGACAGACCGCTAAAACCCTTCGGGCTTCGTTCGCATTTCGATTGCCTAAGCCATTTGGCGCCGTTTTTGAAACGCCGTAAGGAGAGGTGTTTTCTTTGCCACCCTTTTATACATCCCCACACTGTGGAGGTATCGCAGAACGGTGCGCTGACTTTTCTGTGAATTTGCCGCAAGCTCAGCTGTACTTTTTCGCGGTTCTCTTAACACTTCGCGCACAAGCACCTTTTTACTTCTTTCAGAAGGTCCGACAGGACCTGGTCTCGGCTCCACTGTTGTTTTTTCCTTGCGTTTAAATTGTGTAATCACACGGCAAACTGTGGACAACGGAATATTTAAAAATATACTTATTTCACGTTGCGAAGCGCCGCGTTCACTCTGGCCAACGATGCGACCCCGGGTGAAGTCGCTAATATCACTCGAACCTAGTAAGCGAGGCATAGTTGTAACGATACTAAACTATGACGAATTCCTTCCGATACATCTACCTCTACCCTAATGACAAGCGAAAGTTCTTAATTCGTTCTGATAATTCAGCTGTTTACATATTTATACCGCTTTACCTGGTGTCTATTTTATTCTGTCATCCTAGTGTATATGTTTTATTACAGTTTGGCACAATCTTAACATTCTTTTCACTAATTTGTTTAAAGTTTCTGTGTTAATTTTAATCCGTTCAGAATGAAGACATTCCTATAAATGCTTCGCTGAACTTGAACTTCACCGACGTACTTTTAATGACTGTTATTCCTCTTTTCTGTTCTAAACAAGTTTTTGCAGATCTTCAAAGATTGTTTGAAGTTGTTATCGTGTCGGAAAATAAACTGTATCCCAAACAACGATAAAACCAGACTGAACCACATGCTGTTCTAAGATTTATTTATACTATACCTTTCTCAATATTCCTGCAATCATCGATATTTTAAAATTATACGATTCGATGAGGGATCTTAAAACTCTGAGGGATAGTATACATCGTTAGGGTCTAGATAGCAAAATGAAACGCGTTATTAATTTGCGAAAAGGTTTGTCAATGACCATTGTATTGGCTGGATTTGTGATATTATTTATTATCAAAACCATAGTTCCACAAAAAAAAACCCAGTCTGACATATAAAGAATGTTACGACAAGGAATTCACCAAAGCAAATGAAAACAAGAAAAAGTATTGGCCGTAATGCGAAAAACATTTGCAGTGCCATCTAGTTGATTCATTTCAAATTACCATACGAAATTTTGATTTTCGTTTCTCCATTTTTTGCTCTAATAAAATCATATTGTTAAGAATTAAGAATATGTACGTTAATCATCAACTCTCATCGATACTTTATCGTCACACTGTATGTACCGCATTTATTTTAAACTCGGTTACTCACAAGACACCATCAAGCCTCCACGGGTACTTGTAGCCCGTAAAATACGCCTTGCAACGTCGTAAAGTTCGATAATTATTTTCGTGGAACGTTTGCCAATTAAAGCCGATCGAAACGGAATCGAAATCGTAAAATTTCCTCCTCCTCGAAAGAAATGAAAAAAAGAGGAGAGACGGTGTTTATTTTTAATCCTAGAGGTCGCTGCAGACACGCCGCGTAGATCCTTATTAATAAAATAGCGCTTTACAACTTTCTACGTATCTAAAAACACTTGAAACGTAATGATTTTAATTCCACCCGTTTTTATTGCAGCTTGTGCGTTAGGATGCTCGACTGGTTCGACTATCACGGTCATATGTGCATAGCTTTCGAGATGTTGGGCCTCAGCGTGTTCGACTTTTTGGTAAGTTAAGCTCGGTTGGTTGTGACCTCAATGTCACGAACTAATTACCGTTTTATATAGGTCTCAACTTTTTATATATTTATTTCTATTTATATAGGGGTGTATACAGATTGTTAGTGTTAAACGTAGCCATTAAACGTACTGTATATACTCATTTTCATGCGGATAAGGGATATTCCAATTTGAGATATAGCATTTATTAGCATAAAAGAACACAATACTACTCTTGCTATTTAAATTTACCATCATTTGTATTTCTTATACTAGACAGTGTTGCCAATTGTCATATAATTATCAGGTTTTAGGTTAAATTTTAATCGGTTATAAAACATTTTTTGTGCTGGCAGACTAATACACAGAGAAATCGTTTTTTTTTGTAATTCCTTCTAGTCTCCCTCTAGTGTTAAATGACTTGAGACTTGTCATATAGATAGCAAGAGATCGCCTACAAGATATTATTTTTCATTACTAAACCGACTAGACCTGCTGCTAATATACTCTTGGTGAAAGTTACGAAAATATGAAAGATTGTAGCTTAATAACTTATTCTCTCAATATTGTTTCAATATACCATCACAGAACTTGACTCCTTCTCTAATTTTGGAAAATATTCCTTCATTATTCACGTTGCTCTTTATTTTTTCTAAATGCTTTACCAGTGTTACGTTCTCCTGGTTTGAAGAACAACGCCGCTGTAGCCTGCTCGTAATTTCCTAAATTACTTGACCAATACTTACTTGTAGAGTATGTTCGCTTATTTACTAGAGGAAAGGTTGTACAGTGAAACTCAATGCGCATGCGCAAAAAAATATATTTAAAAATAAAATGTGTACACGGTTTCCACTCTTGCCTATGTACATGTACGATGTACGTAAGATGTATATATTTGCAATAATTGCAGTTATTCGAGCTCTCTTATACATGTAATGTACATTAGCATTTGTATATGTATTTTCATTGGTAGCAACATAAAGTAATGCCTCAGCATGTACGTTGCAACGCTATGTCTTAATTCTGTTTAAAAGGTTAAACTCTTATATGCTTCCGCTGAAGCTTTGTTAGAGGCATGTACTAATGCCTCTATCTGTTTGCATGCACCACTACCTTTTATAGGAGCCAACCCTATTTATTTCTTAAATTTATAAGCGCACCTCGGTGCTATGCTTATTTATATGTCCCTTTCCGGGAGCCTAATATACTTTCCTTGTTTTAAATTTGCCTAAGGGACTTGGCCCTGTATTATTGGCATGTATTTGTACTTGACCAAATACGTTTGTTATATTCACATTTATAGGGAACCCACCCTATCTCTTAGAGCTTGAACGCCTGGTCGAGGGCGGCAGTAGCGATAATAGCCGATCTCAATACAAAAGTAATGTCACAGCTACCCTGGCGTTCTCGTTTGAAATATTACGCTATGTGCAATCTTTAGCTCTATACTACTGCGCCCCAAAGAAGGAAAAATCCAGTAACCAGCAAATGTGCGAACTGCGCACCGACAAGTAAAACGGAGCGATGATGCCGACATTACATAAGAAAACTGGCCCGTGACACTCGTCCGCTACGACGAGCAACTAAATGAAAAATTTCTAAGTCCCGATACGACAAGGACCGAACAAACGTACAAAAGACAACGGGCGCTGCGGCCACAACGACCGTCAGCAAGAAGCGGAGTGATCGTACTTGTAGAGGAGGTCTATACATGCGCGCCGACAATCTCACCAAAATAATTTCCGACACAAACTTAACTGAAGACTGAAAATATGTATAGACGACAATGGACACAGTAGCCTCGACGTACGATGATAGAAAATCGAGAATTTATACTTATTAAAAAATCTATACATGTGGTCCGACGACGTTACCAAATGACTCCCGCCAGAAATAAATGTATAGACAACGTCCTCGACGATTCCCGCCAAAACTAGAAAAACTTAGAAATCTCTAATAATCTTACGACGACGTTACTGTACACGTTACGACGAGGCACGAAAGGTGACCGAGAGTGCACGATCGCTAATACCTCGACTGTCGCGCGGGAGACGACTGCCTATGCTTGTGTACCTTAAATTTCAAGAAAACTCCCATTACATTTCCGACGACGTTGCAGTGAATGATTTCTAATTAGGCAGTTTTAGCTAGCGTAATGCGAATGGCTAACTTGCATACATATACAATGCGTAATGTACATACATATTAAAATAAAATTGGATATAAGAGAGCAAAATAAATAAATATAAGAATGAAAATAAATAAATATAAAAATGAAAATAAAATAATATTCTAAATGAAAATAATAATGCAAAGAAGATAAAATGCATAATAGTAAAAAACTTACAAAACACAAAAAACAATGTTAGGTCCTTAACAACCAGCAAGCAAGAAATAACTTTTAATTTCGAAGAGATCGGATGTTAAATCATTTAGAATAATTTCCGTTAGTTTTTCAATGATACTTGAATTTCCTTGTTATTACCAACCTTAAATTGAATTAACTTAGTTTTTTGTGAAACTTTTAATTAAATAAGAATACATAAAATTTAATTGAGAATGCAACTTGGCATTGATGTTAAAATATGGTGTCTGTCTAGATATCAGGGCTGTATCTGCAGCCATTATTACATCCAGGTATGAAAATTTTCCAATTGAAATTTACCAACATAAATGGCGATTTAAATAGCGATTTATTCAGTCGGTTCTGTACTGTAACGATAAAAAAAACCATAAAGATGTTGGGTTCGAGTCTCCTTCGAGACCGATATTTTTTCGGAATTTAATTACGTTGGGTAATTGCAAGAAAATTGTCATTTTATCATTACTAATACCAACAGTGGTTTAGTATTGATATTCATGTTAATATTAGTAGTAATATGGATATTTCTTTAGCTTAATGTACTTTAGCGAAAAGGAGTTGTAGGTTCAAGTCCTACCGAAGTTGTGAAATTGTTATTTAATTAAAAATATCTCGAAAAACTAATTTCATTAAACTTAACGTTGGCAATAAGAAGGAAATTCAATTATCATTGAAAAACCAACGGAAGCTATTCTAAATGATTTAAAACTTTTTATTTATGATATGGCATAAATAGTATGAAAGTGAAATGCGATTTGTCGATAGGTATACGCTACACCCAGAAGGTATGTAAAACTACTATGGACGTGGTTGATATACTTTTCTATCTAGTTCCGTCCACAATTCTACTAAAAAAGAATTGCAAGACTTCGAAGAATAACTGGAGTCGTTAATTTGCTAAAAAGAAACAAATTAATCCTTTAACAAACGACAAATTAGATGAATGTATACACTGCTGTAAAATGTCTTTATGCTTTTCTTTTCTCGATGAAAATTCTCGTCGTTTATTACCAAACATGTAAAATTTGGATTCAACGGCTAAGCTAAACATAAAGAATCTGTATAAATATGTAGGTATATAAATGAATCCATGCATGAGTTACGTGCTTGCTACCCAGTGAGTGCTATATTTAAAAGTTCGTATATTAACTCATGCTCTGTCTCATACTATTTTTATTTGTGTGCCAAAAGGTGTTCGTCTTAATATATGCGTATGTTTTTTGTGTACGCGTATATTTCGACGTGAGGCGACTGGATCACAATAAGGATGACACTAAAATAATCCGATTGGTGCGGAATTTGTAGGATATTAGGGCGTAGTATTTGAATGACATACTTATCTTAATTGGCGAGTCAAAAGTAGATTTGTACAGTAGCCCGGCTTAAAATTTATAAGCTGTAATAAATTTTAGCAAAAAAGTAATTACATTTGGTATATTATTAAATTTCCTTTTTTTCGAACTAATTAACATTTATTTGATGCCAAACTTCTTACAAGTAACACTAAAGCTGTTGAACATCTTGTTACTCTCTAGTTTCCCTATCCAACTCGTCAAACACAAGCTTAATAGGAAACAAGTCAAAAGTAACATATGAAGGGACCATGCCATTATTGTTACTTATGGCTCTTTTTTCTCGTTCTTAAATTTCTTTTCTACCCTTTTATTAAATTATGTCACTTTGTTTTTTTGTTTTCCTGTCCTCTTCGTCAGTTTTTTGTTTCCTTGTTTTCTCTTACTATTATTATTTATTTTTCCTTTTATATGCTTTATGATACAATCCAAATCCGAAAACAGTCCGTTTATTACTGACTCTGGCCGTGGAAGCCTACGTATTCAGATTGTATATTTTCAGTGATCGGTCTATAACATCGTTTTACACAAGTCAAATGTCCAATTTTGGGTGTCCTCTTGCCACAGCAATCTTTTATTTTCTTTGTGGATACAATTTAGTAATGTTTTTTTTTGCCCAAATATATCCTTTCAATCATGCAACCGGTAAGTGCTTTCCTACGGTACAAATACGTTCGTTGTTCGCTGGGTAAATTATGGATTCTGTTCTGTCTTCATTATAAATCTATTTTTAGCAGGGGTTGTATTTGACCGTCCACAATGCTTTCGATCACATTATTATCTCATTCGTATTTAGCACGCTGATTCTAAAATTAAGGAAGCTGTAGTTCATTCGTGTTACGAAGTAGATGGCGCTACAATCGGCATCCGTATCAATCACATTGCCTAAGTTTAACTTGGTTAAATTATAGCGGGTAATTGTAAATTTAAACGTTAATTTTATGGTAAGCTTCATCAAATTTTTAAGCAAGTTAAATAATAATGAAGATTGAGTAAAATTTTTTAAAGGAACAGTGTATAAATCAAAATAATCGCATGCAATACAATCTGAAGTACATAACAGACATTTATATAAGAATTGGTCGTCAAATACTAATAGTGTAAGAATTAACGCAAGTGAAACCCAAGTGATAAGCTAAACACAATGAAGAAATTTGACAAATTACATTACAGAAACACAGAGCAGTCACTGACATTTAATTGTTATCGGCATAGATTTAATATTCGAAGAAACAGCTGTAAACCTGCCTTAGCAATTGGTCAATTATAAACATCGAAATTATAAACCTTAGTGATCTTAAAATGAATGGACTGTAGTAGTATATGACAATCGATTCTGAGCACTTCTTTCTATCTAGAAACCGACCACTATAAAAGGGATTTAAATAAGAAAAATCTACACTAACACTAAAGTGAAAGATTATACAAATCAAGATTTGTTTTTTAGTAAATTCCACGTATTTCATACTGATTTTGTATTTTCGCTCTTTTACAGAAAGACAACAACTACCAACCTTATCCATTGGATCAGGTTCGACACATAGGCTACCAGTTGTGTTATTCGGTTAAATTTCTTCACGACAACAAGCTCACCCATACAGATCTCAAGCCTGAAAATATCTTATTCGTTGACTCCGATTACGATGTAATTTACAATAATAAAAAGGTACGTTTTTCTCGCTGACAATCAAATTCAGGTTTAGTGAATGGTTCGAGTCTTGTAGCAACTTTTATCGAAGAATAAATTACTTAGATTGAAATCTTGAACCATTTTAGATCGGAAAAGTACTTTAACTGTTTGTTTTTATTTTATTTAACAAATATCATTTAAATTTCAGAGAAGAGACGTTAAAAGGGTGAAACGAACTGATGTTAGATTAATAGATTTTGGCAGCGCGACCTTCGACCACGAGCATCATAGTACTATAGTATCAACGAGGCATTATAGGGCACCAGAAGTTATTTTAGGTGAGTCCATATCCTCTCTAGACCGCAATTACTTAATAATTAAATTTTCTTGATTTAAATGGTGATACCCTTATTATATCGATGGAATACTTGTTTTGTAGAGTTAGGATGGTCACAGCCGTGTGATGTATGGTCGATAGGATGTATATTGTTCGAATTGTACTTAGGCATTACGTTATTCCAAACGCACGATAACAGAGAGCATTTGGCGATGATGCAGAGGATTCTAGGGGATATACCGCTCAAGTGAGTCTCGTTTTTAAGTCTGATAATTTCTTTTAATGTCAAGAAAAATCGCAGAGGTTTTAGATGTATTAATGTAACCTTATAAGTAAAGTTAGTAGTTTGTGATAGTCTTACAGGTTAAAAACTATCTCCGAATTACATGATTATTTTTTTTGTTTTCTTTTTTTAGGATGGCAAAAAAGACGAAAACGAAATATTTTTACCGGGGGAAACTGGAGTGGGATGAGAAGAGTTCAGCTGGTAGATACGTAAAGGATAATTGTAAACCTCTTTTGGTAAGTTGAAAGTTACCTTTAATTACATGTACTTTGTTCCCAGTTATGGGGTGATATAATTATTATTATTACGAATTACAAACAGTTAACATTAAAATACAATATACACTAGGGTGACAGAATAAAATAGACACCTACTAATTAAAAAAAAGATTCTATTCTCGTTATATATATGTCGATCCACCTTTACTTGCGTGAAGTGCTGCGAGTCGTCGTGGCATAGAATCTATTAAATGATTAATGGTGTCTTCTGGAATATTTAACCACTCTTCTGTAACAGCTGCCACGAGTTCTTCCTTATTGCTGGGTTTTCGAGGTCGTTTCGCCATATTTGTCTGGATTATGTGCCAAACATTCTCTATCAGATTCATGTCCGGTGATTGGCTGGCCTGGCCATGGTAAAATCCGAATCCTCTGTTCCTCTTTCCATGCGGTTGTTGTTCTTGCTTTGTTTGGCAGGGCGCTCCATCCTCCATAAGAGTGGCGTGTTCTTTAGATAAAATGGCGTTGTCGAATATCGGTAGTAGTCCTTCTGTTAATATTTGGACATATTTTGCCGCATTTATATTTCCGTCGCAGATTACTAATTGTGATCTTGCACCATGCCATATCGCGCCCCACACCATGATGTTCACACCGCCGTATTTCACCGTCTGATGCAAAAATTTGTCGTCCAGTTGTTGTGACGAACGTCTCCATACCCACATACGACCACTATCACTGAATTGGCAGCATCTGCTTTCGTCTGAAAAAAATGACAGACCGCCAAAACTCTTCGGGCTTCGTTCGTATTTCGATTGTCCAAGCCATTCGGCGCCGTTTTTAAAACGTCGTAAGGAGACGTTTTTTTCTTTGCCACCCTTGTATACAGCTCCACACTGTGGAGGTATCGCAGAACGGTGCGCTGACTTTTCTGTGAAGTTGCCGCAAGCTCAGCTGTACTTTTTCGCGGTTCTCTTAACACTTCGCGCACAAGCACCTTTTTACTTCTTTCAGAAGGTCCGACAGGACCTGGTCTCGGCTCCACTGTTGTTTTTTCCTTGCGTTTAAATTGTGTAATCACACGGCAAACTGTGGACAACGGAATATTTAAAAATTTACTTCTTCACGTTGCGAAGCGCCGCGTTCACTCTGACCAACGATGCGACCCCGGGTGAAGTCGCTAATATCACTCGAACCTTGTAAGCGAGGCATAGTTGTAACGATACTAAACTATGACGAATTCCTTCCGATACATCTACCCCTACCCTAATGACAAGAGAAAGTTCATAATTCTTTCTTAGAATTTAGCTGTTTACATATTTATACCGTTTTATCTGGTGTCTATTTTATTCTGTCACCCTCTTGTAATTATCCGTGAAACAGCAAGAGTGGAAAATTTGAACAGTTTATTTCATTGTATTAGTGGGAAATATAAATTATTAATTGTTTCTATTTGAACTTACACAAGTTGACTGTTCGTAAACAAAAATTATACTTTATAATAAATAAAATATAGTTTCAAATGTAGAAAGTGTTGACTCTTGATTGGTAACTGTAAAACTTCATACTTGATGAGATAAAAGTGCTCTTAAAAAAAATATATTAAAAAATGTGCACAGTAAAAACACAAAGAGTGAAAATAAGGCAATTATAAGACGTGTTAGAACTAAATAGGCATCAATTTCTCTGCATCCAAGGAATTTCTATGTTTTCCCTCAAAGTTATTATAATTTTTCTTTGCCCCGACGTACAGCCCTTTCCTTTTCCCATGATTACGATAACAGTTCAAATTTCGCTTTCACAATACACACCTACAACTAATATAGCCAATTTATTAATTCGGTTACATGTACGAATTCACAAGCGTCCTTAATTAGGTGACGTTAAGAGTACAACTCCATCAACATTTTATAGTAAGCTAGTTATGAGTCACCGGATTGTGGTATCGCATAAATGGGGGAAGTGCCTGCACACTATACAAACCACACTTAACGGATTTCTGACATGCATCTTTCAAGTATACACGATTTTTAAAATTTTATCAAGTCGTCCTTAATTATCTAACCGCAACTGTATTTATTTGTCATTATCATTATTAAAAAAAAAATCCTTCATCGTTTTAATCGTTTTTCAGAGATACAAACAATCGGATGATGCCGACCACGGCTTACTCTTCGACCTCATCTCGCGCATGCTCGACTACGACCCGTCCCAACGGATAACGCTCAAGGAGGCGATGCTGCATCCGTTCTTCGAGAAGATACCCTCCCACCAAAGATTAGGCGAACGCGGCGCCGGCGACATCCGACGAGACCGAAGCCTGTCGATGAGTTGAGGTTTTCGTTCGTCGTTCGGTCGCGTCTCGCGTCTTTCCGTCAATGCCCGCGCGCCGGCAGAAGACCCTACTACGCGCGTCATCGTCGTCGACGAGAGTGTATCTATAATTATCTGTAAGAATTTGTTCTCACCGTTCAATAGAGACGAGAAAGATCATTCGAGAAAACGAAGAAAGAAATAACAACACGTGATACGGTTTTTTTTTTTTTAATAATACAAATTTCGAAATGAAATACTTAAAGGGCGATTATTTTCTAAGACGATGTAAATGAAGACGGAATAATTAAGATAATAAATCAAATGGACAATAATAATAATATTTTATTACGTATGTAATTTGCTGAATGTAAAAAAAAATACGCGCGATGGTTTTCTCTTTCGTTTCTTTTAGTTAGGATTTAAGATGGATAAAATCTTTCAAAGTACCTTCTGCCCCTTGGTTTTTTGTCTCTTTCTCTCTTCTCTCATTATTTCACAACCTCCCCGAAAAATACACGAAACACCTCTTCCGTATGAAACTGAATCGTACGAAATAGAATATATGTAATTAAAATGCTGTAATATTTGAAGAATTGTACATTTTTTTTGCTATAATAAAAATAGGTAATTTTATTTAATAAATATTGATGAACGACAAAAGGAAAACAAACTCAAAACAGAATACGATATAAAGAATGTGTTTCGTTGCGTTTTTGTTTTGTTTTTGTTTTTAATTTTGTTACCGTAGAATTATTTATTACTATTATTATGTCTACCTATTAGGATCGTCGAAATATAAAAGACTTCCGAGATTTTAACGGAATAAGTTGTTTAATCCACAGGATTTGTAAGAAGTTTACAGTGTGGTCTTAAGCCTTGATACTCCTGATCTTTATACAGATTTCCACTTGTACATAGATGAAATAAAAAGTTGTTTAATCATGATCAGCGTACGTGTGTTATTTGTTTATGCAAACCATTCCTAAAGTGTCCTCATAAAACAGTAATCATTAGACTCGGCAAAGAGGGGTAAGTTTTAGTGCCTCGCGGAGAATAACGTCGAGGGATGAAGTGTACTGCACGGAGTACCCGTATCGAAGCATGCACTTATTCAGTAATATTCGACTGGTCTTTGTGAGTGAATGTCAGTACATACAGCTGTGGCCATATGTATTCGCCACTCTCGTTTTGAACGTGTTACACGAATATTATTGCATTTCTAAGAAGCAGGATCGATGACGGATTTAACTAGGTACCTGGTGATGAGGGTTTAATGGTTTATTGTAGGCCATTCTGAGTAAATTTGAAAATAGACGTAAAATTGTAATTTCTCAATATTTCTTCAGTCTTTCTTAAAAGTTGTAAGAGTAAGGTTGAGCTAGTTAGAGTGAAGATATTGTGTCTGTGATTTTGTCTGTGTAATACGATAGTATACAGTAAAAAGTAATGCCGAAAACACGCGAATTGACGGAGGTAGAGCGAGGACAAATTGTGGTGTTAGAAAAGCAAGGGTTGTCAGTGTCTGCTATTGCCCGACAAGTGAAATGTGCGCGGTCGACAGTTAGAATGACGATAAAACAATACAAAGAGAGTGGATCTTTGACAAACAAACCGAAAACTGGTCGAAAAAGGAAGACAACTAGCAGAGATGAGCGAGTCTTAGAGCGGATGTCTTTGGGAGACCGGAAAAAACGGTCTAAACAGCTTTCCAGTGAGCTTTTACGGCTACATAATGTTGCTATTTCTCCTCGCACGGTTAGAAGACGCCTTTGTGAATTAACTTTGGGTGGATACAAAGCTCGACATAAACCACGGTTGTCTCCACAACAAAAGAAAAAGAGACTGCTCTGGGCCAAAAGTCACTGCGACTGGACCATTGACAATTGGGCCAATGTTATGTAGACGGATGAGTCAAATATTGAGGTAAGTAATACATAATTATTGTATTTGCGGTATTCTGTATTCAATTCCTGGTATCTACAGTGTTTTTATTCTTTTTAATGGGTTCCAAAATGTAACAGTATTCATGTTTTTGTTGGTAGCTTTGTGGTAAACCTGGGCCTCAATACGTGCGACGCAGGCGAGGAGAGGCCTTCCATCCAGACTGTATCATCCCGACTGTCAAGTTTGGGGGTGGTAGCATAATGGTTTGGGGTTCCATGAGAGCAACAGGCGTCGGAGAACTGTTCGTCTGCGAGGGCCGAATGAACAGTCGGACGTACATCGACATGTTGGAAGAAGTTCTGGAACCGTGTGCGTTAAAATTATTCGATAATGATGAGCCAGAGTATTACTTCCAACAAGATAATGCACCGTGCCATAAATCTCGCGAAGTAATGCGCTGGTTCGAGGAAGATAACGTGCGGGTCCTGGAATGGCCGGCACAATCCCCGGACTTATCGCCAATTGAGCATTTATGGTACATTTTAAAGCGAAATGTAGCTAAATACTCATCTACCACAAAGCAATGCTTAAAAACAAAAACATTCGAAGAGTGGGATAAAATCACCCCCGAACAGTGCTACAACTTAGTGAGCGGTATGCCCCGACGAATTCGTGCGGTGATAAAAGCCCAGGGAGGAGCTACCAAATATTAAGCAATATCTGTATATATCTGTATGCACTCACAATGAAACATTTTCATCGATCAATTTTCTTTTATTTCTTATATATTCGTCGGAATAAAAAACAAAAAAGGGTGGCGAATACATATGGCCACAGCTGTACATACTTAGAAAATGTTGCATTTTAGATACGTCTTGAAAATTAGAGAAGGATTTAGCAATAGTTATTACACTTTTGTTTTCTCATCTTTAGAAAGGAATTCCGTCCAGATTAGTTCTCTTTTGTTAATTTTGGCTTTAGAATCGTATTCGGTATGATTGGAAATATCATTCAGTTGTTCTTAAACCAAATCTAGGGTGAGTGAGATTTTGACGAATTTTCGAATTTTTTTGCGAAAAATCGAAGTCATCTGAAATATGTAAAAATGCGTACGCAACTGAAGATTTTGATGACTAGTTAGAAAAAAATTATCCATCATGATGAAATATTTACATATTGAAAAAAGAATTAAAGAAAGCCTACAATTGACGAAACTAAAAAATTAACAAATATAATACTGTTTGTAGCGTCTCACCTATTTGTATGCAACCATACTTTCTTTAAAAATAGCAAATATGTTCCTTATTTTTGATGCTGCCAACTTAAATCACCCGCGAAATTTGAATATATTTTCTTATTATTCTATATTTTAGGAAGTAATTAAATATATTTGTAAGATGATGTATGAACTATTTCTTTTTCGTTAACAATTAAATAAAAAAACTTATTCGCTCCTCTTCATGCGTTGCCATAGTGATGTTTTAGAACGTGTTACAACACAAAATACTTTTAAGATTTCCCTGTGCAAAAATTCCAAATGGATTGATTATATCATCAGATCAAAAATTATTGTCCTGAAAAATATTGTTTTCTATTAACATTACAGTACTTATATATAATTTACTGTTTGTTCTACGTGTATATACATAAAAAATGAATATCGTCCCCTACAAAACATTAATCTAGAAGTATTAGTAGAGAAAATGATCTTTTACTTAAAATCGTGGTAGATTATTCATCAACATGATACCTTTGCAAAGAAGCAGACTTTATATAACTGACTCTAAATTAATAAGAAAAAGCAAAACAAACATGAGTCCATATAGAAATAAGTATGACAATGAAAAGAAAAAAAAAATAGAAATTGATTTTTAATCCCTTTCTTTTATAGAGAAAAGAATAAGGTATTGATACGTGGAATATGTTTCTCATATAATTTTATCAATGTTGCAACTTTATACATTTTTTTTTGCTCAGTGTATATACCACTCTAATTATTATCATTAATTATTATTACTATATATAGTATATAATAATGGCACGTGGTATATACAAAACAGTGCTTTAAGTTGCAATATTTGCAATAAACGAGTTGTTTTTTATTTTCTTTCATTCCCCATGAGCTTTCTCATAAATGTCAATTTAATGTTTGCAGGAAATAGAATACTCAGTTCACATATTTACTCAGAAATTAATAAGTTTAGGAAAATAGAAGCACTCTTGGATATTTTTAAGCAAAAAACTCTACATTATGTCAACAATGTTGAATTACTTTTTTGAAATTATCTAAAACAAAACCATTCAAACTCATCAGTTGGTATCATTGAGAGGAAACTCACTCCTGCCATATTTCTTTTTGTATTTCTCGGTGTATCTGTCACACACGTGGGAAATAAAACAGGTAAATTGAACACGAAATATATACATATGCACGTTTTTAATAGTGGAATTTGCCAAAGAAATTAATGGAGATTTGTGGAAAAATTAACTTGGCATTATCCTTCGCTAGAAATGGAAATACATCATTCTAACCTCTAACATTCTTATTGCAGCACCAGAATGGTAGCCCAAAAGAAACAGAAAAAGGCTATTGAAAGCATTAACAGTAAATTGGCCCTGGTTATGAAATCGGGGAAATTCTGTTTAGGCTACAAACAAACGCTTAAGGTAAGAATTGTAATTGATTATCATTTACGTGCTATATTTGATTATCATGTGTGTTGTAGACGCTACGGCAAGGTAAAGCAAAATTAATCATAATCGCTAACAATACCCCGCCGTTAAGAAAATGTGAGATTGAATACTACGCAATGTTAGCGAAAACTGGTGTACACCACTATACCGGCAATAATATTGAACTTGGAACAGCTTGCGGTAAATATTTTAGAGTGTGTGTAATGTCGATAACAGATCCAGGAGATTCAGATATTATTAAATCGATGCCAGCAGGAGATGGAGCACCAGCCTAATTGATAACATAGAGTATTAATTTAACAACATTGTGAATTTCTATATTTTATATTTAAGTGAAATAAAAAAAAAATAAAAATTTACAATGCAATTCTTTATTTGTTTTAAATCTTAAATGAGATAATTTCAAAGAAGAGGAACTAAGTTAAGCCCAAAGGAATGTCATTTCTTATATTGAAGTACTTGTTGAAAAATTTAAATCATTAGAGCTTTGGTGAATATTTCGCTCCTTGTAAGGTGCGCACGTGTTAATTATTTTGATGTTTGTGAAATTAGGAACCGCAAACACAAATGTGTATTCGTAAGAAACCATGCAGCCTAAATAACTAGTTGGTGTCTTCGATGTAAAATGCACACAGTAAACACAAATTCATGAACAACTAGTTTACAGTAGAAGTTCTATCATTACCATCATGAGCATTTAAATCTGTTGCCATTTTTTTAAAATTCATACAATTTGCCAATAAATAATAAGCTATTATGCAAAAGATATAGATCTATCAGTTACTGGTAATTCAATTTCCTTATTACTAAGGTTGAATTTAATTGGATTAGAACTGGAAGCTGTAGGTTCAAATCCTACTAGGAACTGCGAAATTTTTATTGATTAAAAAGTTGACAAAAATCTGATCCAAGTAAATTCAATTTGTAACGACAATAAAATTGAATTATCATTTAGAAACATTGGAATTGGAATAATTTAATATATCAGTTATTGTTTAAATTACATTCAAAGTATATTTATATCAAAAGTAAAGAAAATTACATCTTTTTGTTGTACAATAACTGAAAAAGGTTTAGTGTTTTGTTCCTTAATAATTGCTTTAAAAAAGGTTTCAAAAATGAAATACCAATAAACTGGAAATTTCATTGAAGGCAATACATTTTATATGTGAATAAAATGGTTCCACAACATGCTATTTAAAGTACTTAGTACTATGGTGGATATGTATAAATTATAACTACCATATCTATGTTGTAGCTTTGTTTATTATTCGTTCAACTGTTTGTAAGTATCTTTAGGTATCTATTAGATGGCGCGCGGCGTAAATCAGATCTTACATTGGCGTCGTTCGCCATTTGAAAAACAAGCTGAACAAGACCTTTTTAGCAAATGACGGTATCTCTATTCACTTTGGAGATATTGCCATTCCAAGTTTGTGAACCGTCTAATAGCGGGGTCTTGAAATGACATCGTTCGTCTTCTTTCTTAGCTACGGTTTTTGGCCGTCCAAACAGCTCATGTCAGATAGAGAAATGCTCCTAAAAGCAATTGCGACTGGTCCCAGCTACGCTATTTCTTTTAATTTGAACGCTATGGCATCTCAAATTTTTATAAAATTATTTTTTTTCAATTACGAGGAATATAGTATCTATATAGTAAAATTTGTCAAAATGGCGTAACACTCATACAGAATACCAACCTATTATTTGAAATAACGCGGCTAGTAAAAACTTTTCAACATCAAATTGAAACCGGAATGAAACAACCAATAAATAAATATTAGCTGGTGCATCTCTTTTATTCTTTTGATAGTACAAAATATCTCAGCTACCAATTTTTTTGGTAAAACATTCCCAAAATCAATTTCAATCAACTTTTTGTCAATCAGAAGTAAAGTATTTACTTTTATAAGAGATTGGGTGAATCCATAAGCTGGCTTACCATCTATAAAATTCGAAGGAAATTTGGTGATGGTATGGAACTGTCTTTCTGTGAATGGAATGAGAAATTTGTTAAGATAACAAGAGTAACTAGTCAAAAATGTGAGCTGGACACTCAAGTTATGCTAAATTGTAAAGTCATATGTGTTAATATTTGAATTTAAGAAATTTTAAGGTTAAGTGCGACCTCTGTTGGTCAATATGAAAACCTCTAAGCAGAGAACATATGATATTGTAAGGGTGCTGTAAGTGGTTTTGGTCATCTGTTTAAAGTGTTTTATTTCCAACAAATAATAAACATTAAAACCTATAAAATTCAACAATATGTAGGTAGATATTTTACTTTTTATCTCATTAAAATAGATTCGCTTAATGTTAATCAAATCATAACACAGATTTCTGAAGTCGATCTCCCTATTTCTTTTGCGACAGTGTAACTTAATTTGTAAGCAAATTGCATCTAATTCTTAGACTTTTGTTCTTTCTTTTTTCTTGAACTAATTGTTCAATCATTCAAAAAACATATATCTTTAATAAAATGAGCATAATTTCTTAGAATACTTAGGTTGAATCTGTCGTAAATCTTTATTTTTCAAAAAAAGTCGTATGATACTGTTTAACATTATTCTTACGCCACCTACTAAATACAATTTTCTTGTTTATTACAGGAAACTTGATATTGTTTGTTAAAAGCGTTTTAAACAGGTGTAAATGAAATACCTACAGAAAATTAAAGAAAACAGACTTTATTGTTCGAAATTAAATCACAATGGTTGTTTTTAATAACAGAAAATAAGCGAGTATGTTTATTTTAACGCTCTAAAAATACGAACTAATTCTTAATTGCAGCCTTTGATGTCTGAGAGCACTTTGGAATAATCTTTCATTATCTGAGATTCACCATGAATGGCTTCCAAGGCAATGGTCGAATCCTAAGGACAAAAAAAAAATAGTTATGAGATGAATGGCAGATAAGCAGTGTTGACAGACGTAGGGGTTTTGATTTTTAAAGTGGAAACAATTAAATATATCGTAATGTAGACTTTTTGACTGTTAAAAGATTCCGTAATACTTTTTATATTTCGTACTTAACGACTTCAAAATCATTTAGTTTCGATCAATACAGTTTTTCTTTTTTTTCTAGTTTTCTATGTGAGGTTGGTACAAACCGTTCTGTTGGTTCTAGTTATAATTAGATGTTCTTTTTTTATTATAGATAGATTAGAAAATTATTGGTACTAGTGGGATAGGATAAAGAATACTTCTTACACCAATTAGAATAACAGTGTGTTTGTACTAAAGAGAGTGCTATGAATTTCAATCCTATTATAGCTTTGCCACAGAAGCTGCCGTATTGAAAACTTATTCAGAAAAAGGGAAGTGTTGTTAGTGTACGAAGCCGCAGATGGATCTCACCGTTATTTTTGTACAATTTTGTAGAAAACTAATAAAAATAAAAAGTTGGATTCAAATCTATTATAACAATACCCTTTCTCTCTTTATATTTCCAAATTGTACCCCTCATTTTCCCACAAATGCGATTATATGTTATATAAGGATCTTTTATTGTGTGAATAGGAATTTCTTTCTTTTTGTCAATACTATATTCACCGTAGATAAGAAAAGTGAGCTTAGAATGTCATGCAAGTTAAACTTACTTGGAAAAGCAGGTGTTTCTGTCCCTTGAATGGCCCAAACAGTTTGAACAAATCAGGTCTTTCAGAATACTGTTCCCCTACGTCGACAAGAACGTTTTGCAGCTCCTCTATTTCACCCGGAGTCTTGGAATTGCTCGTGACGACCATGTGCGGCGGAGAATGCGTAAGATGACAACTGGAGTATTTATCGATGGAGGCGCGACCACCGTTAGGGCAGAGAAGTTCGAAATCTGTTGATTTGAGGTTTTCGGCCCAAGGTTCCTTGAGTTTACCATCCGTATTTCCGGGTACAGTAACGTGTTTAACGAAAGCCACGTCACCGCCGCCTTCGACGAGGCATCTAAATGCTCCAGTGTATCCGCTGTACGTTTCGCTTTGGTCCAGGTTGCACTTGCTCTTCTTATCGTTGGTCTCTAGGTTTCCGGCGCAGAGACTACAAAGCTTATCGGTCTTCGCTCCCGGTAAACAACTACCACCTGAGAAATATTCGGAAAGGGCATCCTGACGCGGGCACTTATTTTTATCGATCAAGCCCAACTTGAGCAAAGTATAAACTGGTGCGTTATAGCCAGCGCTTCTTCCTAGTCCGGTGTGGCAAGATTTACCTCCTTTTAGGTCGGCGAATGAATTGTATGGAGAGTTCTTCTTCACCACGGCAACGGCATAATAAGATCCACCATCAGGACCATACTTTTCGGCAACGATCGGTCTCAAATTGTATTCCTTGATGGCCTGATCGACATGACCGGCATCTAGCGTAATGATATCAGCTCCACCATCTCTGATATTCCTCAAGCAAGATTCAATGCTTCTTTCTTGCACGCAATCGAATCTCGGCCTAATATTTCTGGTGAAAGCGGAAGCGGCAAGGGCCGAACACTTCTCCATTTCTTCGTCGGTAATAACGCAGAATCTAGCGGTTTTGTAGGGTGGTCCGTAGTCTCTTTCAACAATATCGGTGTAGTTTCCTTTATCCAAATAGTCTCCGGGTGAAATGGCCTTATTTTCCTTAGCTATATTCTTATCGCTGATTTCCAAGACCTTCTTAAGCCATTGGGCTTGGTTTTTGAAGCCTTCCGTGTTCAAATTCTCAATCTTTCTGCGTAATTCATCGACAGTCTTGATAACATCGGCGTTGGCCATGTATCCTTGCCAAGGCCTAGCGGCCCATCTGCATGGGACGCCATTAATCGGCACCCTGCTGCCATCAGGACATAGGTAGGCGTATTGGGTGTGATCTTCTTTAGAGTCTGAAGCCGGGGTTACACCAACTGGTAACTACAAAAGAAATGATCGAAAATTAATGTATTCTTTTCAAAAAGATGTTTCCACTTACGCCGAAGAACTTCCTGACGAAGATGACCTTAGTCCATGCGATATCACCTCCATTGTGGGCTAGACATCTCAAAGCTCCGTCGTATCCCGAAAACTTATCCGGATAATTGCATTTCTGTGGATCTTCGCATAACGCGCACAAATTGGAGTATCTCTTCTCTGTAATTATGAAGATGTTAATCATGGGAACCGTTCAGAAAACGAGTCAAATATTACTTAGTCTATCGTTGATGGTGGGATCCGGGGACCAATCTCCGACGATGCAAGCTTTCGAGAACAAGTTCGAAAATGCTTTGAGCTCGTTCTCGCGAGCTGAAAGGTTTGGTTCTACCAGATTACCAACGAGACCCATATTCTTCAATTTCGTTAAGGGGACTTTGTATCCAACGTTACGACCAACGCCGGTGTGGCAAGATTTTAGTCCTTTAAGATCTTTGATGTTGTTCAGTTTGAGGTCCTTGTGAATAACGGCGACACCTTCGTATCTGAATTCGGCTGTTTAACGAAAAAGAAAAATGTTAATTATTATTCACTTGTAAATTCATATTTGGGAACTTAATAAATTTGAATTTATTTTCTCATCACGTTGGTAGCAGTAGAAAATTATAATTGTTATAGAAGATTAAAGGTGGCTAGACGCACATTGCGTAAATAATGTCCCTGTCCATTTTATTAGGCCCACCTTATAAATTTAAGCTTTTGTGTGTTTCCAACCAGATAATTTACAAGTACAAGAATAAAATTCATGAATAGGGAGCTCAATTTGTTAGACGACGGCCATATGAACGATTTGGTGAAGCTAGTGTACTAAAAACGGTGAAACACCCTCCGTCTATTATGATATGGTCCTGTATATCCGTATGTTTGTCAAGGCACCATGAACCAACACCAATACAAGCGTGTATTGGAAGATGTCTTGATGAACATATATCAATGTTTTTGATCCGCACATTCATGCTCGATAAGACACCATGCCGCATGGTCAAATTCATCTAAATTGGCCTGGAAATTCCTCCGACCTCAATGCAATCGAGAACTTGTGGAGTGTTCTAAAATCACGCGTGTATTCGAGAAGAAATACCATAAAAGAGCAATTAATAGTAAATGTTGAAGATGTGTGACAAAATGACACTACAATTACACATACCATTAACGCTTGCATAGACAGTATGCCAGAAAGAATAAGAGCAATTATAAAAGCCAAAGGAGGCATTACAAAATTGTGACGATGTCTATAAACAATTCTGAATGAACTTATGCTTGTACAATACGTTTTTCATTATATATTTTAACAAAATCGCTATTCCATCAAGTGACCCTAGTAAATTGAACAGGGACTGTATAAGTCCAATGGACCAGCGCGGTAAGTAGCGATATGCGGATTTCCTGGTAGATTTTTGATCACAATGTACATTATTGTTACTATTTTTAAATAAAATGTTTATATTTATTCCCCGATAACATGTTTCCACCAATCTTGTTTACAACGTCTTCGTTTGTTTTATTCCATTAATTAAATGTTATCTTAAGACTTCACCCTAGGAGGTCTTGCAGGGGTAATCGTCAAATCATTAAGATTGCATGGGGCCACAGATACAAGTTATATTTATTATGCTAAATTAAAGACGGCCTCTCCTCCAATAAGCAGATCTGCGATTATCCTATTGCGTACAAGGTCAAGATCGCTTTCAATTGTCTGTGGTCGAGAGCGAAACTGAATATTCTAATGGAGTACGTATTTCAAAGACGCAAGAACTCGCTTGTTATAGGCTTCTTTAGAGTCGGTAAATAAGTGGGTTCAAGGTAAGTAAAGAATGAAATGAAATGAAATGGAAATTTGAAAATGTGCACGACTACGAAAACTGGTTTCTTCTTCTGAGTATTTGACTTCGTAATTAACACGAGAAGAAAGACTGTCCTTTTCCTTCTTTTTTTGTGGGGGGATAAGAAAGTTATAATGAGGTGAAAATAAATATAGACGGATTAGCAGTATTGGCAATTCAAATATTTGAATATAAAAGTCAACGTCCATCAGTATATAAGAATCCTTGAATTAGACCTTTCTTTATCTCGCTATAAAATGTAAACAAACCTCGTCTTTCTATTTTTGTATTATATAATCGATTCTTAAACATCAACAGTTATATTTTAACGACCGTGACATTAGAAGTACATCGATTTATCATAACCAATTATTTCAATCAAATGGACCTTTTCTGTTTTGCGATCTTGTGATCCCGTGGAATATTTCGAAGAAAGAAGTCGTTTTGCATTAACTTAACATAAATTTCTTTATTTCTACCACGGTTACTGCTTACTAGTACTCCGCCAATAAATTACGTACAGTAATAAAACGATCTGCGTTAACCTTGTGCACATTTAAACGTGGTAAGCATGATTAAAACAAAGCTGGGATTCCAGGATTTTTCTTTTATGTATTTGCAGAACTGTGTATGTTTACTGTTTCAAGTAGGCCGTGTAAATAGCCTTGAATTGGCTAAAAATGGGGAATCCTCGTATAAGGAAAGTGAAGCACCGTATATTTCACGAAAGGATTATTATAATGAAGTTGAGTTTGATACGAAACGTGTTTAAGGACAAAGTGATGTTACATGTTAGTAAGTCGCATTAAAATATTACAAGAAAAATAATAAGAAGAAGACAATAATAAATGATATCAACAAAAAGATGACACGTTTAGGTTATTTGAAAACTATGAATGAATTTCCAAAAGTGTAATTAATTTCTTCTACGTACAAGAACCTAATAGCAAGTTATGATAATGAATATTTTTTAAGGCACTAGCAGAACATATTTGATATGTTATCTATTAACACTAGAATAAATTTCTATGATATAAAAGCAATATACACGTTCAAATTAAGAAGTTGTTTCCCCTGTTAATACTTGAGAATATTGAAAATTATAGATATTGAAATTCTTAAATACTCCAATAATAAATCAGAGCACAAGTATGTACGATAATGAATGTGAAACGTTATAAAAACGTCATTATCAAAATTTATATTGAAACAAATGTATGCTTGACAAAATCTTAATGAATTTTTAAACACCACGTTAATGAAAATTTTCTGGACTGACACCATAATTTTGGAAACTTGAAATAATTACGCGAGGTTTCTGAAGATATCGACAAAATTAAAGCAATGTTGCTTAAAATTTCCTAATTGGTGTGCCAGCTAGAAAAATCTAAATCACTGCCTGAATCATCAACATATAAGAAGTCCCATTACACCAGAATTGTGATATAACCGGAAGATTAACTACAGAAATTCCAACAAGGCTGCTGTGTGTCGCCAACATTATTGAACATATATATTGATGCTATTATAAAGGAATGGAAAAAGAAATGCCCTAAAGGAACACGTTTAGACCAGAACACCACCCTAAACTCTATCTTATATGCTTACGATTTAGTCCTCCTAACAGAAACAGAGGATAATCTTACAGAAAAGGATATATACATTACAAAAATTTGCCAAAACTATGAAATGAAAATAGCGGAAAATAAAACCAAAACCATAGCTTTAGGAAAAAGAAGTGCAGAAGTAGAAAAGGACGACCATCTTACTGTCTTTACGAATATACTATTGTTGAATATCTTCTACGTGGTTGCATTCGGTTTTCTATAATTTCTTCTGCGTTCCTCTTCATACTTCGCTTTGCCATGCGAAAACGAAAAGTAGTAGAAATATTCATAGTATTATTTTGCGTAAAACGAATAGATTGCGGAATTATTGATGATTACAACGGTAAACATCAAGCATTCGTAGAACAGGGAATATTGCCACAGACTATACCCGCTGCCAAAGATATGGGTCAGCGAAGACATGCAGGAAATAAATTGCTGCTTTAGTTTTGCATATTTTACACTCGTCATTTTACTTGGACGGAGTATTCTTTTATTATTTCAGTGAAAAAAAGACTTTTCTGAGCCAACAAATTGTTGAATTTATCCATCAACAATCTCAGTCTTCAATCATTAAAAGTTGTGCATTGTTTATATTCAAGCAAACAGTCTTTTTTAACGTGAATTTTTTTGAATAATTGGAGTTGTTGTTCGTGCTAATTGCATCATTTGTGAAATTTTGCTGGATTTATAAATCTGGTAAGAAAAATTCGCAGGTGATAACCCACACAGTAACTCTAAATTACCATTAGTCGCTAACAATTTCACAAGAAGATTTAGAAATTCGGAATGGGTTCGGATTGAATAGACTATTTAGGCAATACGAAAAGATTATGGTCAAACTTGCCAAGGAAGCCAATCATCTCACCTTCTTGTATAAACCAATGAGTCTAACAGTCAACAACAACTGTAAAAACAATCTTTTGACTTTAGCAATTTAAGATTTAAATAGGTGCCTGTTTCATAGTGTGTCTGCAGGTTCCTATAATGATGGAAGTAATACTAAACGTAGGGGCAGCTAAATTAAGATCTAATTGGGAAATAGTGCCTGTCCTAATAATCTTTTAAATTTGTTTTGTTCAGTTCGGGGGTGGGTCGGTGGGGGGTATGCCAATCGAGTGGGGGGTACGCCAATCGAGTGGGGGGTATGCCAATCGCTAGTCCCATCCGTGGGAATTTAGTTGTTATGTAGTGGCCATGTAAACACTTCACTCTCCAAAAGATAGTCCTTGGACTGTAATGCCGATGCAAGGAAGTATCGGCCCGGACTTTTCTGAAGATGTCAAAGGGCTTTTCAGTAACCGTAAATTCTGAACGATACGTCTAAATGATTTCTTTTTACGTCAATCTTGCAAGATTCTAATGGTTCTAATCTGAATACTTGGTTTCAACAAGATGGTGCAACATCTCACACGTATAACGCGTCCTTACCAGTTGTTCGTGAAATTTTCTTTGGGAAATTGATATCTAGACGTGATGACAGAAAACTAGTCGGCACCTAGGCCCAATTGGACACCAATGGATTTTTTCCTATGGTGCTACGTTTAGGGCCACATTTAGAAGAGTTCCAGCAAAATAACGGAACATATTTAGAAGATATAATGTTTAAGAAATAAATTCCTAAAGCCTGTACTTTAATAAAAGGTTCTATTTATTAAATCTGGGCACTATTTTAGAAAAGAATTTTTGGGACATCTTGTATATCTATTTAATACGTTAAATGTGAAACATACAAAATATATAGTTTCAATAAAATTACTGCAATGCCAAAACTTTACTTGGGATTGTGCAAATTCACATTCCGTTATCTTAATTTCATTCAACAGGATGTGACCATAAATAGCTCATATATATATATGGCATATTTTGAATCCACCGAAGACATCTTATCAATTTGTTTAAAAAAGAAGTTGTAAAAATATTCTTTCACCAACCTTCCGGCTCTTCTCTGGTCCTAATCTCTTCGAACACCGCGAAATCTTGCTCAGGCTGCTTGGCAGCAATGTACATGTCCTCAGGATCCACCATGACGAAGTCGGCCAATCTCTTTTTAATTTTCTCGATGCACTCGTACCTAAATATTTTAAAGAGAGGATTTTATAAATAAAATTGTATTTTAGTATTTCGGGTCCACTCACCTATCTCTAGCTGCCAAGCAAGCAATCCTTGCGGAACTCTTGGTTTTCTGTTTGGCCATTTCTTCACAATCATTCATAAGTTCCTCCGGTACGCACATTTTATCTACAATTCAAAAAAAAAGATGAATAGTAATCGAAATAACATAACGAAGAAGACTTACATTCTCTAGAGGCGCTTCTCCTGACTAAAATACGGGCGTCAGCCGCGATGACCGCGACGCACAACGCGACGAAGAACTTCATATTAGCCGCTGTACTACCGTTCGATACTAGAAGCGGTCTTAGACTGATCTCTCGATGATTTTCGCCGCTCTTTTATACGACTTCTTGGCGTAATACGATCCAACGTATACCAGTAATAACAAATGATATCGCGCGTCTTATGCGGTCTTATCGTCTTCTGTAAATTGTTTGATTAGGTTCGTGAATCCCGAGGAGTCGTTAAGTATGCATTGTACATGTTGGTATTCAGGAGTAATAATATTGTTGTTAATCTGACATTGAAAACGTACTTTCCCAAATGCAATTTGCTAATTTAAAATGGTAAATTTAGGGCTGAACTTCGTCACAAGTGTTGTGGGTACACTACCTTTCATAAATATAAGATCAGATTGAAAAATTGATATTCATATTTTTTTTTTAGAAATTGTAATGCTGAAATGTATAAAAGTTAATGTACATATGTAACTAAATGCTTTGATCAAAGAACCGACCTCTCTGTTTTGTCGGAAAAGTTTGAATTAAAGAACGATCTATAATATCGTAATAGCGAATTTTATTGACAGTGACTCCACAATATTTTTTTACTTTTATTGGGGACAAATAGTACAATAAACAGGTCGCAGGTGGGAAGCCAAAAAATCTTTGACGCTCGTGAGGAACGGACTGTTTTGAACAAAATTAGGAAAGACCCCTGTTTATCAGGTGCATGCACACACCATCGTTAGCTAGTAGAAACATATGGTGAACACGCTCCATCGATTAGAACATGTGAAACATTGTTTCGACAATTTTAAAGTGATGATTTCAATGTGAAAGATTGTGAATGCTTTGGTAGACCACAAAAATGCGAAAACGAGCAATTGCAGGAGTTATTGGATGATGGCCCAACTCAAACTCAGCAGAAGCATTACGTGGGTTACAACACTAAGCCCAAATCGCTTCGACCAGAGCGGTATTGTTTAATAGGAACTCTTGAAGCCTGACGAAATCGCTAATACAAAACGCTATCGCCAACAAATGATAAATTTAAGCCACGCATTAATCGAAAGACGTCGACTCACACAGCAAAACCAGTGAAAGACACCTTCCACCATCTAAATATCGTATCAATGAGGCACGCCCTCGCAGAGCAGTACTTCAACAATTTCGAGGAAGTTGTAAAATGGCTCAACGAATGGTTTGTCGCAAGAGGTAAACAATTTTTCTGGCATGATATCCATAAATTACCTGAAAGATGGGTGAAATGTGGAGATGTCAATGGCCAATTAATTTCCCTTGAAAATTACGAGTTTCTTTTTAACAAAAAGCCGGAAAAAATATGCTTACAGCTGGTAAGTGCAAAGAACAGCAACACTTGTGGAGAATGTATCCGGAAAGAAAGTCCATGCTGAAACGGTAAGAAAAAATTTACGATTTGGAATTTTGAAAAAACTGTGATGTTCTCCGACGAAAGTAAATTTGATTTGCTTAGCTCTGACGGCAAATAATGTAGCGTAAACCGAAGACGCAAGAAAAGAAGAAAATAGTGGAGGCCATATTATAGTTTGGGAGTGCATTGCTTATAATGTGATGGAGAAACTATATTTCAACGATGGTATTTTGAACGCTAAGGGATATTGAAAGATATTGGAATTTGGAAGTAAATTTTACATTTCGACAGGATACTGATCCGAAACACTGTTCTTGGATTGTTAAGGAATGGATGCTGCATATCGTTCCTAAAACGTTTCTTCACCCACACCAAAGTCCCGATTTAAACCCAATAGTATATTCGTAAAGATAGAGTTATAATCGATAGTTTTCTTCACTTCAGATTTTAGACATCTCGCCTTTTACGATAACCATCTTTTATTTGGTCTGCCTACACTTCTTCTTCCCAAACATCTATAAAATCTCGCTCTGGCTGGCAACCTCGTCATTTCCATCCGTTCTACGTGTTCCTTCCACTGATTGCATCCTAAGTCCACGTCCAGCTTGTACTCACTCCAAGGCCAGGGTTGTAGCTTCGTAAATATCTTGTAGGGGCCTATTATATTTCCTCTTCGGACACTCTTGTATTATATGACTGAGGGGTTCGGTCTGGTGCGCCACAGTAACATCCTGAGGACTCAGACGTACCCCATTTGTAGAGCGTATGATTGCATTTAACGTGTCCTGCTCAAATACGGTTTAACGTCGATTACTATTTTCTAGGTAGGTTGAAGCCACGAAGGGATTTTGTAGGATCAAATATAGCATTATGATCTCCGATCGATGATCTAAAAATTTTCCTTCATCCCTCTAAGATGTTGTAGTCGTCTGACTATTTTAGGTGTGGGTCATCTCACATTGGTTTTAAAGATTTTAAACGTACATTTGGAATATTATCAAGTACATTGCGGATTGAGAGGTCCCAGAAGATGTGGGTATTCTTTGACTGTGGCTTCTTAGCGTCTTAGTTCCGGAGGAGTTGCTTGTAAGGTTTACAACGCGTGATTGATGCTCGTGATATGCCAACAAGTTATTAATTGTAGATATAACCGTATATGTTGTTGCTGTTTTTATTTCAAATACTATTTTCCTTGATTCAGTGCTTTAGTTTCAGAATTTTTTGTGTCACTGTTTTTATAGGAACATCTGATGTTAAATAAAACTGTGTACAACAATATTTCCAGTATCTCTAGCTTAATTGTTACACCGACAAATGCACTATCTAGGTGACCGAATACTTTATTGGCCCAATGTATGGGTAAATTAATGTTAGACAGTGTTCGTTTTGTGTATTTTTGATAAGCAATATTTTCCCTTTAATCCTTTTTTATCTAAAATTGTACTACATTTATTTAAGCTTGGTTAACATTTCTCGTATAGCTATTCAGAAGATCTTTGTTCAGTTGTACAGGTGGTTTCAATTTATTTACCGATTTACTGCGCTAATTTCTTCATCAATCCTGGATGATGAACACAAAATTTGAAGCACCTTTAAAGTATTTGTGCCAAAATAAGAATATTCTGAAGTTTAAGTGTTATTGCATATCACCTACTCGTATTACTGCGAAAGCTTGCATTCCGCACTATATTTTGAAACAGATTATACCTAGAGCGCTACCTCCACCATTTTTTCAATACCTCGTTGTAGAAATTTTTTGCAAAACATTTGAAGAATTGCCGAGGACAGTAACGCGCTGAAAAGTAAACTGACCTTCCACCAAATTTCTTTATAAATTTTCCTTTCTCAATATTTCTTCAAATCATCCTAAAAACACAGAAAAACATCCCCATACCATTACAGGACATTCTCTGTGTCGCACAGATCGCACCATAGAATGTGGGAATATTCTTCTTTAGACTTCCTTGGAATAAAACGTTGAAACAATAAAACATCTTTTGTCGTTATAGATTGTGCTGCATTTACAGGTTTTTTTAATGTTAGAGATACTGTCACGAAATGTAGGTTACATACACCTATTTTGCAATGTAAATTTCTATAACTAGTTGTAATATTGTTTTAGACAGATTATAGGTTTATAGGCTAAGGGCAATAACTGAGGAGAAGCTAGACGTAGACTAGAATAAATACGTAATAAATTATACACACAGGTAGATGTGTTTCAACACTGTCGAGTACACTAACAAACGGCGAAGGTAACTTCTTTTACAATTGATTTATTTTAATACTCTTGTGAATTACCATTCAATATCGTATATTATTTTTCGATGAATGGTCTTAAATTTATAAGCGATAGTGTGATTTTGAAGTTATGTTTTGATTTCATTACTTGGAAATTCAAGCTGGCATAGAAAAATTAATTATTTGAAAAAGGAAACGTTAGGAAGATAAGATTTTAGAAGTCAAGCCATTAATTTGCATATAACTTTGCAAAATGTATGGTTTGTGAATTGCTAAGAACTATATTGCATTATTGCTCATTTCAATGTAAACAATTATAGAAAATAGCGTGACACCTATAGTATTACCAATTGTGGGTATTGCTTCATTACTTCCGAGAAACTGATAATTACAATGTAGACATACGTCTTATTTAAATTCTTAGAACTTATACAAAAGGTAGTGATACAATAATAAACGAAAACTGTAGCATTTGTAGAAAAGTGTGAGGAAATTGAAGAGTTATAAAAGAAACGCGACAGCTACAACTTGCATCGAAACGTTAAAAAGCTCAACGGCTCAACTTCAAAAACAGACAAATAGGAAATTTCACAGACTCAGAAGGCCAACTAAAAAACGCTCTTGAGATGCAGCTATACAGGCTATTCAGGATCCTCCTGAAAATCAATGAAAAAAAAAAGGCCGGAACCGATGGACACAATTAAAATCCGCATAAAAACGAAAAACCAAAAGCCAGTAATCGTTTTTTGCAATCTTGTGTACATCCAAAAGCACTAGCCAAGTTTCAACGAGCTACTTAAGGTTCCTTTAAGTCAATAGAATCTTTTCTATATCAATTAATATTTACTCAAAAAGAATCAACAGTAATTCTATACAATACTATTCAGTTTGCTTATTTTAGACTTGATCTAATAGCATTAATTACACAAAAAAACCCACCACAAAGCATGTTTTTGTCAATCCTGTCGCTTCATGGTTTTATTGCAGATATATGATTACGTTTCAGTAGAATTACGAATTAATATTAATGAGTTTATTAATTAACAATAACACTGGCATTCTGTAAGATTTACAACTTCATGTGAGAAATTTCTGAGAATGTGTTAAAAAATTTGCTTATACAGGAGTCTGGTGTAAAATTAGTATAATAAAGTATATAGATAAAGCTTTGCAAATTCGAGTTACAAAGTAATATATACTCACAAAAATTTAAGCAGCACACCTAATCATAATTTCGAGGTTATGTTTAGTTCGATGATTGCTAGTTAACGCGTTATGTGGTAGATCAGAAACTTTTGTTAGAAAGTATCGTTCACTGTTTTACTTTGTTAATTTAAACAAAGAGTGCAATGAAAATATAGTTTAATATATAAACATTAACGGTCTTATAAGCAATACAATATATATTACAAAATATATAACGACATGAAGTGAGTTATATGTATTACCAACATAACATAAAATATCACTATTGCGATGTTTCCTCTTGCTGTTATCTATCACAGAAACTAATTTAAAGACACTTCGTACCAGACAATGAATTCTATACAAGGAAATCAAGCCATTATTTTCTCCTTTATTTCAGGTTTTAGACGCTTTTCTTGTTACGATACCCATCTTTTAATTGGTCTACCTACATTTCTTCTTCCTAAATATCGCTTTGGCTGGCGTTCTCGTCACTTCTTCTACTTGTTCCTTCGACTTATTTTTGTTTTCCTTTATTCTCTCATTTATGTCGAAGATGTTTAGTTCTGTTCTTATATCTCCACATCTTATTGTACCAGGTCTTGTGCAACCTTCGTATCAGTCAAGGACACCCAACAAGAGATACAGAAAAGCTGTTGAATCTCACATCGTGTTACCGTTTAATATGGTGCGATCGCATAAACCCCAATTTAAGAACAGTGGAATGTTTAGCGGAAGTAATATTCGGCACTTAGGCGAAAGAAAACTTCCATGTCCTTCATGGACCTCGATATCAGAGATGTTTTAGATTCAATGTACATACGGAGCGGTATTATCTGTAGAAGAATACTTGGACCTATTATCTTCAATAACAATTTAACTATCTGAATTGACTTCAAGGTGATACAGAAGAACTTCTATATGATACTTCGTTTAAGCTAAGTGCGGACAAGTGATTCCAACAGGATGAGATACCACCACGTATGCTCACGTTGTTACGAGTCACCTAAGTAATTCAGTAATTATTGCAATTTAAAGACCTCCTACAGGAAATTCGGACGTGTTTTTGAATAAATTTAACGAATTACTATTCCTACTAAACAAAGAGAGGTTACTAAATGGCGTATTTATAGCAGGAGATTTTAATTAATGAATTAAAATATCAGACATCTTGGATGTATATATTTAACATATTCGTTGATAGGCAACGTCTGTGTACCTGGCCGATTATATGACAGATATTTTGAAATATGTGATTCACAAACTAAAGGAGCTTTTAAATGTGTAAAAGACCATTAGAAGAATAAACGTAAATAGTATAAACACTTTTAAAAACCTCCTGCATGCAGAACTATAGTGTTTCACCTGTTCCAGTATTCTTTATGACTATTTGTGTCTTGATAAGATTTTGTGGAATTAACAACGTTAAGATCAGTAACTACTTCTATATATTTCTTAGTACCAACTTATTAATATGAAAAACTAATGTAACATGAACGCATAAATGGCGACATATTCAAAATTTGATTGTATTTGAACATGTTCTAATTGTATATTTACCCAGGAAAGCCATAGTTCTGGTTTTATTTGCCTATATTTTGATTTCATAGTTTTGGCAATTCTTTTGTAATATATACATATAGTATATAGATCATCCTCTGTTTCTGTTAGGAGTACTAAAACGTCAGCGTATAAGAGTTTAGGGTGGTAATTGTAATATATGTCTAAGAGTGATCCTGTCTCACACCCCCAGAGTGCGCGGCGGTGGTCAAGGACACATACATAGTGTACACATCAGTAGTAGTAGTATGTACGCACGCTGTTGGTTGTGTTAAGAAATGTATAACAAGATTATAAAATAAAAGGGATTAAAACATTACAGTGATCTGCTTCTTCCACATTTTTAATCCTTTCTTTTTTTTAAGTTTCTTCTTTTTACCCAAAACTTCGGATGCCCTTTTTTACTGCTTGTTTGATATTTTGTCATTCTTCCTTTATCTTCTTTTTATTCCTTTTAATTAAGAGGGGTTTGTAATGTAAGATGAAACGGTTCTAAGAAGAAACTATTAAAAATTCCGGAAAATCTATGCAAGTATTTTGAATAAAACCATAGTTTAAAATGTATTATTGTACGCGTAAAATCGTAGTCAAAAATGCGTTGCGTAGTGATGGATATTCAATAGCACAAATCGCTAAAAAAACGGAGTACTTATGATTTTAAGAAAATGCAAGAAACAGGTTCACTTCACAATAGAAAACTACCAACGCGAAAGAGAGTAAGGACAGTCGCTGAGGATCAGTTTATTATAGTATCTTCGAAACAACATAGGTTTTTAAACGCCCCAGAGTTTACTCAACAACTGAATATTTCAAGAAGAACAATATTTCGCACACCATTTAGTATAGCCGTGAAAAAGCCACTGCTGAAACAAAATAAGGAAAAGAGACTGGAATGGGCCATTCAATACAAAGATTGGACCCTTGACCTTGAATATATAAAGTATTATGGACAAGTGAATACAAATTCCAAACTTTACGTCCAAAATGTCATTAATTTCTGAGGTGGCAGACTGGAGAAACAATGAGTGCCCAACGTGTTGTTCCCCATGTGATGGTTTGGGTTTGTTTTGATGGTACAGCTGTAGGCGATTTGATAAAATAGAAGAGAATTTTACAGGAAAACTATGTGACAAGTGAGGAAAGATTCTGTGGGCAAATCTTTATCTTCCAAGAAGATTAACATTCCCAAACATTCACCTCGTTTATGCAGAACTTATTTGATGTTACTCGCGGAAGACGGCAACTAGATATGGATGATTTGGTCCCTCAAATCTGCAAATCTATCTCCAATAGAACTAGTGTGGAATGTATTGTACTAAATAATTCGAAAAAGAGAAGTTAGCAGCATTAATTAAGTTAAGAAATGGTTCAGCTATGTATTAATAATAAACAACAACTTGTCGAGCAATTGATGTAATTTATCTTTGACGAAGTAAGTTATAAATAATATTTCAATAAAATATTGGTTTACGGATAAAACAAAGAAAAAGATAAAAAAAGACCATGATATCGGTATTTTTCCCATTTAAAGCTGTTTACAACACATATACCACATTGTAATATCTACATGCGTTAAAACATTAACCTCTATACACCATGTTGTTGTTTACATTTTATCGCCTGGATTAATTTTCCGCTTCTAGGAATTCACAAATTCCAAATCGTACTTTGGGAATATCCATGATGATAGTTTAGATTTTACGAAAAGAAAACCCGGACCAACTGTGATTATCTCATTTTTTCTTATTTAGGTACTGATAAGTTTAATTGATGTCGAGTTGTAAACAGTACGTTAATCTTACGAAAGTATTTTATGCATGTTTATTCCGTTGCGAACCGTGATAAAAAATGTAACATCTGCATCAATTTGTTCTGCTTATAATTAATGGATAATTTAATACTTTTTAATGGAAGTTCCGGACTATTATTTTCTGCTGGTAATTAATTAAGCCAGTAACAAAGAAGATTTGTTATTTTTTATTTCACTTCAAAAATAAAAGAAAATACAAATTTTGTGTAGTGTAAAAAGATTGCCCTAATCTTATTTATAATGAAAGTTAAGGATATTGTACCGACTGATTTATAGGCAACCAATTACACAGTACAAACGCGTCAAAAACTAAGAAATGTGGCGATTGAAAAAGCGAAACGTGAAATTTTCTTTCAAGACAATCTGCTTATTTACAAATGCGAAGGAAATTTAAAAATTATTCAACGAACCATAACAAGAATTTAGAAATGTCACAAAAAAGTGTTTGAATGTGTTTTTTAATGTCCCAGATATGTCTTTTTATGTCCCAGATATGTCTTTTTATGTCCCAGATATGTCTTTTTATGTGTATTTTAGATTGTATTACTATAAGACACAAAATACATCATAAGTAAAGACTGGAAATTATGCACTATAAACCCAAAAATGCATGTAATATGCTTTTGAAAATATGCAGTTAGATATGCATTTATTTATTATTTTAAGAAATTTAAGTATTTACAAATTATATATTTATTTATTGTAATAAGTAACCATATATTTTTTAAAATTGTCTATAGTTAAATTATGTAAGTATATGTTTATATTGGTAAAATGTTCTCTCCACATCGCAAAATGTGATCGGTGCATTCTTAAAACTAGGCATTAATGATGGGTTTATATTAATGTCTTCATTAAAATTGCCATTAATTACATTATTTATCGATTGTAATGTAGCAAGATCTCTTTTTTTGTGTAGAATTTCGGCTGATTTTTCTTTAAACGTTATTTCCAGTTAACCCGTTGTCTTTTCCAAATTTCTCTTCAATATCATTTACAATGCCAACACTATCATTTAAAGATAATCTTCTATCTTCTAATCTAGTAATTGCCTCTTCATTTATCGCAAAATTAGATGTAATATATGATAGATTTTTTTTTTATTGTCGAATTATCGAAAATTACGTTACACTTTTCTGTAGCAAGACTGTTTGTTGAATCGAATTGAGTTACGACGTTTTTGATGCCTTCGTAATTATCGGCAACAAGCACGGCACATTTAAGCCATCTTCTCCAGCTTGTTAACATAGGTTCTGGTGGCAATGGAATGTTGGGAAGCACTTTGTTATATAATTATACTTGTAAGGATGCTTTTAAAAATCCTTTTTTGATATTAGTAATTGAGTTATTTACATCTAGAAACCCTAATCAAAGAAAAGAAAATTCAGCAATCCTACTCAAGCCACGGACCAAACAAGTGCAATGGATTAAATTCCGAAAAAAAAATGCAAGCAGCGGAAATTACCATTAATAGGACTTTCTGAAACGGTACTTCATCGGGAAAAAAACAGCTAAAGACACATTACCAAACCTGGCTATGGTAACATGACTTGCTTTATCTAAATTATCTACATTAATTAAATATACTTTAGATTGATTATGATTAAGGTTCCAACAATCAAAATAGAAACTGAACAACCCTTCTCGTCGGTGGTTTCATCAACAGATCCAAAAATTTTGGTTTTTCAATTCCTTTCTCCTAATACCGGTACATCGATAACGTCTTTATAAATTTTTCAGTGCAATAGGATTTAAATTTATGAAGAAGTCTCAATTTTAACGATTGCTCTAAGTTACTTCTGTTAAATCTTATTTTTGGAAACCTCTCTCTCATTATTGCGAAGTTATATAATAATGAAATATGCATTCATAGTAAAGTATCCATATATGCAGCATTAGATGAATTAAAAAAATGGTAAAAAGCGTATTCTTAGGGTAGAGGAAATGGTTAGCAGAAAGTATGGAATTTTAAATTTTTTTGTAATAGCATTCGAAGTGGCTCCCTCTACTCCAAAGTAGCGAAATCAAATTTCAGGAACATCCTGATGATATAGGTCAATTCCCGGCTATAAATGGTTCTCCATTTAGCGCCATCTGCACAGCTTGTAAGATACTAACAACAATAAAATTAGTAGATACATATATTAAATATAAGCCGAATAATGTTTAAAGAGCAAACTATATGTAATATAGCTAAATTTTATGTTAATACTACATAAAATTTTGCTATGTATTATATGTAGTAAGTATCAAAAGGAAATCAGCTATAGTTTCAATCAAAATTGTTTTACAACACATATTTAAATAAATTTTAAATAAAGTACATACAGCGATCTTTTTTATTATTTAAAAATTCCTATTCCTATATGCATAGTTCCCTATTATTGCCACTAATGGGGTGTAGTCAACAAAATACAATATATTTGGTACAATATTTGCTTAGATCTCGTTTACCCCTCTCTAAATAAAGCAAACAATACTTCTCATTACAATTCAGAGAACTGTCACAAGGTATAAAACGCTTTTTCAGGTAACAGTGTATAAAAGAACAAACAAAACAGTTATAATTTACATCTGCATATTTTCACAGTGACTATGAGTGCACTCTGGTAAGCTTTCGATGAAACATTTTTAGCGCACTCTTTAAATTTAACCTATGCTGCCATCTATTGTCCTGGAAGAAATTAAAAGATATAGGAACAGCTTTGTATAGTGAAATGTCACTCCCGTGAGGCACATCTTTTGCTGTTAATCATACTATGTTATTTTCGTTTTGTATCATAAGTACGTGCCCATAGATTATATTATATAAACAGTACATATTTTCATCTCAAAAAGATAGGATATTAATCATGTTCTTTATTACAGACGACAAACTGTAAATATTACATTAATTTTGAACTTGACATAATTGTCATCCTTAATTTGTTACGACTTTTCTTTAAAACAGTGATGAATGTAATCGCGAAAAATCCAATCAATTAAAAACGAAATTACTAAGAAATGTTAAATACGTTTTTAATGATCCTTGTTAGGATGTGAACTAATAAAACGTTTCAAAAAATATTTTTTCCTCAAATAAATATTGAATAATGCCGGAGATTAATTCACAGGAATATTATAAAAATTTCTAAATAAATAGACCCAGCTCCTAAATATACCCACTTCTAGGAAGTATTAACCTATACTTATTTTAAAATTTTTACCTGTTGGAGTACACAATGTTAATAACCTTGAAAAATGTGTTGATTACATGGATTACCAACTGTAACCGACTACATTTTCTATTACAGGAAACAAACGGTCGAAATCTTAGGAATAATATTAAAAAAATGTATATTTTTTTATAAAATTTGCATACAATAAAACTAGCTGAACTTGCTGCTAATACAGAAAGATGATCACGTATAGTAGTATATACTGATTAAAAAAAGTAACAAACGAAGAAAAAGAAGAGCCACAGTCGCGCCATCAGGAAGACAAATCAAATATTTAGGGTTTGAGTTGCTAAGAGGCAATGAGAGACAAATATCTGTTGTTTTACCTGTGAAGCAGCGGACTCCTCTTGCCGATCCCTTAATTTCAATTATATATATATATAAGATACATTTACACTTATTCTAGTGAGAGTTTTATTATTAGAATAGTTCATATAAATCGAAATTAAAAGTATTTAAAATTAATATTTCTACAAATTGCTTCAAAAATATTATCTTGTTTCGCCTTTTAGAGTAAGAGGAAGTTTCAATTAACACACCTAAATGAAAAATCAAAGGTGAGGGAAAACTTTTTTTGGTGAAATAATATTTTATTTTCCCAGTAAAATATGAGAATAAAGATTAAAAATATGATTCAATGCGGGTGATGCATAAGGGAGTAACGATTATAACATTTATCTTATCTTTGCACCTTTATCTGAATACATTTATACATTACAATGTAGTTTTATATCGAGTATTACACATACGAGGAATTTTTTTTTATCTTTTGAAGCTTGTTTGGTATCATTAGCATGTGTGTTTGCGATAATTTTCTTATAATTGTAATATTTTTGCGACGTATTTATTCCTTAATAAAGAAAAATTCTCCTCTAATCAAGCGTTGTACATCTATAGGTATAAATCGTTATATCGAACAATGCATTCATAATATGAGCACGTTTACATATCTAAATATCTCCTCATTGTTATATTTTGACAATTCATCTACTATAAACACGCGTTTTGTATTCTAGAAAATTCCAGGCGGTAATGTAGATTAATGAGATCCTCGGAAACGTGCATAAGCGAAATATGAATTGATAAGGATAATGTTTAATATTGTTCTATTTTAAGTATTACCGCAAATATATCGTAATTCGTCATTTATAAGAGTATGTATTAATGATTTTTTATGTTGATAATGTAGATATGTTATGAATAATATTCAAAGAGGCCCACGTATAAACATACGTGTAAATAGGGAAGACAGAAACCATGTGATTGAAAATTCGAATCGCGCGCATTTTTCTAGGCGCCAAAGTTTTATTCGTGATCAATCAAATTAGGACGTTCTTAAATGTAATTCCTGCGGAAAATGTACCGTAAAAATATATGGAAATTTTACAAGGATGTTTAAGGGAAAATTGAATATTAATATCTTAAAATAATGAATATTAACGAAAACAATATATTTCAAACGGTACGAGATTACAGGCATCTACCAATCGCCTTGTCGATTTTCAACTTGTTATTCGTTTCCATTGGCCTGCGTCTCGAATATTCTAGAAGGCAGATGTGCGGGTCGCATAAAACCGGCCATCTTACGTTCTTCCTGTTAGATTTGATTGTTCAACCGTCGAAGTAAGAAGCGTACGATTCCGTATTAAAAGTTTTGTCTGCAACCGCATTGAACTAAAAAGGTAAGGATGTTTTGTACGTTTCCATGATAACCGTTAAAACGAATAGTTGTTAAATTCTGACGTTTGAAGCCTGCGAAAGGACGCACGCTACCCGAAAAAAAGAAACACCGGTCGTATTAGCGTGTACGCGTGGTAATAATTTTTGGATCTACGCTTTTTTTTAGATCATGGCTAAGGCACCCGCAGTAGGTATCGACTTAGGAACGACATATTCCTGTGTAGGAGTTTTTCAACATGGAAAAGTCGAAATTATCGCAAACGACCAGGGAAATAGGACAACGCCTTCCTATGTCGCCTTTACCGATACAGAGCGTCTCATCGGAGATGCCGCAAAGAACCAAGTCGCCATGAATCCTAATAACACAATTTTCGGTAAGTGAAAATGCCTTTGTTTTTAACCTCCACAAAAATCAAAGTCCTCACAGCGAAACCTTCATCTAAAGCAAATTTTTACCATATATGTTAGTAACGCGCTAATATTCCTTTGAATACACCATAAATCAATATTTAAGGTCATGCAATGAGTCATGGTTTTTATGCTCATATGAGCAAATTAATTTGCATATGTAGAGAATTTGTATTATGATATCTCACTTGTATATCAGTATTACATCATTTTATCAGGGGAATTTCCTAAAATGTAATGCTATATGATTACTCGTGGTAAATTTGTTCTGGAATTTTCCTTTCCATGTGTCATGTCAAAGTTATTGATTTTTTTTTTCCAACGTGTAGAGGCTGTCTGTGTATACTTTAGATAAACGCGCATATCGCACATGCTCGTGTTTACCTTTTGATTGCGTAAAGTGCAGGAGTACTTGTCTCGTTATCTTTATCATTTAGAGAGCTTGACGTAATAAAATGAAATACATTATTTGGATCATAGAGATGTTGCAATTTTTTTTGGGATTTAAAATGTAATGTTGGCACTAATAAAAAGAGCAAGAAAAAAAAAATAGGACATGGCAACCTTGATCTATGGAATTGGGTCAAAAGATTTGTATTCTGTTTGAGGTTGTGAATTTTTCGGGTATTCTAAATCTTTTCATTTAAAATTTTTGTATGCAAATGTAAAACCCATTTCGAATCCCACAATTTGTTATTGAAATGATCCCGATAATTAAATTTTCTTGCTGGAATCTGCTCAATTTTAGATGGGATTGGTATTAGAAACAAGAAATTCAATTACCGTAGTAGTCTTATGCTTTTAATCTCCTTTATAATTTATTTTTTGTTGAAAAATATATTGCTTTTGAGAAATTAAATAAGAACAGATAAATTTAAAACGAAATAGGTGTTTCCTTATATTCTAGCATTCTGCCTAATAACTTGTCTCCATTAATACTAGAAAGTTTAAACGACCAAGGCGTTTACAATTTATTTTGAGTCATTGATGCTAAAACAATTATTAGTGTCTTATGCTTTTCATCTCCTTTGTGATTTATTTTTTGTTTCTTGTTAAAAAATATATTATTTTGCTTTTGGGAAATTAAAAAAAATCTAAAACGAAATAGGTGTTCCCTTATATTCTAATAGCTTGTCTCCATTAATACTAGAAAGTTTAAGCGACCAAGGCGTTTGCATTTTATTCTGTACCATTGATGTTAAAACAATTAAAAGAACATTCCACACCGGTATCCCATTATTTAAGCATAGCCAACAGCGATATATTGGAAAGCGATGTCATGCATTTTTAACATAATAATATAACAGTAAACAAGGATATAATGAGCTTCTGACTTCGAAAGTGATATTTTTGGTGGATTAGTACAACACAAAAAGTACAAGAGAAACGGCAAAAATATAAAAAGACGAAGATAACTAATAACCTGATTTTTGCTTATTACAGAAGTTTGAGAATAGACTTAAATACATAGTATCTGCTTTATTTCAAAAATTAATGCGTTTATCTGCGTACAATTTAAAATTCTCCTGGTTGGTCATCGGTTCACGGGTTCTTTGCTATTTCACTTAAGTTTTGAAGGAGATCTCGACAAGATGATCGAAACGTTGAATATTACAAACTTTCTACACGGTAGAGAACCAGAGAATCGAAAACCACCCATTAACAATAGTCGTGAAAGCCTGAAGACTACTTTAAATTCTTGCAATTCTTTATAATGGAAACCGGTTCCAGCGATATGAACCGATTACTACTAGTAAGTTAATCAAAGCAAGCTGTTCGTATATAACCGAACGAGTTTCTATTTTATATTTTCCATATTTAATATCTTAATATTACAATTAATTTGTACTTCATATATTAATTTCTGTCTTTCATTCATTTTGTATAGACATATTTAGTATAGAGTTTGCTATTTTAACCAAATCTATATGTATTCAGTAGTTGCTTAAGTTTAGGTAGAAAATATCGTAAGGAAATCCTTTTAATTACCCCGATCTACTAAATTAGGATTCCATTCATTATCGTTATGCTAATTATCCTCTTACCTGACATTTCTGGTACTATTGCTGTGCTTTCTAGCCATTACTATCACATTATTACCAAATGACTAGGAATTTCATTTAAAAGAACAATCAGGTAGCTTGGGGTTGCTCATTAATGCAAAATCGAAGTTGCTTATAAATAACCACAGTACACGTTGTAACTATTCAATACAAATGTCCAACAGAGTTCGACAGCAACTCAAATCGGTACATGTAACTTACTTTTTAAGTAGAAAATATCAATATATTTGATATACTACGTACAGTGCTTTTATTCATCTAACAAATAAACAAAAAGGTGAAAACTCCAGCATCAAATACGTACACAAGCGTTAAATCGGAATTAGTATTCAGTTTGTAACTGTTGATGAAGCTGGTATTAATTTTTAAATATTATTTTCACTGTTAGCTGAAGAAAGTATGAAAAAGTACAACGTCCATTTGGGAAGGCTTTTTAATGCCATTGTTTCGATTTAATCTGGGTTTACGAATGTACTTGTTTTCTACATTAAAAAGTGTTTAACTATACAGGGTGTACCATGACGAATTTTTAGTTAAAAGAATATAGAAAAATAATTAAACTCGCGCTTTGGAAATTTGAAGTTTTTCGGTTAGGTTTATTCAATTTAAAATATTTTCAGAATTCTACTCATTATACCGGAATTAGACATGATTTTTTTACCTTGAATGAGATCCCTGAACCAATTTCAAAGAGTAAAATTTTATCAGAGCAAATGTTTTTTTAAGAAAAAAAAGACATTCAAAAATTGACATTTTCTGGGTGAAGAATTCGTTTTGATTTTTCTTTGTTTTATAAAATTTAGCATACGGAATTTTATGCAACACAGTTTCCGAAAGAATTGTCTAAAAGTTTATATCTGTGCATGAAGATATCTTTTAGATGTGAAGTAATTTGTAATCTTCAAAGAAAAAATTGAATAGCTCAAAAATTGCTCACTTTTAAGAACAAGATATATTAGACGAACTAATTTTAGAATCGAATTATAAAAATGAGGGCGGTCCCATTTGAAATAAAAAAAGGTTGGTATCTATTTCTACCTTACACAAACAAATACTACAAATTAGAAAACATTTTAAACCGAGAAAACCTAATCAAAAACTACTTCCTGTTAAATTTCAAAACAAAATAACTACAATCAATATCCAAATTCTGCAAAATCATGAATTTTTTATGTGGTTATCCCAGCACTTCCTGAGAGTTGACAATCTATTCAATACCAACGATTTATACTTTTCTAATGCCTATTGGGATTACACTTTCTTAGGATATTGTTGAAGGACCTGTTATACCAAAAATATCGTTATTTCCTGTAATAGAACCATTTAGGGAAATATCTCTTGCATTTTTTTGCACAAATATAACAATTACACTACTGCGACTGCACTAATTCATTACAATTCGTTGCTATATTTGTAAAACACATGTGCGGTGGAGTTTTCATCTTTTTACTAAGGTGAGCTGTTTTCCAGATACCGTAGAAAAATTTGTTGGCCTATATCCGGTAACATTTTCATTTTTTCCCAATGAAATAATTAATAATTCAGTGATTTTGAAAGTGTTTTACCAGTATGACATTCCAGCTAACATTTTCACAATGTTTCTGGTTTCAATATACTTTCGTTACATGTATTATCTGGCACCGTATGGATATACCAAATTGATTTAAATTTTGCATATGTATGCAGTGGTGGTCATATATTTACGAACGCTACAATATATCTTTAATAGTTTATATTGTGTACTGAAATAATTTATTAAAATAAGAATATACCTTAAAATATTGTAAAATACTTAATTTATACGTCTGGATTAATGCTGAAGATATAATTAGGAAAACATAGTAACAAAAACAAAAAAGTAATTAATATAATTATTTAACTTTGGTATTAATATCCTTTATTTTTTTTAAGAAGAATAAATTCCTTTTAAAATTGAGAATGCATCCATTACTTCATTAAATAGGATTTCGCTCCTATCGAGTTTTCATTTTGTAGAAACGCAACACTAATTTTTAATCCATTTACTACTCGCTAAAATTAAAGAGTCTAGTAACTGTATTATTTATATCTGCTCTATAGCATTCACCGATGTTAACGGACTATTTCAAAACAAAAAGAAAGGCAAAGTCAAATGCAATCGAAGAGCTTCTAACGCCTTTTGTTAGAGATTAGATCTTAGATCATGACATAAACACAGATACCGAAAATATCGCAATACTAATGTTCTTTCTATTTACTTCAAGTCTTTTGAATTTAGTTCTTGTCCTGGGATTTCAAACGAAAATTTCGATTTTTCTTATTGCGCCCCCTTGTGACCAGTCTGCAACTTCCAAAATATGTTCCAGAAATTGCTTGTAATCACTTGTTTGTTGTATTCTTTAAATAATAGGGAAAAAGTAAAAACTTTTATTTGTGATTAGCAATGGCAAAACAGCATACTATCTACTGCCTGTAAATAACTTCACTCCCATGCCCACCTCTCTTTCAGTTCAGCTTAATATCTTTTTATAACTCTTATAATGAAAAGTTTTTCAAAGCTTTAGGGATTATATATATTTACAATATATCGCTGGTGGTCGTAGTTAGTGGAACACGTTAAGAATAAAAAATGAAATTCACAAATATCGCTGTACCAGGTCAAATCATTGTAATATGCCGATACTATTCTAAGTAGGTTATTTCCGTCGGACAATTCATTTAACATACTTAGTAATGCTTATAATAAATCCTCATTTTGCTTGTATTAAAAGGATTCAATTCAATTCCAAGTTATTGGAAGATTTCGTCGGGACAACTTTATTCGATATCACAGCTGAAAAAAACTATGATTCATTGCTTTGTTTTATAATACGAGTACTTTTCTGCAACTTAATTCCTGCGAACATGATGATATCCCAAGTCATGCCAGACTGGAGTTTATGACGCTAGATCTTCTATGATTATAAAATTATCTGAAGCATTCATTCTTATCCTTTTAAAAGATTTAAAATCCCCAAAAATATTCATGCATAACTAATTCCTTTCTTTTTCGATTTTAGACGCCAAACGTCTTATTGGCCGTCGTTTCGACGATACCACCGTCCAATCGGACATGAAACATTGGCCATTCGAAGTGGTCAACGATGGCGGTAAACCAAAAATCAAAGTCGAGTACAAGGGAGAGGTGAAAACGTTCTTCCCCGAAGAGGTGAGCTCGATGGTCCTCACTAAGATGAAGGAAACGGCCGAAGCGTATCTCGGAAAGACCGTTACGAACGCCGTCATCACCGTACCCGCCTACTTTAACGATTCGCAGCGTCAGGCGACGAAGGATGCTGGTACCATTTCCGGCCTGCAAGTGCTGCGTATCATCAACGAACCGACGGCCGCCGCTATCGCTTACGGTCTGGATAAGAAGGGCGTCGGCGAAAGGAACGTATTGATCTTCGATTTAGGCGGCGGTACCTTTGATGTATCCATTTTGACGATCGAAGATGGAATTTTTGAGGTGAAATCGACTGCCGGCGATACCCACTTGGGCGGTGAAGATTTCGATAATCGTATGGTCAACCACTTCGTGCAAGAATTCAAGAGGAAGTACAAGAAAGACTTGACTTCTAATAAGCGTGCCGTACGTCGTCTGAGAACATCATGCGAAAGAGCGAAACGTACCCTGTCCTCATCCACGCAAGCCAGTATCGAAATCGATTCCCTATTCGAAGGTATCGATTTCTACACGTCGATCACGAGAGCTCGTTTCGAAGAGCTGAACGCCGACCTCTTCAGATCGACCATGGAGCCAGTCGAAAAGTCCCTGCGCGACGCTAAGATGGACAAGGCTCAGATCCACGACATCGTCCTCGTAGGAGGATCCACCCGTATCCCTAAAGTACAAAAACTCCTTCAAGACTTCTTCAACGGAAAGGAGCTGAACAAATCGATCAATCCGGATGAAGCTGTCGCCTATGGAGCTGCCGTTCAAGCCGCCATTTTGCACGGCGACAAATCGGAAGAGGTGCAAGATCTCTTGCTATTGGATGTTACACCTCTGTCGCTGGGTATCGAAACCGCAGGAGGCGTGATGACCGCGCTGATCAAACGTAACACCACCATTCCAACGAAACAAACGCAAACGTTCACGACGTACTCTGATAACCAACCAGGCGTCTTGATCCAAGTTTACGAAGGCGAGCGTGCGATGACGAAAGACAACAATCTACTGGGTAAATTCGAACTGACCGGAATTCCTCCGGCGCCGAGAGGCGTCCCACAAATCGAGGTCACCTTCGATATCGACGCGAACGGCATCCTCAACGTCACCGCTGTGGAGAAGTCGACGAACAAGGAGAACAAGATCACTATCACCAACGACAAGGGCCGTCTCAGCAAGGAGGACATCGAAAGGATGGTGAATGAAGCCGAGAAGTACAGAAGCGAGGACGAGAAGCAGAGGAACACGATCGCCGCCAAGAACGCGCTCGAATCGTACTGCTTCAACATTAAGAGCACCATGGAAGACGATAAAATCAAGGACAAGATCAGCGAAGCCGACAAGAAGACCGTCATGGATAAGTGTAACGAAGTCATCGCTTGGTTGGATGCTAATCAATTGGCCGACAAAGAAGAGTATGAACACAAGCAGAAGGAATTGGAGGGAATCTGCAATCCGATCATCACGAAGATCTACCAAGCTGGCGGTGCTCCCGGTGGTATGCCAGGATTCCCTGGAGCCGGTGGAGCGGCTCCACCAGGCGGCGCTGCTCCTGGTACAGGAGGTGCTGGACCAACTATTGAAGAAGTCGATTAAGCAATCTCGTTTATTATTTTCCCTTAATAGTATAATAGCAGAGAGTAAGGTTCAGTATTAAAATATTCTAGTCTCTGCTGTTATGCTGTTTGTATCTTGCGGACAACACTTTTACATGTTTGTGTTGCAACAAACGGATTTTGTGTTTTTTTTTTTAATTTATTATACGAATTACCACCAAAGAGTTTTGTCTCTTAATTATCTCATTTGTTATCCCTTTCACTTTTAGTCGACGTTCGGAAAAAACAAAAAAGAAATAGTAACATGTTTTAATGTCTCAAATTAATGTTTTTTAATACTGTTGTAGTGAAAGTTCAGATGCGTTGAATAAAGTCAAATCCACCGATTATTTTGTTTCATTTACTCCCTATCAATTATCAAAATGCTTAGAAGTATAAATTAGTCAACTCTTTGCCAAAACTTAGTATCGATGCTATAGAAATGAGTGCCTTACTATCAATATTAAAAAAAGAATGAATGTAATTATTTAGTATTCGCATATATAGCAGTAAACTCCACTCACACAAATTAATTAATTATGAGGAACGCAGCGTTTCGAGAGGACGTGGGCTCTCATTATCAACCGTGTTACCGACTGAAAGTAAAAACTTGTATCACATGCAAATTATTTTCTACGTAGGCTCTAAAATTTCTAAAACATACAGCTGTGGCCATATGTATTCGCCACCCTTTTTGTTTTTTATTCCGACGAATATATAAGAAATAAAAGAAAATTGATCGATGAAAATGTTTCATTGTGAGTGTATACAGATATATACAGATATTGCTTAATATATGGTAGCTCCTCCCTGGGCTTTTATCACCGCACGAATTCGTCGGGGCACACTGCTCACTAAGTTGTAGCACTGTTCGGGGATGATTTTATTCCACTCTTCGAATATTTTTGTTTTTAAGCATTGCTTTGTGGTAGATGAGTATTTAGCTACATTTCGCTTTAAAATGTACCATAAATGCTCAATTGGCGATAAGTCCGGGGATTGTGCCGGCCATTCCAGGACCCGCACGTTATTTTCCTCGAACCAGCGCATTACTTCGCGAGATTTATGGCACGGTGCATTATCTTGTTGGAAGTAATACTCTGGCTCATCATTATCGAATAATTTTAACGCACACGGTTCCAGAACTTCTTCCAACATGTCGATGTACGTCCGACTGTTCATTCGGCCCTCGCAGACGAACAGTTCTCCGACGCCTGTTGCACTCATGGAACCCCAAACCATTATGCTACCACCCCCAAACTTGACAGTCTGGATGGAAGGCCTCTCCTCGCCTGCGTCGCACGTATTGAGGCCCAGGTTTACCACAAAGCTACCAACAAAAACATGAATACTGTTACATTTTGGAACCCATTAAAAAGAATAAAAACACTGTAGATACCAGGAATTGAATACAGAGTACCGCAAATACAATAATTATGTATTACTTAGCTCAATATTTGACTCATCCGTCCACATAACATTGGCGCAATTGTCAATGGTCCAGTCGCGGTGACTTTTAGCCCACAGCAGTCTCTTTTTCTTTTGTTGCGGAGACAACCGTGGTTTATGTCGAGCTTTGTATCCACCTAAATTTAATTCACAAAGGCGTCTTCTAACCGTGCGAGGAGAAATAGCAACATTATGTAGCCGGAAAAGCTCACTGAAAAGCTGTTTAGACCCTTTTTTTTAAGACGAAATAAAAAAACTAGATTGAGAAATGAATAGAAATTTGAAGTTACATGGGTATTTAGATTGTAGTATATGTTAAGTAAACACATATGTATACTTGGTTGCATATGTAGCTTTATGATTATGTCAACTGTGTATTCAATAAAGTCAGTATGTCACCAACTGTGTTTAAGTATAGTACATAGATTTAAATTTTCTTTAATTTGGTTTTGATTTTTTAATTTTCTAAATGCAATAGTTAGTGAATTGTATGTCTTATTTCTTTGGCAAATTGTTAAAAGAAAAAGGAAAATATGATATATAGAAATACAACTGGTGTACTAGTTGAATAAAGATGATTTAGGTCAGCGTTTGCAATATTGTGTTGTGTTATGATGTGGATAAAATGCTAATTTCTTTTTTTTTTCGTTTCATTAAATAAGAAAAGTAATGCATGCCGCAACATTTGGTAGGTATCCGCTTATAACTCTAAGACATTCTTAAGAAATCTGATTAAATTAGAAGAAAAACGTATTTTAACGAACAAAAATATGATAATACTAAAACGGAGAAAATTAGGATGAAGTTACAACAAAATAAATAATTCCATCAAAAAGACAATCTACACTAGGGTGACAGAATAAAATAGACACCTACTAATTAAAAAAAAGATTCTATTCTCGTTATATATACAAAATATTTTAAAATTTTTAAATTAGACTAATATTTTGTCGATCCACCTTTACTTGCGTGAAGTGCTGCGAGTCGTCGTGGCATAGAATCTATTAAATGATTAATGGTGTCTTCTGGAATATTTAACTACTATTCTGTTTACATATTTATACCGCTTTACTTGGTGTCTATTTTATTGTCAGTATGTTGAATTGGTTCGAAGGTTCGAGATTGGAGGTTAGGTTTGAATAAGTTTGAAGTTTATTTGTGAAGTAAGATTTAGACTTACTTGAATTCGAGATTTTGATTTTGCGTTTGTGGTATGTTGAATTGGTTTGAAGATTCGAGATTGAAAGTTAGGTGTGAGTAAGTTTGAAGATTATTTAGGGGGAAAGACGAAAGAAAATACAACTTTTCTACAACATATATGTTTATTCATCCACCCTAAATTTCATTTAGTAATAATAATAATAATAATAATTACTATTAATTATATACATCATGTTTTAACAACGATAATAAAAAGTGTTTACACGTAGGTTCTGTTTTGGTTTTCATATTCAAATTTTTTCATAATAATTGTATATAATTTAATCTCCTATATATAATAATATATTATATTTTGTTGCTTTTCAATAGATAATATTTAGTCCCCGTTTTCCGAAGGTAACAAAATTGGTAATATTCCAATCGCTATATTCTCTTCGCGGGAATCGTAAGATAATTTTCGATTTAGAATACCATTTGATATATTTTCTTATACAATATATACTAATAAAACCCTGATCATAAATATGTATAATATATACGATTTACCGATTTCCCTTTTATTATCTTTTATGAGTTTTAATTCTTACTTATTCTAGAGCTCGAACGTACGTCGAAAAACGGAAACCCTCAGGATATGTAATTACGCTATTTTCTTTCTTAAATTTTTAAATTCTCCGCTGTTATTCGTTAAGAATTTTTTTTTGTCGGTTACGTCACGTAATTCTTTCCTCCTGATATTTTTTATTACACGTTATAGGCCATCTGTTTTATGTGGTCACGTTGTTTTGCTTAAAGTAGATATAAATTAGATGTACAGAAGTATTATTCATTTTGAAGCGCTGTAACTTTTTAAGACATTTTTTAGGGGTACTGCTTAGAGGTTGATGGTATCTCGTCTTGAAAACTATTGGAACTTTCTTCGGATATGGCGAGAGGAACCTGAAAGTATTAAATAATATCATATTTAAGAAACTATTTAACTACAAATTTATAATATACACTATTGTGCAAAAGAAATAGGTATTTTGATAAATTTTATAGAAAGGAAATTTAAGGGAAAATGTGTAACTGTAATGTTAGTAACTATATTGTTCGATAAATGTTTACAAGTAATACAATACAAATTCAGAACATTAGTTCTTTTCCGGAATACGATATTACACTTTTGCAATATGTTCCACAACTCATTTACATTCTTTGGGGCCTTTTCAATCTTTTTATGGTCAAGATAATCCCAAACGTGGTCTATAATATTTCATTCCAGGTTTTATGACGGCCAGACGATAGTGCGAACTACTCCGTCCCCTTGTTGCTGACTTATATACAAAGGTCCAATTGCAAGTGCACCGGGTTGGCAACACAAAAATCCCTGCTACGAAGAAAAATAGTTCAGTTTTATTTCTGTGTTGGACAGGTTTACGTTAACCCCGCCCACTGCTGTCAGTTTTCAATCATTATTGTATTTATGTTTTCTTAGAGATTCTCTCAGCTTTTGAATTTATTTCTTTAATCGGTACCCTTTAATCTGTTGTCTGTAATCACTACTCAAACTGTCTTTTTCAAGACAATGCCGTTTACATCACAGCAAGCACTGGTAGCGTTACAAAACGGAAGGCTGATCAAGCACCATCTATGCTGACAGAAGATAGAGTGGATGATATCAGGCAACGAATGGATGTTAATCCTAACAAATCTGTTAGAAAATTGGAACCAGTGTGATTCAGAGAATATTCCTTTTTCATATCTATCAAAATTGTAGGTATTTCTCGTGGAAGTGCACGTGTACAAAATCTAGTTATGCAACATTTACGTGTGCAAGATTTTGAGCAATGACAAAATTTCCGTCGCTGGTTTAATGAAACTCTAGGAGATGATGATTGAAGAATATAGTTTACAGCAATCGGCTTCACAATTTAGATGAGCTACAAGCTGCAATAACACATGAAGTGCAAAATATTACAGAAGAATTGCTGCAGAATGTTTTCCATAATATGAGAAGACGAGTAAATTTATGTTTGCAAAATAATGGTGAACATTTTGAAAATCATTTGTAATTTATTTTAACCATATGTCCCCTTAAGTCTTTTGCTTGTTACAACTGTAGAATTTGATATTTTTTTTTGTATTACGACTTTATTGTACTGCTTTTTCTTTGTGAAAAACTTATAAAAATAAATTTCTTGTACTTATTTGCAATTTCTAAATTTCTCAATTGTATGGTTAGTATTTATCTGTCTATCTATCTAACACATGGGCTGAAAAGTCCCGGGCCTAACATATAGATGACGCTAGCTTTATTGCAGTCACCCTTCTCCCAATTAGTACTAACCTTCAAAACACAGCTGTTAATATTTCATGATATTCTATTCACTAGTTTGTGAGTTATTGTGCCAAGAGTCACGCTACTTTTGTTATTTTCAAAACAATGGATCAAAAACAATTTCGTGTTTTAATTTTACACTGCTTCTTGATGGGAAAAAATACCATTTGGCTTGAAAAGTGTTATGGGGACTCCCCTCCATCAGAAACGACAATAAAACGTTGGTTTGCTGACTTCAAACGTGGTCGTAGAGACACCGATGATGCAGAACGCAGTCTACGTCCAAATGAGGCGGTAACACCAGAAAACGTCAAAAAAATCCACAAAATCGTTTTGAATGATCGAAAAGTGAAGTTGCGTGAGTTAGCTGACATCGTAAAGATATCAAAAGAACGTATTGGCTTTATATTGCATGAGCGTTTGATTATGAGAAAGCTCTGTTCAAAGTGGGTGCCACGTTTGCTCACTGTTGACCAAAAACAAGAACGTGTTGATGATTCTGAGCAGTATTTGGCCATGTTTAAACGTAACAAACCGGAATTTTTGCATCGATATGTGACAATGGATGAAACATGGATCCATCACTTCACTCCGGAATCAAAACGATCGTCATCTGAGTGGACAGCAACTGATGAACCTCGTCCAAAGCGCCCGAAAGCACAACAATCGGCTGGAAAGGTTATGGCCTCGGTATTTTGGGATGTGCGTGGTGTAATTCATCGACTATCTTGAGAGAGGAAATACCATCAACAGTGAATATTATATAGCGTTATTGGAGCGTTTAAAAGCCGAAATTGCAAAGAAACGACCGCATATGGCAAAGAAAAAAATGTTGTTTCATCAAGACAACGCACCGTGTCACAAGTCAATCAAAACAATGGCAAGATTACATGAATTGAACTTCGAATTGCTCCCACATCCACCGTATTCGCCAGATTTGGCTCCCAGCGACTACTGGCTGTTCGCAGACCTCAAAAAAATGCTCGCCGGTAAGAAATTTCGCACGAATGAAGAGGTTATCGCTGAAACTGAGGCCTATTTTGAGGCAAAATATAAATCGTTCTACAAAAGTGGTATTGAAATGTTAGAGCGGCGCTGGAATGATTGCGTTGCTCTTGATGGAGCTTACGTTGATGAATAAAGCTAATTTTGAACCAAAAAAACCGTGTTTTCTTTGTTAGGCCCGGGACTTTTCAGCCCATGTGTTATATCAAGTTAGTAAATTTAGTGATTATCAGTATTTCGTTTTTCTTAATAAAAGTTATCAATTCAGCGATGGAATTGAATACAATACATGAAATTTAATTATAAAAGTTATGAATACAAACTATGTTAACATAACCTTTACATAAGATATTCATTTTTGACAACTAAACATAATAAGAATGAAGTTAGCAAGTCAAGGCAGGCAATATTACAGTCTTACCAAATTAAATCTGGCATTGCCAATCTGGTGCACTTGACCTTGGACACGCGGTAGTTCTTGACCAATCGAGAAGTGTGTTTGTTATTTATATGTTGGTATCGAATTTACCAGATTCAAGTAAATATCATTGCAATTAAAAATATATTGAGACTATCACATAAATTTCTAAAAATATACCTATGTGTCTCTTTTTTGCACAGTAGAGTATATCGGGTGCACTTTCCTATGTGTAATTGTCTATGGATTAGTGACTTAGTAGGCCACCGGTTATACGTTTATAATTTACGCATGAAATGATGAGCTTTTGGAAAAACTCAGCGTTGTCAGGTAAGTGGCATAAAATATTAAAAAAAAAATAACTAGAGTTGATGTTTGGGCTATTCCATAGTTCGTCGAACTTGTATAGTGCGACGTTTCGGCAGTCTGTCTACTGCTGTCTTCAGGGGCCCACTGAGAAGGGCTGTTGCTAGCCAGAGCAATCATGCTTTAATGTAAGGTGGTTAGATTCCTTGGCAAGTTTGATCATGGTCTTTCCGTATTGTCTGAAAGACCTGTTTAATTCGGTCCCATACCGAATTTCTAACTCTGGACGTGATATTGCTGCCGATGGATTCTCATAATAACTAGAGTTGTTGTTTAAGCTATTTCCATCGTTTGTTGAATTTGTATAGTCCGAGTTTCGGCGGTCTGTCTACTGCCGAAAGGTTAGACTATACAAGTTCAACGAACGATGGACATAGCATAGTATTCGTTTCTAAAGATTTGAAAACATGCAAAGAGTCCAACACACGGATGAATTTAAATCATGAATACTGAAAAAAAGCAAAATTGCTGCGAATTTCGTCCATTTATCAGGTGTACCAACGCTATCAGTAGCTCTTAATCGCACTGTAATTAACTTAGATTTTCCCGTCACCATTTACCTGTTTATCTTCTTCTAGGGTTGGCAATAAGTCGTCCGTAGAGTGGGGACTGGGTGTCGGAGGTATTCTAGTAGTGGAATTTGTTGCTGAAGTCATCCTCGATAGACGTTTCTGCATTTCGCGTTCTTCTTTTTGCTCCCGCTCTTTTTCGTAACGTCTCATGCTGTAGCTTCTGATCGAGTTGCCGCTGTGAACCGACGCAATGCTCGGCCGTCTTGATCCTTCAATCAGAACCGTGAAGGCGTAAGAGATTCTAATCTAGGGTATTTATTCTGTTTATTTCGTGGTTAGTTTGTGTCGGTGTGTTTTCCGAAATAGAATACGGACAATTTTAGGCATTGGGCGAAAGGAAAAACATTCGAAAAATTTTTGAATCTAAATATTCTGAATATACTGAAATTGTCCTGTATTCAAACATGCAAATAAGTTGATATGATTTCTTTTAATTATAATAAATTTGGATTAAAGTGTTGCTTTACTGTAGCCAATTTAATTTTGTATTGAAATTTTTTTTCTTTTTGTAAATTTGAGCAAAAAAGTTGTGAAAATGTATCGTGTCATATGGTATCACATCAAAATCTAAAGTACACATCGATAAGCTTGACGGATGAAGGATTACACCAATCCAAAGTACCTAAAAGCTCTGCTTGTCCAATGAAAGAATACGCATATCGCGGCGCATGCTCAAATATACCGTGCATCAGCAACAACATTAAGCATCACTAAATACTATTATATACGTTGATAATACGCAGGAACCATGAAATGTAAGAGTCAACTATTCTTTTATGCTGCCCAAACAGTGCAGGATTTTCATTTTTACAAAGCTCTAACGTTTTCCAAATTCAAAGAAAAGAAGATACTCTAAGAAACCGCTGCCATCTTGCGTACTCCATGCTTTTTATTGTCGGAGTCAGTTATCTTAGTTTTGAATCATGTTGTTCCAAGTGAATTTTAGCTTTTAGTTTTATCGCATTATAAAGTGATCTTTATTCGGTGAATTTTAAGTTCGTTCGTTAACTAAATTATCTTCTATTTAGAATGGGTGGATGATTTGTCGTTCTATTTAAGATGAGTGCTTTTATTTTAACTTTCTTTTAATTGGAGTTATTAGTACATACAGGGAGAGTTCATTTGAAAACTTTTCACCCTAAATTTCTGTAAATCTGGAAATTACGTTTTAGTTTTTGTTTTTTAGTTTTAGGCTTAAATATCTATTACTTAAACATATTTCAAGTACCTAAAACGTTTTATTTTTTCTTTCAAGGTTATTTAAGAATTAAAAATATTTGTTGCTGAAAACAAATGTTGTCCAGTGTTCGCTAAACAATTGAACAAGCGTTGTTCAAGACTGCGGTGAACATTTTCGAAAATATCTCTTTGAATTCCACAAGCTGTAGCAATTCTCTGACGAAGTTCTTCTAAATTTTGAGGTTGGGAGGTAAATACAACAGACTTTAGATAACCCCATAGAAAAGAATGTAGTGACGTCAAATCAAATCAGGCGATCTGGTTGGCCGTTGTATAAGTTCTCTTCGTGCTATCCATTTATTTGGAAATATATTGACTAACCATTGCTGTATTGGAAAAAAAAACATAGTGAGAAGAAGCTCCATATTGTTGAAAATGTAATCCATCCTCATCAAGGAGAATATTTCCATCTCTAATCACTTGATTTGATCTGAGTGTTAGTAATTAGCAGTTTAATTTTCCAACATATCCAAATATGCTTTGCCATTTAGATTTCCATTGAAAAACAATGCATCAATTACGTGGTCTCCCAAGATGCTCATACACCATTTTCTTCAGGATACTGGGTGTATCCTTCTACATACAGATGATGGTTTTCGTTATATCTGCAATTATTCGTCATTAAAGCAGATATTTCTTACAAATGCATTGTTATTATTAATCGCAGTAGTTATTTGTTCACAAAATTCACCTCTTTTCTCGAAATCATCTTCCCAATTTCCTTTTGAAGGATTGCACCATTGCTCCCTCTCAGTCTTTGTATATTATTTTCAATCTTATTTTGAAAACGTTCGTTTTCCATCTATTTGGAAACGTGCTAGGATTTACCCTGTATTTAAAAGTGGTTCACGATTAGACAGTAGTAATTATAAGAATTTTAAGATAGCAATTTATAAACATACATATCCAACTATTGCAAATCATCTTTCAACTGCTCTACGTGGTTCTGTTGATAAATAATCGACTACTACTAATTTGGGAAACTTTGTGCAGTATCTTCCGGTGGCGTTGGACAATGAGAGGCAAGTTGATACCATCTATACCGATATGTCAAAAGCCATTCGATCGTATTGATCACGGTGTATTGTTACATAAATTACGCAGTGTCGGTTTTAGTGACCCACTTATTACACTAATGAGTTCGTACTTGATTCGTCAAAGGTTTCACGTGTCCTACAGTGGTTTCGAATCAGCAGACGATTTAATTACACGAGGAGTGCCGCAAGGTTCCAATCTGGGCCCTTTACTATTTCTTTTATTCATCAACACTCATATTGTGGATTGCGAGATTCTAGTGTTCGCTGATGATGAAGATTTTCTCTTATATAACCTCACACAATGATTGTGTGAAACTGCAGAAAAACTTGGAATTCGTGTCTGGTTGGTGCATCTCAAATAGGTTAAATTTAAATATATTGAAGTGTTAAGTATTTACTTTCATTAAGAGAAAGTCATCTTTCTTGTTGAATTACTTCCAGAGGGTTAAAGTGAGTGAGTCAACTTTTGCACAAAACGTTGCCCATCTTGATAATACTTTTTACGTCATTCACAGGTATCGCAGTAAACTCCACTCCACACAAACTAATAATTATTCGGAACACAGCGTTTCAGGAGCGCGTGGAAGAAAATTTTTCATAAATTTCCAGATTTTCAGAAATTTTGAATGGGAAGTTTACAAATGAACACACTATATATATATTTTTTAAATAGACAGAAATATGCTTGCATTAATTTCGGTTATCCCGACATCATTCATATGGTACATGGGTTATTGGATTATATATATATATATATATATATATATGTATAATAAATAAGAGCGTTCTGGTTTTCGCCGTTCGAAGGTACTCGTCAAAATCTTCAAGCTCTTCAAGTTTGTATGTCTCCTGGTACCTTACGCCTTTATCTAGTGCACTCATTTATAAACTACAGCTTGTTGAAATTAATGCACCCACATTTTCCACCTTTTACTTACATAAATTACAATCTTTTAGAGATATATAAGGAATATGGTCGTGATAACCTTAAAGGTCATTAATTCCTTGGGTATTCCATAATGAAGAAACCATTTCGAGAAGTTCATTTATTTATACATGCATTGTCAACTCTTTTTGAGATAGATTAAAAGCATGGCCACCGTAAAAATTACAAAATTACATCCTTGATCGGCATCAAATATGGTTTAGTTAAAATTTTGAGAGCGTCAAGTAGTTACAATTTTATCAAGAACTTAAACACATACAGCTGACAGCTGATTTCGTCAAAAGATCCATCAGTTTGGCACAATTATGGCATTTTTCTGATTGCAATTGATTTAATGTTTCTGGGTCAGTTTAAGTACACTCAAAATGAAGATACTTCCGCGCTGAATTTGGCGCACTTCTTTGTCTGGTTCATTCCACAACTTGATGATTGTGGTGGCCAGATCTTACCATATTTACACATTTTTTGGGGGAAATATGAATTTTCGGGTTGCCAGTGTTGCGCTGGTAGATATACCAGCGCAGTTTTCTCTGACCAAAATCAAATCTACGCTCCCAAAATACGAACAAAACAATACCAGGCGATATTGATGGAACATGTTCGAAATAAAATTTAAAATCTATTTGTAGTCCATTTCCGGAGAAGTAAGCGTGGAAGTGTTTTGTAAAAATAACAAAAACCTTCCAGCGAAAATGTTGAATTTTACCATTGATCTTGTGCAATCATCAATAGCGAATATACGAGGGCAACCTGAAATGTTTCCGGAATCGGCAAGAGACGACGCACGAAGGTTGAAGCAGAGACAACAGACATCTCAGAAGAACGCATTGGCCATATCCTACACGAAATTTTGGGTACGAAGAAGCTTTCGGCGCGATGGGTACCGTGTTTGCTCACACCGGAGCAAAAACGAAATCGGTTGACCGTTTCGGAGGAGTGTCTGGCCGGGATCCAACGTAATTCCAGCGATTTCTTCATGCGTTTTGTAACCATTGCTGAGACTTGCATACACCACTATATGCCGGAGACCAAGGAACAGTCGAGGCAGTGGAGTTTTCCGGTCGAATTGGCTCCGAAGAGAGCCAAGACCGTTCCATCGACCGGAAAGGCCATGGCGACCATTCTTTGGGATTCCCAAGCTGTGATCCTCATCGATCACGGGGCAATACTATAGCGATTTATTGACCCGATTCGATGCAGAATTGAAGGAGAAACGGTCTCGTTTGCAGCGGAAGAAAGTGCGTTTTCCACCACGACAATGCACCGTCCCATTCATCCTGCATCGTCGTGTCAAAATTGAATGAGTTGTGGTACGAATTAATCCTCCAGATTCACCGGACCTAGCCCTCTGCGACTTTTTCCTATTCCCAAACCTGAAAAAAATCTCTGAGAAGCAAGGGGCTTGCCTTAAATGAGGAGGTCATCGCCGTTGTAGATGGCTATTTCGCAGACCTCGAAACATCCTACTTTTCCGACGGCTTGAAGAGACTGAAGCATCGTTTGAGAAATTGTTGTGATCTTCGAGAAGATTGAAAAATAAAAATAGAGTATTACACCAATACTGTATTTTTCTTGTCGATTCTGGAAACATTTCAGGTCTCCCTCGTAGCTATCGTTCGTCATGATGATAATAAATATGATTAGTTATATTATAGCTATTACAACTCCTCTTTTGGTGAAAGTCTTAGTTTTCGAAAAATGACTATCGTTAGCAATCCAAGAAGGTATTTATGTAGTAATATGTCCAGTAATCTTTGTTATATTTCGAAAGAAATACTCTTGACGTTGGTGGTGTAATGTTTTATCAATGAAAAAAGTCACGTGTAAAACTTTTGCGCAATGATTTTTACGCATAGTATAAAATTGGCAGCATTCATTTCAATTCAAAAAGATGTAAATATATACACAATATATATTTAAAGACGCAGGTATAGCAATAGGTCATTTCATATCCAAATATAGTACACAATATACACATAATGTAAAGAGAGATAGAAAAATGCAAAAGGCAAAAAAATAGACAAAAGTAAGTGAAGAACACCTGTGCCAGTGTTTTGTGACTTTGGGGTATGTGGAAGAACTGCAGGTGATTTGGTGATGGTGGTGGTGGTGGTGGTGAGCATGGTGTTGGCGGTGGTGGTGGTGATGGTTGTGGTGTTGGAATTAGAGGTATCGTGACAGTAGGAGAGTAGCAAGATGGCTGCGGCACGGGCCGCACCTGCACGGGACGCGGAAACTGCGACGCCGCGACAAATCCCGCCCTGGGCACTGCTAGCCCTGCGCGACTGTATCGACTCGAACGTGCTACGTTGGCTCGAAACACTGGACGTCAATTGACGGTCCATCATCGGCAACAGGCCTGGAACATTCGACATTTAACAGACAGAAAATAAAAATTAAGGGATACAGCCATCAATCGAAAACAAACGAACCAAAAACAATAGAGAATAGATTTACGCACATTAATACAACGGCACAAAGAAAAAAAAGAGACAGAAAATCAACAATAGTAAAACCAGAAGAGAACATAGTAAACAGTGATTACATTTATAGAAATACAATCTTAAAAATACAAAGAAAATAAAGGCAATAATCTGCAAGAGACTCTTTTCGAAGTCATTAAAAATCCTGAAGTAAAGTACGAAGTTAAGAAAACATTTTACAATTTATGTGTGTAATAAGTTGTACGAGGGTTATATTTTAAGTTTTGTATACCAGGTGTACGCATTTTCTAAAAAGAAACACGTAATTTTCAAGGGAAATTATTATTTTTTTTATTTAAAATATTGGACATTGGCTTCTATACATTTCACCCACTTTTCAGGTTTCAAAATTGCTCGCCTTTTGCGGCAAACCATTCGTCGAGCCATTTTCCAACTTCCTCGAAATTGCTGAAGTGCTGCTTTGCGAACGCGTGCACCATTGATGCGAAGAGGTAATAGTTAGATGATGCCTGGTGTGGGGAGTACGGCGGGTGCGGGAGGATGTCCTATCCAAGTGTTTTTGAGGTGTCTTTTACTGCTTATGCTGTGTGAGTCGGCGCATTGTTGTGTAACAAAATCACTTTGCCATGTCTCCTGACCTAATTCCGCGCGGTTTAAATTAATCATTTGTTGGCGATAGGGTTGTGTGTTAATCGTTTTGCTAGACTTCGAGAGTTCATAATACACAATATCTCTCTGGTCCCACCAGACACAAAAGATGGTCTTCTTGTCGAAGCGATTTGGTCTTGGTGTTGAAGGACGGACTTCGCCAGGTGAAAGCCAAGGTATTTTCCGTTTCGGGTTTTCAAAATAAATCCATTTTTTATCACCCGTCACAATTCGATACAAAAATGATTTCCCTTTCGTGGCGTTGAAGCAGTATTTTACAGGCGACCCATTTACCGAGTTTTTTGATTTTCTTGTGACCCACGTAATGCTTCTGCGAAATGCCGTTAAGTTTGAGTTGGGTCATCATCCAATAACTCCCGCAATTGTTTGTCTTAGCATTTTTGTGGTCTACCAAAGCGCTCTTCCACATTGAAATCAGATTGAAAGGGGTGTTATACAACATGGCCACAAGCCTGAATTGTTTAGAATAGTCGGAGGTGTTCTCGTTACTGTTGGCTCACAATTGCAAGCTAATAACAAGAATAAAGATATTGATTTGAAAAATATCGAGACTAATTCTGTTCTGTCACAAACGGTTACACCTCACAATTTTTTTTTGGCGTTTCCCCGTTGTGGGCAATATGTTCTTACTATAGAAGCGGCCGTAGTAGATGGGTATAGCAACGCATGGAAGACAGGTCCCCGATCCGCATTGACAGTCAAAGTTCCCGGAGAAGTTAAATTAACTCTAATTTCAATGCCACGAATGGTCGGAAGCGCTAACGTGATACTAATGTCAGAGGACAGTCACTCTATAAGACATAACCAAAAAGGAATAGGAAAAGAAAAAAAATACAAATAATGTTAAAATTTGAATTTAATGTTAAATGCAACCTCTGTTGGTCAATATGAAAACCTCTAAGCAGAGAGCATATGATATTGTAAGGTGTGAGTAGACACAGGGAACAAAATAGACAAATAATTTTGGTTATCTGTTTAAGGTGTTTTATTTCCAACAAATAATAAACATTAAAACCTATAAAATTCAACAAATAAAGAGTGTAATCGGAGTAGATAAATTAGATTTATTGAAAAATTATATATTTTATAAGAAATAAACATTTTAACAATAAAAGAAAGAAAAAAACACAAAAAATTTTTAAATTGTTGAAACCATGTCTCACATGATAAAATTACAATTTTCTCGCAATTTCTAACGTAATTAAATTTCCGAAAAAATATTCGTCTCGGAGGAGATTTGAACCCAACATCTCTACATCTCCGGTGTAGCGTGCTAAACCCTTGCACCACGAGACCATTGAATTTAAGTCGCCTTAAATTCGCCTAATGCCAACGGCGGTTTAGTATTGATATTCATATTAATATTAGTATTAATATGGGTGTTAGTTTAATTATTATGCACCCATGTCTCACATGTTCTAATCGATGGCGGGTCTTCTACCAGCAAATGATGATTTCAACAGCCTCTTTCTTTTGATTAAATAAGCAAAGTACACTAATGCGTGCCGCAAGTGTTTTTCAAGCACCAAACTCGACATGATCAGGCACAAAACTCGATGATGACGATAAAGCAAAGACGCTGGTTTTTGGCGGACCCAACTTGTGTGTGTTTGTAGTTTAAATATCAGGCGAACAAAATGACGAATGTATCAAATTAATACGTTGCGTACTTTTCGCTGGCGCCATCTCTTAGTTAAACCGGAAAAAAGTTATGCATACACCTGGTATAGAACGAACTCTGGCAGCAGTTATTCCACTTGCTTATTGGTACAGTCAAAATTCTGTTTTCGAAGGTACCGATTGCTCCATCTGACGACTGGAACTTCTGGCTACGCAGTCCGTTCTTATTTTTCACACTAAAATTTCCCATTCTTCTTCGCGTCCTTTCAAAATATCTACTTAATTGCGAACTTTCCCCGTTCTATCATCTCTTTAGCTTAACTACTTTCCGAGATCGCTGTCCTAAATGTCGAACAAAATTCATCTCGTGTACACAAATCTTCGAAATTTGAATTTTACAAAGAAAAAAATATTTTATAACTGGCAATGCTATTTTTTGTACGCGTCTTAGCGACAGCGCATCACAATGTTACATCAGGATTTTAAATAACAATTCAAAAACGTGCCCCTTGCATTTCACAACGTAGAGAAAAAAAAACACATAGATACCACCACTCATAATAGAATGGACACTTTAAATTTTAACAAAATATTCTAAAAAGAAGTACTGCTATTCATGAAATAATTCTATAAGCATGTACACAATTTACTATGTTCAACGTCCAAAACGCATCTTTGGATGATATTGCAGAAAGAGTAGAAGAAGATTCCTCAAGATATACTGAGGAAACTGGTAGAAAGAATGCCATGAATTTGATTGGATTGTTGTATGAGAAGAAAGTATAACTTATTTTACGGTTTCTAATGTTTATTGTTACTTTTTCTTTTACGTACACACGTACAATAAATCGTAGATGAATACATATCTTTCTTAGAAGTGTTTTGTTTAAAGTTTTGAAGCAAACGTCAAATTTTACATGAAATGGGAAGTGTCCATACTATTATGAGCGATAGTGTATATATACGAAAAAAATCATATAAGAGAAAGAGGAAAACACTTACTTAAATAGTGTAACTAAATACACCAACGACACATCTATATGGTCTTTCCTTATTATCGTATATCAAAAAGCATATCCACTGTTAACCGTAAATTATTAATAATTTGGCGTCTTTTTCTTAATTTCAATAACTGCTTATTTAAAACGCTATCAATAATTATAAAAATTAGAGTAAACTAAACTTACGGACGACAGTGCATATATTTTTTTTTCAACAACATGTTTAACATGGTTGAAAAACTAAGGATTAATGATTAACAGGATTACTTGTACACACAAGGCCAATACACATCGATCTTTTCCAACATTGATAATTTATTTAAAACAAAAGAAAAAGAATTTGAAGTGGCTCTTACGAGAAAGAAGTTACATACGCAATATACTTTATCTAATCAGCACTCAACTTTATTTATCCCCTGAAATAAATTGTTTAAATTTGTTATTAGTATTATTATTTCACGGTTCCAGTTTTTTTACAAGTTTCGCAGAAGGTTAAAACTTGCCAATTTCAGATGTCTACGCAATTATTTAGTAGCACTTTTTATGAAAAATAATGTAAGACCCTTTTACAAAGCATCAGTGATTTTTTTCAAAAAGTTCACGTTTCTTAACAAGCTTCGTCAACAGTGTGATTCGATAAAGCCTCAGCTATCAAAGTTAACTTGAAAAAAAACTGTATTTTAATTTAAAACAAAACGATCCCATATACTTTTCCCAGGACCTGTAATGTTTTTGTTAAACTTCCTATATATCCCTTTTATACCTCGCCGTATACGTGACTTCTATTTTTCGAACGTTTTCCGTTTTATCCATCGAAACAACAGCAACAAGCCGCGCCATAAATGCTTTATTTATCTCACCTGTCAGATCGATATCTTTGCCGGGTGTGAAACGAAGCCGAAACTTGCGAAATAAATTGCCTTGTAAGTCCGTAAGGATTCAACAGCTGTTTGCAAAGTCAATTTTCTCCTACCCCGAGAATATTTTATTCTCGCGGAAATTTTGGGGGGATGTTAGAAACGCGAAAGTTGGACCCGAAACCGGTTTTATAATTGAAGAAGAAATTATAATTAAAAATTAAAAAAGTTAAAGCGAGTTTAAGAGTTGGAGGTGATTAAAGAAATAATAGGTAGTTCGTTTGCTAGAGATTCATTTCTTTTCCCTCGTTAATTATTAATAAAACCTTTCTCTTTTTAGAACCGGTTTTTCGAGATTTAATTTGTAGAAATTGCGTTTTTTGTATGCAAAGGGTATTTGATTGTTTTGGTTTTAGTACAGACAAAAAACATATTTCTTCATAACAGGACTTTTAAACCTTTATGGAAAGTTACTACCGTATATCCGTTGAAACAATATATATTCCGAAAGGTGTATATTCCCCCTACAAAATGAGATAGTAAGCATTAATACGATCAAGTGGATCAAGTTATAGTGCTTAAAGTGACAATTTATCGGTTCATTACAAACATATGGTTTGGTAAATTTTATTTTAAGCTCGGTGATGCCTAATTATCCCGTACTTGTGTTTGAGTGGTATAAGCGATTTCAGGTTGGCCGAGATGTTTCGGAAAACCAGGCCATTCAACAAACAAAAATGGCGAGGAGCTGGTGTGAAAAACTGCGTGAAACAAAGACATGATTCGCGAAAGATTTGAACAAAGGGAAAGTCCGTACTCAATTTATTCCTCATGCCTTAACTGAAGACCAAAAAATTGCTCGCGTTGAACATTGCTAGGATCTTACCAAGACAGCCCGACGAAATCGCACATTTCCAGAATCGAGTGTAACTGGTGATGAGATTTGGTGCTTCAAATATGATCCGCAAACAAAACGCCAAAGTGCTACATAGAAATCCGTAGGCTCTCCAAAATCAGCAAAGATGCGTTTCCAGAAGTCACTATAGAAGACAATCTTGATTTATTTTTATGATTCTAAAGCTATTCCGAATCGGGAATTCGTTTCACAGAGTCAGAGTGTCACTGGTGAATATTATGTGGGGGTTATGGAGGGTTCGTGGAAGAGTGAGAACCGAATATCGAGCGCTAGGAAGTTGGTCTTTGTTGCACGATAATATACCAACACACAGGATTGCCGCTGTCATGTGTCTGTGTGTCATACCACCCTTCGTATTTGCCAGACTTATCACCCCCTTTCCCAAACTGAAATTGGCTGTGAAAGGAACGTTTTACGAGAACGTTGGACAAGCTAAGGAGCTGTGACGATGATCTGTGAAGCGATTCCTAGATATGATTTAAAGAAATCTGTCCTATCGTTGGTTGAACGTGCTCAGAGCTGACCCAGAAGGGGGTTATATTTTGGATAAAAATATATAATTTTGGTGAAATAACTGATTGTTTCTTCTTTATTTGAAAAGTTCAGTTATTTTTCCGACATACTGAATATGTTAGTCTTCATTTTAACATAGCATTACCCAACCAAATACTTTCTTTAGGTGAGAATTCGGAATGTTCGCCAAACATACGAGTTATGTCTCAGAATTAATGAGACTGACTAGTTTTAATATGTATAATTGAATGCATCTACAGTTTAATACTGTCTCGTTCCAAGTATGCAGGTAGCGTTTCCAGTGAGTTTTCCATCCCTAGCAAAAATTCTGGAAATCTTCTTCCGTTAGGTTGTTTAGAATCTGTGCCGTGACTCTTTGGATGTTGTTGGTTGCTGTTGGCGTTGGAAAAAGAAGATAATCACATGGACTCATATCTGGACTGTAGGGCGAAGTTTGGGAGTATTGAAATGTTAGATCTAAGATCTACGAGGTGGCAATGTTAGGTCGCACACGCAAAACTCTACATCGTAAACGTTCAAGGACCTCGCGATTATAGGTTTGGTTCACTGTTTGGCCTTGCGGTACGAATTTTTGGGTCATTACCGCTACAAGTGGTTATTTTGCAGACCTTGAAACATCCTACTTTTACGACGGCTTAAGGAGGCTGGAGCGCCGTTTGAAAAACTATTTTGAACGTCGAGGAGACCACATCGAAAAATAAAAAACCACATCAATACCGTGTTTTTCTTGTCGACTCCGGAAACGTATCAGGTCGCCCTCGTATAACTATAAAATTCTGATGTAAATAAGATTTCGGATAGCAGAACTAGTGAAATTATTTCAAGAAAGTTTTTTATCCTCTAATAATGCAATCCATAGATAGACAACCTTCTAATTATCAAACTGCCAAAAGTACATCGTCTAAATATATTTCGCACAAATTCCGGCAGCCGTCAAGAACATTCAGAAGCACATCGTCCCCGATAATCCATCGATTGCGTTTCATGTTCGCGAAGCATTAAAACTCTTAAATTAGTCGTCGTTACATAACCGAGTTCCGACATCAAACTCGGAGGAAATTACGCCGACGTTCCGTACCGTCTCGTTTCGATTTTTGGCAGCGATCCCGAACGAAGTTCTGTCGAGTTCGGCCCGTCTAGTTTCCATGCGAACGATGCCAACCGCGTCCTTACTTTAAAGCGGGTCAATTTTGATCACATACGGCGAAGGAACAATGCGATGGAATGAGGATAGTCGGGGCGTTATCGGAATGGGGTGGGATCGTAGTAGGCTTTGATCTGCGATAGGAAAGGGTTCGTCGTTCCGAAGCTGTTGCGTTGCGGTATCGGCAAGGTAGAGACAAAGGCGGTTCGTTCGCGTGTTTCGAGTGGGATATTTATACGAAGCAACCGGTAATTCGTAAGATATCGGCTGTGTATTGTACTTTATACGTTGCATAAGGTAACAAGGTGGTACTTGTCTTTCAAGTGCTGCGACGAGATGACGCCTAGGATAAAAAGGAATCCATAATTTGTTATGGTTTTGTGTTCGTTGTAAGGACTTGAAAATTGATTGTTTTCATCGTTATAATCCTGTAGAGCAGTATCGATATGCATTTTTCTCTGTCTGGATTTTCTTCTTATTGTTGTCTTTCTCAGATTATTTCTCTACTTTAATTCGTCAGATTGTTAGTCAGTAGTTAATCGTAAAGACCAGCCGTTTCTGTAGCAGATTCCACAATTCGACGACTAGTAATATCTGCATGAACCACTCCCTCGCCAATTGAGAATGCCATATTCATTTTCGGTGTCTCTGAGGCTTACCGGGTACCATATCTCGCTCAATACTGAAGAGACTAATGATCAACTTTACCCAGACACTTGAATAATGGGTTTAAAATGGCGGTCGTCGTCGAAATAACACAATTTATTACATGTGCCAGGTGTAGGCATAAGTTTTTACCGTTTTTTTGCTAGAAAGAAACACCTAATTTTCAAGGCAAATTATTTTTTTTTATTCAATATATTGGCCATTGGCTTCTACACATTTCACCCATCTTTCAGGTAATTTATGGACACGATACCAGAAAAATTGCTTGCTTTTTGCGCGCAAACCATTGGTCGAGCCATTTTCCAACTTCCTCGAAATTGCTGAAGTACTGCTCTGCGAAGGCGTGCTTCTTGCTGAAGCGATTTGGCCTTGGTGTTGAAGGACCGGCTTCACCAAGCGAAAGCCACGATTTTCTCCGTTTCGGGTTTTCAAAATAAATCCATTTCTCGTTACCCGTCACAATTCTATACAAAAATAATTTCCTTTCGTGGCGTTGAAGCAGCATTTCACAGGTGACCCATCTATCGAGTTTATTGCTCTCCCTATTGCTTGCTAGCGCCTGCTGATTGCACACGTAATGTTTCTGCTAATTGCCGTGGAGTTTGAGTTGGGTAATCATCCACCCAATAACTCCTGTGATTGCCTGTCTTCGTATTTTTGTCCTCTACCAAAGCGCTCACTGTCTTTCACATTCAAATCACCACTTTTAAATTGTCGAAACCATGTCACACTTGTTTAATTGTTGGAGCGTGTTCACCGTATGTTTCTATCAGAAACCGATGACTTTCAACAGCTCTTGTCTTTTGATTAAATAAGAAAAGTAATGCATGCCGCATAGTTTTTGGAGGACTCAACTTGTGTGAGTTTGTAGTTTAAATTTCAGACGAACAAAATGGCGTATGTGTTAAATTATTACGCTGCGTACTTTTCGCTAGCGCCATCTCGAATCCCGTTTCGAATCGTAGACCAAAATAAGTTTTATTATTTCGAAATTATGTTACATTATTCACAGGTATCGCAATAGACTCTTCACCTATACAAATTAGTAATTATTCGGAATGTAGCGTCTCGAGAGTACGTGGACTCACATTGTCAAACGTGTTACCGTTTGAATGTAAAAATTTTGTCTGAGGACCAATATGGCGTTGGCGATCCACTGTCACTAACCTTACTAGGGTTACACAATTCATAGCCGAATCACTGGACGATGGACTTCAGAAAAGCTTTTGACCTAGTAGTTCACGAGCTACTTCTACTAAAAATTGCAGGGGGCGGTTTTTCACCCCGACTTGTGTCAGTATTTCGAACATGTTTGCTGGGAAGAACACAGTATGCTACGTACCTTGGTCATACATTTAACATATTTTTTCCTTCCTTTGGAGTTGTACTGAAAGTAACCTGACCGCCCTTTTTTTCTGGTATTTGTTAACGATGTGTCCTGTCAATTAGAGTCCAACAAATTATTGTCTACTGATGATTTCAGGCTTTATGCCAGGATAGGATTTCGGAATGTTATTTGGGCACAGAAGAAACTGAATCTGAGTAAATTAGAATCCTTGCGTCTATAATAAATTTAGGATGAACATCGAAAAGTGTAATGTTGTAACTTACTCACGATAATTTTGGCCATTTATTTACAATCAACGATATGACGGTGTTGCTTTCCATTATTGTTCTACCTTAAAGGATCTACATAGATGCTCCGTTTAACACCCTATTAGTCTTTATTGACCACATCAGTAGGGTCTTATTCTCTGCATTAAAAAGCTCTAGGATTTGCAGTAGTATATCGAGGCAGTTTAGTTCTCTTGATGCTATAGTGGCGCCATTATTCTTACTTGTGCAGTGTAAGATGCATAGTCTGGCCACCTTTGTATGCATCACCTGTATCTCTACTAAGTTTGCAGCGAAGTTTTCTGAAACGCGCACATTTTAAACAATATGGAGTATATCCAATTCAAGGCTATGATCATAATGTTCTACTGAAGAACGTGTAGCTACAGTCTTTACAATCACAACGCCGCTAAGCTAATGCGAGACTTCTCTAGAGTCTGGTGAATACTAAGATTGACACTCCCTCACTACTTGAACGAGTTCGCTACGTTCTACCGTCATACAATAGTCTCCTGTATAGTCTTCTAGTAGCCCTATGCTAATACCATCCTCCTTATTAAATCACTAATATATAGAATGTGTACCACTGTCAACGAAATTAATGCGGATGCTGATATTCCTTTTTCCCCTTGGTAAAATTATTAAACTCTTGTCCACAAGTAGCAGGATTACGATTTTGGTGTAAAATATTTACGTCTATTTATGGGAACCTTGGAAGTTACATGATAGGTTTGCTTGAAATCAAGTATCAATTAAAAATATATCCATTATTTTACGCAAAATGTGTCTAATAATGCGAAACAGCTTTCGCACTTTGTAAATTGAAATTTAACACATTGTCAGGCAGACTAAACGTTGGTACATGTAAATGGAACATCTGAAGATGTAATTCAGCTCGTGCTTTTTTTCTATATGCCGGAAAGTGTAACATATTTACGACCGCAGATTGTGGTAAACCAAAATTTTATTATTAGATTAGACGAAAACTTTTGTTTCGGATATCGATCCCGCCAAGAAAATTCAAACCCTCAAAAATGATTCTTGTAAATACGTTTATTGTGTATAAATCGTTTCAAATTTGCCCCTGAAACAGTTCGCAATGAAAGGAGATAATGGATTACCCAAACCTTCCACCTGTTCGAACCATTTTCCACTCATTTAAAAATAATTTTGTGACATACACAATTTTCTTAAGTTTACATATTCCGAGGTTTTCACGTCATCCACTTTATTTCCTTTCAAAAACTCAACCAAATACTCCACAGTTTCTGGGGAATTATTATATATTTAAGCTATCTACTTTATGGGGCAAATTCTTGCATTCATTCACTAGCCATTTGGACAATTTATATGTTGGGGAATCGATACCGGAGACTATTAGTCTCATGGAATTACCTGGCTAATAAATGTTTGGAATAGTGGGGTTTGGACTTCTACGGATGTTGACGGCATTTTAAGGAAAGTCCAATATAAACAACACATCAGAAATTCCACGACTTTGACATCAACAAACACTGATAATAAGAAATTTATAACACCGCCACTCCTCCCAAGAGTCTTTTGTATCAAAAAAATAACTTAAAGAATCTCTTAGGTAATCTCAAAGATAAACTGGATATGATGGAAAGGTCTGGAATTTACCAAATCGCATGGCAATGATTGTGACAACGTTTACATTGGAGGAACAAAAAGGAGTATCGAAACGAGGTTTAAAGAACATATTAGTCACTATCATTTCGATAAACCGGAACTATTTAGCGTGGCAGAGCATATGGTAGAATCCGGATGTAATATGGGATTAAAAAAAATCTTGAGCTTCTTAAAAGTGTAAATTAGTGTAAAGAATTAATAAACAGAAACTTGCTGAAGAGAAAACTACCCCCAATAGCCCACTCGAGTCTGCTTGATTTATTACCATAATGCCCTGTTAAAGAAAAGGTTCGTTTTCGTTCCTTTCCGAAATGATACAGATATACGAGACTACCCAATAGGTTGTAAAAAGTTATGTACTTAAAGAAGTTTTCGAGCCTACGTAGGAAATGCGATATATTTTTACATTCATTCGATAACATGGTTGACGCTGGGAGTCCACGAGCTCTTGAAACGCTGCGTTCTGAATAATTATAAAAAGTTTATTGCGATATCTGTGAATTATACAATCACACAGTCCTTGAATTCGTTGTAGTTATGTTACACTATGTCGCGCAAAAGTTATTAGCAAGTGTGTCTACACATTGGATTGAAACTTCGATAAGAAGAAATATTAATAATAAATACTAAGTTTTGACTACATATAGTCATCCTATATATACATAGTAGAATATTATAGTTGGTTGTACCATGTATAAGTTAGAGATTTAAGAAAAACTGATTTGTTTTTGGTTCTAAATTTTATTATACCATATTATTGACTTCGATTTAATAGACTAATAAAGTTAGTGTACGAAAAGTAAAATCTAAATTTGTAAAACAAAATCAATACCATAATACATGTAAATTCCACGAAAAATATTACATTTATAGAACTCACAATGTTGTTTCTTTTTTGCCAAAAGTAGAATATCATATATTGCGTACACAACCCCTTTTTCTGTGATGGTAATATTAAACCTTTTCCACTTCAATTTTGATATACAAAATAGTACAAGTTACAGCACATTGATTAGCAAGTCAAACCTGTTAGCGACTTTGTGAATTCACCTGCATCGCTCGAAAATAGAATGGGAGGGGGTAAATTGGCATTTCCATAGCGATGTCGGCCCGTGTACATATTCTGATTGAACAGCTTCAGCACGAAACATATGAGACCTGAAAGCAACGCTATGCCGGAAAGGACGCCGGCGAAGGTCGAGAAGTTAGTTGTCATGACCACCAGATCTAAATTGGGCCAAGGAAAAAAATACGTTAAAAACGTTCATTAGCGAAAAAAAAAATACGGAGCAAATGAATATTTACCTTCGGCGCAAAATTCCCTTTTCGAAGGTTTCTGGATAGAAACGGTGTGGTACCCAGTTTTACATTGGCAAATGGCGTTATGATGGATCTGAACGCAAGAGGCATATTGGTCAGCGAATGTGCAGGTCTCCTTGTAGTAACATTGTTCGCCCAGTTTTTTTGCTGCAGTAAGGAACAATAGTTAACGTTTCTCCATTCACGTTTGAAGACTAACAAGGAAAGGTTCCCGGGTGTCAAATTCAGATCTTAATGAAACTTCATGGGTAAATAGAGCATGTTGAGACTTATACATAATAACTTAATAATATTATTTTTCGTTTGAACTGAAATTCACTCTGAGGGGGCGAAACACTTCTTCGAAAATTCACAGATTTTCAGTTTCCTTGATTTAATTCTTGAATTGAAATAAATAGAGTAAAAACTTCAATGCAAATGTTGTACCTTAGGATTAAAGGTCTTTCAGGATACGTGAATGTGGTATATACAGGATGTTGCATTTAAACACCACCCTCTTATGCTAGAGATGATTATAATAATATGGAAAAAAATTAACGCAAATTATTCATCTTTAACATCCTTTAATAATTTTAAAGCATTTTCAGTTATACAGGTGTTCCAAAGTTTATATTGATAAAGGAACTTATATCCTGCGCTATGCAAGTGCTATATATGTATACATATATCGGAAAAGGGAAACAGATACTCTATATATATATTATCCCACTTCATATAGTTTAGGTAGCTCAATTTGGTTCGCATTACAGTCGCTTGACAGTTGCAGCTGTTAGTGTAAATGGATATAAATAAAACTCGACAGAATTGACACATTGCCGTGTGTGGTTATTTGTTAATATTCAAAAATATCACATTTGTTTAAAACGAAATATTTACAACATCCTATTATTTCAAAATTCGTAGTTAAGGTGTTACCGTCATTTAATAGCCACGTGGCCTGAAAAACATTTGCATTTAAATTTTTGTTCTATTTATTTTCGCTCAAGAATTGAATCAAGAAAACTGAAAATCTGCGAATTTTCGAAGGGATGTTTCACCTCCTCAGAGTGGGTCAAGTCTCAACAAGTCTACTTACCTACCAAGTTTCATTAAAATCTGAATTTGACACCCGGGAACTTTTCCTCGTAAGTTTTGCGTAACAAAATATTTTGACGTTTTGCAAGCTACTTATTGCTTGTCAAATAAATGCAGTCCTGGTAAAATTAGAAAGTAAAACAATAACTCTTTTTGTAGAAACAAAATATCTACTACATCACAAACGTAATGGCAATTATTGTTATAATGTTACTTACGTTTTCCGCATCCGGTACTTGGATTAAGTTTGACTGGGTATTTCTTTTCGCATTCGCAAAGCTTAGTGCTCGGATTGCAGTACACGTGCGACAGTCTAGGGCTGCAAACGTCTTCACAAGGAGCTCCAAGGTACATTCCTTTGCCTAATAACAAGAAGGATGCGTTAAAAGTCAGTTCCACGCGATAATTAAAGTTAAAGCTTCTTTAGGAACCCAGCAGTTGCGATGAAATAAATTTATACTTTTCAGATAAACTATAAATTTCTCAGATAAATTTTAATAAGCTAATGCCAGGTTTGGTTTTTAGTAAATAATAAGTAAGCAAACTATTAGAAATTTTAAATAGGACGTTATAATAAAGACTTACCACTCCATCATAGGTCTTGCAAACATTCTTTTTTCATCTAAAGTCAACCAATAATAATTTTTTATCCACACCGACACCAGCTGACTTACTTTTGATATTTTGAAGTTTAATAGTTCATTTGATTTGGTTTAGATTACAATAATCAATTATAAGGGTTTTCAATTTGCACGAGGGAGAGTCAGTAAATAGGTCACAAAAGGCCATATACACTAGGGTGACAGAATAAAATAGACACCAGGTAAAGCGGTATAAATATGTAAACAGCTAAATTCTAAGAACGAATTAAGAACTTTCTCTTGTATCGAAAGGAATTCGTCATAGTTTAGTATCGTTACAACTACGCCTCGCTTAAGGTTCGACTGATATTAGCGACTTCACCCAGGGTCGCATCGTTGGCCAGAGTGAACGCGGCGCTTCGCAACGTGAAATAAGTAAAATTTTAAATATTCCGTTGTCCACAGTTAACCGTGTGATTACACAATTTAAACGCAAGGAAAAAACAACAGTGGAGCCGAGACTAGGTCGTGCCGGACCTTCCGGAAGAAGTATAAGGGTGTTTGTGCGCGAAGTGTTAAGAGAACCGTGAAAAAGTACAGCTGAGCTTGCGGCAACTTCACAGAAAAGTCAGCACACCGCACCGTTCTGCGATACCTCCTGGGGATGTATAAAAGGGTGGCAAAGAAAAAAATCTCTCCTTACGACGTTTCAAAAACGGTGCCGAATGGCTTGGGCAATCGAAATGCGAACGAAGCCCGAAGAGTTTTGGCGGTCTGTCATTCTTTCAGACGAAAGCAGATACTGCCAATTCAGTGATAGTGGTCGTACGTGGGTATGGAGACGTTCGTCACAGCAACTGGTCGACACATTTTTGCATCAGACGGTGAAATACGGCGGTGTGAACATCATGGTGTGGGGCGCGATATCGTATGGTGGAAGATCGCAATTAGTAATCTGCGACGGAAATATAAATGCGGCAAAATATATCCAAATATTAACAGAAGGACTAGTACCGATATTCGACAACGACATTTTATCTAAAGAACCATACTTTTATGGAGGATGGAGCACCCTGCCACAAAGCAAGAACAACAACCACTTGGAGAGAGGAACAGGGGATTCGGATTTTACCATGGCCAGGCCAATCACCAGACATGAATCTAATAGAGAATGTTTGGCACATAATCCAGACAAATATGGCGAAACGACCCCGAAAACCCAGCAATAAGGAAGAACTCGTGGCAGCTGTTACTGAAGAGTGGTTAAATATTCCAGAAGACACCATTAATCGTTTAATACATTCTATACCACGACGACTCGCAGCACTTCACGCAAGTAAAGGTGGATCGACAAAATATTAGTCTAATTTAAAAATTTAAAAATATTTTGTATATATAACGAGAATAGAAGCTTTTTTTTAATTAGTAGGTGTCTATTTTATTCTGTCACCCTAGTGTACACTTATCTCATTAGCTTTATCAAGTGTTCTTGTTGAACATCGTTATCTTCCTTTTTGCGTGGATCAAACAAATGATAATCGCTTGACGCTAGGTCGAGACTGTCAGCCGTATGTTCCCATCCTAATTCTAAAATTCTCGCCTGGATTAAGCCGAATACGTCCTGGTATCATCGCGATCTCGCCAGTAGGCCTGGACGTTTTTAACGAATTGCATCCTGAAACGATGACAAAACTCCATAGTATTATTCGGCAGTCACGTTCTCATTTCTATTCTGGAAATTGGCTAGGAGCACCCCATTCAGAATCCTAGTACACGGTAAATATAACCTTACCAGCTGAAGGCATTAGTTTGTTTCCATTGCATTGAAGCATGCTTTGATTCGGGTTGGTAGTCCTTAACAATCCTGTTAAGCATATCTTTCCCTTCGTGTGCGTACCGAGAGAGGTGTTGCAAGGTCAAGCCGATTCGAATTTTTTTGTATCCCTCGGTCAGTTATCTAGGTACCCACCGTGAGCAAACTTTGAAAATTCAATGTTGCATCTGTCGCAATCTGAACAGGGGGGTCACTTCGCTGATTGTCAACAACTTTCGAGCATCCTTGAGAGAATTTTTCGACGCAGTTATACACGGCTTTATTCGAGAAACACTTATCACTGTCAACAGTAGACATTATCCTATCTTTTGCAGGAAGTCCTTTTGCCTAGAAAAAAATGCACAACAGCAAGCTAATCTTCCACAGTCTGCAACTATAACTTGAGTATCGTAAAGCTAGATTGTGTTGACACCTAGTGACAGATAGGGACATAGCTCACTGTTATTTTCAGCATTCCCAGAGCAGTTTGTGACTTATTTAATGACATTCCCTCATATTTCTGGGAACTTCGTGTGAATTTGCATAGACATGGGTAATTGGACAATTCGCCAGTTTTAGAATATGCATTTTCACGAACTTCAACAGAGAAAACAGTATATTCCGTTTAATGTAGCAAAAATTTAAGATATTATATTCAAAAAACAGAGTATATTAACTTTGTGCGTGAAAATTAAATAGACATGTTAATATTTATTTTTTTAGACATTTCGTTATATTTTGCATTTAAGTAGCCCTACATTTCTGAGCAATAGTGTACTTCCTAGTTAATATATTTAATATGAAATGAAATAAAGGAATCTATTACACAGGAAATTACTAAATTATTTGCTCTCTGTTGGATTTCGCATTTAAGCTAATTTCGTGGAATTGCCACGTCTCAATTGCGGAGCCTATAACGCGAATAAAACCCACGCTATTACGTCCATCTCGTTGAACTGAATTTGAGGCATTGTCTCTTAACCAACGCGCTGGAAAATTCAGCCGTCTCTGGCGTAGTTACACCAGCTGATGGGTGATGTATTTTGTCGTTTTGGAACAGATTCGCAAACGCTTCTACATAATAAAACTATCATCTAGATGTAGAAAGTTTTGTGGATACGAATGCGATATTGTTTTAAGTTGAAAAGACATTTTTAACTTACATCATGCCGTGATATTATAAAGTTTCTATCACGGAGATGGCACTGAAATAGAAAATATATGTCTGAACTTAAGTTATATTATTGTACTCGTAACACACCCTTAACTTTTGAAGATTATTTTAACAGTGTCATCGTGACATCAATAAGTACGTCATTTGTTTTAAATATATAATAAAACAACAAGCTCAATTGGTATTGAAGGTTTTATTAATAAAAGAAAAAGACGAAATCAAAGCAAGTGTTAAAATTGTTGCCCATTATTTTGTCAATTTCCAAGTTTATACGCCCTCTGATGCTGTTGAAGATACTTTGAAGCATTGCAGGCGTTATTAGTGCACCTTCTTCAATCATTATTTGCTGTGGATTTTGTGTATTAGAAACAGAGGTTTTAAATATTCTACTCTTTAAGTGAGGAAATACGAAAAAATCCATAATTGTCGAACAAGGTGATCGTGGTGGAAATTCGTCTTCATTGTGCAAGCTTGTAATGCAATTGTCGAAAACCTCACGAAGAAAAACAATATTTTCTTGTGTTGTGCGTGTCGTTGTGCATTCTTGCTAGAAGTAATTGTCTTGCAATTCATCGTAGTGCAGCTGTTCAATCAAAATGGCTTGGTGGTTCAGTGATAAGGCCGCCAACACTTGAATTTGGCAATTCAGGTCGATACCAGCGTCCGACGAGTACAGTGGCGGTACTTTTCGGACGGGTCCGGTATGTTCCCGAATCACCATTCGCCGTTGGGAAAATAACACATGGGCTGAAAAGTTCCGGGCTTAACACACGGATGACGCTAGTTTTATTGCAGTCACCTTTCTCTCAGTTAGTACTAACCTTCAAAAGACAGCTGTTAAAATTTCATGATATTCTATTCATTAGTTTGTGAGTTATTGTGCTAAGAGTCACGCTACCTTTGTTATTTTCAAAACAATGGATCAAAAACAATTTCGTGTTTTAATTTTACACTGCTTCTTGATGGGAAAAAATACCGCTCAAGCGAAGCAATGGCTTGAAAAGTGTTATGGGGACTCCGCTCCATCAGAAGCAACGATAAAACATTGGTTTGCTGACTTCAAACGTGGTCGTAGAGACACCGATGATGCAGAACGCAGTGGACGTCCAAACACCAGAAAACATCAAAAAAATCCACAAAATCATGTTGTAGATTCTGAGCAGTGTTTGGCCATGTTTAAACGTAACAAGCCGGAATTTTTTCGTCGATATGTGACAATGGATGAAACATGGATCCATCACTTCACTCCGGAATCAAAACGATCGTCATCTGAGTGGACAGCAACTGGTGAAGCTTTATGTTACCTTCAGGACGTGTACCATTATGTTACAAAATTATATATTGCGTTTCACCAAGCATTTTCTTATGTTAAAGTCATCAAGACATGATCATTCTAATTTGTCACCACTTACAAATAACGTAACGCAATTACCATTACGATTTTAACACGCAAACATGCACGTAGATTTATTATATTCTTATTAACATACCTTTAACACCTACTTAATTAAAGCAGCCATCAAAACCCGAACACCAAGATCCCTATCTGTAATGTATTCCATGTATGGCGTGCCAAATTCGTTGTTGGCGACTCTAGTATCGTAAAGAAAACGTTATTTCGTTTGGCAAATCCCTCCTCGCGATAACTACTACCGGAAACAACAATTAAAACGCATACATTACAATCCGCACGCTTATCAAAATTACACAATTACCGCGTTTACGCGGAACAACGTCTGGAAGTTTACTGTAACGGCCGCAAGGTATGTTTGCGATTCGCAAACAACCGCTGGCAACCGTAAATATGCAAATGCTGAGGTTAGGGTATCATTTCGACGCTACTGTAGCATACCGGGCTCTTATTTTAAACGGTGGCTTCGGCGGTTTTAATTACGAATATTGTACAGTGGGAAATGAGTCGCATTTTTGATGTAGGAGGAGTCATGACGATGGGAGATATCGAGCGCGACACTTCCTTAAATCGATGTTGAAAATCCAGTCGATAATTAGAATATTTCTGGAATAAAATGAAGTTGGACGCTGATAAATGTCCTTTGTTAAATAACTATGAAACTTCCGTTGGTTTTTTTATTGAAAATTATTAGAACTTATTTTGTAGTTACCAAAAATTCAATGAACAATTTCTGATGGTTTCCGGCAGGATTCGAACCCACTTCTTTCGGTTTTAATAGTAATAATACTTTATTGACCAACAAAATACTTATAAGCATCTAAAGACATGCTAAAAATGCTTTAATATAAATGATAAAAATTCCGCCAGTGGTTAAAAAGGAAAAGAGAAAAGAACAACGACAAAAGAATTTCTGCTATGCACAATTTATGGTATATGTGGTTTACATATTGCCAAAAGAGATGGTAAGAAGCAGGTATGTATACATAACTCACTAGTATCCATAGAGCTGAAGCTATTACATATCGTGTATATTGGGTATCTGATGGCAATGTTTGTTCTAGGTGCAAGATAGTAAAATACATTATTTACTTTTTTTGGTATCGAGTAACTGTTACATTTTTTAAAGTATAAGAACTTGAACCACCTTCTTTTGTTCCAGAAGATCTATCTGACAGATGTATGTACACTACCATCCGTATTAGTTCGGACACGTAAACAAATTAAAAAAAAAAAACGAGAAAATATTCACTCATTTTTCCAAAACTTAAAATTTGTATTGCATTTCATTAATAATGATTAAAATTAAAGTATAAAACTAGAAACAAAAGTCATTCTAACGAAAAATAAACAGAAATACGTCTCTAGATAAAAGAGATCTAGCAAAGTGTAGGCAATTGGAGTGGTCTTACGAGACTAGGTGACAATATTTCTTCGCATTAACTGTTAGTTTGTTCTTGATACACCACGTGTGGAATATCTTAAGTTGGCGTTGTAAATAATTATAATCCTCATAATTATTAATTATTATATAACTTTAAGTCATACCCGTATAATAACTTTGGACAACTCGATAACACAAATGATTTATAAATATCAAGAAGAAACGTGGATCTAAGTCTCTTCGTTCAGAAGCTCCAGAAGTTGAAGTTATGATAATTGAAAACATACTTCTCGCCATTTTTGAAAACAGGTACCAAATCGGTGATCTACCATGCTGATGGGAACGTGGAGGTCTTAAGATCAAGACTAAACAAGTGGCAAATACCCTGATGCTGTAATGCCTACAGATATATCTTAATATTTGAGCAGGCACGATATTAATAATGCCACGTTCTTGTTAATTAAATTAACATGGAACTTTTGCGGACTTTTTAATGAAACATTATAATTTTTCTTGTAATTTCCTACGTTAAAATTTAATGCGGCGTAATGATAATGCACTTGCATGCAAAACAAGAAGATACGGGTTCGAAATTACAAGGAAAATTATAATATATCAGATTTTCTACATGTTATTGTGGTGTTCTTTCGAAATGGTTATCAGAATAATGACGCGTTAGTTTCTTTCAGTTTCAGCAGCAATAACTATGCCGTTTGATTTAGACTTTTGGTTCTGCGAATTTTGCAGAAAATTTCGAAATCCAAAGATAATAGCGGGAATCTATAATTGCTTTACTGACGGATTAAAGGAGACATTTTATTTATATATGTGTCTTGCAACTGTTTCTTGCAATTAATACCGTTAGATTATTCGTATCGATATTGTAGTAGAGGCGCTTTTTCAGTGTATTGTGTGTCTTGTTTGGTGTTACTTAGTTCTGAAGCACTCTGTATCACTGGTAATGGATATACGATTATAACTAGATTCAAACAGCAAAAAACTTTTATCTGGAACTTTTTTCCATGTTATTATAAATATGCCTGTCACGTAAGTGTTGCGTTTAAGTACAACATTATGTATATTCTGCAGTGAAAATTAATCAATTTATAGAGGGGGGTTTCACCTTCTACGAAGTTTCCGTTCTATCTAACATTTTCCCTTGCACATCTGAGCATACTCTTAAGGATATACCTTAAGTGTCATCCAGTTCTGACGTTGATCCCTGGAGTGTTTTCCTTTTAAGAAGACTAAAGACCATATAATTTTTGACATTAGCAAATTTGTTCAAGTATCTATTCTAAATGACTCACAAGGAAAAGTTTCCGGGTGGGATTTTAATGAAACTTGGTATGTAAGTAGAGTATGTTGAGATTTGAAAAATATTTGTTTTGCTTGAGCTGAAATTCACTCTTAGGGGGTGAAACGCCCCTTCGAAAATTTATAGATTTTCATTTTTCGAACGGAAATCGATACAACAAAAATTTACATGCAAATATTGTACCTTATCAAAAGATCTTTCAGGACACGTGAATGTGGTATATACAGGATGTCGCATTTAAGCGCCACCCTCCTATGTTAGAACTGATTATAGTAATATGGAAAAGAAATGAACACAAGTTGTTCATCTTTAACATCCTTTGTTGATTTTAAAGCATTTTTAATTATACAGGGTGTTCCAAAGCTGATATTAACATACGCACGTACTACATATAAATACATCAGAAAAGGAAAACAGTGTATAATTCCACTTCATACAGTTTAGGTAGTTTAATTTGCTTCTGCAATTTTATTGAGGTATAAAGCTGCAATCGCCAATTGATATAGTATCAGATGCAATTGTTTAAATACGCATTAAAATAAATACTTTATTAATTATTATTAATATTAAGGATTTGTTATCACGTATAATCCTGTGTTTACATTTTTGTGAATTATGAACATTAGGTTATAATAACTGATGCAATTTTACTAATTAGTGATGGTTTCTCTTAATAGAAAACAATATATACGGTTCCTGTCCATTTTATTAGAGTCACCTTATAAGTTTAAGCTTTTGTGTGTTTTCAACGCGATAATTTACAATTTTTGTAGGATTCTGAACCTACAGCTCCAGTTCGTTAGACCGGTGTACATTCATTTGTACGGAGACCGTCTGGACAAATCCTTATTTAAATCGCCATATAAGTTATTAAATTTCAATTGGCAAACTTTTATGCCTACACTTCATTCACGTTAAGAATGCAGTAGATAGCGCTACGATCGGCGTTGAAATTTAACCGGTGGAACTGTCAAATGACAACATCGTAAACGTCAAAGTTATCAAAATCTTGTGTAGTAAATACCAGAGTTTTTCATATTTTATGTGCAATACATTATAGTTATACAGTACCTGTCCATTTTATTAGAGCCACTTTACATATTTAAGGTTTTGTGTGTTTCCACCGCGATGATTTACAAATTCATGTATATAAATACGTTATCTAGATATATTTCTAAGAAATTGAGAAAGTGCCACCTAATAACCTCTTGCCTATTATTATCCCCTTCAGGAATCATTTTGTATTGTATAGAAGATGGCTAGAAATAAGATTAAGAGACAGAGTAATTCGTAGAATATTGTTTGGATCGGTTACTATTATAGAAAGAATATTTATCTGCTTATGTAACAATGTTTTTTTCCGTGTTTATGTGTTAGTGTTACACTCTAAGTTATTGCTTGTATGCGCTTTATATTTTTTCGTTATGGGTAAAGGAAAATGAGAAAAAACTGCGTATTGAAGCATTGTTGGGTACAGAAGTGTATTTTCAACGGATAATTGCAAAGAAAGAAGAAGTATCCCGACAAACACTGCGAAATCGTCCGTTTTAATGAAAGAAAGGATACCCATTATAAGTACCGAAACAACGTTTTGCGGTAAGAAAAAGATCACTACTAATCGACTTGTCCTGCACCTAGCAACTGAAAACCGAGGTTTATCCAACAAAGTAGACGATAGTACGAAGCCGAACTAAAATGCAGATACTCCCTGAAAAAGCCAAGGATTCGTGAATTTTATTCTAGTATTGATAAATTGTCGCGTTGGAAACACATGAAAGTTTAAATTTATAAGATGATCCTAATAAAATGGACAGGGACTATAGATGGTTTTGGCGTTAGTAGCATAAGGTATGACTTGTTCCACACCTTTGGAACATCCTGTATAACTAAAAGTGCTTTAAAATCAATAGCATAAGGTATGAGTTATTCTACATCTTTGGAACACCCTGTATAACTGAAAGTGCTTTAAAATCAATTAGGGATATTAAAGATTAACAAATTGCGTTAATTTCTTTTCCATATTACTATAATCAGCTCTAGCATAAGAGGATGGGTTCAACATTCATGCGTCTTGAAAGACCTTTCGATAAGGTACAACATTTGCATTTAAAATTTTGTTCTATCTACTTCCGTTCTTGAATTAAATCAAGGAAATTGGAAATCTGTGAATTTCCGAAGGGGTGTTTCACCCTCTTCACAGTGAACTTCAGCACAAATAAAAAATAATTTTCAAATCCCAACGTATTCTACTTACCTGCCAAGTTTCATTAAAATCTGAATTCGACCGCCGGGAACGTTTCCTTTGTTAATTATTCTGGTGACTATAGTATCGCACTTGAATTAGGATTTGGGACAGCCTGTTCATACTATTTGACAGAATCAAATTCTACAATTTGTGGAATTATACATCTTCCATTGATCCACCTACCTGTCGTGCTATTATATTCCAATTCGTCCTCATCCTCCTCAGGCAGTGTCGGTATGTCGTCATCATCTTCAGCATGGTATCTTTTCGGTGGGATCAATCGTTGTCCCGGCACAGGTTTCAGATGAACGAGCGCTACGAACAGGAGAATCGGTCTCATCTCCAGAGGCAGAATGCACCCTCCGAACCAGGTCCTTCATCAGCGAACATTATCGTCTACAAATCCTGCACGACCGAAAAAGACGCGACGTCTTTTACTCGAGCAATAACGACGAGAACAACAACAGTAACCGCACTTTTCCCACCTGCTTCCCTGTACTCTCCCTAAGAGACGCCAGAAGGAACCTGTTTACATTCGCCGATGGCACAGGACGGTTTTTCCGAGTGTTTTGACGATCGATATCCTACGGCCCGCTTTATATAAGCCTGTCGTGAGGGTTAGAATACGCGAGATGATACTTCCGCTTTTCACTTAATTCCGGCCATAATTACCAGTTCTTTCTGCGCCGTATAAGGTATGGAGGATAAAGTACCGCGACTATTGCTCCCTAAACGCACCTTTTGGGTTTGGGGGAATCCGGAGGAGCAACCGCCGGCCGTACTGTCGATACGAAGGGATCCGTTTAGGGCGCCTGTCGCGTCTGGACGCGGCCGATAGTGGAGAAGGGGTCATTGAGCTTGCGCAGTGGTCGAATTCGACAGAGACGACGATAGTCGCATCTCGTAGCGTCGCCGAGATGCGTGTAAAATGTCTCGAAGACAGCGTGGCAACTATTCCGAAACGGTCGAGCTAACCAATTGACAAGGAGGAACCGGAAATTGTCCATTTAATGGCGTGTACGCTCTCTTAATTAATTTTTAAAATAGCACGGGAGTTTGGTGCAAAAAACACATGCCCACGCAGTTTAAGTAAGAATAATTTCAAGAAGTTATATACCTGGCTTTGTTTCCTTTCCCACGAGGTTAATACAAGAGAAAATAGTATTTAATCGAAAACACTTATTGATTTGGATAGAGTATATACACTCAGTGAAATTCCTATAGTTCCATATAAACTTTGGAACAGAATATTTGGGTTTATTATTATTTTTTTTCCCCGTACTTTTGACCTGATAGATCATTATAAGTTGTTGGAGAAGCTGGATTTTTTCGGTGCCAGCAGGAATTTCCTAAGATTAATTCGATCATATCTTTTAAACAGACTTAATTACGTTTATTTTAATGGATTTGAATCTCGAACTTTTTACTCCAGCTCTGGAGTACCTCACGGGTCAAACCTTGGCCCGCTCCTCTTTGATATATATATCGATGATCTTTTAAAATCCATTAACTGCCCTTTGCTAACCTATGGCGATGATATTAAAATCTACCACGCCGTTAACTCCTTCAATCATGTTGATTTTCTACAGAGTAATTTGGACATGATTCATACCTGGTCTGCTTAATAATTTAAAATTAAATATAGATAAGTGTTTCTTCGTATCTTTTAGAAAAGAGGGTATGCAGAATCGATTCTCTGTATTGTATTAACAATATTAATATTGCTCGGCAAGATTTAGGTGTGATATATGATGTATACCTTCTCTAACCATGTCTCAGATGTCGCGACAGCAGCTTCTAAATTATTAGGATTTATTTTTCGCACTAGTAAGGATTTTACTAGCCCGAATGCAATGAAGATCCTTTTCTTTACTTACGTGGTTTCCAAGCTCGGTATCCTTTCTACAACATCCAAATTAACCTTCTTGAGCAGATTCAACGCGAATGTTTGAAATATCTGTCGCATAAGAACGATGGGCGATATCCTATGCCAGGTATACCTTACGATGAGCTAATTCAGAGACATGACTTTGTAACGCTTGTACGGAGTAGTTCTTTTTTGCAAAACATTCTCACGGAAGAATTGACTCTCCTGGTTTGTTGTCTGGAGTTAGTCTCATTGTGCCACGTCTGGAATCGAGGTCGCATCACCTGCTATTGTGGTTGCTACACTAGACAAGAAACTTTAATAGTTATACCTTAAATTTGTCTTAATTTGTCATGTTTTCATCTTTTTTGATTTCGATGTTTCATATTATTGGTATTTTATTTTTCTTTCCGGCATTTACTTAATGTATTGATATATATATATTTGGTTTGTTTTTGATGCATTATATGCATTACATCTTATTTAATAACAAAGAAACACAAATGCAAGAGAAAATAACATTAAAAAGATTTATTACATTTTATACGGAGAATATTTATAATGGTAACGCATAGCAGGAAATCTGTATAGGTCAATGGAGTTAGACAGGTGTCCTACAAAATCAGGCATTACCTTTCAGTATAAAAAAGCATCTTCAAATGTTTATTTATTGCTAAATATGTATGTATACATGTTTAATATATACTGCCAGTATATATTAAACAGTAATGGAGAGAGAATTCGACCTTGCCTTACACCTCGTAGTACATTTGTCTCTTCAGTTGTGTCATTCCCGACTCTGACGAAACCGGGTTGATTCCAGTATAGGTCAACTATTATCCTGATATTTTTCCTATCTAAGCCTACGTTTTCTAAAATTTCTACCACTTCTTCTGTGTTTTACTCAATCAAATGCCTTCTGATAGTGAACAAAACAGGCGTACATCCCAAAGTTCATGTCCGTACACCACTGAAATGCTACCTGAATGCTGTATATGGCCTCTCTTTTACCCACTGCATTTCTGAATCCGAATTGCGTACATGATATTTGTTCTTCACAGGTTCTGTAAATTCTCCTATGTATGACTTTGAGGAAAAGTTTTAGAAGGCGACTCACCAAAGCTATTGTTCTATAGTCTTCACATTTTTAACTCACTAAAAGGAAATTGATTGGCAAGGGGCGCGTATTCCAATAATACACAGTGCGATAGTGTTAAAGAACTAAAATCTGCGATAACGAAGTGCTGGAATGATGTTCCTATTTCAACATTGACCGAATTGATGGGCAGTATGAAGACCAGGATGTTCGAAATTATTTTAAATAGAGGATCTAACTACTTAGTTTAGAAAGAGTTTTGTGTCAATGGACTTATAGAAATTTCGCTGTTTCGAGTTACCATTATTATCTTATATATCTCTGTATAAAATGTAATAACTTTCTTTAACGCTATTTTCTCTTGCATTTGTGTTTCTTTGTGGTTCAGTATTAACTTCATTAAGCACAATTTGCCGAAGATATTAAGAAAACCAAATATTCTCTTTGAAAGTCATATGGGACTATAGAAATTCCAGAGTGTATGTAACACATGGGCTGAAAAGTCCCAGGCCTAACACATAGATGACGCTAGTTTTATTGCAGTCACCCTTCTCTCAATTAGTACTAACCTTCAAAAGACAGCTGTTAAAATTTCATGATATTCTATTCATTAGTTTGTGAGTTATTGTGCTAAGAGTCACGCTACTTTTGTTATTTTCAAAACAATGGATCAAAAACAATTTCGTGTTTTAATGTTACACTGCTTCTTGATGGGAAAAAATACCGTTCAAGCGAAGCAATGGCTTGAAAAGTATTATGGGGACTCCGCTCCATCAGAAACAACAATAAAACGTTGGTTTGCTGACTTCAAACGTGGTCGTAGAGACACCGATGATGCAGAACGCAGTGGACGTCCAAATGAGGCGGTAACACCAGAAAACATCAAAAAGATCCACAAAATCGTTTTGAATGATCGAAAAGTGAAGTTGCGTGAGTTAGCTGACATCGTAAAGATATCAAAAGAACGTATTGGCTTTATATTGCATGAGCATTTGTCTACGAGAAAGCTCTGTTCAAAGTGGGTGCCGCGTTTGCTTACTGTTGACCAAAAACAAGAACGTGTTGATGATTCTGAGCAGTGTTTGGCCATGTTTAAACGTAACAAACCGGAATTTTTGCGTCGATATGTGACAATGGATGAAACATGGATCCATCACTTCACTCCGGAATCAAAACGATCGTCATCTGAGTGGACAGCAACTGGTGAACCCCGTCCAAAGCGCCCGAAAGCACAACAATCGGCTGGAAAGGTTATGGCCTCGGTATTTTGGGATGTGCGTGGTGTAATATTCATCGACTATCTTGAGAAAGGAAATACCATCAACAGTGAATATTGTATAGCGTTATTGGAGCGTTTGAAGGCCGAAATTGCAAAGAAACGACCGCATATGGCAAAAAAAAAATTTGTTTCATCAAGACAACGCACCGTGTCACAAGTCAATCAAAACAATGGCAAAACTACATGAATTGAACTTCGAATTGCTCCCACATCCACCGTATTCGCCAGATTTGGCTCCCAGCGACTACTGGCTGTTCGCAGACCTCAAAAAAATGCTCGCCGGTAAGAAATTTCGAACGAATGAAGAGGTTATCGCTGAAACTGAGGCCTATTTTGAGGCAAAAGATAAATCGTTCTACAAAAGTGGTATTGAAATGTTAGAGCGGCGCTGGAATGATTGCGTTGCTCTTGACGGAGATTACGTTGATGAATAAAGCTAATTTTGAACCAAAAAAAACGTATTTTCTTTGTTAGGCCCGGGACTTTTCAGCCCATCTGTTATGTACAATGTGTAATTATATTCACGGTGACAATATGTATACTCATTTTAATAAGATGGTACATCAAATTGTAATTGTTAAGAAAATCAAATTCAAATCTCTCTTTCTCAAACCACCAGCTCACTGTGTAGACGCACTCACTTCAAACTTCTGTGTGACAAGATTGACGCATTGTCGTTTAGTTCATCGTATATGAATATAGAATTTTCTGGAAGCTTCACTCTGTTCGATACCTTTCTCGACAAAGATTATATGATTTTAAACCGGGTAACAATAGAGAGGGGTATATGTTGTTAACACTTTTGCTTTCTTCGTTTTCTTTTAAAGAAGTTAGGTTTGAAATGAGTGTGCCGACGTTTCGTTCTTAGTTGCATGGAGCTTCTTCTGGCCCGCTGTATGTCGTATCACAGCTACGAGAGGCAGAAGGTATGGTATACACGAGTCCAAAACCAGCTCCATGCAACAGGAGCGAATCCTCGGGAAACTCATGCAATTACAACGTGGTTTTAACTATGAAACCTAATTTCTTTAAAAGAGAGACCCGACTTTAGTTAGTTTTGATTTAAATAACGTGCTGCTTTTGAAGATTGTTTTATTTGATGAATATTTGGTTAGGACACGCGTAGCTTTGTAACAATTAAAGCTCTAATTGAAATGAAATTAATGTTTTGAATAACAATTTTCCAGGTAGCCTAAGATACATTAGCGCACCATTTCAAATACATATGGAAATTCTAAACAATTCCACTAATTTTGGTTTCTAAAGCATCCGTTCTAGAACGTCATACATTCATCGTATGATGCATAATATACCTCCAAACCATTACAGCGTAAACAGATTGCTCATACTCTAATGCCGAAATAAATTGCAATGATGTGGCCGTATATCATGCGAACGGTAACGTATATTAGCAATATTAATTGCGTTGATGTAGTTCGTATTGAAACTGGCTATCTATTGTTATGATTTATAGGACAAATTTTAGCTCCGTCCAGGTACAGCAAGAGAAAAAAGTAACCGCGGTGCTTGAGAAGAGAGAGAATGGACGTGTAGTTTTACTCTGTTTGAATCTTGGTGTATAAATAGAGATAGACACGCATGTTATTTTCAAACATGAACTATGAAATGACGATTGCAAGGACTGTGTGGATGTACAATTCACAGATATAGCAGTAAACTCCACTCATACAAATTTATTAATTATGCGAAACGCAGCGTTTCGAGAGCACGTGGGCTCCCATTGTCAACCGTGTGGAATGTTGAACTATAACGATTCAGCTTCAATCAAAAAAATAGTTTTAGAAGGCAACCGTTTACGATTTGTTTGTTTGATGATTAGAATGTAGGAAAATCGTCCATTATGGCGAAATACTTGATATTCTAAAATTTGAGGAAGATGTAGCAATAGTCTTTACACTTTTCACATGGTTTCAAATCTTTAGAAACGAATAAAGTCTAGACTAGTCCTCTTATGCCAATTTTGGTTTTAGAATCGTATTCTGTATGATTGGAGATAGCATTTGGCGAGCCTTGAACCAAATCTAGGATGAGCGAAATTTTGACGAATTTTCAAGGGGATACCCCTTATGTTTTTTACGAAAAATCGAAGTCATCTAAAATGTATCAAAATGCGTATGCAATTCAAGATGTTGATGATTAGAATGTAAAAAAAATATCCATAACGGTAAAATGCTTAATATTCTAAAATTAAAGCTTACACCTATTACTGCTAAATACATATAACGATATTAATAAAGGTAACACATGGGCAGAAAAGTCCCGCGCCTAACACATAGATGACGCTAGTTTTATTGCAGTCACCTTTCTCCCAGTTAGTACTAACATTGAAAAGACAGCTGCTAAAATTTCATGATATTCTATTCATTAGTTTGTGAGTTATTGTGCTGAGAGTCACGCTACTTTTGTTATTTTCAAAACAATGGATCAAAAACAATTTCGTGTTTTAATTTTACACTGTTTCTTGACGGGAAAAAATACCGTTCAAGCGAAGCAATGCCTTGGAAAGTGTTATGGGGACTCCGCTCCATCAGAAACAACAATAAAACGTTGGTTTGCTGACTTCAAACGTGGTCGTAGAGACACCGATGATGCAGAACGCAGTGGACGTCCAAATGAGACGGTAACACCAGAAAATATAAAAAAAATCCACAAAATCGTTTTGAATGATCGAAAAGTGAAGTTGCGTGAGTTAGCTGACATCGTAAAGATATCAAAAGAACGTATTGGCTTTATATTGCATCAGCATTTGACTATGAGAAAGCTCTGTTCAAAGTGGGTGCCGCGTTTGCTCACTGTTGACCAAAAACAAGAACGTGTTGATGATTCTGAGCAGTGTTTGGCCATGTTTAAACGTAACAAACCGGAATTTTTGCGTCGATATGTGACAATGGATGAAACATGGATCCATCATTTCACTCCGGAATCAAAACGATCGTCATCTGAGTGGACAGCAACTGGTTAATCTCGTCCAAAGCTCCCGAAAGCACAACAATCGGCTGGAAAGGTTGTTGCCTCGGTATTTTGGGATGTGCGTGGTGTAATATTCATCGACTATCTTGAGAAAGGAAATACCATCAACAGTGAATATTATATAGCGTTATTGGAGCGTTTGAAGGCCGGAATTGCAAAGAAACGACCGCATATGGCAAAGAAAAAGATGTTGTTTCATCGAGACAACGCACCGTGTCACAAGTTAATCAAAACAATGTCAAAACTACATGAATTGAACTTCGAATTGCTCCCACATCCACCGTATTCGCTAGATTTGGCTCCCAGCGACTACTGGCTGTTCGCAGACCTCAAAAAAATGTTCGCCGGTAAGAAATTTCGCACGAATGAAGAGGTTATCGCTGAAACTGAGGCCTATTTTGAGGCAAAAGATAAATCGTTCTACAAAAGTGGTATTGAAATGTTAGAGCGGCGCTGGAATGATTGCGTTGCTCTTGATGGAGATTACGTTGATGAATAAAGCTAATTTTGAACCAAAAAAACCGTATTTTCTTTGTTAGACCCGGGAGTTTTCAGCCCATGTGTTAATAATAGTACAAATTACGTGTACCAGATTAAAGTATGTTGGAACACATACAAAGAAAGTAATATCAAAATTGTATAGATTAAATGTAAATGTAATATTTTCAATAATCTTTATATGCGTGTATTATTTCATTTAAAAAATATTTTAAACGGTTCTAACAGTAATTAAACGAATGAATATTAAATGCCAACTAAATGTTTGCTAAAAGATACTGTTTTATTACACAGCTTACTTACGCTTGATTAAAAATAGTCCCATTTACACACAAAGATTAACTACACATCCTACGGTCGCGTATTTGTCTTTTTATTTTATCCTTCTCGTGGGCTATATAACTTAGTTATGCTTTATATATATTCTTTACCGCAAGAGTCACTTATGCTCTTTTTCGGCTTTCAATCTAGTGAGGTATATATGCTCACATACATTTCCATTTAAGCAGAAAATTATTGAACAAGGATGCTGTAAGGTATTCAAAGTCCATAATTATTAAAGAAATTTATTATAAATTGGGAACCATAAAATTTGACATATTGCATTCGTATGAAGTAAAAGAAATATGGAATAGAAAATCTTACAAGAACATCTAACGTCATTAAAATCTAGAACCAAATTTAAAAGAAAAATAAGTTAAACTTTGTCATTTGAGAAAATTTCAGGAATTATTCGCAAATGTTTGTATCATCCGTGTAAAATGAATTTAACGAAAATTCCTCATCCAATTCCAGACTCTTTTGATCATCACTAATACTTGGAAAACCGTATACCATGACTGAAAACCGAGCAAATGTGGAGACCTTATAAATTCGCAGATAGAAAGAAGTATAACTTACATTGATCTTCACTGCATTCCACTTTCCTAGGTTTGATAAAACAATGTTTACAGCAAAGGAATGAAATCCCGGTTAAAAGCAGGAAACCCAAAACTGATATGGCAGCAAACCTATTGGTCACGTGACGGAAGAAAAAGATTTTATCGTGTTCCGAATTAAACTTACCAATTTCCCGTAACTCCAGCGGAGACTGGTAACTCTTCTTCTAAACATGTCGCTCCGGAATACCATTCCTGACAGATACAGGTACCATTTTGACAAACACCGTTAAAACAACCGTCTTCACATATCTTATCGCACATTTTAGTATTGTTGTTGTAACTATAACCGATATCACAGAGGCAAATATTCGGCGCAACACATTTTCCGTTTGAACAGTCGATTTCGCAAATCGGATCGCATTGATGGATCTCGTATTGATTTCGTTTATACCCCGAGTAACAGGTGCACGTTTCAGGTTCCGTACAAATTGAATTGACGCAACATTTCGAACAGATGGGTTCGCATTTCGCATCGAGTGACTTTTGAGTATACCCCGGATTACATTGGCATTTCCCCGGCGAGACACATCTTCCGTTGATACAATTCTGATCGCAAATTGGTAAACATTCGTGCGGGTTCAAAGCGTTCATGGCGTAACCGGAATTACAGATGCATTTCTCAACCCCGGAGCAAAATCCGTTAACGCATTTATTGGAGCATTTCGGTTTACAAACTTTGGGATCTTCTAGGTCCTTTATATAGCCGTCATTGCAGGAACAAACGTCGGGAGCTGAACACCATCCATTAAAACAGCCTTGGGTGCATTGTGGAACGCATTTATAAGAATTTCCGGGGTTTAATTCGAATCCGTCGTGACAAATGCATTTCTCCGGAGAAGCACACCATCCGTTCTCACATGTTTGAGAACAGATCGGTATGCAACGATACTCATCCTCCGCTTGAGCTTGGAAGCCGGGATAACATGTGCATTTCTCGGGTTCCGAACAATATCCGTTCACGCAGGTTTTGGAGCATTGCGGTATGCAATTGTACTTTCCCCCTAAACCAATCGCGAAGCCTTTATTGCAAGAGCACATCTCAGGACCTGAGCACCAGCCATTTCGACAAATTTCAGAACATCTTGGTTCGCATTGGTAAGGGTTGTTTTCGCTTAAGTGGTAACCGGAATTGCAAATGCATATTTCCGGTGTAGAGCAGTATCCGTTAGTGCAATTTTGGGAACATTTCGGTATACATTTGTAATTATCTTTTGGATCGAGCATGTATCCGTCGTAACAAGAACATTTTTCGGGGTTGGAACAGTAGCCATTTTTGCATTCCTCAGAACACTTGGGGTCGCACTTGAAACGATTGTTTTCGCTTAATTTGAATCCGGTATTACAACTACATTTTCCGCGTTCGGAGCACCAACCATTAACGCACGTTTTGGAGCAATTCGGAAGGCATTGGAACTTATTTTTGGGATTTAGATGGTGTCCGAAGTGACAACTGCAGGTTTCTAAGTCGGAACAGTAACCATTAGAGCAGGGTCTGGAGCATTTCAATATGCATTGGAACCTATCGTTCGGGTTAATAACGTATCCGTTCTTACAAGAGCAAGTTTCAGGTCCGGTACACCAGCCGTTCTGGCAGGGACGCGAACAAATCGGATTACATTGATATTTATTATTTACACTTAGTGAATACCCGGGGAAGCAAGTACACATTTCGGGAAAGGAACAATATCCATTGCTGCACATTTTAGAACATTTCGGCACACACGAATATTTATCATTTTCATCGATGGTGTAACCATGTCTGCAACTGCACCTTTCTGGAGCCGAACAGTATCCATTTTGGCATACCTGGGAGCATCTCGGTACGCATTGTACCTTATTCTTAGGGTTCAATACGAAACCGTTGTGACAGCTGCATGTTTCCGGTTTGGAGCAATATCCATATAAGCACGGTTTAGAGCACTTTGGAACACATTCGTATTTATTACCCGGATTAATCCCGTAACCAGGGTAGCAGCTGCATGTGTCAAATCCCGCACACCAACCATTCACGCAATTTTGACTACACCGAGGTAGACATTCGTACTTATCCTTTGGATTAGGACTGTATCCACTGTTACACGCACAAACTTCCGGACTTTCGCATATCCCATTCGAACAGGGTTTGCTACAGATCGGGGTGCACTTATAACGATCGTGAGGGTTCCTACGATATCCATTTCCGCATTCGCAGCGAGTTTTGCACGATCCCACCTTAGGATCACATCTATATCAATGCGCCTCGTTTAAATAATTTCCTTAATGATGATTCAAACGATACTTACGTTGTAAAACAGGATATGTCCCTGGTTGAAGTAACTTTCACGTAGTAAACAAGAAAAGCCGATATGTAAACTTGCAAGTAATTCATCTTTTTCGCGAATTTTATGCTGTAGATGCAACTTGGCAACTGGTTAGGTCATCTGTTTCCGTTCGTAACTGTTCTGAATGGGTTTATCTGAGGAAGCCATATCGTGCATGTGTCGAATTTGATAGTGGAAGATGAATCCGTTTTGCTGGTGAAAATAAATATATAGACAAGAATTTTAAGAGATACGTACGTCATTTTTATTTTGGAATTGATGAATCACGTATGAGGTATAAATAATTGTTTTATATATTATGTATGCACATGTGCATATACGTCACGATATTGTAAAGTAAACAGGAACGCAATTTTGTATGCGTATAAAGAAGCTATGATGCGATAACTTACAAGCCGAAAGTTCAGATTTCGATGAAACTTGAAGGACTGAAGGAATAGTTTGTGATAAGGACAGCACATATATTTTTGAATGGAAAAATAATGAACGGGATACTGAGTTCCCCTACCTATATTTATTGATAATTTATTTTGGCTGTAGTTCCATATAAGGGGCCTCGAGTTAGCGATTTTAATGGATTCTAACGGAAAGCTCACGTTTTTCTGGGTCTAAAATGACCCTTCTTTTTCTTTAGTAGTTTAGTTTCAAAACAATCGATTAAAAACAATTTCGTGTTTTAATTTTACATTGCTTCTTGATGGGAAAAAATACCGTTCAAGCGAAGCAATGGCTTCAAATGTGTTATGGGGACTCCGCTTCATCAGAAACAACAATAAAACGTTGGTTTGCTGACTTCAAACGTGGTCGTAGAGACACCGTTGATGCAGAACGCAGTGGACGTCCAAATGAGGCGGTAACACCAGAAAACATCAAAAAAATCCACAAAATCGTTTTGAATGATCGAAAAGTGAAGTTGCGTGAGTTAGCTGATATCGTAAAGATATCAAAAGAACGTATTGGCTTTATATTGCACGAGCATTTGATTATGAGAAAGCTCTGTTCAAAGTGGGTGCCGCGTTTGCTCACTGTTGACCAAAAACAAGAACGTGTTGATGATTCTGAGCAGTGTTTAGCCATGTTTAAACGTAACAAACCGGAATTTTTGCGTCGATATGTGACAATGGATGAAACATGGATCCATCACTTCACTCCGGAATCAAAACGATCGTCATCTGTGTAGACAGCAACTGGTGAACCTCGTCCAAAGCGCCCGAAAGCACAACAATCGGCTGGAAAGGTTATGGCCTCGGTATTTTGGGATGTGCGTGGTGTAATATTCATCGACTATATTGAGAAAAGAAATACCATCAACAGTGAATATTATATAACGTTATTGGAGCGTTTGAAGGCCGAAATTGCTAAGAAACGACCGCATATGGCAAAGAAAAAAAATTTGGTTTCATCAAAACAACGCACCGTGTCACAAGTCAATCAAAACAATGGCAAAACTACATGAATTGAACTTCGAATTACTCCCACATCCACCGTATTCGCCAGATTTGGCTCCCAGCGACTACTGGCTGTTCGCAGACCTCAAGAAAATGCTCGCCGGTAAGAAATTTCGCACGAATGAAGAGGTTATCGCTGAAACTGAGGCTTATTTTGAGGCAAAAGATAAATCGTTCTACAAAAGTGGTATTGAAATGTTAGAGCGTCGCTGGAATGATTGCATTGCTCTTGATGGAGATTACTTTGATGAATAAAGCTAATGTTGAATCAAAAAAACCGTGTTTTCTTTGTTAGGCCCGTGACTTTTATGAAATTTAAGGTGTTACTTATTGTATTTGGATTAAAAGTTACCAAAACAATACTGAGGAGCGATAAAATTTGATTCCACGTATTTGAGTTTTTACAGTGGTGCGAGCAAACGCGGCACCTTTAAAATGCGCGTCACCCGTTCTCTGGAGATGCCTGTTGCCTTTTGAAATGTCTTTCAATGTTGGTCGGCGATCAACTTCCACGTCATTTACGCTCGTACGTCTTTTTTAAATTCATTCACCCATTTGCAAACAGTCTCAAAAGAAGGAGCATCCTCACCTAATACATTTAAAATATCAGCATGAACTTCTTTGGACGAAAAATACTTTTAAATAAATTGCTTTCACACAGCGCCATCTCAGAGTTAGTTACCGAATTTTTCAGATTATCCTCGTATTTTATAAAGTTTATGGAGACGATATATGTACACTACCGTCCATATATATGGGGACGACTATAAAAGGTACAGAAATACACAGATATTAATACTAATATCTTAGCATCCTGTATTACACATTTCAATTTTATCTTGTGTTAATCAGAACTATTCAGATAAATTCTAGGACATAATTGTCTCATACTTTAAAGTAAGACAATAGTGGCGCCATCTATCATAGGTGGCGAAGATAACTAAGAATAATAACATTTAAATTAAGGTTTTTCTTGAAAATGAAAATTACAAATATGTCAATAAAAGCACCTTGTATTTATTAAACCGTTATAACAAAATTTTAATACAATGTTAACTGCTTTTATTGCATATTGGTACCTTTGAACAATTGTTAGATAACTTAGTGGTAAGTAGAAAATAAAAAGATAATTAATATAATTAATTTATTTCTTATAAAATGTACAAATTTTCATTATTTTAGTTTTCATGTGATTTAGAGTGGGCAACGAGCATTTCTATATTTCTTGTAAACATCAACCTCCAAAGCGTGCTGCAGTTTCACGTTACCAGTTACAGTGTCCTTTTGCAAAAGCTTGTCCAGATTTTTCTTTGGATTTGGATACCGAAAAAATGATAGTGTTTTTCTTGGTTGTTGATAATATAAAACTGGACATTTCGAATGTGAACTGTTACTGTTTTATACACACAATTTATCACCTATAACAAAAATATAAACAAGGATTGTGCTACTGTTTTCTCGAGATTTTTTCTCTAACGATTCTCAATTTATTAGTGTTTGATTTGTTAATGTGAAAAAGCTGAAATATTGCGCAAATGCTTCGTTCTAGAAGTGCTTTCTGATTGTAAACATACCTAATGAATTAGTTTTACATACCTCAAATAAATACTTAGAAAACACAAGTCAGAACTAAAAGGATAAAAGTAATTAAAGCTATACTCAACTAACTGAAATTTATTAAACTACTCGTAATCAACTCAACTAAACTCAATACAACGGAAGTAAAACAAAGATTTCGCCAATACAATGAAATACTGAATAAATCAAAATGAATTACACAAACACAATGGGAGCAGGTTAACCAACCTTCTGTCCCATTCCAACAACCTTCAAAAACTCAATTCACTAATTTAATCCGCGCCATCTAGTTTAGGTGGCGCTAGTCACTTGTAAAGTTCAAGAGCGTACGGAATAAATGTTATAAGTTAATTAAAGAAGAGGGAGACCTAACGATACTTTGCCTCCAACAACAACAAAATAAGGCCGTGTGTCGCATTAACGACGAAATATTTTAAATGATTTAAATGTTAATAATACACAGCATTACAATATATATATATATATATATATTGTATATATATGATGTTATTATAAAGGAATGTTTTTTTAATACAACCACTTTCTCTCTGAGTATTTTTCCTTTTTTTTTTGATAAATTTAACCTATACTTCATTCACGTTAAGAATGCAGACTTGGAATAGATAGGCCTTAAAATACGGGTTTGCCATTGGCTAATGGGCGAGACATATTCACACAGGAGAAATTGATGTAATTTCTTCATATGAAATTTCTGTCAGTTGTCAAATTTGCTTATAATTTTCATGTCATTGTTTCCTGCAGTTTTTCATTGTACTTTTTATCTACAAACAAGTTGTGGCAAAAATAATTCTTTTCAGAGTTCTTTTATCTCATCATTTCATAATTCAAAGTTCTATACAATCGATTATATAAAAGATTACATCTTTAGTTTGCTATGGCTGAAGAAGCAGCAGTAGATGCAGTTGCAGGACCATCGAAGAACCCTCAAAGGAAGCATATTGGCAGTAGACAGAGGCTAAATTGAAGATATGGTTGAAGAATTTATTATAACTACAGACCCAGATTCATCGACAGATACATCAGATTTTGATTTTGCCTAAAAAATTAATAAAATATATATACACTTAGAATAATACTCTGATTTCTCATTTATATCTTCATGCATTCCATATATTTAGTTAAGATATTTTATACAATGTAGAAATTTTAAAAGAACATGAATATAAATTTATTTTATCAAACATGTTATTGAAGAAAAGAGTATAATAATAATAATAATAATAATAATAATAATAATATTTAATGCCCAACAGATACAAATATCCAATTACAAGGCAATGTTAAATAATGTACACATGCAAATATAAATAACATAAAATTAAAGTATGTCAAATTAGAAAACTTAGTAACGAGTTGCTTTAATTTAAATTAAAAAAAAAAGTAGTTTACCAGTGGTTAGCAAAAAGAGAGAACGGAAAAAGTATTCAACTAAGTGTAACGCACTATGGTCAACATACCGTCAAAAGGGACGGTAAAGTGCAGGTATGTATATCCAACTCGGCAAACTCCATAGAGTTGAAATTGCTACACAATCTGTGTATTGGGGACCTGATGGCGATGTTTGTTCTAGGTGCGAAACAGTAAAATGTATTTGTTTGCCTAGATCCTGAACGTGGTACAATGAAGTTGATTTTACTCAACAACTCAGGGACATCAAGACCATTATGAAGTAAAGTAAATAGGAATTTACACTCAGCCTGTTTTCGACGTAGTTCTAATGAGTCAATATTAAATGCCTCTAGCAGAGCACTGTGGCTAAATCCTTGTATCGGGTAAGTATTAAATATTTTAAAGTACAAGAACTTCAAACACCTTCTCTGAATCTGCTCTAGAAGATGTATCTGATAGATGTACATAGGTGACCAGACCAAGGACGCATACTCCAGTCGAGACCGAACAAAAGCGAAATAAAGAGGAAGAATGGCTGTTATAGAAGCAAATGGTCGTGTAACACGTATAATGAATCCTAACATACTCAACGCTGATGTACAAATACTGGATATGTGCTCCATAAAGGTCAGTCTTGAGTCAAAGACGACGCCCAAGTCTCTCATAGAGGTCTCTCTAGGTAAAGAAGATCCAGCCAAGTGGTAGGTATATATAATTGGAGTCGTCTTACGAGTGTAGGTGACAATTTTGCATTTGTTTATATTAACTGTTAGTCTGTTGTTGACACACCACGTGTGGAATATATCGAGTTGGCTTTGCAAATGATTGCAATCCTGAGAATTATTAATTGTTGAGTACAACTTCAAGTCATCTGCGTATAACAACTTTGGACAGTTCAGTTGATAGCACAAATCATTTATATATATGAGGAACAGAAGTGGAGACCCAAGTTATTCCCTGAAGAACTCCAGAGCTTGGCGCGAAGTAATCAGACTCAAATCCCATGTATGTCACAAATTGCTTTCTATCAAGAAGATACGATTGGAATAAAGACAAAAGAGAAGACGAAAATCCAATATTGTCCAATTTATTAATAAGCACGGTGTGGTCGATTCGATCAAAAGCTTTTGTTAGGTCAGTATACACAACATCTACCTGTCCACCGGCATCAATACTATCAGATAGGTATTGTGTAATTGTAACAAGATTAGTTACCGTAGATCGTTGAGCAACGAAACCGTGTTGGTCATTTGAAATCCAGGGTCTAACTTGAGCATAAATATACTTGTACAAACATTTCTCAAAAACTTTAGCAAAATTATTTAGTAACGATATGGGACGATAGTTGGAAATAACACACTTCTCACCATTTTTAAATACAGGCACCAATTTGGCAATCTTCCACACAGACGGGAAGGTGGATGTTTTGAGAGCAAGACTGAACAAGTAGCAAAGAGGAGAAGCAAATATATTTGCACAATCCCTAACAAAAAAGGCCGGAATGTCATCACTACCCGCCGTGCAATTATTCTTTAAGGATTTCATAGCACACACCACATCCATGTCAGTTACATAACCTAAGTCAACAATAGTAGCGCACGAAGCAATTGGAGCAACAGGCGTCGGAGCAAATGAAGGAAGGTACACCGATTGGAAAAACTCCCGCAAGGCGCTCACTATGGAAGGTGGGTCGTTATACGTATTGCCGTAGTCGTCCTTCATAGTTCTAGGAATACCTCCCCCATCCCTCCGAGATCGCACAAACTGCCAAAAATGTCTAGGATCGGTTGAAAGTATGATGTATTAACTGGATAATATTGTTGAAAATATATTTGAAGAATTTATCATAACAGCAATTACATCATCTTTGTCAGACCCCTGTCATCAGAATCTGATTCAAATGTCCGATAATATCATTTGCATAATAAATTGAAATTATTTATTCACCTTTTTCACTCTACGCTTTGATTTACAAATCAAATTCATATGTTTACTTCAACTGTTATTGTATAAATAAAATGCTAACAGTAAAGAAATCCTTTTTATTATATTTATTCCAGATATGAGGAGAAGAAAACTATATAAATTTGTAATACGTGCAGTTAGAGATTGTTATAATTCATTAGTATATTTGCATATATTGTTGTACTCATTGATATGCATGCACTTATTAATTGACTACTATCATTGAAAATGTACATTGGTTTTACTGCGGCCGGGGTACAGTAGAGAAGTATACTTGGAGTCCTGTTTCCTTTTTCACCGAGCAGCTCATCTAATTTCATCATTGGCAATAACCAAATTCTATGCAATATTTAAGGACATTGTGTGTTGCCATGTACTCTGAAGTCACTCGATGGACTTAGATACAGTCCTATTGAGCCCATTATGTATTGTTCATAATCAGCAACGTTCTACCTTGCTTGGCTTTTTCTTGTATGTATTGAATTGCTTACTTTTAACCATACCATTGAAATTTACGGAGATTACTAACGGAGAGATTTACTTCATGACAAATGACTTGGTATAACACTATATATAACCATTCATGTCGAAGATATATTTTCGATTCAAGTTTATCCATGGCAATATTGTTATTTTAAAACTTGTCATATGGCATTTATGTTCTCTTCAATTAACCCCAAATGCAATCACATTTAATTTCATTTTTAACATAATTAAATAAGCTCCAACTATTTCGGTAAATGAAACAATGAAAGGATACATTTATATTGCAATTGATGTTACTTTTACTTTATTATTGCGATATTATTTTACCAGGTCATATAACCATAATGTATTGCACATAAAATATGAAAAACTTTGCTATTTATTATACAAGATTATGATAACCAAACTTGTTTACGATTTTGTCATTTGACATTTTCATCGGTTAAATCTCACCAGTGTAATACAGCCGCAGATCGTAGCGCTACCTATTGCATTCTTAACGTGAATGAAGTATAGTTACATTTATTCTTTCAGGGATATTGGAAATAAAAATATATCATACCGGTTTAACCGACAATTTTATTAAAAAATCTAAAGTAAAAAGTATACGGATCATTGCTAAATGCGGAATATATAAATATTTGCCAGAAGGAGAAATTTACGTTGAATGGCGTTCCTGGTATATACATGTTTTTCAGTTTAAATTCTACATCTATCTATTCTAATCTGAGTTTTCTCGAGAAACCAAATATTCCTATGACATCTAACAGGTTAATTTAAGTAGATGGCGTACTTTCTGACTGGTAACACTTTTCATCGTCTGCTGTCAAAACGAATTTGACAATAAAATCAAAGATCACGTCTCCTATTTAGTTGCTTTTTTAGTTTTTGCCCCTCCTGTAGTTGGTATTTCAGTTGTTTCTCCGTAAAGTTCAATATTTTCAACTAGGATCCCATCGTTCGACTTCTTCTCAAACTTTGCAATGGAGTAATAATTTGGACTGTACTCCTCTGCGAAGGAAAGTAATGATTTAAGCGTGAATTTCGAGATTACGTCTAGATATGTCGTTACCTTCATTTTGTTCTTGTGGATTAGTCTGCTTCCGTATTGTTTGCTTCTGTTTTATTATAATAAATACCAAGACGAATATTGTCACCAGCAAAATGACGATTATGAAAGCGGAAATCGGCGTATACCTGGAAATATTAAAGACAAGGTAATCAATTTCAACGATCACAAATTTTCTTACAGATTAGATGACATATTTTCAGCAGGCATCATTTTCGTATCCATGAAGGTCATATTCCAGATGATCGTCGTCTCGTTCGAATTCAGATCATCATCAACAGTCATGTTGGCTTTTATTTCGCAACCGGAGATGTTACCGTTGAATTCGTAGCCGGCTGGGCATTTGCAGATGATGCTCGGGGTGCACGTTTCGTCTTTACATTGGTTAGTACAGATCAGGTTGGAGTCGTCTGTAGTGTTAGGCTCGTAGCTTTCCCGCCCGTTAGAAGGTTGAGGATTCGGAGGGTTTGTCGGGATCTTCGTGCATGTTCTCGGATTCAGCGGATCTGGACGATATCCCAAATGACATACGCACGTACCTTGCGGAGAACAATAGCCCATGTTGCACGAATAGCTATTACAACGACGTATACACTCGCTTGTGTCGTACGGACTGATTACGTATTCGTCAGGGCAGTAATTTCCCTGTCTTACATAAAGTTTTTTATCGTACTCATAACGGTTGTAAATATTAGTGCACTTATATAAGTCATTAGACGAGAGTGTTGTTGACGGCAAAAGGCAGTAACAGAAGGAACATACGCCCGAGTAACACTGCGATTTACACTTTGGTATGCATTCATTAGTTAACGGATCGCCGACATAACCTAACAGAGAGCATGTAGTTTCGTTGGTTTTAAACGAAGGGCAGCTAAAATTAATAAATTGAATTAAACAATTGAATACATAGTCAATGAATTTTATGTGTTACAAATAAATAAATAATTTTGAGTTTTTTGTTTGAGAAAATTAGGCTATTGCCTTAGAGAAAAAAGTCCAACGTTACGTTGGTGTAGTGGCCAACATTTTCAAGAATGTCTAGAAAGGGATTTCTAAATGTAAGAAGGTTTTAGTATAAATTTAAGCTAGTTTTATATTATTTTTATTGGTTGTTCATTTCGTTTCCTGAACAAAAGTTATAATTCTTGTTTTCTTTTCTTATTTCTTTCCTGTTCTTCCTGACTATTTATTATTTTGGTTTCATGCTTATTAATTTCGTTAAAGTCAAAGTTAGACTAGATTAAAATACATGTGGAATAATAAATGGAAAACTGAACGCAGGAACTTGGTTTTGTTTCTTTTTATGATATACAGCTATTAATGAATGCTATTTCTGTACAGCAAGCGTGCTCAGACTTGAGCCGCTGGCGATCTACCTCAAAATTGTTAGACTACAAGCGATTGATATTGTAGATGCCACAAGTATGTGTGATACAAGATTATAGCGTAAGTAGGTAGGGTGTATCATAACTAGAGACCGGATTATATGCAAAGTGCATATATTTTATTTTTTGTATATCTTTAATCATAATCTATATGTAGACGTATTACACTAATTGAAGTTAATTAGCGGTAATTAGTGATCGCATATATTGCATATTTAAATATTTCCATGCATATTTTTACAAAAGTTGCATATATTGCATATTTAGGCTTTTTCTTATCCTTTCTATTAGTAAAAATTTCCTAGTAATTCCTAATGTAGATCGACAACGGACAATTCTCAGAACGATAAATCTTTCACATTGGTTTCTCTTATACTTTTTTCCAAGAACTGCGCGTGTTTAATTTCGCCTAGCAGAAGGGATGTGGTAAATACGTTTTATTATTATTAATTCCCAAATAAACTATTCATTCATTGAATATCTTTGAGCGAAACAGCATGTAAATACGTTTTTAAATACTGTGTACATACAATGAGTATAGCGAACAAAATTTATTTATGGATTAAGCCGTATCCTGAACTGGTAAAGGATGGCGACAAAATATTTTGTCGAGCCTGCAGTAAACTGGTAAGTTTAGTTTTGCTAAAAGCTTTAAAATTGTTTCTAAATTCTTTAACTTTTGATATAAAATGACAATTGTTGTTGTGGGTCTTGTGAGAGAAAATACCTGATTAAACAGTGTTAATTTGAAACCATTTCTGGAAAAATATTGCAAACATAATATACCTGAGGAAAGTACCTTACGAAAAAATTATGTCACATCTTGTTACCAGCAAACATTGGCAGAACTTCAACAATTCGTAGGGAATAATTTTATTTATAACATGGTAGATGAAAGTACGGATAAGTGCGGCCGTTATATTGCCCCTTTGTTAATAGGAATTCTTCATGAAGATATTGTAGGTAAATCATATTTAATTTATTGTAAAGAACTTCAAAGAACAAATAATGTGACTATTGCCCAATTCGTTCAAGAAGGTTTATCAAATTTCGTTTTACCTAGAAGTATACCTTGTGAAAAAATTTAACTAATGTTGTCGACGCTGCACCGTATATGATAAAAGCCTTGTTTAGCCCATGGGTTCAATCGTGTAGCCGAAGACATTAGGAGTCAATTTCCTTTGATTAATGATTTAATTAGCAATGTCAAAAAAGGTATTTTTAAAAGCACGTTTACGAATCCAATTTTATAAGGAGCGACTTTGTTTCAAGTTCCATACCATTGATTGTACTTGCATCGTTTTGCAAACTAATGTAAAAAAAAACAAAAATACGAAGACGAAAGCAATTTAAGCAGGTATATTCATTCAAACCATAGTTTTCTTTTTCTCGTTTTATCTCATTAAAGAGTACTGTATAACACCCTGTATATCTCGTGGTTGTTTCTTGTAATAGGTTATCAATATTGCAATAGACGTGCCTTTTGTGTGCACTTTGGTGTTACTTACTTCTAAAACACTCTGTATATCCGATAATGCACATTCAATTTTGGGTAGACCTAAACTGTAAATACCTTTTATCTAACTTTTTTTCCATATTATTACAAATATGGCCATCACATAAGTATTGCGTTTAAGAGCCACATTGTATATTCCGCAGTACCATACTGTGAAGGAAATTCTAATATCAAGTAACTTTTACAGTTAAACCTCACGTCTAACTCTCATCATTCGTAAATTATATCGGAAAAGAAATGAAAATTATTCAACCCTTTCAACATGTTTCACATTCCTTCCAAGTTTCATCCAATTCTGAATTTAACACTTGGAAAACTTTCTTTGTAGGAGTAAAAGCACAACGTACATTTAATTGGTGATATGGTTTATGTATGTAAAATATTGCATTTCCTTTTTTCCGTATTGTATTACTTCAGGTTCAGCGTATATGTATAATATTTTGACCAATAACAAATATAAGCACGTAACAGATAACTGACAAAATAGTAAGTAAGTAATAGTATTGTCCCGCTATAAATTAAGATGATTTCTAAAATTGCTTCAAGCAATTAATCTTGCATAAAAGCCAACTGTAAAGAAATTTATCCGACCAAAGAAAATAGAATAAACAATGATCAACTTTCAAAATGTTTACTATGTAATCCATATTCCAATTAATAGCGATATCTTTTATTTACCTTATACGGGTGCATGTTTCTTCCACGATCGGAGTTGAGTACCAAGAAAATCCAACAGCTAAAGCTGGTAAAAAGCATAACATCAACTGAACACTTTTACAAATACTCATCTTTCGAATTTCTCTAGTTACAAGTTGACGATGCAATGAAACAGACACGAAACGGAATGAGCATGTTTAGTTCGCAATGAAAAATTGCGTTATCAACGGAAGTAAACGGGAGTTTTCGCTTTGCGGTTGGATGTCTCTGATTTAGTTCGAAATTGATATGTATTTCATATAATGTGAAATAAAGTTTCCAATTTTCTTGACGTAAACAACTCGGTCCAGTACGCAAGGAGGTTTAAAGAGACGATTGAACATTTCTTTGTTAAGGTGATTTAATTCTTATATGCCGTTATCTAAGTAGGTCATGACGAAATAATGGGACGCTTTAAATATGCTTAAATTATCAGGGTGATAGTGAATTTGCTCAGAGGTCGCGCTCGCATCATACCGTCGCCTTCGGAATAAAATGTTCTATTGACTGACTCATCTTTAGCTTCGATATGGTGTATGTACCTATGCATTAGTCGAAATGACATCAGAGACGAATGAAAGATAAAGGAAAGTTGCGTTTCGCAATGTTTGTTTGTTTTTAATTTATATTCATAAAGAAATAACATTTATTTCATCTTATTTGACTTTTATTGAAACACACAGAAGATTCAAAACACTACAGCTGCAGTAACATAAATAGAGTTGGGATATTTTTCCCGCGTGCCAGCGTCGCAACAAGGCGTGTATACAAACAAACGAGCGGTCTCGCAATGCATGCATTATTTATATTATTTATGTATTATGTTCTATAAATAACACACTTACGTTATTCACAGTTGTTTTTGCGTAGCGCAATTTGGATAAACTACAATGTGTTTTATCAGTCAATATTATTTACACATGCGTAACATTTGTTTATACTGTGTTTGTTGCAAATTATTTTATTTTCTTCTGTTGCTGGTTATCTTTGACGGTTTTAGTATTGTATTTTTAAAATAAAACCAAGTTTCTGTAAGATTTGTCGTATTTATTCATCAACGGTATATTACAGAATGTCATTTGTAATTGTGCACAAGAAGTATGACCACACAAATAAAGATAATATATTCTTAGAATTAATGCGGCACGCTCGGAATGGGAATGCTGGAATTGGATTATCGTTGTAGTTCTTCTCTATAGCTCCTATTATACCGGGTGATGTAATTTGCTTAACTTTTTTTCAAACTATAGTAATTATCCACATTTGTGTGACCGTTAGGCGGATAAAAATTAAGCTTAACGTCTCGTATATTAAAACATACCAATTTTTTAATATCAAAACTATAAATTTATCTAACATAGATACACTACCCTTCATAAGTTTGAACCCCCCATACAAAAAAACGAAATAAACTAGAGAGATGATGTTTGAGAGAAATTTGTTAAAAAACCAAACAACTCATTAATTTAAAATGTTTTATTGACAATAGCACATTCCAATAAAATGCATACTGTTATAAGGTTCCTTCAAAGCAACCCCCTTTTGCATTAATAGATGTCTGACAGATATGCGGTGCGGTAAAGCTGCGATTTTTATATTCGAATGTATATTCTAGAGCGCGTTTCAATTTCCAATTTCCTTCTTTTTCGCATATCTTATAGCAGTAAACTCCACTCCACACAAATTTATTAATTATTCGGAACGCAGCGTTTCGAGAGCGCGTGGACTCCCATTGTTAACCGTGTTACCGACTGAATGTAAAAAATTGTATCACACATGCAAATTATTTACTACGCAGGGTCTAAAATTTCTTTTGTTGGTTTCTCTTCTACGGATGTTGACCGTCTCTTAAGGAAGGTCCAATACAAATAATACATCAGAAATTTGAGGTTTACTGCTATATCTGTGAATTATACAACCACGCAGTCCTTGCAATCTTTATTGGTATATTTAGTTTTTATTTTAAATTGTACATCTACTTATTGTAATATGAATTTTTTCAAGAAACCAGGATTCGTATGAGATCTTGTAGGTTACTGTAACACATGGGCTGAAAAGTCCCGGGCCTAACACCTAGATGACGCTAGTTTTATTGCAGTCACCTTTCTCTCAATTATTACTAACCTTCAAAAGACAGCTGTTAAAATTTCATGATATTCTATTCATTAGTTTGTGAGTTATTGTGCTAAGAGTCACGCTACTTTTGTTATTTTCAAAACTATGGATCAAAATCAATTTCGTATTTTAATTTTACACTGCTTCTTGATGGGAAAAAATATCATTCAAGCGAAGCAATGGCTTGAAAAGTGTTATGGGGACTCCGCTCCATCAGAAACAACAATAAAGCGGTGGTTTGCTGACTTTAAACGTGGTCGTAGAGACACCGATGATGCAGAACGCAGTGCACGTTCAAATGAGGCGCTAACACCAGAAAACATCAAAAAATCCACAAAATCGTTTTGAATGATCGAAAAGTGAAGTTGCGTGAGTTAGCTGACGTCGTAGGGATATCAAAAGAACGTATTGGCTTTATATTGCATGAGCATTTGACTATGAGAAAGCTCTGTTCAAAGTGGGTGCCGCGTTTGCTCACTGTTGACCAGAAACAAGAACGTGTTGATGATTCTGAGCAGTGTTTGGCCATGTTTAAACGTAACAAACCGGAATTTTTACGTCGATATGTGACATTGGATGAAACATGGATCCATCACTTCACTCCGGAATCAAAACGATCGTCATCTGACTGTACAGCAACTGATGAACCTCGTCCAAAGCGCCCGAAAGCACAACAATCGGCTGGAAAGGTTATGGTCTCGGTATTTTGGGATGTGCGTGGTTAATATTCATCGACTATCTTGAGAAAGGAAATACCATCAACAGTGAATATTATATAGCGTTATTGGAGCGTTTGAAGGCCGAAATTGCAAAGAAACGACCGCATATGGCAAAGAAAAAAATTTTGTTTCATCAAGACAACGCACCGTGTCACAAGTCAATCAAAACAATGGCAAAATTATATGAATTGAACTGGAATTGCTCCACATCCACCGTATTCGCTAGATTTGGCTCCCAGCGACTACTGGCTGTTCGCAGACCTCAAGAAATGCTAGTCGGTAAGAAATTTCGCACGAATGAAGAGGTTATCGCTGAAACTGAGGACTATTTTGAGGCAAAAGATAAATCGTTCTACAAAAGTGGTATTGAAATGTTAGAACGACGCAGGAATGATTGCGTTGCTCTTGATAGAGATTACGGTGATGAATAAAGCTAATTTTGAACCAAAAAAACCGTGTTTTCTTTGTTAGGCCCGGGACTTTTCAGCCCATGTGTTAAGTACATAGATTATGGTGTTTTTAAGACGAACTTTCTAAGTGCGGTGTTCCAGTCTCTTCAACCCCTCGGAAAAGTAGGATGTTTCGATGTTTGCAAAATAGCCATCTGTAGCGGCTATGACCTCCTCACTTGAGGCAAGTCTCTTTCCTTCCAGTGATTTTTTCAGGTATAGCAATAGGAAGAAGTTGCTGGGGGATAGGTCCGGTGAATATGGAGGATGGGAGACTATCTCGTAGCGCAACTCATTCAATTTGGACAGGACGATGCGGGATGAATGAGCCGGTGCATTGTCGTGGTGGAAAGGCAAGTTCTTCCGCTGCAAACAAGGCCGTTTCTCCTTCAATACTGCATCGAATCGCGTCAGTAAATCGCTGCAGTAATCCTCTGCAGATAGTCGATGAGGATCACACCTTGAGAATCCCAAAAGAAAAGGTAGCCACGACCTTTCCAGCCGACGGTTACGAAACGCATGAAGAAATCTCTTGTATTGCGTTGGAACCTGGCCAAACCGAAACGGATACCCGATTTCGTTTTTGCTCCGATATCAACAAACGCGGTATCCATCACGCCGAAAGCTGTTTCATACCCAAAATTTCACGTGAGATATGGCCAACGCGTTCTTGTGAGTTCCCTGTTGTCGCTGATATCTTTCAACTTCAATCGGCGATTGGCTAACACAACATCATTAATCTTGCCGACCATTTCATCGTTGATAGCGGTTTTGGGCATCCACTGCGTGGTTCGTCACTTGCGCTTGTGCGACCACGTTTGAACTCGCTCACCCAGATGCTGATGGTCGAAAGTGATGGAGTACATTCGACATGAACCGATAGTAAAATACTTCGAATTTCCATGGCCGTTCTCTCAGCCATCCAGAAGTGTTTTATCACTGCACGAGATTTGATTTTATCCACTTTTGCGAAGTCGCTTGACTTGCGACATAAACAACTATTGACAGTAAACTTCTGAAATTTTGACAGCTGCCATAAAAAAGGTTGCCCCTGCCGACCAATGAATCTACTTCAACCTTCGTGAGCCATCTCTTGCCGATTCCTGAAACACTTCAGGTCGCTCTGGTAACTGAAGCTTAATTTTATTAGTATAATTAACAGTTGATCTTGTTTAGGTACATTTATTCCTCGTAGATAATATTTTTAAAGTCAAGCAAGTGAGCAGAGGCAATGATCCTCACAGTCACCAGGCAGCAGTAGTAAAGAAGACTACAAGTTAAGTCTAAAACGCACCTGTGTTTTGTCTGGAAAGCTATCAGTGTCACTATAATACTTACTGACGTCACATTTCTATTTCCTATTAGCTTAACGGAGCATAAACCCCCCCGAGCAAAAGATATTGCCCGATCAATGAACCTTATTCAATTAACTTGATGCATCGCAGGCTTAAATCAAACGAATGGTTTTCTTAATTCAACCACTTTTTCTCTAAGCGTTGTTTCCCTTCTTTTGATAAATTCAATCTAGTTAGAGTTCTATTTTTAGGGATACATGAAATAAAAGCATATAACAAGAGTTTATAAGACAATTTTATTAAAAATCAAAGTAAAAAGCATATATAAATGTGTCTCAATTTAAATTCCATAGCCAACTATTCTAATCTAAGTTTTCTTCAGTAATCAAACAAAAAGATTCATACGAGATCTTCCACTTTATTGTAAGTAGATGATGGTACTTTTAAGTTGTACTTTTTGAGTGGTAACATTTTTCATTACCTGTTGTGAAAACGAATTTAATAATAACGTTAAAATGACGTCTTCTACTTAGTTTTACTTTTAGCTTTTTGTTTCTATCGGCAGTATTTTATTTGTTTTTCGGGAAAGTACAATATGTTTAACTGGAATCCCGTCGTTTGACTCTTTTTAGAATTTTATAATGGAGTAGTAATTTTCACCGTTCGCCTCTGCAAGAGAAAGTGATGATTTGAATACGAATTTCGAAATTATGATTAGACATTTTGTTACCTTCATTTTGCTCCTGGGGATTAGCAATTTTGTTACCTTCATTCTGCTCCTGGGGATTAGCTGGGTTCCGTAGTATTCGCATCAGTTTTATTATAATGAATATTAAAACGGATGTGGTGGCTAATAAAACGGCGGCTATAAAAGCGGAGATCATGGTATACCTGGAAATATTGAATATGAAGCAATCAATTTTAACGTTTACAAATTTGCTTACAGATTAGACGACATATTTCCGGCTATTGTCTTTTTCTTGTCGTCATCAGCCATAATGCTTGAGTTATACGTTGTGGTTTCCCGAGGGCCAGAAAGTTGTGGGTCCGGAGAATTCGTCGGGATCTTTATGCACGTTCTTGGATTCAGCGGATCCGGACGATATCCGAAATAACATACACACGTGCCATACGGGCTACAATAGCCCTTGTTGCACGAATGACTATTACAACGACGTACACATTCACCTGAGTCGTACAGACTAATGACGTAATTCTCGGGGCAGTAATTTTCTTCTCTGACACAATTTCGGTTACCGCAGTGATAACGGTTGTAAAGATTGAAGCAATTTTCTAATTCCTTAGACGGCATGTTTGCTGTTGGCAACAAGCAGTAACAAGAACGACATTTTCCCAACTCACATGGTGTTGAACATCTTGCTATGCATTCATTAGTTAATGGATCACCGACATAACCTGTCACACCGCATCTAGTTTTGTTGGTTTTATACGAAGGGCAGCTAAAATTGATAATCTGAATTAAGAAATGAGAGTGTTGATTAACATGGTCAACGGAATTCATGTTACGAATAAAAAGCTTTCGAATTTTTCTTTTAGGAAGACGAGGTCATTCTGTTAGAGAAAAACGATAACATTTTTCATAAGAACGGGCACAAGATACCAAACGCAAAAACACCGCATCGTGCAGTCACTTTTTCAGAATGTAGTAAAGTTTCATGGGTCCTTATGGGTTGTTCTTCAGCCGAAGAACAACGATTGTGTTTATTATCGTGACCCCAAAAATGAGAATGCGCTTCATCTCACAATGTCAAATTTTACAGAATTTCGGGGTTTTCACAACAGCTGAAACACGTTACAAAATATTTTGTATTGAAGATGACGTAAATCCTTGCGTCAAATTCTTCGCATGATTCTGCCTGACAAATTCAAGGCTTGTGCATGACGCCTAGCTGATTAGTCTGAACTGTGAACTGTCGTTTGTCTTAGTCTTTCAATTCTTTTCATTCCACAGTTCTTACACTTTCCTTTGTGCCTTTATAAATAGCGGAAACACTACCAGTTGCTTGGAGTTTGTGGTACCAATCTAAGATTAAATTATGCGACGGTATCTTTTCTAAAGACAGAATCTCATTGAAGATTGAGGTCAAGCCGAAATCTTCCTTGAACCATAGTTATCAAATTGGTTCCGATATAGACCGTAATGGCAAAAACACGTCCGTCCATAGGCCAGTTATTCATGGTTACTGAAACTTTATGTCACACGGATTAGCAACGCAATAAAGAAAATTACTCCCTTCAATCTGCTGTATCATAGCAATAACCTCATATACGTCAAAACCTACACCCGCACCTGTTACAGCATGTAGGAGATAATCATGAAGAAATAGAAAGTTTCATATTCTTGTATATATATTTCGTTGATACTTGATCTGAAAAAACGGTTCATTCCACTAAGAAAAAATTTAATGTTGTGCAACAAAGAGAGACGGAATAAACAACGATGAAGGATGCAAGTTTCTAATATCCAAAAAGATTTGACTGTGTATTGCAAATGCCAACCAATCTTTTACTTACTTTAAAGTATCGCACGTTACATTTGGAGTAGAGAAAGCGCATCTAATAACTAAAACTGCTAAAAAGTATAACACCAACTGAGCACTTTTGAAAATACTCATCTTTCGACTTTTTCTAGCTACAAGTCGACCAGGTAATGAAACAGACACGAAACTAAATGAGTATGGACGGATGGAACGATTTTTGTCTTGTGGGTGTATTTGATTGAACGAGTGAACGTTTCTTTGTTCGGTTATTTAATTATGATATACAGTTATCTAAGTAAACGAACAAAAAAGGAAAACTGACGAAGGAAATGGACGCTTTAAATATGCTTAAATTATTAGGATGATAGTGAATTTGTAGAAATAGATATGTATTTTATACAATATAAAACCAAAAGGAAGAAGCACCCAGGACTTAATATTTGTAATCAGACAGTTAGGAGAAAAACTAATAGGGAAAGGAAAGGAAATACATATATATTTTATAGGTCTTAAAAAAGCTTTTGATAGGGTAAGACGAGAAGATGTATGGCACAGCCTGGAAAGGAGAGTGTTAGAGAAAGAAATGTTAGAGATGTTTAAGGCTTTGTATAAAAGCAATAAGAATAAGGTGAGAACTTCCAATGCAGAATCAGCTGAATTCGAATCGCAAATTGGATTAAAACAGGGATGCGTATTGAGCCCATTGTTATTCTCTATATTAATAGATGACGCTGTTAAAAAAGCTAAACAAAAAGGAAAAAATATGAAAGCAGGAAACTGGAAAATGAATGCAATTGACGTACAGGCGCTAATGTTTGCAGATGATATGGTACTGATAGCACACTCGGAAGAGACTTTACAGCAAAACTTGAAGATATACCAAGAAGAACTAACAAAGATAAACATGGAGATAAACACGAGGGAAACAAACACAATGATAATAGCAGCAGAAGAAAGAAAACATAGACAGAGGTGTATAAAAGAGTGGTCAGACCAACATTAACATATGGTAATGAGTCATGGATAACCACGAATAGAATCAAAAGCAGAGTTACGGTCATGGAAATGAGATTCCTAAGAAGAATAGAAGGAGTAACTAGAAGAGACAGAATCAGAAACACGACAATCACTAATAGTCTGGGTATCAAGCCAGTAGAAATGGTCATAGAAGAGAGACAACTGGGATGGCTTGGACATCTACACAGAATGGAAGAAGATCGAATCACAAAGAGGATATTTGAAGCCAAAACAGAGGGCAAAAACAGAATAGGTAGACCCCGAAACACGTGGAAGAAGCAGGTGTATAGAACATTGGAAAAGAGAAACATGGGATGGATTGAAGCCAAACAACTGGCTCAGAACAGGAACCTGTCGAAGATAAAAATAAGAATATAAATAGTCCGACACCGCAAGGTATAAAGGACATACGATGAAAAAAAAAATATATATAAAACCAAATTTCCAATTCTCTTATCGTAAACAACTCATCCAGAGTCAACATGCAGATTTAAAGGGACGATTGAACGTTTCTTTGTTAGGTGATTTAATTATAGTATACTGGTATCTAAGCAGCTTATGACGGCTCAAATGTACTTAAATTATCAAGGCGATAGTTATATTGTGCAATGTTTACACCGTACTTTTTGGAAAGATATATTTCATTGACTTTAGCTTCGACATGTTGTACACTACCCTTCATATTAGTTCGGACAGCTAGTAAACTGTTGTAAACTCTACTAAAAGGTAATACATACATACACTACCGCTCAAAAGTATTTAGGCACCCCTGTTTTCATTGATTATTCATATAGTATTATGTTTACCAAAAAAACATTATAATAAAATGAAATACGTATTTAAAATGTAGTTCAGTAAGATAAACACCCATTGTATCGCATGCGGGCCTAGCCCGCGTCCTACTTAACTTAAATATTTACATATTATTTCCTGGCCCTGAAGAAGCAGATCGATAAGCGATTAGTTACTTAAATTATTAGTATTAAGTTATTTAAATACATTATCACAGAACACAGAAATACGCTTCTTTCCTTAAGACTGCTACTTCTTCAAGGCTGGTTCGTCTCGCTGATTGTCCCTTTGGTTTAAGAAGGTCCTAGGGTCCATGAGTGGTCGTCCAGGTGATCCTCTCTCCCCTCCGGGATCCTGCATAACGGTCGTCCCGCCGCCAGTTGCCGTCTCGAGCTTCCTGAAATAATGGGAGACCGCTAGTCATAACGCTCAGCATAATTATGCCTACTGAATCTGATTCATTCTCTCTCATTCATTAGACATGTGTGCGGATGCATATCCTTGTCATCATTCATACTCTCTACTACTAAATATTAATACTCAGCCAGATGCTCCTGTCGGAGCTTGTCCTATTCTTTTCCCTCCGCTGCCGAAGGAGTACGCTGAAGAAAAAGAGAGAAAATTACGCGCCCTGACTGCTAATTATCGTGCCGCAACCTATGGAGTTTTTCGACCGCGCTGCAAAAGAATGTCCACCATTCTGCCGTTTCGTCGTCGTTTATTTCTCCTTCGTTTCGTGGCCAGCGCAGGCCCGCGTTTATCGCTTCCGTTTCGGTTCGCGACCGCCAATCCTCCGTATACGGACAGTCGAACAGTACGTGTCCGGCCGTGTCTTCCCCTCCGCATTCGCAGTCCGCGCTATCCCTACGCCCAATACGATGAAGGTAGGCTCCGAAGTTACCGTGCCCTGTGACCAGTTGGGTCGCCTGATACGACAAGGCTACTCCTAATTTACCGAATTTATTCGCGTCCCTTATAAAACGCTTGGTCCAACGTCCGTTGGCCGCATTTTCCCACCTCGTTTGCTACTCTCGTTGGCTTTCTTTCGCGATCGCGCTCTTGACCGTTTTTTCGGACGCGAACGCGTACGCCAGAAGTGTACCGTCGTCCGCGTCTGCTGCCGCTTCTTTAGCCAGTTCGTCCGCCCTTTCATTCCCTTGCGTTCCCACATGCGCCCGCGTCCAAACTAGTTCGACATTGACCTCTCGAATCAGTTTCCACGTCTGCAACAGCAATTCGGTCGGTTTTCGCATACCCCTCAAGGCTTGCAGCACGGACAAGCTATCCGTAAACAGCGTTGCCCGCTCTACCTGCATCACCTACGCATATTTGACCGCCGCGTTTATGGCTACCAGCTCGGCCTGGTAGTTGTCGCACACCCGATCTAATTTTAACCGCTCCGACTGTATTTCTTCGTCGCCCGCGTAGACGACGAACGCCGCGCCTGTCCCGTCGTCGTTCCTCGAACCGTCGATGTAAATCGCGATCCCGCTTGGCCGCACGTGTTGACCCTCCACGTCTTTGCTAAATTTAAATGCGCCGGTCTCCGAAGGGTGAATTTCGGAGCCTAACCGGCGCCCGACTTCGACGCGAATAAATGTTGCGTCCCGCGATTTCCGCTACAATCCTTTCGCCGCCCTTCGTCGCGTCCCTCCGTTTAGCGAGTTCTTTCGCTCGAATATCTGCCGGTAAAATGCCGGATATCGCCGCAGTCGCTTCAGCCGACGCCGTCGCGTAAGCCCTCGCGGCCCTTACCGCCGATATCCTCTGCGCGCCTATCAACTTTCGCGATTCTTTAACTCTAAGCACGCTCGCCCAGATTGGTGCCGCGTACAGCATCGCCGGTTCGATCGCGCCCTCGTAAATTGTCGCCGCCGCCCTTCCGCTTAATCCCCAAGTCATTTTAGCCGCCGCGCCGATCTTATTCGTAATCTCCCGCGCTTTACCCGTCGCGTAGTCTACGTGCGCTTTAAAATTTAATTTCTCGTCTATTACAACGCCGAGGTACTTAACGTTCTCAACGTCGTCTACAGAAAGCCGGGCTCCATGGACGTATTGCGATGAAAAAGCTATTACTACGCAAAGAAAACAAGCAAAAGCGACTTAAATGGGCACGTGAACACCGACACTGGACCATAGAAGAGTGGAACAACGTCCTATGGACGGATGAGTCCAAATTTGAGCTGTTCGGAACCCGAAGACGCATATTCGTAAGAAGATCTATGGGTGAACGTGCCAGAGAAGAATGTATTGCTGCAACCGTGAAGCATGGTGAAGGTTCTATCATCATTTGGGGCTGTTTTGCTGACACTAGTGTAGGGGACATTGTGAAAATTGAGGGTATATTAAAAAAAGAAGGCTACCGCGAAATTTTGGAGAACCACGCAATACCTTCCGGAATTCGACTTTTGGGTCAAAATTTTATCTTCCAGCAAAAACGAATCGTTTTTCTTGATTCGACCACTTTTTCTCTGTTTTTTTTTTCTTTCTTTTGATAGTTAGATTTCTTTCTTGAGGGATATATGAAATAAAAGCGTATAACAAGAGTGTATAAGACAATTTTATTAAAAATCAAACTAAAAAGCATATATAAATATTTCTCAATTTAAATTCCATAGCCATCTATTCTAATCTAAGTTTTCTTGAGAAATCAAACAGAAAGATTCATACGAGATCTTCCAGGTTATTGTAAGTAGACGATGGTACTTTTAAGTTGTACTCTTTGAGTGGTAACAGTTTTCATCGCCTGTTGTGAAGACGAATTTAATAATAACGTTAAAATGACGTCTTCTACCTAGTTTTACTTATAGTTTTTTGTTCCTATCGGCAGTATTTTATTTGTTTTTCGGGAAAGTACAATATGTTTAACTGGGATCCCGTCGTTTGACTCGTTTTCGAATTTTATAATGGAGTAGTGATTTTCACTGTTAGCCTCTGCAAGAGAAAGTGATGATTTAAATACGAATTTCGAAATTATGATTAGACATTTTGTTACCTTCATTCTGCTCCTGGGGATTAGCTCGGTTCCGTGGTGATCGCTTTAGTTTTATTATAACGAATATTAAAACGGATGTGGTGATTAATAAAATGGCTGCTATAAAAGCGGAGATCATGGTATACCTAGAAATATTGAATATAAAATAATCAATTTTAACGATTACAAATGTGCTTACAGATTAAATGACGTATTTTCAGCTGGCATCTTTTCCTTGTTGTTATCTGCCACAATGCTTGCGGTATATCCTGTGCTTTCCCGGTAGCCTGAAGGTTGTGGGTCCGGAGGATTCATCGGGATCTTCGTGCATGTTCTTGGATTCAGCGGATCCGGACGATATCCAAATAGACATACGCACATGCCTAGGGGGGAACAATGGCCCTTGCCGCACGAATCGGTATTACAACGACGTACACACTCGCCTTCGTCGTACGGACTGATAACGTAATTCTCGGGGCAGTAATTTTCTCTTCTGTAACAAAGCCCTCCGCTGCAGCGATAACGGTTGTAAAGATTGAAGCAACCATCTAATTGCTTAGACGACATGTTTGCTGCTGGTAAAAGGCAGTAACAAGAACGACACTTTCCCAACTCACATGGTGTTGAACATCTTGCTATGCATTCATTAGTTAATGGATCATCGACATACGCCAGAGTGCATCTAGTTGCGTTGGTTTTAAATGATGGGCAGCTAAAATTAATTAATCTGAATTAAAAAATGAGGGCTGTTAAGGACTTAACATTGTTTTTGTTTTTTATATGATTTTATCTTCTTTGCAACCGTATTACCTTATTTTCATTTAGAATATTACTTTATTTTCATTTTTATCATTTATTTATTTTGCTCTCTTAGAATATATCTAATTTTATTTTAATATTTATGTACATTACGCATTGTATATGTATGCAAGCCGGCGATTCATATTACTCTAGCTAAAAGTGCCTAATTTAAAAGTTATTAAGTGCAACGTCGTCGAATAAATATCGGGAGTTTTCTTAATATTTAATATATACAAGCGCAGGCAGTCGTCTCCCGCGCGACGGTCGAGGTATTAGCGATCGTGCACTCTCGGTCACCGTTCGTACCTCGTCGCAACGTGTACACTAACGTCGTCGGATGAGTATTGGAAGTTTCTAATATTTTCTAGTTTTGCAGGACGTTGTCGTCTATACATTTATTTGTGTCGGAAATCATTTTGGTAAGATTGCCGGCGCGCATGTATAGGCATCTTCTACATGTACGATCACTCCGCTTCTTGTTGACGGTCGTTGCGGCCGCAGCGCCCGTTGTCTTTTGTACGTTTGTTCGGTCCTTTGTCGTATCGGGACTTTTTTTCATTTAGTTGTTCGTCGTAGCGGATGAGCTTCACGGACTATTTTTCTTATGTAATGTCGGCATCATCGCTCCGTTTTACTTGTCGGTGCGCATTTCGCACATTTGCTGGCTACTGGCTTTTTCCCTTCTTTGGGGCGCAGTAGCAGAGAGCGTATTATTTCGAACGAGAACGCCTGGGTAGCTGTCACACTACTTTTGTTTTGAGATCGGCTATTATCGCTACTGTCTCGCCCTCGGCCAGGCGTTCAAGCTCTAAGAGATTTATAGGGAACCCACCCTGGGTTCCCCTATAAATGTGTAAATAACGAACGTATTTGGTTCAAGTACAAATACATGCCAATGATACAGGGCCAAGTCCCTTAGGCAAATTTAAAACAAGGAAAATATATTAGGCTCCCGGAAAGGGACATATAAATAAGCATAGCACCGAGGTGCGCTTATAAATTTACGAAATAAATAGGGTTGGCTTCCCTATAAAAAGGTATTGGTGCATGCAAACAGATAGAGGCATTAGTACATACTCTCTAACAAAGCTTCCGCGGAAGCATATAAGAACCATACATATACACATGCTAATGTACATTACATGTATAAGAGAGCTCGAATAACTGCAATTATTGCAAATATATATATCTTACGTTACATCGTAACTGTACATAGGCAAGAGTGGAAACCGTGTACACATTTTATTTTTTACATAAATTTTTTGCGCGTGCGCATTGAGTTTCACTGTACAACCTTTCATCTAGTAAATAAGCGAACATACTCTACAAGTAAGTATTGGTCAAATAATTCAGGAATTTACGAGCAGGCTACAGCGGCGCTGTTCTTCAAACTAGGAGAACGTAACAAGGGCGTTGAATAACATGGTCAACGAAATTCATCTTACGAGTTCTTTGGGAAAGTTGTCACTGTGTTAGAAAAAACGATAAGATTTTTCTTAATCATTTTATTTTAAAATGCAATGTTTCGTTAGTGTGGTGACCAATATTTTCAAGTATGTCTAGAAAAAGATTTTTAAATTTAAGAACGTTTTGGTTTAAAGTGGTTAATAAATGGTTTCGCATTAGATCGAACGCTATAATTCTTGTATCGTCATTCCTTACTTATTTCAGTTTATTTACTGTCTCGGTTTTACTCTTATTTGTTTCAGCCTTTGTTATTAAACAATAATACAAAGAATTTATTTAATCAAATTAATGCTTTCAAATTTTCACAACTAGATCGCAATATTCATTTACTATTTACTGAAAATAAAACCATATATACAAGTACACACTGAATTGGTTATTTGACTTATGTTTGTAAGTTATTTCTTTTTCATTTTTCTCTGTATTGTACTGTTTCATAATCAGCGTATATAGAAAATATTTTGATTAATAACACAACATTAGCACGTAGAAGATAATTACAATGAAATAGAAAATTTCATATTCTGCCGTTATAAACTAGTTGTAAGTTGATCTCAAAAATCGGTTCAATCCAGTAAGTAAAAATTTTGCGTTGTACAACAAAGAAGAACGGAAGAAATAACGATGAACCTTTCCAATATCCAAAAAAGGTTTTACTGTGTAATACAAATACCAACCATTCACAGGTATAGCAGTAAACTCCACTCACACAAATTAATTAATTATGCGGAACGCAGCGTTTCGGGAGCACGTGGGCTCCCATTGTCAACCGTGTTACCGACTGAAAGTAAAAACTGTATCACACATGCAAATTATTTTCTACGCAGGCTCTAAAATTTCTAACCATATGACTATTTACAATCTACTAGGTGGCCTCATGCCTTTTACGGGGAAGGATGGACCGAAAGCGAACCGTATCATTTAACAGGGTCTATGGTAATAAATCCATCAAACTCGAGTGTGCAATTGGGGTGGTTCTCTGTTCAATAAGTTTCCGTTCTTTTTCATATATACCGTTTCGTACGCGTCTAATTCTCTATACGAGTTCACGTTTTTAAGTAGTGTCAGATTTTTAAATCAATCTTATGTCCGGATTTTACCATATGCTCTGCTACGCTTGATAGTTCAGGTTTGTCGAAACGATAGTGTCTAATATGTTCTTTGAACCTCGTTTCGATACTCCTTTTTGTTTGTCCAATATAAACTTTCTCACAATCATTGCATGCGATTTGGTATATTCCAGACTTTTTATCATCTCCGGTTTATCTTTGGGATTCCTAAGAGATTCTTTAAGTTGTTTTTGGCACAAAAGACACGTTCATGTTTAGTTGTCGGAAAATTTTACTTAACCCTTTTACTGTTGGGTGAAAAGGAAGAGTTATAAATTTCTTGTTACCGGTGTTTGTTGATGTCAAAGTCGTGGAATTTCTGATGTGTTGTTTGTATTGGACCTTCCTTAAAATACGGTCGACATCCATAGAAGAGAAACCATTGTACCTCGCTACATCTTTGATATATTTTAATTCTTTGTCATACCTGCTCTTGTTTAGCGGAAATCTGACGAGTCTATTGACCAGAAAACTAATCGCGGACATTTTTTGTTGTTCGCAATGGTGCGAATCAAACGTGATGAATCTGTTGGAATTAGTTTCTTTTCTGTAGATGTCTATTTCTAATTTATTATTATTGCGTATGACTAGAGTATCTAGAAACGGAAGGCGATTGTTCACTTCTTCTTCAATGGTAAACTAAACGAACAACAAAAAATGTCCGCGATTAGTTTTCTGGTCAATAGACTCGTCAGATTTCCGCTAAACAAGACCAGGTATGACAAAGAATTAAAATATATCAAAGATGTGGCGAGGTACAATGGTTTCTCTTCTATGGATGTCGACCGTATTTTAAGGAAGGTCCAATACAAACAACACATCAGGAATTCCACGACTTTGACATCAACAAACACCGGTAACAAGAAATTTATAACTCTTCCTTTTCACCCAACAGTAAAAGGGTTAAGTAAAATTTTCCGACAACTAAATATAAACGTGTCTTTTGTGTCAAAAAACAACTTAAAGAATCTCTTAGGGAATCCCAAAGATAAACCGGAGATGATAAAAAAGTCTGGAATATACCAAATCGCATGCAATGATTGTGAGAAAGTTTATATTGGACAAACAAAAAGGAGTATCGAAACGAGGTTCAAAGAACATATTAGACACTATCGTTTCGACAAACCTGAACTATCAAGCGTAGCAGAGCATATGGTAAAATCCGGACATAAGATTGATTTAAAAAATCTGACACTACTTAAAAACGTGAACTCGTATAGAGAATTAGACGCGTACGAAACGGTATATATGAAAAAGAAAGGAAACTTATTGAACAGAGAACCACCCCCAATTGCACACTCGAGTTTGATGGATTTATTACCATAGTCCCTGTTAAATGATACGGTTCGCTTTCGGTCCATCCTTCCCCGTAAAAGGCATGAGGCCACCTAGTAGATTGTAAATAGTCATATGGTTAGAAATTTTAGAGCCTGCGTAGAAAATAATTTGCATGTGTGATACAGTTTTTACTTTTAGTCGGTAACATTTGTTGATAATGGGAGCCCACGTGCTCCCGAAACGCTGCGTTCCGCATAATTAATTAATTTGTGTGAGTGGAGTTTACTGCTATACCTGTGAATTGTACATCCACACAGTCCTTGCAATCGTCATTAAATACCAACCAATCTTTCACTTACTCTAAGGTCTCGCACTTCACTTCCAGAGTAGAGAAAGCGCATCTAATAACTAAAACTATTAAAAAGTATAACACCAACTGAGTACTTTTGAAAATACTCATCTTTCGACTTTTTCTAGCTACAAGTCGACCAGGTAATGAAACAGACACGAAACTAAATGAGTATGGACGGATGGAACGATTTTTGTCTTGTGGGTGTATTTGATTGAACGAGTGAACGTTTCCTTGTTCGGTTATTTAATTATGATATACAGTTATCTAAGTAAACGAAAAAAAGAGACGCATTAAATATGTTTAAATTATCACAATGATTGTGAATTTGTGCAAATTGATATGCATTTCGTACAATATAAAACCAAATGTTCAATTCTCTTGGCGTAAACAACTCACACAGAGTCAACAAGCAGATTTAAAGGGACGATTTGACGATTCTTTGTTAGGTGATTTAATTATAATATACCTGTATCTAAGTAGCGTATGCTGGCTTAAATATACTTAATTACGCTGCGCCTTTCGGAAAAAAAAATGTATTGATTGACACTTCCTTGGCTTCGTCATGATCTAAGTACACATGTACTTATCGACATGACATTAAAGACAAATTAAAGGTAAAGAGAAAGTTACATATCGCGATTTTTGTTCAATTTGTAATCAAGAATGAACAGGATTTATTCACTCAATCTTATTTCACTTGTATTGAGAGATATGGAAGATTCTATATAATACAGCTGTAATTGCAGCAACGTAAATAGAGTTCAGATATTTTTCACGCATGCCAGAATCTTAACATCGAGGTAGGCGCCATAGATTCTCGGCCTGACAGGGTTATACAGGTTCAAGCGTGTTCAAACTCCATCACAGCATGCATGAACTGGTCTACGCTATAAATATGACGGTTCGAAAGGTAGTAATTTTTAATAATCAGCCAACTAACGTGACTAGCGCATGACAATGTCTGAAGTAATGAAAATTGAGTATCCCACGGTCATCAAATTCTTGACAAAAGAAGAGCATACGCCTAATTACATAAAACAACGTTTAGATGGCATTTCTTTCGCATTCCACTGTAAAAAAGTGGACAAAACGGAAAAATTTTTCCCACTTGGGGTAAGAATGCCTGACAAATGAAGTGAATTGATAACGCCTCAACAAATTTCAAGTGTTGAAGATTTAGTTAGTGCCAGACGATCGACTTTTGAAAGTAAAGGAATTAGCAGTGATATCAATCATATTCGAAACAAGTATTCGCCGAATTCCCCATGACCATTTGGGTATGAATAAAATTAGTGATGGGTACCTCGACTTCTTTCTGCTGTCCAATTTGAACGTTGAGTCGAATGTGCGCGGTCGATTTTGGAGTCCATTGTCACGGGGGATGAAGCAATGGTTCTGTTTTACGATCCTCCACAGAAAAGGGGATTCATGGAATGGCGGCGACCTGATGAACCTCGTCCCAGAAAGGCAAAAGTTGTTTAATCAATGAAAAGGGTGATGGCCACAATATACAAACAAATGATTTTTCTTTTTTCAACCACATTTTCTCTGAGTGTCTTCGCCTTCTTCCTTTTTGAGGTATATTTGTCACAACAGTTTATATGTTTTATTAAAAATCAAAGGAGAAAGCATGTAGACTATTGCTAAATCCAGAAAAATATTTGAAAAGGTAGCTTATGTTGAATGGTTTTCTTGGAATATAAGTGCTTTTCAGTTTAAATTCCATACCTATCTACTCTAATCTAAGTTTTCTTCAGAAATCAAATAAAAAGATTCATCTTATAAGTTATTGTAAGTAGATGATGGTAGTTTTAAGTTGCACTTTCGGAGTGGTAACAGTTTTCATCTCCTGTTGTGAAAACGAATTTGACAGCAACGTCAAAGATGACGTCCTCTACTTAGTTTGACTTTCACTTTTTTGCTGCTATCGCTAGCATTTTAGTTATTTTTCTAGAAAGTACAATACAGTCGAGCTCGCTTATAAAGAACTCGTATATAGCGTACTTTCGGATATAGCGTACACTTTCCTTGATCCCGGCAAGCCTTATTTGAAATAATGTATTTTTGTTCTGGTATTATGTACTTCTGGTATTACGTTCAAAAATCTTGTTCCAAAAAATAAAGTACTTATTATATAAATCTGGTATAAAGCAGCATGAAATACGTGTTAAATACTGGGGAATTACCTTTCTCGACGGAACTGTAGAAGCTCCCACACAACAATCGCTGTTAGGTGGAGTGTGTAATAAAGGGCGTTTTTTTATAGAGGTATAAAACTTTAAGTTGGCAACACTTTTCTAACTGGTGGCGATTTTGTCAACTGGCAAGTGATTTATGTTTAGTTTGGTTTGGCATTTCAATGTCAATAGACTGACCCCTGCACAATGCTTCCAAATTGTGCAAATTTATTTTGAAAATCATGATTCTGTTCGAAATACGTATCGCGCACTACGTCCATTTTACGGTCAACATAGTCGTCCATCAGAGCGATTAATTCGATGAACTACGGAACGTTTTCGCACCACGTTTACTCCGAATGATAATACGCATCCACAGAGACGTCGTACTGTGCGTACAGAAGAAGTCATTACTGCTGTAGAGCGTAGCGTAGAGGAAGCCATCGTGCACAGGAAATGGATATGCGCCCATCCGCTTTATGGAAGATTTTGCGGAAAGATCTTGGTTTGCGTGCTTGCAAAATCCAACTCGTGCAAGACTTGAAGCCACACGATCGCCTAGCAAGGCGTAGATTCGGTGAAGGGGCCCAAAACAAGATTTCCGTTGATCCCGATTTTCATAAGCGAATTTTGTTTAGCGATGAAGCTCACATTTTTTTGAATGGATACGTCAATAAACAAAACTGCCGTATTTGGAGTGATGATAATCCCCGAGTGTATGTTGAGACACCGTTACATGCAGAAAAACTGACTGTTTGGTGTGCTTTATGGGCTGGTGGAATCATTGGTCCGTACTTTATTAAAAACGATGCTGGTCGGAACATTACAGTCAATGGTGACCGCTATGGAGCCACGATTACTGACTTTTTCGCTCATCAATTGAGCAACCATGATGTGCAGGAGCTGTGGTTTCAACAAGACGGCGCAACATGTCACACAGCTCGTGCGACAATTGATTTATTGAAAGAAACGTTTGGTAACCGCATAGTTTCACGTTTCGGTCCCCCGAATTGGCCTCCAGGATCGTGCGATTTAACGCCGCTAGACTAGTTTCTGTGGTGATATGTGAAGTCCATGTGATTGACCACTTGGAGGACAACATTCGCCGCGTTATTGCCAATATACGGCCACAAATCTTGGATAAAGTCATCGAAAATTGGACCTCCAGATTAGACTACGTCCGAGCCAGTTGTGGCGGTCATATGGCAGAAGTTATATTTAAATTATAATGCCAGAAGGTTATCTTTCGAATGAAGTAAATTTCATGTCAATTTAAAAATTTCATCTTTGTCTTATTCCATTTCATCTTTATAATGCACTAAAGGGATTTTCTTATTTTTTTTCGCACGACATGCAGTTATTGTTCGTTAAAATTAGAGTCATTTGTTTCGGTAGACTATTAAGTGCAACTTTACGCTTTAAAAATGAGTACTTCTACTGAGCAGCGGCGTAAAGCATCATCTGCCGAAGAGATAATAAATATATTTAAAGAAATCCAAAAAAATGTCTTAAAAAACAACAATTTCTGCCATAATGAAAAAATAAAGATAAAATTCTCGCATTAGAACGGACAAATAATATATCAAGCGATTACGTAAGTCGGTTCGAGGAAGAGTTGATCAAGCTTTACTACGATGGTTGGAGTATGAACCAGCTAATAATATACCAATTAGCCACCCTATTCTTCTAACCAAAGCAGAAAAATTTTCAAAATTATTCAACGATAGTTAATTTAAGTACGCAGCAGGTTGGTTACGCTGGTTTAGAAAACGTCATAACATAAACGAAGGAATGTAAGATGTGGCTGCAGTCGACCCTAAGTGATTTTATGAAAGACTATCGCATAAATGACATCTTTAATCCTGACGAAACGGGCTTGCTCTACAAACTTACACCTAATCGTACACTGAAATTTAAGGGTAAAAAGTGCGTTGGGGCAAACAATCGAAGCAGAGATTAACTGCATTGGTGTGTGCTAATATGGCAGAAAATGAGATACGTAAGCTTTTTATAATTGGAAAATTCAAAAGTTCAAGATGTTCCAAACACATTAAACAAGCTACCTTGTACTTGTGTGTGTTGTTTCAAAAAATCAAAACGACAGACTTGTTACCGACCTTTTTACTAATTAAACTTTTATATGTATTTGCTTATGGTTATAACATATGGACTGAAACGTCCCGGGCTTAACACATAGATGACGCTAGTTGTATTTCAGTCACCTTTCTCTCAGTTAGTACTAACCTTCAAAAGACAGCTGTTAAAATTTCATGATATTCTATTCATTAGTTTGTGAGTTATTGTGCTAAGAGTCACGCTACTTTTGTTATTTTCAAAACAATGGATCAAAAACAAACAGACACCGATGATGCAGAACGCAGTGGACATCCAAATGAGGCGGTAACACCAGAAAACATCAAAAAAATCCACAAAATCGTTTTGAATGATCGAAAAGTGAAGCTGCGTGAGTTAGCTGATATCGTAAAGATGTCAAAAGAACGTATTGGCTTTATATTGCATGAGCATTTGACTATGAGAAAGCTCTGTTCAAAGTGGGTGCCGCGTTTGCTCACTGTTGACCAAAAACAAGAACGTGTTGATGATTCTGAGCAGTGTTTGGCCATGTTTAGACGTAACAAACCGGAATTTTTGCATCGACATGTGACAATGGATGAAACATGGATCCATCACTTCACTCCGGAATCAAAACGATCGTCATCTGAGTGGACAGCAACTGGTGAACCTCGTCCAAAGCGCCCGAAAGCACAACAATCGGCTGGAAAGGTTATGGCCTCGGTATTTTAGGATGTGCGTGGTGTAATATTCATCGACTATCTTGAGAGAGGAATTACCATCAACAGTGAATATTATATAGCGTTATTGGAGCGTTTGAAGGCCGAAATTGCAAAGAAATGACCGCATATGGCAAAGAAAAGAATTTTGTTTCATCAAGATAACGCACCGTGTCACAAGTCAATCAAAACAATGGCAAAACTACATGAATTGAACTTCGAATTGCTCCCACATCCACCGTATTCGCCAGATTTGGCTCCCAGCGACTACTGGCTGTTCGCAGACCTCAAAAAAATGCTCGCCGGTAAGAAGTTTCGCACGAATGAAGCGGTTATCGCTGAAACTGAGGCCTATTTTGAGGCAAAAGATAAATCGTTCTATAAAAGCGGTATTGAAATGTTAGAGCGGCGCTGGAATGATTGCGTTGCTCTTGATGGAGATTACGTTGATGAATAAAGCTAATTTTGAACCAAAAAAAAGCGTGTTTTCTTTGTTAGGACTTTTCAGCCCATGTGTTAATAGGTGAAATATGCTAGTGGTGATGGGGGACGTGTAATGTTATATGCAACGAAACTAGCGATATGTAGAATTTGCAATTAAAATTACAGAAATATTATTTGTGATATCAACCTACAAATTATTCATTGAACTGTAACTGAAAAATGAAACCAAATACACAAATGCAAAGATACAACGCATACCTAATTGGTTATGTTTGTAACGTACTTCTTTTCTCTGTATTTTATTGCCCCGGTGTCAGCGTATATGTAAAATATGTTGATCGATAATACACATAAGCACGAAGAAATAGGAAGTTTCACATTCTTCCGTTAACGATGAAGTATGCCAGTTTCGAATTTCCAAAAAGTTTTTGCTGTGTAGGGCAAATGTCAGCCACTGTTTTACTTACGTTATATTACGGCATATTACTTCCAAATTTCCACTTGAAGAAGCAAGTCCAGTAACTAAAACTGGTAAGAAATATAACACCAACTGAACACTTTTGAAATCATTCATCTTCCGAGTTTTTTTTTTAGTTGTACGTCGACGTTGCAATGAATCAGACAGGAAACGAAATGAACATGTACGGAATAAAAAAAACGTATCAAAAGAAGTAAAAGGGATCTTCGCTTTCGCTATTAAACGATTGAATGCTTCTTTGTTAGGCGATTTGATTATCACGTGCTGTTGTCTAAGTAAACGAAAAAAAAACCAACTAAATAAAGGGACGCTTTAAATATGCTTGAATTATCAAGATGATAATGAATTTGTACAAAGGTCACGCCAATATCATACAGTTCTTCGGAAACAGATGTTTTATTGATTGACTTATCTTTATCTCTATGATGTACGTACTTGTCCAAATGTTACGAGATGAACTAAAGATGAATGAAAGCTGCATTTTGCAATTTTTGTTAATTTTTAATTTGCATTCATAAAGGAATAACATTTATTTCGTTTTATTTGACTTTTATTGAAACATCCAGAAATGGGAAATACTACAGCGACCAGAAATGTTTCCGGAATGGACAAGGAAAAGACGGTATTGGTGTGTATTTCTTTTTTAAATTTTTCGATGTTGTCTCCTCGAAGATCAATTTACTTTTCGAAACGGTGTTCCAGTCTCTTCAACCCCTCGGAAAAGTAGGATGTTTCGAGGTTTGCAAAATAGCCATCTGTAGCGGCTATGAGCTCCTCACTTGAGGCAAGTCTCTTTCCTTCCAGTGATTTTTTCAGGTTTGGTAATAGGAAGAAGTTGCTGGGGGCTAGGTCCGGTGAATATGGAGGATGGGAGACTAACTCGTAGCGCAACTCATTCAATTTGGACAGGACGATGCGGGATGAATGAGTCGGTGCATTGTCGTCGTGGAAAAGCAAGTTCTTCCGCTGCAAACAAGGCCGTTTCTCCTTCAATACTGCATCGAATCGCGTCAGTAAATCGCTGCAGTAATCCTCTGCAGATAATCGATGAGAATCACACCTTGGGAATCCCAAAAGAAAAGGTAGCCATGACCTTTCCAGCCGACGGTTACGAAACGCATGAAGAAATCTCTTGGATTGCGTTGGAACCTGACCAAACCGAAACGGACACCCGATTTCGTTTTTGCTCCGATATTAACAAACGCGGTATCCATCACGCCGAAAGCTGTTTCATACCCAAAATTTCGCGTGGGATATGGCCAACGCGATCTTGTGAGTTCCCTGTTGTCGCTGATATCTCTTTCAACTTCAATCGGCGATCGGCTAACACGACATCATGAATCTTGCCGACCATTTCATCGTTGGTAGCGGTTTTGGGCATCCACTGCGTGGTTCGTCACTTGCGCTTGTGCGACCACGTTTGAACTCGCTCACCCAGATGTTGATGGTCGAAAGTGATGGAGTACATCCGCCATGAACCGCTAGCAAAATACTTCGAATTTCCATGGTCGTTCTCCCGGCCATCCAGAAGTGTTTTATCACTTCACGAAATTCGATTTTATCCACTTTTGCGAAGTCGCCTGACTTGCGACATAAACAACTATTGACAGTAAACTTCTGAAATTTTGACAGCTGCCATAAAAAAGGATGCCCCTGCCGACCAATGTATCCACTTCAACCTTCGTGAGCCATCTCTTGCCGATTCCTGAAACACTTCAGGTCGCTCTGGTAATTGAAGCTTAATTTTATTAGTATAATTAACAGTTGATCTTGTTTAGGTACATTTATTCCTCGTAGATAATATTTTTAAAGTCAAGCAAGTGAGCAGAGGCAATGCTCCTTGGTGTCACCAGGCAGCAGTAGTAAAGAAGACTACAAGTTAAGTCTAAAGCGCACCTGTGTTTTGTCTGGAAAGTTATCAGTGTCACTATAATACTTACTGACGTCACATTTCTATTTCCTATTAGCTTAACGGAGCATAAACCCCCCGAGCAAAAGATATTGCCCGATCAATGAACCTTATTCAGTTAACTTGATGCATCGCAGGCTTAAATCAAACGAATGGTTTTTCTTAATTCAACCACTTTTTCTCTAAGCGTTGTTTCCCTTCTTTTGATAAATTCAATCTAGTTAGAGTTCTATTTTCAGGGATACATGAAATAAAAGCATATAACAAGAGTTTATAAGACAATTTTATTAAAAATCAAAGTAAAAAGCATATATAAATGTTTCTCAATTTAAATTCCATAGCCAACTATTCTAATCTAAGTTTTCTTCAGAAATCAAACAAAAAGATTCATACGAGATCTTCCACTTTATTGTAAGTAGATGATGGTACTTTTAAGTTGTACTTTTTGAGTGGTAACATTTTTCATTACCTGTTGTGAAAACGAATTTAATAATAACGTTAAAATGACGTCTTCTACCTAGTTTTACTGTTAGCTTTTTGTTTCTATCGGCAGTATTTTATTTGGTTTTCGGGAAAGTACAATATGTTTAACTGGAATCCCGTCGTTTGGCTCTTTTTACAATTTTATAATGGAGTAGTAATTTTCACCGTTCGCCTCTGCAAGAGAAAGTGATTTAAATATGAATTTCGAAATTATGATTAGAAATTTTGTTACCTTCATTCTGCTCCTGGGGATTAGCAATTTTGTTACCTTCATTCTGCTCCTGGGGATTAGCTGGGTTCCGTAGTGATCGCTTTAGTTTTATTATAATGAATATTAAAACGGATGTGGTGATTAATAGAATGGCGGCTATAAAAGCGGCGATCATGGTATATCTGGAAATATTATTAGATAGATTAGACAACATATTTTCAGCAGGCAGCATTTTCGTATCCATGAAGGTCATATTCCGGATGATCGTCGTCTCGTTCGAATTCAGATCATCATCAACAGTCATGTTGGCTTTTATTTCGCAACCGGTGATGGTATCGTTGAATTCGTAGCCGTCTGGGCATATGTAGATGATGCTCGGGCTGCACGTTTCGTTTTTACATTGGTTAGTACAGATCAGGTTGGAGTCGTCTGTAGTGTTAGACTCGTAGCTTTCCCGCCCGTTAGAAGGTTGAGGATTCGGAGGGTTTGTCGGGATCTTCGTGCATGTTCTCGGATTCAGCGGATCTGGACGATATCCCAAATGACATACGCACGTACCTTGCGCTGAACAATAGCCCATGTTGCACGAATAGTTATTACAACGACGTATACACTCGCTTGTGTCGTACGGACTGATTACGTATTCGTCAGGGCAGTAATTTCCCTGTCTTACATAAAGTTTTTTATCGTACTCATAACGGTTGTAAATATTAGTGCACTTATATAAGTCCTTAGACGATGGTGTTTCTGACGGCAAAAGGCAGTAACAGAAGGAACATATACCCGAGTTACACTGCGATTTACACTTTGGTATGCATTCATTAGTTAACGGATCGCCGACATAACCTAACAGAGAGCATACAAGCTCGTTGGTTTTAAACGAAGGGCAGCTAAAATTAATAAATTGAATTAAACAATTGAATACATAGTCAATGAATTTTATGTGTTACAAATAAATAAATAATTTTGAGTTTTTTGTTTGAGAAAATTAGGCTATTGCCTTAGAGAAAAAAGTCCAAAGTACGTTGGTGTAGTGGCCAACATATTCAAGAATGTCTAGAAAGGGATTTCTAAATGTAAGAAGGTTTTAGTATAAATTTAAGCTAGTTTTATATTATTTTTATTGGTTGTTCATTTCGTTTCCTGAATAAAAGTTATAATTCTTGTTTTTTTTTTTATTTCTTTCCTGTTCTTCCTGACTATTTATTATTTTGGTTTCATGCTTATTAATTTCGTTAAAGTCAAAGTTAGACTAGATTAAAATACATGTGGAATAATAAATGGAAAACTGAACGCAGGAACTTGGTTTTGTTTCTTTTTATGATATACAGCTATTAATGAATGCTATTTTTGTACAGCAAGCGTGCTCAGACTTGAGCCGCTGGCGATCTGCCTCAAAATTGTTAGACTACAAGCGATTGATTTTGTAGATGCCACAAGTATGTGTGACACAAGATTATAGTGTAAGTAGGTAGGGTGTATCATAACTAGAGGCCGGATTATAGGCAAAGTGCATATCTTCAATTATAGTGTATATCTAGACCTATTACGCTAATTGACGTTAATTAGCGCTAATTAGTGATTGCATATTTATGCATTTTCTTGCACATTTGTACAAAAGTTGCATATATTGCATATTTAGGCTTTTTCTTATCCTTTCTACTAGTAAAAATTTCCGAGTAATTCCTAATGTAGATTGACAACGGACAATTCTCAGAACGATAAATCTTTCACATTGGTTTCTCTTATACTTTTTTCCAAGAACTGCGCGTGTTTAATTTCGCCTAGCAGAAGGGATGTGGTAAATACGTTTTATTATTATTAATTCCCAAATAAACTATTCATTCATTGAATATCTTTGAGCGAAACAGCATGTAAATACGTTTTTAAATACTGTGTGTACATACAATGAGTATAGCGAACAAAATTTCTTTATGGATTAAGCCGTATCCTGAACTGGTAAAGGATGGCGACAAAATATTTTGTCGAGCCTGCAGTAAACTGGTAAGTTTAGTTTTGCTAAAAGCTTTACAATTGTTTCTAAATTCTTTAACTTTTGATATAAAATGACAATTGTTGTTGTGCGACTTGTGAGAGAAAATACCTGATTAAACAATGTTAATTTGAAAATCATTTCTGCAAAAATATTGCAAACATAATATACCTGACGAAAGCACCTTACGAAAAAATTATGTCACATCTTGTTACCAGCAAACAATGGCAAAACTTTAACAATTGGTAGGGAATAATTTTATTTATAACATGGTAGATGAAAGTACGGATAAGTGCGGCCGTTATATTGCCCCTTTGTTAATAGGAATTCTTCATGAAGATATTGTAGGTAAATCATATTTAATTTATTGTAAAGAACTTCAAAGAACAAATAATGTGACTATTGCCCAATTCGTTCAAGAAGGTTTATCAAATTTCGTTTTACCTAGAAGTATACCTTGTGAAAAAATTTTACTAATGTTGTCCGACGCTGCACCATACATGATAAAAGCCGCGCAAAATTTAAATATTTTTTGTAGTGACATTATTCATACCACTTGTTTAGCCCACGGGTTCAATCGTGTAGCCGAAGACATTAGGAGTCAATTTCCTTTGATTAATGATTTAATTAGCAATGTCAAAAAGGTATTTTTAAAAGCACGTTTACGAATCCAATTTTATAAGGAGCGACTTTGTTTCAAGTTCCATACCATTGATTGTACTTGCATCGTTTTGCAAACTAATGTAAAAAAACAAAAATACGAAGACGAAAGCAATTTAAGCAGGTATATTCATTCAAACCATAGTTTTCTTTTTCTCGTTTTATCTCTTTAAAGAGTACTGTATAACACTCTGTATATCTCGTGGTTGACGTGCCTTTTGTGTCCACTTTGTGCCTTGTTTGGTGTTACTTGCTTCTAAAACACTCTGTATATCCGGTAATGCACATGCAATTTTAAGTAGACTTAAACTGTTAATAACTTTTATCTAACCTCTTTTCCATATTATTACAAATATGCTCATCAGATAAGTATTGCGTTTAAGAGCCACATTGTATATTCCGCAGTACCATACTGTGAAGGAAATTCTAATATCAAGTAACTTTTACAGTTAAACCTCACGTCTAACTCTCATCGTTCGTGAATTATATCGGAAAAGAAATGAAAATTATTCAACCCTTTCAACATGTTTCACATTCCTTCCAAGTTTCATCCAATTCTGAATTTAACACTTGGAAAACTTTCTTTGTAGGAGTAAAAGCACAACGTACATTTAATTGGTGATATGGATAATGTATGTAAAATATTCCTTTTCCTTTTTTTCCGTATTGTATTACTTCAGGTTCAGCGTATATGTATAATATTTTGACCAATAACAAATATAAGCACGTAACAGATAACTGACAAAATAGTAAGTAAGTAATAGTATTGTCCCGTTATAAATTAAGACGATTTCTAAAATTGCTTCAATCAATTAATCTTGCATAAAAGCCAACTGTAAAGAAATTTATCCAACCAAAGAAAATAGAATAAACAATGATCAACTTTCAAAATGTTTACTATGTAATCCATATTCCAATTAATAGCGATATCTTTTACTTACGTTATACGGATGCATTTTTCTTCCACGCTTTGAATTGTGAACCAAGAAAATCCAACAGCTAAAGCTGGTAAAAAGCATAACATCAACTGAACACTTTTACAAATACTCATCTTTCGAATTTTTCTAGTTACAAGTTGACGATGCAATGAAACAGACACGAAACGGAATGAGCATGTTTAGTTCGCAATGAAAAATTGCGTTATCAACGGAAGTAAAAGGGAGTTTTCGCTTTGCGATTGGATGTATCCGATTTAGTCCGAAATTGATATGTATTTCATATAATGTAAAATAAAGTTTCCAATTTTCTTGACGTAGACTGGACCGAGTTCCAGTACGCAAGGAGGTTTAAAGAGACGATTGAACATTTCTTTGTTAAGAGTAGGTCATGACGAAATAATGGGACGCTTTAAATATGCTTAAATTATCAGGATGATAGTGAATTTGCGCAGAGGTCGCGCTTGCATCATACCGTCGCCTTCGGAATAAAATGTTCTATTGACTGACTCATCTTTAGCTTCGATATGGTGTATGTACCTATGCATTAGTCGAAATGACATCAGAGACGAATGAAAGACAAAGGAAAGTTGCGTTTCGCAATTTTTGTTTGTTTTTAATTTATATTCATAAAGAAATAACATTTATTTCATCTTATTTGACTTTTATTGAAATACACAGAAGATTCAAAACACTACAGTTGCAGTAACATAAATAGAGTTGGGATATTTTTCCCGCGTGCCAGGGTCGCAACAAGGCGTGTGTACGAACAAACGAGCGGTCTCGCAATGCATGCATTATTTATATTATTTATGTGTTATGTTTTATAAATAACACACTTACGTTATTCACAGTTGTTTTTGCTTAGAGCAATTTGGATAAACTACAATGTGTTTTATCAGTCAATATTATTTACACGTGCGTAAGATTTGTTTATACTGTGTTTGTTGCAAATTATTTTATTTTCTTCTATTGCTGGTTATCTTTGACGGTTTTAGTGTTGTATTTTTAAAATAAAACCAAGTTTCTGTAAGATTTGTCGTATTTATTCATCAACGGTATATTACAGAATGTCATTTGTAATTGTGCACAAGAAGTATGACCACACAAATAAAGATAATATATTCTTAGAATTAATGCGGCACGCTCGGAATGGGAATGCTGGGATTGGATTATCGTTGTAGTTCTTCTCTATAGCTCCTATTATACCGGGTGATGTAATTTGCTTAACTTTTTTTTAATCTATGGTAATTATCCACATTTGTGTGACCGTTAAAAAAAATAAGCTTAACGTCTCGTATATTAAAACATACCAATTTTTTAATATCAAAACTATAAATTTATCTAACATAGATACACTACCCTTCATAAGTTTGAACCCCCTATATAAAATAACGAAATAAACTAGAGAGATGATGTTTGAGAGAAATTTGTTAAAGAACCAAACTTTACTCATTAATTTAAAATGTTTTATTGACAATAGCACATTCCAATAAAATGCATACTGTTATAAGGTTTCTTCAAGGAAACCCCCTTTTGCATTAATAGATGCCTGACAGATATGCGGTGCGGTAAAGCTGCGATGTTTTATATTCGAATGTATATTCTAGAGCGCGTTTCAATTTCCAATTTCCATCTTTTTCGCATATCTTACAGCATTAAACTCCACTCCACACAAATTTATTAATTATTCGGAGCGCAGCGTTTCGAGAGCACGTGGATTCCCATTGTTAACCGTGTTACCGACTGAATGTAAAAAAAATGTATCACACATGCAAATTATTTTCTACGCAGGCTCTAAAATTTCTTAAAACATATGATTCTTTACAATCTTTTGGGTGGTCTCGGGTATATATGTGTTTTCATGAAAGGATGGAACGGAAACGAACCGTACCTTTAACAGGGCCTTATGGTAATAAATCAATCAGGCTCGCGTGTGCAATTGGGGGTGGTTCTCTATTCAATAAGTTTCTGTTCTTTTTCATAAATATCGTTTCGCACGCGTCTAAGTCTCTACACGAGATTACGTTTTTAAGAAGTTTAAGATTTTTTAAATCAATTTTATGTCCGGATTTTACCATATGCCCTGCTACGTTTGATAGTTCTGGTTTATCGAAACGATAGTGTCTAATATGTTCTTTGAACCTCGTTTCGATACTCCTTTTTGTTTGTCCACTATAAACTTTATCACAATCATTGCATGCGATTTGGTAAATTCCAGACCTTTTCATCATCTCCGGTTTAACTTTGGGATTGCCTAAGAGATTCTTTAAGTTGTTTTTCGATACAAAAGACACGTTCATATTTCGTTGTCGGAAAATTTTACTTAACCCTTTTACTGTTGGGTGAAAAGGAAGTGTTATAAATTTCTTATTACCGGTGCTTGTTGATATCAAGGTCGTGGAATTTCCGATGTGTTGTTTGTATTGGACCTTCCTTAAGATACGGTCAACATCCGTAGAAGAGAAACCATTGTACCTCGCTACATCTTTGATATATTTTGATTCTATTTCATACCTGCTCTTGCTTAGCGGAAATCTAAAGAGTCTATTGACCAGACAACTAATCCCGGACATTTTTTGTTGTTTGCAATGGTGCGAATCAGTCGTGATAAATCTGTTGGAATTAGTTTCTTTTCCGTAGATGTCTATTTCTAATGTATTGTTATTACGTATGAATAGAGTATCTAGAAACGGAATCCGATTCTGCACTTCATTTTCAATAGCAAACTTGATCGTAGCGAATTTTGAGATGAGTTCTCCTAGAAAATCTTGTTCCTTTTATTGGTATCAAACATCGCGAAAATATCATCTACGTACCTAAGCCAAATTCTCGGAAAAGTTTATTGTTTATTAATTGTACCGGCAAACTTTCAAGAACATCGATTAGAGAATGATTAAAAACCTACATAAGTTTTATGACCCAACATGGTAATGTTCAGAATAATCCTCATCGCTACGAATAGGATCATTTTTCTGACAATATTGCAGGTAATAAATTTACAATACGCTTTGGGGTGGGAGCAGGCCATCCGAAAGTGTATTATGTGTTGATAAATGCTTTGGTTTATAACAGCACATGTTAGGGATACATACTTGGCCTGATTGTCCGATCAATAAAACTTATTCAATTACGACGTCGTTTTTCTTGATTCAACCACTTTTTCTCTGTGCTTTTTTTTTTCTTTTGATAGTTAGATTTCTTTCTTCAGAGATATATGAAATAAAAGCATATAACAAGAGTTTATAACACACTTTTATTAAAAATCAAAGTAAAAAGCATATATAAATGTTTCTCAATTTAAATTCCATAGCCAACTATTCTAATCTAAGTTTTCTTCAGTAATCAAACAAAAAGATTCATACGAGATCTTCCACTTTATTGTAAGTAGATGATGGTACTTTTAAGTTGTACTTTTTGAGTGGTAACATTTTTCATTACCTGTTGTGAAAACGAATTTAATAATAACGTTAAAATGACGTCTTCTACTTAGTTTTACTTTTAGCTTTTTGTTTCTATCGGCAGTATTTTATTTGTCTTTCCGGAAAGTACAGTATGTTTAACTGGAATCCCATCGTTTGACTCTTTTTACAATTTTATAATGGAGTAGTAATTTTCACCGTTCGCCTCTGCAAGAGAAAGTGATGATTTAAATACGAATTTCGAAATTATGATTAGACATTTTGTTACCTTCATTCTGCTCCTGGGGATTAGCTGGGTTCCGTAGTATTCGCATCAGTTTTATTATAATGAATATTAAAACGGATGTGGTGGCTAATAAAATGGCGGCTATAAAAGCGGAGATCATGGTATACCTAGAAATATTGTTAGATAGATTAGATAACATATTTTCAGCATGCATCATTTTCGTATCCATGAAGGTCATATTCCGGATGATCGTCGTCTCGTTCGAATTCAGATCATCATCAACAGTCATGTTGGCTTTTATTTCGCAACCGGAGATGTTATCATTGAATTCGTAGCCGTCTGGGCATTTGCAGATGATGGTCGGGCTGCACGTTTCGTCTTTGCATTGGTTAGTACAGATCAGGTTGGAGTCGTCTGTAGTGTTAGGCTCGTCGTTTTCCCGCCAGTTAGAAGGTTGAGGATTCGGAGGGTTTGCCGGGATCTTCGTGCATTTTCTCGGATTCAGCGGATCTGGACGATATCCCAAATGACATACGCACGTACCTTGCGCTGAACAATAGCCCATGTTGCACGAATAGCTATTACAACGACGTATACACTCGCTTCTGTCGTACGGACTGATTACGTAATCGTCAGGGCAGTAATTTCTCTCTCTTACATAAAGTTTTTTATCGTACTCATAACGGTTGTAAATATTAGTGCAGTTATATACGTCCTTAGACGATAGTATTCTTGGCGGCAAAAGGCAGAAACAGAAGGAACATATGCCCGAGTTACACTGCGATTTACACTTTGGTATGCATTCATTAGTTAACGGATCGCCGACATAACCTAACAGAGAGCATACAAGCTCGTTGGTTTTAAACGAGGGGCAGCTAAAATTGATAATCTTAATTAAAAAATGGGCGTGTTGAATAACATGGTCAATGAAATTCACGTTACAAATAGATAACATCGGAGTGTTGTCCTTGTGTTAGAAAAAGGAATAAAGTAACGTTGAAGTATGCGAGTTTCCAATTTCTAAACAGTTTTTAGTATGTAACGCAAACGTCAGCCACTGTTTTACTTACGTTATATTACGGCATATTACTTTCAAATTTCCACTTGAAGAAGCAAGTCCAATAACTAAAACTGGTAAGAAATATAACACCAACTGAACACTTTTGAAAATATTCATCTTTCGAGTTTATTAGATGTAAGTCGACGGTGTAATGAAACAAATAGGAAACGAAATGAGTATGTACGGAACAAAAAGGCGCTATCAAAGGAAGGGATTTTTGCTTTTGCTATTGAACGATTGAATGTTTGTTTGTTAGGCGATTTGGTTATTACGTGTTGTTATCTAAGTAAACAGAATTAATCCACAACTAATTTATATAAGAAAGCTAACATAAGTAAATATACGTAAACACTACAATATATTGTCTGTGTGTTACACACAAAATTACTCAAACTCGAGATACATATTTCCACATCCACACACGATATAGACAAACGAGCGTATCAGAACATTAGTGCTGGCTGTAGGTAGATAAAATGGTACAGATGAACGAGCCGCCGATCTAGAAACGTTGCAATAAATCTTTGCGGTAAGATGTGGACAATTTACAGTCCCTGTCCATTGTATTAGGACCTCCTTATAAATTTAAGCCTTTGTGTGTTTCCAACGCAATAATTTGCGAATACAAGTATAAAATTCACGAATAGGCTTTACAATACCTATCTAAATACGTTCCCTAAATATCTTTCTAAGAAAGTATTTGGTAAATTCCAGACCTTTTTATCATCTCCGGTTTATCTTTGGGATTGCCTAAGAGATTCTTTAAGTTGCTTTTTGATACAAAAGACACGTTCATATTTCGTTGGTGGAAAATTTTACTTAACCCTTTTACTGTTGGGTGAAAAGGAAGTGTAATAAATTTCTTATTACCGGTGCTTGTTGATATCAAGGTCGTGGAATTTCCGATGTGTTGTTTGCATTGGACCTTCCTTACGATACGGTCGACATCCGTAGAAGAGAAACCATTGTACCTCGTTACATCTTTGATATATTTTAATTCTTTTTCGTATCTGCTCTTGCTTAGCGGAAATCTATTGTTACGTTCTCCTGGTTTGAAGAACAACGCCGCTGTAGCCTGCTCGTAATTTCCTAAATTACTTGACCAATACTTACTTGTAGAGTATGTTCGCTTATTTACTAGAGGAGAGGTTGTACAGTGAAACTCAATGCGCATGCGCAAAAAAAATATATTTAAAAATGAAATGGTTACACGGTTTCCACTCTTGCCTATGTACATGTACGATGTACGTAAGATATATAGATTTGCAATAATTGCAGTTATTCGAGCTCTCTTATACATGTAATGTACATTAGCATTTGTATATGTATTTTCATTGGTAGCAACATAAAGTAATGCCTCAGCATGTACGTTGCAACGCTATGTCTTAATTCTGTTTAAAAGGTTAAACTCTTATATGCTTCCGCTGAAGCTTTGTCAGAGGCATGTACTAATGCCTCTATCTGTTTGCATGCACCACTACCTTTTATAGGAGCCAACCCTATTTATTTGTTAAATTTATAAGCGCACCTCGGTGCTATGCTTATTTATATGTCCCTTTCCGGGAGCCTAATATACTTTCCTTGTTTTAAATTTGCCTAAGGGACTTGGCCCTGTATTATTGGCATGTATTTGTACTTGACCAAATACGTTTGTTATATTCACATTTATAGGGAACCCACCCTATCTCTTAGAGCTTGAACGCCTGGTCGAGGGCGACAGTAGCGATAATAGCCGATCTCAATACAAAAGTAATTTCACAGCTACCCAGGCGTTCTCGTTTGAAATATTACGCTATGTGCAATCTTTAGCTCTCTACTCTACTGCGCCCCAAAGAAGGGAAAAATCCAGTAACCAGCAAATGTGCGAACTGCGCACCGACAAGTGAAACGGAGCGATGATGCCGACATTACATAAGAAAACTGGTCCGTGACACTCGTCCGCCATGACGAGCAACTAAATGAAAAATTTCTAAGTCCCGATACGACAAGGACCGAACAAACGTACAAAAGACAACGGGCGCTGCGGCTGCAACGATCGTCAGCAAGAAGCGGAGTGATCGTACTTGTAGAGGAGGTCTATACATGCGCGCCGACAATCTCACCAAAATAATGTCCGACACAAACTTAACTGAAGACTAAAAATATGTATAGACGACAATGGACACAGTAGCCTCGACGTACGATGATAGAAAATCGAGAATTTATACTTATTAAAAAAATCTATACATGCGGTCCGACGACGTTACCAAATGACTCCCGCCAGAAATAAATGTATAGACAACGTCCTCGACGATTCCCGCCAAAACTAGAAAATCTTAGAAATCTCTAATAATCTTACGACGACGTTACTGTACACGTTACGACGAGGCACGAAAGGTGACCGAGAGTGCACAATCGCTAATACCTCGACCGTCGCGCGGGAGACGACTGCCTATGCTTGTGTACCTTAAATTTTAAGAAAACTCCCATTACATATCCGACGACGTTGCAGTGAATGATTTCTAATTAGGCAGTTTTAGCTAGCGTAATGCGAATGGCTGACTTGCATACATATACAATGCGTAATGTACATACATATTAAAATAAAATTGGATATAAGAGAGCAAAATAAATAAATATAAGAATGAAAATAAATAAATATAAAAATGAAAATAAAATAATATTCTAAATGAAAATAATAATGCAAAGAAGATAAAATACATAATAGTAAAAAAAAATTTAGAAAATACAAAAAACAATGTTAAGTCCTTAACATCTATTGACCAGAAAACTAATCGCGGACATTTTTGTTTCTTGGTTTCTCTTCTACGGATGTTGACCGTCTCTTAAGGAAGGTCCAATACAAATAATACATCAGAAATTTGAAGTTTACTGCTATACCTGTGAATTATACAACCACGCAGTCCTTGCAATCTTTATTGGTATATAAACGTTTTTATTTTAAATTGTATATCTACTAATTCTAATCTGAATTTTTTCAAGAGACCAAATAAAGAGATTCGTTCGAGATCTTGTAGGTTACTGGAAGTACATAGATTATGGTGTTTTTAAGACGAACTTTCTAATTGCAACAGTTTCCATCATCTGCTGTGAAAACGAAATTGACAATAACGTTAAAGATGACACCTTTTTTACTCTTGTTGTTGATATTTTTGTTGTTTCTCTGTAGAATTTTATATTTTTAACTAGTATCTCATCGTTTGACTTCTATTAGAATTTTGGCACGGAGTAATAATGTTCACTGTCCACTTCTGGAAAAGAAGGCGATGATTTAAATATGAATTTCTAAATGATGTCTAGAAATCTTGTTACCTTCATTCTGTTCCTGAGGATTGGCTTGCTTCGGGATTGCACGCTTCAGTTTTATTATAATGAATACCAGGACGAATATGGTGGCCAATAAAATAGCGAATATGAAAGCGGAGATCGGGATATATCTGGAAATATTGAAGTCACAGTAACCAATTTCAACCATTATAGGTTTACTTACAGGTTCGATGAGGTATTTGCAGCAGCGGTCTTTTTCGTATGCACGATGGTCATATTCGGGGTAATTCTCGTATCGTTCAAATTTAGATCGTCATCAACAGTAATTATTACGCAATCGGTGACCGAATCGTTAAATTCGTAGCCTTCTGGGCATTGGTAGATTACGCTCAGCTTGCACGTTTCATTGCATCGATTGGCACTGGTCGATTCGCGGTTTTCTCGGCAGTTAGGGGGTTGCGAATCTAGAGGGTTCGTCGGGATCTTCGTGCATGTTTTCGGATTCAGCGGATCCGGTCGATATCCCAAGTGACATACGCACGTACCTTGCGAGGAACAACGGCCCTTGTCGCACGATTTGCTATCACAACGGCGTACACATTCGCCTCTGTCATACGGACTAATGACGTAATCGTCCGGGCAATAATTTGTTTCTCTGGTACAAAGTCGTCCACCGCAGCGTTCACGGTTGTAAAGATAAAAGCAATGATCTAATCCCTTAGATGGTACTTTTTCGGTCGGCAAAAGGCAGTAACAAAAGGTACACGTTCCCGAGTCACATGGCGTTATGCATCTTGGTATGCACTCATTAGTTATTGGATCACCGAGGAAACCTAGCGTAGAGCATTGGGTTTTGTTGGTTTTATACGAAGGGCAACTAAAATCAAAATCGATAATTTGAATTAGCAAATGAGAGAGTTGAATAACATGGTCAAGGAATTTTATAAGTTACTGATAAATACCAGGTGCATGTATAAGTTCTTTCTGTTTTTTTTTTCTTTTAGTAAAAAGAAACACGTAATTGTGAAGGGAAATTATTTTTCTTCATTCAAAATATTGGCCATCGGCCTCTACACATTTCATCCATCTTTCAGGTAATTTATGGATGGCAAACCATTCATCGAGCCATTTTACAACTTCCTCGAAATTGCTGAAGTGCGAAGAGCTGATAGTCAGATGGTACCAGGTCTAGACAGTACGATGGGTATGGTGTCCTTCACTGGTTTTGCTGTGTGAGACTGCGCATTTTCGTGTAATAAAATCACCTTGCTATGTCTTCTGGCCCATTCCTGTTGTCTTTTGATTAACGCGTGGTTTAAATTAATCATTTGTTGGCGGTAGCGTTGTGTATTAACGGCTTCATCGGGCTTTACGATACCTCTTTGGTCCCACCAGATACAGAGGATGGTCTTCTTAACGAAGCGGTTTGGCCTTGGTGTTGAAGGACCGGCCTCGCACAGTGATAACCACGATTTTTTCCGGTTCGAGTTTTCAAAGTAAATCCATTTCTCGTCACCCGTCACAATTCGATACAAGAATGATATGCTTTCGTGGTGTTGAAACAATATTTCACAGGTGACTGCGATTTTTTAATTGACGTTCATTCAAATCGTGTGCGGCCCATTTACCGAGTTTATTTATAACATCTGCTGATTGTTTGTTATGACACAACTAATAATCCTGCTAATTGCCGTTGAGTTCGACTTGGGTCATCATCCAATAACACCTGCAATGGCTCGTCTTCGCATTTTCGTGGTCTCTCTGTCTTTCACTTTGGAATCACCACTTTTAAATTATTGAAACCATCTATCGCATGTTCTAATTTGATTAAATAAGAAAAGTAATGCGTGCTGAAAATGTTAGACGCTAGTTTTTGGCGGACTCAATTTGTGTGTGTTTGTAGTTTAAATGTCGGACGAACAAAATGACGTGGTGTCAAAATAATACGCTGCGTACTTTCCGCTGGCACCATCTCTTAGTTAAACCGGAGAAAAGTTATGCATACACCTGGTAAGCACATACAGGGTGGCGCAGAGGAACGGGACATTTTGAACGTTACAGTTGTCAGTACTGTAGAGCCGGCAGTTGTTCGTAACGTCGCACAATTATTGTGAACGCATTGCCATTTAGTAGTCATGGATCGTTGGACTAGTGCGGAACGTGCAGTAGCTGTGAGAGCGTTTTATAAAAATGGTGATAGTGCGACTGCCGCGTAGAGAATATTTCGACAGCATTACCAGCTTGGACGTCATGGACGTGTCACATCTGCGCATGCGATTACAACGTGGGTGCGTAATTTTGAAGAAACAGGATCTGTCTTAAAAAAGAAAGCTCCAAGTGGCATTCGAACGGTACGTACCCTAGAGAACATTGAGGCTGTTAGAGCTGCAATCGAGAGAAGTCCTCGCCGCTCCGTTCGACAGCATGCATCTACGCTAGGGATTAAGCGACGAAGCTTACAAAGAATACTGCACGAATTACATTTCCATCCCTATAAGTTGCAGATTGTGCAACAATTACATGAACGAGACCCAGCGTCACGTATGGAGTTTAGTAGGCAGATATTGGCTAAAATTAACGAGGACGCGAATTTCGTTAATAACATATGGATGGTTTCGTAAACAAACAAAATTTTCGTTATTGGGCCCAGGACAATCCTTGTGAGTTACACCAGCGACCACTACATAGCGACAAGGTCACAATATGGTGTGCTGTATCATGTCATGGTGTTATCGGCCCTTATTTTTTGCACGTGAGGATGGTAGTGCAGCGACAGTAACATCCGCTCGATATGTTGAAATGCTTCAAACATTCTTTACACCGAGACTGTACGAGCTTAATCTTAACATGGAAAACATGTGGTTTCAGCAGGACGGAGCCACGTCACACACTGCTCGACATTCGATGGCAGCAGTTCGTCAATTGTTTGGAAGACGCATTATTTCACGTAACGGTGATATTGAATGGGCTGCGAGATCCCCTGATCTTAGTGTGTCCGACTTCTTCCTGTGGGGGTACCTTATGGGCAAGGTGTACCGTACACGACCTGCAACAATCCATGAACTGAAGGAGAACATTCAACAAGAAATCACTGCCATTCCCCAAGATTTGCTACGCCGCGCATTCCAGAGTCTTCATAACAGGCTGTTAGAGTGTGAACGCCGAATGGGAGGACATCTTTCCGATGTCATCTTTAAAAAGTAAAGAGACACTTTTGGACATTTTGATTGTAAAAACCATAAATGACATGCTGCATACATGCACTTTCGTTAATAAATTACTAGTTTTATGAATTTATTCGTGGAAATGACGTTATTTCAAAATTTCCCGTTCCCCTGCGCCACCCTGTACTTTCCTAATATAGGGTATACCACTTACCTATAATAGGGGGTAGTGCACTATTCGAGTTCTTTCTTTGGGAAAATTAGGTTATTGCTCTAAAGAAATACGATACATTTATTTTATTTTAAGAAGCAACGTTTCGTTGGTGAGGTAGCCAACATTATAAAGCATGTCTGAGAAACGGTTTCCAAATTTAAGGTTTTAATTTAATTTTAAGCTAGCTTCTTCCGTTGTCTTTAATGTTTGTTCCTAAGTAATTATATCTTGTTCCAAGATTGTTCCTTCGATTCTGATGTTATCTCTTTTCTTCTACCAGCATTATCAATGTGTTTGTTTTCATCGTGTTTATCTTCTAATTTTCTCTTGGAATATCTTCAGGTTTTCTTTTAATATCTTTTCTGAATCTGCTATCAATACCATATCATCTGCAAACATTAGTCCCTATACATTAATTGCATTCATTTTCCATTTAGTTTGTTTTTTTTTAAATAACATCCTCTGTTAGTAAGGAATGGCGATGGACTTAATCCAATTTGTGTTTCGAATTCACCTGATTTCGCATTGGAGGTATGTACCTTATTCTTGTTATTTTTATACAATGCCTTAATCATCTCTATCAGTTAAATAGTATCTTAGACTTTCGCAGCCGTTTGTCATAGTCGTAACGGTTGTCGGGTTCCGTCGTGTCGCTAGGTTTTTTGTCCCTGACCTTTCGCGAACAACGTATTTTCAAAGGTACTCGTCAGTACCATTGAAAGTTAGACTCAACAACGTGAAGGATGTCCATAAGATCATCAAAAATGTGCACCGCCTATATGGCTCACAGGAATACCAAAATAGAGGGATATCTTTGTATCGTACACCACAGCAGATTGAGTACTACAAACACGTTAAGAGTGATCTCGTCAATCGTATTGCTAGTGGTGAAGCCAATCTGAAAATAAAGTACAAGCGTGGGATTCCTACAATAATATCGACAAACTAATTGTGCCCCACAACGAAATCTGCTTTTATTACCAGAATGTCAGGGGTCTTAGATCCAAAACGAATAACCTTCATTCTGATATCTGCAACAACGATTTTGTTGTCATTTGTCTCACTGAGACCTGGCCGGACTGCAACTTACACGGTGATTCGTTGTGACAGGGATTTTTTGTGGTTGGTAGGACGGGAGGTGGTTTACAAATTAGAACTATGTGTTGAACAAATCGATGTCTCCCAAATGTTCACAGCTGCACCTCTTATTGATATTCTTTGTTGTACTTTATGTTTGAAGACGTCTAAGATTTATATCTCTGTTGTCTATGTACCACCTGATGTAGTTTTGGCAGATTTTGACACCCTTTTAAACGTATTATAAATTCTAGTAAGAACTCATAACTATAGAGTATTTATCGTTGGCGACTTTAGCGTACCTCAATTTAATAACCCTATTATACACGACAGCAAGTATGAATTTATGAATTTTGAATAATTTCATTGAATTTTTAAATTTACATCAAATTACCACGGTAACGAATTGTCTAGGGCGCTTGCTTGATTTAGTGGTAACAAACCTCGATAATGTTCATGGTGCCGTAGATGCTCCCTACCTCTTATGGATGTGTTGACAAGTACTAACCTGCTATAAATTTACATTTTTCCCATACTAACACACGTACGTCTTCTCTCCCTCCAACTAGTAAGAAAATTTATAACTAGAAACAATCCGATTACATAGGATTGTATAATGCTTTATACCATACTAACTGGACATTTCTTTATATCGAATTAATGAGGCATGTAACAGTTTTTACCATAAAATCTATGAACTTTTAAACCAATTCTTGTCTTTAAAACCTATTCGCTTGTCCAAATATCCTGTATGTTTCACAAATGATCATATAGCAAAAATCAACCTAAAGCATAGGCATCGTCTGAAGTATAGAAAATTCAAACGTATGAGGACCTCCATATTTACAGTGACCTGAAAAAGCTTCTGAAAATCAAGGGAGCAGTCTTGTATAACGAATACATGTCACATGCTCAAAATCAAATCAAAAACAATCCACGGTCATTCTGGTCATTTGTATTCTCAAAGAGATGCAACCTTGGAGTCCCCAATAACATGAGGAATGGTGACGGTGATATGCTGTGCACGCCTGCATCTATAGTGAACGGTTTCCAGAAATATTTCCAATCTGTATACTGCATTGCATCGACTATGTCAATTATTACTAAGAGCGATTTGTTGATCGACATCACCTCGTTCGATGAGTGTGAAAAGCTATCAGAAAATTAAAAAATAGACATACAATAGAGGACGGCAATTTACCTTGTTTTTTTTGTGAGAGATTGCGCTAGTGTGTTTGCCACGCTTCTGTGCTATTTATTCAATTTATACCTATCAACATTTACCTTTCCAAACTGTTAGAAAACGGTAAAATTATCTTCAGTTTACAAAAAGGCTGATGTCACTTTAACACATGGGCTGAAAAGTTCCGGGCCTAACACATAGATGGCGCTAGTTTTATTGCAGTCACCTTTCTCTCAGTTAGTACTAACCTTCAAAAGATAGCTGTTAAAATTTCATGATATTCTATTCATTAGTTTGTGAGTTATTGTGCTAAGAGTCACGCTACTTTTGTTATTTTCAAAATAATGGATCTAAAACAATTTCGCGTTTTAATTTTACACTGCTTCTTGATGGGAAAAAATACCGTTCAAGCGAAGCAATGGTTTGAAAAGTGTTATGGGGACTCCGCTCCATCAGAAACAACAATAAAACGTTGGTTTGCTGACTTCAAACGTGGTCGTAGAGACACCGATGATGCAGAACGCAGTGGACGTCCAAATGAGGCGGTAACACCAGAAAACATCAAAAAAATCCACAAAATCGTTTTGAATGATCGAAAAGTGAAGTTGCGTGAGTTAGCTCACATCGTAAGGATATCAAAAGAACGTATTGGTTTTATATTGCATGAGCATTTGACTACGAGGAAGCTCTGTTCAAAATGGGTGCCGCGTTTGCTCACTGTTGACCAAAAACAAGAACGTGTTGATGATTCTGAGCAGTGTTTGGCTATGTTTAAACGTAACAAACCGGAATTTTTGCGTCGATATGTGACAATGGATGAAACATGGATCCATCACTTCACTCCGGAATCAAAACGATCGTCATCTGAGTGGACAGCAACTGGTGAACGTCGTCCAAAGCGCCCGAAAGCACAACAATCGGCTGGAAAGGTTGTGGCCTCGGTATTTTGGGATGTGCGTGGTGTAATATTCATCGACTATCTTGAGAAAGAAAATACCATCAACAGTGTATATTATATAGCGTTATTGGAGCGTTTGAAAGCCGAAATTGCAAAGAAACGACCGCATATGGCAAAGAAAAAATTTTGTTTCATCAAGACAACGCACCGTGTCACAAGTCAATCAAAACAGTGGCAAAACTACATGAATTGAACTTCGAATTGTTCCCACATCCACCGTATTCGCCAGATTTGGCTCCCAGCGACTACTGGCTGTTCGCAGACCTCAAAAAAATGCTCGCCGGTAAGAAATTTCGCACGAATGAAGAGGTTATCGCTGAAACTGAGGCCTATTTTGAGGCAAAAGATAAATCGTTCTACAAAAGTGGTATTGCAATGTTAGAGCGGCGCTGGAATGATTGCGTTGCTCTTGATGGATATTACGTTGATGAATAAAGCTAATTTTGAACTAAAAAAACCGTGTTTTCTTTGTTAGGCCCGGGACTTTTTAGCCCATGTGTTAAGTGAAACATTGCGAAGGGAAAATGTCTCCTTAATTTGAAATAATGTTCTTTTGTAGTTTTATCATGTCTACCACCGAGTTGCACCGCACCTTTTCCTTATCTTGTTGGAAGCTGTATAATTATAACATACTACGATTATTGAAGTGTGTTAATTAGCAATTACAGACGTATTGCTCTAATAAATAACTTTGCCAAAGTATACGAAATGGTTCTATACGGTAGCATATATCAACAGCTTCGAACACTTTTATCTGAAGAGCAACATGTCTTTATGCATGGGCGATCCACTGTCAGTAACTTTACTACGATTACACAATTCATCACTAGATGACAATATACACATACAAACTTCGCGAGAGCCTTTGACTGAGTTGATCACGAGCTACTTTTATTGAAACTTGCACGGAACGGCCTTCCACCTAGACTTGTGTCACTATTGTGAACGTATTTATTAGGGAGAACGCAGTACGTTGCATATCTTGGTCTGAAGTAACCTTGGTCCCCTCCTTTTTCTGGTATTTGTTAACGATTTCTGCCGTCAGTTGGATTGTGAGAAGTTATTGTTTGACGATGACCTCAAGTTCTATACCAGGATAAGTACCATTTCGGATTATCATCTGATGCAGCAGAATCTGAGTAAACTAGAATTCTGGTGTGTCAATAATAATCTTAGGATGAACATCGAAAAGTATAATGTTTTAACTTACTCACGTAAGTTATGTCAACTTATAACAGTATTCTTTTACATCGTTGTTCCTCTATATAGGATGTGGGTGTTTTATTTGACACCAAATTAACTTTTAACACATTAGTAGTGTCTCATCATCTGTATTGAGGGCTCTTGGATTTATACTAAGAGTATCGAGGCAGTTTAGTTCTCTTGATGCAATAATGGCATTATATTTCGCGTTTGTGCACTCTAAACTTGAGTATGCATACGTAGTCTGGTCGCCTTTATATATATATACATCATCTGTACCTCTCCTTGGAAATGTACGGAGAAAGTTCCTTAAGTATATCCAATAGAGGGCTCTAATCATAATATTCTGCTGAACAGCTTTCAGGTACAATCCTTACAAACTCGTCGTCGTCAAGCCGATATGATAAAAGGAAAAATGGACCCCTCTTTTTTTCATATTTCTTTTCGTTTTACTCTTATTTCATTTCTGTATATCTTATCATGACATGGTCCAATTCCGGAAGTAGCTCGTTTATTACAAAAGAACGAAGTTCAAAATTTAATTTATAGCATGCGCTTTAAGAGGAAATCAGCTTGAAACCTGAAAACTTTGCTCGTTACTGTTAAAAAAAAAACAAATGTTGCATATTGGTAGACTTATCTGGCAGGATTTGATTTCAAATTTGTAAAGTGCGATAATCACAGAATTTTGTGCGATTACGAACGCAAATTTTACGAAATTATATCCGATTAAAACAAAGAAAGCACAACTTTGTATATTCAGATGAAACTTTGGTTTTTTCAACGGCCACTTTATAAAGCTAAAGCAGTACATAGGTAACTGAAAAATAAAATAAAATATACTAGTGCAAAGTGTAATTATGAAGAAATAGGAAGGTTCCGTTATAAATTAAGATGATTTCAAGAATCCATTCAAACCAACAAGAAGAAATTTGATTTGGTGTAACAAAGAAAGATAATAAACAACGGTGAAGGATGCGAGTTTTCAATTTCCAAAAAGATTTTACTATGTAATGCAAATGCTAACCAATGTTTTACTTACGTTATATTAGAGCATAGTACTTCCACCACTGGAGTTGTCCAATTAAGTCCAATAACTAAAACTGGTAAAAAATGCAACACCAACTGAACACTCTTCGAAGTTCCCATCTTTCGATTTTTTCAAGTTACAAGTCGACGAGGTAATGAAACAGACACGAAACGGAATGAGCATATACGGAAGGAAAACTTGCGTTGTCAATGGAAATAAAAAGATTACATAAAAGTAGCTTCCGTTGGTTTTAAACAAAAATTTCACAATCTAATTACATTAAACGAAATGTTGGTAATACTAAGAAAGTTAAATCATCGAAATAGACGAGAATTTTCGCCGCATGATTCAACTATTAAATGCTTCTTTGCCGTTATCTAAGTAAAGGCAAAAAAGAAGAAAGAGACGCTTTCCATACCCTCAAATTATCGAGGTTTTGTAACTTCTCATCTTTCGATTTTTTCCAGTTACAACTCGACGATGCAATGAAGCAGGCACGAAACGAACTTAGCATGTCCAATACGTAAGGAAAAATTGCGTTATCAACGGAAATAAATAAGAATGTTCGCTTTGTGGTGGGATATATCTGATTTGGTTCAAAACATATGTATTTCATATAACATGAAACAAAATTTCCGATTGACGTAATGTAAGTGTCAGTCCGCTATGCAAGGGAAATTAAAGGGACAATTGAAGATTTGTTTTGTAATGATATGAATTGTTGTCCTTTATTTACCAATGAATTTCTTCTAAAATTTTACTAGTTCACCTATTCGAGATACTTTTTCGTCACTGTTTGGTGCACGCCGTTATTTTTTATTTTGGTTGATGTTAAAAGTTGGAGGCGAAGTAGCGTCAAGTTTGTTAGGTGATTTAAATTATTACATGCCGCTACCTAAGTAAATCATGACTAGGCTCGGCGAAGTGGGGCAAGTTATGGTGCAGGGCGAAGAATAACTTTCAAATTGTCGTATCACACTTTAATCTTTTTCACCTTCATCCACAATATGAACAAAATCCACGAACAACATCGAATCATTTTGTAATTTTTAAATTCCCTCCGCTAGTCCATAGTAGTTCTTGCGAATGGTTTCTAAATTACATTTTACATGACTGTCTTAAAACATTTTCTGGCTTTTCTTGATAACTTTGGCGTGTCTCGGATGGAATTGTAAAACTACCTTCTTCACATCATCAAAATGTTCGCTGTGAATAGTAGTAAAACGCAGACTTTAACCATGTTCCCTAATGCGTAGTAATCGGCTGTGGTGGTTCAGGCACTTTGGACGCAGTTCGTGAATTTTTTTTGTACGTTTTGACGACTTTAGAAATACTGCCTTCATATGAGCTATTAAAGCATTTAGTCGTGGATAACATTTAAGGATCAATTGCGCTACAAGGTTTAAAGCATGGATCTTACATGTTACATGTAACAGATTGTTACTTTCTTCTTTAAGAGATTGGCGTAAGGAAAGCATGTTAGCGGCAGCGTCACCCATAAATATAATAATAATATCTGACGATCTGATATTGTTGCTGCAATCCTATTTGAGTGGGCGTACCAGTTACGTTGAATGCCGTGGTTTTCGGTGCGGCTTATATCAGTCTCCTTCAGGTGTGCCACAAGACTCTGTTCTTGGACCGCTCCTATTTATTATTTTCATTAATGATCTTCCTGACCGCCTTAGATCTGAATGCTTACTATACGCCGATGACCTTAAAATTTTTCGCAGAATATCCTCCACTGCAGATTGTGACATTTTGCAGGGTGACCTGCTATCTATTCACCTTTGGTGTCTAGAGAACCATTTACCACTAAATATTACTAAGTGTAAAGCGATGACGTTTGCCCGTAGAACTGATACAGCGGGGTATGCGTACAATGTTGGCGGTGAACTTTTAACGCGTTGCGAGGAGTACAGAGATCTTGGTATATTTTTTGAGTGTGTCTTTTTTTTTTAAATTCAACCTAGTTAGATTTGGTTTCTAGGACTCTATGAAATAAAAACAGCACAGTAGTTTAAACGACAATTTTATTAAAAATCTAAACTATGAACTAAATGCGGGAAAAATATTTAACGCATGAAGAAATTTTTGTTGAATAGTTTTCCTGGTGCATAAATGCTTTTCAGCTTAAATTCTATATCTACCTATTCTAATTTTTTTCTCGATAAATTAATTAAAAGCATTCATGCGGGACCTTAGAGGCTATTGTAAATAGACGGTGATACTTGTAAGCTGTACTTTCTGAGTGGAAATAGTCCTCATTATTTCCTGTGAAAATGAATTTGACAATATTACTTTTAGTTCTTCTTCTCCTGTTGGTATTTTAGTTGGTCCTTCCGTAAAGTCAATATTTTTCACTAGGATGCCATGGCTTGACTCTTATTCGATTTTCGGTACGGAGTAATAAGTTATACTGCTCACCTCTGCAAATGAAGGTGATAATCTAAACGTGAATTTCGAAATTATATCTAGAAAGTGTGTTACCTTCGTACAGTGGCTGTGAATTAGCTTGGTTCGCCGTTGTTCGCTTCAGTTTTATTATAATTAATATAATGACGCATACGGTGGCTAATAAAATGGCGAATATGAAAACACAGATTGGGATATACCTGGAAATATTGAATACAAAGTAGCCAATTTCGACGATTACAAATTTGCTTACAGATCACATGACGTATATCTAGCTGCCGAGTTTCCCGTATCCGTGATGGTCACATTCCGAGTGATGCCCGTCTCATTCAAGTTTCGATCATCATCAGCACTAATGTTGGGTTTTACTCCGCCACCGGAGATGGTATCATTAAAATCGTAGCCTGGGTGGTTGTAAATAATGTTCGGTTTGGGCGTTGAATTTTCGCGACAGACGGAACGTTGCGGAACTGGAGGGTTCTTTGGGAATTTCGTGCATCTTCTCGGATCCAGCGGATCTGGACGATATCCCAAATGACATACGCACCTACCTTCCTTGGAACAACTGCCTTTGCCGCACGATTCGCTATCACAATGACGTACACACTCGCGTTTGTCGTATGGACTGATTGTGTAATATTCCGGGCAGTAGTTTATCTCTCCTATAGTAAATAACTTAATTAAGTGATTAGGGTTGTAAACACTAGTGCATTCGTTTAAGTCATTATCGAATACAATTGTTGACGGTAAAACGCAGTAACAGAAGGAACATACGCCCAAGTAACACTGCGATTTACACTTTGGTATGCATTCATAAGTTAATGGATCGCCGACATAACCTGTCTCAGAGCATCTAGTTGCGTTGGTTTTGTACGAAGGACAGCTAAAATGAATAAATTGAATTAACAAATTAGAGTATTGAATAACATGGTCAATAAAATTCATGTTACTAATAAATAACTTCGAGGTGTTTGTTTGGGAAAATTTTGTTAAAGAAGGACGGTAACATTTTCCTTTTTTATTTCATTTTAAAACGCAACGTTTCGTTATCGTGGTAACGAATATTATCAAGCATGTCTAGAAAGAGAAGGTTTTAATTTAAGTTTGAAGTAGTTTTACGTTACATTTGTTGGTTGTTCTTTTCTTATTTCTTCATTTCTTTGCTATTGTTTTGATTTTACTTTTATATGTTTCGTCAAATTTGGTTATTAAACTTTTAATATAGAAAATCTGTTTTACCAAATTCATGTTTTGAAAATTTCACAACTAGATCACAATATTTGTAAAATAGTAAATATCAAACAAGTGTAAGGTGAGACGAACAAATAGAAGCGTGTAGTAAATTTTGCATATTCATTTACAACTTCTTCTCCCCCATAAAGCACGGGTGCAGTGCCTTTATTTTGGTACTGTTTTGGCCAGTTAAAGCGGAAAATGGATGAGCATTGAGAATTTCTGAAGCAACAGTAAGAAGATCCGTAAGATTTTTAACGGAAACAGTGGACGCCCGAAAGAAAAGGAAAGTAAAAGAGAAATAATATTAATAATAATAAAAATAATAATGATAATAATAATAATAATAATAATAATAATAATAATAATTTTTTTTTTTTTTTTTTTTTTTTTTTTTTTTTTTTTTTTTTTTTTTTTTTTTTTTTTTTTTTTTTTTTTTTTTTTTTTTTTTTTTTTTTTTTTTTTTTTTTTTTTTTTTTTTTTTTTTTTTTTTTTTTTTTTTTTTTTTTTTTTTTTTTTTTTTTTTTTTTTTTTTTTTTTTTTTTTATAAAAATAATAAATATAATAAAAATAATTATTATCAAAACACATTTACAATAAATTTAATAACAATTAAAATAATACTAACATAAAAAAATATTCTACGAGTATATTCTGTTGAAATTGGTGACCATATGGAATATAGGCGATTTGGCCAAGATGTTTGTATTGTGCCTGCACGCCACGAGAAAATCAAGGGATCGTGTTTAACGTGGTGGTACTCGGAAATCGACACAAGCTAATAATGATGGTGAATCTATTTCATTAGATAACAGGTTAAATAAAAATCTTGCGCTGTTTTTATGGCGACGATCTTCTAATGAATCAAAATTATGTTGCTGCAGCAATGTTACATAATCTGAACCACGATCAGGGTAAGTACCGTTAGCCTTATAGCTAAGGTATTTGAGGAACCGCTTTTGTACACGTTCAATTGAAATCACCTGATACGTGTAGTAAGGATACCAAATTAAGTTGGCATATTCCAATTTAGATCGAACAAGAGTATAGTACAGAGTCCTTACCACTGAGATGTCACGAAAGGCGCGATAAGTTCTTATTAGAAAACCCAAAGATTTAGATGCAGATATGTGATCAGGAAAGCTTAGTTTCGTGTCAAAAAGTACTCCCAAATCCCTCACTTTTTCAGTTCTTGCAGTAAATGTAGAATCAACAGAGTAATTAAAAATGATCGGATTAGAGCGTCTGGTATAAGAGATCACTAAACATTGACCAATATTTAGACACATGCCATTCAGAGTACACCAATCATTAATAAGGGTAAGGTAAGTCTGCAACTTAACGCAATCAACTACCGAATCGATAACATTGTAGATTTTAAGATCATCAGCGTAAGCTAAAGCCGCACATCGCAATTTATCTAGCAAATCATTCAGAAAAATGTTAAATAAGAGTGGTCCGAGATTAGTACCCTGCGGAACTCCAGATAGTATTCTGAAGCGAGTGGACGAATAGCCATTATAAAAAACGTAACCACTCCTTCCAGAGAGGTAAGATGAAATTAATCTCACCAACGCAGGGCAGAAGCCAATAGCTTCCAATTTAGCACAAAGTAACTTGTGATTAATACGGTCAAATGCTTTAGCAAAGTCAGTATAGACGACATCGACCTGTCCTCGCTGGTCCAACACTCCGGATATATACTGGGTGATATTTGCCAAGTTCATTACTGTGGATCTACCCGACATAAATCATTCTTGATGGATTGACAGAAATGGTTTAACATTAAAAAAAATATTATTATATAAAATATGTTCAAATACTTTTGCAAAGTTAGCTAAAATGTTAGATATAAATACTGCACAATTGTAACTGAAAGAAAAGAACGAAGCACAAAATGTCATTTGGGGCATGCACTTTAAAGAGCTTAACTTGACAACTTTGCTTGTTACTGTTCAAAGAACGCATTTTGGATGTTGGTTGTACTCATCTGGCACAACTTCTTCGACGATCCGAGTTCACATTTGTAAAGTGTGATGGTGGTAGAATTTTGTGCGTTTGCGAATGTAAATTTTACGAAATTATATCCGATTAAAGCAAAAAGGGCATAACTTCGTAGATTCGGAGGAAACTTTGATTTCACAACGCCTGCCTTGCAAAACCAAAGCAGCAAATTCGTGTATTCCTTTGATCTAACGAAACTAACGATATGTCGAGCCTGCATTTAAAAATTAAAAAAATATTTGATGTGTGATATTAACTTCAAAATTATTCATTGATTGGTAATTAAAAAAGAAAAAACAAACATACAAGTACAAAGGTACAATGCCTACTTAATTGGTTAATTCGTTTATTTGGTAACATTCTTTTTCTGTATATTGTACTGCTTGAGTGTCAACGTATATGTAAAATATGTTGATCAATAATAAACATAAACACGTAAGAGATAATTATGAAGGAATAGAAAGTTTCGTATTGTTAAGAATTAAGATGATTCCAAAAATCGGTGCAATCCAGTGAGAAGAAATTTCGCGTTGTAACACATGGGCTGAAAAGTCCCGGGCCTAATACATAGATGACGCTAGTTTTATTGCAGTCACCTTTCTCTCAGTTAGTACTAACCTACTAACAGCTGTTAAAATTTCATGATATTCTATTCATTAGTTTGTGAGTTATTGTGCTAAGAGTCAAGCTACTTTTGTTATTTTCAAAACAATGGATCAAAAACAATTTCGTGTTTTAATTTTACACTGCTTCTTGATGGGAAAAAAATACCGATCAAGCAAAGCAATGGCTTGAAAAGTGTTATGGGGACTCCGCTCCATCAGAAACAACAATGAAACGTTGGTTTGTTGACTTCAAACGTGGTCGTAGAGACACCGATGATGCAGAACGCAGTGGACGTCCAAATGAGGCAGTAACACCAGAAAACATCAAAAAAATCCACGAAATCGTTTTGAATGATCGAAAAGTAAAGTTGCGTGAATTAGCTGACATCGTAAAGATATCAAAAGAACGTATTGGCTTTATATTGCATGAGCATTTGACTATGAGAAAGCTCTGTTCAAAGTGGGTGCCGCGTTTGCTCACTGTTGACCGAAAACAAGAACGTGTTGATGATTCTGAACAGTGTTTGGCCATGTTTAAACGTCAACAACAATCGGCTGGAAAGGTTATGGCCTCGGTATTTTGGGATGTGCGTGGTGTAATATTCATCGACTATCTTGAGAAAGGAAATACCATCAACAGTGAATATTATATAGCGTTATTGGAGCGTTTGAAGGCCGAAATTGCAAAGAAACGACCGCATATGGCAAAGAAAAAAATAATTGTTTCATTAAGACAACGCACAGTGTCTCAAGTCAATCAAAACAATGGCAAAACTACATGAATTGAACTTCGAATTGCTCCCGCATCCACCGTATTCGCCAGATTTGGCTCCCAGCGACTACTGGCTGTTCGCAGACCTCAAAAAAATGCTCGCCGGTAAGAAATTTCGCACGAATGAAGAGGTTATCGCTGAAACTGAGGCCTATTTTGAGGCAAAAGATAAATCGTTCTACAAAAGTGGTATTGAAATGTTAGAGCGGCGCTGGAATGATTGCGTTGCTCTTGATGGAGATTACGTTGATGACTAAAGCTAATTTTGATCCAAAAAAACCGTGTTTTCTTTGTTAGGCCCGGGACTTTTCAGCCCATGTGTTATAACACAGGAAAATAGAATAAACAACGATGAAGGATGTGAGTTTCCAATTTCCAAAAAAAGTTTTACTATGTAGCGCAAATGCCAACCAACGTTTTACTTACGTTATATTACTGTATATTACTTCCACCTCTGACCTTTTCTTTTACTTACGTTACTTCAATGCATTTTCTTTCCACCCCTGGAGTTGGGTACCAAAATCCAACAACTAAAGCCGGTAAAAAATACAACATCAACTGAACACTCTTGAAAATATTCATCTTTTGGATTTTTCTAGTTATAAATCGACGATGTAATGAAACAGACACGAAACTAAATTAGCACCTCGAGTGCGGAACGAAAGATTGCGTTGTCAACGGAAAGGATTATTTGAAAAAAACTTCCGTTGGCTTTTAAATACTAACTTAAACAATAAATTTAATGTTGAGATTACCCAAACAAAACCGGAAAAATAGATTATCGAAAAAAAAGAGGGGATTTTCGCCTTGCGTATGTATTTGATAGAACGATTGAACGTTTCTCTGTTAGGTGATTTAATTATTACAATGCAACTGTTGTCGTTATTTAAATAAACGAAAAGGAAATTAAAAAAGAGAGGGAAGCTTTAAATATGTTTAAATTATCGAGATGGCGGTCAATTCTTGCTAATGACTAACAAAAGCAAATATATGTCGTGCTTACATTATCATTAACTTAATATTTCCTATGTATGCCTATTCCTTAAAATAATGTTTGTTGTTTAGGCGTTTTCAGCGGTTTTTGTTTAGGAAATGCCGATAATATAGTAAACGATATCTGCACGCTGTCTACAAGACCAGTCAAACTTTCTTTTATCTCACATATGGCAACGCTGTTTAAGAATTTCCGATGCTTACGAAACTTGAATTTATAGTACTTCATTAAAATCATCAAAACAACTCCTGTTTTTGAATATGATGATATTCCGAGCTTTCTCGTGCATGATTGTGTTCCGGTGTTATGCGATCCTCTTTGCTTTATTTTCAACTTGCCTATTCGCACTTCTACATTTTCATCTTACTGGAGGGTTAGTAGGATAACACCAGTTTACAAGAAGGGCGATAAGGTTGATATTCTTAACTACAGACCAATTAGTATTCTCCCTAATTGCGCTAAAGTTTTCGAGCAACTTCTGTATACTAGGTTGTACAACTGTGTTAAGCCAGGGTACTGGCTTTATTATTATTACATTAATCAGCATGGCTTTGTTAGTGGACGGTCAACTGTTACCAATTTAGTGGAACTTACTCAGTATGTCAGCGAAGCACATGACAATCGTCGACAAGTAGATGTTATTTACACGGATTTTACCAAAGCATTCGACAAAATTGACCATTACATCCTAATAGATAAACTATCTGCCATTGGTTTTTCTCCTAGCGTTATCTCTCTAATACAAATCCTACCTTCACAACCGATCATGCAATGTCCATTACAATGGGTTTGTGTCGCACACATTCATTGCTTCTAGCGGGGTACCTCAGGGCTCCAATTTGGGACCACTCCTCTTTAATATCTATATCAATGATCTTCTACAATCATTGGATTGTAATGCTCTTGCATACGCTGACGATCTTAAAGTTTATAGCACAATTAGCTCTTCTGATTCTTTAAGGTTACAGAGAAACGTTGGTGTCATTAATAAATTTTTGGTCAGGAAGTAGAGGTTTGCGGTAACCTGATAATTTAATCTGAATTGAGAAGAGTATATAAATATCAGATTTGGTACTCCTTAAGCAAAAAATTTAGGCACCAGGTTCAAATGAATTGCAAACTGTAAAGCAAATATTTTGAGTTTAACAGCTAGTTAGTTAACCTATAACAAACAGTTATAATAATCAAGAAAGCATAATAACACATGGGCTGAAAAGTCCCAGGTCTAACAAAGAAAACACGTTTTTTTTGGTTCAAAATTAGCTTTATTCATCAACGTAATCTCAATCAAGAGCAACGCAATCATTCCAGCGTTTCAATACCACTTTTGTAGAACGATTTATCTTTTGCCTCAGAATAGGCCTCAGTTTCAGCGATAACCTCTTCATTCGTGCGAAATTTCTTACCGGCGAGCATTTTTTTGAGGTCTGCGAACAGCCAGTAGTCGCTGGGAGCCAAATCTGGCGAATACGGTGGATGTGGGAGCAATTCGAAGTTCAATTCATGTAGTTTTGCCATTGTTTTGATTGACCTGTGACACGGTGCGTTGTCTTGATGAAACAAAATTTTTTTCTTTGCCATATGCGGTCGTTTCTTTGCAATTTCGGCCTTCAAACGCTCCAACAACGCTATATAATATTAACTGTTGATGGTATTTCCTTTCTAAAGATAGTCGATGAATATTACACCACGCAAATTCCAAAATACCGAGGCCATAACCTTTCCAGCCGATTGTTGTGCTTTCGGGAACTTTGGACGAGGTTCACCAGTTGCTGTCCACTCAGATGACGATCGTTTTGATTCCGGAGTGAACTGATGGATCCATGTTTCATCCATTGTCACATATCGACGCAAAAGCTCCGGTTTGTTACGTTAAAACATGGCCAAACACTGTTCAGAATCATCAACACGTTATTGTTTTTGGTCAACAGTGAGCAAACCCACTTTGAACAGAGCTTTCTCATAGTCAAATGCTCATGCAATATAAAGCCAATACGTTCTTTTGATATCCTTACGATGTGAGCTAACTCACGCAACTTCACTTTTCGATCATTCAAAACGATTTTGTGGATTTTTTTGATGTTTTCTGGTGTTACCGCCTCATTTGGATGTCCACTGCGTTCTGCATCATCGGTGTCTCTACGACCACGTTTGAAGTCAGCAAACCAACGTGTTATTGTTGTTTCTGATGGAGCGGAGTCCCCATAACACTTTTCAGGCCATTGCTTCGCTTGAACGGTATTTTTTCCCATCAAGAAGTAGTGTAAAATTGAAACACGAAATTGTTTTTGATCCATTGTTTTGAAAATAACAAAAGTAGCGTGACTCTTAGCACAATAACTCACAAACTAACGAATAGAATATCATGAAATTTTAACAGCTGTCTTTTGAAGGTTAGTACTAATTGGGAGAAGGGTGACTGCAATAAAACTAGCGTCATCTATGTGTTAGGCCCGGGACTTTTCAGCCCATGTGTTACGTGCTTATGTCAATTGGGATATCGGCTATGTGTTAGTATAATAAATCTCTTTTCCTTAGTAATGGGGGCCCTAATTGGATTTCCGCGGGGGGAGTGTACGCCATTGATTCTACATCTTATTTGTTCGTTTTATTTGACAGTTTACTACTAAAATTACAAAATAAATATTCATTTATCGTGTATATAAAATGAATTTCACAGATATCTTCTATGTTCTGCTATTCTCTCTTGCAACTGCCTAATGTGATCTTCCGTTAGGTTCGGCCACGTCAACTGTCTATGATCGGGCGGTTTTTCTTGTTGGTCATCAATTTTTGGAATGGAGTAATAGCATTCATCGTATATTTCTGAAACAAAAGACACGTCCATACGATTATTTGAAAATCATTTTGTCATTTGTTCAGAGACGACATCAGAATACGAAGGCGATCTGAAATGTTTCCGAAATCGGCAAGAGATGGCGCACGAATGTTGAAGTAGATTCATTGGTTGGCAAGGGAAACCTTTTTTATGGCAACTGTCAAAATTTCAGACGTCTACTGTCAAACTACAATAGTTGCTGTTTAAGAGTGTTTTGTGTAGCAAGTCAGGCTGTTTCGCAAAAGTGAATAAAATCGAATTTCGCGCAGTGATGAAAGATTTCTGGATGGCTGCGAAAACGACCACGGAAACTCGAAATATTTTGCTGGAAACTGAAGCTAAAAGAGATAGCAGAGACAACAGGCGTCTCAGAAGAATGCGTTGGCCATATCCTACACGAAATTGTGGGTATGAAAAAGCTTTCGGCGCGATGGGTACCGCGTACCACCTCACACCGGAGCAAAAACGAAATGGGGTTACCGTTTCGGAGGAGTATATGGTTAGGATCCAACGCAATCCAAGGAATTTCTTCATGCGTTTCGTAACTATGGATGGGACTTGAATCCACTACTACATATCGGACACCAAGGGACAGTCGAAACAGTGAACTTTTCCGATAATGCACCGGCTCATTCATCCAGCATTGTTGTGTCGAAATTGAATGAGTTGCGATACTAATTAACCTCTCACCCTCCATATTCACCGGACTTAGTCCCCAGCGACCTTTTCGTATTCCCAAACCTGAAAGAATCACTAGGAGGAAAGAGATTTACCTCAAATGAGGAGGTCATTGCCGCTACAGATGACTATTTTGCAGACCTCGAAACATCCTACCTTTTCGATAGCTTGAAGAGACTGGAGCACTGTTTAAAAAAGTATATTGATCTTCGAGGAAACTACATCGAAAAATAAAAATAAAAAACCGCACCAATACCGTGTTTTTCTTGTCGATTTCGGGAGCATTTCAGGTCGCCCTCGTACATCAACGTTTCATTTCGAACGGTTATTAATTTTTCGTGTAGGTGACCGAATATGAAGAAATTCTAGTATTTGATATTACCTTCAGTTCGACTTTCTGGAATAGTTGGCTTTGGAACTTCTCTCTTCGCTTTTACCATAAAGAATACTAGAACGATGACGATACTTGTCAGGATGATGTTTGTACCAGCTAAAATAGGAACAGTGCTGAAAATATTAAAGACGTTACTTTATTGCATTGATACTCAATTGGAAACAATTTATTTAACATATAAACAAGGTTCAATATGGATTGCATAAACTTCTGCATTTTCTTTTTTTTTTTGAAAATGATGTCAGTCGCAATGTGAATGTCCCAAAAGTCCTTTTCAATTTGTTTTGTTCGGAGCGAGACCACAAGCTTTGAGTGGAAGGTGGGGGGAGCGGGGTGCCAACCGTTGGTCCCGCCTTTGGGAATTTAGTCACTAAGTTTGTGGTGGTAGAGACACCGATGATGCAGAACGCAGTGGACGCCCAAATGAGGCGGTAACACCAGAAAACATCAAAAAAATCCATAAAATCGTTTTGAATGATTGAAAAGTGAAGTTGCGTGAGTTAGCTGACATCGTAAAGATATCAAAAGAACGTATTGGCTATGAGAAAGCTCTGTTCAAAATGGGTGCCGCGTTTGCTCACTGTTGACCAAAAACAAGAACGTGTTGATGATTCTGAGCAGTGTTTGGCCATGTTTAAACGTAACAAACCGGAATTTTTGCGTCGATATGTGACAATGGATGAAACATGGATCCATCACTTCACTCCGGAATCAAAACGATCGTCATCTGAGTGGACAGCAACTGGTGGGCCGAAAGCACAACAATCGGCTGGAAAGGTTATGGCCTCGGTATTTTGGGATGTGCGTGGTGTAATATTCATCGACTATCTTGAGAAAGGAAATACCATCAATAGTGAATATTATATAGCGTTATTGGAGCGTTTGAAGGCCGAAATTGCAAAGAAACGACCGCATATGGCAAAGAAAAAAATGTTGTTTCATCAAGACAACGCACCGTGTCACAAGTCAATCAAAACAATGGCAAAACTACATGAATTAAACTTCGAATTGCTCCCACATCCACCGTATTCGTCAGATTTGGCTCCCAGCGACTACTGGCTGTTCGCAGACCTCAAAAAAATGCTTGCCGGTAAGAAATTTCGTACGAATGAAGAGGTTATCGCTGAAACTGAGGTCTATTTTGAGGCAAAAGATAAATCGTTCTACAAAAGTGGTAGTGAAATGTTAGAGCGGCGCTGGAATAATTGCGTTGCTCTTGATGGAGATTACGTTGATGAATAAAGCTAATTTTCAACCAAAAGAACCGTGTTTTCTTTGTTAGGCCCGGGACTTTTCCGCCCATGTGTTAATTTTTAGAAGGAGCATTAAATAAGCATGTAATTTTACTACTGAAGTCTATACTGACAAATATAAATTCCTAAGAATAATGAAGGCAAGAGGGAATTTCCAAGTCTATTTTCATTAGCCACAGAAAGAAAACTGGTAAAGGAATTCGAACTACTTGCATTGGGACATGGCCTGCAAATCACAGCTGGTTCCTATGATTCATCTGAATCCAATAAAGCTACATTAGTGCTGCCTCGTTCAAGTACTAATTGGAATCCATTTGAATTAAGTTTTTGTGGTGCTACAATAAGCAAGTTTTATATTAAGTGGACCTGAAATGTTTTTGGAATCGACAAGAGATGGCGCATGAAGGTTGTAGTGGATTAATTGGTCGACAAGAGCAATCTTTTTATGGCAACGCAACAGTTAGAATTTCAGACGATTATTTTGAAAAGGACTTTTTGAGACACCTTGTATAGAGAGAACGCCTCTCCATTGTTTAGTGATATGATATGTATCTATTGTTAGTTAAAATGATCCTTGAATTGAGAAGAATTACCACTTTAAACTTGACTACATGTTAAGAAGCTGCATATTACTATTTTCAATATTTTGGAGAAAATTTATTTATTTTACAACTTCATCTATAACTCAGCGAAATTAAATGATTCTAGAATCCTTAAGTTGCAGAACATTTCTAAGTAACAGGCAGGGACATAATTATTAGGCACCTCCAATTTTTTCAATTATCTTTAAATTAAAGAATGAACAAATAAAACAAATATTATAAAAGCAAATATTTATTACTAAAAACTAGAAATTCAATATTTAGTTGGCCCCCCTCGGGCTTTTATGACAGTTTCAATCCTTTTACTAACATATGGCAGGTTGAAGTTGGAATGTCTTCCCATACTCTTTCAAGTATTGCTTTTTATTCTTCTTTGGATTTGCATTTGTGTTCGCATACTACGCTTAATAATAGCTCAGAAAAGTTCGGTCGGATTTAGATCCGAGCTTTGGGGTGACCATTCCAAGATGTCAATGTTCACTTCCCGGAACCACGCTAAACTTGCAGTCGCAGTTTGACATGGTGCATTATCTTGCTGAAACAAAACTTCGTCAGTATTCATTCCGAATAATTTTTTAATTGAGGGCAGTGAAACTTCATCTGACATGCTGGTGTAGGTCCTCAAGTTCATTCTATCAGTGCATACGAACATCTCTCCAACCCCTGTCGATGTCATACACCCGCATATTATGACACTACCGTCACCATGTTTGATGGTAAGCACCACACAAACGGGGTGGTATTCTTCGCCAGGTCTCTGAAGCACTAGCTAATACAATTTGTTTAAATTTCTATAAAATGATTACCTTATACTGAATATAAAACGATTAATTATATTTACCTCTATATTACACTCATCTGTCCAAATCACATTCGCTCAGTCTTTCTCTGTCCACGATTTGTCTTTATGAGCCCATGCTAATCGTTTATTTGTATTTACGTCCGACAGCCACGGTTTCTTTCTAGCTTTTCTCGATGATAGACCGACTTCTCTAAGACATCTACATACTGTTTTAGACGATAAATTAACGTCGAATTGTCGATTTAACGCGCCAGCCAAATCTATTGCCGTTTGACGTCAATTTTTGTAGAGAATGTCGTTGTAACCACCGATCCTCCCTTTCTGTCGTTTTACGTTTTCGACCTCTTCCCGGTCTTGATTTAGTATCCCCTGTTTCTTGGTAACGCTTTAGAGTTGTTTGTACGGCGCACCGTGAACATTTTACTTTTTCTCTAATCATCACTTGGGTAATCCCGCGGCATGTAGTGTAATAATTTGCGTACGTTGAAACTCAGAAAGTTCTTTAGATTTCGGCATTTTCAGTTACATACACATAAACTAATCACGAATAAATATTTTTATTTGCGAATGACAAACGCACATATAATTAAAAACAAAAATACTGATGTCACTTTACCGAACTATACTAAGTGTAAAATACTATTAGTTCCGCAAATACAGCAATAAATGGATTAAGAACAGTATTTCTTCTAGCAACCCTTCTATTTATACTACGGATATTTCTAAGTAGCGGCAGGTAAAGACTATTTGTCTGTTAATACCGCTATATTAAGACATCTAAAGGGTGCCTCATATTCATGTCCCTAGGTGTATTTACAAATACGTAATAGTAGCCCATGGATGCAATACTCAAGTGATAAAACATTTAATTTCCCTTATCTCAATCCCCACAAATTATTAAATTTCTCTTTCTACTTACACGTAAAATGACGTTTCTCCATAGATCACCTTCTCCGTACGAACGAAAGACATATTCCGCAAGATCCTGATGCTGGTCGAAGTCGCGACTCTATCGTCGTCAAGTTCCAATTCGCATCTAAACGATCCATCTATGAATTTGTAATTTTTCGAACATTCGCAAACCATCACGTTGCTTATATTATCGTATTCGCAAACCGGTTTACCGATACTAAACTGAAAGCTTTCCACTGCGGCAAGCCAACTCAGATAATGCGGGGGGAATCTTGCGCACCTTCTTGGGTTCAAAGGATCGGGACGATATCCAATTCGACATTCGCATGTACCTTCCCAAGAACACCAGCCTTCCTCGCACGAATTCCAGTCACAACGTGGTATGCATTGATATCTAACGTATGGGTGGATGACGTAAGTATTAATGCAGGAATCCGTTTTTCGAGGACAGAAAGGACGATCGCATGTCTCCACGTTAAGAACGTTCAATCCTTCTTCCGGCAGGGTAATCGGTGCTGATATGTTTATTATCGGGTAGTAACAGTAACTACACACGGAGTTATTACATGGAGTGCCGCAATTCGGTATGCATTCGCCAGTTAGGGAATCGCCGATGTAGCCAAGTGGACATTCGTCTTCGTTTGTTTTGTATGCCGGACATCTGAAAGCAGTAATACCAACTGAAGGAGGCGATTTAAGAGTTTTATTACGAAATAAAACTGAACGTGGGTTGATAAAACGTTGTGTGTGTGTGTTACTTTTTAGGCGGATTTTGATGAAACTTTGTCGGTTTGTATCTGCATCGCAGCTGGTGCTAGTACATATAAGGATAATAGTAATAATGTCTTTATTGTCCAACAGAAAAGCTATAACAGCAGGACAACAACATAATATATACAGTGCTCAGCTTATAATATTGACAAAACTATACAAAAAAAAACAGTAATGAAATAAATGTAACATCAGTTCAAGGAAATCATCAAAATATCAATTAATACAAAATAAATGAAATATACATAAATTAAAATGACTAACAAACTAAATAAACTAATACAGGTGTAATATTACATATAAACCATGCGAGGTTAAGTAAACTATACCGACTGAGTAGATCCATGCACACTGAATGGATCAGGAGACCGCGCGTTCGCATTCTTTGTCACGTGGCCTATCAGGGCTTTTACTAACATGTTAGACCTAGCCCTCGGAACTTGGAAAGTAACACACATTCTTGTACCATACTGTGGTACTACAAAACCGATATGAGCAAGCAACTTAGGTTTTTCGATGTGATTATTTATCGGTTTAATCAAGAACCTGCCACTCGCTTCAGATCTGCGATCAGTTAGAAATCCTACTTGAAATCGATCAAGCGGGCCGCCGTAATCCACACCACGTTCTGGGTAGATACTGTCTATTTTAATGACAGAAGCTTTAAAAACTTTCTTGCGCTCTTTCTGGGGTAACTTGCTGATGATGGTAGTGCTGATACCAAACCACAAATACGTACTCTAGTTTGGTACGAACATGTGCATAGTATAAAGCAAGGAAAGGTGTCAATTTTCCAAAGGCACCATACGATCGTATGGGAATTCCCAACGATTTGTAAGCAGATTTCCTGCGGTTGTTGATGTGTTCCGCCGGAGGTCCGGGAAATCGCAGAACTTTAAAAAGTGCCCAAGCGCCTAGAATGGAAAATCGTCTGTATAAATCGTTTTTAAAATAAGGGGATAATCATGTTCCAATTGCAGCTGAATTAATTAAAGAGAGAGCAAAATTATTGAATGAAAAGCTAAAAAAGACCGAAAATTTTGTAGCCGGCGATGGCTGGCTAAAAAGGTTTAAAAGGAGGTATGGAATTCGACTGCTGTTGACATCTGGTGAAAAATTATCGGCACTATCACAACTACGTTGAAGGAAAAGTTAATGAACAAAATCAAAGAGCTACATTTAAATGAGGAGTAAATATACAGTGCGGATAAAACCAGTCTTTATTGGAAATTATTACCTACGAAAACCTACATTGGATCACATGAAGAGTCTGCTGCGGGTAGAAAGGCGGAAAGTCAACACATACCTTTTCTAGTGTGCACTAATGTTAGTGGTACACACAAAATAAGGCCACTAGTAATAGGGAAGGCAAAAAATCCACGTTCATTTAGGAATTTTAAGAGTCGCGATGATTATAACTGTTCAAAATCCGTTTGGATGACCAAAGGCATATTTCTGAAATGGTTCCAGAAGCGCTTTGTCTCTCAGGTATGGTAATAAAACTGCAATAATAAGTGATGTAATTTAATGATACATATTCAATTTGACAGTGAAAGATTTCTTAAGAAAACAAAATCTTGTAATAAAGCCGATGTTAATCTTGGATAACGAACCAAGTCATACCCAAGAGGAACAATTAAGAAGCAACGATGGCTTAATTTTTGTTATGTTCATGCTGCCCTACGTAACTCCACTTATCCAACCCATGGATCAAAATGTAATAACATTTCTGAATCCTTAAAGCAAGTAACGGGAAGCAATTTTAAATTTAGATATGGCGTGGAATGTCCTTAACCAAAAAACAATCAGAAAGTGCTGGAACCATTTGCTTTACTCCAGTGATGATTATGACGATGAAGACAATGTACCCCTAACCATCATTAGAATACAGTTACTACCTGATGCTGAAGTTATTGACAGTGCATCATCGGACGTTCTCAAATTATTAATAGCAATAAATCACGTTTGCACAATTACCGATGTTAGTTTAAGAAATAACGACAAAGAGATGTATGATGCACATGAAGAAGAAGGTGGGGTGAGTGAAGATGACGACCCTCCGATTGAAATAAAAAATACAGTGAGTGACGCGCAAACTGTAGGAATTTCTAATCAAGCGTTAGATTGGGTTGCAGAAAAAGCCATATATTATTCCGAAGTTTTAGTGCTTCGTAAACTACAAGCAATGGCATTAGAACATACCAAGCGTAAATTTACGAAAACAAATATAGGACATTATTTTTCAAAATAATGTAAAATTTATTTTTTAATATTATACGTTATCATATTATTCATTGTTCATAATTTATGCAATTTCTCTATAAATAAAACAAGGCTCGCTAATCTACACTTTCGGTAATGCGAATACTGCTTGGCTGATATCGTTCACATAATCGAGCGTCTACTGCAATTACTTGATGACCATCTGGGGAGATACCTTTAAGTCAAATCTAATCAAAAAAAGATACAAAAGCGACAAAACAAAATCCTTCAAATGCTGTACTCGCTAAACATACGAACACTAACACAGACTGTATGTAAGAAAATCCAGGAGTTGAATATTAATCAATTACTAATATTGAACAACCTAGAATGCTATATAAAGTTGAAAAACACCTTTTTAAAACCAACATAAAACTAACAAAGAATAATGATGTACACAGCCATAAAACCATAGGAAAATCCCATTTACGAATAGAAAGACTTACGTATGACAATTTCTCACGAACTCTTACAGCAAAAATAATAAACATATACAATAAACTACCCGATGATGTCAAACAACACAAGCGGACGTACATACAACATGCAGAAGCTAATACGCACGTGTGTGCTGGTATACAATTATATATATGCAATGTAATATAACTTTTGTAAATAATTAAATAAATAAATAAATAAAATAAAAATACCATTAATACTATACGCAATATCATCTATAACATGAAATTCCTGATTAATTTGTTACCTAAATGTAGTGGAATATTAACTGTTCCAACTGATTTACAACCTCCAACAACAACAACAAAGAAGACATACGACGGTAGAAGGTAGAAACATCTAATTGATAGAGCTATTTAAAAGAAATAATAGGATAACCTCTCGAAATGTAACAAACTTTTGATGGCCGAACTTATGGCCGGCAGAAGGAGATTCTACAAACTGTGCCTACAAATATTGTCAGTTCTGTTAAACTTGACGTCGAATCTTCAGGAAAAAAACAGCATCTGTAATGTAGACGAAAGCAGTTTTAATTTGAAGTTGCATGTTGGTCGCAGCTTAAATTGCAGAGGAAGCGAGGCTATTGTATAGAATCTACAGTCTGTATCATCTACTTTGTGATCAATACCTATAGTCCATATTATATTTCGTTTCTAATAGGCGCTAAATATTAGAGCTGAGAACCGAACCATCATCATGAGATAAATTGACCAACGAATTATATAGGAAATGGTTTACCAACCTGTATCTACGCAGATTTCTTCCTGACATCGATACAATTTTACTGCCTGGTTGTCGGAGTCACTATCTGACGACTTTGCAAACACCAGTCGACAAACTAAGGTTTCTCCTTACAATTACCAGTTTTCCCAATTTCCCGAGGTACTTGTTCATCCAAGTAACATACGCATTTTCATTCCATGATCAAAGTATTCCACATATATGCTCAATATGTAGGAAGCCTGCTTTCGTAAGATACGTGTATGGTAATCAATATTTTCGTTTCCAGAAGACCTTCACTGTCGTGATGAAAAATAATGAATGAAGAATATGTCTGTATATTTTACGTGCTACCTTTTGCTTTAAATAATAAAAGAAAAAATAAATAAATAAAAATTAAACGTTCAATATACAGCTGTTCTTCATTGCATTCATTTTACTATCACCTATATATTTTTCATGTTTGTCTACACGATTACGAAATTATGTGAACTCAACCAAGAAATATCATTACCAATAATTAGATTTGCTTTGTATATCTATTAATACGAGGGCTATTCGGAAAGTAAAGAATAAAGTAAGAACAATCAGTGAACTGCATTCATTCTTACGGAATTGTTAGTGCAGATCTGGGGTATGATAATTTTGTCAGACGAACACAAAACCAAACGAATGACAGCTGCATTGTCATTTCTCAATCGCTATAACAAGGATGGTGATGAAGTTTGAATATCACATTTTACCCCAGAAACAAGATGCCAATCAATGCAATGGCATCATCCGCAATCCACAACTAAACGGAAAAACAAAACAAATTTTGAGCACCAGAAAGATTATGGCTACACCGTTATGGGATCGACTATATTCCTAGAGGTGAGACCATAAATGCAACGGCCTACTGTCAGACGCCTGAACGACTTTACAGCGAAACAAATGGTGCGTAATGCTAAGCAGTGGAGTCATCTTCCTTCACAATAATGCACGTCCGCAGGCAGTAGGAGTGACACAGTACTTGGTTTAGCAGTTTCGCCATACAGTCCCGACTTAGGCCCCAGTAATTTTCACTTATTCCCAAATTGAGAGATTTTTTGAGTCGACAGAGAAAGTGATGATGTAATTAAAGAAGCTGTTAATCAGTGATTCAACAACTTGGCGGCATTTGAGTATGCAAAACGCATAGAAAAGCTGATAAACTATAAGTGCTTGAATTTGAACAGCAATTACGTAGAAAAATAGCTTGGGAGTTACGTTTAATTATATCTAATAAAAATTTATTTACTTTCCGAATGACCCTCGTATTACTAATAACGGCAGAGTAGAATTTTCGAAGATACAAAAATAAACTAACGATCTGTTGTTATTTTATTGTGTGTTAGCATGTTGTCTAAAGTGCTAAGAAACTCGAAACATGTACTTGTAACCGCCTATGCTACTTCAGGACGCGATGTTTTCACAAACAGACATCTCGAGGACTATCACAAATAAGCATTTAGTATGTGATGTTAATTTACATTAGCTTTTAACGTGCAATCGAACCACGCACCAATATACAGGATATCTAATTTAAACAAGGAAATTTTTTGAAAGTATTAAGTATAATTACTAGTATCACCTCTCTATACTATTTGATGGAAAATACAGCCTCTATAAGAGTTTTCTGAAACTCGAACAAATAAGTATAGTATACCTTTTTATCCGTCTTTATTCTAACATCCTGTATATACATTCTCACACTAGCTAGATATCAGTAAACGGGTAAAGTTCGCCATTGATACTCCTTTTCTATCTTTAATAGTTCAAATTTTATTTTAGAAGAAGGGTATTTGGGGTGAATTTCAAGACCAAATTCTTGGCCAAGTTTCATTAAAATCGGCGATTGACATTTCAAGTACTTCAAGCGAAATACCCGAAGTAATTTTTCCAATTTGTTTCGCCGCATAGCGAGTGTAATGGTAAAATGATCCATCGAATTTGAAGACGTGCTAAATTTCATTGATTCATAACATTTCGAAAGTGGGAAGATTATGGTCTAAAGAAGTTGGAGTATTTGCTAGAGAAACAGGAAACAATGTTAATCCGAATTTTATTGCAACAAAAAGAAGATCTCCCGAAGCTTGCCTTACAATTCTTTTGTGTATATAATAAATTCTCGTAAACAGAAGCAAAATATGTAGATTGTCGCATAAAAAATACGTTAATTTGAATAAGAAACAGAGTTTTAGCGAAAAAAAAAAATAAATATAACGTCATAAAACACCTTCTACACTTACTTTATATGAATACATATCGTTTCCACACTTGAATTTGCTTGTGAAGCTGTGAACGTAACTGAACTCACAAAAATGTAGAATACCAACAGTTGCACCATTATGAAAGCACTCATTTTTTTAAATATAGTACAGAATGAGTTGATGCACACGTAACGAAAAGAAAACGATGTTTAAATGCGGTTTGCATGTTTTGTTTGTAACGAAGAAGCTTTGTCATCCTGGAAAATATAGAACTATTGCTATCAATTAACCGAAAACTTCCTTTTTACACGTAAACGTCAGCGATAAGAAGCCTAATGTCAGAGAGATATCAAGGAAATTATATGTTAGCGCGAATTTTACTAATGAAATTTGATAGGTTGAAGGAACTACTATCCTCGATGCTCACGTAAAAATTGTTGTTCTAAAGTCTAAAAAAAATTTCTATAGTTTTATATGAACTTTTGAATAGAATATTTGGTTTTATTAATATCTTCGGAAAAATTATCCATCGGAGTTAATGCCGAACTAAAAAGAAATACAACATTAAAAAATTATTACATTTTATACAGAGAATATTTACTTACAATAATGGTAACTCAAAATAGAGAAATTTCGATAGGTCCATTAACTCAAAATTAATAAATAATTTCATATTGTCTATCAATTTGGTCAATGTTGAAATACGAATGTCATTCTAACACCTTGTTGACAGATCGTTAGTTTATTTTTGTATCTTCGAAAATTCTACTCTGCCGTTATTAGTAATACGAGGGTCATTCGGAAAGTAAATTAATTTTTATTAGATATAATTAAACGAAAGTCCCAAGCTATTTTTCTACGTAATCGTCGTTCAAATTCAAGCACTTATAGTACCTTGTTATCGCCGATTTTAGTTAGTTGACGCTATTGTATTGTTTATTATTGGTATACACCTCTCTTGCCAATATGTTCCCCAAATATTTTCGATCGGCTTCAGATTGGGCAAGAGAACAGATGATTGTAATAAAATGATTTCCTTTAAATGAAACCACCCCTTTGTTTGTCTGGAATTACGGATAGCTGCGTTGTCTTGCTGAAATATTCCGTATTCCGTCGGTAATTGTTCACCAAAGTCTATCGGAAGAACCATTTCCGGAAGTTGTGTATAAGAATTGGAATCCATTAGCGTAGAAATAGAACATTTAGGGGTTTCAATGTTAAGGCTACAAACCACCCATCTTGCTCATAGCAACTTCTGTGTTCTTCCAAAAATTGTGCCAATAATATTTGAAACAATCAGGACCCATGTGTGTCTCTTTTAAAGGTGTAAACTGATAAACAGGATACGGCAAAATAAACAGTACTGAAATTATGAAACGTATATTATTTATTATTATGCATGTATTTACTTTACACTATATAGCGATACTTTAACATTATATAGCATTGCAAACACTATTCACGACGACGAAGCAGATATTCAAGATGCCCTCCGTTCAGTTTCGAGCAGTATTCGTAGCGTTCGCAAAGGTTCACAAACATGTCTGCGAATACAGGTTGTTGCATGGCATGAAAGAAACCTTGAATTTTAATCCGCAATTTCGGAATGTCAGATCGGTGCGGAAAACAGCGTCCTTCAGTATTTCCTACGCATCAGGTGGTGTTAGGTCTTGTGAGTGCGATGGGTATGGGTAATCAGTGCCGCGCGATTCCCAAAATGATTGCGAAGCATTCGAAGAGTCATGTGACTAGTTGCCCCGTTCTGCTGAAACCATTGTTGATTACGTGGTAGATTCCTGGCACGTCAAAATCGCTGAAGATCATGCAGAAATGGTGTGTGTGTTTCATCGTCTGCTTCAATGGCTACGGGACCAATATCCCATGTGCTGATGCTGCACACCAAATGGTAACACGGTCACTATGAAGGAGTTGCTCGACGAGTCTGCTTGTTAACGTATCCGTGGCTTTCACCAGGAAACCAAACATTCGACAAGATCGACGCGTCCTCATTATCCGTAGCCAACGCTCGTGTGTAGTATTCGGCTCTTACACGCTTATGAGTTGCAGTCAGATGCTGTCCGGTCTGTATTGTGTACGCAAATCCACCAATATTCTTGAATATTCGACGGAGAGATCGATTACCGATATTCAATTTTAATGATGATTTTCGGAGGCGTCGTTTCGGTAATTGTTGCTTGGATCCTGTTTCATAAACTTTATGGTGTCCACTTTTTGCCAATCATGATAGGAGGGAGTAGCTGCTAGTTGTAAGAGCAGCATGTATAAAGTAGATTGAGTTTGTTCCCTCAACAGCGCCACAGTTGACCAGTGTAATCAGTTACTTTCGATAATGCGAATTTGTAGTGTGTTTAATAATTTACGATTACATCAATACACACGACAATGGAAAAATTAAAACACTTATGAGTTTCAAAGCCAATATTTTTCAGATGTTCTTTTGGTCAATAAGCTTACATTTTTCACGATAACTTCAAACAGAACATACATCGAAGGTACACAGACACATTGCAATTGAAAGTTCTGTCATGATTAGAGCTGCCAAATTATGCCGGTAAAGCAGTGTCGTGTAGAATGCTAAACGTAGAATATAATTATGGAGAGCGGCCTATAGGCTGTGATGTTATATGTAGACATGAAATTTTTTTTTTGACATTTTTAAAGATTTAGATATTCTTGAAAATTTTTATCATTTTCGACATTTTTTAAATATTTTTATTACGCTTTGAAAAATTGGGCGATTGAAAATGCCTTAGTATTATTGTTGAACGTTAAACGTTGAACGCATGGTGGTTACGAAGTACCAGGACATCTGCCTTTACCTTCTTCATCGGAATGATGCGCTCGAGCTTCCGGCTACTCGATCCACCTTCGGCTCGAGCGACTTCTTTTTCGACGGAGTTGACGGTCGAAAGTATCCTCGCCTAGACCGTACTCTTCCGTGCTTCCGGCTACTCAATCCACCTTCCGCACGCAAGAGTCGTATAAGACGAGGGGTATGATGGCGCCCGAGCTTCCAGCTACTCAATCCACCTTCGGCTCGGGCGATTTTCCCCTCGACGCGGGTGCAATGTCGAGGTAGAAAAGTATTCTTCGCCTTGACCGTGCTCGTTCGAACTTCCGGCTACTCAATCCACCTTCCGTTCGAGCGAGTCGTATCAAGACGAAGGATGTGATGTTCAGTCCTGACTGGCCACGATGAGTGACCTTGGGCGGGGGTACTTCCAGGGGATCCTGGCGTCGTACTCTTGTGATTTCGACACCAGCGGGTTCTCGTGATCCCTTGCTTTGTCGAAGAAACGGGTTGCGGTGTTCCGGATAAAGTCCATGATGGGGTCTATTCCGGCGTCTTCATGTAGAGTGTCGCTTCTTACGAACCAGGGTGCGTCGAGGGCCCAACGAAGCATCCGGTTCTGGAATGTCTGGATCTTGATTCGGTGAGTCTTTGCCGCGGTCGCCCATACAGCCGACGCGTAGGTAGTATTATTGTATTCTCCTTATATTGTGCCATAATCTCAATAATACAAAGTATTACCAATATAAATTACAACGCCCTCTGGCCGTCACTTTCCAGAACAACGCTAGATTGAATAACCACATAATTATTATAAACAAGGATAGAAAATCTAAGCATTTTTCTTTGTTTTTAGCGAAAATAAAACAAGATGATAAAAAATAAAACAATCGAATTACTTTTAATTTCAATATTCGTTTTATTAGGAAAATACAAAAATATTAATAAATAAAATATAATACTGTGTGTTCGACTAAGAATACGTAAAAATTTGTCACTTATACTGTGCAAAGCGTCATCGGTGTTAATTTAATTTTAGTATGCGATGCTCGGTGGTCCCTTTTTATTGTTTCTTACGGTATACGTCGGCGACAGCGTCACCTAAATGCTCTAGATCGTCTTCGCGCAGTACTCCTCTAGGAATGTGCCCGATTAAGTTCTTGGCGTGTTCTTTCAGCATCTTCAGCCTTTCCTCTTCGATAATTTCTCGCCTAGAATGTGATAAACAGAAGATACCCATTAAACAAATGAAAAAAAAAGACAAATATAGTATTCTGCAGTCTATTTCATAGGTCAAAGATATTTTTTTTAATTCTTGAGATTTTTGAAATTAAAAATTTGAGGACTAGAAATATTAAAAGGTAATTTTAGCCAAACTGTCAAAATGCTCAATTTCAAAAGTTTTGAAAATTACAAGTTTCAAAATTTTCAAAAATATCCAATGTCAATTTTTGACCATTTTTAAAATTTGCCATTGGCACTCTTAAAATTGCTGTAGTTCTAGAAATTTCTTAATATTCGTAAACAGAGATGACAAAAATGATCAAAACCTTGAATTCTTTCAAAAACTTCAAAATATTCGAAAATTTTGAAGTGGGTTATAAATGTGTCTTTCCAAATTTACCCCTGGAATAAAAATGGATACCTATCCCTTCTCTCGTCATTAAAAGGGAGACATATTTACATAGATAACTCTTCAACATAAAATCTATATTTAAAGAACAACAGCAACTAAATTGTAAAGAAGACGCTGCAGATATGTGCCGCGTGACGTCATCACATTATATCATTCAAAATTTCCCAAACAATATCGACTATTGGTCAAATGGACCTTTAGATGCACGTCATCAAACATACGTATTCTCCCCGCATGAATATTCAATATCGATATTAAATAAGGATAGTTAGATTAACCAGCGATCTTTGCTTACGCCATCAAATAATAACGTACGTCTAAAGATCCATACTACGAACTATACCGCTATATTAATTCAATAATATACGTATATCGACTTCCGTTGGCTCCAGTTGACGATTGTGGTTTTCCTTGGATTTTTCGACGATTTCTTAATTAATTCGCGAATTAAATATTTGATGACTTCCGAATCTATGAAATCTTGTTTGCCGGATACTCCGTATAATGGGTTATTAAAAAAAAAAAGATCAATTTCAAAATTTCTAAAATAAAATCGCATATAGGAACCTGATATCAAAATCAATGTTCGCATTCTCATCTAGTCTGAATAAGTTCCTACACCAGAAGCTGTCATTCCTTAGACGCCAATGTTCATAAAACTGTTGCTGATACAATGGTTGTAGGTAACAATCAAGATTCAATAAATAAGGAAAAGAAGAAAAATTGCAATAGCGAATATTAATAAGAGAAAATGAGAGGAATATACAGTCTGTATAATAAGAAACCCAGGGCTCAAATTCAAACAAACTTCGGAGTTTTTGCCTCATGACAGCCCACATATTCTCGATTGCATTAGCATCCACAGACTTCGAAGGCCAACCCAATGTTGTAATGTGATTTTCCAACTAGTAGCCGGTACACAGTCTGCTTCGGTGTTTTGGATCGTTATCCTCTTAATATAAAATCCAGTTATCAGTACCACTTTTAAACCAGACCTTTACAGGTGCCAGTAGCCTTTTTTTGTATTATTACACCATCCGTCTTAAAACCACGAACATTAAAACATCTCAAACATGGACCTACACACTGAACGTTTTACAGTTTATTCGACAATGCGATTTGTGCGGCTGGACCGCGCTTTGCTTCTTGGTACCCGGGCCCAAAAAGAAGATTCGTCTGTAAACACCACATTCGTCCGATCTCTGACGATATTTTCCCGTGCCCATGTTAAGCGCGCCTGTCGGTGTTTGTCCGAGAGCAATGATTTCCGTAGCGTGCTGTGATGAGCAATCGCGGCTTCTAAGAGTCATTAAATTAATATTTATATTTCTCCTCGCCAATATAGATTGTCATTGACGCAATGTTAAATGCGGTTTGCTACTGAATAAATTAATGATTGCCTTATTTTGCCTCGTAATCGCTGTGAGATTGACCGCGTCCTGTAACATCTATTGCTTCCGTATATTGTTATCGCCTTATCCAGCGTCGTATATAACCTGGTGTTTTATGTAAGTACCTGGCAGCCGTTGTAATACTTATTCTTGGGTCCTTTGAGTGATTACACAAAAAATGCTGATTCAAAACGCTTTGGGTATACTACGACCATATTTGCCTATACCACCGTCTCTTACAAAAGCAAACAAGAACTTGCAACGTATTACGCATACTAAGAGAAGGGTGATTGTTACCTGCTTCATCATTACCACACCTTTATCTCTTTTCCTATGAAAGATATTAGTCTACGTTCCTTATTATACAAAGTGTATGAAGGAGGTGAAGAGAACACGTAGAAGCCGGTAAAGAAGAAAAGGAAAATTAAGACTTCTCTTCATCGAAAATAAGAAGGAAAAGGACATTGACTATGAGAAAAAGAGGAAGATAAGGAAAAGCACGATGGGATGAAAACTATAAGGAAGAAGACAAAAAGGATATAGAGAATAGGAAGCAGACACTTTGAAGAAAACAGACACCAAGAGGAAAATGTAGAAGAACTACTTACCCAAGAATGAGTATGAGAAGTATCGCGAAATCATTTGAAATTTGAAATGGGGAAAAGAGCACGGATAAAATGAAATTCACAATGAATTGATAAGGAAACAATAGAAGATACTATGAGAAGAAAAGGGCGTATTAACGATAGAAATATGGAAGAAAGAATAAACACTAAGGCAGTGGAAACAAGAGATTGTAATACCAATATCCAAAAAGGAGAAACCCCATACATAGAAAGCAGAATTGAATACAATTGAAAAATTAAAATTTTTAAAACGGAAGCATTACCGTTTCACTGCCACCTTCTTCTCTTCCTCGATCAGCCTTATTTTCTCTTGCATCTCCTCAGCAATCCTCTGCCTCCTTTCCTTCATCATATCTTCCACATCGCGCTTCAATTGTAGCATCTTCATCCGCTTCTTCTGGGCCGACATCTGTTCCAGCTTTTGATCCTCCATTAGCTTGGCAAGGACCTGTTTCGAAAAGTAAATATAGAAAAAAGAAAAACTCCTCGAATGCCGATTCCTAAAAAATCTTTACCTGTTCCTTATACAGTTGTTCTTCTTTTTGCTCCTGTCTTACTCTCTCCCGTCTATCCTGCATTTGCTTCTCGAGAACCTCCTGCAGATCAATTCTTTGCCTGATCTGTGCTTCCACGTCGGCCTTATGTCTTTCTTCTATCTGCTCCTGGAATTCCCTTTCGGCCAGTTCCTGACGGATGTATTCCCTTTCGCGTTTTTTCATCTGTAAGTAAGTGGTATGGAAAACGGATCGGGTACGTAAAGGTTTGTTTTACCTGGGATGTATATAATTGTCTGGCTAAATCCTCTGTTAATTTCTCCTTTAGTTGATTCTTCTTGTGCTCGTGAACAGTCCTATATAAAAAAAAAATCAATAAAATTCAATGCGATATCAAAATAATAACATGCTTTTGGAATTGTAACTGCCTACATAAACATATTTACGCAAATTTATGTTTATTTAATATTTGAAATTGAAGACCAAAATCAAGACGAGATAATCCCCAAAAAAACATTATGGACTATAATTAATGGAGAAGCACATCTAAAAGAATGCCTAGAAAATAACACCAAGATAAGAAAACGCAGCAAACTTAAGAGTTGCTCGAGAAAATGGTGGGAAACTGTACCCGCATCTTTTCGCTGTCTGACTTTGCGGACAAGTGTTTCTTTCTTTTGGCACTAGTTAGCGCCAGGAATATTCACTTGTATCGTAGGGTTAAGTATGGCGATAAAACCAGCGAGAGGACATAAAACGAAACCACGGTGAGGACGCCGGGTAGGCAGAAACATGTCCGTTTTATGTCTTCTCCACATGTCTTTCTCGTGAATTGATTTCTTTAATACCATGAGAAAGCTGTATTTTTACAGCGTTGGTCTTATCGTAATGGAGAAACAGGTAAACTTGAAAAGTAATACAATCGATGCTACTCCAACAGTCATTAGTTCGTTTGAGTTTGTGTTCACATATATATATATATATATATATATATATATATATATATATATATATATATATATATATATATATATATATATATACATATATATACATATCTATAGTCCGTCCCAACCTCCGTATTCAGTATACGTCTTATGGGAATTTGTTTCATGGTTGCCAAATCATCCGATCGGCTGTACATTACTATTTCCGGTTAATTATTTGCAATTTCACCCGATCAATTCATAACCTTTATTAACGTTTATTGACGTTGAAGGTGCAAAATTATTGACATTCATATGACATTTTGCTTATTATTTTATTAAAGTAACTAACTTTTAACAGAGTGCATAGCGACTTCGCTGCACGTAAAATTATAGGAAAAAATACTACAGATAAAATAGTTATATCTCAATATTTATTAACAATACTATACACATCTATAAACAAATATACATATGAACGATATCTATGCAATGTACAGTGAATATTTGCTTCGATATTAGGGGGTGCTATGCAATTTATTAAATTAAAAAGAAGATGATCCTTATATATATACAAATAATAGTTTCCACTTTTGTAACAAAAAGAACTGAGTCATAGAAATACGTATATGTATAATACAATAATATTTAAGAAAGGAATAGCAATTACACACATATATCTATGTCTTACGTTAATTTTCTAGTCAGTCGAAGAATCACTTTGATCTTCAGATGATGACGAATATCTTACGTGAATAATAAATTCTTCGATGTCGTCTTTGCAAATTATCCACTATCCACATTTCCTTTTCAATATTGTTTACATGTTTGATGTAGTTTTGCCAATTATTAGTTGTTACAGTGCTATACGCTCGTCGAATTAATTGCTCCATATCTTTTACCTTAAATGTGGTATTATTCATTCTTACGTAGTTTTTAAGTTGTGCCTATACCATTTCAATGGGATTTAACTCGCAATGGTAAGGTGGTAATCGAAGAACTTCATGACCTTTTCTTTTGCAAATTCGTCAATCCTACTTTTATCATATTGCGGTTTAATTTGTGACACACCAATACAGTAAGTCCCTTTTAGCATATCGGTACTGATTTGTATTTGTTTTTCATTGAGCCAATCAATGATCTCGTTTTTCCTCCATGCTGTTGTTGGAATTTTCTCCAATTTTCTGCAGTGGTAGGAAGCATTATCAAGAACAATGACTGACTTCTGTGGTATATTTGGAAGTAATTTATTTATAAACCAATCCTCATACGTTTCTGAATCCATCTCATGATGAACATCGGCAGTGTTTTTCTTGCAAAGAAATGTATATTCAGCACCAGGAACAAACCCATTATCACTGCCTGCATGAACTAATGCAAAACGAGGTCCTAGCCCGGTTGGTGATTTCAAACCAGTGCTTAGTCCTTGAATAAGAGCTTGTCGACTACTTTGAATAGCAGTATCTGTCCAAGTTTTATTTACTGTATGTCCTGTATTCACCCATGACTCATCAGTGTATATAATAGTTCGACCTGAAATATAAAATTACAGCCATGTCAAATAGCAAGAGGTAAATTTTACCTTCTTCTCTAAATTTCTTGATCTCTCGCAAGTATTTGTGCTCTCCATCTAATAATCTCATCTCGTTCAATGAGTATACTTTTTTCGTTCTACTTTTTTAAATTCGAAGCCCATATCGTGTAACAATCTATGAAAAGTTGTTCGACTGAAGTTAGGGAGATCATCGTCAGCATTGACAGTAGTAAGAATTGTATTTAAAGTAGGTGGCATATTCTGTATAAAAATCCATGCACTTTACGTCGAATAGCTGCTTGCGTGTTCTCACCATATGTATGCAGTCGATCATTTTACTTGTATGCCCTTCCTTTTTTAGGTTTTTTGGACTTGATAATAAACCATTTTGTTGCTCCTGTTTTACATGATATATTGCACGGTCTGAGATGCCCAAAGCTTTACTTGCTTCTCGAACGGCAGCACTCACATTCATTGATTTATTGAAATAATTGAAAACATTTGCAATCATACACTTCTCCTTACGGTTAAATTTGTCTCTCTGCGCCGTTTTCTTCCTATAGGCTCCATTAATGTAGTGAAAACTGTAATTACATTTATATTCTGTTATAACATTTATAAAAATAAATAAAAATACCCATATTACCCTGTGCACGCTTGAAAAAGATAGAAGTGTTCTGAAAAGAACAATTTGTACAACTATATAAGCAAATTAACAATTTAACGAAATATTTCAAAACAAGGACGATGACGATTGACAGTTGATGCTAATAGACAGATAGTATACAACTGTTGTCGACGCCGACAGCATATGTAAATAAGTTGCAACATAGCAACCGGTTGTAGAGATAGCGCTAATGACAGCAACCAAGGATAGTAAGAGATAAAAGTTGCTATTCTATCCCATACTGAATACGGAGGTTGGGACGATCTATAGAACTATTATTTATAGTTTGTAATACAAATTAAAGATGAATAAGTACACAAAATTGAGAATGCGTTTCTAGAAAGGTGACAAACACCAGAAATGTGGATGAAGTTAGAAAAAAGAATTAGAAAAGGTGGTGTTACTGAACTACTTGGATGCTGTATGTGAAAATAAGCGATGAAATATCTATTTGAATTTTTTTAAGTGTTACTTTTAGTTTGTTGCTGATAATTTGTGTCCTTTTTTTTGATATACACTAACGCTCAAAAGTGTTTAGGCATCCCTGTTTTCATGGATTATTCATATAGTATTATGTTTACCAAAAAAACATTATAATAAAATGAAATACGTATTTAAAATGTAGTATTATATCGCATAAGGTTTACTATCATTTAGCTGCACTTGGTCCGATTACCATAAACTGTTTATTGCGGTGCAATTACAATAACAATCCCTCTGAATTTACTGGGTAAATTTAGTCATCTATTAGATTGTAGGTTATAATGTTTAAATTACCTTCCTAGAAGATTATAGTGAAATCTGTAACCTATGGTTCTCTATTCACGTCGTGAGCGAAATATCGTGTGAGAATTTTTTAAAATGCCTCCGCGAAGAGAAATTAGTACGGAAACACGTGCGCTTATAATAGCTTACAATAAAAGTGGCATAAGTAATCGACAAATTGCCAAAAGAATGAAAATACACCACGCTACGGTTGACTATAACGTAAAAAATATCGGGAAACTGGCAGTTTTCTTAATAAAACACGGAGTGGAAGGCCAAAAGCGACAACATCTGCAGATGATCGCAGAATAGTGGTTATCAGCAAGTTAAATAGACGCAAAACAGCCCCGGAAATCACCGCAGAATTAAATGTTGGTCGCAAAAAACTAGTCAGTGTTTCTACAGTCAAACGTCGCCTACAGAAAGCCGGGCTCCATGGACGTATTGCGATGAAAAAGCCATCACTACGCAAACAAAACAAGCAAAAGCGACTTAAATGGGCCCGTGAACACCAACACTGGACCATAGAAGAATGGAACAACGTCCTATGGACGGATGAGTCCAAATTTGAGCTGTTCGGAACCCGAAGACGCATATTCGTAAGAAGATCTGTGGGTGAACGTGCCAGAGAAGAGTCTATTGCTGCTACCGTGAAGCATGGTGGAGGTTCTATCATCATTTGGGGTTGTTTTGCTGGCACTAGTGTAGGGGACATTGTGAAAATTGACAGTATATTAAAAAAAGAAGGCTACCGCGAAATTTTGGAGAACCACGCAATACCTTCCGGAATTCGACTTTTGGGTCAAAATTTTATCTTCCAGCAAGATAATGACCCAAAACATTCCTCTAAATTATGTAAAGACTATTTACGCCATTTAGAAGAGGAAGGAACTCTCAAAATTATGGAATGGCCTCCCCAGAGCCTTGAATCCAATCGAGTTACTATGGGAAGAACTAGATCGGGAAGTACGGAAATCGGCTCCGACATCAGCTACTGACGTGTGGAACAAATTGCAATCGAATTGGACCTCAATAACACAAGAAACTCTGGCAAGACTTATAGCGAGAATGCCTCGATTGTGTGCTGCAATTATTAAATCAAGAGGAGGTCACAGGTCATAGATGAAAGCAAAATTTAAATTAAACATCAGAGTGATGTATTGGTTGTTTCAACAGTAGAACGGAGGCTAATAAAAGTTGGTCTGCGGGGTCATATAGCAGGTAGAAAATCACGGTTAAGTTCTCTACACAAACGGAAAAGACTAAATTGGGCAAAAGCTCACGTAAACTGGAGTGCAAATGATTGGAAAAAATGTGTTATGGACGGACGAATCGAAATTGAAGCTGTTCCGAAGTTAACATAGCACATTTGTGCATCACCGCACTAGAAAAAAATTGTTAGACGACCGTAGTTCAAAAACAGCAAAACATATAGGGGTTTATAGCATGCAATCAAACTTGTGAATGGTAGTACATCTACAATATTAAAATAGAGTCGAAAACTTACTTCATATGCTCTTCTCGTGCTTTCATTTGAAGATATTCTTCGATTCTTCTATTCTCCTCTTCTAAAGCAAGTTTACGCTTTTCCTTCCATATCTTCTGCGCTGCCTTGAACGCTAACATTTCTTCTTGTGTCTTTTGTACTTTACACCATTTCTCCTCCAACATCCTATGAATAATTACATTAGAAATGTATCGAATTGAATTTCGTTTCTCAAAATAAACAGACGCTGTTATAATAATAACGATAAATGTATGGGGAAAAAAAATAACAAACCTTTCATCTTCCTCGTGTATTCTTTGAATAATATCATCAATCATCTTCTTCTCCTTTAAGAATTCCTCGTACAGATGTCGTCTGGTCTTCTCGCGTAGTATCATTTGATCTTGAAGTGCTTGTTTATATTCGGCTTTGCGTTTAATCTGTGCTTCGGCTTCCTTAATTTGAAATTCTTCTTCGCTCATCCGAGCCTGACTCAACACTTCCTGCACCTTCTTCTCCTTAAGCTAGAAATACATACGATTTTTAATAGAATCTCGATAAAATGTTCGACATACTTTCTCCTCTAATTTTAAAGCTTCCTTCTCTTTCAGTTGCGTTAGCAACTGTTTATTCACGTAAGCTGCTCTCAATTTTGATTCTAGCTCTCTTAATTCGGGACAGTTCTCACGCAATATCTGCCTATCAAACGATTGTAAAATTCCAATTCGATACTATAAGGAAACGTTTACAACCTCATGCGTAATTCCTTGATCTCCTTGCGTTTCATCTTATCCATTTCCTGGGCCAGTTTCTCCTCCCTTTTAACTTCGGCTTCCCTGATTAGGACTTGCTTCTCTTTTTCGGCACGATCGTCGTCGTCCATTTGTTTGCGTTGAATTTGCATGTACCGGTGCAGATTCCGGAACTTGTTCCGCTGATCGATTTTCGCGCGTTCCATTTCGATACATTCGTAGAATTTGCGTTCGCTCATTTCTTCCGCTAGTTTCTCCTTGCGATTTTTACTCAACGCCTAGAAATTCTTAAATTGGTACCAGAGGAAATAAATGCAGGTGCTCTTACTTACCATCTTGAGAAATTAAGAAGTAAACCTTTTTAATCAGTGGATGCGTAAGAAAATAGTATTTCACAAAAACGTTATTTGTATATAAATTGTAAATGTCAAATCATTTAAAGACGATAAGAAAGATTTCTACTATTACATCATGTATTTCTCTAGAGTTTATGGATTATTTAAGAGATGTCGCCACAATTTCTTTCTCAATAAACTAAAGTAAAGGATATGAAATGAAAATATATAATGAACAGAAATAAAACCAGATCTAGATATGCATTATATTTAACTTTATTAATTTATAATTCTTTTATAAAGTTTCATATGAACTTGATAGCTTTTTTCCGAAATAAATACAAGTCAAAGAACTTCGCTTTACATCGTAATTAATATTACTATTAGCACTATTATTTAAATATATATATAATATATGTATAATTAATTACTTACAATTGTAATTTTAACTAGTTCTGTTTCCTCTTTTCACCTTCGTCTTGTATCTCATACATATACAATGTAAAAGAGTAAATATGTAGTTTTTAAAAAATTTGTCTTTCCTCTATATCTTTCGCGTACCATTGACTTGGATCTATTCGGCGAGAAAATTCCTCATTTATTAATAATAATAATAATAATAAATATATATTATATATATAGAAGACATGACAAATTAAAAAATATTTTTAAATAGATTATGTTGAGCATTGACTAAAAATGCGACGTAGGTAAGTATATGTAATGTGTGAGTGTACATGTGTGTATGTGTATGTTTCCTATCTGTTTTGAATATACAGCGCGTTCCAGAATTAAAAGCCTTAAACTAATTAAAAGAACTAACAAACGAGACGCCATTTTATAACGATTTAGTTCAATAAATAATGCTATAGGGGCAGAAATGTCAAAAAATTGAACTCTCTCGTTATTGGCCCTATCTCAGGAGACACGTTGTATATTCCACAATTTACGTACTTATATAACATATGTCATGTAAAAAATGAGAGCGGTCATCTATTTTGTTGAACATTTGTAAAATATGTTTAATAGGAATAATTATATAATATTGTTGTAGCTTTCGAATGTTAGAAACAGTCTGATATTATTTACGTTATCTTTTCATTTACTTTTGTTTCCTTCTGTTCATATTAGAAAAAAGATAACAGGAAAACTTGTTCTGACAATAGTAAACAATCGAAAACAGCGTAATATAAATAAAATTCTTCAGTATAACGTTATGTATAGTTGGGTATGGCGCAAGAATGGGATAAAATTCGAAGTGTAAGGGTGGGGGGTGTAGCTAGGGAGTATATTAATTTCCCTTTTAAATTTATTACAATGTATCTTATTAGCAAAATGTAAAAAATAATGTTTATATATATATATATTTATATATATGTATTTAAGTTATATATACACTACATTATTTGAAATATGTCGGTCTTCACATATCATACCGTTTTCTTTTGCTTTATCTTTATAAATTCATTTTTTTTTATTTTCTGTTGCAAAATTATAATTTATTCCGTGCTACAAGGTTCAGCAGAGGTTAATAATCTTATTTGGACCTTGAAAAGTTACTTTAGAAAGAACGATCCTTTAATTCGCAAAATATTCGTAAAACTTATATTTATCGTTCTCAGGATTCTTTCCGTGTTGTATGGGTACTCTCACAACCTTTGCTTTTAAAAATGGAGGATGTTTATAAATATGAAATAATTAAGATAGCTTTGACTAGATAAATGTTACAGGTATACATACAGAATGGACATGGAATACTTTTTCGTGCTGTGTTTTGCCTTACGAAGAAGTGATATTTCGATAAAAATATTGAGACTCAATCCAAAACATTATACAATGGTTAGGATAGTATTATTTGAACTAAGGATTTAAATGAATTTTAACGAACATATTTCACTGGATAAAAAATTGTCCTTGTTGTCTTTTGGGAGATTAATTTAATAATCTAAAATTCAATTTAGAAAGTACGATTTTTAGGTTATGTTTGAGAGTTTGACATTTTGAAGAAAATTTAGGTTGGTACTTGGTATGTGTAGATTAAAACTCACCAGAAAGTTACTATGATTTATGGAAAATAAGAATATGGAGGACGGAAACACTTTAGATGCCGTCGTGTTTTTCCAGTTATTGTATGCAGTATACATGAATATTAATTGAAGAATACATCCTGGAAACGTATATTATTTGATAGATCCCTCCAGAAAATAAAAAAGCAGTGCCGGAAAGGTAATCATTTATTTAAAATAACATGTTTTTTGATGTTTTTCGTTTTGCTTTGGATAGTTAGTTAAATTCCACGACAAATATAACTGTGATTCTTGTAATATTTGTCAACTTTAGTGAACTATAATGTTATTATATTTACTACTTATAACTTGTAAAATGTATATATTGCAACATATTCTTTTTCACTACAGTTTCCTAAGATACTTGCATCATGCCACCTTTTGATTATTTACAGATGAAATCAATGCCTTTCTTAAACTTTTTTGGCTTTAAAATTGAATATAAGGAAAAAGTAAGAAGCCAAAAATAGCATTTACATCACAGTGTTTTAGTTAAAAGGAAAAACTTGGGATTAAATTAAGTGATTTTGTAATCTATAACGTTCAAATTTACCGCTCATTAGTTCCAGTGACTTTTAGCTTAAGTACAGTAGGCAACAACTTAAATTTCCTTGAAAACTTCAAATAAACTGCGGAATATAACCTAGAAATTGCAATTTTTCGATTGAGTTTTATGTGAAAGATCAGAATTACATTTAAATTACTAGCATGTTGTCCGTTATTCGTATCTGTAACGTGATTATTATTTGGTATAGAGTACGAAATAAATGTTCCATGCCCTTCCTTGAGATTCAGCTGCCTAAACCTGGTGGTTGTATAAAAACAAAGATATAGATATCAATTAATTGGTAATCATTGATCTCATTTTGAATTAACATTGGAACTAATTCTTTCATTTGAAGGACGTTTGACTTGACACTTATAGGCTTTAAAGTAGTGCTATATAGTGACATGGCTGTTGATATTCTTTACGAATAAGTTGCTTTAAAACCATTAACGCAACGTTCTTGCACAAATGAAAGAAGTTGTTCAAATATAAATTTAAGAATAAAATATACAGATTTGTTGTTGTATAAATTAAATTAGTAAATATACACTCTTTTTGAATAAAAGAAAGAATATTATTTGCATGACTAGAAAAAAAAAATTATTTCCTTGGCAACGTAGACTAGAAATTCAGAGTGTACGAGTACCTAGACCAACTTTTTGTTACATTTTATCGAAAATAAACGAACTTTTCTAACGGACCATCTTGATGTAGATCATCCTATACATTTGGCCATGCGTTTCTATTATATATCTAAAAATCTTTCGTCGATTAATTTCTTCTTCGAATATACAATATTTTATATATAATAATATAAATAATATTGATTACTTTTTAGATTAGCATCTATATTTTATGTCTAAAAACTCGTAAGTAGCTAAAATAGAGAATATATGTTGATGAAGATTGAGAATGTTTGTAATACGGCTATAATTGATTATATGTAAATTTTAATACATGCGTTTGTTTCTTTTTTTTTTGTTTTTCATGGATATCACGACTAACCTATTAATTCAATTCTAAATCCGTTGTTCTGACGTTGACAAGCATTTTTAAGCTTGCTTAATTTAAGATTCAGTTATATTTAAAATATTTACGTGTATATCTGAAATATAAATATAGGTTATGTTTTATTTAATTAGTTTCCTTTTATATCTTAGGAAATGTTAAGAGATGTTGAAAGTTTTGAAATGAGAAGAAACTGCAGAAATTCTATAGAAATTAAAAAATTAGTATTTTAGTTAATCGAGCATCCTGTATATTCTTAAAAATGCTGAAAGATAATTTAATTTGTTTTCCATACATCAAAAAGTAAATGTGACAAAATATTCCGTTTTTAAGAATGCATTTTATACAAGAATGGCTGATTTTATACATTTTTCGAGACCACTCCCAAATCAGTGAAATTTAAGTATACCAGGTGAAATATGTTTTAATTCCTGTATTTCTCATTGTGAAATATGTAGTATAGAAATAGTCAGAATCAAAGATTGCTGCAAACAGCTCATGGAGCCATTCAGGAGCAAGAAATTTGAGCAAAATCAGTCGAGAATTTGCACGCATTTAAAGAAAGTGTGGTTAATGACCTACACATGTCGATATGATAAATTAGGTGCTGGAAATGCAAATGACAGTGAATTTCTGCAACAAAATTACTACTACGAATGACTTGGGTCACATTTGGGGTTCAGAAAACCGAAGAAAGGTATTGGTGCGATTTCAATCCTTGATATTGGAGCATTACTTTATTGGTGTGGTTTATGATCGAATAAGCACTTGGAGCAACTTGGGTTAATGCCGTTATCGTAGGATGCTAGTTGATACTTTATCACCAGAATTGGAAGCTATGCATTTGGGGGACCCCTATTTCCTCTTATTGCATTATTTCACGAAATGGCGTCAGTTGGTAGCTTAGATCGTGCGATATGATGAAATTTCACTTTTTCTTCTGTGGGGGCACGTGACAAGTATAGTCTAGGTTAATGCTTCCAGGACGCTGTTCGTGATATTCAACCAGAAATGCACACAGAAATCATTAAAAATTTCGTCGAAAGGATGATTATTTCTCAAGCGGAGGGGTCAAGGCGCACATTGAAATAAAAATATCGGAATTTTTTTTTCAAAATTAATTGCATTTTCTTTAACCTTAAAAAGATATCTGCACACAAAACAAGAAATTCTACATTTAACAAATTTATATTTCTTGGGGAAATCTACTTAAGTTAAGTAACTTTTTCTTTGGTAAAACAATGTAATAAATGATTAGAGATGGCGCAAGTGATATTGTATATGATACTTTTTACGTGTGAAATCTGTTACTGGATTAGGTTACTTTAAATATAACCGTATAGATAATTTACGGGTATATTAACCGTTCGCACCTTAAAATTCAATATTGGTCTTATGGAATGTTATTCTCTCATTCTATTGACAGCGAGTTTATATATGTATATTTCTTTCCAACCTAGACAAAGTTGCGGGATTTTGTATTATAGTCTATTCGCTTTAAGAATCTAGTAGATAACGCTGCTATCGGCGTCCGTATTACACTGCCAAAACTAAATAATAGCGGGTGATTTGAAAGTAAAATATCTGTTGTATTATAACAATTGTCAGTTTCTTAGAATTATTGATTATTATTAATGCAATACACTACACAAATAATAAAATAACGAGAAATACAACAAACAACCAAGCAGATACCAAAACGAACGCAGAAATTTTACAATTGACATTACAAAGATATAGTAATAGTGATCAGTAGAGACTAGATTATATGCAAAGTGCATATATTTTATTTTATTTATTTATTATATTTTACGTCTATATGTATATGTATTACACTGATTAAAGTTAATTAGCGTTAATTAACTGTAATCAGTGTAAGACATCTACAAAAAGACGTAAAATATAATAAATAAATAAAATAAAATATTTGGACTTTGCATATAATATATAGTGACCTTTTTTAGAGTTGTAAGTAATGTTACAGTCTTAAATTATATTTTAATAAAAACAGTTTCGTATAATTTGGAATATGTAGAAATAAATTGTAATATTTATGTAAAAATACTATCATGTCATAATACTAATAATAAACATATATGGGAATTATTGGTTATGTTCTATTTGTAATTCCTTCAAATAGCCAACTGTAGAGATTAAATCATCCTAAGAATATAATTTTGACACAATGTGGCAACCGCGTTCGCATTTTCCATAAGAGCCATATTGAATTTTCAGGTGTGAACTGACTATAAGGTGGAATAACGTTTAAATTAGCTGGATGTGTAAGAGTGATTCAAAAGTACTTCTAATTCCTTAATTAAATATGTTTCTTTCACACCAATACCAATATTACGTAGTAACCAATGATATATTTATAACATTCAGCGTCTAAAATATAATAATTCTACCAGCCATCAGTTTGCTTACGTTTCTATTTTAAGCAAATCTAAAATTTTGAATTCAGACAAATTAACATTTTTTTTTAATATAATTACATTACTTGCACCAAGAAGATATATATTTCCTTAAATGTTAAGTGAAAATTATTACAGTTTAAGTTTAGTTATTCATACTGAAACGTAGTAAGTCTTTAAGTGTGTGTAGTTTCAGGGCACTTGATGTAAAAGGAAATTTGATGAAATCCAATATCGACCGAGATTTTAACAATTAAATGCGTTAAATACAGTCACGCGCACGAAGATAGCAATCCTAAATTAATACTTATAAATCACATTTACAATTCTGACGCAGCTATAATAAAATTATTTAAAATATCTGAATACATATGGTTCCGGTAAACTGCCTCACACCGAATGTGAGGGGGAATTACTGAGTTTTCTAACCATGCGCTGTTATTTGCCGGCGTATTGAAATAGCAGTACCATAGCTGGCGGCACTATACACAGATGTACAAAGCTGTGTCTGCTACAAAGTATTTCTGCTGTAATATCGACCGGAAAAAAACATTGTTCATCGGGAAAAAGAGCAGCTATACTCGATTTTCTTGATAAAGAGAAAAGCTACAGGTTTATATAAGAAGCCCTCTCTTGTTCTGTGAATATGGTTGTAAACGCTAAGAACTGAAGAAATGTGAAAGAAAATCGTGGTGGTAAAAGGAAAATTAACCCTAGAGAAGAAAACGTTATAACTTGTGCAAAGAAGACATCATCATAAGTTCAATTGCAATCAAAAAAAAAAGAGTTAAACCTTTCTATGAGCATCTCTACTATTAGGGCAAGATTGATTCAAACAAAGTTGCGTGTAAGAAGGCCTAGAAAGGTACCGTTGTTAAATAAAACGCAAATACAGAATAGATTATCATTTGCTCATGAACATGCACAACTAAAATAGTTTTATTTAATTCTGGTGCATACCAACAACACGTACGAAGACCATCGACAGCATTTCAACACCCGTACGCCAAAAAGGCGGCCAAATTCGGATGCTCAAGCACCATGTTGTAGAAGTGCTTTTCATGGTATGGTGTGAGCCGTTTACATAAGGCAGAAAGCATAATGAATGCTGATGTCTGTGTAAACATATTACAAACTATGCTTCTGCCATATGCAGAAGGAGAAATGTCATTAGGATGCAGGATAACGATTCGAAATATGTTTCTCGTAAGGTGAAAGCATGGTTTCAAGGTAATAACGTTCGCGTTTGAGATAGGCCGTCGCAACCCCCGGACTTAAACCCAAATGAAAATTTGTGGGTGGAGTGGGTGAGTTTAGTATCTGCTACTAAGGTATAAAATATTAATGATCTGTAGAGAATATGGCAAGCTGAATGAAAAAAATACAGTAGAGACATGTAGGCGATAAAATATGAAGTCTTTGAATCCAATTACCTAAGTAATAATGAATTTGGATAGTATTTTGAAATGACTGCTATTTTAATGCCAAATTATTTTCTATATCCTACAACAATATAAACAGTGTTACTTTCTCGTTGCTATTTAGAAATTTATTTATTGTTGAAGTTACCTAACATGTAGGGATAAGAAGCTCAATAAGCTAGCTTTTTTTATTTAAAGTATTAATTGATATTTCAGCCAAATCAAGATCACTACTATTTTCATGGAAGTTATTGGATATTGTGGGAAGCCTACTATGATTCTCATTGAATTAAAGTCTATTTTTTCACATAAACCATCCAGTTTCATATACGAAGTAAGTTATCTTCGAAAATTTTAAAAAATATACAGGATGTCTGCATTGATTAAATCACCAACACAGTAATTTTTGAAGAAAGAAACAATAGATGCCTTTAAAGTGCCATTCAATAGTGATGTTGTTAAAGACGAAAATTTCTCATTTCACAACTATCAATTCCACTCACCATAGGCGTAAGAAAAGGGGGGAGAAGGGGATTTGTTTGTTTAAAAATTAAATATTCTAAAATTGTTAAAAACGGTACTAGTTTTTTTTTAAGTAATAAAATTTCCCTTTTTATGCGAAAATGGTGTGCAATAATGATCTTCATTCGTTTCTAATATAATATGTATATGGACCCCAATATATATACAGCGTGTTTTTTTTTTGTTTTGGGTGCACGCGCAATGTGTGGTGTGCGATGACATTAGAAAGAGATAGATGTACGTGTATGTGTATATGTTGTGTTTTTTTTTTCTCTTTTTGGTTGATATAAATAGCAAGATTCTCCCTTACGTTATTTATGTATAGCTTTAAGTACAAGGTAACCCGCGCAACGCATATAGGCGGATATCGTTTCCTTATTTATTTACTTTTTTTTTCTTTATTATAAATTGGAAATCGTACACTACTAAATAGAAATGCGATGTATGTAGACCGTCTTCACACGATGATTAACAGTTTTACATATATAATTGCAAAAAACATACCCTGTATCCTAGATCACTTCGCCGCAATTAGATTTTTTTTACAGATTGATTAATTACATTTTAATTTAATTAATTACATAATAATTATTAGGTTATAAATAGGTAGTAATAATAATTTTTATTTTAACGCTCTTTTCCTCGTTTTATTAAAAATTCGCACATAAAATCCGCAATATTTCGATTTCCGATCTGATTCGGTTTATTTGTTTCTCGAACGTTTTCGATTCTATTTCATATCTGATTCTGAATACGGGATTTCGATTTCTTTTGTTTCACTTTGTGGATTTTAGGGAAAAATAACGAAAATTGGTTTTATATATTTTTTGTAGCTAAAATAAAATGCAAGGGAATTTATTTCTTTATGCATAAATTTAGAAAGCATTAGGGATTTTTTTTATTAGTTGGTATTAATGTAGGTCGGTCAAAACCTGTCAAATTTGACATTTGACCAGGATAGCCAAAATCATAAACTTTTGTATTACTTGCGATTCAATAGATGATTATATACCTTTATGGATTTTGTTTGGGAATTTAGCAAGTTTTGATTGTTTACATCGGTCGTATTTTTCATTCATTTCCTAATAAATAATATAGAGCTGTTTCAAGCGAGTTTTTGCCAAATACTTTTATTCTTCTATTCTCTTTTTGCATGCATCTTCGAATCTGAGTTCCCTATTCCAGTTACATGAACTTCTAATTTTTTGTAATTTTATTCAAAACCTATAACTTCGTAACTACAAATAATTTTTGCAGTTGAAAGTTATTATCGGGCAATGCCAACTAAATCTTCCACATCAAAAGGTGACAATTACGTTGGCAGAGGAACAGTAAAACGACGGTTGACAATTTTACTTGGTGCAAAGTGAAAAGGAAGATCTTGCAGCTGAATTTTTAATATAATCATTTTTGGGGATTCTTGTTTGAAATCTAGCAAGTTTTAATTGTTTTTATTGGTAGTTTAGACAAACTATCCATTTAGTTATTAAAAAATAAATATGAAGCTGTTCTTACTGAAATTTTCAAAATACTTTAAATTCCTTCACTAATTTTCTTTTTGTATGCATCTTAAAATCTGAATTCGAACGTCCTTCTTTCCATTTCAGTTATATGAATTCATAATTCTTTCTAATTTCATTTGAAACCTATAACTTTCTAACTATAAATAATTTCTGCAGTTGAAAATTATTATCGTGCAATACCAACTAAATCTTTCATATCAAAACGTAACAAATGCGCTGGTAGCGAAACAGCAAAATGACGACTGGTCAAGTTGGCTTTTCTTCACTCATAATATATGGTTTTACAAGAAGCAGCAATCAATAGATCAAAATAATTAAAAAAAAAAGATAAATTAAAATTAATATATAAATATGCCCCTATAATGTTTTATAATTTTTTGAGGTTAAAATTTATCCGGTCGAAGAATTCTTAATTGTCAAAATAACATTTCAAACTTCAATTTGAAAGTTTTTGTTTCCATTCGAAAAATTAGAAGTCTTCACTTCTGTCACTTCCAAAAAAGAAAGTACTTACAATCAAACTTTCGGATCGACAATTTATTTGTTTTATTTTATTTTGTATATACAGAGTGCGCCATTTAAAGTGAGACAGTCACATTACAACCAAAGTAGGTACAATATCGAAATTTTGGCCAAGTAAAGTAATTATGAATTGAGGAGGACACATTTTTGTGAGATTACTAATTTTGTATTATTTATTATTATGCTCCACGAAATGTAACTTGTACATTTTTAAAATGGAACATTGTAACAGATCCAAAAGAGATTACAATGTATATACTTTCTAAAAAATATGTTGACTTTTGACAAAATTAAGAAGAAAATTTTGAATTAGTTTAATTTTTCGCTATGTCCTACTCGTCCATTTAAAAGCTCCATCACTACCAATTGTTTGTTATGGCGCCAAAGTAATTGACTTTTGTACTATTTTAAACAAAAAAAAAATATGGCAGCAAATTATGATGCGAAACACAATGTAAACAGATCGGCATAAATACGAAAAAGTTGGCAGTAATGAAATTTCTTGATGTTCCAAAATCTTGGGTACTGAAGTAATTTCTAAAATTAGAATCTGAAATTTCCACTATTTCCTGTAGAATTCAATTTTTTTATTATTAAATTTTGACGTTCGAAATTACAAGGGAAATTAAAAAGGCAACGGAATTTCATATTAATTCATTTGGGTGGTATAAAATGCAAGTGTACATAACACCAAACAATCAGTGAGCTGCTCAATATTTCCTTTGTGTGACGTCATAGGAAACTATATGAGAAATAAAGTTTATACGGGGATTGTCCTTTTAAGTTTCTGCACAATTATAATTTGATTGTATTACTTTAAGCGGGTCACCCTGTATATAAATATATCTTTTATTATTTAAATAAATATTGCACAATCTTAAATGACAAATTTTAGGAAAATATACGTAAATGTATGCATTAACAACATTTTAATTGATTCGAAAGTTGGATAAGGAATGTCTTAAATTTTTCTCCATCGAAACTCTTTGTTTTTCTGTTCATCTAGCAAATGCATCAATTCTATGGTTCTATAGTATTTGCTGGTATATGGTTCTCTTTTCTTAGAAAGATTTTGTGTAGTAGAAAAAAATTCCCTTGCAATTTACTAGTTTCCAAATAAAAACCGATTAGCAACTTCTTTTGTTTTATTTAAAAAAAAAAGACTGACCTATTTTGCATTGGCTGCATGTGGGAGGTAGAGGGGGGCAGGGCCTGGATATGGAGACAGTTAGGGATCCTTTAACTGTCATTTCGCTAATCTGTACAATATTACATTTAGTTTGTAACTATTAATAATAGATAATTCCTTTTAGCGATACATTATTGTAATACGTGCAATAATAATAATAATAGTACATACTTTATACAATTTTTGTTTTAAATTCCCGTGTGTGATTTCTGTTTTTAATATTACAATTTATACAATAATACGTTGGCTATCGATATTCTCATTAATTATAATAATAAATACAAATAATACTTTCCAGTGTGACTGGAATGTGATTTACCTTAGCAAGCGTTGGAATGCTACCGCTAAAGAAAACAAAAGACAATAATTGAGAGAAAACAAACGAATCGTTGACGAACGGCGTGAATAAATACATAAGTTAAAATAAATAGAAATAAATAAAATAAATAGTGCGCCGTAACAACAATAGCGTTTCCAATGAATATTCTATTTTTTCGCCTGTTTTTTTTTTTAATATTTCGGTAGTGTTTTCTTTTTTAATTCGTTATGAATTTGAGGTTATTTTTTTTGGATTTGTACATACATAACTTGGGGATGTCGGAGGTTAAGTATAATTAAACAAAGACGACGTTACCATCAACAACAATATAGGGTGAAGGGGTACGGTATATATCTAATTTCTCCGAAATATTTGATGAAAGATGTTAAAGTATTATAAACAAATTTATATTATTGTGAATGCGATCAGCCCATGAAAAGGTCAAAATAAGTAAGTTAAAAAAGAAACACATGGAAGTAAGAATACTATATGCAAACAGAAGTAAGCCACTACTTAATGGTACAAATGTAAGAAAATGGTATCAATGGAGATGTTGGTTCTGAACTAGAAAAAGTAAAAGTAAATAGTTGATAATGTATGTGAAAAATTCTTAAAACCAGACTGGAACGGTACATGAAAAACATGGATAACGGATGAAATTCTATAAATGATGGAACAAAGAAGACTTGCGGAAGATACACCTAAGCATTTGGAGATCCACATGCAAACACAACGAAAGCTCAAGGTAGCTAAGAGCAAGAAGATGTAGGAGAATTGCCAACAAATAGAAGACCTGCAGAAGAAGTATGATTGCTTTAATATCTATATATTCACCGACAATCAAGGAAATGTAATCATAAATTAACAAGACAAAACAAAGACATGGGTCACCTATATCGTTGAGTTATTTGAAGATATAAGACCACAATAACGTCACGAGGAATAGAGGAATCTGTGCCTGCTATTATTATCGAAAAAGTACAATTTGCAGTACAACAAATGAAATTTTCAAACTTCTTGACGAATCTGCAATTATACAGATGACAATGTTGAATATGTTCAACTACATCAAGGATATACCGAAAGGTTAGTGTCAGAATTTGTCTTAATACCTAAGAAACCAGGTGCAAAATGTGGAGAATAGAATATAATAGAATATAGAACCATTAGTCTTATGAGCGACTTGCTAAAACTATTCCTGAAAATTATTCATAGATTCAGTTCGGGTTTCGTCATGCAGTGGGCACTAAAGTGGCACTATTCAGTGTACAGATGCTATTGTAGAGGTTTAGAGACATCAACTGCCATGTGTATGGTTGTTTTGTCGACTACAGCAACTGTTACGACCGTGTCCAACACCACAAACTAGTGAAAATTCTTAGTATTGGGATCGATGGAAAAAAATCTAGACGTAATATCACGATTATACTGGGATCAGTTAGCATATACAATCATTGACGCAGAGTAGTCGGATGCTATAAATATCTCACGGATGTGTACTATTATTCAACGTTTACTCAGGATACATATTTAGAAAGGCTCTTGAAGACGTGAATGAAGGAATATCTGTCAATGGGAAAAGATTGAACAACATCCAGTACGCTGACGATACAGTTATTATGGCAGATAGTCTGAGAGAACTACTGCAACTGATGACTAGGGTGAAGGACGTCAGTGGAGATTGTGATCTTGATATAAGTCTCTGTAAAACGAATTATATGGTGACAAGCATACTCAACAACGACTCATGCTAAGTAAAGAGCAAATTCAGAGAGTCAATCTGAGAACTACACTCAACCACCAATCACGAGAAATTTAGGTGTCAGTTTTTAAAAGTCGATCTATTGTACCAATTACAAAAATGAGACTCCTCAATTGCAATGTCTTGTTTTGTCTTGCTATACGGAGTAGAATCATGGACTTTGACCGAAGTTTATTACCAAAAGATTAGTAGCATTTGAAAACGTGGTTTTAACGTAAAATCTCAAGAATTTCATGGGCTGAGTACGCATCAAGTGAAGAAGTCTGCCTAGGATGGAGAACGACACCGAATTAATAACTACGATCAAAGTTCGTAAACGTGAGTATCTCGGCCGATGGAGAAATTCATGGCTCAAGAATTTCAGGACCTGGTTTTCAGTAATAACAAGACTATTCCCTGTAGGAGCGAAGAAGGCCGTGATAAGCCAACATCCGCCCCGGATAGACAGCTTAAGAAGAAAAAGAAGATAAAGAAGAAGAGGATTCGATTTGAATATTTTCTATTTTTTTCTCTTACGGTAATGCGAAGAAAAATTTCGAAAAACTAGTGATAAAACCGTGCCCGTTTTCACCCCCTAAATGTTACACGCAAAAATTGTATTTACAATCGAACTTTTTTTTGTCTCTTTAAATTTACTTATCATCAGTCGGTCGGTTATTCATTTGTTTTATTTTATTTTGTATATATATAAATATTTTTTTTATTATTTAAGTAAATATTGCACAATCTTAGCCGAAAAATCTAAAGAAAATATACTTAAATATATTAGATATTTTTTTTTTATTAATAATAAATATTTTTTATTATATTATTATATGTTCACTAAATATTTATGTTCCTTAAGTGCTAAAATTAATTCTAGTTTTTCTTTATATCATTATTAACTAATTTGCAGCCAGCCTTGTATTCAATTTTTTTTTGATAAGGCTGGAAATAATTTGACTAGGTTGGCCCAGCCGGTCGTAAGTAAATTCTTTCGAGATTTATATTCCCCGGCTTGTACCTGGACCCCATTCCTCTCGCTATCTCACTCGCACCTCGACGTCGTTCGTAAGGGGGTGGGATAGTGTTGAAGCGAGATCGTGGGGAGTCCGAGAAAGCGTCAACTAATTTTTCAACAACTATTTTTTTTATTTTCAGCGAAACCGCCCGCTCAATTTATTATTATTATTTTTTTTTGTTGATATAAGTATTTATACATATAAATTTGTTTCGATTGTTAAATAGTAATAATCGTTAATAACTTTAATTATTTAATTAGAATTTTTAAATTTTTTTAGCGAAGATAAAATTGTATCTATTCTAGAATTCCGATGATAAATTCTCGTATTATTTTGTTTTATCTTGCAGCGTATTAAAGGAGTTGGTTAAATTCGAAGAAAATGTGAAAATCTTTATTGTAAATTCTATTAAAAATAGCGCTAAAAGTTTTTTCTTTAATCTCAGGAGAAATTTATAATTTAAATTTCCCGCTACTTATTTACAAGTACTTGAGAACCTATCCAATCGCCTAGATTTGTTTGAAACTAATCCTGTGCCGTTCTTTCTTTGGGGTGGTTTTTTAAAGTTCGTCCCTATGTTTTTCTGTCTCCAAAAAAAAAGTATAGGCACTCCATCAACAAAGAAATAATCAGGTAAAGTATAATTATTCGTTTTAAATGTGAAAAGAGAAAAAAAATAAAAATTAGACAAAAAATAATCACTCTAGCCATTTTAAAATTTTTGGGACGAGTTAGGTTGGTAGTTCTGACATTGACACTTATATTCGCTAATTGTTCAGAGCAATACATACAAATATGATTTTTATTGTCGCACTTACCAACTTAAGACAGGGAAATTTAAAAGAAAAACTTTAAATTGCCAAATCAAATTTGAAATAAGTATAATTTTAAAGTTGACATCTCATATTCCATGTCGGTAATACAGGTGACGTCATATGTTCGTTTACAATTATTGTACTAATATTATCATGTAATATTACCAATTCCATAAAAAATTTAATAATTTACAAGATTCAAATATCCCATTTACTTTTAATTTTCCAAATTTACACTTATCAAATGTAAGAAAATAAATAAATTTTAACAACCATAAAACTGGATTGAAATATGCGGAGTTCCGCAGGACGGTTTTTTTGATATCCTACATTCGATTAATTAGATGTTTTTAAAGTATTATAAGATGGCGTTGACAGTTTTTTGCTTTTGAAGTTCACCGAAAGATGGTTCTAGATGGTTGCATATTTTTGTATTTTCTTTGTTAAACAAATTTAATCACGTTATCTGCGATTTTGACATTTTTCTTCGAATTTAAAGCGTATTTCGCATGTTTTGTGTGTGTGTATGTACGTGTAAAAATCGTACGGATTCATTGGCGTGCGACTTTCGCTTAACGTTCTTTCCTTAAAAACTACTTCCTATTTGAATTAATTCATTTGTTTCTTTTGTTTAATAATAATAATTTACAAGATTAATTATTAATAATAATATATAATAATGTAATATATAATATAGTTGGTACTTTGTAAAGATTATGTCGCTTACAGATTAAGTTAGAAATGTTATATTAATAATAATTAATAATCATAATATACCTAATAAAAATGGTTTTTTCATCTCTTCCCATTCATTTATCATCAATTATATGTATATAATATTATATATAAGTATTATTCTTTTAAATTTATTATTCATTATAGTTAATAATTGTATATATATATAAATATAGTCATGCCTTTGTTTTCTTCTGGTTTATCTTGTACAATAATATATTTATAAGTAGTATCATACATATTATATATATATGTTAGATTTAATGAGTGTTGTGGCACAATAATACATGATGTACCTTGTCTTTATGTAATTTATTTATTAATATTATAAAAAAATGGCTCCGAGACGAGATGTATTATGTGAGATATAATCACAATATATTTCTTTAAGTTTATAATAATTCATTATTCCTATCGTCATATACGAGGTTTTCGAATTCAACCTTTAATATTTCAAAAATACTTCCTACAATTCCTTCCACTTTACTGTTCAAAATTCGAGGTTAAGAGTACGATTAAACAAAACGTAATCCTAAGGAAGCTACGTCAAAGAAACAAAAATGTAGTGCCTTAGTCCCACAGCACTAGCTTTAAAAAGATGAATTTTAGTCCCATTTAGTGCTAGGTTAGTATTACAATTTGGTGAAGAGAACGTACTACAAACGATAAAGATTCGAAGTTAAATTACAAATTCTTTGATATATGCATATATGCTACATATACAGGATGTCCCACATTAATTGCAGAATACTTTAGCGGGATATTATATTGAAGAGAATAAATGAAAAAGTCCTAATAAATATATATTATCAAATCCGTTATTTTCGAAATAAAGACAATTATCATTAGTTTTAATGTGAGAACTGAACTGAATAAGTAGTATAAGATATACAGAATATATTGGAGTTAATTTTATGCATCTGAAGAACCCATAGAGTCATGAAACAATTGCTAAGGAATTTTATGTTGTATTAGACTCACGGATGAGATTTTCTTCGACATATAAAACCAAAAACAATCCAAAATTGAAGGTAAAGTATTAATTATTAAGTTGGAACCTGTTCTACAATCTGGAAAGCTTTCGAATTGTTTGTGATGCCATGATGACTATGATTTCACTTGATTTTGCTTATTATTTAAACAATGCTTCTTGAGGAGTGCATCGTTATTATACAATTTCTTCGTTAACAACTCTCAATCAACAAATGAAACTTTGAAGGGACTACGTCAAAATTCTGGAGAAAATATTTTTCTAATGTATGTGCTTTAATAATATAGACATTTCCTAAAAGGACGAGAAACATATTGGAAATGCGATATATGCAAAGAGAGAAAATAGCAAAAATTTTGACCATACAAATTACCCACAATTCACCCAAAAATTCCCAAAAGTCAAAATACGAATTCCATCGATTATTTTGCAGTCAAATTACATAACCTGACTTAGAATGCGAAATATTTTGCCCTTGTCTTCGTATGTATACACTCTTATCTCGATCTACCATTTATTTTATATTTGTTTGATTTATTTGATTATTCCTGTTCACATCACTAACATGATTAAAAGATCCTCATATTCCGAACATTTATTAGCTTGCTATACTGGCAAGATGAACAGCTACATGCAAGAAATTTTACGAGAAAGAACCGAAGCAAAGAAATTAAGTGATTTCCAGGTATCTCAACGGAAATTTGAAAGATCCCAGAAGTTAATAGGTCGGCCAGTCATTAATATTTACAGTTCACGGTAAACATAAATAAAAGAAATGGCCACGTCCAGGGAATATTTTGAAAAGTTTCCTTGTTACACTTAAGTAGTAAGATCGGGGTTGCACTGCAATTGGTTGTGGACCAGATACAAGAAACGGTTGCATTAGTTCGAATATAAAGAAATGGAAAGATCTACAAATTTTCGTATTCCCCATGAAAGTAATTGCCAACTTTGAAATCATAAAGTCCTCATATCCATTTTCCTTCATTCAACATTGCATTTTTTCTTTATTTTGTTGTAATATTAGGTTAAAATTTTTGGGATTATTTTCCCCCACTACTTCCAAGGTCCGACCAAGTTATTTCGAATGATTACTGCTATTTATATCTCTGTCTTGTAGATATTTATCAAAAATGGATTGGATGATTAAAACAATGGAATTAAAGCACTAGAAGAGCGCAGCATCCTCAATTGATACGAGAAATTTACAAAAAAGTTCTTACCTTTAACGTAGCCCACTGTTATCGTATTGTTCCCAGCTCTTTGGGTTCTCTTGAATACAATTGGCTGCACAATCAAAAATCGTTAATTCTGAAAGTATTATAAAGTTCCTGAGGATGAAAGAATACATCTCGACTTAGGGGAAGTTCCAAAACAAATATTTATTGTATTGCGTTTGTTTTAAGTCACAGTGAAAAAGATGCAGTGGCATATAATTTGGGAAGAAGCTGAAAATTTTAGAAAAAGTAATTATTTCGGAAAAGTAAATTGAATATATTATATCTGCCATTCTTGAAATACATTACAAAAATAAAACAAAACTAACTCGAACAGGTATTACGAATTCTTACAGCGGTTACATATTCAATATCACAGTGAAAAGTATGGAGTGTAGTACACAATTTTTATTCGAATGGGAAAAGCCCGTAGATTCACGTGTACTTTACCTCTTTACCTGTTACAATTGTGAAGCGAGATTTTATCACAAGCAGCTTATAATTTAGAGTAGTTCAACGTAGGTCGACAGATAACGTTGGAAAAACGAGAATTAGTACTTTTTCACCGCAAGAAAAATAATAGTCAACTGGAAATTGCAAAAATATTAAATAGAAGTACATCCGCGATACAGCATATTGTTTAACGATATAATCGCAGACACAGAGTGAAGAACAAATGTAAAATAAGTCCAAAAAGAAATATTTAACGAACATGGGGAGTGGTGGATTATTAGACAATCTAGAAAGGTAAAAAAGGAGGTGAAACGTGTTCTGGGAAATACCGTAAATGCAGAAACAGTTCGAAGAACTCTGCGGCGTGCCAATTTGCACAGACGAATAGCCAGGAAAAAACCGTTTATACGCCAGAAAGATAAAATAAGACGCTTACATTTTGCATTACAAGATCAAAATATAGATTTCGACATCTGGAAAACTGTTTTATTCTCCTATGAGAATAAATTTAATCTTTTCGGCTCAGATGCGAAGGGTAATGCATGGAGGAAAAAGAATAAAAAAATAAAACCGCAGCATTTAAAATAACAGTTAAATATGGAGGTGGGGGCGTGTAATGGTTTGGGGCTGTGTTTCCAATGTTAGTGTTGGAAACCTTTATTTTATTGAAGGTTTATGTACTTAAAAATCCTTAAACAAAATTTAGTGTCTAGTGCCAGGAAACTTTACACTGAAGGTGATTTTAGATTTCACCAGGACAATGACTCGAAACATTCTTCGCGTGTGGATTAGGAATGGTTGTTATATGCCGTAGTGCGGTGAAAATTCCAGCTCAGTCATCTGACATAAACATTATCGAAAATTTGTGGCTTATTCCTGAAACCAAAGCCATTGAATATCCAATAGGAATGATCTAAAAAATGCTTTGTTACAATAATGGAGCAGTATTTCGCCAGATTATACGCACAGGTTAGTAGAATCTGTTCCAAATTGATTATAATTAATTGTAAAATCTAAAGGAAATCCAAGTAAATATTAATTGTTTCTTTTTTAGCTTTCAAAAATAATTAATTCACTGTTATTGTAGGTGCATCATTTTCATTATGATTTTAAATATGTAACCCTTGTAATGTTATCTGATTAGAATTCGTAATACATGTTCGAATTAGTAATTATTTTACCTAACACTTTCAGTTTCTTATCAAATTGTATACCACTGTATCATTTTCATTGTATCACTGCATTCTTTTGAAGATAATAAATTCATACCAAATAAATATCATTTTGTTGATTTTCTTTTATTAAATTATTTACCGGAAATCGAGACTCTACGTATGTTTTTCTTTTTCATTTATTTTAAATTTATGCAAGAGTTATTTTGTCTAACCGTCTTAACCCCAAAATAATTAAATAAGACAAAGCTGGAAGATCGAATTCGAAACACTCGATATATGCAAAAGGGAAATATATTCTATATATAATATACGTTTTAAAAATGTAGTATGTATAATAGTAAGAATAATTAGTAGTAGTTAAAAGTAGGCCATGCCTGGATAACGCGTTTTTATTCCCCATTTAAAGCAGTTTTTTTTTAATTATTATTATTTTCCGTTATTATTATCTTCATTATTGTTATCATTATTACATAATTATTTATTATTAAATATTTTGGCAACTTGTATATTAATATTTGATCTATACAATATTTTTATAACTTATTGTTGAGAAAAACATGTCATTTCATCGTCTTCTTCGCGCAGGGTAGAGAGCACCGCCCACGATTCTAGAGTTCTTTTTTTGTTTACTTATATATGCAATTAGACACACAAATACAAACATCGAATATATTGATAGACGTCTCAAAATAGTGATATATATTTTTCACGAACGAGAATACAAAACGGCCTGTACAATCAAACACTGAATTGTTATTTAATCACAGCCCCTTTTGGAATTTCTCGAAGTGGGCGGTGCAGCCCAGTGCTGCCACCCCCGATCTCGGAGCGCTTACAAGTTATTTATTTTCATGAAGAAATAGCCAGGCATGGCCATCACGCATTTCCTCGTATATGTTTTTGTTTTGTTTTATGTGTGTGTGTATGTGTGCATTTTACGGATATTATTTAATAGTTAGTCCCCGTTTTATTGTTGTTGTTGTTGTAGCTTTTTCTTTATTTACGGAATAACGTTGTTGCTTCTCCTGACGATGGTGGTGGGATGGGATAACTGTTTGGTTTCTCTGTGTTATTTAGTAGTATAATGTTGGTAACCGGAAGTTGACGAAAGGTCCCCCATTGTAATGCGGTATACTATTGTAACGTAGAATATGGCGGTTGATGGTTGTTAGTGGTGGTGGTGGTGGTGGTGGTAGTAGTGCGGGGGGGTACCTGATACCCGCGAAATGTATGCGCCGTCGGTTTCGCGGCAGTACCTGAAAGGTTAGTAGGGTCGATTAGCGTCCTTCGGCCTCTTCAGCTGGACCTTCAGCCTCTTCATGCCGATCTGGAAGCCGTTCATCGCCTGGATCGCCGCCTGCGCGCTTGTCGGGTTGTCGAACGAGACGAAACCTGAAACGACAGAAAGAAAATATCTTCACCTAAGCGTCATTTAGATCACCTACGCTAGATATCAACAAAAATTAAGCCTTAAATTTTGAATTGGTACGAAGGCGACCTGTAATGTTTCCGGAATCGTCAAGAGATGGCGCGCCAAGGTTGAAGTGGATTGGTCGACAAGGGCAACTGTCAAAATTTCAGGCGTCTACTGTCAATATCATTTTCGCAAAAATGGATAAAATCGAATTTCGTGTCTGGATGGCCACGGAAATTCGAAATATTTTGCTAGAGGTTCATGGCGGATGTACTCCATCACTTTCGACCATCAGCTTCTGGGTGAGCGAGTTCAAACGTGGCCGCAAAAGCACAGGTGACGAACCACGCACTGGACGACCAAAAACCCCCACCAACGATGAAATGGTCGACAAGATTCATGATGTCGTATTAGTCGATTGCCGATTGAAACTGAAAGAGATAACAGAGACAACAGGCATCTTAGAAGAACGCGTTGGCCATATCCTGCACGAAATTTTGGGTATGAAAAAGCTTTCGCCGCGATGGGTACCGCGTTTGCATTCCGAACGAAATCGGGTGACCGTTTCGGAGGAGTGTCTGGCCAGGATCCAACGCAATCCAATTTATTCATGCGTTTGGTAACCGTGGATGAGACTTGGATCCAGTGCTATATACCGGAATCCAAGGAACAGTCGAAACAGTGAACTTTTCGGGGCGAATCGGCTCCGATGAAAGCAAAGACCGTTCCATCGGCCGGAAAGGTCATGGCGACTTTTTCTGGGATTTCCAAGGTGTTATCTTCATGGACTATCTGCAGAATGGAAGGACGATCACGGGGCAATACTATAGCGATTTATTGATTCGATTCAATGCGGCCCCGTTCGCAGCGGAAAAAAGTGCTTTTCCACCACGACAATGTACCGGCTCATTCGTCCCCAATCCTCGTGTTCAGATTGAACGAGTTGCGCTACGAATTAGTCACTCATCCTCAATATTCACCGGAACTAACCCCCAGCGACTTTTTCCTATTACCAAACCTGAAAGAAATCACTAGGAGGAAAGAGATTTGCTTCAAATGTAGTCATCGCCGCTACAGATGGCCATTTTGCAAGCCTTGAAACATTCTACTTTTCCGACGGCGTGAAGAGACTGGAGCACCGTTCGACAACATCGAAAAATAAAAATAAAAATCACACCAATAGCGTGTTTTTCTTGTCGATTCTGGAAACATTTCGGGTCGCCCTTGTATTATGGATAATGCTTTATACCATAGCCAAAAAACAGAAAAAAATACTCATAAGGATATCAACAAAGCAAGACAAACAGACTTGGTTGAAATCAAAGAGTATATATGATACAGATTTAGCTCGATTTAAATTTCTTTTTTTTATTTTTTTTCAATAGAGATAGATACAGTTAAATAAATGGAATTAAATAAAAAATAGGATAGCAGCTAAAGACACAAATTACAACAAAGCAGAAGTTAGAGAACCGGTATCATAAGCAATTCGAAATGTTGTGCCGATTGGAAAAAAGATGCGGGGAAATATGTTATCACGGAAGAACAAAGAAAGTGTGATTTTTTGAAGTAATAGCGTCGAGGTTATATAGTGTATATAGTGACATGGAACAATGAAAGATGTAAATTAACGTAGTTTTAATTTAATCGTATTGAATTATGTTTCACAGATATATATCATATCGCATATTTGAATTCAATAATCCGTATATTGTAGAATTTAATTGCATTACTCGAAACAATGAAACGACTAAGTTTCCTCTATTAATAACATCACAAAATAAATAATAATTTTAATTAAATAATTTTCCAGAAATTTTAACGTAAATTTATATTTTCATTGTCTATTAAAATCATCACATTTTAGAATTCAATTAACTATGCGTAAATGAGGCTTTCTATTTTACTCTGCAACTTTCCACGAAAAATAGAATCTACGTCACGACGGATGTATGCAATTATTAAGAACAACGGCCACACGACAACAAAATTAATAGTTTGATTTAAGCAAAAAGTTGTTGAATGTTCGCGTTATTATTGAAAAATAATACCTTCTTGAGGGTTGGGCAAATCTATTGTAATTTGGTTAGTATCACGTAAATTTTCTGTTTTTTTTACTACTGCTATTATTTCGCACATAATTGTAATATGTATTACGTTGTATGTAAATATACATATAACACATGGACTGAAAAATCCCGGGCCTAACACATAGATGACGCTAGTTTTATTGCAGTCACCTTTCTTTCAGTTAGTACTAACCTTCAAAAGACTGCTATTAAAACTTCATGATATTCTATTCATTAGTTTGTGAGTTATTGTGCTAAGAGTCACGCTACTTTCGTTATTTTCAAAACAATGGATCAAAAACAATTTCGTGTTTTAATTTTACACTGCTTCTTGATGGGAAAAAAATACCGTTCAAGCGAAGCAATGGCTTGAAAAGTGTTATGGGGACTCCGCTCCATCAGAAACAACAATAAAACGTTGGTTTGCTGACTTCAAACGTGGTCGTAGAGACACCGATGATGCAGAACGCAGTGGACGTCCAAATGAGGCGGTAACACCGGAAAACATCAAGAAAATGCACAAAATCGTTTTGAATGATCGAAAAGTGAAGTTTCGTGAGTTAGCTGATATCGTAAATTGATATCTTTACGATGAGCGTTTGACTATGAGAAAGCTCTGTTCGAAGTGGGTGCCGCGTTTGCTCACAACAAGAACGTGATTCTGAGCAGTGTTTGGCCATGTTTAAACGTAACAAACCGGATTTTTTGCGTCGAGATGTGACAATGGATGAAACATGGATCCATCACTTCACTCCGGAATCAAAACGATCGTCATCTGAGTGGACAGCAACTGGTGAACCTCGTCCAAAGCGCCCGAAAGCACAACAATCGGTTGAAAAGGTTATGGCCTCGGTATTTTGGGATGTGCGTGATGTAATATTCATCGACTATCTTGAGAAAGGAAATACCATCAACAGTGAATATTATATAGCGTTATTGGAGCTTTTGAAGGCCGAAATTGCAAAGAAACGACCGCGTATGGCAAAGAAAAAAATGTTGTTTCATCAAGACAACGCACCGTGTCACAAGTCAATCAAAACAATGGCAAAACTACATGAATTGAACTTCGAATTGCTCCCACATCCACAGTATTGTCACGGTGGCTGCCAGCGACTACCGGCTGTTCGCAGACCTCAGAAAAATGCTCGCCGGTAAGAAATTTCGCACGAATGAAGAGGTTATCGCTGAAACTCAGGACTATTTTGAGGCAAAAGATAAATCGTTCTACAAAAGCGGTATTGAAATGTTAGAGCGGCGCTGGAGTGATTGCGTTGCTCTTGATGGAGATTACGTTGGTGAATAAAGCTAATTTTGAACCGAAAAAACCGTGTTTTCTTTGTTAGGCCCGGGACTTTTCAGCCCATGTGTTACAATAACATTAATGAGTTAAAAGAAAATCAAGTAATTACTTATTAAATTTTTCGAAACTTACCGAAGCATTTGCTTTGGTTCGTTGCCCGATCGATGAAGACCTTGGAACTGATGACGTTGCCGAACGGTAGAAACATCTGCATCAGCTCGGCGTCCCCAAACTCTTGCGGCAAGTGATAGATGAAGAGGTTGCAGCCCTCTGGACCGGAAATCGAACACCCTGATTCATTATATAACATTAACAGTATTACCAACATACTAAAATTAACGCGCGTTAGAGATAGCTTCAGCCCAAGAAAATTGTATGTACATGGAAAGAAAAAAAACAAACTGAAACGAACGAAAAAAGAACGGTGGGAGGGCGAGGTCGAAGATCGGTTAGAAAAGGAAGGAACGACGTTAAGGTTAGTCGAGACTCCTAGTAAAGGTAGGAGGGGTTATTGTTGTTACGTGATGGAAAGATTTGAAAAAACGGGATGGAAGATCGAAGGACGAAGATGCACCTGTTGAATTTTGAAAAGTTATTAACTACAGGTTAGAACAATCATACAGAAAAACATCAAATTGTACACTTGTACATACAGTTATCGTATACATATAATAAACAATAGAAGGCCAATGCTCAATATCGAACATCTAGTGCAATATATATAATAATAAATATATATAGAACATTGAACACAAAATCGACAAATGAACTGATGCAACATATTTTTCTGGCAAAATATCAAGTAAACCGTGACATCCTTCGAATGTCATTCGTTAGTAAAATAGCCAACTAAATATATTAGCAACGTACTAGTTTCTAGCGGCTGGATCGAAAACGTATTAATAGCGCAAATCTGCAAAATCGGTGTAAGCGGTTATCGTAATAGTATGTGGTAAGTATAAAGTAAGTTAGTAAGTTTAGTTGTTTTGTTATGCGGATGTGTTAGTCATATCCAGTCAGATTCTAAAGTATCCTCACCCCATCCTGCCAACTTTTGAACAATGGAAAGTCGTCTTACTAGAAACCAGTCCCTTTTTAGTGTTATCGGCAGTTTAGTATTCCAATAACACGAATAGTTTTTGTTATTTCTGACTCATATTAAAAAGGTATGTGAAAATACACAGAGTGTTCCATACAAGACGAGAAAGTTAAAGAGAAATGGAATTAATCTTCGGATAACACTAATACCAGTCCCTGTCCATTTTATTAGGACCACCTTATAAATTTAAGCTTTTGTGTGTTTCTAACGCGATAATCTACAAATACAAGTACAGTACAATTCATGAATAGAGTACTTGTACAATACGTTCTTCATTATACATATATTTTAACAAAAAAAAGTTTTAGCATGTAGCCCTAATAACTTAGGCAGGCACTGTATATCGAAGTATTTCTCTAATAACGCTAGCTTTTATCGTTCAACAGTTGGTGTTGAAGAGGGTGAGGGGAAGATACCTCAGAATCTCACTGTAGATATGGTGTCTGTTCTTGTTGTTGGTATTTCTGTTTCGTTCTTACCTTCCCTCTGGGTAGGAGCGACTGCTGACATAGGTTGGGGTATTGCCTGGGGGAACTGCCCATAGACCGCAGGGTAAGCTGCTGACAAACGTAAAACAAAAAAGAAAATCACACCCATTTCCATCAATGCAGACGGACATCATGCCATATTGATAAGCTTACATCGTACACTATCTTCTGCTTCTGTCGTCTGTAAATCAGTTGTTCTTCGAAAAGTAAGAGTGGCATATATACTGAGTGTTCCATAATTTATCGTAACCAGCACTATCTCCGTTATTACTAAAGATTCAAGGGTGGCGTAGATTAAGCAAGGAATATTTTTGAAGATGTATTTCCGGTTTTTGTTTTTCAAATTTAAAATTGAGCCTAACAGATTTCCTAAAACTAAGTGTCATTTTTATTGCCAAAGTATTGCAGCTTAGTAAAATTTTGAACGTATGAATTTGGTAGATGACAGTTAAAAATAAGGAAGCTTGTGAAAATCCAAATTATTGAAATTCTATATACACAATAAAAATAATGAAAATTTTGCAGAAACTGTTTTGAAAATTTGTACATAATTTGGTCATCACGAAGCACCAAGTCGCAGTACTTGTAAATCGAGCCTCAATACTAAGGATTTTTTTCAACAAATGAATATCTCAAGAAGCAATCTACACCAAACTTTACATCTTGGTCTTTATCTCATGCAAGAATTGAAACCCACAAATCAGTTACAACGTTATGTCGAATTGGAATGCTGGAAATGTAAGCAATAATTTTCACAACAAAATTACCATGAGTAACGACGCCCATTGTAATCTAAGCAAGTATGTTAATAAACAAAACTAAAGCAAAAAGGCTTAAGGGAGAGACTGGAGCGACCACTGAATACCCTCCCCCCATGCATTACAGTTTGATGCAGCTTATGCGCTGATGGTGGGTCTTATTTTTTTGGTTATGTGAATTGCAAACTATGGGTTTTGCGACATTCATTTCTAGCAAGAAGTGAAGGCATTTATAGCCCCCTTAGATTGTGTGATTTGACTTTTTTCTGTAAGGACGATAATCTACGTTAATGGACCCCTAACGATTCGGGATTTGCAAGATAACATTCCTAATATTCAGCTAAAGACGTGCACAAAAATCATGAAATATTTCGCAGATGGAATAGGGCGAATATTTGAGCGGTGTCATATTTCATACTTAAACTCGTTTATGGGTCACGGTAGCTTCCAGACACCTGGAAACTCTCCTATGAAACGGAAAAGACCTGAATAGGAGATTTTTTTGAGAAAACCCTCCCTAGCGAGAACCTGACATTGAAGATGGCGGTCACGTATCGCTCTTAATTAGCATAACAATCTCAACTAATTCCATTGCTTATTTCACAATTGGGAGTAGTAAAAAGAAGTTTGGAAGTCCGCGATGAATACTTCAAGGACCAAAAGCACCATTAAGTTCCAGGAGAGAAGTATCACACGTCAATATTTAACCTCCATGTTTTTAACTTTGAATTGAAGTAATTTCTCAAAATTGTGTATCTCCCTAACCTTAAAATGACACCTACTTTCGGGAAGCCCTTTATTAAGACTTTACTTTCTTATTGAAATGAATAATTTTGCTTCCACGTTGCTTCCGTTGTACAAAAACTAGTTACCATACATAGCTGGGGCTATCAGACTAATCTTCTTAGATCTTTTAAATCTACACAACACGTTTTTTAAACGAAGTCCTTTAAAGAATCCCATCCGAAGAATTATTAAATCAAGAGGACAAGGTAGCAAGTGAATGGGGCCTTTGCTCTCGTATCAGAAATGAGGGAATTTCCCATTCAAATACGAATCGTGTAGAAGAGCACCGTCTTGTTCTGCCAAGGTAACATTGTCTAGAAGGTTTGACAATTCGTTCAAATGTATTTGTTTGCCTAATGTTCTGTGATTTGTACCTTCCACTATTTAGAAATGAGTTGTTGGATTATTGAGAATTATTGACGGACAAATGTGTTTTATTAATCTCATCGTTATTATGGAGGACGGATTCTGATCGAACAAACAAATTTGGTTTAAGAATTTGGCACGGTCATTTAGGATACTTGCTTTAGGTACTTGCGAAGTTCATTCCACTTCATATTGATTATAATCCTTACACGAAATCAATTTTGAAAAGATGGTATTTGAATTGGTACAAAATTTTTCGAATGGACTAATTCTAAGTTTTTCAGTTACCACTTGCACATATCGATGAAGACCTATACCCTGGTCTATAACTGGAACTTGTTGCTGGAGGTGAGTATAGAAAATACTTTGCGTGCTATTTTTACTCAAGTGCGTAGAATGTTAAAGCTGCCCAATTAAAGGTTTTACCTTTTGATAAATAAACAAGATATCCTCATCTTCATCGAAAAGACACTTTTATAACTCAACAATAGTTTAATATTTAACATGTCCTAGAGGAGTACTTAAACTGGAAGAATCCACATCCTATTATGTAAAAAAAAACACATGCAAGTCCTTTTACCACATGCATTAGGGTACCCACAATGAAATGGAAAATTTATTCGGGCTTAGATTTTTAGGGGTTGTAAAGAAACAAAAATATATGGTGGATGTATTTCGGGAAGTTTCTTAACGTACGTGTTTCTTAATCTTCTGTTTATCTTTAGTAATGGGGAAGACAGTGTCTGTAAGAGAAATTATGTGACACCCAGTATACACTGTCTCCAAAATTATCGATTCACTATTGCCAACTTACTATGACGATCTCAAAAGTAGAAAGTGATGTATTTTAAACGAAGTGTGATGGTAATATTTCTTAGTTCAAAGGATTGTTACGTTGACCAAACACTTGGTGGTATGTGATTATTTTGTGCGACAATTAATTACTCCATGATTTTCAGGACGAATTTTTATGAGAATATTATTATAACCCATCTGTATTAAAGTCAAATGCATCTTGATCTACAATTATATTGATAAAACAACCGGGGGAGTAGCTACTATATCAAGAGGATTCCTAGATGCTTTATTGGAAGGTGCGAGATTCAACAAGAATTCGAACATTCGAAAGTCAGAATGGAAAATATAGAAATGCCGACGAAAGATAACTCTTTCGGAGAAAATTGATACAAGGCACTTTTTTTACGTTAATTGCAGACACAACTCGAGATCTTTCAAAAGTCGATCAAATAAGTTTGCTACTTACGTTCGTAGAAGTGTAAGAAGGTGGAATTCAAAAAGATGGACATCAGAGAGGAATTTTTAAGATTTTCTTTTTAAATTGAAGTTGAAAATGTATCTGGAATGGTGAACAACATATTGGAATGTATAGAAAAAGTGAATGTTGACAATAGAAGATGCAGGGATCAAGGAGCAATATTGTGATATGATATTCTTATTAGATTAGATCAAGTTTTAAGCTGGGAATTGCAAATGATGCATCATGCAAATTAAAGATATACCCTTGCAAACATCGTAAAGATCACCTCTTTTAAATAAAGCGATTCTAATGTTATAAAATAAAAAGTGGGTCTTCTTGTAAACATTCCGAAAACTGTTTCTGGAAATACAAATGATGGAAATACCACAAGGCGTTCCTTTTGAAATCCATCTGCATCCGTGGAAATTACTGGGATTGGCAAAGAATTGATTGAAGCCTTTGATGTAATTTTGCGTAAAAACAACAGTAATTATGAAATCAATATCGATAATTTCGAGTTGTATTGCTTAAAAACTGCCGAGAAACATGCTTCATTATACAATTGGTCCTACCTGCCACCAGCCGTTCAAAAACTATTGATCGATTGTAAAAGAAGCAATTCTTCCTATTGGTGAATTATCTAAAGAGACTCAAGAATTGAAAAAATAAAGACATTAGAGAATATCGTCAACAACATACCAGAAAAATTAATGCAGAAAAAATAAAGGAAGATCTGTTTCACAGATATATTCTTAGTTCCGATGCATTGTTAAGTTCATTTAATGGTACGCAGAGACCACATAGACGAAGTTAAACGATGACATGTTGGAGTTGATGCTAATTAACATACACAACGAGGTCAAATAGACTTAAAGAAACATTTTCAGAGGAAGAATCAATACTATTACAAGGGTATTAGTAAAATTTTAAAACTAAATAAAAATTTGCTTGTTTGATTGAAAGAAGGTATTTGTATAGTTGCAGCTCTTTCTAAATGGTCCAGAGATTTCCACCCTTACTAGGGGTTAAAGATGACAAACTGCACCAAAACATTTTTCGTCGGTAGATTCCACATGATTTAAAGCCCCTGTGGTTAAATTTTTACCTCATTTGGCCAATTATTAAAGGAGCTAGCCGTTTCGATCCCGCATTATCAGATACTAAACTGACTCAGATTACACGTACCAAAAAATTGAAGTATCTGTAGTCATTGGGAATTTGTACTAGTTTTTTGCTCAAGTATCAAACGCTGGTATTCATAGGGTTCCATTACGTATGAATCAACAATGACTCAAAAACAATTAAAACCTACTCGATGGGTTGGTCGAGGAAATTTCTTGATGGCTGATAATTAAGTCGTTAATAAATATTCCCTTAACTACTATTAAAAAAGAAGCTAGAAGACATTTTTGTTCTTAGAATTTGCCCAAAAATCTTCGCAGAATTGAAAATATCCCCAAAATTGCTACAATCACGGAGAAATAGATTTGGTCCAGGCTTCTAACTGATTAAAATCAGCTATAGAAAAGTGTAAGGTAGAAGCTATAAAACTGGCACAAAAGTCACGTCAGTTGGGTCAGATGGTTTTCAGTTGAAACTAATTACTTTGTACTTGATAAAAGTTGGCAATAGTGAAAATGAATTATTTTGGGTACAGCGTGTATGTCATCATTGTTTTACACATGAATATTCGTATACGCAGCGTTTCGAAAAACAATCTGTATTTGCCGGTGGTGCTTTTTATTCGACTATAGTTCTTGTCCGTTACAAAAGCTTGTTTTTCTTTTATATTGCAGTAATTCTCAAACTATAATCTATACTTTACGGAGATGAATTGTACAATAAGATGGTAATAATGTTTAGAAAGCGATTTTTTTCATAGATAGACAACATTTAATCGATCGATAGTTCCTAAACCATTTTGGCAAAGTAGGTGCTTACGAGAGCGAATCAAATGTGAACCGGACTTTTCTTTTTAATGTCCACTACGTGAAGTGAGTAGCGAGACGTCTTGATAGGTGTTGGGGGGGATGTAAGTTTGGGTTCGCCTGAGCAGATGGGCTGTTAGTAGCATATTGTCTAAGCAAGAGGCGCACACGTCTATTGAGCAACGTTTTAGACACGCGAATATTCATGCGATATGTATGGGAAATTGCTGCAAACGACGGAATATTATAAGGGAGCTCTAAATCAATCATTTCAGATGATTTGGGTTACCGAAAAGTAACTCAAATCATCTTGCCGAGTGTGAAAAACTTTTGGCACAATATCGACAGAGGAAGATGATTTGTTGAGGCACATTATCACTTGTGTTGTGGGTGCACCATTACACCTAGAAGTCTCAGCAGATAAGTGTGGAAGGGTGAGAACCTCCATCTTTCTGCTGGAAAAGTTCTTACAACGGTATTTTGGGATTCTAGAGGCGTACTACTCATCGATTTTCTCCACGAACGGCGTATAGTTAATGCTGCGTACTACCGTCAGTTGCTTTATAAGTGAAACTGGCCTATCGATGAAAAGGGCGAGACATGCCTATTCGATTCAATGTTTGGCAACACACAGTGGCATTGACCCAAAATAAGTTGGACATAATTCATTGGGAAACACTGGAACATCCTCCCTATAGCCCATATCTCTCACTGAGTGATTACTACATGTTTCGCCAATTCAAAGAAAAACTGGGGGGTCACCACTTTGATGACGATGAAGGTGTGGAAATGCTCGTGGGCAATTGGTTACAGACGCGACCACATTCATCCTTTGATGACGGAATTAAAAAAATGTGGGAAAATTTATAAGGTGTATTCGATTTTTTCACTGTAACAATAAATGTTTGAAAATCAAAGTCCGGTTAATATTTGATTAGCCCTCGTAATATTCTACTGGTTGAAAAAAGAATCATTGGCCTACTTTCTGGTCTTTAATAGTAATCCTTATAGAAAGGCAGACTTTGAAAAGCAATTCCGACACCTTTTACTGACCAATTCAACGAAAAGGAACCCATGACGAGGAAGCTTGTTTTCAATGAAATTAAGCTATAGCATATGCAGTAGGTGAAACGATTTCTTTGTTACATAGAAGAATTATATTTAAATTAGAACTGCGGAGGTCATTCTTCGATGATTATAACAAAAAGATGAAGGAAATACTTTAGACAAGATGGTGATACGTCATTATATATATCCAAAGGCTACTTTGATACGGAACTTAGATATTTGAAAGCTGATTACTTATCCTATGGGAATTATATTTCTTAAAAAAATTGAAACTATCATGGAATACCCTCAGGATTGTTGATTATAAAGAAAAACAAAACGAGTACCGTATAATTTGATTTAGTAACGCAGACGAAAAAGAGAATAGTTTGAGAATTAATCGAATCTAACTGTAGCGGCAAATATTTACCTGATCCTCCCCAATTAATCGCATCTAAATGAATTTACTAGTAAAACATCAATAAAAGCGACATCTATCACAAGTACGATAATTCACATATTTAATATACAAAACGAAAAAGAAAACAACAGAATAAACATATCGATATACATATGTATAGAACTGTCAATACACAGCATACTCGATCACAACAATGAAAGTTCCACGATGACAACATAATAATACACCACATACATAAGTACATACTAAAATATTTAATAACTGACAACTGACAATAGAAAAGCTGGTAGCCGACAAAATACTTTTATACGCATTTCACGCATACTACAACACGATATACAAGACGAGAGGGGGTGAGCATTCACATCTAAGGACACGCACGACTTATAAAGTCCATAATCACAATAGGTACACGACATCAACAAACACACAACAACTGATCAAACAGACAATACATAAACGTATTATAATAGAGATTAAACTGGTGACATCTATGCGATATAATATAATAACATAATCTATCTTCGTTTTGCGTGCAAGGTATTTCTTTATATTTTATCTGTTCTAACAAAGAATTTAATCAACAATTTACGTGGATAAAATGTTAAGAGACGCCTTGCACAAGAATTTCCTTCCTTTAGATGGTTACATATACGGTTCTTCGGAATTCGTATGTTGGTAGTATTACCGTTACAAATAGTATTAATACATATATATATTACGTTAGATGGCGCTCCGTGGTCGTTGCTAACTTACCGACTCCTGGATAGGGAGGCATGCCGGGATACGGCGGATGTTGAATTGCGGCCTCGCCGTTCGGCAACCCTTGCGCTGGAATGGACAGATGCAGGGCATCTATAATTGAACGAATGTGAATAAAGACACAACACTTAGTTCACAACAACCGAAAAATTCGACTAATCCCGTTAGTGGACGTCGAAGGGAAATCCGTTCGAGATTTCTTTTCGAATTTCGCGCGTCTTTTTCACACTCACGATAGAGTGTGAATTTGTCGCAGGTACCTTTCTATGATACCGTTGAATAATATGCAGTCCTGATGAAGAAATTAACTCGTTCTAATTAAAAATATGAGCGAATTCAATACGAGATTGTGCGGGTGAAAATATGACAGCCAGGAGATGCGTTACCAACCTTTTAAAGTTAAACATATATTTGAAATAAATTACTATGGAATTTAGAATAAGTAAATTGCTTTGTTGATATGTGGATCCATAAATGTTGAGTTCAGTTAAAAGTTTTCATTTATCAGTTTAGAATTTTCTTGATCCTATAGTACCAATTCATTTGTTATATGCTCTTTTCAGCATTTCTTTTACATTTTGAATCAGACACTGTGAATTTTTGAAACAAGATTTTAGCGAAGAGCGAGAACCTAACTACTAGAACCATAAGGGAAGCAATAGAGATGGAAAACAGACCTAAGGGCTTAAATAAACGGGACGACGGACAGCGTCTACCACATATTTAGAAGCCACTCCTAACCATTTCTTTTTCATTAGTTTTTTTCCTTTGTCTTGTTGCATTTCTAGTCTCCTTTCTCTTTTTTAATTTTTATTTCCGTTCTCTTTCTTGCTTTGCTTTAGAGTTCACTATGACAGGGTCTAATTCTAGAAACAGTTCGTTTACTACTGACTCTGGCAGAGAGTATGCCATCGGACCGTATCAACTATACAGACAAATTAAAGAAGTGAGACAAAGGCGAAAGATCTTTGCTTTATTTCAATATTTCTAGAAAATTTAACAGATAGCTAATACTTTTGGCCAAGGCTATATATTAAATGAATGTTAGGGTATGTTTTATACAGAATGTCAATGAAATTAAATAAAACATGTTTGAAAAGTGGAAAGATCTACTTTTATTAGACTTAGCATCAAAATACGTTGCGAAAATTTTGGATTCATGTTCTATATAATTACACCTTTTCATTTTCCGTACTTTTTTATTCTATTTCAAAGACTTCTTGTATACAGTATTATCAATCCTGCAATAATAACTTGAAGGCCATCGAATACATACAAGAAGGGATTATATAATTAAAATACACCGCAATTTTTGATTATGGCTTCACTTGCTATTCCAGTCTCGGCTTGATGTTGCGCAGATGTGCACGAAACCGGTGGCCATTGACTAGTTAATTTATCTTAGATACTGTGAGATTGGTTCCGTTTTCTTTCCTTTTTTATATTTTTTTATAGGAACTCACACCGAGTCAACGTTTCTTTACAGTTTAATTATTTGGAAGTCCAACTTGAAAATTTAAAATTGTACAACAAGAAAAATTAATATTCGGTATCCTTCTTTATAAGTTATACAGAAGCTGCAAGCCGCGCATGCGCAATTTATAATAAGAACGACCGATCTGCAAATAAGCAACAATTTAATCTAATTGCGCCACGACTCCCTCTAGAAGAAGATGAAATAGACTTCATCGAAATGTCGAAGGACTTAAGGTTCTTTTGAGACCCAGTTATCTACGCGGATTAACACCAGGAAAAATTATATTTCATTCGCGAAAACCGGGAGTACATAAAGCTGGAGATCGTCTGGAGATGATCTCCAGCTTTAACCAGCGATACACCAGCGACAGACCAGCTCCAGAGAGTGTAATATCGTTGAAACATCGAGAAAACGTCCCCGGATCAGGATACAACTCACACTTTTCTTCTGTGAGTTTTGATGAGGTCTGTTTCATCGAAGTTTCGACGAGATCGCACTTGTCATCTTCAGCAGATGGTCTGTTATTAGTTAAAGCCAGAGATCTACTGGTGTCTATCATTTGTCATTTCTTCGTATACCCAACTGTAGAGCTGAAAACATCCTAAAAATGTGATTTTGGGAAAATGTGGCAACCACGTTTGCATTTCCTATAAGAACCATTGTTTACAGGTTTTAAGATTATTTATTGTAATATATGCAACTGACATTACTCAATAAAGAGACAACAAGTTAGATTTTTTTTTTGGTGTGTTTGCATGTATATCGGGTCTATATACAATTCAAATTAATGAAATACAATTAAATACGGTCCATTAATTGTAATAACCAGCCATACTGCATTTTAAGGCACAAACGGACTCTCTATATATGTATACATACAGACATAGGCAAAGTCAACGTAAACCAATCTTCAGATGCTCGTCCAGAAAACAATCAACAGCTCGCAGCTTTTCACCCGATATATATTGACGTGAAATTTCTGTCTTACATAAAAGGCAGTTACATCTTTTAAACTAAATTCTTTTTTTCTCTCACATACATATACCTGACGTTCATAAGGTTTCATCAGTCCACATTGATAAACATAATTTGGTTATCTTGAACAATTTACGGCGTATAAATTCAAAAAATATTTTACATTCTTAAACTTATTTGTGTAGACGAATTGCTAGAGAAAACTGGTAGCACAATTTTACAAGTTTTTCTATAATATTTTACACCACCTGGCTGTCATGACAGTTTCACTATTAATTCTAGATTTATATTGTCCTGCGTATCACAAATACATACATATGCACCTTAAATTTTAGTTTGCAAAGATAATCCTTCCTTTTTTTCGAATGTTACCAATGTTACCAACCGTACACTTCAAAAGCACCCTCTCAACCGCTATTACTACTTACGTGGGGGATAGGTTTGCGGTATTCCGTTTGTGTAGACGGCCTCTGTACCACCCGGTTGGCCGTTCGGTGTCTGTGCGGCCATATTAAACGTTGGCATCGTGGGGGAAGGCAAACTTGGGATGGCACCGTTGACCGGTTGACCTGAACCGGCACCTGAAAGCGATCCGTCGGCCGCCGCGACAACAACGGCGGCGGCGACGGTGGTTGTTAGTCTTGCACGCGTCGCAGGAACGAATTCAACGATAACAAAAGCGCGCACGGGAGATGCGAACGCTGTACAAGTGGTGTTTTACCTGAAGTAGGCGGGACAACGGAATTTGCCATTCCGTTTAGTGTGGCGTGCGGTATTTGCGTGGCGAGCGCCGCCATTGGGTTGATGTAGGTACCTTGCGCCGTCGCCGCTGCCATCAACGCCGCTTGTTGCTGCAAAATGAATTGAAACTAGTGACGAACGCTTTGATTGACGGGGTGTAATTGTAAATTCTCAGTTCCGGATCAAATTTAACCCTAATTAATTTAGTAGAAACACAGGGATAACACTTGGTGCATACAGCTCGCGACAATAGTATAGGCCACCCATAAATCTTAATTATATTGAAGAATTCGAGTGGGCAACCTGTGTTGCAAACGTATAAGATTGATTGCAGTAGTTTCTGGTACTGGCATTGCGAAAGTGGTGATGGGCAAAGATATTCGGGGAAAACCACACATCCATGTCATCAGTTTTAGTTTTGCCGTCAACGGTTACAGTGCCAATAAGGAAAATATATTACAATAAAGTCTTTACGTCGTATATTAATCCGCTTTCTACATACTAAGATGCCATGTGGACAACAATTGACTAACACTGAAACGGGTTTAATTCGTATTTGGCGCGATAAAAATTGGTTACTTGCAAAGATGCCAACAAATTTGAGCAGAATCCGTCTTGTAATTCACAGTTTCTTAAATAAAGGCGAAAATTACGGTAAAGCATGCAAATCTAAAAGACCCAAAGCGATAACGGAACGAGAACGTCGCTCAATTTTAAGGTTTGCATCAAACACAGTAATGGCTGCTAGACAAAAAGCACACCAATCTGCGAAATGTTGAACGTCTGCTGAAAGCAACATTTCACTCAAAACGAAAATTACTGCAAAGGAAAGCTCGTTTATCGCGTCAGCATAAAGAAGCCAGATTAACATTTGCAACCGCGCGTTTGGCGTAAACTCTGGCGAAAAATCATTTTTATCGATGAGAAAAAGTTTAATTTGAATGATTCTGATGGCTATCAGTGTTATTGCCATGATTTAAGAAAAGAGGAAGTAGTTCTGAGCCGTAGGCAGATGGGTGGTGGTGGTGTGATGATATGGGCGGATGTAGGGTATAACGGAAAAACTGACATGAAGTTCTGTAATGGCAAAATGAATAGCACTAATCATATAAATCTCACCGTCAATCAAATATCATGACATGTTGAACAGATTACTCTGTGTTCCAGCAAGATAGTGGGAGCATATAGGGCAAAAACTTATACAAAAGTTGTTTCACACCTTGACCAAAAGAATGCTTGAAGTGAGGTGGTCCAACGCATCATTAGAAATTATTTTTTAATAAGTAAATTATTATTTTATATGTTTATAAGGTTTAATTGAGTCAAGTCCTATACATCGGACGCACCTTTATATCGTCAATAACTCCAAATTATCCTTATATCTCGTATTTTTGCCCCAAGTAGTGATAAAGATAGTGAAATTTGTTTATCATATATATAGAAAATATATCCAAACGTGATATGCTTAACAAAACAATGAAATTTCTTCTAATAAATGTAGTGTCTTATACTTTTGTCGCAGACTGTAAGTCTATTGTGACAGTTTCCTGCCATTAGATAATGACAGAAAATTAAAACGGTTTTGGCTCTTGAAATTTTTGGAATAACCAGTATGGCCCTAAGGCTGGAAAGTTTGGAGACCCCTGATATAATGGTATGACACTTGCCCCGATAGCGAGAAAAATTTTAAGATGTTGGTAATTGTAATTTTTCATCATAAAAATCAACGGGAGCTTCATATTACTTTCATTTATAATATATAAGCTTAAACAACTTTTAATTCTTTCTTCCAAATGCAGGTGGCGCTGCAGGAGTGGAGAATATTAACCATGACTCACTTTATTTACTTTATGGACCCCAACCAAGTAAACATCAATTATATGGATACAAGAATTTTATTATTTTTTTCATCATTATTCGAACTTATTGTTCTAGTACCCAAACATCACTAGGGAAATTGATATCCAGATGTGGTAACATACGTTGCTCTGACTTGACACTAATGGCCTTCTTCCTATGGGACTACTCTAAATCAAAGGTACACAACGACACTCCTCACTCTCTGAATGAATTAAAGTAGAATATTAGAAGAGAAATGGCACATACCATGGGGAATATATGACAAGTTCTTGAAAATTTTGCGTCACGTTTAAAAGAGCGCCAGCAAAATAATACATTTCATTATATTTTTGAAACATCTTGTAAGTTGTTAATTTCACATTTAAAGCTGTCACGTTAACACTGCTTTTAAAATTACACACCAAATCTTCTATATCTTTTCATCGCCATTCTCTTTTAATTTATAGCGGTTCAAGTTTTTATTAACTCGGTTACACGAAGCAATTTCAACGAGCAAATTCCGCCAATCCAACTCCCAGCTAATGTAATGTTGGGAGTGCAGCACCTCTAGCGGAACTGGCAGGTACCAAATCATCCCTATATTGTGAAAAATTAATATCTATGTAATAAGGTCTTGTAAGGCGGTAAAGTAGCTTGCTTTTTTGTTCTCGCATCGCCCCAAAGTTCCGAAAAAAGGCCCCCATGTACACTCGCAGGCCACCCTCCTCCGGAAAGCGCCTATAATTTATTTTTATTAAAAGTGCGCGCCTTAAACGACCGGCGCTAGCGTGAAACGTACGTAATTCGACTAGTAGATGGCGCCTCTTAATCACGCGGCGCCGCGTAGTAACGCCGGCAAAAAGGAGAAAGAAGGCGAAACACGAGCGCCGCTGAATAACGGAACGCGTCGCTTCGGGCCGGGATTACGGAACGGGGCGAGCCAATAAAAATACGTCTTCGGTAAGCGTGGGTGGATCTGCGAAGGGATGGCGGTCCCCTTCTCTAAATAAGTTTTAGTCGGAAGGAATTGAGATAGTAACTTTGTGGGATTTCGATTGCCGGGATTTTGAGGAGTCGCGATAGATGTCGCTGTCGGTTGTTTTGTAATCTATCTTCGATGATTGTCAATCTTGTACCGGGAAGAGAATAAGGAGATATTCAAACTGTAATAAAACGTGTAGCAGTAGCGTGCGCCTTCTGTAAATAAATTTACACCTTTAAAAGGCACTTATCGGATTACTGTAATGTCGAGAATGTACATACTTCTAAAGGTCATAACATTGTAAAAAATTCATCGACTGTACAACAATTTATATTTATAAACATAATATTGTGACTGGGAAACGTGTTTGTAACGTAATAATAAAAAATAGAAATTTTAGCGTAAAATAAAGTCGATATCAATGTATATATCTATATATACACTACCGCTAATAATAGTATGGACACTTTTCATGTAAAATTTGACGCTTGCTTCAAAACTTTAAACAAAACAATTATAAGAAAAATATTTATTCATCTACGACTTATTGCACATCTGTACACAACCGAAAAATCCACCTCTTGGTTTAATAACTGCTCGCACAATTCGTGCCACTCTTTCTACCAATTTCTTCAGCGTATCTTGAGGAATAGTTTTTCACCCCTCTGCAATACCCTTCAGAGATGGATTTTGGACGATGGATATTCTTTTCTAATTCGTCTGTCCAGTTCGTCCAACAGAAGCCCAATCGGATTAAGATCCGGACTCTGGGAAAACCAAGTCATTATTTTTAATATTCCTTCATTCTCTGCATCACAAGGCTAGCTATCAACTCCATGGTAGAGCATTTTCTTCTAATATCTCGCGATAATTCCCCTTTCTCATTATTCTATCAATTTTCACAGGGTCCTTTGTTCCACTTAATGAAAAATAACCCCATATAAGAGTGGAACCACCATCTTTCTTTATTGTTGGTGTAATGCACTCAGATAACTTTTTCTCGCCCGACAAATGTTCTGCGGTTTCGATTAAACACTGCATATTTGCTCTAATCAGTCCATAGGACGTTTCACCATTGCTTTATTGTCCAGTCTGTGAGTATTAGCCTACTGGAGACTTCTTGACCTTGATGTAGCGTTAGTATTGCCGATCGTGTTTCAACACTAAGCGGTTTTCCGCGAGACATTTTTACACAGGATTTACTCCCACCAGGAAATAACAATATAGAGTTGCACGTAACGGTATCTAATGATAAACTAAACTCACTGTTAATATAATTTATGCATATTTTATGGGGTAAATGCCATCTCTGCAGAAACGCAATCAATTTTTAGAATTCGGGTTTCATTTATAGCATCATAAAGCTTCTACCCATATATTACTTAAAATATCAGTGCCTGGTATTGTTTGTACTGTACCTAATTATTTCATGACTTTAAGAAGTAATGTTCCAGTTTCGTAATATATCGACTTAATTCTTTAATTAGTAAATGGTTATAAAATTATCAGACGAATTGAAGTACTTCTTTTTTAAATATTTTGTTAGAATTTAAAGTGTCCATTCTATTATGAACGGTAGTGTACCTATGTAAGCATTACGGTAAACATACACAGCTGAAAATTTTGTGTGAAAATTCACTAAAAATCTTGATCAATTTCGATACATACACAAAAATTAGAAGGTGGTGTGGTTGTGCAAAAAGTAATTAATGAAAAATTTTTGTTAAGGTTTTGCAGCCTTACGATATAGCAATGGTAAATTTGTAGTTTTAAGGGCGGTGTTTGTTTTTCTCTTCTTACGAGTATGAAAAAAATAAAAGGTAAATTGAAACAAGTGTTTTTGTGATTCCACGAGTTTTATTAAATTATGGACCCAGACCACCTAGATTGAATGCAGAACATTATCTTTCATCTCTTTAAAATATTTCTTCAATTCTGTGTTATGCTTCAAAAATCAAATTCAGTCTCCCTCGCTTAAAGTTATACATGGCTTCCTTACGCTTACTATCGTCACCAATGGTTCAAAAAATATCTCAATACAAAAGGCAACACACCCATTTAGAATAACTTATATAAAAGGTGTACTTTGCAACAAAAGGAGTTTTTCCACCTCCGCTTCCTTGTCCACCGTCTTCTGTAATACGACTTCATTGTAATTTCTTTCACCAATATTGCAGCAACATCCACAATTTTATGTTCCAGCTTTGTCCTCCATACCGTTGCGTCCTTCACTAAATTATCAACGTCAACCAGCCTTGCTTGTTCCTATAACTCCTTATCCTAAGTAAATTGCATCTAGTTACCGTGGATACGTCTGAAATCGTCATGCCGTCTGTTTCGAGGACGGTCTCTACTCCTGAATGCGTCTTGTCGTGGTGTCCATTCTATAATTTTCTCATCGATCATCATTCAGCCTTGCAATGTGGCCTGCTCAAATCCATGACATCCATGATTTTTGTTCTATTTTGTATTTCGGTATTGGGTACTTTATCTTTCGGAGATAGTCGCAACATTCTTCTATCTATTGCTCTCTGTGCGATTCTAATTTTGTTCGCTGTTTTATTCGATGATGCTAAAGTCTCAGCACGATACGTTAGAACTGGTAGTACGTATTGATTGAAGACCGGAAGTGCACTTTTGAAAATGTATTTAAGTCGTCCATATGCTTCCCACGCCAGTCCTTCACTAAATTCTCCTCCAGAAAACATTCCAGAGCAACTGTTATTTACATCGCCTCTTTACAAGTAGTCATTGAAGGTATCGGCATCAGACAAGAGCTTCTGTCTTAATCTTCTTAATGGATACATTTTCTATGTAAAATAAGTATATCGTACTCCACTGTACTAAGGAATACTTCCCAGAGATCTCACCACATCAGCTTATATATTCGCACCTGCCCTTAATTAACCTGTACAATTTCACTACGACTTTGACCCCGCTGTCAATACAGTATCACATCCTCGCCTTCCTTATCATGGCTTTCGCCTTAGTGTGACACCTCCGCATTATCCTGCCTGCGGTTTCACCTCCTCCATGACCTATTACTACCTACACCGATTCTGGAATCTCATAATTAAGCTTGACTTACTTTTCAGAGCCCGTTGATTCATTTCTACTCACAAACCTTAACTTTTCACTTCACCATCACCTTCGTCTTGCAGTGGCACCTCTGCATTCACCCTGGCCCATAGTGTATACCGATTCTAGAATCTCCTTGATAGCATATCAGGATTGTAGTAAACGTTCTAATTTGGCATGAATGCATGACATTTAGTAAATGTGTATACGTAAACATGTTCAATTTCTTTTGAGAGCACGTGGTATACACAAACGGCAAAGAAGATAGAGATAGGAAATTTGATAGGGTATAGTTGTTTACAGTAAGAGACGAATAGGAAAACCACAAATATACCTGTGCATAAGCTCCATACGCTCCGAACTGGTTGAATACGAAGGGGTTCAAAAGGCTCATGTTTCCGGCCATCTGCTGCATACGTCTCAGTTGGCGTTCCTTTTCAGTATCCGCGAATTTTACCACTAAACTGGACGAGGCTCCCTGAAACACGATGGTTAATTAGAAAAAGAATGCGCGCAAGACCTGGAGAAGAGATCAGATATACGGAAGGAAAATCGAAGGACTGAGGTTGTTTAGGAATATTGACGGTACGTGTTTAGTTGGTTAAATGCAAAAGCGTCAAAAAGTATGTGAAAAGGTCGATAATGTAGTTGCCCTACATTGCCATATTTGCGGTGTTATAAGGATTACGTGTATAAATGGCGCTCTACAAACAAAAGTACAGAATTTTCCTTTGTTCTATGTTATGGAACGTCGAATATTAGAAATGAGTGACAATGAGTTGAATTACCGTGCTTTTTACATACATAAGTGCTCGTAATATAGGTTATTGGATAGTTTTCTTTGGTGTTTACTTTTGTTTGAATTCCTATGGAGTTTATTGGTAATAAGTGTTATTGGGATTGGTATAACTGTTCTATCTTTTACTGGTTTTAAAACTAGATAAGATTTTGTTTAATTTTATTTTCTAACTGAATTGTTATAATCTCAAATTATGTTCTTAATGTTGGTATTAATTTGAAGATTGTCTCAGGTCAATACCAGTTCGGTTATCTTTAAAATAGAACTTAACCCTGAGTATATTAATTAAATATTTATTCCGCACGCCGTATTCATCAGACTGAAACAAGTGTGGAAAGGTATTTAATGATTCTAATATTTAATAGTCATCTAAAATATCTCAAAATACGTATGTAACTCAGTATAATGCGTAGTAACTGTAGTCTCATTTAAGTTTGCCGCTTCTTTGCTTTATTTATTGGTTTGTCTAAGAGATGTCACTTACGGTAGTTAAATTTTATACCTGCAATGGGCATTCACGAGGGTGTTATTTTTTGCTTTTCATACACGGCGCTCATCAATAGTAGTTTCAATAAAGGAAGCAACTTTTTGTTAGATGTCAGGCTCAAAATGTAACTCAATTTGACGAATTTTTAACTTGCTACAGCGAATCTTTCTTTAGTGGTCGAATTTCTATGTATAAAAAGTATGTAGTAGCAATCTACTTCATTGAATTTAATTATAATAAACTAAACGTCTTAATCACGAAGATAATTGTTACATTAGCATCCCCAAAATTTACTTACATCTTTAAAAACAGTTCCTTGATGAACTCACTTATTACCGAAATACATCTGGTTTGATTAAGTTTCACCATCCCTCAAGAATACTATTACAAAGAACGACTTTCACATAAGTTCACTTAAAGCTAGCATCGAACAAGACGCGATGTTTTAAAGTCGATTCTTTGTTTTCTACTAATTTAGAGAAGGAAATAGTTTAGCGAATAGTTGGTTCGAGAAATGTCAAAAAGTTCGGTCGGTAAGGCAGGTAGCTAAGCAGACTGCACCCGATAATTTCGTTTCGCCGTTTTGAATTTTCGTCGTGTTTCACGCTATTAAGTGCTTCCTTCGCCGCGCTGGAGCGGTAGAGGTGGAGAAACTTCGAAACTTTTGCTTTTGTGAGAGTTTATCGCGAAACGATGGCGCGCGCTTTAATGAGGTTAAATTGACTGAAAGAAAGTCATAACGATGTAGCGGAGAAAAGAAAATAACGCGGAGGTAAGGGTAAGAGGAATTTCGTATAACCTTTAAGTCAATTATATAATTTTTGGATTAATTTGGTGTAATTTCTAAAGTAATTGCAAATTATCATTGGAGAAATGAATGAGATGTAAGTTAAGTTCAAGCTACTGTTTAATATGTATACGTTATATACAATATTAGTTTAAATTGTTATTCGCTTGTAAATAATCATATAAAAATAAAAATTATAGTAGAATAGAGAAACTTCTGGTTAAAAAGGATATTTTATATAATGTTTAAATATAGTACGTGTATTGGATCAATAAACATTATTCTGGAGTGTTTTTTGTACTTAATTAATTTTTGTGATGAATAGGTAATTAATTACGTGACTACAACTTATATAAAATCCTATCTAGTTTTAAAAACTGCCGCCAAAAAGTGGCTTTGAAAAATTCCATTGTGTAAACGTGTCTTTACATTTTACTATTTCGAATTAAAAAATAGAATATAGTAATATTTAGTTAGTAACTAGAATTCGTAATTAACTTTTTTTAACAAATTTTGTCCACTCAAATGGTCTAATCATCAAGGCAGTGGCGTAGATGGGCTCTTGGTACAGAAGATCATAATCAGGATCCTAACAGAGATAACCAAACGTGAATTTCGACGTTTTAAATCTAATTTATATAAATATTAACGGTACCAAATAATCAGATGTTAATAGATTAAGTTCGCCTTTTATTTATCTAAGAAGTTGAAAACTCAAGGTCTTATTATATTAAACTAATAATGGACCGATTATCTTCGACTTCTAAGTGCTATCTGTTGAAAAACAAACGCCTTTAAAGCCTATACAACGTTACTGTAACATAAACATTCATTAAAAGAAAGTGTAAAGAGAAAATTCGCGTTTATCAGAAATATTAAAACATCTCGTAAAGGAAAGAGGAAGAGTCGTATTACCTAAGTTAAATTAACTTTTTCTTAATCCAGATTATTAAACGTTAGAAAAACAAAAGGGAAAATAAACATCTAGTAACAATAAAAATTTGCAAGTGAGATCTCTGGCGAAGACGTTTTAAATTAAAGAGGGACCGGACGCACGCAAAACGAAAACAAAGAAAGAATTCGAAAGAATGGAATACAGAAATTAAAAGTTGTTTGTTTCGTTGTCAACAAGGCAGGGTAGGAGGGGGCTGTCGTTTCAGCTGAATGAGCGAGGTTAGGCTATGATTACACTTAATATCCATTTATACACTTGCGTTAAAAGTTATTGGTTCATTATTAGTTAATATAATTTATACTATAATCTTTTGAGTCATCTGTTATCACCAAAAAACGTATTGAATTTAATTATGACTCAGACCGTAATAGATATATGAATGAATATTTTTTAAATTGTTGATCGATAGCACTTGTTTTCTGCCATCTACTCTAAGATATATCTTTTCTTTGTCGGATATATTTGATGAGAATTGCTTAATTCTTAATTTGAATAGTTGAAAATGGCAACGAATACAACTTTAATTCAAGGTTATGTACCCTACGAGTACAAACTTGGTATCAAAGCTGCAGTGGTAGCGCGAAAAATATGTACCGTATTCGGAGATGATGCCATTAGAGATCGAAGAACACAGAAGTGGTTCAAGAAATTTTTCTTCGGGGCATCTCAGCCTAACCGATAAATCACGCTGTGGCACACAGAAGATCATTAACAACAAATTCGAGTACAATGTGCCTAGAGTTTGCACCATTCGTTTTCACGTTCATTAGCCAGGAAAGACGTGGAATTTAAGCAAATGGTAACAAATTATGTCATCCTACCATTTGTTCGGCAAACCTTTCATATAACAATAATGAACCATTTCTTGATTGGTTGTTAGTCCGTGACGAAAAGTGGATGTTGTACTTAAATTCTAAGCGTTCGTATCAGTAGCTGTCGCCTACTGATTCGACACCGCACACTACCAAAGCTTCCATGCATCCAAAGAAGATTTTATTGTGTGTTTGATGGATAACAACCGGAATAGTCCGCTATGAGCTTTTGGAATGGGGTCAAGCCATCACTTAGAATTTGTATCATCCAAAAACAGTCTCCTTTAGTAGATCGAAAAAAGTGGTATTCCCAAAGGATAATGCCAAACCTCACACCGCAAGATTGATCTGGAAAAAAAATTTGGAACTTGACTGGGAAACGTTACCACACCCTCCGTATTCCCCTGACATATCGTGAAGTGATTACTGCTTCTATTTGTCTCTTGACAACTGTATGAGGCATGGACAGTTCAAAACTCAAGTTGATCGTAATTTTTATAGGGTTTACTAAACATTTGAAGCTGATATTTATAAAATTGGGATGCTTTTCTAACTTCGAACTTTATAATATTTCCTTATGCTTCGATTCAAGAACCCAATCTCGTTATTTTAGGAACAGGGGGCAATGATGAAGTTGGATGCCGTTCTTTAGAGAGAGATACAAATTCTGTACAACACGTTTGGATAAATTTCTTTTAATAATTTGCCCGAAACGACTCTGTGCCTTTGGTTTTGGTCAAATTGAAGAATATTTCCAGGCTTTCATTAATAATGTTTCTTATAATTTTAGTATTAATCTGATGCGTGATTTTCGAACGTATTATATGCGGTGTGGAAGGTGTATTTCAATACAAAATTGTCTACTATTACATTTATTTCCTAGCGACCTATCATATCGTCTGTGTCATCAGCACTAATCTACTCATATTGGTTAGAAATATTTAATTTGATCCGCTGTAAACGTTTTGCGTAACATTTCGTGTGATATTGTTTTCGTAATATTGATGGGACAGACTTACGTCTATTTATATAACTTTCAAAAAACGCTTTTAATTTAGACTTTAGCAGTTTGCGTAAAGGAATGCTGGCTGTTTCACAGAGGTGTTCATAAAAGTTCTCAAAGGAGATTCATTATATCAGTTGACAGCTGTTGCTAACTTACGAGAGTAGGTCCAGAAGTTCGTGGAATGGAGGGGATGGAGTGGAGATAGGGGCGCTTGCTAGGTGTTATTCTGATTGGCGACTCATCATTAGTATATAAGTTAAATGTTGGTCGTATAGCGTCAGTCGTTTACCAATAGTTGCCTGCTAAACAAGTCAATCCGGAAGAAAACTGAAACTATGGAGGAAATTGAACACCGTGCTGTGATAAAGTTCCTTTCAAAGCAAGGAAAGAACGCTCAAACCATATTGATTGAAATGGAAACTGTTTATGCGGAACAGTGCCCTAGTAAATCAATGATTTATAAGTGGCATAGTCTTTTTAAACATGGTCGGGAGTCGATTGAAGACGACCCCCGCACAGGACGGCCAGTTGAGGCCACCACATCAGACATCGTCGAAAAAGTGCAAACATATCTACTGCAAGATACCCGTTTGAAGAAAAAACAATTATCTGCATTAGTTGGAGTATCAGATACCACCATTTTGCGTATCCTACATGACCACCTGGGTATGACAAAAGTCAGTGCAAGATGGGTACCGAGAATGCTCACGCCGCTGCAGAAACACCAGCGCGTCTGTGCGTTCATACAATTTTTGGAGCTGTGTGGAGACAAACCTGCACAGATTTTGGAGTGGATTGTTACCGGAGATGAAATATGGGTTCATCACTTTGAGCCTGAGTCCAAACAGGAGTCCATGCAATGGTATAAAAAGGGGATACCACCCCCAAAGAAATTCAGACTGTCAGAATCGGCTCGAAAGTTGATGGCTACTGTTTTTTGGGATTGTGAGGGGATATTATTGATTGATTACAAAGAAAAAGATAGGAGCATAACCGGAGAATATTACGCAGCGATATTAGAAAAATTAAAGGAGGCCGTCAAGGAAAAACGACGAGGAAAATTGACCAAGGGTGTGTTGCTCTTGCAAGACAATGCGCCGGTTCACAAGAGCAAAGTTGCAATGGCTGCTCTGCACAAGCATGGCTTTCAATCAATAGTCCATCCACCCTATAGTCCAGACCTAGTGATATTTATTAGTTCCCCAATTTAAAAAAGACTTACGTTTAAGAAAGTTTTCCGACGACAATGAGGTAAAGGAGGCAATTTTGGCCCCTTTTGAGGCGAAAGATTAAACATATTTTTATGATGGTTTAGAAAAATTAATTCATAGATCTAATAAATGTATTGTGCTTAAGGGTGATTATATTGAAAAGGAAAAATAGATTTATTGTTATTGTATTTTATTTAAAACCCTTTCATTCCACGAACTTCTGGACCTCCCCTCGTAGATTTTGTGAACTAGAATAGTGGGAGGAGTATGAAATGAAAATCTCGACCCTAGCGTCTACGAGAACTGCAACACAATAGAATTCCAGGTCTTCTAAAAAAAATGTTAAAAAACAAAACAAGGAGAACAAGCTCGTATAAATCCAACAGAAGCTACTACGGAAGTAAACTTTTCATGTTTTTTTTTTCTTTTTCGTTATTCTACGTTCATTAAAAGGTAGAACCTGAGAAACCATAAAGAACTTTAAATAAAAAAAAAAGAAGAAAAAGTCAAACCAAGAATGAAAAAGCTACGAGAAAAACCGAACGTTATATAAAAATTTTTCAATTCCTAAAAGAAGTTTTAATAAGAAAGTTAATTATAAACGGGATTATGTAAGCCGTACACCACATTCAAAATTCGCCGGTTGCGAAACTTTTCTACCTTTTGTTGCAGTGTACGGTATATCTTTCTTCAGACGCCACTATTCGTTCGTTAGTTAGCCTCCAGTTAACTATGGAACTTCGATTCGTTTTCTTCTTTTCTTTCCGCTGGCGTATTCGAAGAAAACGAACTTCTTAACAACTTCGCTCGGTGTTTAATCCGTCTCGGTACTCAATAGCGTATAAATAGAAGAAAATAAGGTTTGTGAAGTGTTTTTCTTTATTTAAGGAAATACTTTCGTTTTGCATAAATACGTCTTTTCTTTTACATACGTGTAAAATGAAGTGCTTATTGTACGATGGATTTTAAAATAACACGCATGTTCTTTAGAGCGTTCAAAGAATAAAAAAAATAAATAAATTGCAAGCAAGTGTAAAGACAAACTCGGTTAAGTTCTGGTATTAAACAAGTATACGAAGATGTCCATTTTATCTTTTAAAACAAGTTATTAATGCATATCCATATAAGACAAATCGATATTTCTGGGGTAAATTAATCCTTTAAGAGTTGTTTTTTTTCTACTTAGAGTGAAGCTAATGTACTCGTTATAGACTTTATGTAGGAAGGATAGCTTTTTATTAAAATGCTTTCGTGATTTATTATTTAGGAGTCCAATTACAGGAATCTTTTGACCAGTAAATATCAATATAGTTTCAAATGATTTTTTTCTTGTATCGTTTGTGAAATTATATCTATTTGGGGTACATTAAGTTCTAATGTACGTCATTAACTCGACGTCATGCATGTAAGAGATATACATGAGCTGAAAAGTCGCGGGCCTAACAAAGAAAACACGGTTTTTTTGGTTCAAAATTAGCTTTATTCATCAACATAATCCCCATCAAGAACAACGCAATCATTCCAACGCCGCTCTAACATTTCAATACCACTTTTGTAGAACGATTTATCTTTTGCCTCAAAATAGGCCTCAGTTTCAGCGATAACCTCTTCATTCGTGTGAAATTTCTTACCGGCGAGCATTTTCTTGAGGTCTGCGAACAGCCAGTAGTCGCTGGGAGCCAAATCTGGCGAATACGGTGGATGTGGGAGCAATTCGAAGTTCAATTCATGTAGTTTTGTCATTGTTTTGATTGACTTGTGACACGGTGTGTTGTCTTGATGAAACAACATTTTTTTCTTTGCCATATGCGGTCGTTTCTTTGCAATTTCGGCCCTCAAACGCTCCAATAATGCTATATAATCTTCACTGTTGATGGTATTCCTTTCTCAAGATAGTCGATGAATATTACACCACGCACATCCCAAAATACCGAGGCCATAACCTTTCCAGCCGATTGTTGTGCTTTCGGGCGCATTGGACGAGGTTCACCAGTTGCTGTCCACTCAGATGACGATCGTTTTGATTCCGGAGTGAAGTGATGGATCCATGTTTCATCCATTGTCACATATCGACGCAAAAATTTCGGTTTGTTACGTTTAAACATGGCCAAACACTGCTCAGAATCATCAACACGTTCTTGTTTTTGGTCAACAGTGAGCAAACGCGGCACCCACTTTGAACAGAGCTTTCTCATAGTCAAATGCTCATGCAATATAAAGCCAATACGTTCTTTTAATATCTTTACGATGTCATCTAACTCACGCAACCTCATTTTTCGATCATTAAAAACGATTTTGTGGAGCTTTTTGATGTTTTCTGGTGTTACCGCCTCATTTGGACATCCACTGCGTTCTGCATCATCGGTGTCTCTACGACCACGTTTGAAGTCAGCAAATCAACGTTTTATTGTTGTTTCTGATGGAGCGGAATCCCCATAACACTTTTCAAGCCATTGCTTCGCTTGAACGGTATTTTTTCCCTTCAAGAAGCAGTGTAAAATTAAAAGACGAAATTGTTTTTGATCCATTGTTTTGAAAATAACAAAAGTAGCGTGATTCTTAGCACAATAACTCACAAACTAATGTATAGAATATCATGAAATTTTAACAGCTGTCTTTTGAAGGTTAGTACTAACTGAGAGAAAGGTGACTGCAATAAAACTAGCGTCATTTATGTGTTAGGCCCGGGACTTTTCAGCTCATGTGTTATACACGTACCTCCCTTTATTTTCTCAAACTTGTTTTCCACAACTCTACAACTGATGTGTTAAAATTGTTGCATTTTGGCGCGTCGCTGCTGCTGCAAATGTGAGTATCTGGGTTGTGAGCAAGATATCAACCTCGACAAAGTCGCTGTAAGCATTGCCTTCCTGTAGCAAGAGCGGAAACAAACAAAAACCAATTGTGGATATTTATCCGCTATGTAATTTACCAGATGTACCATAATCGTATGTTAAAATGTATTATACGTACTCAGATGTGCTAATGCCGATTTATTTTGGGAGAACACATTACACATCTCTTTTATGTAAATTGAAAGAAAAAGATTTGTTTAGTGGAGGTGTTTCTTCATTAGGAAAAGTTTTAAAAAACATTGGGTTTACGTGGAGAAACGATGATCCTGGACGAGGACTAATGAAACAACATAATATTGCATTACTTCGCTTTGAGCTTTTACAACGATACGTAAAGAACACGGGAGGCATCAGCCCAGGATCCTGTTTACTTAGATGAAACATGCATATTTGAAAATGGCAGCAATAATTATTCTTGGCAGGACAGTAATCGGCACAGTATGAAAAAGTTAAAGACTGAAGGCAAGAGGGATGTTTTATTACAAATATAATTTCTGTTTGTCACTAAGCTTGCTTATAGGTATATAGTTTTACATGTAGGCAACAGTGACGGTTTTATATCAGGTGCTTCACTTATATTTCGTTCAAAAACAAGAGAGCATGATTACCACAGAAAAATAAACAAAGATAATTTAACAAAATAGTTTACGATGCAGTTGTTACCAAATATATATCCTAATTCTATGATTATTATGGATAACGCTAGTTATCACTTTGAATTAAGAAAAAAAAAGCACCAGATGCTGGTTGGAGAAAAGGCAATATTCAAGAATGACTGGTAAATAACAACATTACATATGATCTTTGGATGTTAAAACGTCAGTTATTACATCTAGTTGTATTGTGAGTATTCGTTAAAATAAGTTGAAGCAAGTAATAGTGTATATGTTTTAAACATGAAGGAATATGATAGCCGAACTAGCACATGCGTATGGCCGCGCAGTGCTAAAATTACCACCATACCGCTGTATATTCAACCTTATTGAAAACATATGGGGAATTACAAAAACATATTAGAATCATTACATAGGAAGAGATGGCTATGGTGTTAATTGCATGAAGATGTGGGCCGAGGCATTAGCAACAATTACGCAAGTAACTTGGTCGAACAGCATCCACCATACAGAAGATGAAATCATACGATGGTCGGAAAGAGAACTTGGATTAGATCGTGACGAAATTTCTCCCTTGATTATTAATTTGAATGATGATGATTCAAGCTCAGAGACTGATATTGAGGAAAATTAACTGACTAATTAATTTGTAAATAAGTGATACATAAATCTTATTTAAACGTGTTTCTTTTTTATTTAATTCGTAAATAATTTAAAATACTACTAATAAAACATTTTTTTTCCTTCAGGCGAGATATATTTACTTTTCGTAGTTTAAATACTTTTACGTATTGTCAGATGCTTCTTACTAAATTCTGTAGTGCCGATTATTAAAATTTTCTATTTGATATACCATAATAAATAAAGTAATAGAAGTCACGATTTATTGATTATGTGCATTCGAACGTGACGTGCTTCTAGTATAGTTTGGTCCATGTTTCTTTTAAATTTATTGCGCAACCATTCACAGTACGATTTTTACCCTAGTTGACTGTTACGTAAAATTATGACGTGACCACTTACGTCGAGGTAGCGAGGGGTAGTTTTCATAGGTATATAGAAAACAGAATGTTAAGATATACATTAGAGGTGGAATATGCATAACACAGTGCGGATCTCAAGACATATATTGTAATTCTAATATTAAATTTTAATTAAATTAAGTTAAATTAGCAAGTGTGTTTCTATTATCAAAGTGAGATTCACAACAGTACATTTGAATTTAAAACAAACAAAAATTTAAATAAAGGAACCCACTCGGCAGGAGAAGACCCTGGGATTTTCCACCACAATGCGTTCGAACAAATTTTACCTCAAAATAATAAGTCTTAGTTTGTTACCGAAACTCTTAAAACAAGTTCGTGTCAACTATGTATCTGAAAGAATACTCTGTCAAACTGACAAATAATGAAAATGACAAGTAACCAAGTTACGACAATAGTCTTTATTGGAATGGACTACTAGAAATAAAATTTATTTGAGCGCTTCGTGTACACCTTTAAAACTATTCATAATGACAGTTATTATACCGAAATGCATGCGTAGATCCGCTAAATGGGAACAGCAATCAAGTGACCTTAATCCAAATATATTTCTCCTTCAAACCGAAGCGGTATACATAGCAATACTCATACTACTCCACCGCATACACGCATATAATACGCTCCAATCTCTTTACACGTGGCGTACGATATCTGGGAAATATACCGCGAGGGGGCGCGCGCTACGCTTCGTGTTGACAGGTAGAATTGGAGAGCCGACCCTCCGGCGTGTAATTATGGGTTCGAACCCTCTTTTCGCTTCATCCGCGCCGCGCGTTCCCTCGCCCACCCGCAGCGCCCTCTACGTTACTTGTGTATAAGTGTGTGTGTGTGTGTGTGCTACTTGTTAGTTAATAGGACGCCCTGCTGGGGTTGCATAATACAGAGGAAACGAACGGAGTCGGTTGTCGCGTTTAAGCGCTGTTAAACTTGGTCGGATGCTTGGTTGGCTGGTTGGCTGGATGGTGGAACCGATTTCCTCGGCATTGATCGCTTTGATCTTTATTTATCTGGAGGCTAAGTGTACTAATAATTACATAAGTTCAGTCGGCTGACTTTATAATTAACGTTATTGACGTTGTCGAAGTGTAGGCGAGGTTGCAGGCAAGGAAGAGGAAGATATTACATGTTTTCTTGTTCCTTTTGAGGAGTTATTACGCGTTCAGCTTCGATTTTACATGAAAGGAACATCGATAATGTTCAGGTCTTTAAACAAGACGTTACTTGCTTTTGCCTGAAAGTTATGAAGTCGCCAGAAAGACACTTCGAAACGTCTAACAGCCTAAATTCAATTAAGATACAGACCTAGCTTAGATATTTAAATAAAATTTAGTGATTGACATTTAATATCCTACAGGTTAGGAGAAGGAACGGCCGTTTGGAGGGCCAAAATCGCTTCATTATTATGAGTATACTGAATGCGAACTTTTTCATGAGAAAATTTGAAACGAACTTGATAAAAGAAACCAAATATTTTTCGAGAATTTGGCTTAGGTACGTAGACGATATTTTAGCGGCTTTTGATACCAATAAAGGGAACATACAAGATTTTCTAGCAGAACTTAACTCAAAATTCACTACGATCAAGTCTACTATTGAACAAGAAATGAACAATCCGCTTTCGTTTCTAGATACTCTAGTCATACGCAATAACAATAAATTTATAACACTTCCTTTTCACCCAAGAGTAAAGGGGTTAAGTAAAATTTTCCGACAACTGAATATGAACGTGTCTTTTATATCGAGAAACAACTTAAAGAATCTCTTAGGCAATCCCAAAGATAAACCGGAGATGATGAAAAAGTCTGGAACTTACCAAATCGCATGCAATGATTGTGATAAAGTTTTTATTGGACAAACAAAAAGGAGCATCGAAACGAGGTTCAAAGAACATATTAGACACTATCGTTTCGATAAACCAGAACTATCAAGCGTAGCAGAGCATATGGTAAAATCAGGATATAAAATTGATTTAAAAAAATCTAAAACTTCTTAAAAACGTGTAGAGATTTAGACGCGTACGATCGTTTCAATAAGTTTCTGTTCTTTTTCATTAATATCGTTTATTAATGAAAAAGAACAGAAACTTATTGAACAAAGAACAAATCCCAATTGCACACTCGAGTCCGATTGATTTATTACCATAGGCTCCGTTAATGATACGGTTCGCTTTCGTTCCATCCTTTTCTGAAAATATACACATACCAGAGATGAGACCACCCAATAGATTGTAAATATATGTTTTAGAAATTTTAGAGCCTGCGTAGAAAATAATTTGCATGTGTGATACAGTTTTTTTACACTCAGTCGGTAACACGGTTGACAATGAGAGCCCACGTGCTCTCGAAACGCTGCGTTCCGCATAATTAATAAATTTGTGTGAGTTTACTGAGACTAATTACCACTCTAAACGTGTGAAATCCCCAAAAATCCACTGTAGAAAATTTAAACTAATACTAACAACTCCCAATAAACATTTATTCTTAGTATATGGTCTTTCAGTGCTTCTAGGATTTCATCCAAATAACGAGCTGCAAAATCTTCAACCCTCCCATCGCCATTAAAACTATCTTTCTCCCATTCCACTTCTTCTTCTTAAAAGGACCAACTTCCTTCCCCTTTGCAGATTACCATTCCTTAGCTTCCCCGATTCCGCATCGCAAGACCGTCGTACCGCTTCGACATATAAAATTTATGGTACGTGCCTTCTCCGGGCCGCCACCTCTACCGCCGCCACCACCGTCGGCGACCGCCAAGGGTAACCGAGCCGATCTTCCCCGCGGCCGCCGTTTAGCGACTTCATGCATGTTTAATACTCGTGCGCCCCGAAGGGTCACTTTATTCTTGAAAAGCTAATGGGAAGTTTTATTCAATTTGCGCGAGGATTAATCTACGACGGGATTCGCGGAACGACCTCGAGGACGCCTACGACCGAAACGAAGGAGGAGGAGGAGGAGGTGAGATGCGAACGGAAAGGGACGTATAGGGGGAAGAGAAAGCGGCCGCCTTAACTTTTAACAGGCTTTAATTACCGTCGTAGGCGAAGCCGCATTTTAACGTTGACGTAGTTCAAGTTGGTAAAAGGGTGTCGTTTTTGGGATGGCGTAAGAGGATGGAAGATGAATCTTTAGCATATTTTTGATTGCTTCCTTAAAATTTTCGCCGAAATCGCTATTGCTTTACAATTAATGGTGATAGTCGTATATTTGACCAGCAAAATTTATAATTTTATAAGAAATTGCATAATAGAAAATATGTACTCTTAAAATTTCTAAATGAACGTGGATTTTTGGCCTTTCCTATTACAAGTGGTCTCATTTTGTGTGTACCACTAGCATTAGTACACGCTAGAAAAGTTATGCGTTGTCTTTCCACCTTTCTAGCCGGAGCAGATTGTTAATGTGATGCAACATAGGTTTTCACAGGTAACAATTTCCAATAAAGACTGGTTTCATATGCATTGTATATTTGCTCCTCATTCAAATGTAGCTCTTTGATTTTGTTTAATTTTTCCTTAAACGGTTGCACTAGTTGTGATGGTGTCGATAATTTTTCACCAGATATCGACAGCAGTCGAATTCCACACCTCTTTTTAAATTTTCTTAGCCAACCATCACTGGCTACAAAATTTTCGGTCTCTTTTAGGTTTTCACTTAATAATTCGCCGCTAATTGAAACATGATTATCTCTTTGTTTTAGGAACCATTTATACCGACGATTTTCCATTCTAGGTGCTTCGGCATTTTTTAAGGTTCTGCGATTTCCCGGGCCTCCGTATGTATCTGACACACGTTGTAAAATTTGTGACTTGAATCGCTTAGTTTTACAGATTGTGACTTTAGATACTCCTTATTTTTTTGCCAATTGTGTCACCTTTTTTAATCGAGCGCTCGAAACCACGCTGATGACGCCGGGTAGGCAGATGTCCGTGTGGTAGCGTTTTATGTCTCTTCACATGTCTTTCTCGCGAATGATTTCATCAATACCATCAGAAAAGCTGTACTTACAGCTATTTTATCGTTGCTATAGTTTGGACCTCTTTAGAGTTCCTCCTTCAAGCTCCTTTGGGTTCATCAATTTAAACCATACACTTTTACTTGAGAACATTGTTTAATTAGAAGCTTAGAACAAACACATTGTCCTGGGGGTGCTGAAGCACTACATGCATATGCTAGGTTCTGGCTTATCTAGAGGCAGATACTTCATAAACTGTCAGCGTGGTAACAGATTGTGGACTGCGTTTAAAATTGGAAAAGATCTTGAGGCTATATTTTGGATGGCTTCCCCTTCCAATGGCGTTGTAAAGATGACAGCAAGTTTTGATCATTGTTATCGTTAAATTACACGCCTTTCTACGTCTCTGTGATTGCCCCGTTGTCAATTGCCAAAATTCAGAGGAAATATATGACGTATAAGTATTCTTAAATTTAACCCATAGAGCAAACATTCCATAATAAGAATCAAATCCAATTACAGTGACTGCTTGACAATATTAAGGTTACGAGATTTGCTAATTTATGTTTGGAATATAACGTTTCATAAACACTTATGGGGATTGTTCAAGAGAAACATATTTACATGCGCCATCTATGAATAAATACGTTACTAATATGTGTAGTCAAATATTAAGAAATCTTCACATTTTCAGATGCGTATCGTTCCGAGAGATCAACTTTTCCTCCGACAGGTTTCTACATTCTTACAATTTCATTTTCAGACGTCCCAGCGCCGTTACAACAAGCAGATTCCAAGAAGCCAAATCTAGGCGCGCAATTGCTTGATCCTCGAAAGCGAAGCAATTGGCGCTAGGCTTTCGCGACACAAACGACGAAGGAAGTATATATATTTAGAAAATCCTTTCGTCGACAACAAGGGCGAAGCTTTCTCGGCTCGCGCAAATCTATTAGAAATCGTTAAATCCGTACCGTCGTCGAGTTGAGGCGGGCGAGCTGCCGGGAAAGACTCAGTGGAGGCGTTCGAGCGAACGCCCGTCGAAGGAAGAACATGGAAGGACGCGAAAAGAGGAGACTCGGCTGTTGTTGAATGCTGCAGCCGCGGGAATCTTCTGAGGCTTTTCGCAATGAGATTCGTTCGGTACGTGACCTTTAACCCAGACTTATCGAATGATATAGATTTTGAGTTTGGATCTTTGTGCTCGAGGCGGTTAAGGAAGAAACTAAAATTAGTCGAGGATACAATATTAATATAAAGGAAGTAGAAGGGGATGGGGTTCTTTGAGAGACAAAGAAAGTATGAGGATGGTGTCGATTTCATAACTTAAGAATTCGATGTTACGATGATTGTATATCTTAAGGCTTTCTGAAGTTATTAAAAAAAAAACTTTCTTTCGCTTTTGTTGATTACTTCGTTACACAAATTTTTTGAGGACTACGTGAGCGTGAAGGTGTGAGTAAAACTTCTCATAGAAATCTGATGGAATAAGAAATGTAGATATAAGAATAGAACTAAATATCTTCGATATAAATGAGAGAATAAAGGAAAATAAAAATAAGTGGAAGGAACACGTAGAGCGGATGCAAGTGACGAGGTTGCCAGCCAGAGCAAGATTTTATAGACGTGTAGGCAGACTAAATAAAATACGGGCATAGTAACACACAAAGTGCTTGAAGGAGAAGAAGAAAAAGAAGAAGAAGAAGAAGAAGAAGAAGAAGAAGAAGAAGAAGAAGAAGAAGAAGAAGAAGAGGAAGAGGAAGAAGAGGAAGTAGAAGAAGTAGAGGAAGAAGAAGAAGAAGAGGAAGAAGAGGAAGAAGAGGAAGAAGAGGAAGAAGAGGAAGAAGAGGAAGAAGAGGAAGAAGAGGAAGAAGAGGAAGAAGAGGAAGGAAAGGAAGAAGAGGAAGAAGAGGAAGAAGAGGAAAAAGAAGAAGAAGAAGAAGAAGAAGAAGAAGAGGAAGAGGAAGAGGAAGAAGAGGAAGAAGAGGAAGAAGAGGAAGAAGAGGAAGAAGAGGAAGAAGAGGAAGAAGAGGAAGAAGAGGAAGAAGAGGAAGAAGAGGAAGAAGAGGAAGAAGAGGAAGAAGAGGAAGAAGAGGAAGAAGAGGAACAAGAGGAACAAGAGGAACAAGAGGAAGAAGAGGAAGAGGAGGAAGAAGAGGAAGAAGAGGAAGAAGAGTAAGAAGAGGAAGTAGAGGAAGAAGAGGAAGAAGAGGAAGAAGGGGAAGAAGAGGAAGAAGAGGAAGAAGAAGAAGAACAAAAACATATTACAATCGTCACATAGGAAGAGATGGCTATGGTATTAACAATTGCATGAAGATGTGGGACGAAGCATTAGCAACAATTACGCAAGTAACTTGGCCGAACAGCATCCACCATAGAGAAGCTGAAATCATACCACGGTAGGAAAGAGAACTTGGATTAGATCGTGACGAAATTTGTCCCCTAATTATTAATTTAAATTCTGTAATACCAATTATTAACATTTTCTATTTGATATACCATAATAAATATAGTAATAGAAGTTTGGTTACATTAGTATGTTAGGTTAGGTTTGATAGCGAGTTTATGTGGCCGGCAACGGCGTAAAACCTGACGTCACGATTTATTGATAACGTCCATTGGAACTTAGCTTGCTTCTACTATAGTAACTACCCTTCCGCACTGAAAATTCACTTAATAGAGATCGTAGTATTGAAGGGGTGTTCCGAACAACTAAGCAAATATTCATTTTTAATTGGCGATATCTTCCTAATAGAATATCGAAAGAAAGTTAACGTGGGATAGAAATATCCACATTTCCAGAAGCTAAGTCGCATTAGTTTCGATCAGTTATAACCAGTAACTTTTCACTGCGAGATACACATCGTTCTACATCTTCCTTCTCCGTTATATAACAATATTTCAAGGATTGATACTTTCCCACTACTCCACTACTGTCGCCGCGGCTACGGCTTAGGAGAAGGGGAGAAGATTCAGTCTTCGAAATAATTGACGTACCGACTTATCCGTTTCCGCTTCGTTGACCCGGTAATTCTGTCCGTCAGAGATAAACGTCGCTGGGGTCGTCAGGCCATGCTGCTGCTGACTAAGCCGGATATTATTTTTTGTCTTCGTTCCGTAATTGTTTCTAGTCAATTCTCGTTATCTGCTCAAAACAGTATCTTTTTTTCTTTTTCCGTCTTCTGCTTCTTCTTCGTTTCCGTTCTAATGATTCTTCTTACGCACCGATGTTGCGAATATTCTCAGTTGAGAACGTACAAGGGAGTAATGAGACGTGAATTCTGTCGGAAAGGTTTGATTCTTTTCGCTCGGAGCTTGATTGGAAGTATCAGTAATTTAAGGGGCGTTGATTTTGGTTAAATTTCTTTGAAAGTTGCTGTCGGCAGGGATTAAATTTATTCACGAACTTACTTAACTTGTAAATTATGATTTATAGTGCGTCATTTTGCTAGTTGTATTTTTGTTGAACGAAAAGAGTTTTAAGCTATTTACTACTATCATGTCATGAAAGACTATAGGTAAAGCTAACACACGGACATATTTTTGCTTACCCGGCATCATCAGCGTGACCTCACGGTAAGCCTGACAAATCATTCACACATGCAGTTACCCTATGCACCGTTTGTGCGCGCCCTCTCTGGTTTCGCAATCCATGTGTTGCTCGAAAAAAAGATTTGGAAACTGTACCCGCTTGTTTTCGCTGAATTTGAACCGGCAGATAAGTGTTTTATTCCTTAAGCGTTAGTTAATGCCAAGAATACTCATTTGAGCTGTAATGTGAGATGTGGTGATAGTAGTAGAATAAAGAAGTGTAATGTGTTGAGCAAAAAATAGCTTGAAACCACGCTGATGACGCCGGGTGTTTCCGCGTTAACGTTTTTGTCTCCTCACATTGCTTCTGTTCGTGAATAATTTTACTAATACCATGAATAGCTACATCGAAAATTAAAAAATAAAAAACCACACCAATACCGTCCTTTTCTTGTCGATTCCGGAAACATTTCAGATCTCCCTCGTATTTCCTAGCATACATAATACAGAACGAAGATTTAACATCGCAAAATATCTGAGAGATCAAAAACAAGTTTCGTTTCGGAACTTTGCGTTTCATGCTTTGCTTCTCTTTAGCGGCAACGCAAAAAAGAAGGCATGTCATTTCAAACCCAATATCATACGTTTTTTCCGTCACTACAACCCTCCACCAAAAAAACAAGTTAAATTACTTCGTCGAGACCGCATCCAAGCGCGTCTCCGATCCACCATCTCGCATTCTGATGCGTTCATTGGCGTTCATCGCCGAACCAGAGCGCTCCCCCTAAATTGCAACTCGAACGCGGCCGTTCCGTTCGGAATAGTAGAGGGCGCTCGAAACGCGCCGAAAAGAAGGTCGCCGCGAGCATCGCAAATAGGATGCTGGAATCGTCGTCCGTCCGTCATTGACAAGATCGTTACAAATCGCAATTATCCGACTGGCAAGTAATTGGAACTCGGTCCCTCTCGCTACCCCTTTTCTCCAGGCAAAAAATAACAGCTCCCTCTGCCGACGGCGGTAGCTAGTCGCGGTTCGTACGCGTTCTATGACGTATTTATTCGCCACAGGGAATGTGGGCGATGTACACTATTGGCCATATTAATTCGGACACGTAAATAAAATTTAGAAAAACGAGAAAATGTTTTTCTAAAATTTTTCCAAAACTTAAAATTTTTGTTGTATTTTATTAACAGAGAATAAAATTAAAGCATAAAAGTAAAAAATAAGCAATTCTAACGAAAAATAAACATTCCGTTCATCAAAGAAACTCCCTTTTGCGCGAAGAACAGCTTTCACAATCCAAGGCATCCACTCCACTCATGCTTGAAGGATTCTATTTGGCGTATTAGTTCATTCCTCTTTTAAAATGTTTCACAGGTGGCATACGCACGTAGGGCATGCTTTCGGACCCTTAATTCCAATTCATTCAATAACAGCTTGATGGGGTTTAGATCGGGGCTTTGCGGCGGCCATGTCGTTATTTGTAAAGTGCCATTATCTTGTTCATCATTTAAGAAGTCTTGACATATGACTGGTGAGTGTCAGGGGTCGTTATCCTGCATGAATACAAAATTTTCGCCGATTAGACGTTGTCCCGATAGCATTTTCTTGCGGTATTTCTGAATAACCCTCTTTTCGCAAAATACCTTCGATTCACTTCAAGCTTCCTGTACCGGCGTAGAAAAAATAACCCCGAATAAGTACAGAACTTCTTCCTTGCTTAACAGTTGGCACTACACAATCCTGCGACATTCTTTGGCCTTTCGCTGTTCTTACAAAAACGCGCCTTGATTGTCCGAACACCTCAAACTTTGGCTCATCAGTCCACAACACCCTTTTCCAATCATCCACTGTCCAACCTCTATGTGTTTCTGCTCATTGTAGTTGTTTTTTTTTTGTTGAAAGGTGGCCGTGAAGATTTACAGCATTTAATCCTCTTTTCACTGTAGTAACAGAAATTTTTCTTATACGGTCGCTATTCATTTCGGCGGCGATTTCTGGTGCTGTCAGTCTCCTATTTCGCCTGCTCAACAATTTTATACGCTCATCGTCGGCGTAAATTGTTATCGTCTTTCGACCTGACCATCTCCGACCTCTTAAACTGCCTGTGCGTTGATGTCTCCGAATGATATCACTAACAGTCAATTTATTAACATGTATTTTTTTCGGAGATTTGATGCATCGAATAACCTTCTCGATGAAGAGCAACAATTTTTCCACTCGGTATTTTAATAACTTTAATTAGGTTCACACAAAAAGATACGCTCTTAACACTAACGTACGCACAAGCAGGTTTCTTTTTAACTAAAGCCTTTATCAATTCACAATACACTTTCGTGTGGACTGCTTCCACCCAAAAGAGTATTGTATTTATTACCTGCAATATTGTCCCAAAAATAATCCTATTTGTGCCAATGAGCACTATTCTGAAAATTACTATATTGAATCATAAAATATAATAGGTTTATCATTCTCTAATCGATATTTTTTTAAGCTTGCCTGCAGAATTAATAAACAATTACGTTATTTATATACAAAAGCAATTATATTGTCCTCTGTAGAGCTTACAAGATTTTACTGGGTGCCCGAACTAATATGGATGGTAGTGTACATGTAAATCAGGTAAAGCAGTGTCATGGACTGTCATACTTATACTTTATAAGGAATATTAGCTAAAATAATAATGACTTTCAGTCCTTAAATAATGTAAATAATGTTAGATAGAGGTGTAAGTTGTATCTCAGCAAAACGCAAAGGAAAACATTTAAAAACATCTTAATATAAATTCTGGAGTTGTCTCCGAACCATGGGTGTAAAATTGGCAAGAATTTTGTCATCAAAAACGTATAGCAACAAATTTAACCACCATTATTTTACTCAGACCTTGATTTTCAAAAAACCCCACTCGCGTAAATAAAACATATTAACCGAGCTTTTAATTAACTACCGGACTACTTTTGACAGTTGCAAAAACCCAGGCAGACGGCCGAGCAATATAGTATATGCGTTCGTCGTTATTCTGTGCGCGTCTCTAGCGTGCACCACCACATACACGAACGAATATGGATGGCATTTTATTTATACGCCAGAGCCGCCCTCTTCAGCATCCTAACCGTATTATACATACGTACGCGCTATAGTCGCGCAACGCTTTGATCCGTTCAACTAATGAACTGTAATCCGGCAATAACGAGTATCGGAACTATGCACGCGTCGATAGGCTTTAGTTTTGGAGTCGTCTCCTGCACTCCCCCTCCTTTGCCGACCGTCCTAAAACGTTCCGCGCCTCGCAGCTTCTCCCTTGCTTGTGTACGGGGTGTATTTTAAATACGAAACGGAGATTAGACGATAATGTAGAAATCAGTGTGAAGTATTGCGAATATTTCTAGTTGTTTCGATCTAAATAGTGTACTACAAGCAATCTTTGACATGTTGCAGGCCGCGTTTAAAAGTAGTGTTCATAATTTTTAGCGATAGATCAGGCATGAAATAATACGACAATGGTACACCGTTACATAGCTACACCGTTATAATACGTACACCGTTATAATTAAATCGTGAAATTTGGAATTATTACAAACTACGAAAGGTTAATAGCGACAACGAAATCAATGATACACTTCAGCTTGAATTTGGGAAACTAATCCGTCGATGTTTTGATGAATTTCACTGATACAAAGACGCCTTTTCAATATATCTAGCGAGCCGGATTAAATCTTACAGCGGCCCGCCACACATATGTTCTAAATAAATCTGCTTGTACGTGCGTTCCTTCTTGTATGAGCCTGATTAAAGTTATTAAAATGCCGATTAAAAACCGACAAGTTTAGAAAAGCGCTCTGTAATTGTTACTTTTCATTAAGAAGGTTAACCGGTGCGTCAAAAATAATGAACACCAAGGTAAGAAAACGCTGTAAATACAGCTTTCTCATGGTATTAGTGAAATCAATTCACGCGAAAGACATGTGAGACATAAAATGCTAACGCGTTTTCTTATCTTGGTGTTATTTTCTAGGCATTCTTTTAGACGTGTTTTTTTTTAAATGATGATGATTACCATCATCCCCATAGATATTAATATCTTGTGAAGTGATAGCTTTATTAGAGAGTTGATTAATAATATTCCAAATTGATTTGCTTTTAACACATGGGCTGAAAAGTCCCGGGCCTAACACATACATGACGCTACTTCTATTGCAGTCACCTTTCTCTCAGTTACTACTAACCTTCAAAAGACAGCTGTTAAAATTTCATGATATTCTATTCATTAGTTTGTGAGTTATTGTGCTAAGAGTCACGCTACTTTTGTTATTTTCGAAACAATGGATCAAAAACAATTTCGTGTTTTAATTTTACACTGCTTCTTGATTTTGAAAAAATACCGTTCAAGCGAAGAAATGGCTTGAAAAGTGTTATGGGGACTCCGCTCCATCAGAAACAACAATAAAACGTTGGTTTGCTGACTTCAAACGCGGTCGTAGAGGCACCAATGATACAGAACGCAGTGGACGTCCAAATGAGGCGGTAACACCAGAAAACATAAAAAAAATCCACAAAATCGTTTTGAATGATCGAAAAGTGAAGTTGCGTGAGTTAGCTGACATCGTAAAGATATCAAAGAACGTATTGGCTTTATATTGCATGAGCATTTGACTATAAGAAAGCTCTGTTCAAAGTGGGTGCCGCGTTTGCTCACTGTTGACCAAAAACAAGAACGTGTTGATGATTCTGAGCAGTATTTGGCCATGTTTAAACCTAACAAACCGGAATTTTTGCGTCGATATTTGACAATGGATGAAACATGGATCCATCACTTCACTCCGGAATCAAACGATCGTCAACTGAGTGGACAGCAACTGGTGAACCTCGTCCAAAGCGCCCGAAAGCACAACAATCGGCTGGAAAGGTTATGGCCTCGGCATTTTGGGATGTGCGTGGTGTAATATTCATCGACTATCTTGAGAAAGGAAATACCATCAACAGTGAATATTATATAGCGTTATTGGAGCGTTTGAAGGCCGAAATTGCAAAGAAGCAACCGCATATGGCAAAGAAAAAAATGTTGTTTCATCAAGACAACGCACCGTGTCACAAGTCAATCAAAACAATGGTAAAACTACATGAATTGAACTTCGAATTGCTCCCACATCCACCGTATTCGCCAGATTTTGGCTCCCAGCGACTACTGGCTGTTCGCAGACCTCAAAAAAATGTTCGCCGGTAAGAAATTTCGCACGAATGAAGATGTTATCGCTGAAACTGAGGCCTATTTTGAGGCAAAAGATAAATCGTTCTACAAAAGTGGTATTGAAATGTTAGAGCGGCGCTGGAATGATTGCGTTGCTCTTGATGGAGATTACGTTGATGAATAAAGCTAATTTTGAACCAAAAAAACCGTGCTTTCTTTGTTAGGCCCGGGACTTTTCAGCCCATGTGTTATATGCGAAGTTTGTTAGAAAATACTGCATTTCGACATTCGTACATGAAATATCTTAGTTTTACGTTTGCAATACTCTTCCAAAAGTCCCTATTTTAGTTTTGAGTAACAATATCATTCGCATAATTGCGTAGAAACAACGTCTAAAAAGTTGTAGAGGATTATTTGCTGTGAAGGAGCAATTAAATGTTTACTGCAGATCAAGAAAAATTAAAATATAAGTTTGGTAATGCAAAAGCAGCCACCCTGTATACAACCTCGCTGTTGCGCGCAGCTCGTCCAAACGTGCTAATTCATCATACGAAATCAATCCACTTTTCCCCGTAATAAATTATATACTAATGGATTAAAAACGCGCGTTCTACTGATGGGAGGTGTTCCTTCTCCACCCTCTCCCTTTTTTTTCTTTCCTTTTTGTTCATTAAGCGAAACGCATTTGTCTTTCGAAATTGATTGTCCTTTGTTTTGATAAATTCGTCATCGCAAGCTGCAGGAGATTTACTTCGCTTTGTCCTTTTTTTCCATTATTCCGCGTTTGAAATCTCATTTAGCTATAGTTAGCCGTTAGTAGTTCTAAATTAATTACTTTTAGTAGATGTATATGCACTTTTTCTATTGAAAAATGATGTAGTAAGTAGTTTCTGTATTGGATATAAGAAATCCTTCAGATAACGCTATCGAATTCTTTACTCCACCTTGTTGAATTAGGTTTCAATACTGTAATTCCAAGAAATTTAATTAAACATAGAACCCTTACTCACGCAAATACGTTATGAAATTATTAAAAAAGGCGTATTATTGCCAGGATATGAACTTCGGGTGTGTTAGACCCGAAAGAAAATTCGAATCAAAATTGCGTCTTTATTTTAAATTTTAATTTGGGTATTGGTGATCCCATTTATCAATTTTTGGGTCCCCTTCCCTCTAATGTATATATATACACCCTTAAGCACAATACATTTATTTGAATAAATTTTTCTAAACCATCATAAAAATATTTTTTATCTTTCGCCTCAAAATGGGCCAAAATTGCCTCCTTTACCTCATTATCGTCGGAAAACTTTCTTCCACGTAAGTCTTTTTTTATATTGGGGAACAAATAAAAATCACTAGGTGCCAAATCTGGACTGTAGGGTGGATGGACTATTGATTGAAAGCCATGTTTGTGCAGAGCAATCATTGCACCTTTGCTCTTGTGAATCGGCGCATTGTCTTGCAAGAGCAACACACCTTTGGTCAATTTTCCTCGACGTTTTTCCTTGATGGCCTCCTGCAATTTTCGCTGCGTAATATTCTCCGGTTATGCTCCTAACTTTTTCTTTGTAATCAATCAATAATATCCCCTCACAATCCAAAAAAACTGTAGCCAGCCGATTCTGACACTTTGAATTCCTTTGGTGGTAGTATCTTTTTATGCCATTGCATGGACTCCTGTTTGGACCCATCTTTCATCTCCGGTAACAATCCGCTCCAAACTCTATGCAGGTTTGTCTTCACACAGCTCCAAAAATTGTTTGGACGCACAGACGCGCTGCGGTTTCTGCAGCGGCGTGAGCATTCTCGGTACCTATCTTGCATTGACTTTTGTCATACCCAGGTGGTCATGTAGGATACGCAAAATGGTGGTATCTGATACTCCAACTAATGCAGATAATTGTTTTTTCTTCAAACGGGCATCTTGCAGTAGAAATTTTTGCACTTTTTCGACGATGTCTGATGTGGTGGCCTCAACTGGCCGTCCTGAGCGGGGGTCGTCTTCAATCGACTCCCGACCATGTTTAAAAAGACCATGCCACTTATAAATCATTGATTTACTAGGGCACTGTTCCCCATAAACGGGGAATAAAAGCGTTCTTTCCTTGCTTTGTAAGGAACTTTAATACAGCACGGTGTTCAATTTCCTCCATAGTTTCAGTTTTCTTCCGGATTGACTTGTTTAGCAGGCAACTATTCGTAAACGACTGACGCTATAGGGCTTGGGTCGGTTGTTTTTCATTTACGAGGGTCGGAGTTACCTCCATTTCCTCTTCGTCTTTATTTATGGGTACAGTTCATTTATTTATTCATCTATTTATAAATTTACATTTTTTTTTCTCCCCTTTTTAGGGCCTGTGTGCAGTGTGTTACATTTTTTGTTTTATTTTTTTGCATGTTTGCTTCTTTTCGGGGGTTGAAGCGTTATACCTTTCTCTTCTGCTCTTCTTTTTATTTGTTTAACGCCGTCTCTTCGCAGTCTTCTGATTGGCTTGATGATTTTCCTTACCTGTTCGTTTGGGTGTGTCTTCGTCCTTTGTACGGTGTCATTGGTTCTTCTTAGGATGATAGCGTCTAGGGTTTCCAGCTCTAGTTCCGCGTGGAGATCTTCGTTTTTCATGTACCGCGGGGCGTTCGTTGCGAAACGGATAATCTTGTTTAGTTGGCCTTGTATTCTATTTTTTTGTTGATCAGACGCTTGGTGCCATAATTCCCCGGCGTAGGTGGCTATAGGTACCATAGTCGCCTTGATCAATTTTATTTTGTTATCCAAGGAAAGTTTACTTCTTGGATTGATCAATGGGTATAGAGTCTTGGATGCAACACAAATTTTCTTCCTTACTTCGGCTATGTGTGCCGAGTACGTAAGTTTGTTATCTAGGATGACTCCAAGGTATTTTGCGGTGCTGTTCCATTGTATGGATATACCGTTTACTTTGATGGCGTCCGGTTTCTTCCTTCTAGTACGGGGTACGAAGTAGATCGCCTGTGTTTTCGTTGCATTTACTCTGATACGCCACTGATCGTACCGACGCTATAGGGCTGTAACTTAACTTGTATACTAATGATGAGTCGCCAATCAGAATGACACCTAGCGAGCGCCCCATCCCCTCCATTCCACGAACTTCTGGACCTCCCCTCGTATAATACAGTACTTACAAGAAAAGCAATCGAACAGCAACGTTCACCTGACAAATACGAGTACCTTCAATAGGTATTCCTAAGGAGAAGGTTTTCTCCACCTTACTTTCCCTCGTTCTCCGCCTGTTTCCTTCAATTCATCCCATCGCCCCCTTACTGCGACGCGCTCAGGTAGCTGCCAGCCGAACGGCGGAAGTAAAAATAATAAGCAACTTGACGGGCTGTTCGAAGGGAAATCGCGACGACGAATATTGAGGAAGGAGAGGGGGGAGAAGTACCGTCACTGGATGCAAAATCGCGCTCATTTGACGCGGCTTACGAGGAAATTCGTTCGCCGAATAAAGCCTCGCGGGCTTGGCGGTAGTTGTACGGCGACGGTAGTAGCGTGAGAGAAGCAAAAAAAAAGAGAAACGATACAAGGAGGCTGTTACTGTCACGGGCTTTCGCCGTACTACCTTTGTCGCGCTCCCGTAAGACGAATTTAATTTAGGAACAAAGATTGACGAGACGCGTTTGAGGATGTATATTTTTAAGCTTTGTACGCTTTTTCTTCTTCCGCGAGGAAGGGAAGCGTGTGATTGAAGTAAATTGAACAGATTTTGATACGAATTTTCTGAATGTAGGGTATCTGTTTGACAGTTTTAAATAGGATTATGGGGAATATATAGAAGAGCGTTTATTCAGTTTTTGAAAGTTGAAGAACGTCAGGCAATGGAAATTTATACAAAAATGAGAATTTGCATACAATGCTATCGGGTAATAAATTTTAAAAGAAGAGGATCCACTTGATCATCACAAAGTTGATGCTACGTAGATTATTTGCGTCTTATCATTATAATATTTGAACCTTACCAACATCTTTAAACAAATTCGTCCATATCCAAACAAGTGTAAGAATATTTACAAGTGGTGGCCGCTAAGAACTGCAAGAATTGCATCTAATGATAAAATTACGATTTTTTTGCATTTGGCCAACGTTTTAAGTTTTTGAAAAAATATCTGTCATGGTAGAATTTGGACCCACGACCTCTACGTTACCGATGCATTGTGCTATTATTACACCACGAGACTGAATGTGAGTTCACTTTTAATACCTAGATATTACAATTTCTGTAGATACTCATATATCGTAATATCTCAGCTGACACAATACATACTACTAAAGGCAAGTTCTTATTCATCTACGACAGCTGAATGTCATCTTGAAATGGGCCACAATATTCTATTTGAAGAAACTTCGGTCATCGCGAGGAATCCTCATTTCGATGGTAGAAAAATCAGGGCGGCAGTGGAGATACAGAAATACCCCGATAATATGAATAGGGAGGAGGTATGTATATCATCAACGGTTCAGGCCTAACGCTTTCGCTCTATACAAACCCGGTACTTAGCGACAAATGTCAGAAGGTTTTCGCCTCTAGCATGGTTTACACGTCCAGTTACACAGCCAATAATTAATTAAATTAAAAATTTCTCTCTGTTCTCCCTCTCTTTTTTTCACCTCTTTCTTACCTTTTGCCTTATTCACTTTATCTTTCCATTTTCCTCTTGTTATTTAATTTTCCCTTATAACACATGGGCTGAAAAGTCCGGGGCCTAACACATAGATGACGCTAGCTTTATTGCAGTCTCCTTTCTCTCAGTTAGTACTAACCTTTAAAAGACAGCTATTAAAATTTCATGATATTCTATTCATTAGTTTGTGAGTTATTGTGCTAAGAATCACGCTACTTTTGTTATTTTCAAAACAATGGATCAAAAACAATTTCGTGTTTTAATTTTACACTACTTCTTGATGGGAAAAAATACCGTTCAAGAGAAGCAATGGCTTGAAAAGTGTTATGGGGACTCTGCTCCATCAGAAACAACAATAAAACGTTGGTTTGCTGACTTCAAACGTGGTCGTAGCGACACCGATGATGCAGAACGCAGTGGACGTCCAAATGAGGCGGTAACACCAGAAAACATAAAAAAAATCCACAAAATCGTTTTGAATGATCGAAAAGTAAAGTTGCGTGAATTAGCTGACATCGTAAAGATATCAAAAGAACGTATTGGCTTTATATTGCATGAGCATTTGACTATGAGAAAGCTCTGTTCAAAGTGGGTGCCGCGTTTGCTCACTGTTGACCGAAAACAAGAACGTGTTGATGATTCTGAACAGTGTTTGGCCATGTTTAAACGTAACAAACTGGAATTTTTGCGTCGATATGTGACAATGGATGAAACATGGATCCATCACTTCACTCCGGAATCAAAACGATCGTCATCTGAGTGGACAGCAACTGGTGAACCTCGTCCAAAGCGCCCGAAAGCACAACAATCGGCTGGAAAGGTTATGGCCTCGGTATTTTGGGATGTGCGTGGTGTAATATTCATCGACTATCTTGAGAAAGGAAATACCATCAACAGTGAATATTATATAGCGTTATTGGAGCGTTTGAAGGCCGAAATTGCAAAGAAACGACCGCATATGTCAAAGAAAAAAAATGTTGTTTCATCAAGACAACGCACCGTGTCACAAGTCAATCAAAACAATGGCAAAACTACATGAATTGAACTTCGAATTGCTCCCACATCCACCGTATTCGCCAGATTTTGGCTCCCAGCGACTACTGGCTGTTCGCAGACCTCAAAAGAATGCTCGCCGGTAAAAAATTTCGCACGAATGAAGAGGTTATCGCTGAAATTGAGGCCTATTTTGAGGCAAAAGATAAATCGTTCTACAAAAGCGGTATTGAAATGTTAGAGCGGCGCTGGAATGATTGCGTTGCTCTTGATGGAGATTACGTTGATGAATAAAGCTAATTTTGAACCAAAAGAAACGTGTTTTCTTTGTTAGGCTCGGTACTTTTCAGCCCATGTGTTACCTCATCATGACACGGTCCAATTTCGGAAACAGTTCGTTTTTTAACAAAAGGCATTCTCTGAATTCAGCCGATTCTTCTTTAATCTTTCCAACTATAATTATCAACAAAATGATACAGAAGAAGCTGCACACCTCAAACTCAAACAACTTTGAACTTCTATTCAAGTATCTAATCATTATCCACCTCCTCCTTTGCCACCTCAGTCAACTATCTTCGTTACCCCATATTGACTTAGGTTTTTTCATATACCGTCGCCTTCATTTCACATTCATTTATTCGAAATTTTTCGGCGACGTATAAGATAATAAAGGAGAAGTACCGGAAGCGGCGCGAAAAAACAAAGGCAACCGCAAAAAGAACCATTTTCCCCAGGTCGCGACCGATGATGATATCCCAATTTTCCCCGTTGTCGTTCCTCAAATATTGATTCAAATCGCCATTAAATTCTCGCGAAAGCGGAACGGGCGACAGTAAAAAAAAATGACGATCGTCGAGAAGGAATCCTACGCGTATATACTTAACCTCACCGAGCTGGATGAAGGACGAATTTCTGCGAATAATATAATCAAGTATGTAAAGACGGGGTGGATTTTTGCGGCGAAGGGGAGGACACGGACGCTCGGCCGTTAGGAACACGGAAAATCGCTCTTTCTGAGGTGGGCCGCCCGAGCCCAGAACAAACACAACGCTCAAGTGGTTCTAATGACTGAGTACACACTATCTGCATAAGGCACATGGGACGGGGCGCGTCCGCCGGTATTACCTCATTTGCAACCTTGCGGGACGACCTCGACGGAGCGAATCATTTGCATAGAATAACAGGCGGACGTCGGTTCGGCGCGCTGAGTAAATTCAGCGGTCCGGTGTGTTCGTTAATATTCCGCGGCGTGTTATGTTTGTTAAGTCGCGCGGACGGGCATTGAGGGGACGTAGTGTACGGAGTTGGTTGAATATGCATAGGACTCCGTAAATATCGTGCACAGCTTAAGGGTTAGTATTTTTGTTTCTTTTCTCATTTCTCAAAGAAACGTCTGATTTTCACGTAATGTGTTATTGTACTAAACAGAAGGATGGTGTTGTTTCTGCTTGCATATTGTGGTTAAGGAAAGTTGTATAATGCTTTGTTTATTATGGATGTATGACATGACACATTATGTTAATCTACTTTCTTGTTAACTCTTGTACATTAATTAAAAAGTACCTGTTGTTTTCGAATATGCAAGGTACCTATCGTAACGTATATTTGAAGATAACTGTAGCATCTGAGGAAGATGGTGCTGAGGTATCTTTTATTTGGTCTGCTTACACTTTTTAACATCCCAGAATAGAGGTAACGAAACCTTTCCAGCAGACGGCGCGACCGTAAATTTACGTGGAGGATGAGAACCATAATGTTTCCACTCTCTACCTTGCACTTTGGTCTCGGGATCATAGTGGTGCAGCCGTGACTCATCCATGGTCACATACCGATTAAGAAAGTTCTCTTTGTTTACTTGGTACCTTTCCGAAAGACGCTTACAAATCAACACTTGGTTTCTATTTTGATCAATGGTTAGCATTCGGGGCACCCATCTTGCACTCATCATTTTCATATCTAATTCTTTAGTCAGTATGCTGTATGTGTATGTGCGATTCTAAAACCAAAATTGACAAAAGAGGACTAATCTAGGCGGTATTCGATTCAAAGGATTTGAAAACATGCGAAAACTCCAGGAGATGGCACGACCTTAAACTTGCGTGGCGATGTTTCCACTCTCTACTTTGTACTTGTTTCGAGATCATAGTGGTGTACCCATGACTCATCTCCATGGTTACATACCGACTAAGAATGTTTGCTTACTTGGTACCCTTCCAAAAGATGCATACAAATCAACATCCGATATTTTTCTTTTTGATCAATGATTAACATTCGAGGCGCCCACCTTGCATTCATTTTTTTCATATCTAATTCTTTAGTTAGTATGTTGTGCACTACATGATATGATAAGCCAGTCTCTTCCAAAGTGTCCCTGATGTGTATTTGTCGGTTTTGCAGTACGATATCGTGTATCTTTTTTATGTTTTTGTCAAGTTTCAAAGTATGTTCCTTTGAAATACATACAGCGTCACCAGCGACGTTTCCATTCGTAGTAGCAACTTTGAAAGTTTTGCTCCGTTAGGATGTTAGAACCCGCGTCGTGACTCTTTGGATGTTGTTTACCGTGTTTTCCCCAATGGGGGAGCCTTTCAATTTTTGCTTATGCGTTGGGAAAGGGAAGTGGATGTATACATTTGTAAAATTTTTCAGGAAACACAGAAAATGTCTAACACTTTAGCCCTTCAATGTGCAGGCTTTTAAGGCTTTCAATGAGAGCATGTTTTTTTGTTATTTTTTTAGGATTGGAAATATTGCAAAAAAGGATTAGATTTTGCCGATTTTGTTGAAATAAAGAAGAAATACTATAAATGAAACAGTCTATTTCCTCTAAAATTAACACTAACCAAACCTAAACAAAATTCAAAGGAAACAAACAGAATTTAGACGTGAAAAGTTATTTCGTCAGTTAAGTAGCTACACACCTCATAGTCACCACCATTTTCGATGCCCTTTCTTGAAAGTCTTTAGTTATGAACATCACTTGCGTTTTATTTAAATCTACATGTGTATCGGAGAATGTACTGAATACGCAGGCTTCCACGACCAGAGTCGGTAATAAGCGAATTACTTCCGGAATTGGATCGTTTCATGATGAGATACATATATAGAAATGAAATAAGAGTAAGTGGAAAAAAATAAAAATAAAAATAATTAAAAAGAAAGAAAAAAATGAAAACGGGTACAGAAAGAAAAAGGGAGAAAGAGAGATGGAAAGGGAAGAAACAGGAAAAAAGAGAAAGGTGGGATCTCGTCGTTTCGTCTCCGTTGTAGGAGACTCCTTCAGGATAAACCAGGGAAAGGCTTCTCACTTTTTTTTTCACACCCCCCTTTTTTAATTTTCCCTTTCTTTTCATTTATTCTTCTTTTTCTTTTTAATTCCTTTTCCTCTTACACTCATTTCATTTCTACATATCTCATCATGACACGGTCCAATTCCGGTAGCAGTTCGCTTATTACGGACGAAGTGTACATTTGCTACGCTGCAGTGGTTCTTTACGATAATTACATTTATATACGTACTGTACATAGTAAATAAAACGAAAAAAAAATACCAACCTCATACAGGCTTCAGAGCTTTTAATTAATATCTTTCATACGTTATTATTTTGTTCATGCAAGCATACAGAGCAGACGCGTTAAATAAATATAACATGTGCACATGTACCTTTGTCGGGTTACATGCGTCTATTGTCCCGATGCTATTCAAAATCCAAAACCCAATTTTCCATCGCTAGTTATTTCATATATTGTATACGTTATACGTACATACGTATATAGATTCAGTTGACTAATTAATAGTATTTACAATAAAGTTCGCCGAAACGTAATATTTATTTATTTATATTGACGTGCCTATATATGCATTACGCAGTGTATTATCGAATGTATAGTCCGAATTCAACGGGGCGGCCAAGTTAATTAGTGAGCTTTGACGAACATGAAAACGAACGTAGCGTGTGGATGTAGCGAATATCCTGTTATAAAATATATAACTGGATCTATTCATGAAATGGGCAATGGTGATCTGATACTAGAAAAATTGAGTGTATCAAATAATAAACGGACTGCAAAAAAAAACCGGTCGCGCAGAAATATAGTAAAAGAGAATTTTTAATTTATTTATTGTCTATATTTAATATAAATTCATTTTTTTTTATTTTAGTCTCACTAAAGTTCCCACTGCCTATTTATACTATTGCGCTTTCGCATTCCAATAATCGAGAAGTGTACAATTTATTTATAGAAATGCTGAAACGGATGAAAATCAGCACCTGAGCTCTAGTGGAAGTAACAATCATCCCTATGTCACCTGTGTGGGTTAACCTGTTTTCCGATGGCTGTTTTCTTGCGAGTGCATACTGCGTCAGTCATCCCTATAGGCCCCGGGATGCGAAATGGGTGTCCCCGTTTTACATCACCGTGCTTACTTTCACTGGAGATCAATAACATTGCTTATTTTAATTTTTTTTTATTATTATTATTTCCTCCGAGGTGTATGGGCTGCGATCCCGTTGACACCATAAAAAAATACTATTCTCTTACTGCTTTTGCTTCTGCAAAAGCCATTATAGGGATTCCCCTATACACAGATACGTTATCTGTTTCTAAATTTACGAGGGAAAGTCATTAGATAAGTCACAAACTGCTGTGGGAAAACTGTCACTAGGTGTCAGCACAATCCAGCTTTATGATACTCAAGTGACAGTTGATGTACGCATACACACACAGAGTTAAAATGGCGACCGTGCTCGAGGAGTGTACTGTGAAAGAGGAGCGTGCTGTTGTACGTTCTTTTTTGAGTAAAAGGACTTCCTGCAAAAGATATTCACAAGGAAATATCTTCTGTATACTGTGGAATGTGTTTGTCGCGTAAAGCCGTGTATAACTGGGTCGAGCAACTGTCTCAAGGGCGTTCGAAAGTTGTTGACGACCTCAGCGGTTGGGAGAGATGACAGGGGGGTGACAATAGACAGCGTAGTAACTGTAATAAGATGTTCTCATACCTACGAACTGATGCACGATTATTTGCTCACGGTGGGTGCCTAGACAACTGACCAAAGAACGCAGAAGGATTGGATTGGTTTGTTGTTGTAACACTTCTCTCCGTACGCAAAGAAAGGAGAAGACTTGCTTAACAGGATTGTTACTAGGTCATGAGTCATGGGTACACTAATACCAACCCGAAACAGAGCGTGCTTCGAAGCAATGGAAACATCCCTCTTCACCGTCGACAAAGAAATTCAAGGTTGTGACCTCAGCTGGTCCGTGTTCTGGCATTCCCAACGAGTGCCCCTAGCCCATTTCCAGAATAGAAATGAGAGCGTGACTACTGAATCATAATGTTGAGTTTTGTTGTTGCTTCGGGGCGCAATTCGATGAAAACGTCGAGACCTATTGAAGAGAGGAATCTTGCTGCATCACGATAATGCCAGGTCGTATTTGGTCCACTTGACCCAGGCGAAAATTGCAGAGTTACGGAGGAAATTTCTTGAACGCGTGGATTACAGTCCCGACCTAGCCCCAAGCGACTGTTTGATCCAGTCAAAAAGCACCTTGGCGGCAAATATTTCGAGGGTGACAACGGTGTTCAACAGGAGATGCCCACGCGGTTCAGATGGCAACCCAAACACTTTCACGCAGCAGGCATGGGATATATCTATTAATGTAGATGGAGACTTTGCTGAGAAGTAAAACTTATTTTTCCTAATTATTTTTATAATAGCTTTTTGCGAATGAATTACAGATTTTTCCTGGTACATCGGCGTTCTACTTTTTTTCTGGTTTTGCAATCCTTTTCCTTAGATATGGCATAATTATTAGTGTATTCTTCCAGATTTTGATTTTGGACGATTCGAACGCTGGAGCAAATCTACTTTATTTAGAAGGTTATCAATTCTGCGAAGACTTTTGACCAAATTGTGAGAACAAAGACGAATTCAACATTTTCTAAACTTCTTTAGAGTGACGATTGCAAGGACTATGTGGATGTACAATTCACACGGTTGACAATGGGAGCTCACGTGCTCTCGAAACGCTGCGTTCCGCATAATTAATTAATTTGTGTGAGTGGAGTTTACTGCTATACCTGCGAATTCTTTAGAGTATCTTGAGGCTGGCATCTTCAGGACGATGTTGGCGGTTACCCGGCCGTTTTACTAATTTTTATTCATCTCCTGGCTTCATTCTTTCCATTTCTCTTCACCAGTAGCCAAGCAAATATTTATTAAAGACTCAATTATGTCTACATAACTTAATTTAACAAGGAACAAGAAATTTGCTTGAGCAGTTTGAAAGTGGTTGTTGTTTTACTTCTAACGCAATCATCCAATTGATTCGATTATTTGATATTAAAAAAAAAAACTACAAATGAGCGCAAGTTTCAAAAAGACTTAATGAGAGCTGACTAATTATAGAAATTTTAATAACTTCAATAAGAGTTTTTTTTTCTAATGAATTGTGTAATTCGAAACAGTAGCTATTTCTGGTGAATTGTTAAGCACGTTATTTGACAATTATGCTCCTCTAGTTGAGGCTAAAGTTACTAAATCTAAAGCTCCCAGTGTGGATGAAGATTTCAAATCGTTTATGGAACTAAGGGGCGGAGCATTTTCCGAAGCAATGAATTGCGTTAGTCATTAATTTATGTAAAAGCTTCAAGGCGGTTCCTTCTCTATGCTTGCACAAGGATACCATTTGACAGCGTAATATCATATCCTCTCGGGATAGACACTATAATTTATGAATTTATTTACGTTCAAGGACCTCGTCATAAAAGATTGGTCATTGAACATTTGTCTAAAAGAGTTTTACGTCTGCAGCATTGCCAGCTCGTGGACCTAGTTGCAGCTCATTTTCGGTTAAAGAATTTTTTTGCAGAGAAAAACGTTTCCAGCAGTACTCCGACACCCGTCCTATAGTCTAGACATGGCCTCAAGCAATTATTTTCTTTTTCCAACACTTAAGCGGAAATTGAAAGGTTCCCATTACGCAACAATAAACAATATCCAAAGTCACGACGCATGTTCTAAACAGCCTAACGGAACAAGACTTACCGAGTTGTAAATGCATTCAATTAAACATTTTAAAACTAATTATTTTTATGAATTCTGAAACATAACTGATTTACTCTAGATACCCCTCTAAAAACATCCGGTTCTGGATTTTTTCGATTTTTACCTTTGAATTAAAGAAAAAGTAGGTTGGAGCAATTCCTATCAGCTACTTAATTCTTGATTAAATTACAATTTCCTTACAATTAACCAACGCTTTTAAATTCCTAAAAAAATATCAGTTCCGATAGAATTTGAACCCACGACCTCTGCGTTACCATTACACCACACATTAATTTAATTGTGACATATAGGTACTAAAAGCGATTCAGTCTCGTGGTGTAATCGTAGCACAATGCGCCGCTAATATAGAGGTCATGGGTTCAAATCCTACCGGGAATATTTTTTTTTGAATTTAAAAACGTTGGTTCATTACAAAGTAATTGCTATTTTATCATTAATATTATTAATGGTGATTTCATATTAATACTAATTTACTTAATTAATTTTCGATTTACAACCATAACCTATACTTTTGTACCGTTAACGGAGACGTGAAAATCATATTTGTATTACCCTTGCTTCTTTCTCCATTTAGCCATCATCTCAAACGGATTAACCTCTCTGAATCCGCGTAGAATACGTGAGTAAGTAACTAGCAAAACAATAACAATTAAAAGCATTAGCACCGGTTCCAAGCGGCTATATAATAGCAAGTTTTCGCGAAAGCTACGAAGGGGGCGATATGTTATTCGAGGTTTAACGTATTACACGTACATACGTACAACACCCCTCCTTAAACGTCACCGTTTCATTTCGGAGTCGGCTTCCCTGTCGTCGCTTGCAAACGTTCAACGTTAAACGCAAAACACGTCTTTAGTGTTTAGCTGGAGGACGGATAATTTTGCATAATCGACCATTACCCCGTTTAAAGCAGTCCTCCGAGTTATGCGAAATTCGAGACGAGCAGGTTCCCCCCGTCTCGCCTCCTTGCCGCCGAGTCCCTTGCCGAAAAGGAGAAGCTCTTACCCGTAGTTAACGGTTCTCTCTTGTTCCTTCTAACTGACATAATTTTCCTCTTAAGTGCATTAAGCTGCCGGAGACGATGCAAGAGGACGAAACGGCAGCGCAGCAAGTTCTGGTAGTCGCGCGCCGACTAAGCTCCGCTTGATGGTCCCGCGCGTCGTTCAGATGACAACTCATATTTAATTGACGCGCGTTGAGGCGAAGATTCCGACATGCTAACAGATTTCGAACTGTTTTCCTCGAGCTATCTCGTCGTTTCATGCTCCAGGTTCTTCTCTCTTCGACTCCTTCCACCATTAGGGAAACTTTCACACCTCGAGATTATATTTCGCTTTCTAGCTGATGTATATGTACCTCTCCCGATTTGCTTCCCTTCCTCTATGTCTCACGGGAAAGTTTTGAGAGAGAACTTAGTGCTGCTTAGGTTGGGGAATATTATGCGGCTTTGTGTATAGATACAGTTAATCAGAAGAGTAACAGTTATGTCTTGAAGTGAATTCTATCCTATTTTTTTCTGTTTTATATTTGTTATACAGAATACACCATACTTGTTGTGAATTCCATAAGAACTTGTCTCGGCAAAGTGGGCAAGTTACAGCGTAGTATGAGCAAGGTGTAATGACTATTGCTAAATCCCTTTCTAATTTTAGAATATTAAGTCTCACCATGATGGATCCTACAATCTAGCCATCAAAATCTTCAGTTGCATGTGCAATTTGACATATTTTAGATGATTTTGCGCAAAAAAACGTAAGAGGTACTCCTTTGAAAATTTGTCAAAATTTCGTTCATCGTAGAGTTGGGTCAAGGCTCACCTAATGATATTTCCAATCACACTGATTACGATTTTAATACGAAAAATTGACACAAGAGAACAAATCTGGACGGAATTCGTTGCTGAAGATTTGAAAACATGTGAAGAGTGTTAATGACTGTTCTCAAACCCTTCTCTAATTATAGAATGTTATATATACGAGGGAGGTCTAGAGGGTCGTGGAATGGAGCGGATGAAGTGGGGATAGGGGCGCCCGCTAGGTGTCATTCTGATTGGCGACTCATCATTAGTATATACATAAGTTAAGTTGCAGTCCTATAGCGTCAGTCGTTTACGAATAGTTGCCTGCTAAACAAGTCAATTCGGAAGAAAACTGAAACTATGAAGGAAATTGAACACCGTGCTGTGGTAAAGTTCCTTACAAAGCAAGGAAAGAACGCTCAAACCATATTGAATGAAATGGAAACCGCTTATGGGAAACAATGCCCTAGCAAATCAATGATTTATAAGCGGTATGGTCTTTTTAAACATGGTCGGGAGTCGATTGAAGACGACCCCCGCTCAGAAAGGCCAGTTGAGGCCACCACATCAGACATCGTCGAAAAAGTGTGAAAATTTCTACTGCAAAATGCCCGTTTGAAGAAAAAACCGTCATTTTGCGTATCCTACATGACCACTTGAGTATGACAAAAGTCAGAAGCCCTGCAAGATGGGTACCGAGAATGCTCACGCCGCTGCGGAAATAGCAGCGCGTCTGTGCGTCCAAACAATTTTTGGAGCTGTGTGGAGACAAACCTGCACAGATTTTGGAGCGGATTGTTACCGGAGATGGAACATGGGTTCATCAGTTTGAGCCTGAGTCCAAACAGGAATCCACGCAATAGCATAAAAAGGGGACACTACCGCCAAAGAAATTCAAAGTGTCAGAATCGGCTGGAAAGTTGTTGGCTACTGTTTTTTGGGATTCTGAGGGGATATTATTGATTGAGTACAAAGAAAAAGGTAGGAGCATAACCTGAGAATATTACGCAGCGATATTAGAAAAATTAAAGGAGGCCATCAAGAAAAACGTTGAAGAAAATTGACCACAGACAATTCGCCGGTTCACAAGAGCAAAGTTGCAATGGCTGCTCTGCACAAGCATGGCTTTCAATCTATAGTCCATCCACCCTGCAGTCCAGACCTGGCACCTAGTGATTTTTATTTGTTCCCCAATTTAAAAAAGGTCTTACGTGAAAGAAAGTTTTCCGACGACAATGAGGTAAAGGAGGCAACTTTGACCCATTTTGAGGCGAAAGATAACAAATATTTTCATGATGGTTTAGAAAAATTAATTCATAGATCTAATAAATGTATTGTGCCTAAGGGTGATTATATTGAAAAGGAAAAATAGATATATTGTTTTATTTTATTTAAAACCCTTTCATTCCACGAACTTCTGGACCTCCCCTCGTATTATAGCGTTCACAACGTTACGTGCTATTTTACAACTTTTTCGTTAAAAATGACAGCAATAATCGGTTGAAAAGAGCCAGTCTTGTACTTCAAACATCCCTAAAAACATCTTCGAAACCTTATTTCACAAGATCCTTTTACGAAATGAGCGAAATAAGGAAATCGCAGGAGAAGCACGTCTTCGAAACGAACCGAAAAAGACCTGTCCGCCCTCAGGGGCGCGAGACAGCGCGAATCCGTGCTCTCAAATAATTAGCGAACGCTAAGCGGCGTCGTTTTCCTATAAGCAGACGCCCGGGTGATTAACACGAAAGGGACTTAAATGATGTCGCGCCGGATGCCGTTGCACGGATGCACGCCTTCGGGGTCGGCGAAGCCTCTCCGCTCAAAAGAGAGAACGATATTAATTTAAGTATAATACGCCATCTCGCGTTTTACTTAGAGAATTAGACGCTTAAAACTTTCATTAACCCGTCCCCGAGAAGCGCCCGGCTGGAGATATCTTCGAATATCCCCCGGCTAGAGAACGTATTTCGGCCCGGCGATGAAACAACGGGATACAAAAAGGATAAACGGATGCAACTCGCTCTTCGCTGTTTAGTATACGCGACGCCGGAGGGCGTAGATCCTTTAGAATAACGTCTATTCGCTACGGTTTAATAAGATATCGTGCATTCTCCTTAATACCAAAGGCATCATCCTCAAACCCCTTCTCGTCTCGGCTACGGCTTGTTTGTTTGTGTTTTCGATGTTGTTGCGTCGCTGCAAGTTGATGGGAAAATGGGAAAACCGGTTGCACGAGGTTTTCGGAAGCGCCGAGTTCGCTTCGGTTGTTTGAAGGGAAGGCGAGGATAAAATGTGGATGCGAAGATGGTGGTAGGGGTTATCTGTCTCGTAATATGTTTCTGGTAAGAGGAGGGATATATTAAAATACGTAAATATGTAAATTTGTTAGCGGATGTGGAAGATTCCGAGACTGAGTTTTTTTTACTGTGTCATCGATTAAATTTACCCTCTAGCAAGCCATGAAATTTTTCTTGTTTAAACGTAAGTTGGCAGAATAACTTTAAAAGCGTATAAATTGAATTATTCTGTGGCATCGGAGACCACACTCATGTTACAACGTGGATAAAAATGTTTTGCCGAGGGCATTAGACAATGAAATTAGTTCGGGTGAAAACCGGGCGAGGCGCCAGCATAGCAAATGTGCTACTACTGCCCATGCGTTGGCCAAAAACGAAAATAAACATGTTTGGAAAAAGATTGACTTCGTATCTGTTCGATTCTTTGGTTGGTTCGTAGAGATTCTTCAAAATGTTTAATATTACGTATTAACCCTTAGCCACCGTAGTGCGGTCTCAGTGACCGCAGCGCATTTTTGTTTTCGTTTATCTTATCCTCACTTTAATATCACGGATCCATTTCCTCGTTAACTTCAAGTGCCAGTATACTGCAAAAAGTTGAAGTCGATATTTGTTTCGGTGCGCAATAGAAACACGGCTAAAGTTATAAAGCGGTCACAGGGACCGATCTGCAGTGCTAACGCTAGTATTTGAGTTGCGCTTTTTGTACAAAATAATGAGTAAAAATCCTACCACATCCAAAACGGTTCGTTGAGGCAATCCTGATCATGACAGCATTTTATTAGCACGGTACGAAGCGGCATAAGGTGAGGATATTAGTGAACAAAACACTGTAAATGAAGGAAGCCAACATGAAACAGACTCAGAAATTGAACTTAGTGAGGGAGAAGAAACAGAAGAAACTAATGAACTGTCGGACGAAGCTGAAACTAGCCGCGGCACTCAAAGCAATGTATAATGCTCGCGAGGACCCAGAAGCACAATATCGCTATACAGCTTCCAGGGTTGCGACCATCGACCGGATTAGTAAATATAGGTGATGGGATTACTTGCTGGAATCTTTTATTTACGGCAGATCTGCTACAAGTTGTATTGCAGTGGACAAATGTAATATTATACACCATCAGAACGAAATATACGTATAAAAGTACTCAAAGATCTGAATTGCAGAAGTTAGATATGATTGAGTTAGTATGATTGAGCGGAAGTTCTAGAAGGAAAACTGGGAAAACGAAAAACATGTTGCACTTGTTCTTCTATAATTAAAAGAAAAATCTTTTATGCGTGTAAAATTTGCCATATGCCTACATGTTCAGCATATCGAAAATTTGTAAAAATTGTAAACACAATCTTTGCGTATTTGACCCTCCACAATTTTTTATTTGTTTTAGGTTATTTCTTATATTATTGGTTTTTTTAATCGCATGATCATTTATTGTTCTGAATCTGCTCTTATTTTCGTATAAAATATTACTAAAGAAAAATTCTACCGTTTATGTTAAAAACAGAGCAAAATAGGGCATTTACGGATATTTTCTTTGGTTTACGTTAATTAAAGAACGAATTGTGTTAAAAGGCATCTTTAGGGTACACTCAATCCAATAAGAATGTTCCCAATGGATAAAAAAATATATTTTGGTAATTAAAGTTTGTTTATTATATACGGTCATCAAGACCGCACAACGGTGAAGACGTTACAGTATTTGCACTACGGTGGTTAATCATTTTTGTGAGCGATTTTTGCATTCATTAGCAGATTTAATTATTTCCAGCTAAGTTTTCTTTTAAACTGTTTACTGCGTGGAATGTTAATCTTGCGTCAGCTCTATCCAAATATTATTTTGGCGCATTTAATCATGTCTCTTTTGGTTGTGCTTCTCTTTGAATTATTCCTGTGAATAGATATAGATAATATAGACATCAGGACTAATTCGACCGATTTCACAATATTAGTTACGTTTTTGAAATCTTACAGATTTGATTTTAAATACGCCTATAAGAAATAATCAAAGCACAACATTTTAGGACCTGGGGGCGCACTCATCGAACCTGCACGCAATAAAACATTACAGTTGAAAACAGTGCGTGTAAGAGCAAAGTTAATTCGCAAAAGATTTCACTGACCATAATCTTTAAATTGAGAAAAAGGTAATCTTTTTTTTACTAATTGATATCCGTGCATAATTTACATTAGTTTTCAATTTGAATATCATAGCATTTGGTAACAATTCACAGGTATAGCAGTAAACTCCACTCACACAAATTTATTAATTATGCGGAACGCAGCGTTTCGATAGCACGTGGGCTCCCATTGTCAACCGTGTTACCGACTGAAAGTAAAAACTGTACCACACATGCAAATTATTTTCTACGCAGGCTCTAAAATTTCTAACCATATGACTATTTACAATCTACTAGGTGGCCTCATGCCTTTTACGGGGAAGGATGGACCGAAAGCGAACCGTATCTTTAACAGGGTCTATGGTAATAAATCCATCAAACTCGAGTGTGCAATTGGGGGTGGTTCTCTGTTCAATAAGTTTCCGTTCTTTTTCATATATACCGTTTCGTACGCGTCTAATTCTCTATACGAGTTCACGTTTTTAAGTAGTGTCAGATTTTTTAAATCAATCTTATGTCTGGATTTTACCATATGCTCTGCTACGCTTGATAGTTCAGGTTTGTCGAAACGATAGTGTCTAATATGTTCTTTGAACCTCGTTTCGATACTCCTTTTTGTTTGTCCAATATAAACTTTCTCACAATCATTGCATGCGATTTGGTATATTCCAGACTTTTTTAACATCTCCGGTTTATCGTGGTAACCACGATCAAGTTTACTATTGAAGAAGAAGTGAACAATCGCCTTCCGTTTCTAGATACTCTAGTCATACGCAATAATAATAAATTAGAAATAGACATCTACAGAAAAGAAAGTAATTCCAACAGATTCATCACGTTTGATTCGCACCATTGCGAACAACAAAAAATGTCCGCGATTAGTTTTCTGGTCAATAGACTCGTCAGATTTCCGCTAAACAAAAGCAGGTATGACAAAGAATTAAAGTATATCAAAGATGTAGCGAGGTACAATGGTTTCTCTTCTATGGATGTCGACCGTATTTTAAGGAAGGTCCAATACAAACAACACATCAGAAATTCCACGACTTTGACATCAACAAACACCGGTAATAAGAAATTTATAACTCTTCCTTTTCACCCAACAGTAAAAGGGTTAAGTAAAATTTTCCGACAACTAAACATGAACGTGTATTTTGTGTCAAAAAACAACTTAAAGAATCTCTTAGGGAATCCCAAAGATAAACCGGAGATGATAAAAAGTCTGGAATATACCAAATCGCATGCAATGATTGTGAGAAAGTTTATATTGGACAAACAAAAGGAGTATCGAAACGAGGTTCAAAGAACATATTAGTCACTATCGTTTCGACAAACCTGAACTATCAAGCGTAGCAGAGCATATGGTAAAATCCGGACATAAGATTGATTTGAAAAATCTGACACTACTTAAAAACGTGAACTCGTATAGAGAATTAGACGCGTACGAAACGGTATATATGAAAAAAAACGGAAACTTATTGTTGAGTTTGATGGATTTATTACCATAGACCCTGTTAAAGATACGGTTCGCTTTCGGTCCATCCTTCCCCGTAAAAGGCATGAGGCCACCTAGTAGATTGTAAATAGTCATAAGGTTAGAAATTTTAGAGCCTGCGTAGAAAATAATTTGCATGTGTGATACAGTTTTTACTTTCAGTCGGTAACACGGTTGGCAATGGGAGCCCACGTGCTCTCGAAACGCTGCGTTCCGCATAATTAATTAATTTGCGTGAGTGGAGTTTACTGCTATACCTGTGAATTGTACATCCACACAGTCATTGCAATCGTCATTCCATTTGGTAACACTTCATGCAGCAACAAGTTCATTATTTATATTTATATGTCATGGGAAAGTTTAGTATAAAAACTAAATATGGAAGTTTTATTTTATATGTTTAATATTAGCTTATTTTTATTGCATCACAATTCTCGAATTCATCTAATATTTTACACATTTTCCTTTGCAATTCGTCGTCGTGTTTTGCTATAAGAGCACCCGCTTCGTTATCTGGTTATAGGGTAACACGTATGCATAGGAAGACAGTTTAGCAAATCGATTAGAAATGTGGTGAAATTCCTTATGTACATATGTAAGCATCAATCCAATTTAAAGCGCTACCACGTATATACAAAGTAGATAAGTCAGTTCAAATTATTTTTCCTACAATTTAGTTGAAAGCATTAATTACACTAATTAATTAGTTAGTTATTTATTTCTTTGCTTCAAGATGGAATTTTTACGGACAATGGTCTGTGTGTTTGACACAGATGCCTAATAAGTAGTGTAGATGGCGCTTTTAGAGCTGGATGCAGCAGTTCATCTATAACTGTTAGTATAATTATAGTGTATATGTATATAAAGATCATTTCATTTAAATTAGGTTTACCTATACCACATCAACATCTTTTAAATGTAAAATTACTTTTACTTAATTGTGATAATTAATTTACTGTGTGTACCTTTTGGAGATCTCTTCTGATTTAAATTGTTAAACGTTTAATCCACTCCGAATTTTTCTCTTAAAAATTTGAAAAGATCTTTCATAGAATTCTATAGATGTTCCTCTTTCTGGACAAAGTAATGTTTTAAATCATGTTTTATTTGTATATATTTATAGCACAAGTCCGTATTTTGTTCGATGCAAATGATTTTTCGGCGGTAGTATGTTTGTAGTTTGACAACAAAAGGAGTATGATTTGTTTAAAATTCAGACTAAAACTTGACCTTACCTGAGAATATAAACGTGCTCCATACTGTGAAATAATAAAAATGTTAAGTTTTATTGAAAAGCTTTTATTATAGTTTCTTGTGACACGATTTCCATTAACATATACTTTCATCCGACACATATATAAGTTTCAAGTTAGGTGATAACTTGTGATTTTACGATCTATCTATTACACTAGAGTTAAGAAATAAAACATACGCTCAGTGAAATTTCTATAGTCCCATGTAATTTTGTAGTTGTTCACATGTGGATGTTTATCAATGGTAAAAGTTTGGAACTATATTACCATTCATAAGTTCGATCGCACCTATTCCATTGTGTTACACTTAGAATAATTTTATATTAATCTTCTTAGAATTTGAGAGGTGTGCCTTCAGTATGTATCCAAAATATTGCCGAGAAACTGGAGATGCATGTGGTTACGTTTAGGAAGACCTTCAGAAAGAAAGTGACCGGTTGGTTTCAGATCGATGACGGAACGGGACGACCGATATATCAGAGTCATTTCCCTAAGAAATTACCCCCTTACCGCAACGCGAATCACGGGAGAGCTTAATTTGCAGTGCCATCAGCCTGTAATTGTGTCTACAGTAGGAGAGATTAACAAAAGTTGATCTGAGGGGTCGTATAGCAGTAAAAAATCACGGTTAAGTTTTATACACAAACGGAAAAGACTAAATCGGGTAAAAGCTAACGTAAACTGGAGATGATTGTAAAAGTGTCTTATGGACGGACGAATTTTTGTATAGTGTATTTCAGAAAGTGAGATATGAAGGAGGAGACATCATTGTATGGGATTTCTCTTGAGGCGGTAGGACTGGACAATTAGTTAAAATAAATGAAGGAATGACAAAATATGTGTATTCGAGAATCCTAGAAAACGATGCGGTACCAACCGGATGTGAATTAGTTGGGGTGGTTAGAGTTTATTTTGAAGACAAATCTTCTGAAGGAGTCCTATTCATAATGGAGTGGCCTCCACAAAGCCCTGATTGCAAGCCTATTCAGCTCTTGTTGGATCGTTTGATCGTGAGGTTTGGAAAAAATCTCCGGCTGGTAAGGTAGAATGCTGTAGAATCGTATTTGGAGCAATTAGTTTTAAGGATGCTCCATAACCGTGAAGCAATTATTAATGCAGAAGGGGGTTACTTTAAAGAAATATTACAACAATATCGATTCTGTTAAAAGGTACTATTTCATCAACAAAACATTTAAAGCTAATGACTAAAACTTTGTTTGTTTAATAGATCTCTCGCAAGCATTATCTGTATAGTTTATCTTATTTTATATTAGGGAGACCTCAAATGTTTCCGGAATCGACAAAGAAGGTGTGGTTTTTTATTTTTATTTTTCGATGTAGTCTCTTCAAGTAGGATGTTTCGAGGTCTGCAAAATAACCACCTGTAGCGACGATAACCTCCTTGTTTGAGGCAAATCTTTTGGTTTGGAAATAGGAAAAAGTTGCTGCATGCTAGCTCTATCATATCCAAAATTTCGTATAGGATATGGCCAACGCGTTCTTCTGAGATTCCTATTGTCTCTGCTATCTCTTTCAGTTTCAATCGGCGATTGGCTAACACGACAACATGACTCCTCCTCGTTGGTAGCGGTTTTTGGGCGTCCACTGCGTAGTTTGTCACTTGTGCTTATGCGGCCACGTTTGAAGCTGATGGTCGAAAATGATGGAGTACATCTACCATGGAGCTCCAGCAAAATATATCGAATTTCCGTGGCCGTTGTCTCAGCCATACAGTGCCCATAGTGTTTACTATACGAAATTCTATTTTATCCATTTTTTCCGAAACCACCTGATTTGCTACACAAAACATTCTTAACCAACAAGTATTGACAGTAGACGTATGAAATTTTGACAGTTACCACTTCACCCTTCGTGCGCCATCTCTGGCCGATTCAGGAAACATTTCAGCTCACCTTCTTATAGTACGATCAAACTTATGAATGGTAGAATATATAGAAATGGATCTGTGAACATGATGAAGTGGTAGATAGAGGTGGCATTTTCCAATATTACTGGTGGTAAATGGAAAAAGTACCATGAATACAAACGTATGTATTGTACATATAAATAGGCGTGACGTCATATTTTCTGACAAGAAAGAATTTAATTCAGAAGATGTTGATGGTTTCAGATATTGGTAGCATAGTTTGCAGAAGAACTTTGAAAACTCGATGAGTTGAAGTTTATGGGTTGGGAGGCTTTTACATATACAACTTCTGGAAACAGTTTTAATGTTTAAACGTATTGGTCAGTAAATACTGCACCTTGCAATAAGACTACGACGTTGTCCATACTTCCAGATGGATAACGGTTTTGTTTCTTAGAAAGGAAAGGAAGCTGCAACTACTAGATCGCCCAACTGAGTTCAATCCTACTGAAAATCTTTGGGAAATATTGGTAACGAATATAAATGCCGATAATAGGCAATAAAATAGCATCAATGAGTTGAAATATGTGACAAGGAAGTGCTGGAATGAAATTTCTCTGAGTGTATATATATCTATTTATATTATTCTCAGTTTTAAGGCTGATGGTCGAAAATGATGGAGTACATCTACCATGGAGCTTTAGCAAAATATATCGAATTTCCGTGGCCGTTATCTCAGCCATACAGTGCCCATAGTGTTTACTATACGAAATTCTATTTTATTCATTTTTTTTCCGAAACCACCTGATTTGCTACACAAAACACTCTTAACCAACAAGTATTGACAGTAGACGTCTGAAATTTCGACAGTTACCACTTCACCCTTTGTGCGCCATTTCTGGCCGATTCAGGAAACATTTCAGCTCACCCTCTTATAGTACGATCAAACTTATGAATGGCAGAATATATAGAAATGGATCTATGAACATAATGAAGTGGTAGATAGAGGTGGCATTTTTCAATATCACTGGTGGTAAATGGAAAAAGTACCATGAATACAAACGTATGTATTGTACATATAAATAGGCGTGACGTCATATTTTCTGACAAGAAGGAATTTAATTCAGAAGATGTTGATGGTTTCAGATATTGGTAGCATAGTTTGCAGAAGAACTTTGAAAACTCGATGAGTTGAAGTTTATGGGTTGGGAGGCTTTTACATATACAACTTCTGGAAACAGTTTTAATGTTTAAACGTATTGGTCAGTAAATACTGCACCTTGCAATAAGACTACGACGTTGTCCATACTTCCAGATGGATAAAGGTTTTGTTTCTTAGAAAGGAAAGGAAGCTGCAACTACTAGATCGCCCAACTGAGTTCAATCCTACTGAAAATCTTTGGGAAATATTGGTAACAAATGTAAATGCCGATAATAGGCAATAAAATAGCATCAATGAGTTGAAATATGTGATAAGGAAGTGGTGGAGTGAAATTTCTCTGAGTGTATATATATACCTATTTATATTATTCTCAGTTTTAAGGGTAAATTAAGCAAAATAAAATATCATTGAAACCGATAAGTTATGATAAAAGCTTCCTCCTCTATAAGCCAGGATTCTAACCCTTTCAATTACAACTGAATAATACAGGGTCGTATTTAATCATCTTCTAATCAAAATTATCACTCGATATATTACTACATCAACATTTATTCGGTAACATGCACAGTTCATATCTAAAAACAAAACACAAAACACCAAGCCAAACCATGCGAGAAATAAAAGCAACAGACAAGCTTTAATAAGTACGTATATTAATAAACGTTTCTCTCAATCCGAGTCCTAACTCGATCTCATGCTTTACTACGTTATCCAACAAACTAATTGACGCTACCTCAAGCTTACCCCCGCATGTTTTGGGGTAATCTCAACGCATGCTAAGGTCAATTTGTTTTCACTTCTTTGAACGTTAAACGGGGGAGTAAACGTGTCGAAAAGTTAAAATGAAAAAGAGAAATGAAAAAAGGGAACGATTTGAGGGGGATAAGTTAAAAAGAGAGACGTGTGCACTTACCGGCATCGTTTGGCTGCCGTGCAAGCTGTTAATGGCCGCTTGTGCCTCCTGGTGTGAACTGAATTTCACAAAAGCGCAACCTATAAAAGATAGAGAAATGAACGACATTGGTAAATTAACGCTTAATTAAACTAAAAAAAAAAAAATAGAGAGAGATATCAGTTTAAAATTGGTTAATCTAGTTGGCTTTTATGCGAAGTTTCTTCTTTGTAATGTTCACGAATTAAGGGTGCTATGGTTAGTTTATTAAGAATGGCATTGAAGGGATAGTTAAAAGTATCGGTCACAGAGTAAATCTTGTGAATAGTGGCGCAAATAGTTACAAAATAATTAAATGTAGATTTTTATTGTCTGTTCTCCTTTCTAATAGTAATAATGATATACATATTTATTTTTCAACAGGTATAACACATGGGCTGAAAAGTCCCAGGCCTAACAAAGAAAACACGGTTTTTTTGGTTAAAAATTAGCTTTATTCATCAACGTAATCTCAATCAAGAGCAACGCAATCATTCCAGCGCCGCTCTAACATTTCAATACCACTTTTGTAGAACAATTTATCTTTTGCCTCAAAATAGGCCTCAGTTTCAGCGATAACCTTTTCATTCGTGCGAAATTTCTTACCGGCGAGCATTTTTCTGAGGTCTGCGAACAGCCAGTAGTCGCTGGGGGCCAAATCTGGCGAATACAGTGGATGTGGAAGCAATTCGAAGTTCAATTCATGTAGTTTTGCCATTGTTTTGATTGACTTGTGACACGGTGCGTTGTCTTGATGAAACAATTTTTTTTCTTTGCCATATGCGGTCGTTTCTTTGCAATTTCGGCCTTCAAATCCTCCAATAACGCTATATAATATTCACTGTTGATGGTATTTCCTTTCTCACGATAGTCGATGAATATTACACCACGCACATCTTAAAATACCGAGGCCATAACCTTTCCAGCCGATTGTTGTGCTTTCGGGTGCTTTGGACGAGGTTCACCAGTTGCTGTCCACTCAGATGACGATCGTTTTGATTCCGGAGTGAAGTGATGGATCCATGTTTCATCCATTGTCACATATCGACGCAAAAATTCCGGTTTGTTACGTTTAACCATGGCCAAACACTGCTCGGAATCATCAACACGTTCTTGTTTTTGGTCAACAGTGAGCAACCGCGGCACCCACTTTGAACAGAGCTTTCTCATAGTCAAATGCTCATGCAATATAAAGCCAATACGTTCTTTTGATATCTATACGATGTCAGCTAACTCACGCAACTTCACTTTTCGATCATTCAAAACGATTTTGTGGATTTTATTGATGTTTTCTGGTGTTACCGTCTCATTTGGACATCCACTGCGTTCTGCATCATCGGTATCTCTACGACTACGTTTGAAGTCAGCAAACCAACGTTTTATTGTTGTTTCTGATGGAGCGGAGTCCCCATAACACTTTTCAAGCCATTGCTTCGCTTGAACGGTGTTTTTTCCCATCAAGAAGCAGTATAAAATTAAAACACAAAATTGTTTTTGACCTATTGTGAAAATAACAAAAGTAGCGTGAGTCTTAGCACAATAACTCACAAACTAATGAATAGAATATCATGAAATTTTAACAACTGTCTTTTGAAGGTTAGTACTAACTGAGAGAAAGGTGACTGCAATAAAACTAGCGTCATCTATGTGTTAGGCCAGGGACTTTTCAGCCCATGTGTTATATCCAGATATAAACTTAAAAAATAAATACGAATAAGTACAATAAATTTATACGAGGGTTGTCTTTTAAGTTTTTCATATTGGAGCATAGAGGGCGCCACTAACCATACGTCAGCACTAAAAATTAACCTTCATTTTTAGGTGACAAATCCAAAGTTTCAGCGCAATACTTGTGGTGTTGTAGTGTGTGACAACTGTCAAAGTTGATAAAAATATTTTTTTATAATTTAAAAAAAAAAATTCATCTCAAGAATACTTCGGCGAGTTGGTTTCTGTTTTCCGATAATGAAGCACCGCATAGGTCAATAATTTCTCGATGGTGTGGAGAATCCGAGAACAGGCGTACCAAGAGCAGCAGTCAGCCAGGAGAACGCTGACGCTGTGTCCAAGAGCATCAAAGAAGATCGACATGGGATATCGCGAGCTTAAAGCGTCATTGGGAATAGCAAATACTTCAATTCAAAAAATTTCCCATGAAGAATTCTGTGTAAAAAAGTTAGTCTCCCGTTAGACACCGCATCTGTTGACCGAAGAACAGAAAGAAGCTAGAGCGAATTGGTGTCCGAGAACTCCGCTTCAACAGTGGAAACTCCAAAAACGTGTACAACATCGTTAGTAGCGATGAATCTTGAATTTCCTCATACGGATCAGAAAATAAAAAGTGCTTTCGCCTAAATCGCGCCCATGTCTTCATTTTAAAGTGAAATATATATATATATATATATATATATACACAGTGAAATCTCCCTTGAACGGACACCAACGGGACCAACTGAAGATGTCCGTTCAGAAGGGGTGTCCGCATAAAAGAAATATGTAGTAGAAAATCGTGTTTTAACGAAAAATAAATATATTAAAGGAACTGGGACATTTAAATCGTATATGTATATAAATGTTTTTAAAATAAATAAGAAACTTTAAACTTAAGAAAAAAAAAGTTTATTTCCTTTAGATATATACATACAAAGTATAATATATGTACATAGATACATAGATGTATGTAATACAAAACAATGAAATGAATAGTCAAGGACGCAAAAATTCATACATTGTTGTTTGTCTCCTCTTTTTCTTTAAAATGGCGTCTTGAAATCGTATTTCTAATTTAGAATAAAACTCGAAAGACTGTGTCACCGTGATTTTCGACAAAACTTTTGAGCTGCTTGGTCAGGGTAATAGCTTTACCGCAATTTGAGATAGCTCCTGTTGGCACTGGAACCTCATCGATATTAGAATCTTCCGAAAGTTCTTGTATTCCAACTGGATTTGCAATTTCTCGTTCTGAATCTGGATCTTCAACATACAAATCTTCATCTACGTTCAAAAAATCATTAAGGTTTTCATTATCCGTAAAGTTCAATAAATTCTTATTTTTGAGGATATCAGAAACTACACTAAGAGGCAAATCATCTTCTAGGTCAGATGTATCAGCCTCAGTTAACTGGTCTTCACTTTGCATATTTACATGATTAAATCCTGCTTTGCGGAAGCAATTTTGAACTGTCTCTTTGGCTACATGATCCCAAGCGTGAGAATTTTTCTATTTGGAGTCATTTCTACAATGAATCTGTCGCCCACTGTGTCTTTTCCGCATAGACATCAGACTAATATCGAAAGCAGATTCAATCGAAAGCTTACACCCAAAGAATAAGAACGGTAAATCCCCGACCAACTTGGGGAAGTCCCTAATTCACGCCAGGCAGAAATCCACGACATAGGCTGCGTTTGTACTGAAAGATTAAAGTCGGTAAATCTCCGGTTTACTCGGGGAAGTCGCAGCGAAATTGGCGCGCGGCGCGATTGAGAAATGCAATAGCAATACTCTCGATACAAAAATAAGATAAGGCGTTTCTTTTTATTTTATTTTTTATCCAGTTAAGAGAAGATTTTCTCGTGCCCGCGTCCGTTCAAGAGAATGTCCGTCCAAGAAAGAGTTAATACAATTGAGTCGGGACCATGAGAAACTGTCCGTTTAAGGGAGGTGTCCGTGTAAGAGGGGTGTCCGCGAAGGGGAATTTCACTGTATATAATTTAACTTTATTCTTACAATCAATTTAGTTACACATTCACTTCGGATGTTAAGCACTTTTAAGAATTGTTAGTGACGAAAATTAATTAAGTGTTAATTACTAAGGAACATTGTGCTTCTTACGGCATTCTTTTTTTCTGTACAAATTTTTAAGAAGCAGAGTGACCGTTATTCTTCTTATTATACTCAGTTATGTTTCATCTCTACATTCTCTTTTTTTTGTCAAATCGAAATGCTATAATAGTCGTTATTATTATATTTGAATAAAGAACTTTATAGGTTGCCTTAACTGTTATGGATGACTGAGTTGGTAGTGGAACTTTTACATTGTAATTAAGTAATTTGCACTTAATATCCTCTCATTGTTATAAACTAATGTAGGAATAACTACATTTTCCAATAGAATACCAACAGAATCTAAAACTTAAGTTCATGGTCACTTTTTAACCGCTAAAAGATCGCGATATGATAATTTAATCGATTTCAAATTCTTATTATATCTCTACATCCCTTATAACCCGACTGGATTCAACTCTATGCTGTCTAGGACTATCAAAAGTTCAGATCTAAAACGAATTCCGAACGCTCCCGTTTTAATACACCCATCAATATTTGAGCTTTAAGAGCCGGTGATCAAATCTAAATACCGGGCTGAAGGAAAATACCCTGACGGGCGGAGGTTAATCTGGAAAAGAAAGCGTTTTAAAATCTAGTTACCCGCACCGCAAACGGTCGGCCGGTAAATTCGAATTTCAACGCTGTCGCCGCCACCGCGTTCGACAGTAGCGCCGCCTGAAATATAATCGATTCGACTCATTACAAGTTCTCCCTCGAATCTACTGAACTCCCACCGCTGCCAGCCGGCTCTATTGAAAATACCGGCGACCGACAAGTATTAATTTTTAAATCCTCCACGTCGCACTAATTCCATAAACAAAATTTTAATTAAATACAAAATCCCGGCATCCGCGGGATTTCAATACATTATCCCATACCCACCTCAAAATATTCCTCCCCCCTAAACATATTAGTACCACCCCATTATCCGGTTATGTTCCATTTCGTCCAGCTTTAGCTTTTTTCCCGTAATTTTATTTTTGTTTATATTAAGTATTTTCTTTTTTCGAATGGGGACTAGATAGGCGGACAAGAGTTTTAAGGAGGGGAGGGGGAATGAAGGAGGAGGGGGGGCAGTGTAGGAAATCTCATAGTTATCATTTAATGATCAAAATCTAACGCGTTTTTAATTCGTTCCACGTTAACTCCGATGTGCCAGGCAACGCAACGCTCTACTTTGTACCCCCCACTCCCCCTCTTATCCCATCCCTATTGAACGCAGCTTTACGTTCCGCTTTAAATAAAAATTCAATTTGTGCGGTGAGAGTCTTTATCGGAGAATTTCGGTTTTAAACTAAAATGACGTCGATAATGGCGAAGTGTGACAGTCGTTAAATGAAATGTTTATTTTCGAACGGCACGAGGGCGGCAAAGGCAGGAGAATATGCGATAAAATTTAATTTTGGAGAGGGGGGAAGGGGAGGAGGTTTTAATCGAAATGTTCATAATTTTTGGGAATTTGTAAAACAACCCGATACTACAATATCCAGTGCGTCGGAAAAGTAACGCAACCATTTAAATTTAGCTCTAATAATTAGTTTACGAGGGCGACCTGACATGTTTCCGGAATCGACAAGAGATGACGGATGAAGATTAATTTTTTTTTATGTCAATATTGGGAATTGGTTCCGTAGGGCAAGAATATCACTGGCAAATATTATGTGGCGATTATATAGCGTTTAGTGGAAGAGAATTGTTCGAGTGAGGCCGGATTTTCTCCACGATAATACACCACCACATAGAATTGCGACTGTGGCCGAATTTTTAGTGAAAAAAATACAAGTCTGTGTGTTACAACACCTTCCGTAGTCGCCAGGGTTATCACCATGGAGACGGGCTATGAAAGCAACGTCTTGTGATAATGTTGGACAAGTCCAAGAAACCGTGACGAGAATCTGCGAGCCAATTCCGAGAATAATTTAAAAGAATCTATGCCTTCGTTGGTCGAACGTGCCCACAGCCGTATTGACGCCTAGGGGATGTTTTTTGAACAAAAATAAATAATTTTGGTGAACCGCGTCCAAAGCGCCCGATAGCACAACCATCGGATTGAAAGGTTATGGCCTCGGTATTTTGGGATGTGCGTGGTGTAATATTCATCGACTATCTTGAGAAAGGAAATACCATCAACAGTGCATATGGTAAAGAAAGAAATGTTGTTTCATCGAGACAACGCACCGTATCACAAGTCAATCAAAACAATGGCAAAACTACATGAATTGAACTTCGAATTGCTCCCACATCCACCCTATTCGCCAGATTTGGCTCCCAGCGACTACTGGCTGTTCGCAGACCTCAAAAAAATGCTCGCCGGTAAGAAATTTCGCACGAATGAAGAGGTTATCGCTGAAACTGAGGCCTACTTTGAGGCAAAAGGTAAATTGTTCTACAAAAGTGGTATTGAAATGCTAGAGCGCTGGAATGATTGCGTTGCTCTTGATGGAGTTACGTTGATGAATAAAGCTAATTTTGAACCAAAAAAACGTGTTTTCTTTGTTAGGCCCGGGACTTTTCAGCCCATGTGTTATACCTGATGAAAAATAAATATTTATTTATATTATTTATATTAGGGGAAACGCAAAAACAATGTTAAGTCCTTATTACCACTATTTTAAGTATTCTCTGTATCAAATATAATTAATCTCTTTAGCCTATAAATATAAGTATAAATAAAAAAAAACATGAACTCCGATGATCTGATCTTCGATTTTGGTAACACATGTAATGTAATTGAGCTGATGGTTGTGGTTAATTGCAGGAAATTCTCTGTTTGGTAGTCCCTGGCATGTCATCAAGATATTTAATAACGGTTGCTCAGAGCAATTAACGGATATTAATGGTAACAATAGCATACTTGTTCTTTAAACAACTTGATATGAAACATGTCGATTGTATTGACTAATAGTCCTTAGGGTCTAAAATGAGCCGCATTTAAGTTGAGATTCAACAAACTAGTAGAAACCTGAGAAAGTCCCCAGCATAAGGATGATGGTGTAAGTGGAGGCAGTACCAATCGTCATTTCATGGAAAATGACGCTCTCATTGGCTAGAGGCATCTGGACCAAATTCCACCACCTATTACGTATGCACCAGTAATGGTAGAACAAATCATTTTCATGATGTAAACCTTCCCTGAAGTTGATTTAGAGAATGGAATAAGCAATTACAAAAAGCTTTACGCTTTACGCTGGAGTTGAGGAAATTGAATAGAATTTTTACCACAAAATACTGAAAATGCCCGAATCGCCCCTATATCTTCCTACACTCCGTACGTTATAAACATCCAGAAACAACCAAAGTTAAAGCAATCGCGTAGTCATTTGCATTTCAAAATGCGCCTTTACTAACAATTCAAACGCTTACGGCGTTCAAGACTAGAAACGTCGACGAAACAGGGGGAAGAGTGTGTTTTTCTAGTAGCCGCGTTCAGCTTCGACGATAACAGGGAAACCACCCCACTTTCCCGGCGCTTCCCCCATCTTCCGCTAACCGAGAATGTTCTACCGCGATCCGTAGTTGTACCAGTAGTACCTTGAGGCGCCACGCACTTTGTTCTGAAAGCCTAATTACTGATGAGGATGGAAAGCGCTTCTCCGGCAAGCTGCTCACCCCCTTTCCACCGGTACTCTCCTTCGCCCCCATCTTTGTTTTTGACGAAGTAAATTTTAATATTTTTTACTTGTACTGGCGGTGTTGTTTGCTTTATCAGAAAGGTACAAGCTCTCTGCGCGCCAAGTTACCCTCAGCCATTAAAAAAATGTTAAAAACAGAACGTAAATGGAGAGAAACAAAGGTAACGCGCATAATATGCGGTCGCCGCTAAAGCTGGAAAGGGCAAAATATGAATGTACCAGCCGCTTACCCCTTAAGGCTGGGAGATTACGGATGGGAGTTTTGGAAGCGCCCCCTAACGTTAGTTAATTAGAAGTTTATATATTACGAGGAGAGGGTGGGATTGTTTTAGCGAAAATTGCGCTTTTGGTGAATATTATTATATGTATTCCCATTTATGTATATGTATATAAATGTTGCCTTGGCCAAAAGTATTGAGCATCTTACAAATTTTGCACGTGTGTGATAAACATAGCAGTAAATAAACCCAGTTGTTTAAGAAGTATTTTGTCAGCATATAAAAAAATGTTAGAAACAATGATTCACGCCATTAAGTTACCAATAAAATACCTAGTGTAATAAAATTACAATTTCTCATTTTTACATATTTTTATTTATTTCTCAGTTCGCTACATTTGCTTATTGTGAACACATCCTGTAGTCTAGTGCGCTTTTAGTGTTTCGATTATCGGCATTTACTGATATTGTTTCAATATGCCTAAAAGAAACGAAATTAGTTTAGAAAAACGTGTGTAGATACAAGTTTTGCTCGACTGAGGAGTATGGCAGGTAGAGATTTTGAAAACTGAGAAAATCTTCGCACCGATCTGTACAATATGCTATGGAGTGATTTTCCATTACCGGATCAGATTTTAATAGACCTAGAACCGGGGGTAAACGGTTCACGACAGACCCTGATGACCGAAAGATATTGAGAGAGTCGTTAAAATAGGAGGAAGACTTCATCAGACCCCGTTGCTGATTTGTCGGAAGGTTTTAACAAAATAATATCTACTGGTACCATTCGCAGACGATTTCGACAAGGTCTAAGATGTTGTAAAGCCAGAAAGAAGCGATGGCTCTCCGACAAGAATAAAAAAGCACGGCATGAGTGAGCTCTAAAATACCAAAATTCCACCGAATAAGATTGGTTAAATATCGTGTTGTCAGACGAATCAAACTTTGAGGACGGCGTTTAGTTCCAACAGGATTACGCAACCTGTCATAAAACTGTCGAATAATGGCTTGGTTTAAGGAAAATGATATTGAGTTCCTGGATTGGCCTGTCCAATCACCGTATCTGCACCCCATAGAACATCTATGGAGTTTATTAAAGCGCAAAATCAGGTGTCACTCAATTACTTCAAAGTAAGAGTTAAAGAATCGCTTGTGCCTAGAGTGGAGCGCTCCGAAAATTGTAAAAAGCTTGTGGGCTGCCGTAATTAAGGCAAAAGTTGGATCCACTAAATATTGATTTCTGTTTTTGAATAATAAACACTATAAAACTATACGAGTTGTTTCAATTTTAAATCGATATTCCTCAAATGCTTAATACTTAAGGGCATGGCTGTATATACGATTTGTTATTGCTCTAGTAATTTGGTTTCCCTAAATCGTTCATAAAAGTAATATAAAATTGAAAATTTCTAATGGTTTCAACGGAAAAAGAAAATTGGAAGATTCTGAACGAAAAACTTTCGAAAAAAATATATTACCATTTTCATTGAAAATTGCTCGAGAATTAGTTGTGTCTTGACGATCATCATTTTTATAAACTGGATAAATCCGCGACGTCTTCCAGATTGTTGGAAATAACGAAGTGGCTCAACAAATGAAATCGCACGGTCGCGTAAAATGAAACGCGGCACCGTGTCAACACCACTCACAAAGCTGTTTTTTGATTTTTTCAATGCCGTCGAGATCTCATCAGCACTAATGTTCAACGTAGTATTAGAACATTTGTTAATATCATGCGATTTTGACGTCCCAATTGCCTTAAGTTTTGTTCTCAACTGTGTACGAAATCAGATTCAAGTTCGTAAACCTGTAGAGCCTCCAATACTGCCTGATTATCCGTAAAAATTTGATTGTACCACCTCGAAGTCGTAAATCTTTGCCTGAAATATATTCGTTTGAACTCCCGCAGGCATTTTTCGGTGAAAATTGAGACAACTGATGCATATGCCAGGTTTTAATTCCTTCCATTTTTGTCCTGTTTATGTATTATGCCAGTACCCCTATTTTGTGTTGAGGTCATACGAGGGATGTCTTTTCAGTTTTGCTTAGTGGGACATAGAGGGCACTACTAATCAAATGTCAGTACTAAAAGTTAACCTCCATCTTTAGTTAACCTAGTGAGATACGTATTTCTTTTCAGAAGAATGCCTCCTCACCCCCCAAATAAACGCCAGTAATCTGTTGTGATGTTCTAAGGGGAAGAAAAGCCGGCAAATGCCATCCGTTTTCGAAATGTCTCCAAAAAGATGGTAGCGACATTTGCCTCGAAAGCAGGTCATGCAGCAACAATTCCTTTGCAAGATCAAAGAACTGTTACTGGTGATTGGTCTATAACCATTTGTTTGCCGCAAGTTATCGCTGCGTTTCGTAAAACCAACCCCGAACGATGAATCGTTCTTCACCAAGACAAAGCAAATTCGCACCGACGATGCAAGACAATTGAATTATTAATGCAACAAAACGTTAAACAAAATTGTTAGACCATCCTCGGTATAGTCCGGACCTAACTCCCAACGATTTCTTTATATTCTTGAAAATCTAGACCGTATTGCGTGATCAAAGATTCCAGTCATCAGATGGAGCAGTTGATGCCTTCAAAAGCGCAATTTTGACTGTACCAACAAAGGAATGGAGTAACCGCTTCCAGAGATGGTTCGAATGCATGCAAAAGGATATTACTCTTCATGGAGAATACTTAGGATGAATGTGTCTGCATATGAGGCAATTTTTGAACTTGAGAAATGAGGGAGAACGCTTATTGAAAATGTGGATGAATTGTGTACGATAACAAGGGATTGCATCTTGAAGTTGACGTTAGCAGAGAATGGACCATGAGCACCCTCAAAGCATCTACTCTCGCTAACTTGTAAAATATAGTTAACGGAAAGTTATATATTATAAATTGTTCTAGAAGGCCGTTAGTATGACGAAAGGCTTTCTTACCCGAAAAATCTTTATTTCTTTACGATAGATCGACACGGAGCTAGAAGAAGGTAGGAGGAAGGGAAGTTAATAAAATGAAAGTACTAAAAGTTAAAGGTGATCCGCCCTGAATTTATTGAGGTGTCCACCCTCTAGGGATGCACCGAAGCCTTTAACCGTAGTTATCCGGTCTCTTTCAGGCCGTACCGGGATCCCACTCGTCCTCGTTCCCCCGAGTTGATATCGCAACGTCATAAAGTATAACTAGAAGTTTAATAAAAGTTTAATTAGAAATTTCACCAACGTCGGCGCTAGTGCGCCAACTTTGTTTCGCATTTGCTAGGTGTAATTCGCACAAACGAAATTCGTCGTTTCACTTCCGGATATCGCGGATCTCCTTTCCGAAAAGCGGAAAAAGATTGGAGCAAAAGAAAAAATTCAACGACGAAAAGGCGTTTTAGAGTTAAAGTTGCGATTATACGGATTAAAACGTGACCTCGCTTTTCGCTCGGTCTCAATTTTTCTCATTAGCGGCGGCTCGCGATGTCATTTTTTTCCTTCGCTCAGACCAAAGAGGATTCCTTTTGAGCATCGACAGGAAAGGAATTATGTTGGTACCTTTGGGAGTTGAACGAATTAAAAATTTTATATTAAAAAAGTTAGTTAATGAAGTAATCTCGACTAGATTTATAAACTGGGAAAGGGGTTAAATTATAGTCGAAATGAAGATGTGTTCTCTCATGTTCAACGGTGAACCTGTTTGGTACCTGTTTTACTCAAGACGCGTTATATCTACGAAGATAAAAGTACTTTTGTATGCGCTCGAATCGGCTCTAGAAGCAGTTATTGCAATCGTTTGTTGTGACAGGAACTTTCGATTTCCGGAAAGGTAAAGTAATCGTTTGGACATGAGTCCAGGATGGAGGATGGTCTAACAACTCGACCATTAGTTGCATTAGAAATTCAGTTGTTCTGCGTACTGTGTGCGAACTTGCATTGTCTTGGTGGAGGAAGATTTGTTGGTGGGCGGTTGCTCTTTCGAAACTCAGAGAAGACTTAGGGTAAACAAATGATTGTATACCAGCCGGGAGCAACTGGCGACTGGCTGTGTGTTATACAGGGTTTAGAGTTTTTGGCGTTGAAGTGGTCCAAAGTTCTTTGACACCGATTCAACCTTCGGTCGACAAATGCGGTATCCAACAGAAAACTTATTTTTTCACACAATTCTTCATGTAAAATTTTCTGAATTGGAGTATTGAAAACCTCAAATGATTCCTCATTCCCACGATACGTCACATGCTGCTCTTGTCGAAAAAATATTTAGCTTTATTGCCCAACAGATTTACGTTGAATTGCAAAAATTCATTATAGTGAAGCGCAGTTACCTTATTTTATTATGTCTATGGACTAGTGAAAGATATTACACTGGGAGGAAAGGAAATTGAAGTTAACGTAAATAGGTGACCTTAGCAAAACACGTTCGAGAAAAGGGTAGATAAAACTTATTAACATTACGAACGTCGGAGTGTGGAATTGAAAACTACAGTTGTCGAAGTATTGCTGTGCTGTAGATGTGACCGTTACACAACTTCCAGAGAAAAAGTGTGCCAGCAGACATGCGTTGAAAGTTAGAGGGGAGAGGGTAAATTAAGCCGCTACAATAACAGGGGATGATCGACGAATCAAGGTGGGTAAATTCTGTTTAGGAGAAAGACACCGTCCCTAATAGACGTTTGTGAGATATATAGTAAGTTGATGATAGCATACATAGTGCATAGCTTTTAATGCCTGTTCATTGCAAAATTGTCTGTAGTTACGCACAAGAAACCCAAGAGATCTTCTAGCGGCGCGTGATATGTTAAAAATATGTTGCGCAAAGGTAAGTTGCGCATTAAAAAAATCCCAATGCCTTAACCTGTTCAGCAAGTTCAACAACCACTTGATCGAGCTCGTAGTGGAAGGTAATGGTCGTATATCAGTGAGTAAAGGAAATCACTTTGCACTAGATGTGTTTACATCGTAAGATCGACCTGGAGCAAGTTACAATCCTCAAAACTAGATTCTTCACGGAACAATTTCAAATCATCAGTCAACAATAAAAGCATGAGATGGAATATGGGTTGTTATATTATCAATAAATAAAAAGAATATTAAAGGGCCAAGGTAAGACCCATGGGGAACTCCCGAAGCAGGAATAAATTCGCGAGACCCAAATCCATTAAAGAAAACATACTGACGTCCATTAAACAGATACGATTGAAACAATTATATTAGAGAATCATTAAATCCAAATTTATAGGGAATCAAAGAACGATCGAGACGATCGAAAGCTTTAGCAAAATCGGTATATAGAACATCAACATCAGTACGTGAATCTAGGGCATGAAACGAGAGCTGTTTAAATTGATATAAATTAGTCACAGCTGATCGCAATTCAACAAAACCATGTTGCGAAAATGAAATGCTGTTCGTGATGGAAGGATAAATAGCAGAGTATAGACATTGTTCAAAGGCAATAGGACGATAGTGGGATACATCGGAGGGATCAACAGCGTTGAATATAGGCACAGGGAGAGCAATCTTCCATTTGTCCGGGAACAGCGAGGAATTTGGTCATGACCAGAACTGTGAGTATTTTTTACTTTATTTATGGAATGCGGGATAAAATTGCCAGAAAACTCACTAATGCTAATGCAAAACTTAGTGTCACCTGCGTCTGGTGGATTAGGCATATGATGAATCGGTGAAAACACTACAAAAATATTCAGCAAATCCATCAACAATTCGTTGAGGGCTACTATAGTTGACGTTATTGAGCATCATATTCCCAAGTGATGTTACGCTGCACATTGTAGAGCTAATTGGAAAACAAATGGCGAAATTCTCTAAACCGTTGTGGAGAATCACTTAAATCACTAGGAAGCAATATTTAACGTTCTTGAAATATTTTTGGGAAAGTTGGTAGGCGAAACTAAAACAGTCAATACTTTATCAGAAGATATCTATTGTTAAAGACAGCATTGCGTTGCACCAAATGATACACTAGTATGAAAATAAGGATAATTAAAGCCGCCAATCAATAGAACATTTGAAAAATTGGTGATAATCTGTTAAAATTCGACAAAAAGGTTTTCAAAGTCATGGTGACTTAGATCAGGAGGTATAAATAATATAATACAAACAATACATTACATTTGAAACTAAGTTTATAACCAAAGCGTCTATAGATCGAAAATCAGCAAGGATTGTTGGGCCTATTCAGTTTAACGGTACAAGCTTAGGCATACTCCTAACGTACCTGACTCTTAATCTTATGCTGCTCGATCTCATTACGCAGTCTTTTATAGTACTGGACCTGACGAGGCGTATGATCACTGGAGACCTTCACGTTGGTTAAACCACCACAAAAAGAAGTTTAGACGAATTTAGCAATGCTTTGCAAACAGACCCAGGAGAGTCAGGTACGATCCTAATGGGATTCGCGTTGGTGCGCGTAGAGTTCACTTTAGCCAAACGAGACAAAGAGAAACTACTCTTGTAGGATAATGTGTCTAAAATAGCTTTAATAGTCACTCATACGAGTATAAAAAATTATTGTGAGAAATATTCTTTCGAAATATTTAATTTAATTTTTCAACTAACTTCGTTTTAGCTACAACATTAAACGAATCGCGCTGAAACTTTGGATGTAGATTAACTAAAGATGGAGCTTAATTTTTAGTACTGATATTTGATTAGTGGCGCCCTCTATGTCCCCGAAACTTAAAAGACATTCCTCGTATTTCTCAAACTCATTTTCTGACTGAAAAGCGACCTCGACTGGATGAAGAACCATATTATAACGGTGGCGTAGTATTTTAAACATCTTAGCTTCGTTTTTGAGTCTGACTGAATTGAAGAATAACACGATTCTTGTCGAAATACAAGAGAAAAACAGCGTATACATACTTGACTATAAAAAAACCCGTCTCTCTATAACTAAATTCATAAATGAAAAGCACTTCCCGTGTAGAAAAATCCAACGTACTAACGTTCGGGGACTTTTAAATAGCACACACTCATCTGGAAAACCCGTACTAAGTCTCGCATCTCTTCGACGATTCCCATGGTAATCGGCAAGCGGAAAAACTCGAAATGTGTCTAAACAAAGTAGTCGCACACATCACCGGTTCGTCGAAGTTTTTGCTTGTCCTTCTTCTCGCCGAACGAGGCGTTTCTTTCGTTCCCAACTCTCGCGGGACCGAGCGACTGTCTAAACTTAGAAGTTCCCCAAATGGAAGTAAGAGTGCACGCGGTGGAGATCGGTAAAAGTAAGAGAGGAAAGATGAAAATCGGGCGGTAGATGAGAACGTCCCGTGTGTGTTGGAGTTTTTCCGAAAGGAAAAGACGACCTACGAGTCCATTAGACTATGAAATTGAAACGACCTGAATCGTTTTGCGCTGTACGAGGGGATGAAGTTTAATAAGCAAACGATTCCGATGTTGCAAGTAAATGTACGGGTTTTGGACAATCAGGACTTGAAAAATTTTAAAAAATACACATAGGGTTTTCAGTTTTTAAAGAATCTAGTTTCAGATAATTCTAAAAGGAGGTTACAAAGAAAATAGATATAGTATCTTGGGAAGAAAATGCTGAAATGATATGAATTGTAGTTAAGTACGCCAAATGAAGTTAATCAACATCCATTGCATAACCAAACAAGAGATAAACAAGATCTCTCCCCAATAATGCCTCTACAACATCCAAGACAATAGAACTAATTTACCTATACATTATATGCACATAAGATATGGGATAATAGGTCATTATATTGTTAGCGTATCTTTGTCTTTGCTTCGCTGTTTAGGGTAGACAACCATAAACTAACTGCTGTGTTATTACATTCAGACATCATTCTATCTTGTCTATTGTAGAACTCATATACTCATAATAGGATAAATTTGTGTGTTTCAAGCTGACGTACCATTATCCATAATGATGCAGCTTTGACCTAATAGTAAGAATCATATACGAGACATATAAATCTAATGAGTGCCAAGGCTACATACAATTTGGAAAATCATTTAGGCTTTGGTATTGTTGACGTTAAAATGTTAAAAAGATTTAATAGAGATCCTATGGATTTTTAGAACAGTTTCAAAATTTTTAAATAGGTTCCAAGAAAGATTTTGAAAAGATAGCAACAGCAAAAAGTAGTGGAGGTGTACAAGTAATTTTTATAAACAACTAAAAAAATGCCTAGAAAGGAGATCGTAGATGTCTTGGAAACTTTTTCGAAAGTTTTTAAATGTTCGATACTGTTAACATCTCCTAAAGATATCGTAGAAGTCCTAATAGGTTTTAGTATTTTTCTGTGAATTTTAAGAATGTCACAAACAGTGCTAAATCTTTCAAAACAATTTAAGATCTTTTCACAGACTTTTACATAGGTTTCTATAAGATTTTTAAAAAGATTTTGAAAACATAGCTTCATAAAACTAAAAACAATTTGGGAAAGATAAAACAGGGGCCAGAGATCAGGTTGTATCTTGGAGATTTTTTGAAAGTTTGAAAGAATTTAGCAAATTTTTAAAGGCTCGATATTGCTGATGTCTTTAAAAGGCACCAAAGTAAAATTTTGTAAAAATCCTATTGATTTTAGAAATTCCCCGTAGATTTTAGAAAAGTACCAAATAGTGTTACAAAATATCTATATAAATAAAATTTTTTAGTAAATTTTTCAAATGACTTTCAAGAATGATTTCGAAGGTTTTGAAAATATGGCTGCAGATAATTAACAATACTTTTAGAAAGCTAGGTGTACGAAAAGTTGTTTGGAAATATGTAAAAAAAATACATATACTAGAAATAAGGTTTTTGGAAAGCCTTTTTTGAAAGTTTCGGGGGTTTTGGCAAATTTCTAAAAGGTCGATGCAGCTAACGTCTTTTAAGCACATAAACTAAACTTTGCAGAAATCCAATAGCTTCTAGAAATTTCCAGTGGATTTTAAAATTGCTCCACAAGCAGCGTTAATACTCTCAAGAGAAATTAGATTTAGATTCAAGAAAAAGTTAAAAGATTTTGAAAACATCGCTTCAGAAAAGTAAAAACAGTTTCAGAAAGACGAAGAATTAATGAAATGAAAGAATTTTTTAAAAATTTTAAGTGGCAAATTTTTAAAGGCTAGGTATTGTAGACATCTTTTTAGGGCATCAAAGGAAAATCTTATAAAAATCCTATGGATATTAGAAATTCTGTAAATTTTAAAGAAATCCAAAAAGTGCTGTAAAACTTTCAAAATAATTTAAAATCTTTTTGCGAATTTTTCAAATAGGTTTCAAGAAAAATTTTAAACGTATGAATTCGGAAAATTAACAATACTTTCAAAAAGGCAGGTGTACGAGAAATTATTTGTAAATGCGTTAAAAAAACTACGTCAAAACGAGATTTTAGAAACCTCCTCGACGATTCAGAGAATATGGAAAATTTTCAAAACATCGATACAACTAACGTCTCTTAAAGATATAAATAGAACTTTTCAGAAATCCTGTAGCTTCTAAAAATTTCCAGTGGATTCCAAAATTATCCCACAAGATGCGACAATACTTTTAAGATAATTTAGGATCTTTTCTTAGATTTTTAAAATAGGGGATTCAAGAAAAAGTTAAAAGATTCTGAAAACATTGTTTCAGAAAACTAAAAACGATCTCAGTAAGATAAAGAAAGGGCGAGGAAGTTTCAAAGAATTTGGCGAATTTCTACAGGCTCGATGATGTTGACGTTCTTTAAAGATGTCAAAGGAATATCGCGAAGAATCCTATAGGTTTTTCAAATTCTCTGTTAATTTTAAAAATATCCTTGAACCTGCGTCAGCATTTCCAGAATAGTTTAAGCTTTTTTCACAGATTTTTGAAATTAGTTTTAAGAAAGCTTTTTTAAAGATTTTCAAAACATGGCTTCGGAATACTAAAGGCAATTTAAGAAAGACAGAAAGGAGAGATGTTTTATAAATCCTGGAAATTTTTTATAAGTTCCAAAGAATTTAGCAAATTTCCAAAAGCTCGATATTGTTAACGTCTTCTAAGGATATTAAAAGAATCTCGTAGAAATGCCATACATGGGTTTTAGAAATTTCCTGTGGATTTTAAAAGTATTCCGAAACCTTCACTTTGAAAATAATTTTATTATTATTATTATATTATTTAAAAGTGGCTTCCGGAACTTGACTTTACACAATTAAAAATAATTTCACTAAAAAAACTTAAAATATTGTTTAGATGTATGAATAATGTTTTTAGAAACTCTAAAAACTTTAGAAGGATTTTAGACTTCTTTTAAGTATTTTAAAACGTTTTTTAAAAGATTTTTAAAATTACTTATTTCACTTCCGCTTTATTTCGGAAACTTTTGTGCAGGTATCGCATGTATCTGCGTGTTCAAATGTTTTGCTAAATTTTCAGAATCATGTTCAGATAAGACCATGAAAATTTTAGTAGGCTTCCAATAATATTGAACCACTTATAAGACCCCCCTATATTTTTGGAAGCTTACTATAGACTTACTGGTATGCTTGTGTTACATAAACATGGGTTCTGGATATTAGACATTTAACAATATTGTTACTTTTATACGTTCATTTTTGTCAATAAATCTATTCTGCGGGATGGGCAAATTTCCATACTTTCTTATAGCGAATTTCGCAAATTATGGAAAGGTATGGATCTTTTCTGCGTAGGGGCGAATATTATTAAATTAATTGTTGTTTTTATGACTTATTTATGAAAGTAGATTAATTTTCTTACTTTGGTCTTTAGATTTAATTAGTTAGGGTTTTTTGTATTGGGTAAATATTTATTTTGATTATATCATTTGTGATGAATTACAATTACTAACGATTTAAAATTCTTCTGAAAAAATATCTGTCTCTGTAGGATTTGATCCTATGGCCTCTGCCTTACCGGGAGAAGGTTATACTACCAGATCACGGGACCATGGTAATTGCAACGAAATTCTAATTTATCATTATAAAAAGCCAACGAAAGTTTCATATTAATTTAATTTTATTTTTTTCTTTAAAAAAAATTGTTGAACATGTACAGGGCAATATTTTTATCAAGAACGAAATGTAATAGTTACCTTTGCTTGCCCCGTCTGGTCCACGTAATATGGTACACTCCTCTATTGTCCCGAACGGCGCGAACAGCTGCCTGACATCCTCCTCGGTCTGTTGTTTGCTGAGCATACCAACGAACAGCTTTCTATCTGCGAGTTGGAAACAGAGAAGAAAATAAAAACCGATTAGTCAGGCGGAGGTTGTATTTCTGATGATAGCGAAACAAAAGGAGGAGTTGTTTGCTTTAATTTTTTTTTTATTTTTATTTTTTTTTTTGAAGAGGGGAAATGTAGATGGACATTTTTCTAACATTATCGACGATTATGAGAGTATATATACGTACATATAGAGATATATAAATAAACACATAGAAACACATCATCTAAAACGCTGGTGCAATAATAATATCCACTCATATATATATAATCTTCGGCTAAAAAAAGGTACACGAGCTGTATTAAAAGGGGGGTAGTAGCTAGCGATCGATCTTACATGGAGGAGAGTTTTATTTGTTCTTGGTCGGTTGCGGGGGGTGAGGGGGAGTAGAGAGGAGGAAAGAAAGGGTCTGGTAAATGAGAGGAGACCATCGCGGAAGGGGACGAGAAGAAGAAGGACGCCACGCACTGGGAATAGGGGGATTTTTCTGGAAGACCGGGTTTCTGGTGTAATTGGATCAAAGACAGGCGGCACTACTTCAAAATCTGAGGGACGGAGAGAGATATTATGAGAGGATTATGGTAAAAGGAGAAGCCGTCCGGACCGAAGACATCCAACTTTGAGCCCTAGGAAAGCCCTTAGCTTGCTCGGCCTCTCGAACTCTTTTCAATACCCTTCTTGCTTTCGCTCGTCGAAAGATAGACGAACGAACAAAGTTACCTAGGATCCTACGTTCGGGAAAGGAAGGGGATAAATAAGAGATGGATCTTATACGAGGTGTATTTCAAAGAAGATATATACAGCGGAAAATTGATCCTATTAAATCAATTATTAAAAAGTTTCGACTTCTAGGAGGATATATACTAAACTGGGTTTAATTTGTTTGGTTTATAGAGGTTTATTTGCGGACAAAAGAATGGTTTCTTTGTACGGGGAAGATGTACCGATGCGATGGAATAGAGATGTCATTGATTATGATTCCAAATCGTTCTTTTTGTATATATACAAAGGCGGATCCTCACTGTACTTCACCTCCACGCAAATTTAAGGTTGTGCCGTCTGCGAATACCGTCTAGACTAGTGCTCTTGTGCCAATTTTGGTTTTAGAACCGTATTCTGTTTATGTTTCTTGCGAAAAATCGAAGTCATTTAACATATGTCACAATGCGTATGCAACTGAAGATTTTGATGACTAAAATGTGGAAAAAATATCCATCATTGGGAAATACTTAATGTTCTAAAGTTAGAGAAGGATTTAGCAATAGTCATTACACTTTTCACATGGTTTCAAATCTTTAGAAACCAATACTGTCTAGAGTAGTCCTTAAAAAGATACACGATATCGTACTACAAGACCGACGAGTACGCGTGAGAGACATTGCGGAAGATATTGGTCTATTATATCATATGCTGCACAACATACTGTCTAAATAATTAGATATGAAAAAGATGAGTGCAGGATAGGTGCCCCGAATGTTAACCATTGATCAAAAAAGGAATCGGGTGTTGACCTATAAGCGTCTTTTGAAAAGGTACAAAGTAAACAAAGAAGACTGTATGGGACGATGGATGAGCCATGGATACACCACTATGATCTCGAGACCAAAGTGCAAAGTAGAGAGTGGAAACGTTATGGTTCTCTTCCTCCACGAAAATTTAGGGTCGTACCGTCTGCTGGATAGGTTAGCAGTAGTTAAGATGCCCAATGACTGCGGAGACAAAGACTTATGGCAGTTAGGTTTATTTCCAATTAGAAACTTTAAAGAGGGTTTTTTGTATTTGATGAAACATTTGAATCAGTTGTAGAGTTGTCGAAAACAAGTTTGAAAAAAGAAAGAGAGGTAGGTGTATAACACATGGGCTGAAAAGTCCCGGGCCTAACACATAGATGACGCTAGTTTTATTGCAGTCACCTTTCTCTCAGTTAGTACTAACATTCAAAAGACAGCTGTTAAAATTTCATGATATTCTATTCATTAGTTTGTGAGTTATTGTGCTAAGAGTCACGCTACTTTTGTTATTTTCGAAACAATGGATCAAAAACAATTTCGTGTTTTAATTTTACACTTCTTCTTGATGGGAAAAAAATACCGTTCAAGCGAAGCAATGGCTTGAAAAGTGTTATGGGGACTCCGCCCCATCAGAAACAACAATAAAACGTTGGTTTGCTGACTTCAAACGAGGTCGTAGAGACACCGATGATGCAGAACGCAGTGGACGTCGAAATGAGGCGGTAACACCAGAAAACATCCAAAAAATCCACAAAATCGTTTTGAATGATCGAAAAGTGAAGTTGCGTGAGTTAGCTGACATCGTAAAGATATCAAAAGAACGTATTGGCTTTATATTGCATGAGCATTTGACTACGAGAAAGCTCTGTTCAAAGTGGGTGCCGCGTTTGCTCACTGTTGACCAAAAACAAGAACGTGTTGATGATTCTGAGCAGTGTTTGGCCATGTTTAAACGTAACAAACCGGAATTTTTGCGTCGATATGTGACAATGGATGAAACATGGATCCATCACTTCACTCCGGAATCAAAACGATCGTCATCTGAGTGGACAGCAACTGGTGAACCTCGTCCAAAGCGCAACAATCGGCTGGAAAAGTTATGGCCTCGGTATTTTGGGATGTGCGTGGTGTAATATTCATCGACTATCTTGAGAAAGGAAATACCATCAGCAGTGAATATTATATAGCGTTATTGGAGCGTTTGAAGGCCGAAATTGCTAAGAAGCGACCGCATATGGCAAAGAAAAAGATGTTGTTTCATCGAGACAACGCACCGTGTCACAAGTCAATCAAAACAATGGCAAAACTATATGAATTGAACTTCGAATTGCTCCCACATCCACCGTATTCACCAGATTTGGCTCCCAGCGACTACTAGCTGTTCGCAGACCTCAAAAAAATGCTCGCCGGTAAGAAATTTCGCACGAATAAAGAGGTTATCGCTGAAACTGAGACGTATTTTGAGGCAAAAGATAAATCGTTCTACAAAAGTGGTATTGAAATGTTAGAGCGGCGCTGGAATGATTGCGTTGCTCTTGTTGGAGATTACGTTGATGAATAAAGCTAATTTTGTACCAATACAACCGTGTTTTCTTTGTTTGGCCCGGGACTTTTCAGCCCATGTGTTAAGTATTGAAAGGAATTACGTAGGTTGTTACGACAATATGTTTTGTTTTTTCTTTTTTTAACAATAAAGCAACTGTGATTCTACCCGATATAAATTGCTATTTCAGCCTTACCTGTATGAAGTACTTTAAGGTGCCCTTTAAAATCTTGCTCAATAAATCGACACTATTTCATAAGACTACAAAGAAGATCAATTACTGAATTCACTTTTTTAATTTTGCATTATTTTTTAACAGTTTATTTTTTACTTTGCCGAAATAATCGATGAACAATTTACATTTTAGTAGATAAGAATATGTATCTGGTCTACCAAAGTTGATTATTTTGATATAAAATTCCTAACAAAGATTACTTAAATCTACGTAATGCATTCGCCAAATCCATACTTTTTCTTTGTCGATTCCGAAGTTAATAAACCAAACATTTATAAACGCATCACCTCCTAGACTTATGTGAGTATCAGTAGGATTACAATTACTTTATCGCTGAAAATACTTAAAGGTTTTGAAAAGAATCCAAACCAATTTGATTTAATGTCCCTTTTCTTTCGTACACTTGAGAAACAGGATGTCTCCGATCGTTTGAAACAGCTTCGAAACTGGCTCACAAGGAAACATCGGTAAACCCGAAAGTTCGGATTTCGATGAATTTTTCAAAATTAAAAGAGGACCTTGGTATAAGAAAATGTTACCATCTGATTCAGTCCTCACCAAATATTTGCACTGTTTTTGAAATTTCTGTAAATACTTCCAAATGTATGATGGACATGAAATTTCTTTTATTACATAGTTTGAAGTATAACGGTTCCAAATTCTTTTAGTAAAAATAAATAATGCATGATTGGGTACTTCATATTTCCCTCCCCTCCTTTTTTATCGTTTATCTCTTTTTATTTAATTTTTATTTAAATTTGATGTGGGGCGCGGGGGGGGGGGGGAACTTCAGTGGTCTTTACCTATCCATACGCCTTCCAGAACATTTGACTTGAAGAAAACTATCATTTAATTTTTAAAGAATCTTTTTGCTTTTTGTTATTAATAAAATTTGTGTTTTTCATGACAGTTATTCGAAAATTTTGTTATATAATGCATTCAAATTAAAGAAATTCCCAATGATGTCATTTTCTTGCTTGTTTGAGTAAATTTCGATGTTTCAAGTTATCATTATTGTAAATATCCTCTGTATAAAATGCAATACGTTTTTTCAAAATTTGTATTTGTGTTTCTTTGTAGCTCAGCGTTAATTTCGATGCATTGTTTGCTAAAGATATTAAGAAAACCAAATATTCAGTTCAAAAGTTCACACGGAACTACAGAAATTTCGCTGAGTGTATTAATGAAATTTGATCTCCGTGGTGTAATTGATAAACGCAACTGCCTACCGAACAGGAGTTGCAGGTTCGAGTCTTACTGAATGCGGTGAAATTTCTAATTTACCAAATTAATTAATTTGTATTATACCATAATAATCTTAAGTAATTAACATCACAGCGATTTTTTTGAAATTTCAAGGAAGTGAATTGTGTAATGCCTTCAAAGAAATGGCTATAAGTGATCAGTTAAACACAAATTATTTCTGGTATCGGTTATTTCTGTTGCTAAACGTGGTTTTTACACTTTTCAGTCTCTCAAGTTTCACCGAAATCTAAACTTTTGAGTTGGCGGTGTTCCCTTGTTAGAAAAGATGTACAGAGATAGAAGAAGGGAAACTAAAGATAAACAGAGATGAAATAATAACAGAGAAAGTATAAGACAGAGTTATGACAGTGCTTTTGGTAGTTGCGTTGTATAATAAAAACAAAAAGTAACATATTCCGATTGCTGTACACATCGACCATAAAAGAAAAAAAAAACAAAGAAATAAACTGATAACGACAATGTTTACTTACCAATCCGCACCTATCGTGCAGACGGGCTAAAATGCTTTGCTATTTTGTTCTTTTTTTTTGTTTTTGGAAAAGGGATGGGCGCCAAATGCTGCAGTGCAGTGATCTCACAAGGAAAATCTATGGCATGTCGGGGTACCATCGGTAGGTCCCCATTTTGATGGTTCGAAAGCAATTTTCGTTGAAATGACTGCACAATTTTGTCGTCATATATATATATATGTGTATACAGTCTGTTTCGCGATTACGCTAACTGACCTTAAAAAGTTTCAGATCTTTTAATTCACTTCCTTTCATCCAAACGTTTCGTCTTTCACCTTATTGCGACATCCTCAGGCTTCGTTTAGCTTCTATTCTAGCATTCTATGGTAAACGTTAACATCATCAACTACAGCCATGGTTCTGACGATGTCGCTGTAATGTGAAGATTATCACGATTTTAATAGTATTGGAGAGGAATTTATGTTTGAATTGATAAAATGCATGATCAGCATCTATTTTGGCGAAATCTGTAGTTTTTTTTTCATGTAGCTTTATATTGCAACTGCTGTCTTTAAATTTAACAACCGGCACCTAGACATACTGGAACAAAACTGTATAAAAGGATACTACGAATAAGTGTGAAAATTTATGTGAAAGGGGAAAATATAGGTATGAACGCATTTTTTTAAATCCTTGTATAAATAAATATTCGTACCATGGAGTAATCAGGTATAAATGATGTCTACGAAATAAAATAAAAAAGTATGAAAAATGGAAAGATCTAATTTTATTAGACTTAGATCCAAAATATTAAAGTTTCCTAGAGCCCTTCTAATACTGACGTACGCGTTGTAATGGACTCAAAATCTTTTAGATTTATGTTCTATACAATTACACCTTTTCATTTTCCATACTTTTTTATTTTATTTCAAAGACACCCTGTATACGTGATTTGCTGAGAAGGTTGATCTTTCAAATGCCACCAACATCCAACAGGCTGCTAAATCTTGTCGGCAAACCACTGTTGTCAAGGCACATGCATGTAGAATAGAAAACGTACTTTCTCAATGTTGTTAAATGGAAGAAAATAAGGGAATATACTAGTGAACTAATCTGGAGGGTAGTGCCCTTGAAAAAATTTAGAAATGCGATATATATATATATATATATATATATATATATGTATAACCATGATGCAAACGGCTATACAGGGTGTCCATGAAATAAAATAAAAAAGTATGAAAAATGGAAAGATATAATTTTATTAGACTCAAATCCAAAATATTTTGTGAAAATTCCCCCACACACGAGAGAAAAATATGATACAGAAGTTTATAAAATATTCTTGTAGTTCTTATAACAACGACAGCTGTGTTATTGCAGTGTATGCAATTTGCGTGTATGTATGTGAGATTGATTGGTTGCACACATTACAAATTCCTAGGGTTTTTTTTAACTCTAACGTTCGCGTCATAATTGACTCAAAACATTTCGGACTTATGGTGTGTATAGTTGCACCTTTTCATTTCTATACTTTTTAAATTTATTTCAAAGACACCCTGTATATTCAAGATTTATCTATGCATTTCCCGTTTATGAAATTATTTTGGACATTAGATAGTAAAGATAGAATAATTTTTATGTTTTTAAGAAAAAAACAGCATATTGAATTTATTGCTTGCACATTTAACATGAAATCATCATTACATTCCTTATAAGCGCGTTCAGCTGCTTAATTCAGCGCTCAACAGTATTTTTCCCTTTATATTTTGCACACAAACTACATATAGCTGTGACTTATGTGGTGTAAGTAAATGTGATTGAGGATGTTCCTTCATTTAAACTGATGTATTTAAGAAGGTCTAATTGGAGATTCGATTTTTTCCATTTATTAGAAGAATGTAAACATTTAGAGATACAAATTGAGAAAAGTAAAGCCTATCTTTTGATTATTATTCTTTATAGAATTTGTATGATAAATAGTTTTTGCAATATAAACTTTCGTGATTTACACAAGAGATCCTGAAAGACCTTTCGATAAGGTACAACACTTTCGTTCTACCTATTTCCGTTCAAGAATTAAGTCAAGAAAACTGAAAATCTGTGAATTTTCTAGGGGGTGTTTCATCCTCTCAGAGTGAATTTAAGCAGAATCAAAAAACTTTTCAAATCTCAGTATACTCCGCATTGTCAGTACTTAGCAGAATGAGAAAAACGTTGAAGGCCATTAAAAAAAGGAACCCCCATTCTCAACTACAATAAAATGTAGTTCTGGATAATATGGACATAATGATGCAGTCATATGCTGTAGATGGCACAAATGTAGCCTCTTGTATGTATGTAGTTTTTTACAATATACTAGATGTCAGTGCCATGAATGCATACTTATTATGGAAAACAGCAGAATACAAGGGTACTGGAAAAGAAGCTGAATCATCTGCCAGTATGGAACCTTATTAAGAACGTTATAGTCCGGATATTTCATAAATGGAATACACAAACATCAAGGCAAATGGAGTGCTATAATCTAGGTTAGCCATTGCTGGTGCTTAGGAAGAGGGCCTCCTGAAACGAAGGAAACATTTTTTGGTATGTTGCCTTAACATGTATTTTCTATTGTACTTTTTCGCCAAATTACATATTCTTTCACCAGTGCAGTTTGTTTTAGAAGCAATTGATGTAAAATGGATTATCTGAGGCTTTTGGTTTTTTTCCCGGACGTCACGTAAACTAACTAAGACAGATAGGCAAAGACCGTTAGGCACTTTTGAATTCACCCGATCAAATAGAAACAATGTTTTATTTTATAGTCAGTGCTATTAGTAACACATGCTGGAATTAGACACTCTTAACACACGGGCTGAAAAGTGCCGAGCCTAAGACATAGATGACGCTAGTTTTATTGCAGTCACCTTTCTCTCAGTTAGTACTAACCTTCAAAAGACAGCTGTTAAAATTTCATGATATTCTATTCATTAGTTTGTGAGTTATTGTGCTAAGAGTCACGCTACTTTTGTTAAAATAATGGATAAAAACAATTTCGTGTTTTAATTTTACACTTCTTCTTGATGGGAAAAAAATACCGTTCAAGCGAAGCAATGGCTTGAAAAGTGTCATGGGAACTCCGCTCCATCAGAAACAACAATGAAACGTTAGTTTGCTGACTTCAAACGTGGTCGTAGAGACACCGATGGTGCAGAACGCAGTGGACGTCCAAATGAGGCGGTAACACCAGAAAACATCAAAAAAATTCACAAAATCGTTTTGAATGATCGAAAAGTGAAGTTGCGTGAGTTAGCTGATATCGTGAAGATATCAAAAGAACGTATTGGCTTTATATTGCATGAGCATTTGACTATGAGAAAGCTCTGTTCAAAGTGGGTGCCGCGTTTGCTCACTGTTGGCCAAAAACAAGAACGTGTTGATGTTTCTGGCGCAGTGTTTGGACACGTTTAAACGTAACAAACCGGAATTTTTGCGTCGATATGTGACAATGGATGAAACATGGATCCATCGCTTCACTCCGGAATCAAAACGATCGTCATCCGAGTGGACAGCAACTCGGTATTTTGGGATGTGCGTGGTGTAATATTCGTCGACTATCTTGAGAGAGGAAATACCATCAACAGTGAATATTGTATAGCGTTATTGGAGCGTTTGAAGGCCGAAATTGCAAAGAAACGACCGCATATGACAAAGGAAAAAAATTTGTTTCATCAAGACAACGCACCGTGTTACAAGTCAATCAAAACAATGGCAAAACTACATGAACTGAACTTCGAATTGTTCCCACATCCACCGTATTCGCCAGATTTGGCTCCCAGCGACTACTGGCTGCTCGCAGACCTCAAAAAAATGCTCGCCGGTAAGAAATTTCGCACGAATGAAGAGGTTATCGCTGAAACTGTGGCCTATTTTGAGGCAAAAGATAAATCGTTCTACAAAAGTGGTATTGAAATGTTAGAGCGGCGCTGGAATGATTGCGTTGCTCTTGATGGAGATTACGTTGATGAATAAAGCTAATTTTGAACCAAAAAAACGTGTTTTCTTTGTTAGGCCCGGGACTTTTCAGCCCATGTGTTAAGGGAAAATGTCTCCTTAATTCGAAATAATGTTCTCTTGTAGTTTTATTTATATTTATGTCTACCACCGAGTTGTACCGCACCTTTTCCTTATCTTGTTGGAAGCTGTATTATTATAACATACTAAGATTATTGAAGTAGATACTTTCTCTTTTGAGTACCAGAACCGATTCAAGGCCAGGTAATGGCGAAACAGACTGTATTTACCTATAAGATACACGCAATATACAATAATAGATAAATCATAATGTAAATAGAGGCAGACACGAATCAAATTATAATTACAACAATAAACCATAATAATAATAGAAACACGTAAGGATCGCACTAAATAACATCGATCATATATATATACATAGATCTTTGTATATATATACAAGGTTACACAAAAAAAAAACGGCTATAGACATACATCGAAAAAACGAGCTGACCATGGCTGGCACAGGAACAACGCACTACACAACAGTCTCTAATACGCACGACACTGTCACATGGCCACAACAAGGACGGGACGTGGTCTTACTTGACCGGGTCCAAGGCGAAGAAGGGGGGCTCTGTTTGTCAACAATTTGTTTGTGATGATGAGAAGTTTTTGTGGGGTTGGTGATGGAGATTGATGATGGGCTAGCTTATGTCGTGTCCCTCCTCTATCTCTCTCCCTCTCTCTCTCTCTCTTTATCTCTCTCTTTCCTGCGTCGTAGATCCCCTCCTCGCTAAGTATCTTTCTCTCCAGGTCACCTTGCCCCCCCCTTGGCGAGATTCACTTCGAACAGTCGCAGACGTGGTTGTCGCTGTTGATCTTATGATTGCCGTTCGGACTGACGTCACCAGAGGTCGCCCAAATCATCGCCACCACCGCCATCGCAAGCTCTGTAATGAGAACAGAACTAGGACGCGGAGGAAGCCTTCGTTGAATCGGAGAGAGGGAGGGACGTCTTTTGTTTCGTCTGTCGTCTGGTTCGGTAGTTATTGGACGCGTGTGTGCCTAGCCTGGATATCAGAGATATAAAAGAACATGTGTACACGTTAAAATGTTTAATATTTGATACTAGAGATCAGCGTAGGATTGTTGCGGAGATTAAATGCAATTTCTTCGAAATTTCCTGTATCAATAAATATTTTTTTGTACAGGATTGAATCGCGGGTAAATTCCAGAAAATATATATGCGAGATTTGGTGCTTTTAGGATTTGTTGTGGTCTAACAAGAAAATTAATCGAATTCAAGTCAATTTCTTTTCCCTTTCCCTTCCTTTATCTCAAGGAGCACCAAACGTAATCGCTCCCCAAATGAGTCTACGTAAGCGGAGCCTGTAAGACTCTATCAAAGTTTAAAGAGTGGGGTTAGCGGATTGAACGTGTTAGATGGATTTTCAACTCGAATTTGTTCGGAGAATTTCGCATAGGAACTCTAAATTTCCACTAGAGATCTAGCCGACCGGATATTTCCAAGATAAGCGAAGGAAAGGGCGAAACAGTAACGCTAGCGTCAGAAGACGTCGTCCATCAATCTAAAGAGAGATACGCAAAGAATGAAACCTGTATAAAGCTTCTACTTAGTATGAGCCGTACTCCTTGCGGTGGGCAATTGTAGTGAATGGGGATTGTTTAATAGAAATACGCTTAGAGTGTATACGAGGTGTATCCATAAATTTTCTCCGGCTTCACTAAGAGATGGCGCCAGTGAAAAGTTACGCAACGTATTAATTTGACACATACGACATTTTCTTCGTCTGACATTTAAACTATAAACACAGTTGGGTCCTCGAAGAATTAGCGTTTTTGTTATGCCTGCGTTGTGCATGTTCAAACCTAGGGCTGTTACTACAGAAATTCCAAAAAATAAAAACATTTTAAAATATGTTTTGCGTGCATCTATGGACCACACGTATTTGAAATAAGTTTTTCGAAAACTACTAATCTTCCAACAAAAGTACCTTATACGCAGGGTGTCTCCACTCTAGTTCATAGTTGATGAGAAGAAAGAATTTTCGGTAGAGGAAACCATTTCCCTTTTAAGTAGCAGAGCAGGTATTTGGTGATGCCGTTTGTTGAGGTATTCCATAAATTTTGATTGTGTTAATTCCATGCGACTATATGGCAAAAGTATCGCCGACATATCGATAACAGCATATTGGTTGCACTTCACTTGATGCCATGCTCATGAATGCTTCCATATTAGTGAGAAAAGTAATTCCCTGACGAGTAACAGAAAAGGGGGCAGCAACGACGGCCGCGAAAGAACACTTTATTTTTATTATTACTACATGTGCTATACGTCTTTTCAATCAGTTGGTAGCAAAGTTGACAATAAGACTCCACGTATTCCTAAAACGCTGCGTTCAGAATAATTAATAATCTGTATAGGGTGGAGTTTACTGCTATTCCTGTGAATTATACAACGACACAGTCATTGCAATCGTTGTGTACACATTATTCATTCACATTAATTTTGAGACATATCTCGTATAACAATTATTTCACCACGCAGTTTATATGAAGAAGCTACTGTGTGGTGAAACAATTGTTATATTGAGTTACTAAAGTATATATCACAAAACGTGTATGCTATTTCTTTAAAGATCAAGATTATACGATTATACCCTGACAATTAGCTTATATACATATGTAAGTGGCACGACCTAAACGAATAAATGAACTTCATTTCCAGAGGGCATGACTTTAAGTATAATAGCTATAACGCCTTATACAGCTCGAAAAGGGTGTACAGAAGACCTTCTTCTCAATTAACATAGACGACATCCTCACGCGAAAGATAAAATCTATTAATGAAATCACTTTATCTGTGTCTCTTGTAGCAACGATAAGGATGGGGCTGAGTACGTCGTGGAGTAGATGAATAAATTCCCCTTGAACTCGTGGCAAATAATGCGAATAATGAAGTTAACGGGGGCGGTGGAAAAGGAACAGGTTGGCGGATTGGGTGTTTAGCAAATGAGGATTTGTGGATCCCCAAGGGTATTGTTTCGATCAAATTTAACCTTGCTATTTGGAGAAAGAAAGAAAAAGGGAAGAATAGAGAAAAGTGCGATCTCGACGTTTTGCCTCCGTCGTAGAAGGCTTCTTCAGGAGAAACAGGGAGACCAAAGTGGCACGCTAACTCGACGTGTAAACCACGCTAGAGGCGAAACCACTTTGGAAGAAAGTCACGGTAACTCGACGTGTTAGCCACGCTAAAGGCGAGAAGCTGACGTGTACCGTGGAGTACCGGGTGTATATAGGACGCGTTCGGCCGGAGGTAATGTTCGGCTACCGCAGACAATGATGCGTGTCTCGATTTTAGACAACCTTTGTGCTCTTTAATGCGGGTCTCTATTAAACGACCTGTCTCACCTATGTATACTAAATCGCAAGAGCAGGGGATTCTGTAGACCCCTTTAGAAGACCCTGCCTTCTCTAGTAATCATAAGACGTTCCTAATGTCTCCTCAAAGAGAAATCAGACGTGGTGCCACTTAGTCGCGAGTTGTTCCCACAGAAAATAATTCCTCTATCTCTTCTGTTGTAACAAAAATTTCTTTTAGATTTACAAATTAATAGCAAAGATATTAGTCTATATTTTTTTGGTCACCCCGGTCACAACACCCACAAACAAAGAAAGAAGAAAGCAGGATACAGATGCAAGAGTTGCACAAGATCTGATAGAATAAGAAACACAGATATAAGAACAGAACTAAACATCTTCGATATAAATGAGAGAATAAAGGAAAGTAAAAATCAGTGTCAGGAACACGTAGAACGGATGCAAGTGACGAGGATGCCAGCCAGAGCGAGATTTTAAAGATGTTTAGGAAGAAGAAATATATTCAGATCAAATAAAAGATGGGTATCGTAACAAGTAAAGCACCTAAAACCTGAAGTGAAGAATAAAAAGCAGAACTAGAGGCAATCTCGTAAAGTAGACACTTTTAAAAACCTCAAGCATGACTCTAAATACTCATTGAAGACCCTTCGAACCTCTCAAAATCTTCCCTCCACCTAGTCTATTAATTAACCACCCTCAAGCACGTTATTGACATCGTTACATACTGCTTTTTTTCAACCCCATTTTATCCAGCGGCATTCTACAGCGTCTAACTTCCGTTTCGTCTCTGTATAAGCTCGTCAAGCATCGCCCTCTAGACTAAAGTGTCGCCTTTATTAATACGAAACGCTTACATTTACGTTCACGTGCAGTTTCCTTTTTTCTTTGTTACACTCCTTTTTTTTTCTAGACGATACCGTCCTCGTCAATTATCCCCGGGCTTTGCGATCGCTACTGAAGCGTACGTGCCGTCAAAGTGAAGCTGAATTAGTGCTAGACTGCACGGGCTTGCTTTCGATTCGAGAGATTCAACAGTTGCTTTCGCGGTGAGTGATAAACGAGAGTATATGCCCTCTGGAAATTCTAGTGGGGTAGAGAAGGGGGAGGTTAGCGCTGGTATAATCGCGATATACTTCGGCGAGGTTCTCACCATTAAAAATGATACTTTTTATCAGTTTTTCGGTGTATAAAGAACGAGCTTCAAGTTCCTATTCGGGAGTATATCTTTGGCTTGAAACTTTCTAGTGCAGTTCGGTGATAAATATCTTCCCTTATATCCGTTATGGGGTGGTACTTGCTTTTTTACTTTCTTTTCTTAAATTCGAGTCGTTTATAACAACTATTATCTGCTTCTTTTACTTCTTCTACGTGACGTTTGGCTCGATGTAAGCTGTCATTTTTTGATTGTGTACTTTTCGAGATTTGAGCATGAGATCGAAGTAAAGTTTGAGAACGGAAGTAAAATTTGTAGTATTTAACGTTGCTAAGTGTTAGCACTTTAAAAGGGAATAGCGGTAGATGTTAACGTAAATATATTTCTTTGCTTGTACTATACGAGGGTGACCTGAAATGTTTCTGTAAGCGGCAAGAGATGGCGTACGAAGGTTGAGGTGGATTCATTTCATATTGAAAAGGAAAAATAGATTTATTGTTTTATTTTATTTAAAACCCTTTCATTCCACGTACTTCTGGACCTCTCCTTGTACCTCGTACATCTGAAATATCTGGATCGAACTAACCCTTTTGAAGAATACGTAAATTCAAATACTTTTTAGTTTCATTGGAAAAAGAAAATCGCAATGTTTATCCTTTGATAGTTCCTTAAACGAAACTGCTACAATAAATGAAGATTTTAATTAAAGTTTCTTATAATTTTACTGTTTTACGACAGGTGGTCCCAAGCTTATGGGTGTATGAGTTCAATGTATCGTATATAAATGAATAAGGTTTGGTTCTGTTTAATTTCATTGTTATTCCTTCAAAAACTTCAATACTACAAAAAACACATTGTCTTATTTTGTTTTCTCCCATCGACGTCAAGTAATTGTTTTTTCTTTTCCGTAGGCTCGTGAAAAAACGCAAAAACAAACCTCCAGCGATTCGGATTGTCGTACGCGGCAATGCTCTCTCAGTAAAAATACCCGTTGCCTGTTCATATTTAATAGGTTAATAATTTATTCAGAATATTTTGAAAGCTCGCGTCTTACGTTTCTGTAAACGCGAAGCGGTTGTAAATTTTTAACGAAGTTACAACAACGATGAGTCAGCCGTCTTCTTTACCGTCATGTTTTCGTAAAGCTTGCCGATAATGGGGGCAGAAGAGTGGGAGAAATCGTGTTTTTATCTGTGTAGCTCGTGCCATTGCGTGTAATAAATAAAAAGGAAATTTGTACTGTTGTGTTTTCGTTTGTTGTTTTTTTCTTTTAACGTTGTGGTGATGTAAACTCCTTAAAGGCATCCTTATGTAAATGTTTTGGATGGATGGCCGTTGAGGAGTTGATTTTCGTGGGAAGTTCTTGAGATCGCCAACAAACGCGGCATGAAGAAATACAGTACGTATTCGCAAACATTGTTTTTGTCGGTACACTGTCACTTGTAGCTTTAACATCATCTAATGAAAAATAGGATAGTGTTAAAAAAATTATCATAAAACTGTGGTCCTTATTAACATAGATAATATTTTGTTATCTGCTAGTAATACCATTAAATGGTACACGGATGGTTCCAAAATTGACAGAGGAACAGGTGCAGGGGTATTTGGACCAGGAACCAAATATTCAGAGTCAATGGGAACATACCCGAGCGTCTTTCAAGTGGAGATCAATGCGATTAGAAGATGAACTCAATTGAACCTTGAGAGGAATTATCGAAGGCAAAAACAGCCATAACGGCGCTGAGCTCTAACACCATCAGCCCGAATTAGTCTGGAAATGCCTAGAAAAACTAAACAACCTAGGCAGAGAAAACAGAGTTGCGCTATACAGGGTACCAGGACACACTGGAATCAGCGGCAACGAAAAAGCTAACCTATTAGCAAAAAAGGTCGCCACAACTTCGTTTGTGCGATCGGAGCCGTTCTGTGGTATACGGATGAGTACCTATAAAAAAGAACTTAAAGACAGAGAGGTGGGGCTCAGAGCATTTCTTTGGGAGAATATTTCTGGTCTGAGACATTTCAAGGTATTCCTTGGAAACTTCAATAAGCAAAGAGAAAAGAGTATGCTAGAACTTAGTAGAAACAGACTACGTGTCCTCACAGGTTTTCTTAGAGGACATTGTCACCCTCCGGAACACCTAACATCTAACTGCCATTATACAAACCCGTGCCAGCTACCTTGGCAAAGATGTCATAGACGAGGTGGAAATACCTTCTCTGAAAACATCACCATTGGACTGGATGGGGAGCTATAAGTGCGGAGAAACCTTAGCAGCTTGCAGCTCATATAATGGGGAACACTTGATCAATAGGTCGCAGTGGAACCCTTAATTAATCCAATTTAATCTAATCTACCTGTAATGTGTCTTTAGTAGTTTAGTATAGTTAGTCATTTGAAATCCACAGCACCTTCCAGTTGACGGAAATTATTGCAAATGGTGTTGTTACCGGTATTTACATATTTCCTTCACAGGAATTGTAGTAAACTTCACTCCACACAAACTAATAATTATTCCCAATGCAGCATTTCAAAAGCAGGTGGACTCCCATTGTCAATCGTGTCGCCGACTGAATGTAAAAGAAAGAGTATCGAAACGAGGTTTAAAGAACATATTAGGGAATATCGTTTCGATAAACCAGAACTATCTAGTGTGGCGGAGCATGTGGTAGAATCCGAACATAATACTGAATCAAAAAATCGTAAGCTAAGTTTCAAATGTAAATCCGTCGGACATACTCTAAGTCGGTATTCATACGCGTATGGTTTGTATGTGTATGAACGCCGGATTAGATTGATGATGACGAATCGACGAGTGTTAATAGATTTGTTAACCGATTTCAGACATTAGAAAACACTGGTACTATCAGTAAATGTATTATTTTCAGTATCAACATTTTACCGTACAGTATTTTTGTGGTGTAGCATATTATGGATTTCTATATGACTTTATTTATATGTTAAGAGTTTTGAAAGTTTTGGCGGAAATACGTTCCGGAACGGAAATTGTCAAAAAGAGGTCAATTAGAGTATAATTTTCATCAAATCAAAAACATGAATACGGATCAAATAAGGGTAGAGCTAAACAACCAAAAAATATGGCTAACAGTAGATGAAACAACGGATGCAAGAACGAATTGTATTTTAAATGAGTTAGTGCGCATATTAAAAAGAGGTGAGGCGTCCTTGCTTCTTCTTTTACGTAGTAGAATATTACAGAAGACAGATATGGAAAGGATAGTAGAAACTACAGAAAATGTTTTTGGGAAGTTCAATATATCGGCAACCTAATTTGTAATGTTGATTGCAGATGGGAGTTCGAAGATGGCATCTTGTCTTTTAACTTGTTTGCTCTATGTATGTCATCTTGTAGCTGAATTTATTAAGCAGTTATCCAAAAGTAGATCAATTTATAGTTTCTATGAAAAAGGTTTTTATCAAATCTCCCCAAATGCATTCGCGAGTTTAAACAGGTTTATCCGAGCATTCCTCAGCCACCACAGCTGGTATTGATAAGATGGGGAAAGTGGCTTAAAGCTGTTTTATCTTATGAGAAATTTTTGTACATTATTAAACCTTGCATTTTAAATTTAAATCCGGAAGACACCCAAGCAATTTCATTAAACTAGTGGCTGGTTTCATATACCGAAAACCGTACTCAAATAGAGCAAATTTTCAAAAAATATTCAATTCTTTTAGAACACCAAGCTGTCATTACATGAAGTGCTAAATATAGTAGATTACCTCAAAGCCTCGATGGTGTAGGAAGACTAACAACTAATAAATTATGTGCGGTTACCAATAAGAATCGCGATTTTCAAACTATAGTACGTATAGACAAGAGTTTAACTGAAGACTGGGGGTGCGAATGTGATGCGAATGACCTTTCTAAATTCGCGAACACCGCGTCATTAGACGCAGAATGCTGCTTTTCCAAATACACATATTTTCACGTCACCGTAAAAGGATGACTGAGTCAGTACTGGAAGGCATGCTAATGACACAATACTCCAGCGAATATTTGCGTCCCTGTACAACAAGAACACAATCAAACTAAAATAATAAGCAATTACATTCATTATTAGTAATATTCGTTTCTCCAGCTTTAGTGGGAATTGAATTTGCCCCTGTATCTGCTACCCTTTCATTTTTTTTAAAGATTCTTCAAGTAAATATATTTTGAGATGTTACCTTTTTTTTGCGACCCGATCTAATACCCGGTGAGCAAGTAAATAATAATGTCCAGTCACCGGAGGTAGGTAAAACTAAATGTAATAATTGGAACCAATTGCCCAATTTATCGCTATTCACCGAAATTATTCTTCCTGCACTCCTTTGAGGTTAAACAAGGTGTCAAAGGCAAGAAGTCTTTCTGAACCTCACCACCAGTAACCACAATGTCCATAGAAGATTTAGAAAATGGAAAATAGGAGCAGACCTTTATTCTATTTTCATATTAAAAACGTCTAAGAGAAATTTACACCAAATCTCGCATATCTTCGTAAAAACGAACAAAATTTCTAGTTTGGAATATTCATAAAACTTGACGGTGTTTCAAATTACTAAAAATAAACGATTAATTTTGATCATTCTTCCATAAAACGTCTTCCATCCTATCCCTCACCATCATACCCTTCATCAAGGATCGTCTACACAATATCCTTCAGCGACAAAGTTCGCCAAAACAACCTGAAATGTTGCTAGTAAAGAAAAAGAGGTAGAAACAAATACACATATACACACAAAAATAAAAACAGAAAATGTCACATTCTGCTAATGACACCCGTCTGTACATATAATCATCATCCAATATTGGCAAACAGAAATTTACATCTCATGCAAGTTGTCAAATAAATTGACGTCATAGACAGTGAAAAAAATGGAGCTTAATAGATATTCTTTTCTTTTTCTTTTCCGTCGTTTAAAGGGACAACGAAGATCAATCTATTTGACAAGTTACCATTTCAAAATTCAATTTTAATAGCAATAATAGTAGCAAAAAGGTCGTTATAATAATTTGGAATTTCGAAAAGTCGATTTTGGTTAACGAGGATCACTTATAAGAATACACATAAAAAAAATTGATGAGAGAAATAATAATAATGATTTGTGAAAAAAAAACCTGGAAAGTTTTGCGAAAGGATAAGAAAGGAATAGAGGAAAAACAGACTTACCACCGCGGTTTTCACTGTCCGCTGGCTTCACTTGGATGGGTCGGTTCATCTGAAAATGTAATGAAATGCATTTATTAGAAATGATCACATTAATCGTAGTTATTCGTGAAAAATTTGTTGAGGTTTTTAAAGAAAAGTGGTCTTCAGCAATAATTTCTACCATTACTTATACTATATAAGCATCTAGGTATTTGGTTTAGTAACTTAACTACTGAAGATGTGTATAAGTTGCACTCGAAATGTACATCTAATACAAATACAGAAATTTTATAAGGAACTGTTCGTTATTTTATTATATGTCTAAATGGCAGCGTGGGAGATACCACATAAAACTTCATTGCAACAAATGTCATTGGATATGGCAGCCATAAGAGATCATACGCTTGTGAATTATTTAACGGCTCGCATGTTCAAGCTTACAGTTGGGGACACTTTAAAAAAGAAATTCTGACACTGACAATGTGAAGAACGGTACCAGATATGATCAGGGCTTTACCAAGAGTTCAGAAAAACATAAGAACATCTACTCAGCTGGCTAACGATTTAAACAATTCTGTTATACGAGATACAACAGCTTTAAAAAGGCAATTGTGATAGAAGGTTTGAATTTAGTCTCATATCACACTGCGAACTATGTCGTGTGGTAGAAAAAGAAATCCAAGAAGGTCTGGTAAATGCACACGCTCCATAGGTGAACTCTATATAAGCAAATACAATTAGTAACATCTTCAGTTCATAAGGTTCTTATTCATGAAGAGAGTACAATTACGACGGTGAATCAAATATGCTTGTACTCCGGGGTGTAATAGTGCACCCATATCTCATCACAGGTGACAATGTGCCTCAAAAAATCATCGTCCTCTGTTCGATATCGTGCCAGAAGTCTTTCATACACGGCAAAACGATTTGCTTTCTGATCTTCCGTCAAGAGTCGAGGAACCCACTTTTCGATAACCCAAATTGGGCACTCCCATATGGTATTCCGACGCGTGTAGAAATTTTCCATATTTTAAGGCGGCACTCACCGGTGCTCGTCCGCGATCGGCGTGCGTGGGTCTCGTTTTCCACTGACTCTCGGCCATGGGAAATTTTTTTGTGGATTAGGTCCTTGAAAGCGTTTTTTTCAGCGAACTGTGTAGTTTGTTGATACATAATTTCGACGGGTTTTATGCCCTCCCGTGGTAAAAAATTTGATAAGGATAGTACGTTGCTCAACAGACGTGAGCATCTCTTGTTTAGACATCATGAGGGGGTGTAAGGTCGGTTTACTCCCCTCCACATTATGTCCTCGCTCCAAACATATGTATATCAAAACTTCACGCCACTCACTTCAGGTAGGGGGCGTTAAAAGGAAACGTCCGGTTCATATTTGATTCGCCCTCGTAGATACACTTCAATCTCATCTCTAGGAAAACTATCTGATGATGCTTAAGAATTAAATTAATTTTTATAATTGAACAATTATAAAAAATCGCGACAGCACCACTGTAGAAATTGTTCTATATCGCCTACAATTGAAGATATCTTTCATACTGTGTTATGCTCATTCCATTAATTTATAAGTAGTCTTAGAATCACATAGCACTTGATGAAGAAGCATTAAATTTACTAGATTATGATGAATGACTCTAACTATTTACAGCTTTTAATTAACGTTGTTTTTTTTCTAAATACTGTTAAAATTTTGCGCATGGATTCCCAGCAAAACAACTCAGTCTTTTTCAATTAAGAAGCTCTTTAGCGTCTGTTCAAGCAGAAATTGGTGAATTTCTTCCACGTCTACCTAAGTTCGTTCCAGTTCTCTTTACTTACAAAAACCTAACACACACCACATCACAGAAACGCTATATCTCACAGCGACCTTGACGCTGTAGACGTATACAACAAATATATCTTACGTTATATTTATGGTAATTCCCCGAAATATATCGGTACGTATACGTCTCTTTTTTTGGGTGAGATTTTTGCCGCTGAAACGGTAAGATTTAGCGAGCCCAACCGTAGAATATAAACGCAATTTATTCCGGGTCCCGTACCAGCCGGAGCTGGGCGGTCGAATGCCTAATAAGTGTTGATAAATAAAGTTACTCCGCCATTTATTCTTACGGCTTGCGCGTGACAAGAAAAATCCCGGCCTTTTTCGAGCTAGACGGAATTTGTTCTACTTTACGCTTGCTAGAGGGTTGGATGGAAAGGACGGTGTCACGTTTCTTGTTTTTTTTAAATTGTGTGTCGAGAGAATGCTAAATAAATATCTGTCTAACTTAAGAGGAAAATGAAATAATATAGTGTTTTTGTGTAGTAGTTTTCAGGTGTTTCTTGATCTTCAAGTAGGTTGGCAACAAGTTAATAAAAACGATTTCACACATTTTCCAGTTTCAGTGTCCTAGACGCCTATTTCTAAAAATATGTTCAAATAAACCTGATACTGGTTCTACTGCATCTTTAGATAAGTAATAGAGACAATAAGGAAGTTGACTTCGATTTTTCGAAAAAAAAAAACAATAATATAATTTCGTCGAAATTTCGCTCAACTTGGATTTGGTTCAAGGCTCACCGGATGCTATCTCCAATCATACAAAATACGATTCTAAAATCAAAATTAGCGCAAGAGGGACCAATCAAGACGGTATTCATTTCTAAAAATTTGAAACCAGCTGTGTAAAAGTGTAATGACTTTGTAAAAACTTTAATTCAATCTATTTATTATATTTTATCTCTATATGTAGATGTATTACACTGATTAAAGTTAATTAACGTTAATTAGTGGAAGATGGATAATTTATTAAATTGAATATAAATATAATTAAATGTTTTATCTAAAACTCGATACCTTAACACATCATCTACCACAATAAAACTATTCCCTTGCCTTGCCTGTCAAAACCAGTTCAATTCACCAACGATATTCCTAAAGCTATGCATGTAGCATAGGTTAAAAAAAAAACTAACGCAATTAAGCAAGGGAAATCAAATTAAAACTAACGCCGACAAGATACACATGGCGCAGTAGAAACACTGACGTTTTCCACTCCTCCATTCAAACAAAGTAGTTTCAACATTACGGTTATTACTTCATCGTGCCGGAGGCAGTCGGCTTTCATAGTTCAAATATTTACCGAACGTAATGGGTATGTGTATTCCTTGAAAGGACTAGTGGTAGACTGACAGAGCTAATGCATTAAAAAAATTACATTTTATTATGATCGCTAGTGGATGTCCTCCACAAATAGCACGATATTTATATAATGGGAAATAAATTGGAGTGTTTGTGTAGATGTTTGAGTTAGAGACAAAGAGAGAAAGCAAAATACGAGAGACAATCAGCGAGTATAGAAATAAAGGTGTGTTTTCGTGGATGAAATAATAGTAAATATGCTTATTAAGTTTTAACGGTAAAATACGAGGGCTGTTTTCTTTTTCAATCTGCGTTTGTGCCTGTAAACAGTCACGCGAGTGGTGGTAGACGGAAATGCCCAGAAGGCGGCTGCGCATTTCCCTTACTATAATATCTGCCACTTGCAACGTCATTACGCCATTTTCTGAGTTGCTGACTCGTAAACATGGCTGCTGCAATTGTATTGTAAGTATTTCGCCATGATGGATAATTTTTCTACATTCTAATCATCAGATCTTCAGGTGCGTACGCATTTTGACATATTGTAGATGACTTAGATTTTTTGAAATTCCGCCAAAATTTCGCTTAACATGGATTTGGTTCAAGGCTCGCCTAATGCTACCTCTAATCATACAAAATGCGATTCTAAAACCAAAATTGGCACAAGAGGACTAATTCAGACGGTATTCGTTTCTAAAAATTTGAAACCTAGGTACCTCATCCTCAGTAACCAAGTATACGCCAAAAGGGGGACAGTCGGTATTTACAGTTTGCGAAACTAATGTGCTGACACTAAATGTATTAGAAAAATCACACGCAAAACTATTAACGATGGCTTCAGGTTGAGTTAGTTGTTTGTCGTTGTGCAACATGCACCCAGGAATCCTTCAAGTTGTCCTCCGATTAGTAACAAATGACCAAAACGCGTTGGGATTAACCTTGATATTCGCTTCCTCTAGTTTAAGTAATTCTCTAAGTCTTCTGAACTCATCCAGATAATGATCCAATCTTGTACTTTTCCATTTTCTAAAGTAATACTTTTTCATATATTTTTTTAACTTCTGCTTTGAACCAAGGTGGATAGTGTCGATTTGTTGATTTAACTTTAGGCACGCAATGATAATAATAATAATAATAATAATATTTAATGCCCAACAGATACAAATATCCAATTACAAGGCAATGTTAAATGATGTACACATGCAAATATAAGTAACGTAAAATTAAAGTATGTCAAATTAGAAAACCTAGTAACTAGTTGCTTTAATTTAAATTAAAAAAAAAAGTAGTTTACCAGTGGTTAGGAAAAAAGAGAGAACGGAAAAAGTATTCAACTAAGTGTAACGCACCCGCGGTCTACACACCGTCAAAAGGGACGGTAAAGTGCAGGTATGTATATCCAACTCGGCAAACTCCATAGAGTTGAAATTGCTACACAATCTGTGTATTGGGGATCTGATGGCGATGTTTGTTCTAGGTGCGAAACAGTAAAATGTATTTGTTTGCCTAGATCCTGAACGTGGTACAATTAAGTTGATTTTACTCAACAACTCAGGGACATCAAGACCATTATGAAGTAAAGTAAATAGGAATTTACACTCAGCCTGTTTTCGACGTAGTTCTAATTAATCAATATTAAATGCCTCTAGCAGAGCACTGTGGCTAAATCCTTGTATCGGGTAAGTATTAAATTTTTTAAAGTACAAGAACTTCAAACACCTTCTCTGAATCTGCTCTAGAAGATGTATCTGATAGATGTACGTAGGTGACCAGACCAAGGACGCATACTCCAGTCGAGACCGAACAAAAGCGAAATAAAGAGGAAGAATGGCTGTTATAGAAGCAAATGGTCGTGTAACACGTATAATGAATCCTAACATACTCAACACTGATGTACAAATACTGGATATGTGCTCCATAAAGGTCAGTCTTGAGTCAAAGACGACGCCCAAGTCTCTCATAGAGGTCTCTCTAGGTAAAGAAGATCCAGCCAAGTGGTAGGTATATATAATTGGAGTCGTCTTACGAGTGTAGGTGATAATTTTGCATTTGTTTACATTAACTGTTAGTTTGTTGTTGACACACCACGTGTGGAATATATCGAGTTGGCTTTGCAAATGATTGCAATCCTGAGAATTATAAATTGTTGAGTACAACTTCAAGTCATCTGCGTATAACAACTTTGGACAGTTGAGTTGATAGCACAAATCATTTATATATATGAGGAACAGAAGTGGACCCAAGTTACTCCCCTGAGAAACTCCAGAGCTCGGCGCGAAGTAATCAGACTCAAATCCCATGTATGTCACAAATTGCTTTCTATCAAGAAGATACGATTGGAATAAAGACAAAAGAGAAGACGAAAATCCAATATTGTCCAATTTATTAATAAGCACGGTGTGGTCGATTCGATCAAAAGCTTTTGTTAGGTCAGTATACACAACATCTACCTGTCCACCAGCATCAATACTATCAGATAGGTATTGTGTAATTGTAACAAGATTAGTTACCGTAGATCGTTGAGCAACGAAACCGTGTTGGTCATTTGAAATCCAGGGTCTAACTTGAGCATAAATATACTTGTACAAACATTTCTCAAAAACTTTAGCAAAATTATTTAATAACGATATGGGACGATAGTTGGAAATAACACACTTCTCACCATTTTTAAAAACAGGCACCAATTTGGCAATCTTCCACACAGACGGGAAGGTGGATGTTTTGAGAGCAAGACTGAACAAGTAGCAAAGAGGAGAAGCAAATATATTTGCACAATCCCTAACAAAAAAGGCCGGAATGTCATCACTACCCGCCGTGCAATTATTCTTTAAGGATTTCATAGCACACACCACATCCATCTCAGTGACAGAACCTAGGTCAACCATAGTAGCGCACGAAGCAATTGGAGCAACAGGCGTCGGAGCAAATGAAGGAAGGTACACCGATTGGAAAAACTCCCGCAAGGCGCTCACTATGGAAGGTGGGTCGTTATACGTATTGCCGTAGTCGTCCTTCATAGTTCTAGGAATACCAGTGATCAAGGACAGCGTACGATCTATTACAAAATATCTGCACTTCACAGTCAACATCGCCATGGTCCAACAAAGTATTCCAATCAACTGCGTCAACTTCAGAACACAGTGCTGGAACATCCACCTTTCCGAAATTATAATGCAAGTCGATATGAGATGGAAAATTTAATGGATCTGGTGGTTGGTCGAGATTATTCAGTAGGAGGGTGGGTCCTCATTAAGAAAAGGGGCCAAATCATTGGCAACCGTGAACTCCACAATATCAATACCAGCGACGATTCTTTTTTATTAAAGTGTGGATGTAAAACCTTTTTAATCAACACACCTAACTTCTATAACGGTTACAGCAGATTTGATTAGTTAAAATTAGCAGAGAATTGTCTGATTAGATATCAATTTGATTCAACACCGACATATTGCTACCTGTGCATCTTCTAAAAAAGTTCCAAAGTAGATAACCCAATAACATGTAATTCAATATTCCTCGTCCCCTATTAATCGCCTACATCAAAACCTCAATGCGAAGCTACATAAATCGAAAAACACGGAGTTAACTAGCCACGAAAAACTTTCCGATTCAACGGTCCGTTATTTCGACATATCAATTTCGGGAGATTTTTCCACCACCACCCTTTAACCCCATCATCTCGGGCAACACCAGCTCCGCAATACCATACGCGATACATAATAGAAATCATTTTAACCCCTATCGATTGCGTCGATTCGAAAAAGCTCCCGAATGACCGGGCCTAATATCAATAACAGATACGTGTCGTCATTTATCAAGTAGGCCGGTGTGGTATTTCTATCTGTTTTTTCTCACACTCTTTTCTCTGTTTTTCTGTGTTAGCGCTCCAGCTATTACTCCACAGCTACCGCCATCTCTTGTGTATTATATTTACCGTGGTTGTCCGTGGCGTAATATGCTCTTTCGTCTCGTTCTATTGTTTCTCGGCGCAAGAGATGGAATATAGGCATTATCGTATTGTCGGCGCGTATTCATCATTCAACTAGAGCCGTTAACTGTCCCTCTTGCTCGGGGTAATTTACGTCGAACGATCGTATTGTTTCCCTTGAATTGGGTGAATGATAGAGTCGTAAGAGACTGTGAGGATTGCTATGTCATCGTTGAAAAAAAAATTGTAATGTGCAGCAACTAAATACGATCATTAACACTAGTCTAGTAACATCCAAAGAACCGGTAAGATGCAAATTGAAGGTTGACCAAAGGATGATCGAACAAGTGAATCAGTTTAAATACTTAGGAGTTGTTATAACAAGCTCTGGAAATCTAGATAGTGAAGTCTGGGAAGAAACAATGAAAGCATCTCAAATCTTATGCTGCTTAAGAGACATGGAGGAATAAATTTCTTTAAACGGAAAGCAAAGTGAGAGTTTACAAATCAGCGGTAAGGCCTGTAATGACATACGTTCCTGAAACAAGACCAGACACCTCCAAGACTCACCAAATGATGCCAAGAGTCGAAATGAATATAATAAGAAGCATTAATGGAAAAACACTACTTCACGGAGTCAGAAGCGGAGACCTACGCTAGTGAAACAAAATACAAGACGTGGGAAAATGGATAAGAAAACGAAGAAAATATTGGAGGAAACACGTAAGCAGCATGAGCAATGACTGACTGGTAAAAGTGCCAAAACAAATCAGAAGAGCCATAGGAAGAAAGCATGCTGTAACTTACCTACTGCGTGTAGAAAGGAAGAAGAAGGCACGAACGGAGGTTAAAAAACAGCTCTCCTATAATCCGTTGCCACTGATAACTAGATTTCTGGTGCGTAAATTTAAAGTGAATAGCAAAAAATGACGAAGAACGCATCACACCAATAAGCCATGAAATGATAGCTGAAATGATTAAATACATGGGAAACAAAGGTAACAAAGAACTACTTGATCTCTTAAACAACATCATAATAAAAAAAGAAATACCTGAGGAGTGGGATATGGGAATAATTATGCCCATATACCAAAAAGGAGACACAGAAGAATGCTCAAATTACAGAGGAATAACGTTAACAAGCATCCCAGAAAAGTGTTGTCAAGAATATTAGAAAAGAGACCCCGAGAGAAACTGGAAACAACGTTAGAAGATACACGACATGGATTTAGAAAAGGAAGACTCACCCAAAACTTAATGTTTGTAATCAAACAATTAGGAGATTTGTTTTCTAAACAGGAAAAGGAAAAGAAATACATTTGTGTTTTATAGATCTTAAACAAGCTTTTGATAGGTTAAGAAGAGAAGATGTATGGTAGACCTTGAAAAGGAGAGGGCTAGAGAGAGGAATGATAGAGATGCTAAGGTACTGTATAAAAATACCATGAATAAAGTCAGTACCTTCAGCGCAGAATCAGCTGAATTCGAAACACAAATAGGATTAAGTCCATTGTTATTCTCCATAAAGTAGGAAACTAGAAAATGAATGCAATTAATGTATAGGAACTAATGTTTGCAGATAATATGGTATTGATAGCAGACTCAGAAAAGACGTTATAGCAAAATTTGAAGATATATATTTGAAGAACTAAAGAAGATAAACATAGAGATAAACACGATGAAAACAAATAAAAGAATGATCAGAATCGAAGCGGTAGCATCAGAATCGAAGGAATAGCCTTGGAACAAGTTAAAAGGTGCAGCTACTTAAGAACATTCATTCAAGACAACAGCTGCATAGAGAAAGAACTAAACGAGAGAATAGGGAAATCCGCAAAAATATATAGTACATTAAGAAATATATTTTTAGATAAAAAAGAAATACTAAAAACAAATAAAGTCAGAAGTGCATAAAAGAGTGGTCAGATCGACACTAACATATGACAGCGAGTCATGGGCAATAACGAATAGAATTGAAAGCAAAGTCACAGTCATGGAAATGAGATCCTTAAGAGAAATAGAAGGAGTAACAAGGAGAGACAAAATCAGAAACACAACAATCACTAATAGTCTGGGTATCAAACCGATAGAAGTGGTCATAGAAGAGAGATAACTCTGGGATGGCTTGCGCATAGACACAGAATGGAAGAAGATCGAGTAACAAAGAAGATTTTTGAAGCCAAAATAGAGGGCAAAAACAGAATAGGTAGACCCCGAAACACCTGGAAAGAACAAAGGTATAAAACATTAGAAAAAAGAAGTATGGGATGGATTGAAGCCAAACAACTGGCTCAGAATAGGAAGCTGTGGAAGATAAAAATAAGAGAATGATAGTCTCACACCGCAACACACAAAGAACTAAAGAAATTCAAAATGAAAAATTTTACACCATCCCAAAAAATTTGTGTTAAAACCTGTTCAAAGAAGTTTCGACGCATGATATCGTAGTCAGCTACTTAGCTGGAAATATTGAAGTTAAAATACTAACACTAAAGCGTGTGTCAAGTTATTATCATTTTTATGAAATATTTCCCTTGATTCCAAAATCCTAAGATTATATTGGGAAAAAGCATTGATCCAAATGCACTGACTGAGTGATGTTTACGAAGAGTACATTGAAATAATAATAATAAAATCCGTTTCAAATCGTCTTTATACATCAACCTGGAAATTAATGCCATCCTAATAGCAATAGTACGCATGTAACTGTTACTCTGCTGAATAGCAAATGGAAACCCCCATAGCCAATTTTCTCGCAGCATCCGCTGCATAATACACTCGGCAATTTCCAGTAAGCGACAGGAAATTTAAGTCAAACCGTCGTCCATTGTCGCAATGTTAGCGGCGTTGTTATCGCGTCAACTAAACTGCTTACCATAGCAGTCGAACTAAATAGGTTGTAATGGAGAGAGCTGATAGGTGAGAGGGGGGCATTGTGTAACCGTAAAATTATCATTAGTCGTAATTTAGCGGGAACCTATCAAAAATATAGCTTATTAATGATAAGGTTTAACCAAAGTGTTAATCGCCGATTTTAATGAAACTTTGTCATTTCATTGGACACGTCGGGTATTGCTCAACAGTGTCTTTTGTGGCTGCAGAGCTGTATATTTAAAGCATTAAATTGTATAATATAATTGCTATTGATTTGGTATATATACAGGGTGTCTATGAAATAAAATAAAAAAGTACGACAAATGGAAACATCTGATTTTACTAGACTTAAATCCAAAATATTTTGCGAAAATTCCTCCGCAAACACGAGAAAAAAAATGATAGAATATTATATTTAAAACAAAAATATTTTTATTATACACAGCCGAAATATTTGTACGTAGAACTCTTAGCATTCCAGGTAGACAGTGTTACCTTGTAGTTTTTATAACATCGACGTATCTGCGTAATTGCAGTGTATGCAGTCTGTGTGTATGTATGGGAGTTTGCTTGGATGGATGTATTATATATACACATTTTGCATCTCTAGATTCAAAATTTTCTGGATTTATATTCTATATAACAACACCTTTTCATTTTCCCCACTTTTTATTTTATTTCAAAGATACCTTGAGTATATATACATATTAAATTAATACGACACTTCTGTTAATTTATATTTAATGCAGAATGTTTGTCGTGCCGTTTGCAGTTATTTAGAACATAAAAGTGGCATATTTTAGATACGCTTTCATGTCGATTTTGCCTTCGTTGATTCAATTCTTCTTAGCAAAGGAAAACGTAAGAAATTATCTTTTGGTGTTCCCATTATATGGCGTGAACCGAAAAACCATGTAGATAGTTGCTATTTTTGTTCAGTTGTGACCTTCGGTTATAATAAGAAGAATGAGAATAAAATTGTTTATCCTAATAACGAGTCCTCGATTCAACCAGTGTCTCATCCCAATGAAATACATGTGCTCGTTTATGAAGAGCTTTCTTCACTCGAGTATTCGGATGCCGAATAAAAGTCAGATGCTATTGACGAACATTTTAAAAATACGAATTTGTTTAATGTAATAATGCGCTAGGTTTGTTAACTAAAATGTGCCTTGTACAATTTGAATGTCCTCAGTTCAATTTCCATTGGATATTTCGTTACATTAAAGGAAATATAAAGTTACTAAAATATACACACCATAGCTAAGTTATCTGGGTGGATCTCAAAAGGGTTAACTTTTTACTTCGCTTTCCAAGAAGGTATACAAAATTTCCATGCTTTTTGTGCCTCTGGGATGGTCAAGCTAGAAACCAAGACTGGATTCGGAAATATTGGTCTCTCAATACATCCTTAGACGTTGAACAGAAGAATATTGTAAGTGTACCATTACTCGACAAGAGAAAAAGTAAATTTTTCAACCTCTTCACATCAAGTTGGGTCTTATGAAGCAATATGTTAAAGCTCTAGAATTGCAAGGGGGCTGTTTCAAGTACATATGTCAAAAATTTCCACAACCAAGTTACGAAAAAGAAATTAAAGATGGACCTTAAATTAGAATTTTAATGATAAATCCAAATTGCATCAACTCTATCAACGAAGCCGAGAAAGAAGCTTGGATTTCAGTTACTATGGTCGCTAACAATTTTCTTGGAAATAAAAAGGCCTCCAATTACAAATATCTAATGAAATCAATGCTGGCACACGTAGAACGGATGCAAGTGACGAGGTTGCCAGTCAGAGGTCACAGAGAGTCAGGGTATCGTAATCTTTATTGCCCAATAGAAAATAATTCCATTAACACGACAAATAGTAATAATATACAGCGCAGAAATAAATTAAAATTAATCGAAAAAGATACAACTGAATCATAAACATAAAAATAGCTCGGTGACATCAGAATGCAAGAACAAAATAGGACGACAATGTAAATCCATGTAGATACTTCAACAAAAAGGATCGTCAAGTAACTCATTGGCATTTCTAATCATATACGTAATGGGTGCTTTAAGCAGAACATTAGTTTTGTATGACGGGACCTGAAAATTAGGGAAGGACCTGGTATCGTACTGAGGTACCACAAAATTAATTTTGGAGAGAAGGGATGGAGCGTCAATAGCGTGATTAATCAGTTTAAGTAGAAATTGGCTGCTATAATCCTTCCTTTGAACCGATAACGATACAGAGCCGTGTCTCTTCAGCAGAGCAGCATAATCAACATCGCGTCCAGGGTAAGTGCCATCAATTTTGAAGGACAGGTATTTCAAAAATCGTTTGCACTCTTCCAAGTAGTACTTGCAGATGGAGATAGCGAGGATACCAAATTATTGAGACATACTCCAACCCAGTACGGACAAGCGAATAGTATAATGCTTTTAGCGAGGCAGGATTATTGAATGATCTGCAGGATCGTATGAGAAATCCTAAGGATTTCATCGCAGAATTTCGTACGGATAATATGTGGTCTGCAAACGACAAATTTGCATCAAACAGCACACCCAGATCCATCACAGACGAGTGCCTAGGAACAATAGCCTGACTCACAACATAATTATAACTGTAGAGTCTATGACATCTAGAGTAGCTTACAACAGCGCACTTATCCAGATTCAAGCGAATTCCATTCTGTGTACACCATCTAATAATAGTATCCAGACTGTTCCGGAGAAATAGACAATCTGCCGGGGAGATTATGGTGTTGTAGATCTTAAGATCGACTATTGTTGTGTTCAAAGTGATTGCCAAACCAAAAACACGCAGCAGAAAGTGCAGCAAAAGAAAATTTATTTCCTGATTGTTATTTGTGTCTTTATTAGTACTTTTGTAATTTTTTTATGATTATTAAACCAACACTACAACAATTTAAGGCGTATTGGTGATTCTTCGAAGGCACGATATAGTATAGAGTTAAATTTGGACGTGATACGCAAAAAACAATACAATTTTTGGATTTAGCACACCTAGATTGTGCTGGACAGTATTCACTTTTCTTAAAAAGAGCTTTCTGTATTATATACCAACCCCAACAAATTTAGTACTACTGTAAAGATATAAAATGCCGTTTAAGAAAAATTCAAGAAGATCATAGTACAATACGAAATTTTAAGACCATGGAAGGATCCTTTGCATCTTCAAACCTTCTGTAAGGTAACACTTATGCGGTCACAATAATTTTTAAAAGAAGTTTATTTTACCATATTTCTCAAACAAAAACAACATCTTAAAACACTGAAACTTCGACGACTGCAACTAGGATAACCCATCCTCCCCGTTTCAGCCGTTACTCAGAAACAACCGTCGGAGACGTCCTTACGTACATACATACGCTAACTAAAGCGATTTTATAAGTTTACTTGCTCCTAATGACATGTCTTACGTGTCGTTTCAGCGTCTATTATAACTTTCTTCCGCCGAACTCGAGCGAGAGAGGCATCGTTGGAAATTGTTTCGACTGAAACGGAAATGCACCTGTCGTTTGTACGTATATGTAATATGTAGAGTAGGTAGTTTTGAGTATACATTTCAGAAGACGTAAAACATAAGCGAAGGAAGCGTTTACCTTTCCGGGTCTCCGCTTTATCCTCGGCATTAGCTAGTTACAATTTCAAGTAGTTAAGTCGGATATTTGTACGTGCATTATAATGACGTGCATCCTTATTACGGCATTTCTACCTATTTCGCGAACTGTTTCTGGTAGTTTGGATGTTGTTCTTGGGAATAATAAGCGTAGATATACAATTGTGTAATGGTCTTAATACGATGCTTATTAAAAGTTACTGGAAAATGTTGTTGTCTTTTTCGCGTGTTCTTATTTCTAGGTATTATTGAACGTGATGAGTTTATTCGTTGAAAGGATTAGACGATATCATTTCCAGAGTGCTAATTCATTACTATAACATTGAAATTATTTAATTTAGTTTAGTTTATTGTTACATCTATACTAGAAACTGATCGAAGGAATCTGTTTTAAAATTAAACTAAAAGAAACTTAAAGAACGTTTATTATATATATATATATATATATATATATATATATATATATATAATAAACGTTCGCTAATGTAAATACTGGTAGTGGAAACGTTACAGTTATGTAAACAAGTTTGCACCACGTACAATTCGATAATGTAAACATTGAATCCAAAATAATGTTTACGTAAGCATTTTCAGCGACGGCACCGGTTGTTCCCCGATTTTTGTATGGGATTACTGTAAGCGTTGGCTCTCTTGCCTCTCGTGAAATAAAATAGTGCGCAGCTAAAATCACGCCAGTACAGACATGGCATCCACGTCTAATAAAAGAACATTTTTGAGTGATAAAGTGGAAATCATCGACGAGATTAAAAAAAGTGCGGGGGTGACTGAATTGGCAAAAAATATGGAGTACCTAAAGCTGCAACCTGTAAAATCAAGCGATTCAAGGCACACATTTTACAAGGTGTGTCAGATACATAAGGAGGCCCGGGAAATCGCGGACCTTTAAAAAATGCCCAAATGCCAAATGGTCTTTAAAATAAAAGGATAGCTATGTCCCAATTAGCGGTGAATTAACACATGGGCTGAAAAGTCCCGGGCCTAACACATAGATTACGCTAGTTTTATTGCAGTCACCTTTCTCTCAGTTAGTACTAACCTTCAAAAGACAGCTGTTAAAATTTCATGATATTCTATTCATTAGTTTGTGAGTTATTGTGCTAAGAGTCACGCTACTTTTGTTATTTTCAAAACAAGGGATGAAAAACAATTTCGTGTTTTAATTTTACACTGCTTCTTGATGGGAAAAAATACCGTTCAAGCGAAGCAATGGCTTGAAAAGTGTTATGGGGACTCCGCTCCATCAGAAACAACAATAAAACGTTGATTTGCTGACTTCAAACGTGGTCGTAGAGACACCGATGATGCAGAACGCAGTAGACGTCCAAATGAGGCCGTAACACCAGAAAACATAAAAAAAAACCACAAAATCGTTGTGAATGATCGAAAAGTGAAGTTGCGTGAGTTAGCTGACATCGTAAAGATATCAAAAGAACGTATTGGCTTTATATTGCATGAACATTTGACTATGAGAAAGCTCTGTTCAAAGTGGGTGCCGCGTTTGCTCACTGTTGACCAAAAACTAGAACGTGTTGATGATTCTGAGCAGTGTGTGGCCATGTTTAAACGTAACAAACCGGAATTTTTGCGTCGACATGTGACAATGGATGAAACATGGATCCATCACTTCACTCCGGAATCAAAACGATCGTCATCTGAGTGGACAGCAACTGGTGAATCTCGTCCAAAGCGCCCGAAAGCACAACAATCGGCTGGAAAGGTTATGGCCTCGGTATTTTGGGATGTGCGTGGTGTAATATTCATCGACTATCTTGAGAAAGGAAATACCATCAACAGTGAATATTATATAGCGTTATTAGAGCGTTTGAAGGCCGAAATTGCAAAGAAACGACCGCATATGGCAAGGAAAAAAATTTGTTTCATTAAAACAACGCACCGTGTCACAAGTCAATCAAAACAATGGCAAAACTACATGAATTGAACTTCGAATTGCTCCCACATCCACCGTATTTTCACGGTGGCTCCTAGCGACTACTGGCTGTTCGGAGACCTCAAAAAAATGCTCGCCGGTAAGAAATTTCGCACGAATGAAGAGGTTATCGCTGAAACTGAGGCCTATTTTGAGGCAAAAGATAAATCGTTCTACAAAAGTGGTATTGAAATGGTAAATCGGCGCTGGAATGATTGCGTTGCTCTTGATGGAGATTACATAGATGAACAAAGCTAATTTTGAACCAAAAAAACCGTGTTTTCTTTATTAGGCCCGGGACTTTTCAGCCCATGTGTTAATTAAAGAGAGAGCAAAATTATTGAATGAAAACCTAAAAGAGACCGAAAATTTTGTAGCCAGTGATGGCTGGCTAAAAAGATTTAGAAGGGGGTATGGAATTCGACTGCTGTCGATATCTGGTGAAAAATTATCGGCACCCTCACAATTAGTGTAACCGTTTAAGCTAAAGTTAATCAACAAAATCAAAGAGCTACATTTAAATGAGGAGCAAATATATAATGGAAATGAAACCAGTCATTATTGGAAATAATTACCTACGAAAATCTATGTTGCATCACATGAAAGATCTGCTCCGGGTAGAGAGGCGGAAAGACAATGCATAAGTTTTCTAGCATGCACTAATGCTAGTGGTACACACAAAATAAGGCCACTAGTAATAGTAAAGGCAAGAAATCCACGTTTATTTAGAAATTTTAAGAGTCCCGATGATTATAACTGTTCAAGATCCGTTTGGATGACCAAAGGCGTATTTCTGGAATGGTTCCAGAAGCACTTTGTCCCTCGGGTATAGCAATAAAACTGTAATAATAACTAATGTTATTTACCGATACATATTCAATTTGTAGGTGAAAGATTTCTTAAGAAAGAAAAATCTTCTAATAAAGGCGATGTTAATCTTGGATAACGCACCAAGTCATCCTCCAGAGGAACAATTAAGAAGCTACGATGGCTCAATTTTTATTACGTTCAGACCGCCCAACGTAACTCCTCTTATCCAACCGATGGATCGGAATGTAATAGAAATTACTAAATTGTATTATGGAAAATTTCCACTTTCGTCTGTGTTATCAAAAAATCCTAAAAACATTTCTGGATCCTTAAAGCAAGTAACTTTACATGAAGCAATTTTAAATTTAGATATGGCGTGGTATGCCCTTAACCAGTAAACAACCAGAAAGTGTTGGAAAAATTTGCTTTACACCAGTGATGATTATGACGATGAAGACGATGTACCGCTAACCAAACCAGTTACTATCTGATGCTGAAGTTATTGACATGGACGTTCTCAAACTATTAAAAGCAATAAAGCCCGGTATTGTTTGCACAATTACCGATGTTAGTTTATGGAATGCCGATAAAGAGATGGATGATGCACATGAAGAAGAAGATGGGGTGAGTGAAGATGACGACCCTCCGATTGAAATAAAAAATACAGTGAGTGACGCGCAAGCTGTAGGAATTTTTAATAAAGCGTTAGATTGGGTTGCAGAGAAAGACATATTATATTCCGATATTTTAGTTCTTCGTAAACTACAGGCAATGGCATTAGAAAATACTAAGCGTAAATTTACGCAAACAAAAATATTATAATTATTATTGATTATTTTTTAATAAACATATATATTTTCTTTTATGCAATTTCTTTATAAATAAAATAAGACGCTAATGTAAAGTTTCAGTAATATGAATAGTGCTTGGCTGATCGTTCACATAATCGGGCGTTTACTGTAGTAATATATTTTCTTTTGGCCGTACACCTTTACTATGGTGAAACATATTGAAAACATTGCTTTACACCTGTAAGATTATCCGCGAGAGTTAAACACCCGGTACAGAAACGTGTCAAGAAAAGAAAATAGAAACACAGGTACCATGCATTGGATTTTCAATAGTATCTAGGTTGGTACACGTATGATATACGTTTTTGTCAGAAATAATTAAGTAAGCACCTTTTTGTTTTTGGAAGAAGTACTGATCGGTTTTAATTTTATAAATTAACAAGACTTTAAACCCAAACATGACTAATTTTGAATGAGAATACGTGTGACTTCTTCAGCGTACTGATTTGATATATATGTAGAAATATACGTTTTGTTTATGACTTTCTTCATGCCGAATATACTTTTCGAATTGTGTTGTAAAAGAATTGTGACGATAAAAATGATTAAAATCAAGTAGTGGATAAAGAAACAACAGTGTGAATTATGTTCGTAAACAAGTAGAGACTCCTTATTTCATTTCGCAAAAGTTACAGCCACAAACTTAACACATCGGCTGAAAAGTCCCGGGCCTAACAAAGAAAACGCGATTTTTTTTGTTCAAAATTAGCTTTGCTCATCAACGTAATCTCCATCAAGAGCAACGCAATCATTCCAATCAATACCACTTTTGTAGAACGATTTATCTCAGCGATAACCTCTTCATTCGTGCGAAATTTCTTACCGGCGACCATTTTTTTGAGGTCTGCGAACAGCCAGTAGTCGCTGGGAGCCAAATCTGGCGAATACGGTGGATGTGGGGGCAATTCGAAGTTTAATTCATGTAGTTTTGCCATTGTTTTGATTGATTTGTGACACGGTGCGTTGTTTTGATGAAACAAAATTTTTCTTTGCCATATGCGGTCGTTTCTTTGCAATTTCGGCCTTCAAACGCTCCAATAACGCTATATAATATTCACTGTCGATGGTATTTCCTTTCTCAAGATAGTCGATGAATATTACACCACGCACATCCCAAAATACCGAGGCCATAACCTTTCCAGCCGATTGTTGTGCTTTCGGGCGCTTTGGACGAGGTTCACCAGTTGCTGTCCACTCAGATGACGATCGTTTTGATTCCGGAGTGAAGTGATGGATCCATGTTTCATCCATTGTCACATATCGACGCAAAAATTCCGGTTTGTTACGTTTAACATGGCCAAACACTGCTCAGAATCATCAGCACGTTCTTGTTTTTGGTCAACAGTGAGCAAACGCGGCAACCACTTTGAACAGAGCTTTCTCATAGTCAAATGCTCATGCAATATAAAACCAATACGTTCTTTTGATATCTTTACGATGTCAGCTAATTCACGCAACTTCACTTTTTGATCATTCAAAACGATTTTGTGGATTTTTTTGATGTTTTCTGGTGTTACCGCCTCATTTGGACGTCCACTGCGTTCTGCATCATCGGTGTCTCAACGACCACGTTTGAAGTAAGCAAACCAACGTTTTATTGTTGTTTCTGATGGAGCGGAGTCCCAATAACACTTTTCAAGCCATTGCTTCGCTTGAACGGTATTTTTTTCCCATCAAGAAGCAGTGTAAAATTAAAACACGAAATTGTTTTTGATCCATTGTTTTGAAAATAATAAAAGTAGCGTGACTCTTAGCACAATAATGAAATTTTAACAGCTGTCTTTTGAAGGTTAGTACTAACCGAGAGAAAGGTGACTGCAATAAAACTAGCGTCATCTATGTGTTATTCCCGGGACTTTTCAGCCCATGTGTTAAACTACCCTTTTGCTAGCCGATTCAATTATCATAAAGTTCCCCATTCTATCTATTCACGGATAAGATCATTGTACGTTAGAGTAGTGCGCGAAGGAAACAATAGAAAAATAAGAAGAAAAGTGGGAGCGCGAATTATCTACCGTTAGCCTAAGCAACGCACGAAAACGCTACAAATTTTCTTCGAACAAAAAAAAATTCCACCACGAAACTACTCGTCCCCACACTAACGCGCGACACATCCGTACACGTGAGATTTTATTACATTCGCTTTACACTCAATTGAAAAGAACTTTCGTCTAAATCAATATCGGCCGGCTAAAAGCATCCTTTTCCTATCGCGTAAGTGTAGCGAAAGACCCCGTACCACACACAATAAAGATACAAGCGCATACACGACAATAGCGCGAAGAAAGTAACAAAGGAAGAACTCCGCTCCTTAGAGACTCGGAGCGGAAGCAAATCTACTTACAACAATGGACAAGTCGTAGCGACCTGGCCTGAACGCCGCCGTCTCGATTGCTTGCACCATATGGAATTGACGGGGGAGAGGCAACAAACACGTGAAACTCCGAAAGAAACCCAGTTTACCGGAGGTTGTTGTTTGGGTTGTCCAGTCTAAGATGTACGTGTGGATATTTTAAAGTGCGCGAAGTTTCACTCGAATCCGCGTCGATTTTTCTAACATCGGCGGTGGTAAATGTTATTCGCGATTTTTTCGAAAATTGTCGCCTGTGTTTAAATCGTATCTTTGGCGCGAGTTTGTAAATATACGCGCGGTCTTACGGAGGATTAGGCTGCGATGTTGAAACGTACCGCTCCAGCGGCAACGGAGTTCTGCGACGGTGGCCGTACTGAACCAGATATCGACGGAGCACAGCCAATGGCACGAGGCATCCTTACCACGCATTCCTTATGGCTATTACGGCTGTTCATCGATCGAATCCCTCTGGTGCGGATATATGTATGTGTATATATATCGGAGGATGATAGGCAGAGAGTGTATATATGTATATATATGTATATATATGTATGTACATAACCATTATCCACAGTACAGTATTTAAATGTTGTATATAGATCATTTAATATGTTACCTATACTAGAAATTGAGAAAAGCTTAAACTTTATAATAATAATAATAATCATAATATATTCATTCTGCCCAACAAATGATCTACATACGAGGGCGACCTGAAATCTTTTCGGAATCGGCAAGAGATTGGGAATGGAAGTTGAAGTGCGTTGGTCGGAAAGAGTAACCTTTTTTTACGGTAACTGTCAAAATTTCAGACGTCTACTGTCAATAGTTGTTGTTTAAGAGTGTGTTTTGTGTAGCAAGTCAGGCAATTGCGCAAAAAAATGGATAAAATCGAATTTCGTGACAAAACACTTCTGGATGGCTGCAAAAACAGCCACGGAAATTCGAAATATTTTGCTAGAGGTTCATGGTGGATGTCCTCCATCATTTTCGACCATCAGCTTCTGGGTGAGTAAGTTCAAACGTGGCGTCACAAGTACAAATGGCGAATCACACAGTGGACGCCCAAAAACCGCTACAAACGATGAAATGGTAGATAAGATTCTTGATGTCGTGTTAGCCGATCGCCGATTTAAGCTGAAAGAGATAGCAGAGACAATAGGCATCTCAGAAGAACGCGTTGGCCATATCCTACGCGAAATTTTGTGTATGAAAATGCCCTCGGCGCGATGAGTACCGTGTTTGCTTACACTAGAGCAAAAACGAAATCGGGTGACCGTTTCGAAGGAGTGTCTGGTCAGGATCCAACGTAATCTAAGGGATTGTTCAATGCATGTCGTAACCGTGGATGAGACTTGGATCCACCACTACATACCGGAGACCAACGAAGAGTCGAAGCAGTGGATTTTTCTGGGCGAATCGGCTCCGAAGAAACCAGCGACCATTTTTTAGGATTCCTAAGGTGTGATCCTCATCGACTATCTGCAGAGGGGAAAGGTGATCACGGGGCAATACCACAGCGATTTATTGACCCGATTCGATGCAGTATTGAAGGAGAAAATACAAGGACATAACTTGACACCTAACATAACGCAGTACTCTTACAATATAGAAATGAATGAAACATATGAAGAATAATGTATCCGAAGAATATAAGATAAAGTAAATTAAATCAATAAATAACAATATAAATTTACATAAAATAATAGCCCTACTTTAATAACCAAGAAAGTTGTTTGGGTTATTAAAAAGGTTAATATTTAACATAAAATTTTCGAATGCAGTAGACGCAGCAACTTGTGGTAGAGTTGATGTGCTTGTATTCATAAATTTTCTTTCGTTTCTTTTTAAAGAATTTCGGTTTCCGGATTGAAACCGTTGAATCTGTCGACGTTTCACTTTAGGTTGTATGGAGCCTCATCTGGGCTTCTCTGAGAACTGTTACAATATGCAGCAGCCTAGAAGGAGCTGCATGCAACTAAGAGCGAAACGTCACCAGACTCATGCAGCTCGGCTTCAACGTGGCTTCAACTCGAAAACTTAAATACTTTCAAAGAGAGGATTATAGTTTTTGCAAAAAGGAGTCTTTCATTGATGAATATTTTTTGCAGTACAACACTACTTTCGTGTTATGCCAATTTGCTGGTGCACTTAGGGTTAAGTGGTCTTTATTTTATATTTGAGATACATGAAAAACTCGTCGTTTTATCTGCTAAAGTTTGTTCTTTAAATTCTATCAGAACCTCATCTAACACCTAAATATACGTTCGTAGGGTTATTCGTACATATATCTATGCAGGTCATTATGGTTTTTTAGAACAACTAAAGACAAGGTTACCACACTCCTTTTAAGACAGTTTTAAAAACTACAGTCTAGTTTTCTCGTTAACTTGAAGTTATAATAATTCTAACGATTCTATAACTCTGATTCAACATGCACTGTTTGAGATGTAAATTAGAATAGAGTTTCAAACAGTTTTATTCCATTCTAAATCCATTTATCGGCGATTTGCTACAATTTTGATATTACACAAGAGCCTTGTAATATTGGGGAAATTTTAAATTGCTTTTCAAGGTTCTAAAATTTAAGATAATGGATAAATACAACGCAATAGATGTTTCTACTTAAAATTTATATTCTATATAATTTTACTCGTACTATAAGCTCAAGAATTACATATATATCTTCTGAACCACTTTCCCAATATGAAATCGAGCAAATGAAGCAAGATGACATGGTGATTAATATTTTCTCGTTAAACTTTCCAATTTTGATCAGGACTAATGAGAGTGAAAAAAATAATATTGGTTCTTCAGCAGAATCCAGCAAAAGATGTCCAAAGTATCGAATAGTTGTCCATGGTGGCTTTTACCATCTTAATAAAGTTTCTATTATGGACTGAACCCTCCTAGACTGAACATAACACCCCGAAACATTATAGGGTCTCAGATTCATCTATTACCTTCAACTCTTGACCTCATCTCTAGAAAAAAAAACCACGAAATCAAAGCACTTCCCTCACCTCTATCCACCTCCCCATTTGCCTGACGTCTAGACGTAATTTTCTTTCCAGCCTTTCATTCCCCAAGAGTTACCTATAGAGACTTAAACGGAGTAACGCGAACCCAAGCAACAAATTACTTTATCGCCGGATGTAGACGACGCTGTAACGCGTGCGATTCCCGCTAGGGGGCGGTGCAATACGCGTCGAGTGAAAAATCGTTCGCCGCTGAAGGATAATCGAATTATAGGGTCTTATTGAGCCCGTATGGAAGGCATTTTGTTTGCTAAGCGAGAAGTAATCGTGAAAAAAATGTTCTAAAGGTTCGTATGAGACGTTGCGATTAGGTGGCTGTGAAATTTTATTGTTAGCGTGGAGTTTGGTTTGAATCTTTTATTGTTTGAGGCGTGGAGGGCGTGATAGACACTGTTTGTCATTATTTTCTTAATTCTGGATATTGAAATGGGGTGAGATGGAATTAGAGCTGATTTTCGAAGGAAAAGTGAATGAGTTGTTGGGAGTATTGAGTTCTAATTTGTTTTGGTTTTTGTCTAAATAAGTTTTGACGAATTATTAGGATGAGCAAAACAAATTGCACCATTTATATAATCACAAAGGTAATGCGATCACCAATGAATTAAAAATAGAAAAAAATATATCTTAGTCGATATGCTCTGTATGGAAAGAGTTGTTGTACAATTTTCAGTGGTAGCTGAATTGTTTGGAAATGTAACTTAAGCCTCCAAACAACTAATTGAGATCAAGAAATGATTCAGTTTTCATATACGTATATCAAATTCTTGTATATATACCCTTTTGATTATCAGAGAAACCTTCTCTTTTCTACATTGACCGATTTAATGAGGTAAACAACTAGTTAGAGATCAATTAGTCCAACAGCGCTAAATTCCATCACGTTAAATTGAAAATGTAAAATAGAATTCCTTATAATCCTTTTGTTCATCCTCTTACGAGCAATTTACAATACTAATCTGAATTTCAAAGCTTACAGGTGCACATTGCAAGTTTAGTTCCTGCATATTTTAACGAGTCCTCTAGCTACAATACAACCCAACTGGTGTATATAACCTTCGAGCCCTTTAGCTCTGCGTCTAGTTCATTTTGTTTTACAAATACGCTTAGGGGTGGTTAACCATGCATTAGGGTAACGTATTATAAAGGTTATTGACCTTACTTGTACGATATATACGTTTTTTCGTCTGGAATTTGTAATTTTTCTGGAGATTTTAGGTGGGTTTGAGGTGATTTCAATGTTAAATGTGCACACAAACCTTTTGCCCTACTAACTGAATTGTTCGTGCGATTTTAAGGTTATTAAGTTATTGTGTGTTCTTTTTTTGTAGAGATAATTAAAATGAATAAGGAAGCTTTTAGTTATTCTCATGGAGATTATGGGTTTTCTCTCTATTAAAGGACGTTGAGTTACAATACAAAGCGTGTGACTTTGCATATCTTCGAATCAATAACACCAGTTGTTCCCAATGTTTTACGATGTTTTAATTACATTCTAAGAAGCAAATGCGTTAGTGGAGTGAATAATTTTCACTAAGTTGAAGAAGGGAATATGTACAACTGAGTTCTAATTGTATGCACGTTAATGATAGAAATGTTACACGCTATTCTGATAGCACTAACACAGAAAAGCGCGTGTACATCTTCTACGCTTGGTTTAGTGATGGGAAAATTTATTTAAATTAAAAGAATACACTACATTAAGTAAATACACATTTGTTCTCATTATCTTAAAGCCTTACTAATTTCAAGTGAACATCTCGGAAGAAACATAAAGTTTAATTATTTTTCATCCTAGCAACATTTCAAGCCGTTGACAATCTTCTATGCTCTCGGTGGTGTGATGGTAAAATAGTTGTTATTTATATGGTGATATAGGCACCTAAATTTACTTGCTATGTTACGCTGCATGTTATGATAAAAATCAGTCATCGAAAACAAATGACATTCTATGTTTGTTTATGATAGAGCATATTAATTTTTATTCTAAATTTTCCATTACATTATCACCGAACTTTGGATTGGCTTGGGTTTGTTTTAGCTTTGTTGTTGTTGTTCCATCCATTATTTTTGATTCGGATTCATCATAATTTATTTCTACATCGCTTTTATTAAGAAATTTCGAACCAAAATTCAAATCATACTTAAAATTTTGCGTAGTGTGAAGCGGACATTCATAATTTGTTCCATGTATTCCTATCCACGTACAGACAACTTCAAATTTTAGCCAAAGGTTTTATCAGTTCCTGATTGTATCTTTGAATTATTTACTTTTTACCGTTTTAACTTTCAATTTTGTCAAATTTTCTTCATAAATATGTGCAGATAATAGTGTAAGTTCTAAGCCAGTATCAACTAGTCTGGAATAAGTAACGAGAACAAGAAGAGCTTGTACCAATTGGATATGATAAGGATACAGAAGCCATTATTATAAAATCCTCCAGACTAAAGAAGTACTAATATTTAGCTAACACATGGGCTCCCGGGCCTAACAAAGAAAACACGTTTTTTTTTTATTCAAAATTAGCTTTATTCATCAACGTAATCTCCATCAAGAGCAACGCAATCATTCCAGCGCCGCTCTAACATTTCAATACCACTTTTGTAGAACGATTTATCTTTTGCCTCAAAATAGGCCTCAGTTTCAGCGATAACTTCTTCGTTCGTGCGAAATTTCTTACCGGCGAGCATTTTTTTTGAGGTCTGTGAACAGCCAGTAGTCGCAGAGAGCCAAATCTAGCGAATACGGTGGATGTGGGAGCAATTCGAAGTTCAATTCATGTAGTTTTGCCATTGTTTTGATTGACTTGTGACACGGTGCATTGTCTTGATGAAACAAAATTTTTTTCTTTGCCATATGCAGTCGTTTCTTTGCAATTTCGGCCTTCAAACGCTCCAATAACGCTATATAATATTCACTGTTGATGGTATTTCCTTTCTCAAGATAGTCGATTCATATTACACCACGCACATCCCAAAATACCGAGGCCATAACCTTTCCAGCCGATTGTTGCGCTTTCGGGCGCTTTGGACGAGGTTCACCAGTTACTGTCCACTCAGATGACGATCGTTTTGATTCCGGAGTGAAGTGATGGATCCATGTTTCATCCATTGTCACATATCGACGCAAAAATTCCGGTTTGTTACGTTTAAACATGGCCAAACACTGCTCAGATTCATCAACACGTTCTTGTTTTTGGTCAACAGTGAGCAAACGCGGCACCCACTTTGAACAGAGCTTTCTCATAGTCAAATGCTTACGCAATATAAAGCCAATACGTTCTTTTGATATCTTTACGATGTCAGCTAACTCACGCAACTTAACTTTTCGATCATTCAAAACGATTTTGTGGATATTTTTGATGTTTTCTGGTGTTACCGCCTCATTTGGACGTCTACTGCGTTCTGCATCATCGGTGTCTCTACGACCACGTTTAAAGTCAGCAAACCAACGTTTTATTGTTGTTTCTGATGGAGTGGAGTCCCCATAACACTTTTCAAGCCATTGCTTCGCTTGAACGGTATTTTTTCCCATCCAGAAGCAGTGTAAAATTAAAACACGAAATTGTTTTTGATCCATTGTTTTGAAAATAACAAAAGTAGCGTGACTCTTAGCACAATAACTCACAAACTAATGAATAGAATATCATGAAATTTTAACAGCTGTCTTTTGAAGGTTAGTACTAACTGAGAGAAAGCTGACTGCAATAAAACTAGCGTCATCTATGTATTAGGCCCGGGACTTTTCAGCCCATGTGTTATGTTCTTATTCTTCTGGTGCTGATTTTCCTCCATTATTCCGTTTTAGGAGTTGTTATTGGCCCTGGTCACTGGGCATCAGGTGTTTTTAACATCAAAAGAACCTTTTTCACTTAGTCGTTAATGTAGTTTTGAAAGTAATTTATCAGATGGAGTAGTACGATTAGGAAATACTTCAGCTTAGAATCGTCCTGCTTTATAAGCATTGCCATTAATACGACCGTACATAAGGGGCATGCCGGTCATCTCTAAATTCGTATAAAATGCATTTTCTGCTAATCACAAAGAAATAAACAAGAATTGACACCAACACGCAGAAACTGACAAGTACAAAATGGCACTAATACACACAAATTAGCAGCACTCGCCCGAAACAAATGACATTTGTCGAAAATCCTTTCCACATTGCAGCTATACTTATTATTTTGTTTGTACTATATTTGCGTCAAATATCCGACCTTTATTTTAAGCACCCGGTATATTAATGTGATTTAATCGTATAATTGGTGTGGAAACCAGGTTTTTGAAAAATTTAATTGTTGTGTTGTCTGCTATTGTTAACAGGTTAACAGGTCACAGGTATATTGTGTTACCGACTGTCGGTAACACGGTTGACAATGGGAGCCCACGTGCTCTCGAAACGCTGCGTTCCGCATAATTAATTAATTTGTGTGAGTGGAGTTTACTGCTATACCTGTGAATTGTACATCCACACAGTCCTTGCAATCGTCATTAGGTTAACAGGTGTCCATTGCCAGATGTTTTATTGTTAACATTTTTATTTGTATACAATTCCTTAATCTAATATATTCTTCTCCTAGAACTGAAGTCTAGAAGTGATCTGAGCATCTAAAGCAAGTATTAGCAACCTTTGACATGTTGTGGGCCAAACTTTAGTGTGCAAATACGTTCGCGGGCCGCGTTTAAATGTAGCGCATTTTGAAGTAGTGTTCTTCACTTTTAGCGATAGATATCAGACATGAAATAATACGACAAAGTTATTATAATGCAATTTATTACAATAAGATAAAACGATCTTCCTCATTTGGAGTGAATATGAGTAAGTAGTGTAATATATATTTTTTAATTGGGTTTTTCAAAATGTCAAGCGGGCCGGATCAAATCTTACAGCAGACTGGATCCGGCCTGAGAGCCGGTTGTTGCCTACATACGATCTAAAGAGACATTTGGAAACATTTGATATTACATCAGACGGTGCAAGTCTATCATTTGATTTTAAACGTATACATTTTATTTATTTTTGAAATTAGTTCAGATGTGTTTTGAATGGAGAAGTTTGTTTGATACCAGTTACCAGTTAAACATGCTAAAAGAATTAAAAAAAAAACAGATTTTGAAGTATAGATTAATAAATATAAATTCCCATATTTAAACAAGCAAAAAAAAAAAGAGCTCAAAAGAAGGAAAAGGAAAGATACATCGTAGGATTTTAAACGAATTCAATGCACTAAGCGTAGGAAGGTGAAAAACATTATGTATGAAATAATGAATCCACTCTGCTATGGTTTTAGTTGAAAATTTTGCAGAATTGTTTCAAGCCAAAAAGAAAGTTACATTAGGAGGCATACTAGTGACGATAAATAAAATATTTTTGACAAAATAAATTTTTCTATTAACAGAACTAGCGCAAGCAAATAAAATAGGGTTAACATGCTTTATTGAATAGCTATAAGAGGATCCGAATGCATTTTACAGGATGCCAATTCTATGCAAATGCTTCAAAGTAAAATTCCAATCTATTTTCAAGAAATATCTGTAGATTTTATATCTAATTTTAGCAAATTTTTTCATCTTAAATGTTCAAGTTTGTACTATTTTTAAATTAGATTGATTATAATAATATTGATATTTTGGTACTACACATATACTCTTCACAGGTATAGCAGTAAACTCCACTCACACAAATTAATTAATTATTGGGAACGCAGCGTTTCGAGAGCACGTGGGCTCCCATTGTCAACCGTGTTACCGACTGAAAGTAAAGTAGTTTTTACTTTCAGTCGGTAACACGGTGGACAATGAGAGCCCACGTGCTCTCGAAACGCTGCGTTCCGCATAATTAATTAATTTGTGTGAGTGGAGTTTACTGCTATACCTGTGAATTGTACATCCACACAGTCCTTGCAATCGTCCTTACATATACTCTTGTTCTATAATAGCCATCATGGTACGATTACCCTGTAATCAGCTGTATGCTGTTGGGTAATAGGTTATTATTATTATTAAAAATATTTTGTAATATTGTAACAATTGATTGTGATTTATGTTCAATGTAGTGGGAAATTTTCGCACAACTAACTTATTCGCAAAGCAAAAAAAAACATACTTTATTTTTGCACCAGCACTGGTGTATCATCTGTAGGTCTTGTAATTTTGTCATATCAAAAGAGCATAATGTATTTCCACAGGACTCCTTCGTATAAATTATGTTCGCAAGAGGAATAAACGCGTATTCATGAAGAAAACAGGACTAATGTTAACTAACGTTATAATTCCTGGACGTCCTGGTGTTTGGAGGTTTCGCACTAAAAATAAAAATCAAGACAGCTAATACATTAACATCATATTTCAGTTCACAATTAGGTCATTTCACGCGAGTCTGATTTCACCTTGACTAACACGTCACCTACGCTTTTTTCTTTCGTTTTTATCCATCGCCTAATCGCGTTAATGTCGGTTAGATGTCACCCAACCGATTCTTTGTCCTATATACGCATTTTCACGGGTCTCCCCATAGTTTCCCTTCTACATCACGCAGTCTGACGTAACCTGGTCGGTGAAGCTTTCCCCATTCAATCTTCTGCACCGTCACACTTAACCCCCCTCCCACCTCTTTTTTTCAACGGGAGTGATCCGCAATTAACGCACATATTCCAAGTGGCCGCTGAAAAAACCAAATAAAAATAACCACTCTCCACGAAAGCGCGTCGGTCCGCAAAGAAAATATGGTTTGCCCATCAGCGCCCTCTGTGTATGTTCACCTTACGTTTTTCCACGTTGAAACGAGGGCACGAGGTCAAAGTTTCATTTTTAGAATGCTTTATGTCCTAAGGTATTATCGACTTCCGCGTATACTTTAGTCTTCCCCCTTGAATTGCCTTCAAATTCTGTTTTACCATCGAAGACAACGGAGAGCCGGCTTCGGGATGCGTAGGGTTCTTTAAGAGATATGTTTATTGTCCTTTCGCGTATATACGTTACCAAGAAGAGGTTTTTAGGGTTGAAGAGGGGTTTAAAAATGAAAATCCTTTTACGGGCTTTATGTGTGACGTTAAGGGTCGAATCCGCGGAGAAAAAAATGGGGGTGAGGAATGGGAGGGGATGGTGCGATGGAATTAAAATCCGCGTTAATGGCTTTTATTTTTCGAATTAAACCTACAGATGGGGGATTAAAACGGTGACAAAAAAGCTTGGATGTGCGGGATTTATCGGCGAACCCGTTTTTTTGTTTTGAAGGGAGGAAAAGGAACGGGGAAATGGATTGCTGAGGTTCGTAGTTAGGACTGCAGCCGATAGTTGAACTTCTAAATTATAGAAAATAAGATCGTCACGTTTAGCTTTGTTTGTTTTGTTTTTTTTTTTAATTATATATTGTTTATTATACACTTCGAATTTGTTTTATATTAACAACATTATGAGTTCTTTCATATACAGGGTGACACTAGATTTGTCAAACTTTCTGAATTTTAATAGATCTTTATGCCTGCCCAATGTATGCTTGATCATAATTTTTACATGATATTTTGAAACTTCCTGTCACGTAACTGTTCTTTAGGGTTTTCTAAAAAGTTTTTGAGATTATTGTTACCCGAAAAAGCGGTTTTCCGATCAACGTTAGCAAAGACATGGATACAACGGTAACTTTAGATACTTTTTATTACTATTGCTAGTACTTCATAGTGCGCTTATATTTCTAATCCTTATTCTATTCTTATGCCTCTCAATAGTATTATAAACTATATCTGCGGAGAATTTTGCAATTTGATGACTTCAATGAACTCATTTGGATACTTGCTCGCTCCACTTATTACACTAACTTCGTACTTTATTAGTCACAGGTGCTCTATAGTGGTTTCGAACCAGCGGGTGGATTAATTACATTGGGTGTGCCGCAGGGTTCCGATCTGGGCCGCTTACTGTTTCTTTTATTAATCAACCATATCACTCATGTTGTCGTGTCCAGGATATTTATAGATATTTTATGTATATTATAGTGCATGTAGTATTTCTGTACATATTTAACATTTAAAATGATATTGTAATATTACATGGTAAAACAGTAAAGCTACAGTGGCATTATATTTTTTATTTTTCGACGTAGTCTCCCTCTACGCTAATCCACTTGGTCCATCGATGTTCCAACATCTCAACAGTCTCCTGGAAAGAATTTTGTCCGACTTCTGCAAACCACCTTTCCACAGCTTGCTTTTTGGGGAATAGCCTGTAATCGTTAGGGGCCAGATACGTCGAATATGACAAATCAACACCCATTCTGAAATCATGTCAAAAGTGACTAATGTCTATTGCCAAATCCTTTTCTAATTTAACAATATTAAGTATTTCGCCATGATGGATATTATTACATTCTAATCATCAAAATCTTCAATGGCATATGCATTTTAACATGTTTTATCACTTTGAATTTTCGCAAAAAAAAATGAAATTTCGCTCATCTTGGATTTGGTTGAAGGCTCACCAAATGCTTCCACTAATCATGCAGAATACGATTCTAGAACCAAAATTGACGCAAGAGAACGAATCTAGACGTTTCTAAAGATTTGAAAACATATATGTACATGTGAGACGTGAAAAACATTAATCAAACAACCAATTTGGAAGTAGGAGAAGGGCGGGGAATGAGGATTCAACCTCGTAAATATGCAAAGATATGTAAGAACTACGCAGAAACATCCAAAAAGGTGCGAAAATATTATAGCTTTTCTGAGATTTAATTGTATGGGTAGAAGTAAGCAGTTAAACCTGTCGGGTAACCACCGAGGAAGTAAGTAATTTGGGTCATTGGTGCTGGAGGTAATGGGCTTCATACTCCATCTTGGTTTATGAGTCTTAAGTATGTAAGCAGTGCGTTGTAGGTAATACGGGATTTGATATCGTTAGTATGTATCTCAAACTATCATTAATCACATCTTTCTATAAATAAGTAATGTATAAATAAATCATGTAACTGTGTTTTTTGGAAGAACTTTGTTATTTTTTTTTGGTGTTTCTTTTCTGTCTTTTTTATATAGCCAGCTATTGTAATTATTGATTGCCCTGCATACTATTTATTTACCTTATATATTGTCCATTAATTGGACGGGTTAATATCTTTTGGACAATAAAGATGATTATTGATTAATTAAAGTTTAATAATTATACTGTAAATATCATGTTTCATTTGTATAAAAAGCTCAGTAATTACATTGTTGCCAAGTACTACAAAATCCTTCTAAAAGAAGCCCAGTCAAAAATTCCTAAAAATATAATACAGCTCCCCAGCGATCCTTTTCTCCGGACCGAACTTTCATTTTAACAGCGCGTCGGCATCGCACTGATACGCTGACAGTTCGTTATACCTATCATTACGCGCTCAAACGCACCGAAACAGTTATCTCAAAGGGGTGGCGGCCTCGCTACGTCCCGTCTCATTTTAGATATCGATCTCGCTTTTACTCCCTTTCATCCTTCGACCGAAAAACTTACATATTTACCGGTAGCGGGGGGATAGAGGTAGGGCCGAAGAGGAAGCCTCGTCGTCACCCACTCGGAGTCAGGTGATCGAAACGAACTGCCGAGTGGGGTCGCGGGGAACGTAAAAGGTAGGGTAGGGCGACGCTCAGGGACGTAGGATGGCGAGAAAGACGAAACCGTCCCTTTGATCACGTTGCGGACCCGCGCCGTCGCTTTTTACAAGTACCTGTACGCCGGGTTGCCTCTCCTTGCGTCGTGTTCAGTGATTCGGGATGGATTTCGGGAGCGGTGTGGATTGGGGGAGGGGGGGAAATTGCGTTATTAATGCGGGGTGTCTTTTTTTGTGGGAACGTATTTTTATTCGAAACAAAAGATTAATTTTCAATTCTGATGTGATTATGTGATGGAAAACGTATTGATGGAATTGATTCAGGTTTTATGGGAAGTGAAGATAGAAAGTTATTAACATTCCAAATAATCTAAAATGGCAAACCTATCCCTATTAGATATATACGAGGTAAACACGGTATTAGCGTGGTTTTTTATTTTTATTCTTCGATGTAGTCTCCTCGAAGGTCAATATAATTTTTCAGACGGTGTTCTAGTCTCTTCAAGTCGTTGGAAAAGTAGGATGTTTCGAGGTCTGCAAAATAGCCATCTGTAGCGGCGATGACCTCCTCATTTGAGGCAAATCTCTTTCCTCCCAGTGATTTTTGCAGGTTTGGGAATAGGAAGTTGCTGGGGGCTAGGTCACTTCAACCGATTTCGGAAACATTTCAGATCGTTCTCGTATATCTTATCCATAAGTAATTTAGCCATGACAGGTAACCTCAAAGAACTAATTATTGCTAGTCATTAAGTAGTAATAGTAAAAAGCAACACTCTTGAAAATATTTCTTTGAAATAGTAGACAAAACGTTGGCAGAGAGAGGACAATTGTCTAAAACTTGATTTGTAAGTAAGAGGTAATTCATTTAAGGAGTTTCATCTCAGAAACTATTGACTGACAATCAAACACATACTTATAGGAAGTTTTCTGCTCGAAATCAACGTTAGTATAACATAATAAAATGTATACTGTTTCTTCTGAAACATCCTGTATAATTTTTTTCTAAGAAATACACCGATTTCTAGTTTTAAAATGGTGAATATCAATTAGGTATGAACATCTAGACACAAGCCCAAAATATATGGCAAGTGAATATACCAATTTGCGCTATAAATGCTTCATATAATATATTTTTTTTTATTAAGTTAGAATCAGAATGCGCAAACAATCCCAAAAGTATCAGCTGCCTATATTTGCCTATTTAGAAATTCTCGTAATTCAACTGCGATCTAAACGAAAATTCGGTATTTGTACAGATAATTTCAATATTTTAATGTCACCGAACTTATTTCAAAAGCAAAATATCTTCCATTGGTGTTACGATGTTTCTAACTACGTATTATATAGTTAACTATACAGGTGTTCCACCATACTGTCTTATTAAATTTTTTCGAACTTCTTATGGGAATTTGATTTTGAAACTTGCAGTGTAGTCATGGTGAACTACAATCCATTAAAAAAAATAGTTTCAGCTTAACAGTATTGCGGCGTATCAATTTTCTTATTTTATGTTTAATGGCATAGTTTTTACTACACTTATCATAGTGGCTTACCACCAACACAGCTTTGGAAATCATCTTTGTTTAAAATTTTATAACTTCACTTAGAATATGCTTTAATTTCCTTATGAAATATTTCATTTTATCAAAATGTCAAAAACAAAACCTAATAATAATCAAAATTTCAAAAACATAGAGAACAACAGCATTGCACAATATTCCATTACACTAAATCAGGAGGGCGGATTCTCATACCACACACCTCACCTATTTCTAATTTGTTGTTTGATTGTTTTTGACATTTAGTTAACTGACATTTAATAGATAATATCATATCATATGATGCATAACATACTGGCTAAAGGATTAGATATGAAAAAGATGTGCAAGATGGACGCCCCGAATCTCAACCATTGATCAAAACGGAAATCGGGTATTGATTTGTAAGCATCTTTTGGAAAGGCACCAAACCCTCAAAGAGAACTTTCTTAGTCGGTATGTGACCACTATCATCGCAAGACTAAAGTGCAAAGTAGGGATCGTAAACATCACGGTTTTCGTCCTCCACGTAAATTTAACGTCGTCCCGTCAGCTGGAAAGATTCTGCTAATACAAGCTATTTAAAAATTATAATAGCAACACGAAGTATCTTGCTCCCGTATAGAATTCGCTGAATTGACACATCGTTCATCGGCGATTCAATACGTCCTTTTCCGTAACTGTCGTACTCCTACATTAATAGAGAGAGCAAAGTTTCGACACGGAAACTTCGCCCACGCGATTCGCGCGATAAGTAAATAGATCTGCGGATGTTCGGGCAACAGAACGTGACTGAGTCGGTGTCCTGCGGGATCAGGTCGACGAGTTTCCCCGGGTCCGAATTCCGCCTAACCCTCCCGCGCCCTTTCGCATTGTAAAGTTGTGGTGTAGTACGCTTTTTTGAAGCCATCGATCACCGCGAGAGGGCGTGTTGTCGCCGCGTTGCGTTTGTTTCTTACGCGAAGGATAAATGAGACTAAATCTTCCGACTATTGTAGTCGAAGAGGATAGATGAACGTGTTTCCCTCTGACATTTGTTTAGGGTGAATTATGTTCTCCTTTGTTTCTCTTTCAATTACCGAATGCAGTATTCTGTTAATTAGCTTAATATATGTGTTATGGTTTATCTAATTTACAGAAGGTGAGGATCCCAATGCTTCATTATCCAAATTCTTTGATTATAAACCTCGACCACCTCCAAAGTAACCAAATATGAATATAACACATGGGCTGAAAAGTCCCGGGCCTAACAAAGAAAACACGATTTTTTTTGGTTCAAAATTAGCTTTATTCATCAACGTAATCTCCATCAACGCAATCATTCCAGCGCCGCTCTAACATTTCAATACCACTTTCGTAGAACGATTTATCTTTTGCCTCAAAATAGGCCTCAGTTTCAGCGATACCCTCTTCATTCGTGCGAAATTTCTTACCGGCGAGCATTTTTTTGATGTCTGCGAACAGCCAGTAGTCGCTGGGAGCCAAATCTGGCGAATACGGTGGATGTGGGAGCACTTCGAAGTTCAATTCATGTAGTTTTGCCATTGTTTTGATTGACTTGTGACACGGTGCGTTGTCTTGATGAAACAAAAATTTTTCCTTTGCCATATGCAGTCGTTTCTTTGCAATTTCGGCCTTCAAACGCTCCAATAACGCTATATAATATTCACTGTTGATGGTGTTCCCTTTCTCAAGATAATCTATGTTATTCGGCGTGTTGACCGCGCTAGAGGCGAAAACCTTCCCTTGGGATGTTGCTCTCGGAATCAGTAGACGAATAGTAGACGAATTTGATATACTATGTAAGAAGGTTAAGGGTACAATAGGTAATTCTATATACGATAAATTTAAAAAAGGGATAAATAAAAATTCGGGGCAATTGAAATTGAAGAAAGTTAAGAAAATTTTGGGAGATGAAACAGTAAACGATTTCGACTTTTAGTTTGGAATGTATTGCAAAATTAAAAAATGCTCCAATTAACACATGGGCTGAAAATTCCCGGGCCTAACACATAGATGATGCTAGTTTTATTGCAGTCACCTTTCTCTCAGTTAGTACTAACCTTCAAAAGGCAGCTGTTAAAATTTCATAATATTCTATTCATTAGTTTGTGAGTTATTGTGCTAAAAGTCACGCTACTTTTGTTATTTTCAAAACAATGGATCAAAAACAATTTCGTGTTTTAATTTTACACTGCTTCTTGATGGGAAAAAATACCGTTCAAGCGAAGCAATGGCTTGAAAAGTGTTATGGGGACTCCGCTCCATCAGAAACAACAATAAAACGTTGGTTTGCTGACTTCAAACGTGGTCCTAGAGACACCGATGCTCTTGATGGAGATTACGTTGATGAATAAAGCTAATTCTGAACCAAAAAAACCGTGTTTTCTTTGTTAGGCCCAGGACTTTTCAGCCCATGTGTTACACCTGTAGATGTTGAAAGAAGCTTTTTATATATCGTATCTAACATATGTATTCTGATAGAAGACAAAACTTTCTTTTACACAATTTTGAAAAACATTTAATTATAAATTGGTTTAGAAATACGTTGTAGAAAAAAATTGTGCAATAAAGTTTATGTTTAAATTTTTGCTCTTATTTATTTTATGTAAAAATTTGTATATTGGCGTATATTCCAGTTTTTCTTTCCGTATAATCCGGTCTCTAGTAATCACTAAAAATGTCTATCTATTCTTTATTCTTAAAGCAATTTTTAATAATGTTAAATTTTAATAAAATACGGAAGCCCCACAAGCAGACGATCCTTAACGTTGTGTCATTTGGGCACAAGAATCGAAGCAAATACACTAGATTCAACACCAACGTTCTTTAAATCTCAAATTTTCTTCGCTATGTACATATATATATATATATATATGTATATATATATACGACGTTATATAGTCCGCCCGCTTCGAATACACCATCTTTAGAAACGAACGGGTAGCTAACAGAACAGAAAGCACCACCACCGGCAGCGATCGCAATAACGTCGAACGTGCCCACGGCCTCGTCGAGGGAATTGAACGCATCTTCGGGCTCAAATAACAAACATCCCGTGTACGCGACCGAATATAGATTCCCCAATTTTAAACATCTTTCCAACTTATTCAACGAGCTAAGTAAATATGTGTTTGTTTGAGCAAGGAAGATCGAACCGATTCCTTCCATCTGCTTAGATTCCGGCCGAACTATACGTATACTCCGATCTATCTATGTATGCAAGTAGAAGCGTAGCTAACGTTGCTTTTCTTGAGCAACGAAAGAACCTCGGTTATAGCTAGCGTTCGGTTCAGTTGGATTCCCGTGAGGCAGTTCGGGTGGAGGGGGATATTGCGCATATTTTTGTAAACACTAATTCCGCTCTTTCTTTTTCCTGTCTTCGTTCCACGCGCTTAAGGATTGGAAATGTACTTTATTCGGGTAGTTCCACGTGATATTAAATTACGGTGTTTGCTTAAGCTGATATCAAAGACGCCATCGAAACGGATGTTGACGTGTTATCTTGATGTTTACTTCGATACTTCATGTAACAAGTGAAAACCTTGCTAGGAGTCATAAAGATGTGAAATGTGGTGTAATTAGGATGATAATTGAAATTATTTAGGGCGATCCTATGCAGCATACCGTTATAAAAATGATGCCTTGATCATTTTTACTGATATATGGAAAGTAACCGGAATTTCGCTAATCTTGAAGAAGCGTGATAGTTCCAACATTGGCAATTACAGACCTGTGGCTATACTTTCTTCTTTCGCGAAAGTTTTTGAAGTCTTAATTAATATGTCTTTCTTATGGTATTAAATCATATCTCTCTGAATCTCAGTAGGGTTTCTTGGCAAATACATCTACTGTAACTAACTTGGGACAGATTTCTCGAACAGTAGCTGAAACCGTGGATGAGGATGGTCAACTGGATGTAAATATGCAAACTGAGGCTGATACATCTGACCTGGAAGATGATTTGCCTCTTAGTGTACTTTCAGATATCCTCGAAGATAAGAATTTATTAAAATTGACGGATAATGAAAACTTTAATGATTTTTTGAACGTATATGAAGATTTGTATATTGAAGATCCAGATTCAGAAGAAGAAATTGCAAATCCAGTTGAAATACAAGAACTTTCGGAAGATTCTGATGTCGATGAGGTTCCAGTGCCAACAGAAGCTATCCCAAATTATGGTAACGCTATTACCCTGACCAAGCACCTCAAAAGTTTTGTCGAAAATCAAGGAGATGCAGAGTCTTTGGAGCTTCTTTCTAAATTAGGAATACGATTTCAAGACGCCATTTTAAAGAAAAAGAGAAGACAAACAACAATATATGAATTTTTGCGTCCTTAAAGTGACTATTCATTTCATTGTTTTGTATGACATACTACATCTATGTATCTATGTAAATATATTATACTTTGTTTCTATATATCTAAAGGAAATAAACTTTTTTTTAAGTTTAAAGTTTCTTATTTATTTCAAAAACATTTATTACATATACGATTTAAATGTTCCAGTTTCTTTAATACATTGATTTTTTTTAAAACACGATTTTTGTTGTATCTACTACATATTTCTTTTATGCGGACATCCCTCCTGAACGGACATCTTCAGTTGGTCCCGTTGGTGTCCGTTCAAGGGAGATTTACCTATACAGTGAAGGTATATATATAATATACCCATTACAGTTTATTTACTATTGTGTCCAATTTTAGATGTTCATCTGTTAGGCATACATTTTTGTCCTGTAATTGGACTGTTGGACAATAAAGTGATATTATTATTATGGGCAAACTCATTTTTTTCTTCGCCAGCTCCGAAGAAAATCAGTCAGATGAATAGGCTAATGATACACGTTAAGTGCCAAAGCATATCTTACATCGTGTCCAATAAATATGATGATATCCAGTTAGGTAATTTTTCCTTTATGCTTGTTAGACATGCAGCTTTTTTTAGTCTCTTCTGAGTCACGAGGATGTGATATCTTCGACATATTTTGATTCAATATTTTCTAACACTTAATTTAGTACAATCACTGTGGTAGACTGCATTCCTTTGGACGTGAGCAAAAATATACTTTCATTTAAAATACTATTTATTCACTATTATACTATAAAATGCAGTTTGTATATAAAAAAAATAATACCACTGTAGTTTTACTATCAGGGATACAGTATAGAAATTTACTTTCGTATATCAGATAAAATTTCTATTTTAAATACGCCTTGTATACAAAACAACGTAGTCACGATATCCCCCTAGAGTAGCACCCAACGTACCCTTCCTGTAAGTGAGATAAATACGGTAGCGTCCGCCTAACGGAATTAAACAGGAACGTGCTTGAAGACCGCCGCACGAGCTGCCCGCGCGACCGGTTTGACCGCACGTTCGCAGGCGATTGGCCTCCTCTCGTAGGCGTTGGACGTGACGTCCGCGGTTTTAGCTAACATCGACCTTACACCTTCGTTATATAAGGTCTACGTTAATCGAGAAGGTCGCCCGTTCGAAGCGTGTAACTAGATGATCCGACGGTGGCTAGTCCGATCCGTGTTATAGAGTTTTTGTTGACGATTGTTGGAAATAATGGCGGGCGACTGTAGTCGGGTTTAGAATCGGTTGGATAAAATTAAAAACTGTAAATGTGTCGTGCCGGTTTGCATATTTAGGTGGGTCAAAATTAGATTCGCCATTAAGTTGGAGTTGGATTTGGAGAATTCGGGTAAAATTTTGTTTGTACTCGTATACGAGGTAGGCGCCATAAATTCTCGGCTAGGTTGTTCTGGTGAAGCCAGTGATGAAAATCAATCTTTCTTAGTCTACATCTGGCGTCCATAATCTCTGGAAACGTGCCCGCTTAGTGCCAGTGCATAGAAAAGGTGATTCTTGTGTAATTGATAATTACAGGTCGATAGCAATTTTATGTAATTTTGCGAAAGTCTATGAACATGTTATTTATTCCAGTATACTTAATAGTGACGAATGACGATTGCAAGGACTGTGTGGATGTACAATTCACAGGTATAGCAGTAAACTCCACTCACACAAATTAATTAATTATGCGGAACGGAGCGTTTCGAGAGCACGTGGGCTCCCATTGTCAACCGTGTTACCGAGTGAAAGTAAAAACTGTATCACACATGCAAATTAAACAACACAACAACACCGGTAACAAGAAATTTATAACTCTTCCTTTTCACCCAACAGTAAAAGGGTTAAGTAAAATTTTCCGACAACTAAACATGAACGTCTTTTGTGTCAAAAAACAACTTAAAGAATCTCTTAGGAAATCCCAAAGATAAACCGGGGATGATAAAAAAGTCTGGAATATACCAAATCGCATGCAATGATTGTGAGAAAGTTTATATTGGACAAACAAAAAGGAGTATCGAAACGAGGTTCAAAGAACATATTAGACACTATCGTTTCGACAAACCTGAACTATCAAGCGTAGCAGAGCATATGGTAAAATCCGGACATAGGATTGATTTAAAAAATCTGACACTACTTAAAAACGTGAACTCGTATAGAGAATTAGATGCGTACGAAACGGTATATATGAAAAAGAACGGAAACTTATTGAACATAGAACCACCCCCAATTGCACACTCGAGTTTGATGGATTTATTACCATAGACCCTGTTAAATGATACGGTTCGCTTTCGGTCCATCCTTCCCCGTAAAAGGCATGAGGCCACCTAGTAGATTGTAAATAGTCATATGGTTAGAAATTTTAGAGCCTGCGTAGAAAATAATTTGCATGTGTGATACAGTTTTTACTTTCAGTCGGTAACACGGTTGACAATGGGAGCCCACGTGCTCTCGAAACGCTGCGTTCCGCATAATTAATTAATTTGTGTGAGTGGAGTTTACTGCTATACCTGTGAATACTTAATAGTGGCACATCTACAATTTCTGAACGTCAACATGGCTTCTTACCTGGGAGATCTGCAGTAACTAACTTGGCAGTTGTTACTCAATATATTAGTGAGATAGATAATCGTGGTCAAGTCGATGTACTATATACAGACTTTTCGTGCGCATTCAATACAATCGACCATGGAATTTTCCCCAATAAGCTGGTTTGTTTTGGATTTACTTCTTCGTTTCTTAAGCTTATGAGTTCCAATTTATCGCAGCGTAATAACTATGTATCTTATAATGGCTATCAGTCGCAAGAATTTGTATCTACCTCTGGTGTGCCGCAGGGTTCCAACTTAGGACCACTATTGTCTTCAGTATTTTTTAATGATCTGTTGGTTAGTCTTTCCTGCCCGGTTTCGGCTTATGCTGACGACGTTAAGATCTATTTCTAACCAAGAAGATGTTGCAGTCTTTCAGAAAAATGTTGACTTCATAACAGCCTGGTGCACAGCCAATAGATTCAAGCTTAATGTCGACAAATGCCGGTATATCACCTTCAGGCGCAAAACGATTCTCTTAAATTCGATCGATACCATTAAAAGGGAGATTGTACTTACGGAAAGATCTTGGAGTTATTTTTGATAGGCGTTTAAGCTTTGTTCAACATGCTGAAGAGCTTTCTTTAATTTGTTCTCAAAGGCTTGGGTTCATGGTGCGAAGCACTGGGCAATTTAGTGACATAAATAAGTTAAAATCCTCGTACTATGCCTTTGTAGTGAGTTGTCTGGAATACGCTTCTATTATTTAGTCCCCTTATTATACCTGTCACCAGCTTACATTAGAACGAGGTCAACGTAGTTACTCCTAAGCTGCTTTTTATAAATTTAAATGGTTCTAATTCATTCTTTTACACTAATCTCTCTGGTAGCTCTTCGTATTTTTCTTAGACGTTATCGATAGGAAAAAATGAGTCATTTTTACCAAGTTTCTTTTCTCTATATCAGGCCGAGAATTTATAGCGCCTATCTCGTATGTTATCTATCGGTAAGTTGTATAATAAGCAATCGTTTTAAGGTATAACATCTGCGACGCAAGCGTTGGCTGTTCTTTCAGTCATAAGTCCTTCTTTACCGCGGCAATTATCTGGTGGAGATGTCAGCGCTATACGGATGAACAACGGACAATAAAAGGACGAGGTTTATCCGCGACGTTTTGCGCATTCCACCGCGCTACGGTATAATTTTTTATGAGTTCGAGTCTCGTTTTTATACGGGGGGGAATTGCCTGTCGTCAAGGACTGAAATTACCTACGCCCAACGTCTAAAATATATGTGTATATAAAAGGGAGGATTCCGGAGGTCTAATTCCGAGAAGTTTTTATTACTTATTTAGAAAATTTAATATAACCTAGCGTCCTAAATTCGATGTTCCGTCGGTCGTTGCAATCTCGCCGGTTATTAAATGATATTGCCGGATTAAATCCGAGAGAATAAGCGAGTCGAAAAAAATTTCTAGCCCGTTGCGATTAGGTGTATTTGGATTGAGGTTTATTGTATCTTTCTCCGAAGTACCCACTACGTTTTTTTTCGATTGAAAGGGTACCAGGACAACATTAGATCCAATAATTTCACACAAGATATAAGCAGGTTTATCGTTATTAATTAATAATTTACAAATCCCGTCGTACACAAGACATGGCCCTTGCAAAATGTCAGGATAGGTTAGTATTTTATCAAACCAATAATATTGGGTTGACAAAAAAGTAATTTTTTTATACAAATGAAATCAAATGACGATTGCAAGGACTGTGTGGATGTACAATTCACAGGTATAGCAGTAAACTCCACTCACACAAATTAATTAATTACCGACTGGTCGGTAACACGTGCTCCCGAAACGCTGCGTTCCGCATAATTAATAAATTTGTGTGAGTGGAGTTTACTGCTATACCTGTGAAATGAAATCAATTTCATCATAAGGTTTTCTATTAATCAGAGACGACTTAAAGGCTATTGCTTATCATTTCGTCCAACAGTTAAACATCGAACACAAATTTAAAAATGGAAGGCAAAAAAACTGGCTACGACTGGCTTAGCTTGTTTTTAAACCCACATCCGGAGATCAATATTCGTAGATCGGAAAGTGTCTCCAGAGCTAGAGCAAAAGCAATGGGCCGAAACGAAGTAGAGGACTATTTTAGATTGTTGGGAGCAACGATGGAGGAAAACCCTCTCTTTGACAAACCGACAAACATTTTTAATGTTGACGGAAGTAGTTTCCGGTTAAACCAGGTATACCAGGCGAGGTATTCGTAAAGAAGGGTCCAAAGCTGTTTCTGTGGTAACGTCTACAGAAAGAGAAGAAGCTATAACACTAGCTGTTTGTTGTAATGTAATATGTAACTTTTTGCTACTTGCTATGTCAATGAATGTAAATAAGTGAGAACATACACGTGGGTAGTAGTATGGCAGTAGTTGATAGTAAAGTGTATTTGTACGAATTATTGTAAATAAAAGAAGTAATAAAATGCTGTAAAAATAGAGTAAGCCTCATTTTATTAAAAGGAAAAATAAATAGACTTTGCTGCACAAAGAATCCGACTTTAATGCATGCGGAAACATTTAGTACCCAGAAGATCACTAGAAACAAACCCGTTAATCCTTGAAGGACATTCCACCCACGTGAATTCTGTCAAAATTTTGGAATATGCGAAGTTAAATGGAATTAATGCATTATGTTTGCGTAGCCATACCAATCGTTATATCCAGTCTTTAGAGAGAAGAAGATTTCATAATTTACTTCGTATACTAGTTACTATAATTACCATTAAATTATAAACTAAGTGTACACGTTTAGCATACGCAATGTTATGGTAATAAGCTATAGATACACTACCGCTCGAAAGTGTTTAGGCACCCGTGTTTTCATGGATTATTCATATAGTATTATGTTTACCGAAAAAATATTATAATAAAATGAAATACGTATTTAAAATGTAGTTCAGTAAGATAAACACCCATTATATCGCATAAGGTTTACTATCATTTACCTGCACTTGGTCGGATTACCATAAACTGTTTATTACGGTGCAATTACAATAACAATCCCTCTGAATTTATTGGGTAAATTTAGTCATCTGTTAGATTGTAGGTAATAATGTTTAAATTACCTTCCTAGAAGATTATAGTGAAATCTGTAACCTATGGTCAGTTGCAGTGTGGTATTTACTCTATTCACGTCGTGAGCGAAATATCGTGTGACAATTTTTTAAAATGCCTCCGCGAAGAGAAATTAGTACGGAAATACGTGCACTTATAATAGCTTACCATAAGAGTGGCATAAGTAATCGACAAATTGCCAAAAAAATGAAAATACACCACGCTACGGTTGACTATAACGTAAAAAAAAATATCGGGAAACTGGCAGTTTTCTTAATAAAAGACTGAGTGGAAGGTCAAAAGCGACAACATCTGCAGATGATCGCAGAATAATGGTTACCAGCGAGTTAAATAGACGCAAAACAGCCCCGGAAATCACCGCAGAATTAAATGTTGGTCGCCAAAAACTAGTCAGTGTTTCTACAGTCAAACGTCGCCTACAGAAAGCCGGGCTCCATAGACGTATTGCGATGAAAAAGCCATTACTACGCAAACAAAACAAGCAAAAGCGACTTAAATGGGCTCGTGAACACCAACACTGGACCATAGAAGAGTGGAACAACGTCCTATGGACGGATGAGTCCAAATTTGAGCTGTTCGGAACCCGAAGACGCATATTCGTAAGAAGATCTGTGGGTGAACGTGCCACAGAAGAGTGTATTGTTGCTACCGTGGAGCGTGGTGGAGGTTCTATCATCATTTGGGGCTGTTTTGCTGGCACTAGTGTAGGGGACATTGTGAAAATTGACGGTATATTAAAAAAAGAAAGCTACCGCGAAATTCTGGGGAACCACGCACACACCACACCTTCCGGAATTCGACTTTTGGGTCAAAGTTCTATCTTCCAGCAAGATAATGACCCAAAACATTCCTCTAAATTATGTAAAGACAATTTACGCCATTTAGAAGAGGAGGGAACTCTCAAAATTATGGAATGGCCTCTCCAGAGCCCCGATTTAAATCCAATCGAGTTACTACGGGAAGAACTAGATCGGGAAGTACGGAAATCGGCCCCGACATCAGCTACTGACGTGTGGAACAAGTTGCAATCGAGTTGGACCTCAATAACACAAGAAACTCTAGCAAAACTTATTGCGAGAATGCCTCGATTGTGTGCTGCAATTATTAAATCAAGAGGAGGTCACAGATCATAGATGAAAGCAAAATTTAAATTAAACGTTTTAATTTTCACATTTATTCGATATATTTTTATTCATGTACGTGTATCTGTACATAAAAAATAAATATTATTAACATTTTTGCTGAGTTTTTATACATTTTTGCTGTCAGTGAGAGTGCCTAAACACTTTTGAGCGGTAGTGTACATACATAATGAACCAAATTCATTGTGTATTCTTTGGACCTTTGCTACGGATTGTACCCTGTCTAATAACGGTCTACTTATCTCACTCGAACATCCTAATATTTCGCTTCCGTGTCTGCACATCTCATCAGTACAGCTATTTTAGACGACCTGTACCTTCTTTATAACATTGTGATTACTTGATCCACATCAATGTCCCTCAAAATTACTGACAAATATATTATTATTGTTATTATCAAATAAGACAAACAGCATCAACGACCCTAACATAGAGTCATGCGGAACTCCTAAATTTTTGCGAATATATTCGTCCGACATAACCTTTGTCCTGCATTAACATGACTATCTCAACTTCTTCCTTCCTCCATCTTCACCATTTCACCCATTCCATTCGACGAAACACGTTCGCAATATCACGAGATACGTGGAGGACGAATTCGAGGTGGAAAACCAGCACATCGTCTTCCCGGAAAATGGGTCGGCGTGAACGTAATTGTGGCGCTATACTCGTCCTCGAGTGGAAAGCTTTCGGTCGCTGCCGAAGCAAATGGTGCAGGACGAAAACAAAATACGACCGCACGGAGATGTCTAACAGCCATGCATGCATACGAACGTAGATATAGGTCGTCCGCTTTCCGAACAGGAAGCAATAGCGGGCGCTATTTGAAAGTTAAATATTTATTCGAAGGATCCGCGCAAATATTTGTCAAATTCAACCTGTTTGTGGATGTGTCTGCGACGATGGGGACGCGAAAACACGCGGAAGATACGAAAATGGATGCATAACGAGAACTAGACCGTCTCGGAACGGAAAATGTAATCATTTCACGTTTATTTTAACTGAATTTCGACGATTGACCGCGTGGAAATTATCTATTTATACGGTGTGAAATGTTAGAGACTTAATTCGGAACAGCCGTGTAATAATTGAGTTCGGATACATTTGGGTAACATCCCGTATACTCCTCCAATTTATAGGAGAAATTAGAGGAGTTGTAAGTAATTGGACAATTTACTGTGACAAATTGTTTCATTTATTGTCAATATCATGCAGATTACTGGGGTACTTTGCTGCCATATAGGTTGAATATCAGTGATCGATTGCTCCGTTAAATGTTCAAGAATATTGGTGGGTTTGTGTACAAAATGCAGACCGGACAGCGCCTGACTGCAGCTGATAAGCGTGTAAGAGTCCAATACTGCACACGTGTGTTGGCTACGGATTGTGAGTGACATAATCGCCGAGCAACCCCTTCATAGCGACCGTGTTACCATTTGGTGTGCTATATTCGCACATGGCATGTTGAACCAGACGATGGAACGCCGTTAGCCGTAGGAGCGCTACAGAGAACAGATTATCACACCGTTTCTGCCTGATCTTCAGCGATTTTGTCGTGCCAGGAAAACACCACGTGATCAACAATGGTTTCAGTAGAACGTGGTAACCTTTCACACGGATAGGGAGTCTCTTCGAATGCTGCGCAATTATTTTGGGGATCGTCTTATTTCGCGTGGCACTGATTTCCCATATCCATCGTACTTACAAGACATTACACCACCTGATGCGTACATATGGGGAAACTGAAGGAGGTTGTTTTTCGTACCGAGGCACCGTCTGACATTCCGGAATTGCGGATTAAAATTCAAGGTTTCTTTCGTGGCATGCTACAACTTGTGTTCACTGAGATGTTTGCTAACCTTTGCGAACACTGCGAATACTACTTGTAACTGAACGGAGGGCATCTTGAATATCTGTTTTATCGGGTACGTTGTCGTGAATAATGTTTCAACGCTATATAATGCTATATAATGTAAAATAAATACATGAATAATAAATAATATACGTTTCATAATTTCAGTACTGTTTATTTTGCCGCACCCTGTAATTGGGGGCAGTAAGAATGCAAACGTTGCACATACATTTTAAATTATTTCTTGTCTTTCTTTTGTTTAAGATATAGCACATTCTATTACACATATCTCCCAAGTACTTCAACGATATCCTCTCGTTTTCTTTCATTTCCTTACCTTTCCCATTTATTCTTAGACTCGTTTTCAATAGTTGCCCAAATAGTTTTCTACATGGAAATAGGAGCAAAAAGTATAAGCTCGAACCAGAGATGAGACGCGTTATCGATTTCCATTTAACCAGGAGAGAGCGCTGATGCTTCTTTTATTTTAAACCGAATGATGAAACAGCTGCAATTGCTTCACTTTCAAAGAAACTGTGGGTTAAGTAGACCGTTTTTCATGCGGATGACGTCTGAGGAAAATACGAAAAGCTACGGGGGAGATTAGTGCGAAAAGGTGAATGAGCTGGGTGCAGACTGAATTAGAACCACGTAAATTTATGGAAAGCAGCTTAAGGTAATTGATTTCTTCTGTTTCGTGAAAGATACTATTAAATTTAGCTCAGCTTTGTACTTAATTTCATGGTTTGAAATGATTTTAATACTGACAATCGATAGAATTTCAATGTATTGATGTATAAGGTTCAGTTAGTGTGTCAATGTTAATGGATTGTCACGGTAGATATAATAATAAAGGTCTATTAAATGCCCAACAGATGAATATCCAAAAATGGACACAATATTAAATAAAAGGTAATACATAACTTGAGAACAAACCAATATATATCCCCAATATCTAAGGCTTTACGAGGCCAGATAATTTTATTGCACAAACAAGGATTGTCACAAATAAAAATTGCTAAGACAATAAAATGTTCGCGTTGTGCAGTGCAAAACACAATTAGCCGCTACCAAAGCTCTGGAGAGTATCATAATCTACCCAAGAGCGGTAGAAAACGTGTAACGACTGTGCGAGAAGAACGATTGATAGAGCGTATCGCGCTCCGGGTTAGGCACAAATCCGCGATAGCGATTTCTGCAGAGCTCCGCGCTCAACGAGACGCACCAATCTCCGTGCATGCGGTAAGAAGAAGGTTAACTGCGGCGAATTTACGTGCCCGGAAACCGCGACTCAAGCCTTTGGTGACCGAGCTACACCGCAAGCAACGCTTTACGTGGGCAAAGAACTACCGACATTGGACTGCAGATGACTGGGCCAAAGTACTTTGGTCATATGAATCTAATATAGACGTAAGTGCTTAAAAATATTTCATAATTCTTGCAATATACATAATTGAACTCAGCGCCCCTACTTTTCTCACCAAAATAGAAATATTCAAAAAGTTAATGTCCTTCGTTTATTCTGTGCAGGTACACAGCGTTTCCGGAGCAAGTTATGTTCGGAGGAGGTCCGGCGAAGCATTTTCCCCATAGTGTATTTTACCTACTGTTAAACACGGTGGTGGAAGCATTATGATTTGGGGGTGTATGTCTGCACAAGATACAGGGGAAGTCCATGTGTGCGAGGGCCGCATGAATGGGGCACGCTACATCGGGATATTGGAAGAGGTTATCGAACCATCAATTGCCAGATTTTATGATATGGATTCAGAGGAGTATTATTTTCAGCAACACAATGCCCCTGGCCACAAGGCTCGACCTGAAATGAAAGGTTTACTGACAACCAAGTGAAGATTTTGGACTGGCCCCCACAATCGCCTGACCTCTCGCCTATTGAAAATCTATGGCATATATTGAAGGACAGGGTTCGTAAATACAACCACGCCTCTAAAGAAGCTCTCTTGTAACTATTAAAGTTTCTTGCCGAGTGTACCAACGGTACTCGTCAGAGCACGTTCGTCCTAGCTGTAGGGATACGTAGCGGGTGATGCGACTTCGATTCCGGGCATAGCACAATGAGACCAATTCCAGATAACAAACTAAGTGAACCAATTCTTCCGGTGAGAATGTTTTACATAAATGAAGCACTAATACGGTTTCTTCTTGTAACAAGCGTTCCTTCCTCTGAATTAGCTCGTCGTAGGGTATACCTCGCGTAGGATATCGCCCATCGTTCTTATACGATAGGTATTTCAAAAATTTGCGTTGAATCCGCTCAAGAAGATTGATTTGGATGTTGTAGAAAGGATACCAAGCCACCGATGTATATTCGCGCTTGAAAACCACGTAAGCAAAGAAAAGAGTATTTATTGCATCTAGGCTAGTAATAATTTAGAAGCGGCTGTCGCGACATCTGAGGCATGGTTAGAGAAGCTAAACTTTTCATCATACAACATATCACACTTAAATCTTTAATAGAATATTAACGAGCAATATTAATATTGTTAATATAATACGAAAAATCGATTCTACACACCCTTTTTGTAAAAGACATGAAGAAACACTTATCTACATTTAATTTTATAAATCATATAAATCAGACATGTTAAATATACCAAGAGGATCGTCATTTTTCTTATACCGAATTTATCGGAAGAAACTGATCCATATGGGATTTAATGAGTTAACTGAATTGAATCTAAATTCTCTATTTTCAAACACGCAACAATGCGAAAAGAATTTAACGGCATTAAAGAATACCTTTCGTTACGTCTAACGCAAATATTATTACAGTTTCGCGTTCAAAGTGCTATTGCGCTAGATCTTGAGCACTTAACCTTCCCCGTTTCATTAAATGCAACCTAGAAAGAAGAGATTGTAGCGGCTATAGAAACGATTACTAATTATGTCAACGACATCGTTTCCTAAAAGCAAGAAGCTACCGTACCAGCAGCGTTTTCAAGATAATTAGTTTCATTTTGCGCTGAGCAGGCTCCCGTCGAGACAAGACCAGTTTGCAAGGGACGGAATGATTATGACTGTTGTGTATCGTAGTTTAAACATCCGAAGATCCTTCCGAATTTCGGAATTTAAGTGTGTTTAAAACCGATGGTTTCTAAGACTTATCCATTTAGTTACGCACGCATTTTTTATTATACCGCGTCGATTTTTATGATTACACATACATTTTTCCTATGTGTAATTTTAAAAAGATACAACACCTACACTTTTTGGTTCAGGGAATTGCGGCTAATGTGGAGCAGCACAGTCTTCAAATTCTAGTGCTGCATCTGCTTCAAATGCAAACATTGCCTGCTCTTGTACTCTCGCAATGATACCCCGAAAAGCATAATGTAGCCCCACGTGAAAATTTTTTAATAAAAATTTATAATATAAGACTCATAACTCATATATACATACAGATATATCTAGCTAAAGCTTTATGATAAAGCCTTTTCATATCACGAATACCGATTATGTACAGAACAATGAAATTATAGACTCCAGAGCTCCAGGCACCTGTTAATCTCTATTCAATATTATAAATGATATCAGAAATAAGGAAATTTCGTTATTAAAATCACATACATAAGTATTGTATATATACATATGTACGAGGGGAGGTCCAGAAGTTCGTGGAATGGAGGGGATGGAGTGCGGATAGGGGCGCTCGCTAGGTGTCATTCTGCTTGGCGACTCATCATTAGTATATAAGTTAAGTTGCAGCCCTATAGCGTCAGTCTTTTACGAATAGTTGCCTGCTAAACAAGTCAATCCGGAAGAAAACTGAAACTATGGAGGAAATTGAATACCATGCTCAAGTTCCTTACAAAGCAAGGAAAGAACGCTAAACCATATTGAATGAAATGGAAACCGTTTATGGGGAACAGTGCTCTAGTAAATCAATGATTTATAAGTGGCATAGTCTCTTTAAACATGGTCGGGAGTCGATTGAAGACGACCCCCACTCAGGGCGGCCAGTTGAGGCCACCACACTAGACATCGTCGAAAAAGTGCAAAAATTTTTACTGCATGATGCCCGTTTGAAGAAAAAACAATTATCTGCATTAGTTGGAGTATCAGATACCACCATTTTGCGTATCCTACATGACCACCTGGGTATGACAAAAGTCAGTGCAAGATGGGTACCGAGAATGCTCACGCCGCTGCAGAAACAGCAGCGCGTCAGTGCGTCCAAATAATTTTTGGAGCTGTGTGGAGACAAACCTGCACAGATTTTTGAGCGGATTGTTACCGGAGATGAAACATGGGTTCATCACTTTGAGCCTGAGTCCAAACAGGAGTCCATGCAATGGCATAAAAAGTGGACACCACCGCCAAATAAATTACGCAGCGATATTAGAAAAATTAAAGGAGGCCATCAAGGAGAAACGTCGAGGAAAATTGACCAAGGGTGTGTTGCGCCGGTTCACAAGAGCAAAGTTGCAATGGCTGCTCTGCACAAGCATGGCTTTCAATCAATAGCCCATCCACCCTATAGTCCAGACATGGCACCAAGTGATTTTTATTTGTTCCCGAATTTAAAATAATAAATAAAATATTTTTATGATGGTTTAGAAAAATTAATTCATAGATCTAGTAAAGGTATTGTGCTTAAGGGTAATTATATTGAAAAGGAAAAACAGATTCATTGTTTTATTTTATTTAAAACCCTTTCATTCCACGAACTTCTGACCCTCCCCTCGTATATATAAAACAATGTCCTGATACTGACAGTATACAGTATACACACATATATACATATATACATAGCCTCTGTATTCGTGTAGTAATAAACAATTCTGAAATGTAAATGAAAATGAGGGGTTGGGGGGTTGTTTTCGTAAACAGATACTTGGTATCGGGAAAAAAGTTACACCATCATTTAGAACATATAAAACAGATAAAATCTTGTCTTAAATTTTTTTTCGATATCTCTCCTATTTCCTGAGTTAGTAAGTGAAACAGCGAAGGGTATCCGCGATTGGGATGGTTGCTATTGGTCTTACACTAGATTAGTCTATAAACTAACCAAGTTTCATTTAGATCGGTAAGACACATTTGCCTATCTTCCCTTGTCAGTATAATCTCTTCCGTTTCAGTTTGATAATTTCTAATAAATATACGTATATGCTTTTCCCCCACTAAAAATATGTTATTTCTTTCTACGAAATCTTAATACAGATTTCCCAAGATAAATCGATATGTGATAGTATGTATATCTCCGACTTTAGTTCGTAAAATGTAAGATTGAGTTGAATAAATATTATATATTTTCTAACATGAAGATAAAAATGTATAGAATTGTGATTTATATCAGACATAAATGTCAGAGAAGTTTCTCTGTTACACACACACAACGGATGGCTGCAAATAAAGTTTACATGAAATAAGAAAGAATTATGTTCAATTCCACTTTGAATATAAATGTAACAGCTAAAGCTAACTTTGTACTAAAAATAACATACTGCAGCCACCAGTACATTGGGATATTAATATTGCATTCGTTTGTATAGATGAAAATATTTAGAGCAGTAGTCCAATTCTCGTTGCCTGTTGTAGCTGTGACTAACAATTGACATTTGTCTGAAGGTGCGTTTTATGTATAGGTCGTGAGTTTTTGCTGTCTCCCTAAGTATATTATGAGTGCAGCATTGCACAAGTACAGTTTGGTCTGAAGTAAACTGTACTGAACTTATAATGCTGTTATTTTTTTAACACATTATTTACGCTTTATTGGAAGTTCTAAATGTGTTAAGAAATAAATGAGAAAAGATACACAAATAATATTATAGAAAACCATAGCAGGGCCAATTCTAGGGAGAAAGCAGGATACAGACATAAGAAATGACAGTTTTAAGAAGTGTGAAAGATTGCGCAAGATCTGATAGAATAAGAAATGGAAATATAAGAATAGATCGAAGCATCTTCTTTCTCATCTTTTCTTAGAGTTGAGCAGATGGATCTCTCAAAACCAACATGGTTTTATATCCCAGCGTTCAATCGTCACTAATCGAGCTTGTTTTTTTCGCAGTTTGTGTCTGAAGCAATAAATAGCAGAAGCCAAGTTGACACTATTTACTTGGACTTCCAGAAAGCGTTTGATCACCACTATATTCTTCTACGAAAACTGAATTCGTTCGGATTTTCAGGACCATTACGCTCACTCTTACAGTCGTACCTGATCAATAGAGAATTTCAAGTATGCTATAGGAATTACGTATCATCCAAGCACATCGCTACCTCTGGTATACCGCAAGGATCTAATCTTGGACTGCTCTTCGTAAACGACATTGCTAGTACTGTTGAATGCGAAACGCTAATGTACGCTGATGATATTAAACTATTTCTAAGCATTGATTCCAAAGCAGATTATGTTTTGCTTCAGAGAAGTATCGATTGTGTTTCTACCTGGTGGAAGCTGAATAGATTGTCCTTAAATATATCTAAATGCACTACCATGACATTTACTAAGCGTCAGCAAGATGTTATCTACAATTATAATGTTGGAGAAACTCTACTGTAGGTGTCAACATCCGCCAACTATTTTGGGGGGTGCTATTTGATACCACTCTGTTTTCTTCTGATCACATATCTCAGTTGGTATCGCAATATACAACCTCTATCTGAATTATTCTTTTCTCTCATTCGATCTCGGTTGAAGTACGCCGCGTTGGTCTGGTTTCCTGTTTATGAAACACACATACACTGCATTGAGGTGGTGCAGAGAAGACTTCTGAAGCTTCTCTATTTTCTGTCGGATGGATCTTATCCACATAGAGGCTTTGAACATGGTCTATTGCTGCAGAAATTTAATTTTGGATCTCTTTCTACCAGAAGAACGATTTCTTTGCTGAAACTTTTATTTTGCTTAGTACATAATAAGATTGATAGTCCCTAGCTCTTGAGTAAGTGTATTTTTTGTATTCCCAGAATTAGCTCCAGGTCGTCATTTGCCTTCTACTGCGGCCGCACTCGAAGAAATGTCCTTATAATGCTCCCAGGTGTATCTGATGATATCGTTGATGCAGTCTTTCTTCGTCTGGTCTCTTCCCCCTAACATTTGCCAACACTTTCCATCACCCATTTTAGTTTTAGTATTAGTCGAATAATCCTTTTTTTTTATATATATACTCTTATACCATAGGGTAATAGTAAGTAGTATTTTTGAGACATTATGTATATGCAACTTAGCAATCATTTTATATACATATATATTCGTTTTCTCTTTTTGTATTTTGCTGTCGCGCATATTAATTTTAGTGTTTCCTGTAACTGAGTAGGATACTTGTTGGAAATTAATTACGATTATTATAAATAAGAAAACAAACAAAAACAAAATGCAAGTGACGAGGTTGCTAGCTAGAGCGAGATTTTATAGATGTTTAGGAAGAAGAAGTGTGGGCTGACCAAATGGAAGATGGGTATCGTAACAGGCAAAGTGCCTAAAGTCTGAAGTGAAGAAAAAGAAGAAGAATTCGCATTTCAGGGACCATCAAGTTCCATTTATTCATAATTTACACATCATACGCAAAAATTGATTATAAATTTGTTTTTCTATACCAGTCTTTAAAAAGAGCCCCGTTAGATTACTCAGCGGCAGTCCAACCTAACCGCTAGATCTTCCACTGGAAATCCGAACACTCGAAATTCACGTCAAACCGTAAGACGGTAGGAATTTTGACACGTGGCGCCCTCTAGCAACAATTCCAGCGAGACGAGCCGTCGGGATTGGCTTATCTCCGACGGCCAGGCCATCCTCGCCGGATCACCGTCCCCGAAACGTGAAAAATAACGATCCTAATAATGCTATCAACGTTGAACTGAACACAGCAGAAATTTCTTATATTTTTGGGCGCGCGGACAGAATAAAGGGGAAGGAGGGAGACGGAGAACGGAGCTTAGCACCGACAAATGTTCATCGCTGAGTGTGAAAAATCGCTAATTAAGAGGGGATTGTTAGAAAGAGGGGCGAGAAGCGTGAGGAGGGTGCGAGGTACCTTAAAAATTTCTTCCTATCTTCACATCTTCACCCTGTTCGCATTAAAAGAAGGACAGACGAGGAAAACGACGGAAATTTCCCGGCGATAATCGTGAAAGGGGCGTAGGAAGGGAGAGGGGGAACGGTAGGAATTCGTGAAAAAAAGGGGGAAGCTAAAGATAGCCGACGGGTGTTCGAAATATTTGTCAAATTTTAATGATTTTATTTTATTAGATTCTTTTAAGTTTACGTCTCGCATCTCGCGAAATGGTAGATCGCAGCTAAGAATCTTAATGGAGAGGAAAGAGATTATATCCATCCTCATCCCCGTCCCTCGCCCACTTTCAACTTCCATCCGCACCCTTAGCGGCGTTTTTTGTCGGCGGAAATTTCGTTTTTATATTTTTTTCGTGAATTGAATGTTTCGCAAGGAAAGAATTTAAGGGGAGATATCACTTTCCATATTTAATTGTACATTTAGTTAAGAAAATGTTCGAGGGAAACTGTAAAATTTTCACCCCCCCCCCCTCCCCCCTAGTAATGATTTGCGTCTTTATTTATAGTTATCAAATTTAATTTAATTATATTTAATTTAAATCAGGTATTATAACAACGCCATTTAAGGTAGAATCTAGTAAACAAAATTACAAAGCTTTCATAACAGCGTAAAGCTCAGCAGTAAAAAAAAATAGAGATTTCGACCATTAATAAAAACAGATGCACATAAACTAAGTGCTGGAAAATTGGTACCCGATAACAAGTTTAAAAAAAAGAACGTAAAACCCAATCACCCGACTGACAGCATTATAATTCTTCTTTCCCATTTTTTCGTCGTGGAGGAGTTTAAACACAAACGAACATTAATTTGCCCGAAGTGCGCAACGTGACATGCGAGCGATTTCGCGTTTCGAAAGGAAGGTGAGAGGATGAAATTGTGCGATTCGCGAATGACCCATATAAGAGCACAAAAACTAATGGCCGAACGTTTATTGTATCGGTGTCGGGACGAAATTGTCGACGATGTCATAAACAGGATGCGGCGGCATACTTTAAAAGCGAACCGGTAGGGCGGGCGGCGCGGCGGGGGAAGGGAAGGTGGTCGACGAACGCGTCCGTCCGTTTTAATAGAGTTTCCTGAATCTGACAGAATGGAATGCTGTCGTCGGGGTGTTGAAATGTATTGCGGTAGTGGTAGTAGGAAAGCGCGGTAGTGGTATTAGAGAGGATGTGAGATGAGAGGGTGAATTTGAGGTGGGAAAAGCGGCGGTTTGGGTTTATATTTTATTTAACTAAAACTACTAACCGTGCATAAAATATTTAAATATGATGCGCTATGACATTACTATCCTTGGTATACCACACAATAGTGGATTGTATATACGAGGGTCACGCTATATACTTTCAGATGCCACGAAGAGAAGTTAGAGCTGGCAACACTGCATTTCTAAATACCACTATCCTTAAGTAATAAATTCTGATTGTCAGTTCAGTCACCGTTGCCATATAGCAAACGTTGTATATACGATTTGTCATTGAAACACGGACTTTCCGGTTTAACTGTACAACAAAGTCTTGAACAATTGCATCTCCCATTTGGTGATGGAGGTCCTTCACGCGTAACAACGGATGAGGCGATGAGGTACGTGCAGGTAGGCCCTGTTCTTGAGTTCTGCAGACATTGCGAGAGTGAGACGTATGATCGACGATGACCCAAAATGTTCCTATCAAGCGATCGAGGCAACTCTTGGTGTTTCATCCAAGACAAAGCAAGTAAGAATCGCCCAGGAAACGTAAGAAATGTTAAATAATGGTGGACATCGTATTCTATTTAAATTCTACAATATTCCCTTTCGGTAAGAGAGCCGTGTGTGGATCCAAGGAGATGCACTCACATCAACAATGACCAAAAAGCTGAGGGCTGTAGAGAAAGTTATGTACACAATTTTACTACACCACAAAATGTTTATCCGCAGTTCTTGAGTCAGTCAACATTCGCGGGTTAATGTTGCATGACACCAATGCATTGTCACATAGCGTACAGCAGACAGTTGAATATTTACGTGAAAATACTGTAAAAGTCATCCAACATCCACCCCATTCATCGGATTTAGCTATGTGTGATTGGTGGTTGTTCTTTAACCTAAAGAAACATTTACGTGGTCGCCGTTTCACGACGGAGGATGCGATAGATGAAGCAACTCATCAATTTTTTGAGAGCATGGAGTATAATTCTGTGGAATATATAACATATTTGAATTACTTTATTGTAATGTAAGTGTATTTTTTTTTATTTTGACATGTAGATGCTATGTATTGATTTTTTATGCAGCTATTCGCTCAATTTCTGTGCAGAATTTGTAAGACGTAGACCAGGAGAAGCTTTTCTCCCCGACTGCACAGTACCCACAGTAAAACATGGTGGTGGTAGTTTAAAGGTTTGGGGATGCATACCCTCCTCCGGAGTCGGTGAATTGTACGTATACAACGGGAATAAGGAGTACTCACCGGTACACTGGAATATTAGATAAGGTTCTGGAACTTTCCACGTTAAAATTATTTGAAGGTGATACTTCAGATTATGTAGTTCAACAGGATAATGCACCTTGGCATAAATCACGTGATGCAATACGCTGGTTTGATGCAAACCGTGTTGAAGTGTTGGATGGCCGCCACAATCGCCGGACCTATCACATATCAAAAACTTTCGGCGCATATTAACGTTAGGAACTGCAAATTCTACGTGTGCTAAAAAACGCGTTTTTAAAACAAAATTTCTTTTAAGAATGGGAGAACATTTTCTCCTATATTTGCTACAATCTTGTGCTTAGTATGCCGAGAAGGCTACAAGCTGCAATAATATTTATTAATATTATTAATAAATTACGTTTAAATATGATCTTTTTGTATTTTAACTTTGTTTCTCTGTGTTTATGAAACCAAGAGGTGACAAATACGTTTGGTCAAGGTTGTAATTATATCCACTTTCCAAAAGGTAAATTTCTATGAAAGAGACTTGTTCAGATACAACCGAATGAGTTTCTATTTTGTATTTTATACATCCAATATCTTCCTAATATTACAATTCATTTGTTTGTACTTTGTATTCATTTCTGCTTTTTACGCGTATTTAGTATATTGTTTGTTATTATAACCAAAACTATATGTATTCAGTATTATTTACTAATTATTCTTTTGCCTCACATTTCGGGTATTATTGCTGTGTGTTCTAATTATTACTGTGTCATCATTACCAGATGTCCAAATATTTCATCTACAAGAACAATTAGATAGCATAGGGTTAGTCGTTAATGCAAGGCCGAAGTTGCTTATAAATAACCGCAGTATACGTTGTAATTCAATTCAATACAGAAGTTCATCAGAACCTTCAACAGCATACGTTTTAACTCTGTTCAATACACAAGCTCAAAAGAAACTTCAAGCAGTACACACGTTCATTCACATCACAACAGAAGTTCAGCAGAACTCAGAGTAACGTCTCAATTTATAAAACATCCAAAACAGTTATAAGTAACAATTCGGTAGCATTGATAACACCTTTCACGAGTTTTCCCTGATTATAAGGAGTTCGGAAGCAACTAAAGAACAATCACGAATTATAAATCAAACATTGATCAAGTACATAAAAACGGTTAGGTGTTTTAAGTGTTTCAACTTAATTTCTTTCTCCTAATGGTGTACACCCGGTAGTGTATTGGTCTTTTGAATTAAAGCAACACGAGCTACCGAGATATACATCGGAATCGCCCAGACCAGAAGAGCAAAGCAAGAATTCTTCGCTACTCCTCTCTTAAACGTAGTAACTTCTCTGCAAAACCAATTACTTAATATCGAAAATTTATTCGTCACATCACGCGTTTCATTAAACCGCTGCTTACGCTATCGCGCTTATATGCGCTTTCTTCTTTTTTGAGCTTTTTCCTTACTCGCTCGCCGAACAAAGGAACGTGACTTATCGCCACGGCGAAACCTCACAACGGGCCCAGCCACTTTATTACGGAGCGACGAGGTCGATGAAATTTTTATTAGGCGTGCGGAGGTAAGTTAATACCAGCCGTCCGACGCCGCCTCCTCTTAGGGAACTGTTTTACCGACCGCTTAACGGCACCTGAGCGCGGAACCGTTTCTACGGTCTCAGACGGTTTGAAATATTAAAAAAAGGCGTCTTTGCCGAGTATACAGTAAAATTCCATCAAGTTGCGTGTGTTTTCCGAATTCGAGCCGCAAGTCACTTTCGAGTAGACATTAAATGTTTTACAAATACCCGGTGGATTTGCTTGAGATGTGTTCCGTAATACCCGGGGAGGACTCTCGCGGGGTTTGCGTGGGGTGGAAGCTAGTTAGATGCTGGGAGATGGTTTATTGAAGTGGCATTTCGTGTAATAGGCGCTTGCGTTGCGTTTCTGGCGAAGGGGGATGATATAACGCGTAGTAAACTTGGATTGATGAAGTCTTAAAAGAACCGGTTGTTTTTTGTCTTATAGAAATGTCGAATAGTACAATTGCAAAAAAGGTGTTTGTCACGGAAATGATATTGATATTCGTACTTGAACCCAACATCTCTATATCTCCGGTATAGCGTGCTGCCAATTGCACCACGAGGCCACTGAATCGAAGTCTCCTTAAATCCCCCTAGATGTCACGATGATAGTAGATATCTATATAGACCGGAGATGTTGGGTTCAAGTCCACTCCGAAACCGATTTTTTCGGTAATTTAATTACGCTGGAAATTGCAAGAAAATTGTAATTTTATCATTACTAATGCCAACGGTGGGTTAGTATTGATATCCATATTAATATTAGTATTTAGTAGTTTAACTGTTAGTGAATAATTTACCTTTAGCTTAATGATTAAATTAGGTTGCCTTGGAGAGAAAAAAACATTTTTTTTGACAATTATTTCAAATGTTGTATTCATATATGAACCTTAAATTAAATATATTTTATTGAAGGGGGTAGGTAACGAATTTAAATAAGGAATAAGTACAACAAAAATGAAAAGGCGGCAATGATAATGTGGTGCCAGAAGAATAATAGTTTAAGGGCAGTTAGAGACATGTTTTCCATTAATTATCCAAACAGGCGAAAATATATTTATCAAATTCAAAGATAATTGTTGCCTAAATTCCAACAAAAAGAGAAATATAACTAATCAAATTTTAACAAAAGACATGAAGCTGAATATTCTGAATTATGTAGAGGAGCAGTCTGTAGGATCGCTTTTAGACGTAGCCAAGCACTTTGGAGTATTGTACATTTCGGTGTATAAAACCCTGAAAGATTATGAGTATAAGCCGTACAAGATATTAAGACGTCAAGAATTTTTCGATGAAGACAAAGTAAATCGAAATGTTAAATGAAAATGAAGAAATTTTAAATAAAATAATCTTTACTGATGAAGATACATTTACTGGAAATGGTCAGGCGAACTCTCAGGACTTCCGGTTAATATCTTACAAGTTTCCTTTCCATTAATCTGTTAGATATTGGTCCCGTATAAATCCTCATGCTCAAAATCTTACCAGAACACAGTACCCTCAAAAAATCAATGTTAGAATTGGCCCATTTTTATTAACAGTAACCTCATCGCAGCGAAATATCTGAATCTGTTGCGAAACCACATCATTCCATCAATTGAGATACTGAGTAGTGGTAAATCTTGATTGCAAATGGACGGGACTACTCCACTTCAAAGACGGTGGATTGGATCCATATCATGGATTTATCTTCAAATGATTTCTTTCCTTGTGATCAATTGGAAAATAAAATTTATAATACGAAAATATGTAATTTGGACGAACTGAAAGACCGTATACGTATTGCATATTATGGAATAAACACAAAATTTATTCGGGGTACCTTGCGTTGCTTTCAAAATCGCCTTGCTTATTGCCTTGAAAGGAAAGGAGAACACTTCGAAAACTGATTATACAATTAGATTTCATTTTTGTTATGCACTGTTTGTCTTAATTAATCATTAAAATAAAATAATATCTTCATCAGGTTTGCAGAATAGTTATTTTATTTGCATTGAGGGAGATCTGTGGTAGCACTGGTAAGGTGTTTTTTTTTAGGAACACTGGTTCTTGCTCATGTAATATGAGTGTCTGACTATCTTCGTTGGCAATTATCTTTTTAAAGTTATACATAGGAAAATGTGTATGTAATGGTAAGCAAAGAACCCTGACTAATACTATGAGTAAAATATAAGGCAACAAACTAATAAAGAAACTGAACAACAAAAGGTCAAATTAATACCGATTAGTCTAGTTACCAAATCAGCCCGCTCGTAGACTACAAAACAAGAAGCAAATTGTGCAAGTGAATAATACGTTAGTGCTTGTATGCGTGCACATTCATGTGTCAAGCAAAATGAAGCAGCAAGTGTTTACTTTCTAGATACGTGTGAACAGATAAATAAAAAAAAAATCAAACTTTATAATAGCATAAGCGCTATACAGTAGAGCCAACATAAATGCACAAATATTATATGAAGGACCAAACGTTGAGTTTTTTTTTTCAAAGATAAATATAATTTATTGTACAATAAAGCAATGTTATAGATAAATGACCTCTCGAATAGGGAAGTTAAAGACACATTCCATTGCTTATGCAAAACCAACACAATGCAGTAAATTTATCTAAAACACGTTTGACTTTTCTAATGCTATATATTAAACTAACGCAACAATTTTGCAATTTTTATACCCTATACTTTGTATTAAGATCAAATCTAACTCCGCAGATAGCTCATATCAACAGATAAATACTCCTTGCGAGTATACAGTCGCTTTAAGTTGCAATAAGTTTTACGGATGCAGTGTCGCATATGTTCGCTAAATTTTAGCAAGTGCGTATTTCCGGACTTATAGGCGGTGGTCTTGGTATACACCGACGTTTCGCCAAATACTGCGGTTGACACCTTCAGGACGATGTTGATTGCGTACCGGTCGTCTAACTAAAGACACCATTAATCAGATGACTAGCCAACCGTCAACATTGTCCTGAAGATGCCAGCCGCAGTGTTTGGCGAAACGTCGACATATACCAACTCAAGATCACGTAAACACGTACTGCCAGTACAAACTGAAACTCTAGCCGTGAAAGCCTGATGTTATTTATTAATTTGTACCGTGTTTTTGGCTGGCCAAAATAATTGTTACTATTCACTATATCCTAATATTTTGTTGAGTTAGTACCAAATTCATCATTAAACATCATTCAGTCAGAATTACAGTAATCCAAAATGGAAGATGTAGATGGAAAAGTTGAACCGTTGTCATACTGGTTTCAAAACCACATATAAATTTAAATAATGTTAGTTGTACCCTATGACTGGGGCGTTGAATTTTTGTTTTATTTCCATTTTTAGCATTGCCATGCTATTGAGTTATTTTGTGTGTTATAAATCGAATATTTTGGACGTTTTTTCGTAGATTTTGGTTTCTCTACAATGTCTCTAAATAAATAATGATAGTCTGTGCATATCAGCATAGTATCGTAGGAAATAGATCACTCATTTTTTATAATGTTGTGAACCCACATATGTATACACAATACCTTTTTATAATCCAATATATTTTTCCGTAGCCTGAACAAACCTTCATCAATGCAGTCTGCATTCCACCGATAAACGCCAATAAAACAAAATTAATGTACTAATATAGGAAATCCCATCAATTCGACTAATTAAATAAAATATTTGTACGCTCATATAGAATATTTAAAAGCGAATGAATAACATTAATTTATTAATCACGTTGGGAAAGAATGTATATCCAAAATACACCATGTGCACGGTCATGATTAAAATTTACACACGCAATAAGTACTTTAAAGAATATTTCATTAAAAATCCCATAAATAATGAGAGAACCGCGATGAATTGATTTCGATAAATAAAATATAAATAACCTTGTTTCGTATGTACACATATGTATGTACATACATACGTATACGTGTGTATACACAACCAGAATGAGATCGGAACAATACGTCGTAAATTTATTAAAATTGCACGAGCAAATATACCGATTATGGACTGGAAATAATTATAAAATTGTTGTATACGATGATAAATCATGGTCGTGACGTATATTGTCAGTACCTTTCTATTATAAGCGCGAATTTACAGGATGTTTCCGATTATGTTAACCAAACTGTACAAATACATTCTACCAATAGCAATTACAACAAAAATGTGTAAACGTGTTCTAAAATGCTTTCTATTTAAGAATAATGCTTAATAATCAAATAACATTTGAACTGTCAGATATCCTGTAAAGCCAAGTAAATGTTAGAATCATGCACAGTTGAATATACAGGCTGTCTTTTAAATAACGTAAAAAAAAACTACGGAAAATGAAAACGTGTAATTATATAGAACATAAATACAAAACATTCTGAGCCAATTACGATGCGAATGTCAGAATTAAAAAAACCCTAGAAATGCAGACACAAGGAAGTACAAAAAGCAGTAATTAACGTGGGGAAAAAGAGGAATGAAATGAATGACTGGGCTAAAGTAGATTGATCAGACGAATCAAATATGATGTTGGCCGGTTATGTCTATACCCTTTACAATACACATAACTAATTCCATTCTATTGTCTAAATCTACAACCTATGTGGAGCTGGATACGTTTGTCGAAGTTCAAAAGAATGCTATTAGAATATATTATATACATTGTTAAACATGGCGGTGGAAGTATTGATTTGGGGCGCACATGGCATCGCAAGACGTTGAAGAAATGCTTTTACTGCAAATGTGAATGAGCAAAATAATGGCGGAAGTTCCCGAACTACCTGTTAATGTTATGGCAGACTACATCATTCCTTACTACAAAGTTGGTACACGGATGGTTCCAAAATTGATAGGGGAACAGGTGCAGGGGTACTTGGGACAGGAACCAAATATTCAGAATCAATGGGAACATATCCTAGCGTCTTTCAAGAGGAGATCAGTGCGATTAGAAAATGTACCCAATTGAACCTCGACAGGAACTATCGAAGGCAAAGCATCGCAATTTTCTGCGATAGTCAATATAATTGCGTTGAGCTCTGACACCATCAGCTCTAAATTAGTCTGGGAATGCTTAGAAAAACTAAATAACCTAGGTAGCGAAAACAGAGTTGCACTATGCTGGGTACCAGGACACACTGGAATCAGCTACAACGGGATAGCTAACCTGTTAGCAAAAAAGGACACCACAATTTCGTTTGTGGGACCGGAATCGTTCTGTGGTATAGGGATGAACACCTATAAAAAAGAACTTAAAGACAGAGAGGAGAAGCTCAGAGCATTTCTTTGGGAGAATCTTCCTGGTGTGAGAGATTCCAAGGTATTCCTTGGAAACTTCAACAAGCAATGAGCAAAGACTATGCTAGAACTAAGTAGAAATAGACTACGCGTCCTCACAGGTTTTCTTACAGGGCTTTGTCACCTTGGGGGGATGGCAAGGACAGGTCTGGAACAGAATAGCAACTAAAGGTTTTGTGTGGCGGAAGTTGAATGTCCGCAATACCCAACATCTAACTGCACTGCCATTATAGAGACCCGTGGGGCTGCTGAAAATACCTTCTCTGAAACCATGCCAACAGCTATTGCAATTTATTAAAGTGCGTGGACTGGATGGAGAGCTATAAATACGGGCAAACCCTAGCAGTTTGTCGCTCATATAAGGGGGGCACATTAGCTCAATGGGTCGCAATGCAACAGCACCCTTAATTAATCTAATCTAATCTACTACAAAGTTGGACAAATTCTACTATGGTTTGAAGAAAACAGAGTAAGACTTTGGGATTGACCACCAAAATTCTCTGATCTTTTGACCATTGGAAGCCTATGGTACCTTTTCTAAGAAAACGTTCGCATAAGCAAATAATAATGGAAGAAGGGGCATCAATTTCTGCGAGAATATAGGTTCGAATTTTACTAAGACTTATATTTTTTCGAAAATTTCAAAACATTGGTATATATAAGGAAAAAATCAAACTAATTCACTTAAAATCCTACATAAATTGAACCTCACCCGAAAATTTCACCGTAACACCTATTTAAATCTCCTCCCGCAAAGCAAAGAACCTGTTGCTCATAACAATGACGCCTCAAACCATTCAAAAAAGATTAACAGAACACCCGGAGAACGTTCTACTATCACCGTCCGGGTTTTTCAAACCGCGAAAGCCTCAAACGCCGCCGCATTAACGCCGCCGGTCGACCTCGCCGTCCTGGATGTACGCCAATTACACTGTTGCATGTGTAATATTTTCCGCCTAGCGTGCAGCCAAAGCGCGACCGAACTGGAGACGACGTAGCTCTCGTCGAATCGAGCGACTGCGACCACCAGTTGCGCGACCAATTTTCTGATACTTATAATGCCTGTTGCGCGTCTGAAAAACTATTTTCTTGACGGCTAGAGCGGCGCCGTGATTTACAACGTCTAGCGGACGAAGGACGACTTTTTGGGCGGCGTTCGTCGGGACACAATCGGGATTCCTAATCGATTAGGTCGCGGTGAATGGGAAATCGACGACGGTTGGGGTTGGCGGGATACGAGTCTATCGCTGCCCTGGAGCAACAGTTTTTGTCGCGAGTTGGTTATTCGATTGCGCCATGCGTTTTCTTTAATGACTTTCTTTTATTCGGAAGAATAATTCGTTGAAGATCGTGTTAAAGTTGGTGAATTTGCTTATCCTGCTTTTTTTTCTTTTCTAGCCTGCAGGATCATAGTACACTGGATGGGTTTAATCATACATTAGGAGGTACACAAATTTAGTTGTTTTGTCCTCTTCAAAGATTTCATTTAAAAGAATTTATCCAAAGGAGTGTAGCGTTTGACAAGATAGGCTAATATCTTCGACGTTTGCTATTAGCAGATACTTAACGCAAAGAAGTTGTTTGTGTACGTGAAAGTTATGTTGGACAAAATGAATTTACTAACTATTACTATATCTTTATAAATATCAATTGTCAAATTTCTTCGTTCGTTTTGGTTGTTTGTTGTGTTTCTCGTTATATTATTATTTATATAGTCTATTGCATTAAAAATTGTCCTTATCGAAACACGATTAAGACGATATTTATGCAAAGGCTGTATTTTTTTTCAATTTTGATAATACAGTGGAACTCCCCCAACTCGAACTCCCCTAACTCGAAAATTTCTCTAACTCGAATATTTTTTTATCCCGTGCGTTATCTATTAAATTTACATGCATATGACTGTCCTTAACTCGAATTTCTCTAACTCGAATCTATCCCTAACTCGAAAAAAATTTAACCAAATTTAAGACGTAGAATCTCTGTAACTAGAAATTTTCACTAAAGGTACGTGATACGCCATCTGTTAGCGGATATAACGTAATATCTATCGAAGGAATTCGGGGAAGTACCAATGACAACGGGTTTTATCATTCTTATTCATCTGCGTGTTGCGCTATATATTCAGTCGTATTCGTTAGTGTTTGTCATCAACATGCCCCAGCAACGAAAACTTAAAAGTTTAACAGTGCAACAGAAATTAGAAATATTAAAAAAAGTGGACAATGGAATAAAAAAGAAGGTAATAGCTGCGGAATATGGCATACCAGCGAGTACATTGTCAACTATAATTAAAAACAAGGAACATATTCGAAGTTTCGCGAGTAAACTTACAAAACCCGCCAATTTCAAGCGAAACCGAGTTTCAAACAAAAATGTAAACAGTGCGGTGTTTAAGTGGTTTGTGTCTACTAGAGAAAAAAACATTCCGGTGTCGGGGCCACTTCTACAGGAGAAAGCACTGGAATACAGTCAACATTTAGGAACAACAAATTTTAAGGCCAGCACCGGCTGGTTTCATAAATTTAAAAAAAAGGTAAAATTTACGTTATTATATCAGACATATGTATACACATATGAAATTTATATTTTATTTTTTAAATTTAGACATGAGATATCGCATAAGAATATCTGTGGTGAAAGTGCCGCAGTGGATGATCGTCAGGTTCGTGATTGGATTCGAAATGTATTGCTGGGGATTTTGGGGCGGTATAGCGAAGATGATACTTTCAATGCTGACGAGACAGGATTATTTTTCAAATGTCTACCTAAGAAAACTTTAGCTATTAGAGCCGACAAATGCTATGGTGGAAAACTTAGTAAAGATCGGGTCACATGCCTTCGAGCAACGAATATGAGTGGCACTGAACAACTAAAACCTCTCATAATTGGCAGAAGTGCAAAGCCACGATGTTTTAAAGGGGTAAAATGGCCTCCTGTAGATTACGAGAACAACGTAAAGGCATAGATGACCTCTGAAATTTTTGAAAAATGGTTGGTTAAATTGGACAAGCAATTTTCACACGAGAATCGAAAAATAATAATGTTTATAGACAACTGCCCTACGCATCCTGCAATACAACAGAAGCCGAAGGCCATCAAATTGCAATATTTGCCACCAAACGGAACTTCCAAAGTGCAACCTTTAGATCAAGGCATCATTAAAAGTTTCAAAGATCATTACAAAGGAGGAATCCTTAAAAAAACTTTATATGCATTAGAGAATAACGCTTCTCCTAGCATATCACTTCTCGACTGTGTGAGAGAGGTTGCCATGACATGGCACTGTTTAAAAAAGGCTGGTTTTGGTAACGAAGACGAGGACGAAGACGAAATTCCCCTTGCTCAACTAAAAGAACGACTGCAAAATTCAGAAGATAAAGAATTTCCTGTTGAAGTAAGGCAAGATTTTGAAAACTATGTTGAGTTGCTAAATGTCGAGAATGTATCTCTTGACACTTATCTTGAAATTGATGGTAACCTCTTAACTACTGACTATCCGACAGACGAAGACATTCTAAGGAGTGTATCAAGCATTACAGATGAAGAAACCTCCGAAGAAAGCGATGAATAAATTGTGGAGCAACCATCACACAAACATGTTTTACAAGCATTCGAGACACTAGAAGTTAAAATAAGAAGACATAAAATAAGAATTATTATCTCATGAACAAACATCCGATAAGACATATATGTTCATTAATAAAATTCAAAAATCGTATGAACACATCCGAGCGGCCAATGTTCGGCAACAGTTGATAACGGATTTCTTAAAAAAAAACAATTTAATTATGCAATTGTTTTATGTTCCCATGTACAAGTACACATTTAATACCTATGTATATAGGACAATTTTTGTTTAATTTCATGCACATACATATAGTACATATATATATCCTAATGCATGTGGTTTGTATTTTCAGTTTGTTTTTAAATCATTTTTTTATTTATTTTATATAATATTGTTATTACATATTATGCTTTATAAATATATACATATAATGAAAAGTAAATTGTGAATTTTCTGTAACTCAAATTTTCTAGAACTCGAATTTTATTTGGGGATTTAGGTGGTTCGAGTTAGGGGAGTTCCACTGTACAACTACGGTTACTAAATGTTATTCCTGGATTATTACAATTGTGATATGACTGAGGAAAAGAAAGACAATGGCCATTTCAGGAGTCCATCGAAAGATCTTCCAGGCAAACGCATTGGCAGTGGACAAAGGGTAATGGTTTATAATTTATATGAGCGATGCAAACAGAATACTTCGAAATCGGCCACTATCAAGCCAACCTCCAAGCAGCCGGGACTTGGAGAAGTAACCATATGAAGTATTCTAAAGGAAATAGGGTCTACAGGAACAACTTACGAAGCATTGGATGACGCCCAAAAGGCTGCAATTCGCAGACATATACATTTATTTTTCTTAAGGAATGAATTGCCTACATGCACTCAAATTTTAAACGTAAATATAATATTGATTTCTTAAAAAATATTTGTACATCATTAATACAGATGATACCTTGCCAGAATTAAAACGGACGTCGCTGTGAAAAATTGTGAAGAAATTAGGCTTCAAGTCGGAGAAACGTAGCCGAAACAATATATTAATAGAAAGGTAATACATTGCTTTATGGAGACGCTGCTACCTAACAAACATCAGGAAATTTCATGCAGAGGGTCGAAGAGTATATTACTTATATGAGACGTGGGTTATCGCAGGTCACACCTAACAAAATGTATGGAAAGATACAACAATTCTTTCAGCAAGAGAAGTTGTTAGTGAAAGGATAACAACCGGACTAAAAAACCCATTTGAAAAAGGAAGTAGATTTATAATACTGCATATCAGGAGTGATAACGGATTTGTAGAGAATAAGTTAATATATTTTGAATCGAAAAAACCTTAGATTATCATGAAGATGTGCTCGGTGTATAGCAGCCATAGATGCATTATCCTGATGGAAGAGGACACCGTGCTTTAACTTTCCCTCGGCGCTTCTCTTTAATAACGTCTTGAGATTTAGGAATCTATTGTGTCCCGTGTAATATTCTGCCCTTTTTTGCAAATAGTCAGTTAGGATGATTTCTTGAGCATCCCAGATCACAGATATCAAAACCTTTCCAACAGACGGCACGATCTTAACTTGACCGTGACGTTTCCACTCCCTAATTTGCGCTTTGGTCTCGGTATCATAGTGGTGCATCCATGACTCATCCACGATCACATATCGACTAAGAAAGTTCTCTTTGTTTCCTTGGTACTTTTCCAAAAGACGCTTACAAATCAACACCCCCATTTCTTTTTTTGATTAATGGTTAACGTTCGGGGCACCCATTTTGCACTCATTGGTTTTTACAGGGTATTCCTTCACATTTAAAATCTCGATACCAGCGTTTGACTATATCATAAGAAACCGCAGACTCACCATCAGTTGCCATAATGTCTTCGAGAATTTGAGTTGGCGTCGTGCTCTTTTTCTGGAAGTATTTTATTACGGCTCTTTGTACAACGGTATCCAATTTGAGCTTTAGCAACACGACAACACTTCGAGATACAAACTTGATATTATGTAGATATAATCTACGAATGTCAGTTAACTAAATGAAATTTAAAAGAATCGATGAAAAATGAAACCTAGAAGATGGACCATATACTACTCTTGGCATTGCAGTTGCTTAAGGAACTTCTTTGTGTTTAATTAAACTGTTAAGCCCTGTTCGAAATATTTTTTAACGCATACTTTATCAGCGGATTAAAAAAGCAAACAGTTTGATTTTTTGTTATTGTTTAGGATATCGTATTACATTGAAATATATACAATATGAGAAAAAAACTGTAAAAAATAAAAATAGTAGTATACAACTGGGAAGATATGTGGACTACAATGAAAAAATTTTTTAAATAATTTAATTGAATACGCTGGATTCGATATACAAAATAATTTCGTATTAAACATGTTTTCATTGGATAATCCCCAAATAAATAAAATCTTTAACACTCCATCGGGAATATTTTCGGTATTACGCATTGTCATGGCGAACAACAGTTGCCAGCCGCAACACGCTTATGCGATGTACTATTACCGAGTCCGCAGGGAAAATTGGTGTCAGAATGGTGAAAACGGTGTAATACAAATGCGGTGTCGCATCGTTCTAGTACGTGCTAGCTACCTTCCTTTTACCTGTCATTTTTCGAGCGCCGAATGAAAAATTGGGGATAGCACTGTATGTTCTATGGTCTCACTCCGCATAATTTAAACATGTTTCAGGACGAAAAACAAGTTTATACGGAATAAATGAAATAAACCCGTGTTGACATCTGCGTGCACATACATATGCACGTGCATACGTGTTGAACGTGTAAGGGAAATGAACCTGGTGCATGGAAAATGCGATAGTTGTAAATTTGAATGTCGATTTAAAACAGGATATGATTATTAATCAAAAAATACGTAAAAATACTTGTTTAATTTAAAGTTAAAGTTACAGTCTGTAGTAAGAGCGTGAAGGGACTAATTGCAGATGGCATCAAATATCGCCCGAATTCCTTTGTAAACCGATATATGAAATCTTTGTTGCGAATGTTTTTTACCATACCAAATCATAAAGAGATAATTTAGATACGCATTAAAATAAATACTTTATTCATTATTGTAATATTAAGGATTTGTTATCGCGTGCATTCTCGTGTTTACATTTGTATAAATTATGAACACTACCGGATAATAACTGATCCAATTTTACTAATTAATGATGGTATTTCTTATTGGAACACATATGTATGCAATATATAGATGGTTTTGGTGTTAGTAGCATAAGATATGATTTGCTCTACACCTTCGGAACATCCTGTATAATTGAAAATGCTGTAAAATCAAGAAAGAACGTTAAAGGTTAACAACTTGGGTTAATTTCTTTTACATATTGCTGTGGACATACACAGCTCTAGCATAAGAGGAAAGCGCTTAAATGCCACCTTGTATATATTACAATCACTTGTCCTGAGAGACCATTCGATAAGATACAACATTTGCATTTAAATCTTAGTTCTATCTATTTCCGTTCAAGAATCAAACCAAGAAGACTGAAAATTTGTGAATTTTCGAAGGGATGTTTCACCCCGTTAAAAAATTTTTAATTTCAACTCTCGACATACTCTACAGTCGGTAACACGGTTGACAATGGGAGCCCACGTGCTCTCGAAACGCTGCGTTCCGCATAATTAATAAATTTGTGTGAGTGGAGTTTACTGCTATACCTGTGAATTGTACATCTACACAGACCTTGCAATCGTCATCTACTTACCTACCATTAATATCTGAATTTGATACAAGGGAACCTGTCTTTGTTAGTGGAAAGTATGCTTAGGAGGTGCCAGGCAATTGTCAATGCTGGCGGTGATTGGATTAATGGTATAGCATCTTTTTCACTGGAGTATGACAAATCCTGTGTTTAAAAATTATTAAAAATAAATTTTCTATACTTTAAAATCCGTATACGTTCTTACGTTAACAGGGTGTACATCTAATACATGTATATATAACATATGGGCTGAAAAGTCCCGACCCTAACAAAGAAAACACGGTTTTTTTGATTCAAAATTAGCTTTATTCATCAACGTAATCTCCATCAAGAGCAACGCAATCATTCCAGCGCCGCTCTAACATTTCAGTACCACTTTTGTAGAACTATTTATCTTTTGCCTCAAAATAGGCCTCAGTTTCAGCGATAACCTCTTCATTCGTGCGAAATTTCTTACCGGCGAGCATTTTTTAAGGTCTGCGAACAGCCAGTAGTCGCTGGGAGCCAAATTTGGCGAATACGGTGGATGTGGGAGCAATTCGAAGTTCAATTCATGTAGTTTTGCCATTGTTTTGATTGACTTGTGACACGGTGCGTTGTCTTGATGAAACAAATTCTTTTTCTTTGCCATATGCGGTCGTTTCTTTGCACTTTGGGCCTTCAAACGCTCCAATAACGCTATATAATATTCACTGTTGATGGTATTTCCTTTCTCAAGATAGTCGATGAATATTACACAACGCACATCCCAAAATACCGAGGCCATAACCTTTCCAGCCGATTATTGTGCTTTCGGGCGCTTTGTACGAGGTTCACCAGTTGCTGCCCACTCAGATGACGATCGTTTTGATTCCGGAGTGAAGTGATGGATTCATGTTTCATCCATTGTCACACGTCGATGCAAAAATCCGGTTTGTTACGTTTAAACATGTCCAAATACTGCGCCAGAAACATCAACACGTTCTTGTTTTTGGTCAACAGTAAGCAAACGCGGCACCCACTTTGAACAGAGCTTTCTCATAGTCAAATGTTCATGCAATATAAAGCCAATACGTTCTTTTGATATCTTTACGATGTCAGCTAACTCACGCAACTTCACTTTTCGATCATTCAAAACCATTTTGTGAATTTTTTTTGATGTTTTCTGGTGTTACCGCCTCATTTGGACGTCCATTGCGTTCTGCACCATCGGTGTCTCTACGACCACGTTTGCAGTCACCAAACCAACGTTTTATTGTTGTTTCTGATGGAGCGGAGTCCCCATAACACTTTTCAAGCCATTGTTTCGCTTGAACTGTATTTTGTCCCATCAAGAAGCAGTGTAAAATTAAAACACGAATTTGTTTTTGAACCATTCTTTTGAAAATAACAAAAGTAGCGTGACTCTTAGCACAATAACTCACAAACTAATGAATAGAATATCATGAAATTTTAACAGCTGTCTCTTGAAGGTTAGTACTAACTGAGAGAAAGGTGACTGCAATAAAACTAGCGTCATCTATGTGTTAGGCCCGGGACTTTTCAGCCCATGTGTTACATTATTATGTATGTTGTACCACAGCATACGCCTCCTTATTAATTTGGAAACTATCAGAAACTAAGAACACAACCAATAATATTTCATACTGAAAAGGATCAAGACGAAAGTGTTACGCTAATTCTAAACCATATCTACTTGAATCCTAGCAATCTACAAGTTAGAAAGCAGCGGTACATGTTAAAAAGTTAGCGAAACACCTTCATTTCACCATATTATCATTAATTTGCCTGTGACCATTTCGAAGTCTATAAATCTCCTCCGCCCATATACCAACGATTGATTTGTCATGCGCAGTTAATAAATCACATCCTATCTGGTCGCCTCTTCGTTTTATATATTTTAGGCGTGTTATAACTCAATCGTGACACTCCAACAATAACGAACGGAAAGTCGATTGTTTGAAATAACTCGACATTTAATTGTGGGGAGCGGCGGAAAGCTGTGCTGAGAGTCATAAATAACCTCGACCACTTGTTTGCTTCCTTTAGTTGCGGAGTATCTGTCACGACGTTAAAAGCCGGAAGAGGGACTATATATATATATGTATATATCTATTTTCTGGGATTTCACTTCTTATATTGTTGAAAAGGCAGCGAATAACTGTTGGTAAATACGTACATATATAAGGTGGACGCGAGGGTGTTTTGCGTAAAATTCTCATGCGAAATGTCTTAGAAATTGGAAAGGATATTATGGCTTTCTAAAAGTTCTATTCTTGGAGAATATATTGCAGTCAAAATTGGGTTTTGTAGCTAAATGCTTTGATGCATATTATTTACTTTTTATTATACTTTTATTATACTTTTTTTTTGTAAAACTCTGTTACCCAGTTTTGATCGATATGAGAAACTATATGTCAAATGTTAAGCATTATGAAGACACCAACATTTTTAATTTTGATATTACGTCTTGGGGCTGCAAAGTCAGAGCAAGTTTGTTGGAATTTCTTAGGCAGACAATTACAAAAGGGATTACAAAAATTATATAAAAAAGGATAGAAACAAATATTTTTCAAAATAAATGAAAACATTAGATGGTTTTCAAATATTTGTGATTTTTGTAATCTCTTATTTTTCTTTGCAAAATATTGGCAATTTGCGCATAAACAAAAAAAGAAATATTTTGCTAGGAAAGTCAAAATCTTCCAAAATGAAAAACTGCAGTGGTAGTTTTTCTCAAAGAATTATAAAAAACAAATTAAAATATTTTCCAAAGAAATTATAAATATTAAACGCCTTATCTTATTTTTATATCGAGAGTATTGCTGTTGCATTTCTCAATCGTGCCGCGCGCCAATTTAGCTGAGACTTCCCCGAGTAAACCGGAGATTTACCGACTTTAATCTTTTTCGGGTACAATCGCAGCCTATGTCGTACATTTCTGCCTGGCGTGAATTAGGGACTTCCCCAAGTTGGTCGGGGATTTACCGTCCTTATTTTTTGGGTGTACGCTTTCGATTGAATCAGCTTTCAATATTAGTCTGATGTCTATGCGGAGAAGACACAGTGGGCGACACATTCATTGTAGAAATGGCTCCAAATAGAAAAATTCTCACGCTTAAACAAAAAATTGAGATTGTTCAAGTTTACCATAAAGAGAAATTAAGTGTAAGGAACTTATCCAAGCGTTTTAATATTGGAAAAACACAAGCTGCAGATATAATTAAACATAGAGGAATCCTTCTAAACAAATGGATGTCGAACAGCAATTTGAATGACGGGTGATGGTATTAAAATTAACAAATTGATTCCTTTAACAGGTATGCATATGATTTTTTTAGATAAGGTTTTCTTGTATTAATGCGTTGATTTTCTTTTCATATTAAATTCTAAAACAGATAAAAAAAGTGGGATTACCAACAGGTTTGTCGTGACAAAACGCAAAAAACTTATTTTTTTTTAGGTCCGCTAATACGGTGTAAAGCTAGAGAAATAGTAGCTTCTTTGGGACATTCCGCATTCACTGCTTCTTCTGGTTGGCTCAATAAATTTAGAATCCGACACAATATAAGTTTTAAAGCGATTTCGGGAGAAGGAGCTTCGGCTAATGCTGAAGATGTTTCATCATTTTTAAAAAAATGTCCTTTGATTAAGGGATATTTACCGAGAGACATCTATAATGCCGATGAGACAGGTCTGCATTTTAGCGCTCTACCCGACAAAACGCTCACATTAAAGAAGGAAAAATATGTTGGGGGTAAATATCCCAAAGAGAGGTTTACAATTTTGCATTGTGCAAATACGGCGGGTGAAAAAGGAAAACTCCTAGTCATTGGTAGGGCAGCTAAGCCCAGAGCTTTTAAAAACATTAATATAAATAACCTGCCTGTAACTTGGAAATACAATAAGAAAGCTTGGATGACAGGACAAATTATGACAGAGTGGTTGCAAGACTTAGATTGGAAAATGGCTAAAGAAAAAAGGCAATGTGGTATCTCATCCGAAAGACGTTCGCTTAAATAATATAAAAATATTATTTCTACCCCCTAATTGCACATCAGCTTGTCGACCACTTGACCAGGGGATTATAAAGAATTTTAAAACTTATTACCGAAGTCTAATACTCAAACATCTGCTAGTAAACATTGAAACTGCTGGTACAGCTTTTGAGTTAATAAAGAAAATTACACCACGGGATGTAGTTTATTTGGCAAAAACCGCTTGGGACCAAGTAACCAAAGAGACAGTTCAAAATTGCTTCCGCAAAGCAGGATTTAACCATGTAAATATGAAAAGTGACGACCAGTTAACTGAGACTGATACATCTGACCTAGAAGATGATTTGCCTCTTAGTGTACTTTCAGATATCCTGAAAAATAAGAATTTATTGAAATTGACGGATCATGAAAATCCTAATGATTTTTTGAACGTAGATGAAGATTTGTATATTGAAGATCCAGATTCAGAACAAGAAATTGCAAATCCAGTTGAAATACAAGAACGGAAGATTCTGATGTCAATGAGGTTCCAGTGCCAACAGAAGCTATCCCAAATTATGGTAAAGCTATTACCCTGACCAAGCAGGTCAAAAGTTTTGTCGAAAATCACGGAGATACAGAGTCTTTGGAGCTTCTTTCTAAATTAGAAATACGATTTCAAGACGCCTTTTTAAAGAAAAAGAGAAGACAAACAACAATATATGAATTTTTGCGTCCTTAAAGTGACTATTCATTTCATTGTTTTGTATTACATACTACATCTATGTACGTATATTATACCTTGTATGTATATATCTAAAGGAAATAAACTTTTTTTCTTAAGTTTAAAGTTTCTTATTTATTTTAAAAACACCTATATAAATATACGATTTAAATGTCCGTTTCTTTAATATATTCATTTTTCGTTAAAACTACTACATATTTCTTTAATGCGGACACTTATTAATGTTATTATTAAAGTTAATTAACTGTAATAAGTGTAATACATCTACATATAGACGTAAAATATAATAAATAAAATAAAATATATCCACACTGCATATAATACGGTCTCTAGTCATTCGTATTATGAACCTATGTGGTGAGCACTATGACGAACTATTAATAAAATTCTTGTTATGAAGAATTGTGATAAGTAATGCTTATACCACATATTCGATAAAAAATTCCATGTCTTTTATCGGGTTTTCTACAAATCTGCGATTCTACAAGAAATAACCGTTGCAACTGCTGCGCTAAAGATGAAAAAAGCAGACTCCAAACATTAATTACTTCACCTAAGAAAAATCTACACCATCTCTTCGAAGTAAAACTAAAAAAAGAAAACTTCGAACTAGTTTATTTCCTTCCAAAAAATTGGAAAAAAAGGAAAGAAGGGGAGAAAAACAGAAAGAGATGGACGCAAAAAAAACATAGATCGCCACGCCGGCTCGTTGCAATTTAAATCACTCGCGAAGCTCGAAACCATTTCCTCGCACAGCGAGCGATCGTTGCCAGTTGGTCATCTCGCCCGAGAAGAGACAGCGCGTATCAAGTCCACAACGTAGAGGCGATCGTGCAAATAGGACGTGGGTGGACATACGGAGGGGTCCTCTTACATTATTGATCCTAGTTCTACGTTCGTCGTGCCGTGTTTGTATCGGGAGAGTTGTTTGACTGAATTTACGTCTGCACGTGGTTATATACAATCGATCACGGACATTTAAAGATATTTATTTGAACGTTGCGGATGGAGAAAGGAATTTCGAAGTGTCTCTTGAACGGTTATGAGTTAAAATATAACGTAGGTTGTCAGAAAAATTTAATACACCATCAAAAAGGTGCAATACAGATCTTTATGGGTCTATGCAATATCTCTGTTTGAATTACCGCGACAGAATGTGATATATAACACATGGGCTGAAAAGTCCCGGGCCTAACAAAGAAAACACGGTTTTTTTGGTTCAACATTAGCTTTATTCATCAACGTAATCTCCATCAAGAGCAACGCAATCATTCCAGCGCCGCTCTAACATTTCAATACCACTTTTGTAGAACGACTTATCTTTTGCCTCAAAATGGGCCTCAGTTTCAGCGATAACCTCTTCATTCGTGCGAAATTTCTTACCGGCGAGCATTTTTTTGAGGTCTGCGAACAGCCAGTAGTCGCTGGGAGCCAAATCTGGTGAATACGGTGGATGTGGCAGCAATTCGAGGTTCAATTCATGTAGTTTCGTCATTGTTTTGATTGACCTGTGACACGGTGCGTTGTCTTGATGGAACAACATTTTTTTCTTTGCCATATGCGATCGTTTCTTTGCAATTTCGGCCTTCAAACGCTCCAATAACGCTATATAATATTCACTGTTGATGGTATTTCCTTTCTCAAGATAGTGGATGAATATTACACCACGCATATCCCAAAATACCGAGGCCATAACCTCTCCAGCCGATTGCTGTGCTTTCGGGCGCTTTGGACGAGGTTCACCAGTTGCTGTCCACTCAGATGACGATCGTTTTGATTCCGGAGTGAAGTGATGGATCCATGTATCATCCATTGTCACATATCGACGCAAAAATTCCGGTTTGTTACGTTTAAACATGGCCAAACACTGCTCAGAATCATCAACACGTTCGTGTTTTTGGTCAACAGTGAGCAAACGCGGCACCCACTTTGAACAGAGCTTTCTCATAGTCAAATGCTCATGCAATATAAAGCCAATACGTTCTTTTGATGTCTTTACGATGTCAGCTACCTCACGCAACTTTACTCTTCGATCATTCAAAACGATTTTGTGGATTTTTTTTATGTTTTCTGGTGTTACCGCCTCATTTGGACGTCCACTGCGTTCTGCATCATCGGTGTTAAGTAGGACAAAATTCATTGAGAAACACTGGAATCACTTCGACAGAAGAACCGGGAGGAAATTGGTTACAAATGCGATCACATTCATTCTTTGATGGCGGAATTAGAAACCTTCCGATACGGCGGGAAAAGTGTGTGAATAAAAGAGGAGATTTTATAAACTGTACTGTGTACTCTACTAATAAATGTTTTAAAGCCACTGTCCGGTTCATATTTGATTCACCATAGGACTCGTACATATTGGCAGTGAGAACAATGTATTCCGTCTCGATTTCCTTCCATGGCAGTGTTGCCAACATTAAAGCTCCAGTTCTTGCTGGAATGCTGGATGCAACGTCGATTGCAATTTTAAATGACTTAGTTTATATAACTTAACGCATTTATAACATGCATATGATTGAATAAAGTTATTGATGTAATTATTATTAATAATAATAATAATCTCGATATTTAAAAACAGTACCATACTCAAAATTGTCAATTTTCATAAAATAACTCGGGTGGAAGACCCTGTCAGAATCTGACCAAACTCTACAGGTTAACTAAATACACTGATATTCCGTGCAGTCGTCCTCTATGCACGATACGGTTTCTGTATTGTCCTTCCATTACAAAAACTTCCCATAAAACATCTAAACTTCTGTGATCGACTATATAATCGCATTTCGCAAAACCTATTCGAATCGCGGACACTAGATGAGCATTTCGGGAGGCGGGGCGCGGTGGAGCAATCGGATTGAAACGAGAGCCTTCGGGCAATGAGACAGCTGTCACGTACACGCTTCGCTGAACTGCGAATAATGGCGACATATGTAGCCACGCGCTGGGTCTAGGGCATAGGCCGCAGCTCTAGCGCTAGCTGGCTAGAGAGCTTCCGCAGAACCACCAGATTTGTACACATGGGCGCATATAGAGACACCTACTACGGTTAGACCTCAGCGTTGCACTGTGCGCGACAGGAAATAATAGCAAAGGTGTCACCTGATGTATATATTATACGCAGAGCATGGAAATCATGAAGGTACGTTGGATTTTCGACGGTTGATATTATTTATATTACTGGAAGGGGATGGAAAGGACAAGGAGTTATGTATGGAGTGGTCAAACAAGGTCTTTTTTGTGGTTTGGGAATGTGCAAAAGAAATTACGTTACAAAGTAAAGGGCAGTCAAAATTTAAAATATATTACTCCAATAAATTGGGAATTTTACGATATTTTATGTGTATTAATTCAATGATGTTGGAAAAGTCCTCCAAAACACTTTTTTGTTACTTATTAAATTATTCAAATAATAACCATTGATTTGTATTACATATTTTTTTTAATAACGACATTTTCCTTTGTTCCTAATCTCCACTATTATTATTTTCGGCTTCATATTGTTTAACTTGCAAAGGAGTAGTACTGCACCTTCTTCTATTTTTGTCCATAACCACTCTCTTAATATTCGAACTAAAGAAAGTTATCGCTAGTTTCTTGCGTTTGACGAAAGACAAGACTTCAGAAGAAGATTTCACCCTGAGCTTGATAGTGAACAGCTATGCTAATGCCTTTGCTTATCCGCTAACTCTTTTATTTAATTTAATTCTAAAAGCTTCTACGTTTCGACATATTTGGAAGACAACTAAGATCATCCCAGTTTTTAAGAAGGGGAATAAATTCTGCATCGAGAATTATAGGCCCATAAGCATATTGTATGCTTTCGGTAGCGCTAGAACATATATTATACAACGGAATTTATATTTATATATATATATATATATATTTTATATTACTGTTTGATCTACTATAACAAAATTAGTATGTATAACACAGTATGTTTTAACCATGGATCAATAAAAACAAACTGATGCTGTATACACAGACTTCTCAAAGGTATTTGATTCCATAGACCACGGGCTGTTTGTTAGCTAAGCTGGAATGTGTAGGCCTCTGTCCATCACTGTTGAAGTTAATAAGATCGTATCTGGCAAACCGGACAACGTATGTTTTTTATAATGGATATTTCTCAGACACATCGCCAATTCCTTCTGGTGTCCCTCAAGGGTTTAACTTGGACCCTTTGCTTTTTAATATATATTTAAACGACTTACCCTTAAACCCTTGATGTGATACTGTTGACGATAATTTCTCAAAATAACTAGAGTTGTTGTTTGGGCAATTTCCATAGCTCGTTGAACTTACGTAGTCCGACGTTTCGGCAGTTCGTCTCCTGTCGTCTTCAGGGTAGTCTTGAGAAGGGCTGCTGCTTGCCAGAACCATCATGATTCGATTGTTTTTTGTCTGACATATTTGTCTTCCCTATTTTTTTATTAGCGAAAATTGTCGTGACTGGGGACAAATCGAATTCGATCCTCAGTCACGATAACTTCTACTAATAAAAAAACACGGAAAACAAGTACGTCAGACAAAAAATAATCGAAACATGGTTGTTTTAGCAGGGCTTCTCAGGGCTATCCTGAAGGCGACAGTACACACACTGTCGAAACGTCGGACTATTTAAGTTCAACTAACGACGGAAATCGCCCAAACAACAACTCTAGTTATTATTGTTAGATATCGACACCAATTACCTTACATATGTAGATGATCTAAAAATATACAGACCAATTAACTCGACCAATGACTGTATATTTCTGCACAGTAAATTATTAAAGATTGATAATTAGTGTAACCAAAATGAAATATCTTTAAATATTAAAAAGCCTGAGGTTGTATCATACACCAAATCCAAAAACTCTATTCATTGTGATTATATAATTCAAGATCGAGTTACTACCGGAATATCTAAGCTAAAGGATGCTGGTATTCTGTTTGACAGTCATTCATCGATTGCTGAACACATAAATACAATGTGCCTTTCTGTTTCGAGAGTGCTTGCATTTGTAATTCAATGTGTTCAAAACTTCCAAAAATAGTGCTACTGTAAAAACATTATATAGAAGGAATCAATATAGTCAAAGTTTCTTGTTGAATTTATTACACAACAAGGTTGACAGCACTGATTTGTTGGCATACGTAGATTTTCGCGTAGCTATTCGTATTACACGTTGTGACGTAACTCTTAGAGTTCCGAGAGCAAGAACTAATGTATTATTTAAATCACCCGTGGCACATATGATTGGAAACTTTAATAACTTGCTTACTGACTTTCCTTTTTGGAATGATTTTATATGAATTTATACCTTAGGTATAAATAACAAAGTGTTTATGTCTCCTTACTCATTTTACAAATGTGTAAGTGTATTTCTTTTTATTTTGATTATTTGTGAATATACATAAATATGCTTTAAGTAGTTTGTGATAGCTGTATGCTCATATATATGTGTTATATTAGGAGAACAGTTTTCCTTTTTCTTTCCAACTGCATAGGTATAATTGCTTGGTCATTTCACACAATGTAGTCCGAATAATCATATGAATATAGTCCTACAAGTGATTTTGTTATTGGACTGATGATAATAATTATTGTTATTATTAAAGGAACGTTTCCGAGTTATAAATTCAAATTTTAAATGAACCGGCCAAATTCATAGGTACCGCAGTAAGTGTTCTAAGAGCATGTGAACTCTCATTGGCAACCGAGATATCGACATGTAAAGTTTCCTACTTCTTCTTCTTCTTCTCGTAATTCTACAACCCTGAATGGATTTTGGCTGACATAATAGTCATCATCAAACATAATTGTTGGGCTCAGTTGTACCCTTAATGTCTTCAAGTCCGACTTTATGTTGCCCCTTCATCTCTGGTGAGGTCGACCTGGAGATCTTCTGCCTGATGGATATGTCATCCATGCTCTGGCCATTCTAAAGTCCGATTGGCTTTGCATATGGCCCGCCTATCTAAATCCTCCTGCTTTTATTTCTTGTACTATGTTCGCATCTGTATACAATTCTTCCAGATCTTCATTAGTTCTTCTTCTAAGTTAATTTGTTGCTGGATCTTGTATTGGGCCATATATTTTCCTCAGAACTTTCCTCTCAAGACACCTCGACTTGGTTTCAAGTCTCCGAAGCATAGCTTTACAGTTGGCCTTATGATGGTCATGTAAATTCCGACTTTAGCTACTCTCAATATGTTTTTTGAAATTAGAAGTTTATTTAAGGCATACATACACCTACTGCCTTTTCAGAGTGGGACTTTACTTCTTCCATGATATCATTGTTTTCAGTTATTATTGTTCCCAGATAATTAAAGTCTTTTACTCTTTCAGAATTGTACTGTCATAAATACTTCTTATAACATGAAAGGAGAATATTACAAATAAATGTTAATCTGTAATTAACCCTCGTAAAATCATCATGAAACTGCAGCATATTGACTTTAAAACTTCAGCTGAGATCATAATATATTTCCGGATATGAATTATGAAATTATTGGATATATTTTTCCTAAAACTTTCTTCTTGTTTTATCAGGTACAAAGTAAACAATTAATTCTAACCCACTAATATCTATCATAACCTGTATAACCCTCAGGGTAGTTCATATTTCCTAATCCAGCCAATTATTTTCCTTTGTTATCGTATCTTTGTATTCTCCAGGCGCTACCTTGTTCCTCATCGTTCATTTTTAGATGTTCCAAATCATTTTCGTTAGTACAGTGTATACGGAATAAGGGCGGAGGGGGAGTTCTTCCGAGTACTTTTCCCAATGGATACGGTACAGGTATTTCCCAGGGGGTGACACTTGCGAGTTTCCTTTTAGAGGGAGAATCGAGCTTTTTTTGTTTGCCTAACGGCCCCTTGTTGATGTTAGTGTCGCTAACCTGGTGTACTGTAGCAATTACCTCGCCTTATTTGATGAATAACGTCTAAGTGAGGGGGAAGGGGGCATTATTGATGTTTCCTCTTTGTCTAGAGGAAAGTATTACATTCGTAGTTTTGTGGGGTTTAAGGATGGTGGTGAAGATTTAAGAATCATAGCGAAAACCTTAAAAGTCTCGTTCTTTATTTGGAAATAATGCAAAGAATTGTGGGCCAAGGATACCGCCTTAAGGTATACACCTTATAGTCCCGCTTACGTCATTTAAATGGCATTTGGTTCACGTACTATTCTGGTTTTTACTGGCCTTCCATGCAATACTATTCTCATGTTAGCTATGGCCCTTTGTATGTTAGTATGCTAACATGTTGACATGTATCTGCTGTGTATTAGCGTTTTTTTCTTTTCTCGCATTGTTTTTGTAAATGATCCCACCATTGCCATAAATAGCTGTATTCAGAAGCATTATAAAAGGGATTTCAATAAGAGCGCCAGCTTTGAATTATTCGCCATGGTTGGCAGTCATAATGACACGTGATTATGGTGTTACAGGTCGAAAGTTAACAGATGGGAGTTAGTAAATACGGAGTATTACACGATAGTACAACGCGTCCTCATTGTTAAACATTATTATCAAAATAGAGAAAATTTGATCATCACCATTCGTAAAGTGCGTCCAATATTCGCTCGACAGAATGTTCCCAATTCTTCTACTGTGAAAAGAATAAATTCTAAAGTACTGATTAGCGATATGAAACTCATGACACGAGCTGATGTGTACAAGAATTGAACATTACAACAGCCACTCTTCAGCGTATTCCAACTAAAGATTTGCATGTCCACACCTACAAAGTCCAATTGACTCAACAACCTTTCCCAACAGACAATGCCTAGCGAAGAGAGTTCACCAATTAGATCAGTGAGCAAACAGAAGCGAATGCTGATCTTACGAGTAAAATTATTTTCAATGAGGAGGCCCATTTTCACCTTGATGGCTTCGTTAACCGGCAAAACTGCCGCGTTTGGGGCTCAGAAAGTCCACGAATGATTCAACAGAAAGTAATGCATCTAAAACGAGCCACCGTCTGGTGTGCATTGTGCTTCAATTAGAAGATATTGCTCTTGACAGCATGTGGTTTCAGCAGGACAATGCCACATGTCTTAACGCCCGTGAAATATTTACTATCTTGCGCGAATTTGTTCCTGGTCGTGTTATTTTACGATTGAGTGACCTGAATTTAACACCTTAGGACTTTTGGCTGTGGGGTTGTCTAAAGTCACAGGTTTTTGCCAATAAGCCGGCGACCACCGAAGCATTGGAGGCAGAAATTAGATGATCTATCAATGGAATACCGTTACATGTATACAATGGCATTATTGCAAATTTTGTCAGCAAAACCATGGCGGTTATTTACAAGATATTTTGTTTCAGACATAATGCCCAAATGTTTACATTGCAAATCAATAACTATTTCAATATTTTGCTACAGAAAACCATGTTTTATTGCGCCTTAAAGTCCTGCGATCTTATTGAAAGACCCTTCATTGGGTACTGTTGTGTTGTAGGCAGTTTTCGGTGTGTTTATAAATTACAGTTTATTATTGTTAAAAAGTTATTACTACTAGAGGTTTACTTACTCGATATTAAATATGAACTAGCTCTAAGCTGGTCAAGTAACCTCTACTTATACCTAGGTTCAGTGATGGTAGATGTGTCGTGAAATTCGTTCTACTGGAAAGTCTCTCTCTAAAATGTGAAATCTCCTTTAACACATAGTGATATCGCCTACGTACACTGCTATTTCTGTTTTTCTAGTTAGATAATGCTTTAGAAATGTAAAGGCGCGGGAATACTAGAAACTCATTTCTAGTTACAAGAAAACAACGTAAGGAAAATCTTGAAATTATTCTAAAGCCAACAAAAGTCCCAACCACGCTTTTACGTTCTATTTGGTAAGTAAACTAAATAAAACGACTCCTCTTGCGAGGACTAGGGGCATCATAGATTGCGACGGTGTTGGATCTATGGAGATGAATATGTGTATATTTGAAGTATACCAAAACAGAATGTATGCCTACGATAAAAGGTCTTAACTTGTTCAGAAAAGAATAAGAATCATAATTCTATTAGAATCTAACATTTCTAACTACGAAATGAAATGGATTGTACAAGAAACAGAGCTAATCGACATATCTGATTCTAAATATAGAAAAAAAAACAACAGTGAGGTTTGACCATTATTTTATAAGCAAAAATAAGTCTTGGTATTAGTAAATCCATTGAAGCTCCAGAAACAGCTTTTATATAACATATTTTAACGTGACGTTAATTTAATGTATTCCCTATTTTTATGTGCCTACGTTGAACAGCATGATTTTATGAATAACCATAGCTCGGACCATATTCAACCGTCCTTGGTTTAAAAGCTGAAAAGAACAGCACTCATCGAGGTGTACAGAAGCTAAAAATATAATCCGATGTATTTACGAATTTAATTACTACCATATACGCGTATTCCATCCCTGTGCTACCTGTGGGATAACAAAAAAAAAACGAGAGGGTAACTTTATGTAAATGGCTTCGATATATATATGTATATAGGTAATAATATATGCATATGTATATGTGTACGAAAAAAAGGTAACTGAGATAAAACGTAACAAAGAAGAAGCCTCGTAAAAAATTTAATTAACGAATGTTAGCTCTGTGAAACCTTTCTCTTTTTTTGGGATGTTTCACTTCGGTGTTTACTTTTTTTTTTTTCGTACATACTTGTTTTAGCTGGCAAAGGTAGGATTAGGTAAAACAAGTGTTTGAGGAATTGGAAAATTCTAAAGCGTAAAAAGCTCCTAATCCAGCGCTTCTTCTGCTTTGGTAGAAAGTATTTAATCCGTATTCTGACATAGTGGCTCTCGGTTGATTTTTAACAATATATAACCACGGTTGTTCGCGAAACGTGAGGGACAAAGAACCTAGTGACACGGTAGAACCAGACAACCGTTACGACTGTGACAAACGGCCGTTAAAGTCTGGAATACTATAAAATAAGAAAGTTGATATCAACACCCTGTACCCTGCAATACTTCTTAAGCTGATTTTTTTTCTTTTTGAAATGGGTTATACAATGATTACACTGCAAGTGTCAAAATCAAATTCCCACAAGAAGTTCGAGAAATTCTAATAAGACAGTTTCGTGGGACATCCTGTATAGTTAGTTATATAATACGTTCGATGGCGTTAAGACATTGAAACTATTTGCACAGATTCCAAATTTTCGCTTAGATCCCAGTTAAATGACGAGAATTTCTAAATAGTCAAATATAGGCAGCTGATACTTTAGGGTTGTTGGTATTAATGCATTACGATTCTACTTTAATCGATGCCGATTTAAGGCAAGGTGAAGAATTTTTTTAATGAAATTATATCTTAGTATTTATAGCGGAAATTGGTTTATTCATTTGTCATATGTTTTGGGCTTGTGTCCAGATGTTCATATCTAACACATGGGCTGAAAAGTCCCGAGCCTAACACATAGATGACGCTAGTTTTATTGCAGTCACCTTTCTCTCACTTCACTAACCTTCAAAAGACAGCTGTTAAAATTTGATGATATTCTATTCATTAGTTTGTGAGTTATTGTACTAAGAGTCACGCTACTTTTGTTATTTTCAAAACAATGGATCAAAAACAACTTCGTGTTTTAATTTTACACTGCTTCTTGATGGAAAAAAATACCGTTCAAGCGAAGCAATGGCTTGAAAAGTGTTATGGGGACTCCGCTCCATCAGAAACATCAATAAAACGTTGGTTTGCTGACTTCAAACGTGGTCGTAGAGACACCGATGATGCAGAACGCAGTGGACGTCCAAATGAGGCGGTAACACCAGAAAACATCAAAAAAATCCACAAAATCGTTTTGAATGATCGAAAAGTGAAGTTGCGTGAGTTAGCTGACATCGTAAAGATATCAAAAGAACGTATTGGCTTTATATTGCATGATCATTTGACTATGAGAAAGCTCTGTTCAAAGTGGGTGCCGCGTTTGCTCACTGTTGACCAAAAACAAGAACGTGTTGATGATTCTGAGCAGTGTTTGACCATGTTTAAACGTAACAAACCGGAATTTTTGCATCGATATGTGACAATGGATGAAATATGGATCCATCACTTCACTCCGGAATCAAAACGATCGTCATCTGAGTGGACAGCAACTAGTGAACCTCGTCCAAAGCGCCCGAAAGCACAACAATCGGCTGGAAAGGTTATGGCCTCGGTATTTTGGGATGTGCCTGGTGTAATATTCATCGACTATCTTAAGAAAGGAAATACCATCAACAGTGAATATTATATAGCATTTGAAGGCCGAAATTGCAAAGAAACGACCGCATATGGCAAAGAAAAAAATGTTGTTTCATCAAGACAACGCACCGTGTCACAAGTCAATCAAAACAATGGCAAAACTACATGAATTGAACTTCGAATTGCTCCCACATCCACCGTATTCGCCAGATTTGGCTCGCAGCGACTACTGCCTGTTCGCAGACCTCAAAAAAATGCTCGCCGGTAAGAAATTTCGCAAGAATGAAGAGGTTATCGCTGAAACTGAGGCCTATTTTGAGGCAAAAGATAAATCGTTCTACAAAAGCGGTATTGAAATGTTAGAGCGGCGCTGATTGCGTTGCTCTTGATGGAGATTACGTTGATGAATAAAGCTAATCTTGAACCAAAAAAAACGTGTTTTCTTTGTTAGGCCCGGGACTTTTCAAGCCATGTGTTAATTAATATTCAGTATTTTAGGGAAAGATGATTTTGCCTCAATTATTTCCACCGTTGTCCCACTGCGCGGCATTCAACGATATCTAATAACCTAACGATAATAGAGTGACGTGCGTTAAAAGACAAAATAGACTACCTGTATATCGGCAGTTAATTGATGAAGTATCTAAGTTGTGTTAATCAAGCGCTACCCTGTTCACGTCCCTTTCCCCTTTACTCTTATCCCTTCTATTTATCTAAAATCCTCCCACTTTTCGAACCGTCCTCCACCTCCCCCCTCCACTCCCTTTCCTCGCGGTCCATTTTAATTAAAATCGCGGTCCGGAAAAAAATAAATTACCGCTTTATAACTCGTTCGGTGTAAACGGCGCGTCGTTCTCCAAATCGCCGTAATAATTGTTTTAGGAGTGGACCGAAAGCGGCGGCAAATACACCCGATACGATGATGACGATGCGATGTTGTAGTGACGTTAAATTTTTTTTTTTATTATTTTTTTATTTTTTCCGCGCTGTTTTTTGTTAGAACCGTAAAAACCCCGATTTTTATTTTTCGGACGAAATAAAATTACGATTGTAGAGGAGCGAAGTGCAAATAACTCGACTCTCTGTCGCAAATAAATAACTAACGGGGGCGGGCGAGTGGGAGGGGGGACGACAGCAAAAAAAAGGAGGTGCCGAATTCGCAGTTAGCGGCGTGTCGACGGCTTTTGTCGTCGCGATTTGGTACAACGCGCGCGTTAATTTGAAATTTTAGCCGGTGGGCGTTAGAGGGATAGTTTTACCGATGACACCCTTTGATGTTCGTCTCCCCTTTCGTTCGTTTTTTTTTTTATTTCGTTTCGTTAATTGTTTTGTTTCCCCGCGTTGCTCGACGATTCACCGGAAATATATGCACGTTTCGGTTATTTGCTGCATTTTTGTGTTATTGGGTGTTGTGGAGGTTGAGCGTGCAATTCGTTTGTTTCGTGTCGAGTTTTTATATTTGTTTTTTAGCTAAATACAGCTCGCGTCAAAATTCGCTTGGACAAAAAATGAATAATACCACGCAACGGTGGATTCTCTGTAGTTGTCAAATATTTTATTGAATTTTCTTCTATTGTAAATCATTTTCACGGGATTGAAGAGTGAAGTGGAATTTTAAAAATGTTCAATAATAAAAAGAGCCCTAAAAGCATCGTACAATAAAATAAAAATTTGTAACAAAGGCGGAGTTTTAATTTAAATTTTCCTTTGTGTGTGGTCTTTAGAATAACTATAATTAATAAAAATGAAAACACAAGAATTTATTAAATGCCGAACAGGTACATACAGCTGCGAGCAAATGTCATAGGCACCCTAATCAAACATGTGTTTCGCGCAGTATGTAGCGCTTCTTAGAACAAGGGTACTGCGAACCTAGAAAATATAAATTACGAAGCTATATAAGACAGAAATCAAAATTTTTGGGTTGAGTAATATACATATTGTGCGTAGAGAAAGAAACGTCGTTTGTCGGTTTCAAAAGTTCATTTAGAGTGCGGACCTTCTTTTGTAAGTTTGTGTATACACAATATGCCAAAGAAGCCCCAAATATCTGAGGCTTTACGAGGCCAAATAATTTTATTGCACAAATAAGGATTGTCACAAATAAAAATTGCTAAGACAATAAAATGTTCCCGTTGTGCAGTGCAAAACACAATTAGCCGCTACCAATGGACTGGAGAGTATCATAATCTACCCAAAAGCGGTAGAAAACGTGTAACGACTGTGCGAGAAGAACGATTGATAGAGCGTATCGCGCTCCGGGATAGGTATCAGTCCGCGATAGCGATTTCTGCAGAGCTCCACGCTCAACGAGACACACCAATCTTCGTGCATACGCTAAGAAGAAGGTTAACTGTGGCGAATTTACATGCCCGGAAACCGCGACACAAGTCTTTGATGATCGAGCTACACCGCAAGCAACGCTTTACATGGGCAAAGAACTACCAACATTGGACTGCAGATGACTGGGCCAAAGTACTTTGGTCCTATGAATCTAATATTGACGTAAGTGCTTAAAAATATTTCATAATCCCTGCAATATACATAATTGAACTCAGCGCTCCTACTTTTCTCACCAAAATAGAAATATTCAAAAAGTTAACGTCCTTCGTTTATTCTGTGCAGGTGCACACCGTTTCCGGAGCAAGTTATGTTCGGAGAAGGTCCGGCGAAGCATTTTCCCCATAGTGTATTTTACCTACTGTTGAACACGGCGGTGGAAGCATTATGATTTGGGGGTGTATGTCTGCACAAGGTGTAGGGGAAGTCTATGTGTGCGAGGGCCGCATGAATGGGACACGCTACATCGGGATGTTGGAAGAGGTTCTCGAACCATCAATTGTCAGATTTTATGATATGGACTCAGAGGAGTATTACTTTCAGCAAGACAATGCCCCTTGCCGCAAGGCTCGACCTGTAATGAAATGGTTTACTGATAACCAAGTGAAGATTTTGGACTGGCCCCCACAATCGCCTGACCTTCCGCCTATTGAAAATCTATGGTATATATTGAAGGACAGTGTTCGTAAATACAACCACGCCTCTAAAGAAGCTCTAAAGCAAACAGTGTTTATGGAATGGGCGTCTATTTCCCCAGATACATGTTACAAACTGGTAGCTACTACGCCTAAAAGAATTAAAGCTATAATAAAGGCTAGAGGAGGCAGTGTTAAATACTGATTTATTTACTAAAAGAATCTTATAAATTGAATTATGTGTTTTTTTTTTAGTTTTGAGATTCTAGTCTTATGGTAACGCTAAAAAAGTTACCCTGCCTCTAACATTTGTTCGCAGCTGTATGTTGTTTCATTAATAAGAATTGTTGTTTGTTACATAGAACATGGAGGCAGTGGTTGTTAGATAACCTAATTGGAATATATACATACACACAATGTGTCATTTATTAAAAATTGAAATTCGACCCAAACCCTTCACACATTGGTCCATATTTGTTATTTAAAATTTCTACCCTATTTCAGGTTATATGTTAGATATTTAAATAAATATATTTTTCACTAAATAATTGCTGTAAAATATTAATAAAGCAAAAGATAAGCAATTTTGTTAAAATAAAATAATTTGCGCTACCATACATTAAATTTGTTTTCAAATTGACTGTTTATACGGTATTTAATACGACCCAGATGTATCGATTTCTTTCATACGGATAAAAACAAGTGACGTAGGTAAAAAGTGACAATAGACGAAATGTATGTGAAATGACAATGTACGCCACTGCCACTGCATGAATTTCCCGCCACCTTCGAATCATTCGCCACGTTACCGCGATAAACCAGTAAATTTTTAAATATTTTCGCAGTTAATTCAATTGTCCGTTGAAAGAAACGTTTTACTTTCGCTTCAAATACAACACAACTCCAAACCTACCCCGATCAATCCGGTTGACGGACTGCCATTGCTTCCAACGCGAATAATCTCGGACGAAATTAAAATTTCCGGGCGCGTAGCAAGGACGCGCAAACGAAAAAAGCGGGCGTGGAAGCAGTAGAATTGAATTTTTTCTTCCTTCATCCGTCCCGTTCGTCCAATAGAGAGAACCTCGACTTCGCAGTGCGTATATTCCTTCCGCGATATGTACGCAACGCGATACGCGAAGACGCGAAGAATTGATTGCTTGTGCTTTTTTCTCATTCGGGAACCGGCTTCGGTTCGGCGCGATCTTTTGATGTTCCCGTTCCACCCCACCTTTATCGTCCTTGCGCCGCGGAATGACTTTGTAAAGGAAATCGTTCTATTTATATTCGTAATACACAACATATTCCGGCCGATGTATAGATTGCTTTCGCTTCAAAGGCTTCCGCGAATATACAAATCTGCCCGACTTCTTCCACATGCAACTTTCGTTTCTTTTCGTCTAAAGGAAGCGCTGTCTTTAATGAGATATATATCATAGGCGTACAACAAATGCTGCAATGAATGTTATAATTATGCTTAAACACTTATTAACACTGTTACTGTAGCTTCGTCTAAGGGACCACTTCCAAAGAACATTTTTTAATTTTTTAAATCATTTTATATACACTACCGCTCAAAAGTGTTTAGCACCCCTGTTGTCATGGATTATTCATATAGTATTATGTTTACCAAACAAACATTATAATAAAATGAAATACGTATTTAAAATGTAGTTCAGTAAGATAAACACCCATTATACCGCATAAGGTTTACTATCATTTACCTGCACTTGGTCAGATTACCATAAACTGTTTATTGCGGTGCAATTACAATAACAATCCCTCTGAATTTACTGGGTAAATTTAGTCATCTGTTAGATTGTAGGTTATAATGTTTAAATTACCTTCCTAGAAGATTATAGTGAAATCTGTAACCTATGGTTCTCTATTCACGTCGTGAGCGAAATATCGTGTGAAAATTTTTTAAAATGCCTCCGCGAAGAGAAATTAGTACGGAAACACGTGCGCTTATAATAGCTTACCATAAAAGTGGCATAAGTAATCAACAAATTGCCAAAAAAATGAAAATACACCACGCTACGGTTGACTATAACGTAAAAAAATATCGGGAAACTGGCAGTTTTCTTAATACAAAACGGAGTGGAAGGCCGACAACATCTGCAGATGATCGCAGAATAGTGGTTACCAGCAAGTTAAATAGACGCAAAACAGCCCCGGAAATCACCGCAGAATTAAATGTTGGTCGCCAAAAACTAGTCAGTGTTTCTACAGTCAAACGTCGCCTACAGAAAGCCGGGCTCCATGGACGTATTGCGATGAAAAAGCCATTACTACGCAAACAAAATAAGCAAAAGCGACTTAAATGGGCTCGTAAACACCAACACTGGACCATAGAAGAGTGGAACAACGTCCTATGGACGGATGAGTCCAAATTTGAGCTGTTCGGAACCCGAAGACGCATATTCGTAAGAAGATCTGTGGGTGAACGTGCCAGAGAAGAGTGTATTGCTGCTACCGTGAAGCATGGTGGAGGTTCTATCATCATTTGGGGCTGTTTTGCTGGCACTAGTGTAGGGGACATTGTGAAAATTGACGGTATATTAAAAAAGAAGGCTACCGCGAAATTTTGAAGAACCACGTAATACCTTCCGGAATTCGACTTTTGGGTCAAAATTTTATCTTCCAGCAAGATAATGACCAAAAACATTCCTCTAAATTATGTAATGACTATTTACGCCATTTAGAAGAGGAAGGAACTCTCAAAATTATGGAATGGCCTCCCCAGAGCCCCGACTTGAATCCAATCGAGTTACTATGGGAAGAACTAGATCGGGAAGTACGGAAATCGGCTTCGACATCAGCTACTGACGTGTGGAACAAATTGCAATCGAGTTGGACCTCGATAACGCAAGAAACTCTGGCAAAACTTATTGCGAGAATGCCTCGATTGTGTGCTGCAATTATTAAATCAAGAGGAGGTCACATAGATGAAAGCAAAATTTAAATTAAACGTTTTAATTTTCACATTTATTTAATATATTTTTATTCATGTACGTGTATCTTCTGTACATAAAAAATAAATATTATTAACATTTTTGCTGAGTTTTTATACATTTTTGCTGTCAGTGAGAGTGCCTAAACACTTTTGAGCGGTAGTGTACATATTTACACGTGAAAAGTGTAATTACTAACGCCAAATCTTTCTCTAATTTTAGAATATTGAGTATTTCGCCCTGATGTATAATTTTCGTACAATCTAGTCAACAAAATCTTCACTTGCATATGCATGTTGATATATTTTGGATGATTTCGATTTTTCGCAAAAAACGTAAGGGGTACCCCTTTGAAAATTATCTCTATGGGGAAATGCCGCCACTGCTGATTCGAATAAATAGATTGTATGTTTTTATAACTTGTATATACTAAAGAATATACTAATTCTATGTGGTATGAGTTTGAACTGCGAACTGTACATGGCTTGAGGTGCAGTAGAACTGACTGCAAAATTGTTAAACTGATTATAAATACTCTCGGTTTGCATTATTGAACAATCTATGTATATGTCTGATGATAATGTCATATTTATAGTTGTAAACTCTACTAAATGGAATAACTAAGATAATGATTTGGAATTCAATAGAGTCTTAATTTAGTAGACGGGGAATTGCCGGAATTTCCATTATTTCAAGATTTTCTATCTAAACTTTGTGATATTAATTAGAGATTAGATACAGATTTGATTGCAATAGCAAACGGTATGTGTACTGAAATGTACCTGTATAGATGAAAGAAAGAAAGAATAATAGTAAGATAAAACCAAGCGATATGAACATTAATACTGATTTAGAAGTGACATTCGTTCGGTTGTATCGAAGGCTAACTAACGATTTCTAATTCACCGACGTCGCCCGAATACACGATCGGAATCCGCCGGCTCCCGCCATCCTACACCAATCTACCTGTACAAGGTATTGCATTTTTATATCTCCAGAAGAGTTTATAACAAGTTTACAACATAGCGGATGAAGCAAAAAATAGAACTAGGCGCGCTTCTTTTCATCATTGGCTTTCTTACGGGCGGTAGCTGCGTCTCCCTCGTTTTCCCGCTTTCTCTCTTTTCCGACTCGGAATTGGGTCGGTCTCATTAAGTGGTTTCCCCGGGTAACGGTTGTCAGGAGTCGTCAGATTCCGACTTCTATATTATCAGCGGGGGCGCCGTACGAACTAAGAAAGAAGATTGCGGGGGATGGAGACGTTGGAACGAGAACGAATAGAAAGCGAACAACGTTCGAAGAAGAGGGATGCCGACGCACGAGAATGGCACCATAAACATCAAGCGGAAGATGGACCCCGCCATCTTCATCGCGCTTTCTTTTTTATTATTGCTTCCTGAAATCTGTTGCCGTTACGCCGAGGTTAATAAATAATATGATACTTTATGTTCGTGGGGTGCTTTTCAGGGCGCAAACGAAGCCATTAGGCGATGTAAGCGTCGACGATTTGTACGCGTCCTTGGAGGCGCGTCTCTCTTGTTTTTTTTTCGCTTATTATTATCAAATCGACTACGTTTACATGCTGCTTTAAACGGAGGAAAAGACTTAATGTTAAACGCGATGTTAAATATGTAAATTGGAGTAAAGAGTTTGACGTTCATTTAGTTCGTATATTGGTACTTAAGTATTATACATAATGGAAAAGATATAGAGCATGATCCATAGAAAAGAATGTATGAGTGTTGGCCGTAAACCTTGTTTTATGACCCAATCACTTTTCACAATGAAAAACATGGCATTGACTAATACATTTTTAGAAAGCTTAATCTTTTTTCTATTTTTGCATGCGATGTACCATCTCATCGAGGGTGGATCAAATGCTATGCTGCACCCTTGACCCCCTTATTGTAAAACTACAGCGGCTTTATATTCTTTTATTTTTCGACGTAGCCTCTCTCTACACTAATGTTTCGTAAGATTTCTTTTAATTTGGCGAACAGTCTGCAATCACTAGACGCCAGATCCGGCGAATATGGCGGGTGCTCTACTAATTCAGTGCCTGCTTGGTGTATAGCAGCCATAGCAATACCAGATGTATGGCCGGGAGCGTTATCCTGATGGAACAGCACAGTGTGCCTTAATATTCCTCCCAAGTGTCTCCTTAATAGCGTTTCGCAATTTAGATATCAATTATGCGTAGTAGGTCCCTGTAATGCTCTGTCTTTTTTTGCAAATAGTCAGTAGCGATGATTGCTTGAGCATCCCACAGCACAGAAAGCAAAATCTCAAGCAAATTTAAGCGTCGAGCAGGAGAACCGAGATGTTCTCACTCGTCCATGGTCACATACCGACTAAGAAAGTTATCTTTGGTTGCTTGGTACCTTTCTAAAATACACTTACAAATCGACACCCGATATCCTTTTTGATCAACGGTTTATATTCGGGCACCCATCTTGCACTCATCTTTTTCTTATCTAATCTTTTAGTCAGTATGTTATGCACCAGATGATATGATAAGCCAGTATCTTCCACAATGTTTCTGATGCGTACTCCTTGGTTTTGCAATACGATATCTTGTGCCTTTAATGGTTTTGTCTGTTGTTACCGTTATGGGAGAACCACTGGCATGTTGGTTTTTTACCGAATGTTCTTCCGCATTTAAAATCTCGACTCTAGCGTTTGCCTGTATCATAAGAAACTGCAGACTCATCAATAGTAGCCATAATTTCTTTATAAATTTGAGTTGGCGTCATGCCCTTTTTCTGTAAGTGTTTTATTACGGCTCTTTGTTCTACAGGATCCATTTTTATGAACAATCACGACACACAATTTGAGATATAAACTTGTTATTAAGCAGATATGATCTACAAATATCAGTTAACTAAATGTCAAAGAAACTAAGTCCTATATTAATTTAATGAATAAGAACTTGGCATTATTAATGTTGTGATCTGATTTCCGTGGTGTAGACGTTATGGTGCTTGTCTAGGTGTGGGTTCAAATTCTACCAGGAATCAATATTTTTCATTAAAAATTTACGTTGGAAATTGCAAAAAAAAATATAATTTTGCATAGTAACTGTTAAACTATTAAATTAAGTAAAGACATGTATTTTCTGAGGCCTTGTTAAAAAGAGGAACCAAAAGATGTTACTAATTTTGACTATTTGACTAATGAGAAAGAATATGCATAAAATATATAATATAGAACAGTTAGGCAATTTATTCTGTGCAATAGGTGGCTAGGGCAGCGTCTTTTCCCTTTTAGCTGGACCCTGGCCGCTGAAGCGAAATCTTCTTATGTCACTATTGTCTAACTTTAATGCCTTCTAGCGCCATCCATTTGCAACGTCCGTATACTTCTTTACGGCTAGTAAATCCTATTGGTTCTTGTGGAAGGTCCTATTTTCTCTTGATCGGGTTTATTCCTGTTTACGTGGTCTTTTAAACTCGCTTGTAAGTGATGCTTAGGGTGGTTAGGGTTTTTTACGTCCAACCGACCTCTATCATCACCAAGCACAGATCTGATATTCTAAATAATCCCCATGTTTTATATAAATATCCACATTTTCCTCTTATGTTAGTCTTTTCATAGTATATCACCAATTTGTTCACTTCACGTCCAATGCATGTCATAAAACACGTCGCTCTGTCAATACGAACACAGTCACTATAAATAAAATAAACAGTAATTGCTTACAATACACAAGTTTCTTGCCAAATAAATATAACTTCAACTAAATGTCCAAACGTCTGTCTAAAACCATTCAGAAATTCTTTAATAAAAGAAGCTAAGACCAGCTAAAATATGAATGAGGCACTCTTTCCTCGGGATTACTGTTTAACAATACTACTTTCTTGGTGAACTTTGATTGGTTTTGGGATATGAAATAGGAAAGAATCATTGAGAAATATGGTTAAAGAGAAGTGCAGATAGGGGAGCATTATTTTTCTGGAAGCATGCTCAATATGGATTTATTGCAATACCTCCCTTATAAATATGGATATTGCACCTAATATAATAATGCTGCTAAATACAGCTACTCATGGTATTAATATAATATATATAGTATAATACAATATCAGGAGAGAAAAAGTACTAACACATGGACATGTTTCTACCTACCCTATGTCATCAGCATGGTTTTTAGCATTGTCTAACTCAACACATCGCAAGTCCCTTTAAGCTACTATCACCTCTAATGCCATTGCAATAACATATTCGTCTGCCAGTTCAAACACAGTGTAACAAACGGGTACAGTTTCCCAACGCTTCTTCCGAGCAGCTCATGGACTGCTAAACTAGAGAGGGCGCGCACCAACAACGCATTGGGTAACTGTACATTTGCATACAAAATATTTTACTTTTTTCGTATTTATACAGTATGTTGATACGGATTCGTATCTTTATTTTTACCATATTTTAAACTGGATTCCTATTTAATATGTTAAACTTCATTTTCTTTCCCCAATCGTCAATCCAAAACATACGTCACTTTTATCAGGACTAACGTAATCTCTATCCTACACATTTAGAGAAACAACGACGCTAACTGATTATCTTTAGCTAAATCTCACAGAGTACAGGATTTTTAAGATTGTCTTAAACTTATGAACAATAGTGTATATGTTTGATTAAATTCACTGTATTACAAAATCGAATTTTTTGTTGCAGCTTAATAACAGTGTGTAGCGAACCCTTCTAAAGTAATACGATTAATTTTCGCAAACCCCTCTGCATAACAGCGACGTGTACAACGTTACGCCGTCGCTCCGATCCCAAAATTTTCAAATTTTCCGATCGTAATCATCTTCAACGGTTGAAAACCGATTTTACGCGGATTTTAGCAAGTTCCCCCAAAACTCCACGCATAGTGTGCAACAAAGAACCGAGGTATTCCCCAAAAACAATGCGTTCACGCCATCAACACCTACATAATACTTCCCCTCCGATAATTAGAGATTAAAATTATTTACAACGGTCGTGGGACCCCATCGCCGCGAGATCCGCTTTTCCGCTCCACGTTCCTACGCGTGGGCTGGTTCGGAATTAACTTTGCGGAACAAGGCGACGCCGGCGACACCCCGCGGCGTTTCGGCGAACGTAGTATAGCGTGCGCGTGGCCATGAACACTCGATGAACCGGGGTAAGGACATCAGAACTTAATCTGGAAATAACAAAGGTGCAAGCGAGAATTAATTTCAATTTTAATCATACAACTGTCCGAAGCAGGCGGTATATATATATGTATATAAAGCTCGGGTAAGCGCTAAAGATGAGAAGAGAAAAGGTCTGGAGCTATCGTCGGTGGCCATGCCGTCCCTTTCTGTTCCTTTTCGGAGTTACGCGCGTCACAATTTTAAGGAAAGACATTCAATTTGGTCAACGCATAGTGGGAACGTTGAAACCTCTTTGATAGAAGGTGTATCTATCTGTTACGCAAGGAAGCTGAATTTGGGACACTTTATAAGTGAATGTATATAGAATGTTAATATCACAGTGTTGAACATGTAAATTGAATATCAAGGTTAATCCTAAGGCCTTTTGGTCATTTGTTGGTGGTCGGAGGACGACTTCAAGGATCCCTGGGCGCATGTTCCACAACGAGGAGCAACTAACTGAGCCTGAGGCCATCGTTAATAGTTTTGCATGTCATTTTTCTAATGCATTTAGTGCCGGCACATTGATTCCACAAACTGTAAACAGTAACAGTCTCTCTTTTGGTGTATCCTTTATTACCAAGGATGAGGTGCTGAACAGTGCTTCAAGGCTTCCTAATGATATGACATCGGGTGATGATAACATACCTAGTTTTCTAGTTCGTAAATGTGCCTCTATCTTTGCGTATCCACTGTGCATACTATACAATTTAATTATTAAAAGTTCCACATTTTCGACAATTTGGAAAACTAGTAAAATAGTGCCAGTGTTTAAGGGAGGTGACCGGGCTAACATTGCGAATTACATACAACATACAACATTTTAGCTAACTTTGCAAAAGTATTTGAACATATTTTATATAATAATATTTTTTTTAATGTTAAACCATTTCTGTCAATCCATCAACATGGATTTATGTCGGGTAGATCCACAGTAACGAACTTGGCAAATATCACCCAGTATATATCCGGAGTGTTGGACCAGCGAGGACAGGTCGATGTCGTCTATACTGACTTTGCTAAAGCATTTGACCGTATTAATCACAAGTTACTTTGTGCTAAATTGGAAGCTATTGGCCCTGCGTTGGTGAAATTAATTTCATCTTACCTCTATGGAAGGAGTGGTTACGTTTTTTATAATGGCTATTCGTCCACTCGCTTCAGAATACTATCTGGAGTTCCGCAGGGTTCTAATCTCGGACCACTCTTATTTAACATTTTTCTGAATGATTTGCTAGATAAATTGCGATGTAAGGCTTTAGCTTACGCTGATGATCTTAAAATCTACAATGTTATCGATTCGCTAGTTGATTGCGTTAAGTTGCAGACTTACCTTACCCTTATTAATGATTGGTGTACTCTGAATGGCATATCTCTATATCTCTATATAATATAATATTGGCAAATGTTTAGTGATTTCTTATACCAGACGCTCTAATCCGATCATTTTTAATTACTCTGTTGATTCTACATTTATTGCAAGAACTGAATAAATGAGGGATTTGGGAGTACTTTTTGACACGAAACAAAACTTTTCTGATCACATATCTGCTATATGTCTTTCTGTATCTAAATCTTTGGGTTTTCTAAAGAACTTGTCGCGCCTTTCGTGACATCTCAGTGGTAATGACTCTGTACTATACTCTTGTTAGATCTAAATTGGAATGTGCCAACTTAATTTGGTATCCTTACTACACGTATGAGGTGATTTCAATTGAACGTGTACAAAAGCGGTTCCTCAAATACCTTAGCTATAAGACTAGCGGAACTTACCCTGATCGTGGTTCAGATTATGTAACATTGCTGCAGCAAAATAATTTTGATTCATTAGAAGATCGTCGCCATAAAAACAGCGCAAGATTTTTATTTAACCGGTTATCTAATGAAATAGATTCACCATCATTATTAGCTTATGTCGATTCCCGAGTACCACCACGTTAGACACGATCCCTTGATTTTCTCGTGGCGTGCAAGCACAATACAAATATCTCGGCCAAATCGCCTATATTCCATATGGTCACCAATTTCAGCAGAATATACGCGTAGAATATTTGTTTATGTTAGGATTGTGTTAATTGTTATGAAATGTATTGTACATGTGTGTTGATTTGTAATAGTATTACGCATGAGGTATATATATAATCAATGTAATTGCACCAACTCTTTGTATGTTGTCCTGTAAGTGATAGTAATCGTTGGACAAATAAAGATTATTATTATTATTATTATTATCAGTTCTTAAGTAGCAACTGTTAGTGATCCTTCAAAGAGCATAGTATGGTCTAGAGTTAAATCTTGACCTAATACGCAAAAACTAATATGATTTTCAGATTCAACGCATCCAAATTAGGAAAAAGCAAGTCTCATATAGAAGTCAGCAAAAATTGTGTTGGGAAATGTAACTAAAGTTCTCAAGTCGATTGGAGTACCATGATGCACTAAGACCACACTAATTTGCCAAATTTATTTGGAGGGTTTTTGATATAAAAATATTCTAATTTTAGTAAGATGTACTCGAACTTTTATAAGCACATGCATAAGTCAACACTGCGAATTCAATTTCCTACTTTGGAATGATTTAGAATATTGTTAGCGTAAATATTATGAGACACGTTGTCTATCTTCATCTTCCCTCGGTAAGGGTCTATAAAAAATGCTTCTTTAAAATGCAAGTTTTCCTTTATAAATGAAAAGCCCAAAAAGTTGTTACCAAGGGTGTAGATATTTTCCAGATACAAGATATAGAGTAAAATCTTAATTACGTGTTATCTCTTGAATTTAAAATAATGTATATATCACCAAAATGATGAAACCTCGTCTCACTACTGAAAGTTCCTTCCTACAAGCCCCATCAATTTTAAAGCACGTTTATTGATTTCGAAGAACTTCTTTTGGGTGAAAGTTGATTGTATTACAGTACTTCATATTCCAAATCTAAGCATTCCGTAGCAAGTTTCTTGAGCCATGATACGATTCTACACTTATCCCTCTCAGAAGAAGCACACCTTAAGCAATTTGTGCACAGCCAACTGCTCAGAAAACAGCTGCCCTTCGTACTGTTAACAAAAGGATAGAGCGGTCATTTTCCGGGTAGCTTCCTGTGCTAAGAACGTGTGCCACTTGTATACCAATAGCTTAAGTTGATTTTAAAATTTCTAAGACATCCTCCGGTGTAAGATTTGAACGAATCGTCTCAGTATATATCCTTCGATCCATTCCAGGTATTCACCAATACATTTCGGTTCTTCGTCCGCGACGAAACAACACCGGAAATTTCGAAGTTGTAGCGATAAATCAACGTGGAAAATTTCTCTCCGTTTCCTTTCCTCGCGTCCCTACGCGGGTAAAAATTTGAAATTCAAACTATTCGAACGACAACTCGTCCTCAAGGAAAATCTGAAACGCTTTCTAGCGTCGTCGTAGTCGTCTAGAAGGATATCATATCGTATATCTAGGTATCTTTATTATGTACTGCTATTACTGTTGTTCACGTGTAGGTAGGTACAAAGGTATATCGAAGCAATAAACGTATGGGAGGGCATAACTCATATCTACTGGTATTGGTTTTCGAACGGCTATATTGTAATCTCGACGGATCCAAGGACGATATCTGTGTTTTGGTATCGGGGAATGAATTATGTCTTTAGGGTAGGTAACAAATATATTGTGGATGTTGTAAAGATGAAGGAATGATTTGTTAGATACTGTTCTCTTGTATTAGTTGTGTGTATTCACTTTCTTTTTTCAAATTTAGTTTGAAAACTATCGTAGCTTCATTTATTTTATGAAATTAATCTTTTAATGTTGTTAGTTAAGAGGAGTGAGCTCACCATCTCACCCAAATAGCAAGAGATAGATAGTTTATTTAGCTAACAAGCTATACAACAACACAGAACAAATAACTCTAATATACAATCACTTACAGTGCTCAATAATATGTATGTACAAATGCTTTTTAAAGGTACTAATATTATTAGTTGTAATTTCATATGGTAAACCATTATATAACATAAGACCACTTACAAATATGTATTTAGAAGTCTGGGTTCTATGAAAGGGAGTAATAGAAAAGTCGTTATAGTTTCTAGTGTTGTAAGCATGAGTATTTTGGATGGTTTTTTCACCAAGGTAATTTGGAAGTAAATTATTTTTCATTTTATGTATAAACACTAGACTTTTAAATAAAATTCTTTGGCGGACGTTCATAAAATTAAGTGTGAGTAACATATCTTTGACTGGAGTATGTCTGTTACATTTTAAAATTATTCTCATGGCTCTATTTTCAATTTTTTGTAATTGCTGGATTTCATTCTTATTTAAACTAAAAAGTACTGTTGCACAAAATTCTATATGTGGTGGAACTACAGATTTATAAACAAGCATTTTTATATACAGCGATAAATGTTTGCAAGTTCTACTTATAAACCCTACTTTTTTTTACATTTTATTCATAATATGTTTTGTATGATCTTTGAATAGCAAATGTTTATCAATGGTAATTCCCAAGTACTTAATGCAGTCTACTCTTTCTAAATCACTGTCTCCTCAATTTTTTTTCTAATACTAGCTATATCTATATTATTAAACTTATGCATGCTACCTATAACCATATATGTTGATTTGATAAGATTAATGCTTAGTTTATTTATACACAGCCATTGATATATCGTAAGTTGATTATTCATAGTCTTCATCATATCGCCCACACTACTACCATTTATGTATAACATAGTATCATCCGCAAACATACATATATTGCAGCCTTCCATTGACAACAATAAATCATTAACATATATGTTAAACAATAAGGGACCTAACACCGTGCATTGTGGAACACCATTGTTTGTATTATACTATTAGATATCCAATTATTATATTTCACTTTTCGAGTTCTATTATTTAAATATGAATCAAACCAGCCCTTAACTTTGTCACAAATACCATACATTTCTAATTTCTTTATTAATAGTTTTCTATCAATAGTTTCAAAAGCCCTACGGAAGTCCAAAAACACAGCTATCACAACATTTCCCTTATCCATTTCTTGCAACCACTTGTGACATATATCCACAATAACAGTTGAATGACATGAATGACCTTTTCTAAATCCGGATTGATTATGATGAATCACATTGTTTCGCTCACAAAAATCATATAATTGGTCTTTTACGCACAGTTCCAGAACTTTTTCGTAATTTGGTACAGTATTAATAGGTCTGAATTCCTTACATACTTTCGTCCCTGCCATTTTGGGAATTGGAAGAATGTACGATGTTTTCCAGTTTTCCGGAAATGTACCTGTATCGAGTGAAGCATTTACTATGTCAAGGATTCTATTTGCAGACATCTGAGCAGCATCCTTAATAATTTTGGTCGTTAGTCCATCACCAGTTACGTCTCCTGTATTTTTCAATGTGTTAATTATAGCTTTGATGCCATTCAAAGTTATACTGCAAAATTTTGCAAATTTATTGTAGTTTCTTTCATGTATGCATATAGGTTTCGTAACTGTTATATTTGGTATACTTTGGACTATATCATCTATGCATTTTAAAAAATATTTGTTGAAATTTTGTGCAATTTACGTTAACATCTCCTTAATTATTCCACATTGTGCTAAATATTTTGTATTGTAATGTATCCTAAGTATGATTTCTTTCGTTATAATTTCTATAAATTTGTATAAGAACTATTCCGGCATTTATAAAGGGGTACATTTAATTTGGCGAACGTGCTGTATCTATCAGTATTATCCCCTGGAGCATGATAATAACCTTTGTTGGTTCGGTGCAAATACACATTTGTCAGTGACTGTCAGCCATAAAACGAATACGTGCCGAACGCATTTCGCGCAATATCGCGAACGAATAAGCGCAGAATCTATACATCTATAGCGTCGAGATTTATTCGTATTTACTCTATATGTGTGTACATATGATACGGCACACAATATTTGAAGGGGAGGAGTATTCAGTGAATAATGATAGGAAAAAATAAATTAATATCGCGCGTACCCTTCTTTTTGCATAACATTAACTTAAATTATATAATATTTTTTCCAATTTCGACAAAATAAAAGTTTCAATTTGAGGTACATATACGAGGTGTAGCAATTAAGTTCCGAGAATTTGTTAATAAACTACGAGCAAATTAAATTACGAGCAAAATTTTACTATCGCAACTCCCCTCGTAGTCTCCCTCTAACTCAACACAATGATTCCACGTCGATTGTCGCTTTGTTACTGCAGTCTTGGCCTGATGATGTGCAGATGTGCACGAAACTGATTAAATTATCTGAGATACTGTGAGATTGGTCCCCTTTTCCTTTTTCCTACATTTTGATATGAACTCACACCTGAGTTAACAACGTTTCTTTACAAAATAACATTTTTACGGTACAAATCAGCAAAAAAATGATTAAATATTTTTAGAATAGCTATGCTGGTTTTGGTACAAGGTCCTACTTATTTTCTTTTGGAGATTTCGATGTTGTCAACAGACGTATTTCGGGAACGACCCATACTTAGTTTAATAAACCAAACTTTTCTGCGACCTGTATACATCGTTGTTGAACAGACCTGTTATTTGACGCTTATCATTACTACGCCTGATTATTTTACTATCGCTACCATAACAACAAGAAAGAATGAAAGTAGTAAACAATTTTTCTTATTAAAATTGTTCCAACGAAGGAGTTTACCATTTTAATGAATATCTGTTTATTATATCGGTGAACACGTTGGTCTAGGGTTCAAGTTTTACCGGTAACTGTGAAATTTTTAAATCACGAACAAATATATAGATACACTGCAGTGAAATTTTCTCTCAAGGTTCGTAAATGTTATCGAGTAAGTTCCTTTATTAGAGATTTTGCTCACATTGAAATAAATTTGGAAGACTTTAATGGTATTAAGTGAAATGAATGAAAATAGACTAGATAAGACACAACGCCGAATGTGGGATGAAACCCAGAACAACAGCACATCCTTTTTCCGCGAAAATATCTGCAACAATATATATATAGTCGGTAACACGGTTGACAATGGGAGCCCACGTGCTCTCGAAACGCTGCGTTCCGCATAATTAATTAATTTGTGTGAGTGGAGTGTACTGCTATACCTGTGAATAATATATATATATATATATATATATATATATATATATATATATGTATTAAAAAAAATATTATCAAGCATTTAGTCTTTTCTCACAAAGTAGGTTAATAAACGGGTATGTATTTTTTAATGAATAGAACAATATTTTTTTTCGTTTCTTTAGTAAAACGCAGAGGTTATAAAAAAGGAAGAATAACCAAGGTAACAGCTACCTTGGTTAAACAATTTTTCATGCAAATCATTTCTGTTTTCTACTATTCCACACACGTATATGACTTAATTCTTGGCCCTTATAGCAACGAACCATTTACTATACAATTTTGCAAAATACACCCTTGCATCTAACAGTATCTCCACCAGACTCGTCGATTTTTCCGGCAGACGCGTACGTCGCGTGTAACTCGGAGCCCTTCGTAAAATAAATCCCCCTTAATTTGAGTCGATTTTAAATGGATTTCGTCGCGAAAATTTCGCCCGCCGTCCGGCAGCGCTCGCACCCGACACAATAAAGTCCATTACCGAGCGGCTGCTCTCTGTCGCGGCGTTCTGAAAGCCGCCTGTTAACTGAAAGTGTGCCATTCGTAATGAAGTTAGCAACAGTGATGGCCGGCAGGTTTACACTTCGAGCATGGACTACCGGATCGACGGTGGCCTACGTTTTTACTAGAAACCGTACCGTGTGTTAAGCGTGACATAGGGGGCGCTACCTGCTAACTTGTCACCGAGGTAGTGTGCCAATGGTAGGGCGATGTTTGTGAAATTGTTCTCGGCGTGCAAGGTGAAATGAGTCTTTCGTTTCAATATTTCGTTACGTTGATCTTACAATTGCAAAATTGCATGGGGAAGATACACCATAGAGTCAGGACTATATACGAGGGTGGATCTTTATGCTGTACCCCTGACGCCCTTATAGTAAAACTACAGTGGCATTATATTTTTTATTTTTCGACATAGTCTCTCTCTACACAATGCACTAGGTCCATAGGTATTCCAACATCACTTCACAATTACTGGAAAATTTTGTAGGATTTGTTTTAGTTTGGGTAATAGCCTATAATCACTAGAGACCAGATCTGGAGAATATAGCGGGTGCTCCACTAATTCAAAGCCTCCTTGGTGTATAGCAGCCACACCAATACCAGATATTTGGCTGGAAGCATTATCCTGAGCGAACTACACACCCCGCCTTAACTTTCCTCTGCGTTTTCTTCTCTTACTCTTTATTTAACTTTTTATTTTTTCATCCCCTTCTTTCATTTTTTCTTTTCGTTCTTTTTCTTTTTATTTCTTTTTCCTCTTACTCCTATTTCACTTTTATATCTCATCATTATACGGCTCAATTCCGGAAGTAGTTCGCTTATTATACTGTACTATATCAGTGAGTTATGTTGTCTGATCTTGAGATTGCCTTGAATGTTCATATTTTATCACGCGGAACGTGTTAACTTGCTTAAATAGTGCAATCAATTTTTTTTATTTTATTCTATTTTTTTCTTTGGCACTAGCTTCGAAATAACGTAAAATATACTATAATAACTAGATTTGGGAAATTTTTTTCGAGTGTCTGAATCATACCAAGGCGCGTGTACGAACAAAAGGGCGACCTTGCAGTGGATGCGTTATTTATATCACATATGTGTTACTTATTATAAATAACACACTTACCTTATTCCCAGCTATTGTTGCCTAGACGTAAGTATCTACAATTGCCTAAACGATCAATGTATGCTGTGCTGGCTAGATGTTCTTACATTTAGAAAATGTCTGTTTGACATCTATGTTTGTAATACACGCATAACAAAATAATCTTTAGAAATAGATGGTAGTCTTCAGAAGTCATGAAACGGTTCTTTATCGAGTAGTTGGCGTCTCAAATCACAGGAAAAAAAATATAAATTGCGTTTTAGGTGGAACGTTATTTTTTTTTTATTTTGGTGTTCTACACTCTCCATATGATCTTTACAGTCGTATTTATACCAACACATCAGCAAACTTTGCTGTATATCTTACCACCATTATAATATAAATCGGGAAATTTGCACTTAATAGGAGCCTGGCCCGCGGGAAGATATCCCAAGTATAATAATAGCTAAACGGTTGTGTAATTTCGACACAGTAGTAGTATGAAAAATTTACACTATATTTGTTTAAACTACACTAAAATGTAGCACTAAATTGTATATGTTTTCTCTCCGCAGCACTAGTGTGGAGTCACCTAAGCAAATTGTAGTGTAATTTTAGTGCTAATTAGTATACCTTTCCTTTACTGTGAACTGACAGGGAGACGTCCCAGCTCTAGCTGTTGATAAATTGCACATACGAAGAGTATGTACAAATACTTTAAGGTTTGCAGTTGTATGTGCACTTTTGCTTGAGATTTGAATCACCCCTACTCAACCTGACACGAAGTATACTTAATAATTACTATTTCCCGATAAATTTTCTAATAGGAAAACCTTGTACTTGCACTTATAAATGCTTCTTTACTGTACCTCCGCTTCCAGAAAGATACAAGAACGATTCACATCGCTTTTAGGGGATTTGCTCAACAGGTAGCGATGGTATGCCCTCTCACAAAGCGCTCCGTACCCATGGGAACGTTTTACGTGGTAGAACCAGCCACCGGTAGAAGTAATGCATAAATAATGACACTAAAATACTCATGAGCCGTATCCGAAGCGGACGATTCCGATGGCCTTTACGTTTAAGGATGGAGCGGGACCTGGGATGGACAGGGGCGTCCCCTATGCGCCCACGGTGATACCCACATGCATTACGGCTAAGCCGTATCGAAGGCGGCCGCGGTGCGGACTTTGAATACAAATTCGTAGAGCTAGCCGTTGCTGGAATAAGTCCTCCGCCTATATATAGGTCCTATACAGATTTATTCGTGGCGCCATCTACGTATGTACGTACGTACGTGCGAGATTTTCGTTTTTAGAAACGGCCGGAAGGGTCTGGAAATGGATAGCGTGCCGGTAATACTTATTATATGTGGACGGTGTATGCCAGATGTGAATTGAATGGGATATTATTACGTTGGCAAGGAAAGACTTCTTTATGCGATAAGAAAAGAAAGTGTATATTAGCCGACTTTATTGATAGGTTTTGAAATTTAGTGGGCGAGAAGTAATTTTGCTGGTTCTCGCAAAAAAAATCTACCTTTAGAAAGGAGAAGGAAATATATGCATTCGTGTTATACGAGTCGGTGAAATCAAATCTACTAAACATAAAGGATTTATAATAGCAAACGTCACGAAGCAATTTGGCGCAGTCAGTAGGATCAACTAACAAGGAAAGGTTCTCGGGTGTCAGATTCAGATAATGAAACTTGGTAGGTAAGTAGGGTATGTTGAGATTTGACAATGAAATTTTTTGTTTGTGCTGGGGGTGAACTCTGTATAGTCCTACTTCATACAGCTTACGTAGTTCAATTTGCTTCGCATTAATTAAATTAATTTTATTGAAATACGCAACTGCAGTCGCTGAAGTGATATGGTATCAGATGCAGCTGTTTAATCTAACTAGATATAAATAAAAGCCGAGAAAATTGACACATTGCTGTGTGTGGTTGTCTGTTATCGTCAATATTCAAAAATATCACATTTTTTTTAAAACGAAATATTTATAAACCACGTCCTATTATTTGAAAACTCATTGTTAAGGTATTATTGTCTTTTAATAGCAATTTTAGGGAAGGATATACATATTTTGGTATTGGCGGTATTTTTTCGATTGCAGATATTTTGATAATACACCACAAAATTAGCATAAGAGGGTGGCGTTTAAATGCCACACCCTGTATATACAATATTTACGTGAACTGAAAGCGCCATCCGATAAGGTACAATATGCCATTTACCCACCAAGTTTCATGAAGATCTGAATCTGATACCCGGGAACCTCTTCTTGTAAGCTATTACTAGCTACATTTTCTATTTATATCATTTTCATTCTTTCCTCTAAAATACGTTTTATCTTTTCTTCCACTATGTCTTAAACCTACCTTAGATATTATTGAAATAAAGTTGTTAATGATTAAACAGAATCTAGTAGCGTTGGATAGTATTGACGTTTTTTCAACGTTCTATTCCGCGAATGAAGTGCTGCATTATATTTAGTCGTAAAATTAAACACAAAAAAAGGGAAACGATATTAAGGTTGCGTTATAATTGCTAGAATAACTTATTTTAATGAATACTCTTTTGCAAATACGGCGCTTCCAGTACTGAACTCGCTTTAGTATAGAGTAGGTAAGTATACCGTATGGGTAAGTGTATTAAAAAATTGTGAAAAATTATCTTCATTAAACGTTAACGTTGCCCCAACACATACATACACACGGGTAAACGTACTGCAGGTGGATGCTCGGGAAAAGTTCGGTGGCATTCTGTTGCGAGGGGTTGTTTAGGAATTTGTGTCTTTAATAAGTGGAGCAAATGAGACTTTATAATATAGAGGGCGCTTAGATTATATGAGGAAAAAAGGTTAAGCTGGAAAAAGTAGATTAAATATACAGCAAAGTTGATTAAACTCATTACGCTGTAAATATAACGTTTATAAGGGGTGGCTTTGTGTTTTTAGAGGCGAAGTGTTAATATTTTCGTTTTTTTTTGGCAAGAAGGAGGAACGAAACAGATTTTTAAATTTGCAAATTTCAACGGTTTATAATTAAAATGTTGCCTTTGGATACCGCTCCAACAAAAAAAAAAACTGGTAAAAAGTATAATTACATTCTCAACAGTTAGATTGATACCGTAGGAAGTTATAAAGTATGGGAGGTTTTTCGCGGAATTAGAAATTAAAAATACATCAAAACCAGATGACAGCTTGCTTTAACGGGGGAAAAAAAAGGGGGAAGATTAAGTAATTAATGCGGGAAATTACGTCAGCACAAAAACAGAGCGAAGGTAATTTAATTGCCGTCGGATGTGTTAATTTCTCTCACTCTCTATTATACGAGGGAATGTCATTAAATAAGTCATAACCTGCTGTGGGAAACTTGAAAATAACACTGAGCTATTTCTTCTATTTGCCACTAGGTGTCAGCACAATCGAGCTTTATCATACTTAAGTGACAGTTGCCGAAAAAAAAACATCACGATAATGCCGGTCACATTCGGCCCACTTGACCCAGGCGAAAATTGCAGAATTAGATTGGGAACTTCTTCAACATCTGGCTTATAGTCCCGATCTCGGTATTGGGGGATTGATAAAACGACGGGATAACTATATTAATGTAGATGGAGACGTTGTTGAAAAATAAAACTTGTTTTCGGCTGTCTTTTTCTCTAATTATTTTGATAATAGCTTTTTGTGACCTATTTATTGACTTTCACTCGTATGTTGAAATATAGAATGAGAAATTAAGCTACTATATCAACTCTCTAATCAAGTGAATTTCCTTTAATATTGCTACACTCGTAAGTAAATATAGGTAACTGTCCTTCTTCAATTTCGATGCAACTTTGCAGAGATGTAGTACACCGAAAAATATTAGACATACTTCTTAGCTATCTTTTTCGGTTTAAGGATGTGTAATTTATGGTTAAACTTATCCCTCCCCCACGATAACACATTTTTTTGATATATTTCAGGAACAAGGCAGGATATACAACTTATTGTATAAATGAGATTGGTCCTTGTTAATAAGACTACGTCTTAGATACGTTTAATTTAGGGAATTAAAAAAATCTCATTTTACACACGCGGTTGGAGAGCACATTGACACTACAAGAACGGCACTGGACTGACGTTTATAACAAGTACCTATGGACAGTGTTGCACCTGAACTTATCTTCACCGATGTATATTTCAGTACCGAATAGAGACCAGACCATGGGGCACTTTAATAATCTAGATGACTGGTTTACGGGTTGATTGCTATCTAATCAGGGCATTTGTGAGGTGAGCCTTAGAGAGAGGATATTTATATACATGGAAAAGCATGCAACGGTTTTCCAGGCAGCTTGCGCCGAGGTGATCGCAAACAGATGCTGCGCAATGAGGAAAATCAACGTAATGACAGATAATCAGGCGACTAACAAGGCAATTATGATTCCTATTACTAAGTGGAAACTTTACAGGGAAGTCCTCGAGAAACTAGCACAATACAATAAATTATCTTTGATCTGGATAGCAGGACATAAGAGCACTAAAGGGAATATCGTGGTTAATCCACTAACCAAAGAAGATTCAAGAGGAAGCCGCACAGGACCAGAGCCCACATGTGGAATCACATTTGATTCTGGCTAAATAAGGAACGCGAAAAGAAATGGAGGATAATTGAAGGTCAGTTCCATGCTAAACCATTAATAAGGAAGGTAGATGCAAAGTTCTTTGCAAACCTAATTAGACGGATCATAAAGGAGGTTAAAATTATTATTGGATTGTTTGCTGGACATTCCTTTCTGAGGAAGTATCTATATAAGTTAGGTCGGGTGAGCCAAACTTGGTACAGGAAAGTGCTGAGGCAGAAGCAATTCGGGCCGAATCTATTGAAGTTTTCGAGAGTATTTGAATTTACATTGGGGAAGATGGTGATTTCTATAGAGGACACCAGATTATGCGAGGAAGAGTGAGAGTTCTGGTAGGGAAGATACAAAGAGTTTTAGACTCAAATGCCTGGATTTATGGAGTCTATCTCTGAGGGTATGAATGAGTGAATGAACGATGGCCGAAGCTATCTCCTCGTCTAGTTCTTCAACAGATGAGCTTAAAATCTCTTCACTGCTACGGCTATTATGACAACCAACATCTAAATTCTTTTCCTTCTGCTAATGGTTGGTGGTTGATTTACATATTTCACTCTCACCATCTTCATTATTTCACTGATTTTTATTCATACAGCTTTGCCAATGATTTTTAATTCTATTGACTAACTCTAAGCTAATATTTTACAGATAGCGCTACACACAATTTTGCTAACGACAATTCCCTTAATAAAATATTAGCAAACATTATTTCCTCTTCTACACTTTTGAGAACGTTTCTTCTTTATTATATGTCTATCTTTGTAATTTGATGTATAAGTTGTCGAAGATAAAAAGGAAAACAAATACTGCATTCAACTGTTTATCTGGAACTAAAGAAATTTGGCCTATTTATCTAAGATGACTACGAAATATCGATATTTTAAGAGCAATCAAAGAATTTAGCCTTCCGCCTGCCGGTGAGTGGCACTTTCAGCTCCATGGAGCCTCTTCTGGGCTATTGCATGTCGCAACGTGGAAACCTAAATTCTTTCAAAGAAAATAAATATCGCGTAACCCTGCAACAGCATATATCTTAAGATCTGTACATGCTGTTTCGGACGGTGGCAAAATTTTCTTCAGTTAATTGCCTCCTGATCAAATTTATACGAAGCAAAGTCAGTAAGTAAGTCACGGAAAGCTATTATAAAAATAATTAGAGAAATAGTTAGCCAAAAACAAGTTTCATTTTTCAACAAAGTTTCAATCTACATTAATACACGCTTTATCCATGCCCCAATATCTGCTGCATAGAAGTGTTTGGATTGCCGTCTGAATCATGTGTGTACCTCTCGTTGATTATCGTCATCATCCCAGAAATGGTTGCCGCCAAGGTGTTGTTTGAATGGACCAAACACATGATAGTCGCTTCGGGGTAAATCGGGCCAGTAAGCAGACTGTTCAAGAAGCATGGACGTTTTCGACGAATTGGATCCCGAAGCAATAACAACACTCAACAAATAAGATGCAGCAGTCACGTTCTCATGTCTATTCTGGAAATGGGGTAGGTGTATTGCTCGAGAATCCCAGAACATGGCAAGGATAACCTTACCAGCTGAGGGTACAACCTTGAATTTCTTTGTTGATGGTGAAACAGTCCTGTTAAGTGACGATTGCAAGGACTGTGTGGATGTACAATTCACAGGTATAGCAGTAAACTCCACTCACACAAATTAATTAATTATGCGGAACGCACCGACTGGTCGGTGGACCAGTCGGTAACACGGTTGACAATGGGAGCCCACGTGCTCTCGAAACGCTGCGTTACGCATAATTAATTAATTTGTGTGAGTGGAGTTTACTGCTGTACCTGTGAATCCTGTTAAGCATGTGCTCCCCTTCTTCGGCGTACCGAGGGAGGTGTTGCAAGGATAAGCACATTCGATTCCTTCTATGTTCCTCGATCAGGTGTCTAGGTATCCACGCTGAGCAAACTTTTCGAAAATTCAAACGATTGTATATCGATTCGTAGGCTAAACTATGAGAACATCCTATTACGGTTTCTATGGCGTCTATTGTTACCCATATATCAGTTCGTCACTTGAGTATCATAAAGCTGGATCGTGCTGACACCTGGTAGGAGATACGGAAATAATTTACTGTTACTTTCAGCTTCTCCACAGCAGTTTGTAGCTTATTTAATGATTTTACCTTGTATTTACCATTGAATATACAACTTCAAAGAGTTTACCAATTAAAAGCAAAAAGAAAACGAGAAAAACACTTGGCCGAACACCAACTCAATTGGTCGAGAATCTACCTTCTAAATTATCGTTCCTTCAGCATTTTCTCCTACTTTCCGATAAGATATACCGCCCCCATAACCCGCTAAAACTTTCGGTTTCCGTATCGTTTCCAATTAGGCGTACGAGGGATGGTTTATCGCGGGACTATAAAGTAATTTCTGCAGTCCCCCGCCGTCCCCTTCGTCTCGTACCCTAAATTCTCTCTTTTGAGCTTCGCATCAAACCGCCCAAGAAGCTACCCGCTTCTCCTGCGCAATTCTCTATTACTGCTGTGGCGATTTGTCTTGCTTGATTAGTTTTTCGTGAATTAATTGCTTCAATTGTTTTTCCACCCTTACGCCCTCGTCGGTCCTCTCTCCCACCTTAACGCTTGGCTCACGTATCTTACCCGGACGGTTGGAGAAAAAAAGGCGGCCGCTTACAAATGTTGAGTTCTTCGAGAAATTAAACGTTTGAATTCCGGAAAATTTTTATTCGGGTCTTTGCGATGTTTGGAATTTGTGAGTGTAGTTGCTTGTCTCTTTTTTGAAATGTCACATAAAGTCCACTTTGTTGATGATTTCTAGTGTCTTAGCAGTTTTAGGTTGTCCATTGTACTTCGAGTTGGTGTTTCATTGTTTGCTGAGATTCCAGAAAACAATGACGAACACCTCCAACATGAATTAGGGGACGCAATTAGCTAAGTCAATATTCCCAAATACTATTTAACTTATTATTATTAGTGCAAGAAGTTATAGGAGAGGCAAAATTAAGCAAGCCAAAGATGACGGGCAATGAAATACAAATAGCGCGTGCAAGTGAGATGCAACAATGATATGGAGTATAAAAGGAAGCTGTGCAAAAATTGTGAAATTAGCAGAGATTTTAGAGCAAAAGAATATGACTATCATACAAATTATAACATGTATAAAGACAAAAATGTAAAAATAGAAACTGGTACTATGGTGGATTACGATACAGGGCGTTAAATGGTGTAATTTAATCGACTAATTAATGCTTCTTCTTAAAAACAACTATTCCATTACCAAATCCTTGGAGTCAAATATGTATTGTAACACATGGGCTGAAAAGTTCCGGGCCTAACAAAGAAAACACGGTTCTTTTGGTTCAAAATTAGCTTTATTCATCGACGTAATCTCCATCAAAAGCAACGCAATCATTCCAGCGCCGCTCTAACATTTCAATACCACTTATCTTTTGCCTCAAAATAGGTCTCAGTTTCAGCGATAACCTCTTCATTCGTGCGAAATTTCTTACCGGCGAGCATTGTTTTGAGGTCTGCGAACAGCCAATAGTCGCTGGGAGCCAAATCTGGCGAATACGGTGGATGTGGGAGCAATTCGAAGTTCAATTCATGTAGTTTTGCCATTGTTTTGATTGACTTGTGACACGGTGCGTTGTCTTGATGAAACAAATTTTTTTTCTTTGCCATATGCGGTCGTTTCTTTGCACTTTCGGCCTTCAAACGCTCCAATAACGCTATATAATATTCACTGGTGATAGTATTTCCTTTCTCAAGATAGTCGATGAATATTACACCACGCACATCCCAAAATACCGAGGCCATAACCTTTCCAGCCTACTGTTGTGCTTTCGGGCGCTTTGAATGAGGTTCACCAGTTGCTGTCCACTCAGATGACGATCGTTTTGATTCCGGAGTGAAGTGATGGATCCATGTTTCATCCATTGTCACATATCGACGCAAAAATTCCGGTTTGTTACGTTTAAACATGGCCAAACACTGCTCAGAATCATCAACACGTTCCTGTTTTTGGTCAACAGTGAGCAAACGCGGCACCCACTTTGAACAGAGATTTCTCATAGTCAACTGCTCATGCAATATAAAGCCAATACGTTCTTTTGATATCTTTACGATGTCAGCTAACTCACGCAACTTCACTTTTCGATCATTCAAAACGATTTTGTGGATTTTTTTGATGTTTTCTGGTGTTACCGCCTCATTTGGACGTCCATTACGTTCTGCATCATCGGTGTCTCTACGACCACGTCTGAAGTCAGGAAACCAACGCTTTATTGTTGTTTCTGATGGAGCGGAGTCCCCATAACACTTTTCAAGCCATTCGCTTGAACGGTATCTTTTCCCATCAAGAAGCAGTGTAAAACTAAAACACGAAATTGTTTTTGATCCATTGTTTTGAAAATAACAGAAGTAGCGTGGCTCTTAGCACAATAACTCACAAACTAATGAATAGAATATCATGAAATTTTAACAGCTGTCTTTTGAAGGTTAGTATTAAGTGAGAGAAAGGTGACTGCAATAAAACTAGCATCATCTATGTGTTAGGCCCGGGACTTTCCAGACCATGTGTTACTTGACCCGAATTTATTAGATAATTTGTTGTTTCTTGCTTTAAATATGCCATTTTTCCCACTTAATACATCTACATACTTTCATGTAACGTTTCGAAAATATTCTAAGCGTTCATGTATTACTACTTGACTTTTAAACATCTTTTATGAAAAAAGGAAAACCTTGCTTCTGGATTGATACAATATATGCCATGAATCGTATTTAAAAACGGACGGTTTCTTCCAACAGATTGGATCGCATTAGAACAAGCTATAGTAAAACTTAAAAAGTTCATTTCGTTATTATTTGTATCAGTGTAATAAATTTAATATAATACACAGCAGCAGAATTGATGAAATACGAAGGGAAGTATTTCATGTGCAATAAATTGTATTGGGAAGTAAAATGCGGTGTTGCCATATATATTCTGCCTGATTAAACACAAATTCATAATTTCTTTCATTAGAAATCCGTAATTTCTTTAAACACAAAAGGTGCTGTTTTGTGTTAAACAAATATGCTTAAAAATATAATCCTATTAATCAAAAGAAAACTGGTGTCAGTGGAAGTTGTTATTCTGTATCTCATTGCTTCAACACCTGTGTCATTCTTACATCATTCTAAAAAGTAACAAGCCGTTTATGGCCCATGCATTAAATTTTAACCATTAATCATTTGAAAATATTATTATTTAAATATTGTCTTGCTACATTTATTATTATATCCACCATTGTCTGTTAATAATAACTAAAGGCAATTTTTTGACAACCAAACTTGAACCTGTTTTTCTCCTCATACAGACGATTACTAAAGCGAACAATAAAACGAATAAAAGTATTTTCGCAACCGCCATCTGATAGCAGCACCGAGCTTACGACATGTGCTGAACCGCAGAATTTTCCCGTCAACAAATAACCTCGTAACGAAGTTTACGTAACGTCAATTATGTGAGCCATTACTTGCCGATTCAAAGCGGATTGAATGTCCAATTAAAAAGGCGCGCAAATCGACGATTCTTTGAGGACTCTTCCCCATCCTCTTCCCTTTCACCTCGTCCACATACCTCTCTATCCCGTCCGTGGCCACTTCTGATCGTCAGCCACTCGTTGAATATGAGCTCAGCCAGCTGCTTGTGGCTACAGGTTTCACGATGAATTTGGAGAAGGAAAGCGAGAGAATATTGATTACGTCATCGGAATCGTTTCGAGGTATAGACGTATTACTTTTTGTATATGTACACTACTGTGCAAAGAAAAGAGGCACATAAGTATATTTTTGAAAGCTTATGTAATAGTCGGTGTCTCGCAAATATTTCTTAATATATTTTTAATTTTAATAATATTAACGATTTACCTGAATCTGGTCAAATATACCAATACCAATATATAAAGAGAAATGAGTATTTAGGCGTTGTAATCCTTTTGTAGTATTAAAGAATGCGATAAATAAGTAGATAAGCAAATATGCCGCAGGCGGGGGAATTTTCCGTCTTTGTATTGAACATTTTATAGTTCCCGTGTGCCAAGAGTTTACCTATTGATTATAACGAGGTTTATATTTGTTGTAAGTATGGGTGTATGGTAATAAAGCTATTGAACTTTATATATATATATATATATATATATATATATAACAAACAGCGTATACATAGCTAACGTATATTTTTGGACTGTGAAGTTGTCCTTCCATTATCCTCCGTATTACCAACGTAACTCTACATATATGACTATTACAAGTTGTTATACAAATATGAATATAACAATATTATATTCCTAAAAGCAAAAATAATAGTGTAGAAGCGAGTACACTGTGAAAGTTGGTGCTGCAAGTTATGATATTGTTGTTACATTTGGGAAAATGCCTAAAATATCGTTACTAAACAGAAATAAAGTTGTTGTTTTACATCAAAAAGGTTACAGCCAGGCAGAAATCGCAAGGCGTATGAAGTGTTCTCGGTGCAGTGTACAAAAGATTCTTAAAAAATATAACGAAACAGGCTACTTGCTGGATAAATCGAAGTCTGGACGACCGACTTATCAGTACGAACGCTAACGCGAAAGTTAGAAGAAGCCACAGGCACGTCAGTACATGGTTCCGTTGTAAGATGGTCTTTGAAGAAATCTGGATTACGTGGGTGTGCAGCTGTCAAGATACCCCTTCTGTGGCGAGGCAGTAAAAAATGGTTCAAATATGCCAAAGATCATCAAAATTGGACATACGATGAGGGGAAACAAGTATTATTCGCAGACGAGTCTAAATTTGAATTACTTGAATCGAGGAGGCGTCAATATGTTCGACGTCGTGAAGCTCTTGCAGAACCATGTTTACAAGCTACTGTCAATATGGGATGGCAATATCTATGATTGGGTTGCATTTAATAGCAAGTGCGGTGAAATAACGAACAATATTGGAGCAACATGCTATATCTTCTGGGCATCGTCTAATTGGTAAAGATTTCTTCCTGCAGCAAGATAACGATCCCAAACACTCTTCTCAATTGGTCAAGAACTATTTAAGTCAGCTACAAGAGGACGGAGTGGTTCGTACTACGGTTTGACTGCCATAAAGCTCGAAGTTACATATTATCGTACATTTTTGGAATTATCTTGACAGTAAGAAGATTGAAAGGGCACAAAAGAATTTAAATGAGTTGTGGAAATTATTGCAACTGCATGATAGTCTCGAGGCTTGCATAAGAGACACTATCAAAACATAATGGTTTCCATGCAAAATGTTAAAAAACTAAAAGTTTTTGAAGATATTCAGTATACTATTTATCGAAATAAATATTGTAATAGTTGTAAACATTTATCTAACAATATAGTTACTTACATTGCGGTTACACATTTTCCCTTAAATTTCCTTTCTATCAAATTTATCAAAGTGACTCTTTCTTTTGCACAGTAGTGTATGTGCTGATCACTGTACGTGTGATAGCGGTCAGCGGTTTTCCGATGGTACTAAATATTGATGCAAAAGGATATGATGTTAATAATGATTGCTGTATATGCGCTATTATAAAATTGCCTTAAAAGCAAAGGAAACCCTTAAAAATAATTGTTGGGATGTGTTTACTCTTTACGAAATTTGATGGAGATAAAATGTTGTGAAGAAATACAACAAAATTGATATGTCATTGTACATAATTTTTTTCTTTTCCTTCTGTTACCTTTATCATCATATTCTTCTTAGACACAAGTATTTCGGTATACTTCGCATCACAAAAAATTGGCGATTTATTCGGGACACAGTGTTTCGAGAGAGCGCGGGGTCCCATCATTAACTGAATTACCGGAATGGAGTATAAAAAAATTACACATACATGCAATGTTTTCTACGCATGCCCTACAAATGCTTAAATTACCTACCCTTTGCAAACGATTGGGTGGTCCCAAATAGGCTTGCATCTCCTAGAAAAGGAGAAAGAGTGAAGAAATTCACTCTCATTATGTACAAGAAAATTAATGTATAGCCTGACATTGCTTATAATCGATTAGACGGTCCGCTTTTCATTCGCCAGTAATACTTAAAGTTAGCTCCAAAAAATATTAATCTCGTAATTTAAAATTTATTTAGTTACCTGTTTCTATCAAGTCTAGAAGATTTGGAAAATCGAATACGATTTGAAATCCAAATGAAATGGGAGAACAGAAACATGACAATTTCATTGAAATATTTCTCGATTCTCTTCTTGTGCCTCTATATTTTATTAACCCTACGTCTACCGACCGGGCCCAGTGGACCCAACACTATTTTTCAAGGGTTGCTTAATTTATGGTAGAACTAATGTAACCGTATTCACAGATTTCAGATAAGAGGTATAGCTTTATAATTTCTACAAAAAGGGATTCTTTTGATATAGTGCTTGCAGTATAAAAGTTATTTTCGTGATAAATTTGTGGTCTTGGTACAGTAGAGCCTTGTACGCTTGAATAATGTACAAGTGTCTTCCAAGTCAGAATGGTGACATGTTCTTTTATGATGTAGACAAAATGTATACATGCGTTTCTTCGGTTATGGTGTTTCACTATTTCAACTTTACCTTTCTGGAATAAATTAGGTGGTTATTTGTAAGTTTGATATTTCCTTCATTTAGTTTTGCTCATTACAGAAAACAACGAATAGGAAAAATACAATAGACCCCACTGAGCGTCTTGCGAATGACCAAAACAACAGAAGTGCTTCAGGAGTACTCATGGGTCTGATAGTGAAGAATGCGGATATGATAGAGATGATGATAGAACTCTTTTCCCTCAAAAAATAAACAAGTTGTTTGGTATCAAGATGCCATTTCACCTCGTCATGGGGGACAATCGCAACACAATGTTTTACGGGAATGTTCAGGTCCAACACGCTTTGCATATCGCGAGGTTGATACCGTAGCTTCTTTTTTGATTTTCTTTCGTAAACTTTTTCTTAAAATTATCCGAAATTGGACGAATGCTGAAGGAAACATTGTTCAAGCAAAAAATTGGAAAAAGGAATTTTTCAGAGCCAAACAATTTTTTTGAGGCGTTTTCCCCAAATAAGAATGTAACTCAACTTTGGAGCAAAAGCAATGAGAGGAAGATATTCACTGTGATAATCAGTCGTAACAGATTTCAAGTCAAACTTTGTGTACTAAGGTTTGATAATGCAGGCGCAGTGAAAAGATGGCACCAATAAGAATACTTATCAAATCGCTGTGCACCGGTTCATGAACAATTCGTAACCTTCAGAGGAAGATGTCCTTTTAGGCAATATAATCCATTAAAGCTTGGAAAAAATGGATTCAAATTTTCGTGTATTTGTGATAGTGTAACAAGTTATGTATGGAAGGAGAAGGGAATTTAGAGGAAAAAATTGTGAAGCGCTTAGTTAAAAGTTGAAAATTCTGAAAGGAATATAACTTGTTATAATACGAGAGAAAGTCAGTAAATAGGTCACAAAAAAGCCTACTATAAAAATAATTAGAGAAATAGTTAGCCAAAAACAAGTTTTATTTTTGAACAGAGTCTCAATCTGCAATAATATATTCTGCCCTTCGTTTTAGCGATGTCCCAATGCCTGCTGCATAAAAGTGTTTGGGTTATAGTTTGTACCACTCTTGCTAAACATCGTTATTATCCTCGAAATGTTTACCGCTAAGATGCTTTTTGAACAAATGATAGTCGCTTGACACTAGGTCGAGACTATAAACTGAATGTTCAAGAAATGCCCTTCTGAATACTGCAATTCTCTCCTGGATCAAGTTGGGCAGCAATTTTCCTCTCGTCAGTTGGCCTAGAATTACATCCCGCAGCAACAGCAAAACTCTACAATATGTAGGCACAACAAAGGTAACGAAGTGCTTTGTAATGAACAGGCGAAGCTGTGTAGGCAGGTAGAATTTTTAACTCCAACGATCAAAGATAGTCAGTCGTTCAAAAGTTAACTAGCACTTTAATAAAAAAATGTGCAACTTTTGAACGCCTGATTATCTTTGTTCGTTGGAGTTAAAAATTCTACCTGCCTTTCTCCAGCATCCTCTCCAAAGTATGGTTCAGTAGTCATGTTCCTATTTCTATTCTGGAAATGGGCTAGGAACATTTCTTGAGAATCCCAGAATACGGTAAACATAATCTTATCAACCGAGGGAATGACCTTGAATTTCTTTGTCGACGATGAAAAAGGATGCTTCCATTGCATTGGAGCGCGCTTCGTTTCGACTTGGTAGTGGTGCATCCATGACTCATCACCAGCAACAATCCCGTTAAGCATGTCCTCCCCTTCCTGTGCGAACCGGAAGAGGTGTTGTAAGGACAAGCAAATTCAAATCCTTCTGTGTTCCTCGGTCAATTGACTAGGTACCTATCGTAGGCAAACTTTTCGAAAATTTAAACGATCGTGCACCAGTTCGTACACTAAACCATGAGAACACACTATTACAGTTCCTGTTCTGTATATTGTTACCCGCGTGTCCGTTCGAACCATCTCTTCCACCCGTCAAAGAGTTGCATCTGTCGCAATCTAAACGTTGGACCATTAACAACTTTCGAGTTCGCTTGAGAGATTTTCTCGACACTGTTATACATGGGTTTACGCAAAAGACACTTTTCACCGTAAACAGGAAATATTTCTTCATGGATATCTTTTGCAGGAAGTTCTTTTGTTCAAAGAAAACGCTCAACAGCACGCTACTCTTGCACAGTACACTCTTCTAGCACGGTCGCCGTTTTAACACTGAGTATCATAAAGCTGGATTGTGCTGACACCTAGTGATAGATAGGAAAATAGTTCACTGTTATTTTCAACAACAGTTTCTGACTTATTCAATGACTTTCTCTCGTCTAATAATTTTTTTGTGCAATTTGTGCAGGTTGCAAAAATAATGTGTGTCGTGGACATTGTGTAGCTATCTGCGAAGATGTATCAAACTAAACTATTTTGTTTTTAAGTTTGTAATATTTACTATTACTATCATTTAATATTAGCGCTTCAGTTTATTTTAAGTATTTCCTAGTTTTCAGTGTAATGAATGTGAAGTAAAATAAAATTCAATCTATTCTTATTCGAAATGATGATTTAAATTCAGTGCAAGCTCATGAAGAAATTATACGGGGCCAATGGACCCGCGGACTAGATAGCGATATGCCGATTTCCTGGTAGACTGAGGGTTAACCTAAAAAATATATTTTATTTTCTATTTTACGTCTTATTTAGAATTGCTATTCATTTCTCCACGGTAGTTAAATTTGCCTATCGTTTAAAAACTTATGTAATGCAAAACCAACAGTCACTTAAAAAAAAATCCAAGACGGCGACCGGAGTCCGGACCCAGGAGATATTTTCCCCATGAGTTGGATCCTTTAGACGCTACAGCATCATTACTACACTTTCTGGTAACCCTGTACATTAGGTATATAGAAATGCTAATCGCACAACAGTTCCTAGCGTAAAACACCCTCTCTTTGTCTCTCCAACGCACCCCATACTCCTTCATTTCCTATCACGCCGAACCTAAAGTTCTAAGCCATACACGAACATTACGCCGTAAGAAAAGGAGATGCACGAGATTGCGGATGAAGCTGGAATCGACGGAGTAACGGGGAACACAGCGAAACTAGACGAATCGGCGGGTCTGGGGAGAGGAGTGGAGGAGGGGGGATTTGGGAGTACGTCGTCGGTGATTAAATTTAGGAATCAGTAATTTTGTTGGGGAAGCGGTTAAACTGTAACCTGATTTACATGATGAACGCCGATCGAGCGGCAGCTAGCCCGAAGTCGGCTCCGTCTCTAGCGTTTAAAGCTACTCCACGGAGGACGGTGGGGGTGAGAGAGGAGGTCGTCTTGGTACAACGTTGAAATCTCCTCGCTTTGGGAATGGATTAGGTGGTTGCGAGGAGTACTGGGTAATTGAGAGAAGGCGTTTAATCGATGTACACAATGGAAAACGAGTTTTCTTAAAAACAATTTAACGGAAATGGTATACATACATGCGCACCAATGGGATACAGCGCAGAATGGCGCACCAACGGGATGCACTGCACAATGGTTGAAGGCCATTTGAAGGTTGTATGACGTCGATATGAAGTTGAAAAGTACTCACCTGAAATACAACAGAAAATAATTGTTAGTAAATATGTATTGCTGTTATTAATCAGCTGCAAATTAGGTTAGAGTTATCTCTGATATTAACTGTTAAAGATAATATGCCTGAAGTAAATAGAAAAGAGATGTAAAGGAAAGAGAAGGAGAGAAAAGAGAAATAAATAAATAAAAAGGGAAAAAAGAGGGAAAATTGTGAAAGGAAAAAGAAGCTAATGCTGATTTTAAGTTTAGTTCAAATTAACTTTTAGTTTATATTTCTTTATTGTATTTTTAGTTTATAATTGTCCTGTAATTAGACTCGTCTGTTGGGCAATAAAGATATTATTATTATACTTTAACACATGGGCTGAAAAGTCCCTGACCTAACACATAGATGACGCTAGTTTTATTGCAGTCACCTTTCTCTCAGTTAGTACTAACCTTCAAAAGACAGCTGTTAAAATTTCATGATATTCTATTCATTAGTTTGTGAGTTATTGTGCTAAGAGTCACGCTACTTTTGTTATTTTCGAAACAATGGATCAAAAACAATTTCGTGTTTTAATTTTACACTGCTTCTTGATGGGAAAAAATACCGTTCAAGCGAAGCAATGGCTTGAAAAGTATTATGGGGACTCCGCACCATCAGAAACAACAATAAAACGTTGGTTTGCTGACTTCAAACGTGGTCGTAGAGACACCGATGATGCAGAACGCAGTGGACGTCCAAATGAGGCGGTAACACCAGAAAACATCAAAAAAAATCCACAAAAGCGTTTTGAATGATCGAAAAGTGAAGTTGCGTGAGTTAGTTGACATCGTAAAGATATCAAAAGAACGTATTGGCTTTATATTGCATGAGCATTTGACTATGAGAAAGCTCTGTTCAAAGTGGGTGCCGCGTTTGCTCACTGTTGACCAAAAACAAGAACGTGTTGATGATTCTGAGCAGTGTTTGGCCATGTTTAAACGTAACAAACCGGAATTTTTGCGTCGATATGTGACAATGGATGAAACATGGATCCATCACTTCACTCCGGAATCAAAACGATCGTCATCTGAGTGGACAGCAACTGGTGAACCTCGTCCAAAGCGCCCGAAAGCACAACAATCGGCTGGAAAGGTTGTGGCCTCGGTATTTCGGGATGTGCGTGGTTTCATATTCATCGACTATCTTGAGAAAGGAAATATCATCAACAATGAATATTATATAGCGTTATTGGAGCGTTTGAAGGCCGAAATTGCAAAGAAACGACCGCATATGGCAAAGAAGAAAATTTTGTTTCATCAAGACAACGCACCGTGTCACAAGTCAATCAAAACAATGGCAAAACTACATGAATTGAATTTAGAATTGCTGCCACATCCACCGTATTCGCCAGAATTGGCTCCCAGCGACTACTGGCTGTTCGCAGACCTCAAAAAAATGCTCGCCGGTAAGAAATTTCGCACGAATGAAGAGGTTATCGCTGAAACTGAGGCCTGTTTTGAGGCAAAAGATAAATCGTTCTACAAAAGTGGTATTGAAATGTTAGAGCGGCGCTGGAATGATTGCGTTGCTCTTGATGGAGATTACGTTGATGAATAAAGCTAATTTTGAACCAAAAAAACCGTGTTTTCTTTGTTAGGGCCGGGACTTTTCAGCCCATCTGTTATTTATACTTTATGACATGGTCTAATGTCGGAAACAGTCCCTTTATAACCTCGCCTGTGGAAGCCTATGTATTTTTTTCATCTATCTACTTTGTGTAAACAGTCATTTTTTAGATTCAGCAAAATAAATTGTATTTATTACAAATTTTATATCCAAAACATTAAACGAAATATTTAGAGCAAATCCCAGCTACGAAGGAGTTATTTATTCAACATAAGCGTCTCCATTTTCTCTATATTCTTTTATGTGCTTCCAGAATTCTATCAAACTGTTCGGAATTTCTTCGATCATAAAGCGCTTCTTATCTTAGTATTTCTATACTGTTTGGAGGAAGGTTCAATAATGATGATATGGGACAGCATACCACACTCACTCTTGTTTTCAAAGTTTGGATCTTCTTGATTCTAAATTGGTACCTTCGTGTTAACAAACAACAATTCCAAAAAGCATGTTCTCTTTGAGAATGAAACTGCTGCCAACAACATTGTTTCGTAACTACCAACTTACCACCAGAGTCTGATGCGTACAGTATTACATGAAGTTAATATATGAGAGTCGATAATGACCAAAATAATTCAATTCTTATCGATAAGACGATGTTTTCAGATAGTGTTTGTATCAATTCCATAGACAGCTGCAACCGCAATTAGATATATGTAGTTACATTTATTTAGCGTCTTCTGGTGACTGTGGACCTCTTTTGTTAATAACGATACCACCCTGGTATACTGGCTACCCATTCAGGATGTCTACCTTTTTTTGGCCTTGATAAAAAGTCATTTAACCACGTAAAACTAACGTTAAAGGATGTCTACTTATTAAAATATACTTTCATTCAAGAACCCAGTATCTGTCATGATAAAAGGAAGGATTTAATGATCGAACGCGTCCAACAGCTTTGGAGAGTTAGCAATAGTTTTGAGCACTATGCCTTCTTAACCAGAAACGGGATAGTACATAGGGAACCGATAAATTTTCCCCATTGGAATAAAACTAATTAGTTCGGTTGGTATAGAAAAAAATAAAAGTAGTTGAAACTGACGTCCAAACACTTTCTATGTATTCTTATGTTTGTTGAGTTCCTGGTGGTTTCCTTAGAGTTGAATCTGTCTCAGGGCAATTCGTAACCCATGCATTGATGGTATGGCAAGATAGAGCGCGAATATGGGGTCATTATACATTATAATGGTGTCAGAATAGCCGTTAAGCAGCTGTCACACTGTCGCCATTTCTGAAAAATGCCCTTACTGTTAATGCATTTTATGAATCTACCCATTAATCCATGATTACTAAATGGCAGGTTCTTATGTGTAGCTGGATGATACTCCCATCTTTCTACTAGCTCTAAGGGACTGCCACTACCACATTCAAAATTTCCCATTTTCTTGTGTCAAGCTGTATAAGAAAATCTGCTGACAACTACACCTAATATAAATTTTTGACAATTTTTTTCCAATAAAAGAAAATCGCCTTGTTCTTTAAATTCATTTAGAAAGACAATCTCATGTAAACCATGTCTAACTTGCGAGAATTCCTTTTATCGTCACACCTCCACACATCGCCCTCATCTACGAAATTAATCCAATACCTCGACTATCATCACTCAAAAACGTTCCGAATCTTCTAATCCCCCCACCAATAAAACCAATAGCGGACGAGATCCCTCTTAAAAGCGTTAATATCTTCGAATCTCGTGAGTACTACTACGTATATACGATTCCACTATTTCGTATATAGTTTTACGTGCGAATACGTTTTTTTCATCCCTTTCCCGTACTCGTGTTGTCTTCGTCTCTTTCCGTTTCTACTTGTGTCGTCGCGCTACACCGATTTCGTTTTTCAATTCAATCAATGCCGCTTTTATCTGGCCTTAAGCCCGGTAAGAATCGAAGTCATTTACTTTACGCGGAAGGCTACGGTTTTACGAGATCGCATCGGGCCTATTGCCTGCACTAAATTTTCTCCTAAGGATCGAACTCGAGCTAGCGTCGTTAAATCTCTACTTCTGTAGAAAGGATTTCGCCAGCTTACTAAAAGGAGAATCGCACAAGTGGATCGCGTAGCGGTAGTAAAGATGAAATAAATGAAGGCGTAAAATTTTTAAATGGAAGACCCGTGCGTTGTTTTAAGGAAGATGCAGAACGTGTTTAGACATGTAACCTCATTATTTTTTTTATTATTTAAGCCATTAGGTGTTCGAAACAGTAGTCTCTTCTTTAATGTAAATATAGACAATTCAAATCCTAATCAACCCCCATTACAAATAACTAATAAAACTACCATTTTTATTAAAGAGGGTAAACAAATAAGATAGGGTGTAGGAAATATAATTCACATTAATATTCTACCACCAAAAAAACCTAATTGACCTAGAATTGATAAGGTAATAATCTTTTTTAAATCAAATTCAAACTTAGCTCCTAAACCGGCTATAAATATCGTTATAGTTCCAAAAGTAAATATATTTACTTCAGTTTCTTTATTAACGTGTAATTAGCATTTGCTTTTTCACTGTACGATAAGGAGTAAGCTCATAAAATATCGCCCCTTCTTTGATTATTTAATTAACATTTTAAGGCAGAGAATGTGCAAATATAATAGCATCTAGTTTGCGTTAGAAATTGCGCCTGTACCACACGAGTTCGCCTAACCAGATGAACGTCGATAATTAGAGGACTGGCAAATCGAATCGGTGGAGTACACGTAGCAATCGCAACGCCAATTAGTGTCCTTTGGAGGGTTTCGCCGGTGCTAACCTGATGGGTAGAGCCGGCAGTTGTATGCGTTGTGTGCGCGGCTGTTTGTCGTGGTGTGTCATCAAACGTCCGCCTTCCGCACAAAGGGAATATCAATTTATTTATTTTGGGGAATTGAATGCGCTCGCAAACAGTACCTTAATGTTAGATAATATCCGCTGTTATAAACAATATATCGCGGGTGGAGTGATTATTTTCTTCCACTTAAAATTTTAAGAAAAGTTTAAGTAATTTTTACCACGTTGTTGCGGATTTCCGCTGTCATTTTCTTTTAAGTAATTTAAATTCCCGGGTTGGAACTACGTCGCAGTTGCATGCAGCTTCTTCTGGGATGCTGCATGCAATTGGGAGCAAAACTTTATGCCATTTAGTTTTAACCTAAAAACCTATTTTTTTTAAACTTTTACCAATCCAAAAAGCGCTTAGTAACTTGCTAAAAATTTTTAAAGCATGCGTTGATAACCAACACATATAGTGGCTACAAGTGATTCTTTTAGTTGTAAAAAATTCGGGAGATGAAAAACTTATATTCTTCTTTGTGCATATTTCATTATTTGTGTATTGCCAAGATCGTAGTTTGGAGACCATACACTGGTTTAACTCAAGCGCGTAAAGGGGAGATAGCCCCTAGCACGGCTTTAAGTAGTCGAAATTCGGGCTTACATCACACTTTTTGTGTTTCACGCATCACGAAAAAACCTACGTTATGCAGCGGATATGCACATCACCGTTTAAATGCGAAATATAGTATTATGCAATAGAATTACAGTTTCAAAATAATTTAATGCGTTTGCAACAAAATATAATTCGCAAATTTATTCATTTTTCTAGCTTCGCGAGTCGTTAAATTGATGCCACCCAATAATGATACGTTACCCTACATAATTCTATACCGAAATTCTATAAAGAATCAGAACCTAGTAGGATACAGATGGTGTTCTATTCAAAATAAGTAAATTTATACTGACTTCCGGTAAAACAGGAAACGATTTTATATTGAAAATATTTTCAGCACGATGGGTTTATTGTATGATATGCTTTAACACTAAATACTTTACTTTGGGAGTTGGCTTGAATATAGTCAAACATTTTCTTCGCTTGATAGGGAATGCTTCCTACTTCTTTTGTTTAAATGCCTAAAAACCTACTTTCAGAAATACCAACATGTTTAGTTTTATTGAGTAAAAGGCGTTACAGAAACAAAATTTTGCAATTTGACGGATTGTTGTCATAAGTTATCGATATCTCCATCTTTTTTTCTTGGTTGTAGCAATTAAATCCCATGACAGTGACACTTACAGGATCCGAGCTAGTAGCCATGGTGATAATGCTTGGATATGGTGACCACCAAAGTTCTTTTTAAGAAGTAAAAGTACGAGGAGAGGTCCAGAAGTTCGAGTAATGGAGGGGATGGAGTGAGGATAGGGGCGCTCGCTAGGTGTCTTTCTGATTGGCGACTCATCATTAGTATATATCTAAGTTGCAGCCCTACAGCGTTAGTCGTTTACGAGTAGTTGCCTGCTAAACAAGTCAATCCGGAAGAAAACTGAAACTATGGAGGAAATTGAACACCGTGCTGCGATAAAGTTCCTTACAAAGCAAGGAAAGAACGCTCAAACCATATTGAATTAAATGGAACCCGTTTATGGGGAACAGTGCCCTAGTAAATCAATGATTTATAAGTGGTATGGTCTTTTTAAACATGGTCGGGAGTCGATTGAAGACAACCCCCGCTGAGGACGGCCAGTTGAGACCACCACATCAGGCATCGTCGAAAAAGTGCAAACATTTCTACTGCAAGATGCCCGTTTGAAGAAAAGACAATTATCCGCATTAGTTGGAGTATCAGATACCACTATTTTGCGTATCCTACATGACCACCTGGGCATGACAAAAGTCAGTGCAAGATGGGGACCGAGAATGCTCACGCCGCTGCAGAAATAGCAGCGCGTCTGTGCGTCCAAACAATTTTTGGAGCCGTGTGAAGACAAACCTGCACAGATTTTGCAGTGGATTGTTACCGGAGATGAAACATGGGTTCACCACTTTGAGCCTGAGTCCAAACAGGACTCCATGCAATGGCATAAAAAAGGGACATCACCGCCAAAGAAATTCAAAGCCGATGCTGACGGCTGGAAAGTTGATGGCTACTGTTTTTTGCGATTGTGAGGGGATATTATTGATTGATTACAAAGAAAAAGGTAGGAGCATAACCGGAGAATATTACGCGGCGATATTAGAAAAATTAAAGGAGGCCATCAAGGAAAAACGTCGAGGAAAATTGACCAAGGGTGTGTTGCTCTTGCGAGACAATACGCCGGTTCATTAAGAAACAAATCACAGGTATAGCAGTAAACTCACTCACACAAATTAATTAATTATGCGGAACGCAGCGTTTGGAGCACGTGGGCTCCCATTGTCAATCGAGTTACCGACTGTCGGTAACACGGTTGACAATGGGAGCCCACGTGCTCTCGAAACGCTGCGTTCCGCATAATTAATTAATTTGTGTGAGTGGAGTTTACTGCTATACCTGTGAATTGTACATTCACACAGTCCTTGCAATCGTCATTTCACAAGAGCAAAGTTGCAATGGCTGCTCTGCACAAGAAATTATTAAAATTTTATACTTTTTGGTTATATCTTATCAGTACTTAAGTAACAATTTAGATGCATTAGTGATCCTTCAAAGAACATAGCATGGCATAGAGTCAAATTTTGACGTGATACGCAAGAACTAGTATTCTATATACGTCTCAAACAATAAAGTTATTCGACCATTATTACTAACCCCTACAATTCAATGTAGAAATAAATAATTTGATTTCAAATTGTCGAAAAGGAAGATAGGTATTTATCCTATTTCACGCATACATACTATTCCATATGATTATGACAAACAACCCTTCCTATTGTCAAGGAGTTTACGAACTTCGGAGCATCAACCAGACACTAACCTGTATTACGTATTACGAAGTACGTATTCACGTCTCCGGTTTATTTATATCCCCCTCGCCTCCCCCGCCATCCTCCAGCCTGCAGTTTACGCGAAACATCTCCAGTTCCACGTCGACAAAGGACGCCAAGCCTTCACTACTACCGACTACTCCTTCACGTTCTAGGCGAGCCTTTATAAGGGAAGGAGTGGCATCTTTTGTGCGTCGAGCGCTGCATATACATACGAATACAACACGCGCCGTCGACGTCGCTGTTTTGCGTCCCGACGAACCGTTGAGTAGTCAAGACTCAAACGTAATCTATTCAACGTTCGCGCTGAATGGATCTGAATTATTTCGGCGAGAGACTCCAGTCCGCCGCTGGTTAGGAGGTAGTTCGGAGGCGCCGCCGTACGTTGTACGGGCTTACGTAGATTTACCGCAAATTACCGCCAAGGTAAATTAATATGCAAGTTAGGGAAACCTAAAGCAGATAGGAGGACTCGAAGTTGGGATCGTCGTTTCTCTCGGTAGATGGCGTCGGCGTTAATAGGTGAATCGCTTATGCGCCTCTGTTCGGAATCGACGAGTCGCTTCTTCGGGAACATATGTACTGCGGTGTAGAGATTTAGCGATTTGATTTGATGAGCGATGTTGACTTGGGTGGTCGTATATCGCAGCGCTTTCGTCCCGTTGATTTGAATAGGATTTACTCGGTTAGGTGTGGAATTCTATCGATGGAGCTATCGATGATGTTATGCGAAGTATTACTATGGAAGCGTTCAGAAATCAACTGAACAAAAAAGCTTTTGTTCTACTCACATCTAAATCAATTATATTTTAGTTTCCCAATATTTAATTTATAGCTTGCGAACAAGAACAGACTTGTTAGATTTTTTTTAATAATTATTAAGCTTTAGTAATACATTTTCCATTTTGACCTTTTGCTATCTTTCCGTCAACTTAATTATCCCACGCCCGTAGGACTTCTGGTTTCCATCAGTAGTCAAAGTGAGGCAAACTACAGTGCAGTGTAAAAAACAACGCGGAGAAGCCACTAATATTGATATCGAAGTAATGAATTTCCCCTCCAGTTGTGACGGTGAAATCTATGGTTTCTCATAAATGTCGACTCAAATGTATATTTAATCAAACAGTTTGTTTACAATGATTGCAAAGACTGCGTGGTGGTATAATTTACAGGTATCGGAGTAAACTACACACCACACAAATTTATACTTTATTCGTAACACAGCGTTTCTCTCTCATTGTTAGACTCGGCAAAGTGAGGCAAGTTACAGCGCAGTGCGGAGAACAACGTGGAGGGGTCGAGAGGCAGTATCAATTTCAATCGTTTTAATTCTTCTTTCAACATAGTCACGGACAGATGGCATAAAGTTTCTTAACGATGTCCAACTTGGTAATGTATAATCCAAATACTTGCTCCAGAAGGAGTCTAGTAAAGTGAAACAGTTGTCGTACTTTACACATTTAATTCTAGCGCCTTCGTATTCTAAATCCGGCATACCGGACAGACCTAAATGCAACATTTTCTAAGTACGTGCGTACTAACAAGCACTTCTAACGACCAGTCGAATAATACTGAAGAAGTATATTTTGATGCGGGTAAGGTTTTACCATTCAAGAAATTTTGCAAGGCTGTGAAGAGACTATAATGCGATGGCACTAAGTCAGGGCTGTACGGCAGGTGTAACATCACTTACCAACCAAACGTCAATAATTTTTGGCGAGTCGCCAATAATGTGTGTGGCCTAGTGTTGTCAAGATGGAATACAACACCTTTAGCATTCACCACTTCGGGCCGTTTCTCTTGAATTGCAGAGTTTAACTTGTCCAATTGGCGAGAATACACATCTGAAGTAACCGTTTGGTTTCTAGCAAGCAGCTCAAAATACGCAGTACCTTTGTAATACCACCAAACTGGCAGCATAATCTTCCTTTGGTACGTTTCGGCTTTTGATTTCGTTAGCGCTGATTTATTTTTTACACCATGACGGCTTTAGTTCGATGTTACAATAAATTATCCATTTTCTTCACGTGTAAATATCCGTTTATGTCGAGTGAATTTCCTTTAGCTCATGAGGAGCTCCAATATCGAGTTTTTCGATTGCTGTGTGCTATACATTTTACCTTCTGTATTTCCTCGTACAGGAATGTGATGATCCAAATCAATCATGGCTATGATTTGTCCTATTAGATCGCAGTTCGTCTTTTGGCGGAGACCTAGGTTAACAATTGGGATACATAATTCCTGTAGTACACTAACATTGCTTTATAAGCATGCAATCTCTTCCACCAAGGAAGACGACTTTGCCTATTATAATAAATACAGATAAGTTATGAAATGTACAAGAAAGTTACAGTTTTTGACAAATTTCGTTCGACTAACTGCAAGGTCGCCTAGTAGATTACCAGCAGAAATAGACTAACACTGTTGCTAATACCATGAAATTTGGCCACAACTGAACCTCATGCAATTACAAACGCTTTCGACCAGTATTTTGTAAACATCACTCAAACGAATTCCGATCCCCTTGTATTACTTCAATAAAAGCAACGTAAAACCCATTCGCGTGCTTCCTACTGATAAAGTTGAAGTGTTTAATGTTGTCTATGATGTTGATGGAATTATCTTGAGATGTCATATTTAATCGTTTCGTGATTGAAGGCGTTTAACCAGAAGTTTTAATAAACATGAAGAAAAGAAAATTGTCTATGATAGATGATAATTATAGAACCATACCAATGTCATCATCAATTTGTAAAGTACTGAAAAATATTATGGTTTATAGGCTTTTAGGGTTTCTTCTTCAATAATAAGATATTCAAGTTTCGAGCAAAGTATACGAAAACTTTAACGGTAACCTTGTTGACCTCAGAAAAGTATCCGATATGATAGATCACCTAATAACTCTAATCTAATTATACAAATGTGGTGTGCATGGTTAGGCATTAAAAAATACGAAGGAGATTACACTACCGCTGGCACTAAAGTGATGCTCTCCATTTCGCGGTTGAGGACGTATTTAAAACGAAACGTCTAAGGGTCCGAAGTGGATAGGTCTCGATTTACGTTTTAAATGAAAACATTAAAAATTGATAAAGTAATATTAGAATCGCCACAAAACATAAATATAAAAACCGAGATACGACTCGGACAAGCAGCAAATTCAGCCAATACAAAATAAATGAATTTGACTCATACTGATGGTCGCCACTGCGGGTTACACTTTAACCTTATTATCCCTAGTCTAGGTAAAGAGTCCATGTTGTTCTCCGCATGGACTGTAACTTGGCTGACTTTGCCGAGACTACTTATGTCAGTAAATGAATATTTAATTTTCAGGAAAAAGTGTTTACCCGATTTAAACATTCACTTTCCCATTTTTAGCTTTTGTTTTCGTATTTTGATCAAATAATTTTTCTGTGTAATAGTCCATTCCACTAATTTGTCTATAAGTATTTAAAATACACATTTTTTACTGCAATGAAAAGCAATCATGTAGATTCTAACTGAAGATGGTGTTTAACCGAAACTAGTTTTAGAGTGTATTAGTATTTGTTTAATTAAAGGAATAAAGAGCAAATAAAGCTTTTAACATCTGTTACTATATTCAGTCTGTAACAACATGGACCATCTACACAAAATAATAGTAATAAAATGGTGGCCGTGCATCTCAAAAGCGAGGTGATTAATACCCTTCGAGTTGACAAGGTTGTAGTTTCAGCAATATCTCTCCATTTCGCTGTTATAAAACCGTCTAAGTAACTCATTCATTCCGCCAATGGGATAACTTCATAACGCCAATTTAAACTCTAGCCCGCGACGCCTGCTGAATCATTAATAATTTCAAGCTATTAATTCCGTTCGAACCACAGTGCCATTACCCCCGTTCCGACTTTCATTGGTAAAGCTCCAATCACCCTCTCCTTTTCCTTTTTTAATTTCTTTTTTCATTCACTTTAACTGTCGCGACCTACATAGATTGCATCCGCGCGTTATCGCTACCGTCTCTCCAATATCTATCGCTTAACGTTTAGGATCCTCCTTTCGATCCGTGCGCTTCTTCATGAATGCGGCGATTGAACGGTTAAAATTCGGAAGAGATTCAATTTGCCCCGGCGATCGACGGGTTTTTTCCCCGCCATTCGCAGAAACGCGCGGTCCAAATCGAATTAACTTGTTTACGGCATCCGGTCCGCCGATTGAATTAATAAAGCGCAACGAGGCGACGGCGTGACATGCGGCAATCTAATCGCGAAACAGCGAATCCGAAACTTTACCGTTTGACTGGCGGAGGATTGAAAACGACGGAGAATATTGGATAATTGGCGGATCGGGACTGAATAGTTTTTCGATTACGGTACGTGCAAAAAGTCAAATGGATATGGGGAATGATTCGTTAGGTATGGATATGAGCATCGTTCAATTCGAATTTAAGGAAATTGAATGCGTCGTCCTAGGTGTTATATCCATCCTTTCCCCTCAACCAATTTTCATGTCAGCGTCATTCATGAAAGCTGGTCAAAATCCAGTTTCCTTCGAGAATTAATTAAGTAGGATTTACATCAGTTAACGGCTCTGTAATTGCCCGGTATACATTGTAATTTTTAACTGTATAAATGAAACACGTGCTGACTGACGCTAATTCAAATAATTCTAAATATATACTCTAAATAAATGGTATCTTATTTAGAGTATATATTTAGGTACCATATTTAGATTGTGTTTACATTCGTATGCTATTTCCTTAAAATATTGCTATCTGATAGCAGTTCGAGTAGCACAAAAATATATAATCACGTTATGACATTTGTATAAGTTACCAGTTAAACAAGCTTATTGTAGCATAAGAAGAAAATGGACAAGCTTCTGGATAATCAAGCCTACTGAAGCATATGAATAAAGAAGAAGAAGGAAGAATTAGGAAACAGAAGAAAGGAAAAATAAAAAGAAGGAAGAAGAAGGCAAAGGAAGGATGAAGGAAGGATGAAGGAGGATGAAGGAGGGTGAAGAAGGATGAAGGAGGATGGAGGAGGATGAAGGAGGATGAAGAAGGATGAAGGAGAATGAAGAGGGATGAAGAAGAATGAAGAGGGACAAAGAAGAATGCAGAAGGATGTAGAACCAACCAATTCCATCTCAAGAACGCTATTTCTTCGTCTACGTTCGATTTAATTTATACAAATCCAGCTCGGAATTACCGCATGAAAGATCACAGCGATCTTCGACCTAAATTCTCTCCTCCCAACCACTCAGCATCGATAAGACCTCTTTTAAAGGCAGCGTAATGGTATCGTTTCGCGAAAGCGTATGTGAAGCTCCTTCCCTATTAGAATTACTCAACCGTAATTTGTTTCTTCTTGCCTTAAGGTAAAAGGGAACGCCGCCGTAGTTCGGTACCTAATGCAGTTGGCCTAACCGCGCGTCGACAGGATACATATCCGTTGCGAAATGTACTAAATCGGATTGCGAATAATTGAGAACGTTCCTACATCAAATGGCTATTGAAACTTAATACTGATAAATGCCTTGTTACAAACATGAGATCTACCTAATTATCGTTTATAATTATAGAGCGCTGTCGACGGTGGCGCTAGTATCGTTCAATGGGGGGAGGTTGCAGGTGTGCAATTATAAGCGCTTAGATTTCGATGCGGTGGGTGTAGCAATCATCTGGGATCGTGTTTGTTAATTTCAACGCTAATTCAAATAATTCTAAATATATACTCTAAATAAGATACCATAGGTACCATATTTAGATTGTGTTTACATTCGTATCCTATTTCCTTAAAATATTGCTATCTGATAGCAGTTCGAGTAGCACAAAAATATATAATCACGTTATGACATTTGTATAAGTTACCAGTTAAACAAGCTTATTGTAGCATAAGAAGAAAATGGACAAGCTTCTGGATAATCAAGCCTACTGAAGCATATGAATAAAGAAGAAGAAGGAAGAATTAGGAAACAGAAGAAAGGAAAAATAAAAAGAAGGAAGAAGAAGGCAAAGGAAGGATGAAGGAGGATGAAGAAGGATGAAGGAGGATGAAGGAGGATGAAGGAGGATGAAGGAGGATGAAGGAGGATGAAGAAGGATGAAGGAGGATGAAGGAGGATGAAGGAGGATGAAGAGGGACAAAGAAGAATGCAGAAGGATGTAGAAGGATAAAGAAGGACGAAGAAGGATGAAGAAGGATGAAGAAGGATGAAGAAGGATAAAGAAGGACGAAGAAGGATGAAGAAGGATGAAGGAGAATGAAGAAGGATGCAGAAGGATAAAGAAGGATGAAGAGGAATGAAGATCGGCGAAGAAGGACGATGATGAATGCAAAAGAATGAAGAAGAATGAAGAAGAATGAAAAAGGATGAAGAACAACGAAGAAGGATGAAGATGGGCGGAGAAGGTCGAGGAAGAATGAAGAAGGATGAAGTAGAATGAAGAAGGATGTAAAAGGATAAAGAAGAATGAAGAAGGACGAAGAGGAATGAAGAAGATTGAGGAAGTTTGAAAATGGATGAAGAAGGACGAAGAAGAATGCAGAAGGATGAAGAAGAATGAAGAAGGATGCAGAAGGATGAAGCAGGATGACAAGGGATAAAGAAGGATGAAGAAGGACGAATAAGGATAAAAGAAGGATGAATAAGGATGCAGAGGGATGGAGGAGGTAGAAAAATAAAGAATAAGTAAAGAAAGGAAGAACAAGGAAGAGAAAGGGGGAGAAAAGAAGGAGGATGGATAAGAAATAATAAGAATGAAGAAGGAAGAAGAGGCAAGAAAAAGAAGGGTGTTAGGAGAAATTATCAGCACATCCGATAAATTGTTCTTTAAGAGTCACGGTGTACATATATGGTCGTCACTGTTTGGAAAATTTGTACAAACACAAAACTAGATACATCACTCACAACGACAATACATGTGGTAAAAGCAACTATATATACTCTCTCAGCGCATTAACATAGCACCTACATCATCATCAATTAGTAGTTGCATAAATACCTAGAGATAAAGAATATTGGAATGAGGTTCTTTAGAACATAGAGAAAGAATTAAACAAATATTAGTAATGATAAAATTAGAATTTCCTTGTAATTAACTGACGTAATTAAATTACTGAAAAAATATCAGTCTCGGAGGGATCCGAACCCACGACTTCTACGTTACGGGTGTATTGTGCTGTAATTATACCACGAGATCACTTGTAAGCTCAAATCGCTTTTAATCCCTACACGTCACGATGTGAGTAGATATACCATAATAGTTCTTAATAATTAAACTTATATTAATATTAAACCACCGCTTGTGTTAATACCGATAAAGTTACAATTTCCTTGGAATTACCCAACGTAATTAAATTACTGAAAAAATATCAGTTTCGGAGGGATTCGAACCCATGACCTCTGCGTTACCGGCGTATTGTGCTACCATTACACCACGAGACCACTTGTCACTTCAAATCGCTTTTAATCCCAGTAATTGACACATTGCTCTCTGAACTCCAAAATTACACTGTTAGAAGAGTAATGATTGGATTTCTAAGAAATAGACCGCAAACAAGAGCGCCTTTTCACAGAAGAGTCGGTCTGCGACTCCGAAAATGAAGTACATTGGGCAATGGATTTGAAATACAGACCTGTTAAATGTCTATTAATTAATTCTGTTATGGAAGGCAATACAGGTGGTATCGTCAGTGTACATTGATAAATATAAGCCAGAAAAATCGTCGAAATGTCATTAGCATGCAGAATGAATATTAGCGGTGCCAGGGCAGATCCTTGAGGGACACCACATTGTTTGAGTATATTTTATGAAAACGTACCGCACATCTTCTTCGATATAACTTACTATGCGATTTGTTTAATCAGCACGTTTGTACGTGTTCTATAATTAGAAACTTGTCTATTTAAAGATTTGTGGTTATTAATATTTTTAATTTACGTTCCATAAAAATGAGATAAAAATCCGTAAACTATCAAGTTCATTGCAGGATGACTACAATCGCTTACATCTAAAACAACGTGATCCATAGGAGACGTTCTGCCTTGTCATACTTGGACTTAAATCCTTCGACCTAAAGATAAAATATATTTTCAAATATCCGCAACGTTCTAACATTATCTTCCTCTTATTCAACTTTCCAAAAGAAAGAAGAGATTCTGCGAGCTATATACGTTTTATTTCTATGAAATTAATGTGGCGTGAACATGGCCAACTCGAAGCACCATCCAAATCGGTGGAAGGGACGAATTCGGCGGAATAGAAATATGCATATGCACGTATAAAACGATTTCCAACTAGAAGAGTTCCCTTTGATCCATTACGGTAAATCTACCATTGTGTGTGGGGTCAAACCGCTCACAGATATACATACATACGTACGTGCAACCCGCAAAACGCTGACCCTTTCGAGTTGAACTTTTTCACCTTTCGTATTTTATCTGGCGGGTCGCCGAAACTCCCTGAAAAGAACGTAACGGTCAAAAAGGGGGCGGATGGCTTTCGGAAACCTCCGGTTCCACGCCAAAAAATATACGCATGACGTGATCCCTTTGAAGTTCCGGTCGCATTCTGAAAGTAATTCACTTCCACGTCGAAGAGTTGGTATCCCAGAGAGCCTTTTGTTAGCGAAATTTCCGAAGATGTAACGTCGTTAGCGAAGGAAGCGTTTCGGTATTTTTTTCTTGTTGTTTATATATTCCATTCATCAATAAAACCTCTTTGTCCTTCGTAGGGTGTCTATCGAAGATCGTAGCGAACTTTACCCTTTCGCTACAGCCGCGTTGTCGCAGATATTACTGGCTTTTTTGCGGCGTGACGAAATGATTTCGATATTAAAGTGCGTGCAACCTTCGAGGGTAAGGTTTTCTTGTCTTGACGCGTCTGGGAAAGTTCTGAGTTGATTAGGTTTTGCTGGTAATTGAAGCAAAAAGAGGGGATATTGCGAGATCAGCTTAATGAGCTTTAAGTTTTTGTAAAGATTATTTAGGCAGAACTTTTAAGCCGGGTCGTATTATTAAAGTGATTAGATATAGAAAAGTAAGCACGAATGTCAGCTAATATAAATACGTTTCCACATTTTCTTTATGTTTTAAGCTAATACAATACGAATATGCTGTTGTTTCTTAACGGTTAGGTCAAATCTTGTTTGTAATCGACTGGTTTCGTATAAAATTTAGTGGAAGACATCATTTACATCGAGAAAATGTAAACACTATCGTCCATAAGTATTTGGCCACCTATACTTCTTCTTAATTTTTGGTTATGAATTATGTACTACAAATAACGAAAGTAACTACAAACAACCCTTACATGTATACGTATTATCAGCAAGTTTCATTTATATACGCTTCATTACTGAGATCTTAAAAATAGAAATTAATTTTAGCTATATCTGAGCTATAAGGATACCGAATCTGTTAATGAGTTTTTCTTGGAATTTTGACGCAATATAACACATGGGCTGAAAAGTCCCGGGCCTAACACATAGATGACGCTAGTTTTATTGCAGTCACCTTTCTCTCAGTTAGTACTAACCTTCAAAAGACAGCTGTTAAAATTTCATGATATTCTATTCATTAGTTTGCGAGTTATTGTGCTAAGAGTCACGCTACTTTTGTTATTTTCAAAACAATGGATCAAAAACAATTTCGTGTTTTAATTTTACACTGCTTCTTGATGGGAAAAAATACCGTTCAAGCGAAGCAATGGCTTGAAAAGTCTTATGGGGATTCCGCTTCATCAGAAACAACAATAAAACGTTGGTTTGCTGACTTCAAACGTGGTCGTAGAGACGCCGATGAAGCAGAAGAACGCAGTGGACGTCCAAATGAGGCGGTAACACCAGAAAACATCAAAAAAATCCACAAAATCGTTTTGAATGATCGAAAAGTGAAGTTGCGTGAGTTAGCTGACATCGTAAAGGTATCAAAAGAACGTATTGGCTTTATATTGCATGAGCATTTGGCTATGAGAAAGCTCTGTTCAAAGTGGGTGCCGCGTTTGCTCACTGTTGACCAAAAACAAGAACGTGTTGACGATTCTGACCAGCGTTTGGCCATGTTTAAACGTAACAAACCGGAATTTTTGGGTCGATATGTGACAATGGATGAAACATGGATCCATCACTTCACTCCGGAATCAAAACGATCGTCATCTGAGCGGACAGCAACTGGTAAACCTCGTCCAAAGCGCCCGAAAGCACAACAATCGGCTGGAAAGGTTATGGCCTCGGTATTTTGGGATGTGCGTGGTGTAATATTCATCGACTATCTTAAGAAAGGAAATACCATCAACAGTGTATATTATATAGCGTTATTGGGGCGTTTGAAGGCCGAAATTGCAAAGAAACGTCCGCATATGGCAAAGAAAAAAATGTTGTTTCATCAAGATAACGCACTGTGTCACAAGTCAATCAAAACAATGGCAAAACTACATGAATTGAACTTCGAATTGCTCCCACATCCACTGTATTCGCCAGATTTGGCTCCCAGCGACTACTGGCTGTTCGCAGACCTCAAAAAAATGCTCGCCGGTAAGAAATTTCGCACGAATGAAGAGGTTATCGCTGAAACTGAGGCCTATTTTGAGGCAAAACATAGATCGTTCTACAAAAGTGGTATTGAAATGTTAGAGCGGCGCTGGAATGATTGGGTTGCTCTTGATGGAGATTACGTTGATGAATAAAGCTAATTTTGAACCAAAAAAACCGTGTTTTCTTTGTTTGGCCCGGGACTTTTCAGCCCATGTGTTAGTTCATTGCTTCAATGTATTTTATGACCAGAGCTCTCTTTGTACCATATCATTGTAGTTTGTGCTAGTTCTAAGTTTACTCTTGTTGAGAACATACACTAGCGAATTATTACCTGCAAGTGTTGATATTTCTAAGTTATTTGTGTTATAATGGCCAAAACTAAAGAGTTGTTCATACAGATAGGTACTTTAATTGTTAGTTATCATAGAACATATAAAAGCAATCGGCCAATTTGCACGCGAATTGAACATTATTGGGCAAGCACTGGACTACAGCTTGAACAAATTTGCAAGTAGTGGTAGTTTTTCGAACAAAAAGAGATGTGGCCGACTTAGAGAAAACGATGTCAGCAGGATATCGTAAGAATTAACAAGGGAAATTGATGAAAAACCGCGTCAGAAATCGCGGTTGAACTGCACAGAGGACACAGGAAGTCGATTAGTGCGGCTAGAGCAGAACAGCGCTTAGGTAAAGCTGGATTTCACAAAGAAGTAGCGGTAAGAAAACCCTTGTTAAGGAGACAAAATAAGCGGAAACGTTATGACACAAGCACACAAAAACTGCACTATCGAAGACTGGAAAAAGGTGCTGTGGAGCGACGAGCCGAAATTCGAGGTTCGAAGTTTACGGCTAACGCAGACGCGCATTCGTTCGAAGGTCTGACCAGTGCAGTGTACCGACCATCAAACACGGAGGAAGTTTGGTGATGGTTTGGGAGTGTTTTGCGGGCATTTATCTCGGTGATTCAGTAAAAAAAGTACAGAAATATCTTAGAAAATAATGTGGTGTCATTAAAATTTGCGACTAGTCGGTGAAACATTCACATTTCAGTGTGACAATAAAGATTTAAAATAAAATCTGCTCTCATAATAAAAAAAAGAAGACAAAAAAAATCGGCAAAGCAGATTTCGAAATAAACGATCTGAATACGTCTCCAGCCAACCAATTCCATCTCAAGAACGCTATTTCTTCGTCTACGTTCGATTTAATTTATACAAATCCAGCTCGGAATTACCGCATGAAAGATCACAGCGATCTTCGACCTAAATTCTCTCCTCCCAACCACTCAGCATCGATAAGACCTCTTTTAAAGGCAGCGTAATGGTATCGTTTCGCGAAAGCGTATGTGAAGCTCCTTCCCTATTAAAATTACTCAACCGTAATTTGTTTCTTCTTGCCTTAAGGTAAAAGGGAACGCCGCCGTAGTTCGGTACCTAATGCAGTTGGCCTAACCGCGCGTCGACAGGATACATATCCGTTGCGAAATGTACTAAATCGGATTGCGAATAATTGAGAACGTTCCTACATCAAATGGCTATTGAAACTTAATACTGATAAATGCCTTGTTACAAACATGAGATCTACCTAATTATCGTTTATAATTATAGAGCGCTGTCGACGGTGGCGCTAGTATCGTTCAATGGGGGAGAGGTTGCAGGTGTGCAATTATAAGCGCTTAGATTTCGATGCGGTGGGTGCAGCAATCATCTGGGATCGTATTTGTTAACTTCAACGCGTATTATTCATATTTCGTTTGCTGTTACACAGAGTTGTTTTTTCTTTCGTTTTTTTGAGAAATGGAACGAAGTAGAAACAGAATTGCTGTAGTTCCTTTTTTTTGTCTGAGTTACAAGGCGAATTAGACAAATTTCAATTCTCCAAAGCGCCTTTATACCATGTCTCTAATTAAATTTTCATGTAGAGTAGCCTATGATTTTCATTTGAATTTGGGAACACTTTGGAAGAGTAATGTTTTTCGAAAGTCAAACTTTGGCAATTGTTTTAGTAAAGTCAATTTATTGAAAACTTGTCTTATCAATTAATACAAATTCTTATCATGTTAGAAAAAGAACACAAAGCTTTAAATTGGTTTTGCAAATAATTAGTATCCTGAGAATTATTAAATGTTGTATAAGTTATCAGCTTAATTGATAACACAAATCGTATATACATATTAGGAACAAAAGTGAACTCAAATCCCGTATACGCCACAAATTGCTTTCTATTAAAAAGATGCCATTGGAATAAAGACCTAATTCAACTTTATTAATTTTAATTATTTCATTCTGTAACAGGAGAATATACCTATCACTTGGAAAGGTTAGAACTGTTCATGATTATTGTTATGAATGTTCTTTTTTTTTTACAATTCGAAAGTTGCTAAAGTTAAATATTTGAGACATATTTTTACCTTTTCTGAGTTTTTTAACGTTTCGTGTTAGAGCACTTCCCAGTATTTCAGTTTCTAGTTTTTCTTTACGTAGAAATGCCTATGCTATACTCTCGAAGATTTGTAATAAGTCATGACCAACGAGATAAATACAATGACACCAGAAGTTCTTTAAAATGTAGACAACAATAGAAAACTTAAAATTAATTTAAGTTTGTTGTCTGATGACGACCATTTTGGGCATTTATAGTACGAGGGGAGGCCCAGAAGTTCGTGGAATAAGCACAATACATTTATTAGATCTATGAATTAATTTTTCTAAATCATCATAAAAATATTTTTTATCTTTCGCCTCAAAATAGGCCAAAATTGCCTCCTTTACCTCATTGTCGTCGGAAAACTTTCCTCCACGTAAGTCTTTTTTAAATTGGGGAACAAATAAAGGTCACTAGGTGCCAGGTCTGGACTGTAGGGTGGATGGACTATTGATTGAAAGCCATGCTTGTGCAGAGCAGCCATTGCAACTTTGCTCTTGCGAACCGGCCAAGGGTGTGTCCATTTTCCTCGACGTTTTTCCTTGAAGGCCTCCTTTAATTGTTCTAATATCGCTACATAATATTCTCCGGTCATGCTCCTACCGTTTTCTTTCTAATCAATCACTAATATCCCCTCACAATCCCAAAAAACAGTAGCCATCAACTTTTCAGCCGATTCTGACACTTTGAATTTCTTTGGCGGTGGTGTCCCCTTTCTATGCCATTGCATGGACTCCTGTTTGGACTCAGGCTCAAGGCGATGAACCCATGTTTCATCTCCGGTAACAATCCGCTCCAAAATCTGTGCAGGTTTGTCTCCACACAGCTCCAAAAATTATTTGGACGCACAGACGCGCTGCTGTTTCTGCAGCGGCGTGAGCATTCTCGGTACTCATCTTGCACTGACTTTTGTCATACCCAGGTGGTCATGTAGGATACGCAAAATGGTGGTATCTGATACTCCAACTAATGCAGATAATTGTTTTTTTCTTCAAACGGGCATTTTGCAGTAGAAATTTTTGCACTTTTTCGACGATGTCTGATGTGGTGGTCTCAACTGGCCGTCCCGAGCGGGGGTTATCTTCAATCGACTCCCGACCATGTTTAAATAGACCATGCCACTTATAAATCATTGATTTACTAGGGCACTGTTCCCATAAACGGTTTCCATTTCATTCAATATGGTTTGAGCGTTCTTTCCTTGCTTTGTAAGGAACTTTATCACAGCACGGTGCTCAATTTCCTCCATAGTTTCAGTTTTCTTCCGGATTGACTTGTTTAGTAGGCAACTATTCGTAAACGACTGACGCTATAGGGCTGCAACTTAACTTATATACTAATGATGAGTCCCCAATCAGAATGACACCTAGCGAGCGCCCCTATCCCAACTTCATCCCCTCCATTCTATGAACGTCTGGACTTCCCCTCGTATATGTGGATATAACCCATCTTTTTAAATCTTTTGAATAACAATGGTGTTTCTGATAGATAAGCGTTTCATGCTTTATTTTAAGATAATTTTATAATAAAAACTTTTCGCATAAATAAATATGCTTATCGTAGTCGTAACGGTTGTTGGGTTCCGCTGTGTAGCTACTTAGTAGTCAGTATCCTTCAGAACACGATAACTGTTACGACTATGACAAACGGCCATGAAAGTCTGAGATACTATTAAATGTGTTTATCACTTATTTTGCAATATGAAACTAATTTTCTTAATTTTCTAAACGTCAATAAATATAACCTCAAAATAAATTATGGATTATCGCCAAAGCCGTCCAAGTTCTTGTTTCTTCAAAGAAAAAGGTATTAACTCCATTAATGATTCAAAGACAGCAATAAAATGGGCTCAATTCGATTTGTCGAACAAAATTGATCTTAATAATGGATTAATTCCATTTCTAGCTCCTTCGCAACGTCAACAATGACACAATCACTGCAAATCCCAAAAAGCAAGCCCGACGACCGATTCAATCGTTTTATCGTCATACCTTCATGAATTATTAGCGTTACGTTGGGGACAACGTCATAAACATTGATTTACCTTCCCAATATACACATATGTTGCACGTCTAGTGTATGTGGGTACATTGTTTGGCCTGCAGAGGGCGTCGGTGTTTTACGATGGGGCTTCCTGGTTTATCCTTACGTGAACTATGTTGCAAACATCGTGCGAAAGAGGCTAAATATTTATGAAAGTACGTTGGTATTACGTGCAGTGTTTTAGGTTCCTTTATGGTTTCTAGTACATACGGAATGTATAAAGCGGCTTGAATGGAGGTATCGTGATAAAATTACTTTGGTAGTATAAAACGAGGATTGTCCAATGCGGTGTATCTAGATTTTTAAAATAGAAAATACAAGTCATATCGTGAAATTATTTATACGTATTTATTTTGAAAATATGATGATTAAAAACGTAATTAAAATCGGTTGCACAATGCAAGGTGAAGAAAATTAACATTTAGTACCTTCTATTTTATTCTTTATTTAATTTTGAAGGTGATTTGGTTTATGATATTAAAGTTTTCATAAAGGCTAAATCATATTTGAGAGATTTATATTTTCTGAAAAATTTGGCGGAGGCAAGGTCTATATGTTTCACTTCGTATTAGCGATGTAAATAAGTTTTGGAATCCCTAATTGATGATACAAATATCTGCAAAAATCTTGGAAACCTAGTCCTGAGATAATAAATGAAATAAACATTTTTCCTCTTTAAAAACAACATATTTTCTCAAGAAGTACGGACGAACACGTTTTACATTCTACACTTATTTAAACTAAGTTGATTTATTACTGACTACGGTACTCAGTCAGACTCAGTAGGTAACTAGGTTGACAATGAGTAGTCTCGGCAAAGAAGGGCAAGAATCGAGCACCCGTATAAAAACACTCTTGTTCAGTATTATTTGACTGGTCGTTGTAGGTGCTTGTCAGTACACACATATATAGAAAATGTCGAATTTAGGTATGTTTCGGAAACTGAGTATTTCGAATAAACTAGAAGACGAAATAGCGAGTATGCTAGTTTAAAATACGGAGGTTATAGAATTAAATGTGCGACAACTATTTGACGTGTACCAGCAAGTTGAAGTATAAACGCCACCTAAAAAGTATAAAACACTATTCTGCAATCCGCAGCAAACGATACAGCGAACAATTCATATTTGATGTAGGTGTTTGTTTTATTCCATAGAATGTACCGTCCATTTTACTAGACCAATAAACATTTGTCTCCTTCTGGAGCAAGTATTCGGATTATACACTACCAGATCGGACTTCGTTAAGAAGCTTTACGCCATCTGTTCCTGACTATGTTGAAGGAAGAATTAAAGTAGAATTGAAAGATAAAAAATGGTGGTTATATATGGACGAAATAACCGATTGCCAAAAACATTCAGTGGTGAATGTAATGGTACATACAATGGAAGAAGAGAAGTTCGAACCGTCATCCCCTATTTCACTTGCTTCCAAAAGTGTTGCAAAATGTACTAGCAATGAAATTTTAAGAGTGGTATTGAGAGCATTGCACTAATTCCAACTTTTAATGTTTGTGAGTGACGGTGCCTCTAACATGCTCTCCTTAGGCCGATCTCTTATAGAAGGGAGCGGCAATCTGTTACATGTAACATGTAAAATCCATGCTTTGAACCTCGTGAGGCTCCCTAAATGTTATCCACGAGTAAATGCTTTAAGAACTCATACGGACACAATATTTCTAAAGTTCACAAAACGTACAAAAATATTTCACGAACTGTGTCCCAAAGTACCACAAAAGGTGCACCACCGCCAATTACTACGTATTGGCGAAAATGGTTACAGGCTGCGTTTTGCTACTGCGAACATTTTAATGATGTAAAGACGGTAATTTTACAATCCGATCCGAGACATGCCAAAGCTACAAATAAAAGGCAGAAGTTGTTTCAAGATAGTCAGGTAAAATGCGACTTAGAAAGTATTCGCAAGAACTACTGTGAACAGACGGAGAGAATTGAAAAATTACAAAAGCTGTTCAAATTGTGGATGAGTCGACAATTATGTATTCTAACGACTTCTAACGACTAGAAGGAAAAATTAATAACTTCAATACCAATATTAGACTACAAAAATCACTACTTACACAGCATTTAACTGTTCCCAACTACCGCTACAGCGCTTGAATTAGATTTTCAAATAGAGTGCATGATAATGAAGACCATTTTTTAAAAATTCCCCCACATTAACTAAAATTATCCAGGTACATCTTCCAAATAACCTAGAAATAGAAACCGCTACAATACATTCCAAGCAAATAGGGCATCTGGAAACGTCTCGTTTCCAACTGACAAACCAAAACTACATCCCCATCCCACATCCTTATACCTCCGTCGATCTTTCGGGGCTTCAGTTCTCCTAGTGCTACACTGGCGCACTCTAGCGCGACGTAACGTGAATATCGCGTTTAATTAGGTTTTTGTTTGCGCCCGAGATGAAATTGTAAAATTATTTCCGGTGCAAATAATTAGAAGCCGACGAGAAAAATGATATTGCATTACTCTGACCCAGTTTAATTAAAATTTAAAACGGTCTGGCGGTATTTATATTGGCGGGGGAATAAGAGAGGAATAGTCCGCGTGATGTTTTATTCGGTTTTGTTTTAATTGTTATTTTTTCTATTCAACAATGAGAGCGTTATTAAAATTCGCCGGGTGGAGCTATCGCGTTTAAATAGCTGGCGGAATTAATACTACATAGTTGATGGATCGTCGGTTTTATATTATTAAATTGAATTAGACCGTTATAATTGGTGCTCTAGTTTCGGAGAATTTTCTATCTACTAGCGTAAAATGCCCATGGGTATGCAGATGAAATTCCAATTACTAGTAGGCTGTGTAAATTATATCCGTAAATATTGTGAATAACTAATTATAATAACATGTACAGAAAACAGTACTAGTTGCATCGTTGATAAGCTCTGTTTAATTAAATGTATTAAATAAGGATATTGGTGCGATATAAGATATCTTCACTAATCAGCATAAGTAAGCTGAACAGAAATTATGACAACGAAAATGTCGAACAGAATAGAAATAACCTTCATCCTTCAACGAACGATTGAGAAATTTCTCGAATATAGTAAACCCTTGTTTCATTGTTTAACAGATCTGAAAAAAATCGTTCGATAGATGGCACACAACCGCCGTCATAGAAACACTCCATGCCTTACATTAACGTAATAAAAGAGCTCAATAAAAGTAACAAAACAAAGATCAAAGCATCACAGAGATTACCAAAAAAAGTACCAGAACTAGCAGGGCGATGGTATGACCATAAATTTATTCAATCTTATTATGGATAAAATAATTAATAGTGTAAAAAGAAGTTGCTGGAGGGTATAGGATGGGGCACCAATCCATAAAGACATTATGCTATGCTGACGATGCAATCTTGATGGGAGATAACGAGGACGACCTACAACGAGTACTATAGAGTATTCAAACAAGAGCAGAAAGAAGAGAGAAGACAGAATCAATGGTCATAACAAAAGAGCCCGTTAGATGTACATTGGCTGTAAACGATAAACCCATTCGTCAATGTATGCAACGCACGTCCTTAGGAGATGAGATAGCGAGCTCCAAAAACTTACAGCAGTAAGTTAGAGTCCAAACTAATAAAGCCTCAAGAATCTTTGGATATATGAAGGACCTCATATGGAGGAATAAACATATGAATGTAAAGTTCGCATATGTAAAACAGCCCTGAGACCTGTGAGATACAACAAAAGCTAAGAACATGATGAGGTCAGCGAAGATGAAGACACTGAGGGCAATTAACGAAGTGAGTCTGAGGGACTAAATAAGAAGCAAAATGATAAGAGACCATTTCGAAATTCGAGACATTGTATTTCGCGGGGACCACGTCGACAGAATGGCAGAAGGATGATATGATAGGAGACCTTCTAGCCGACTTCCCAAAAGATGGTACGGGAGCTGCATATCTGCTTCCCAAGAGGCTGAACAACATTAAAAAGAGTAGAAGAAACAAGACCAAGTCTTTGGAAGAGGGAAATAAGAAGAAGAAGAAAAAGAAGAAGAAGAAGAAGACGAAGGTATGATATAATACAAACACTACATCTAAGGCGATTTTGCGGACAATGATGTATTAAAAGAGGGCGGTTCAGTTTGTCCCATCGATAAGACGAATAATTAAAGTTTCGGATGTTGAAGCATCACGTGGTTCCAAATTATGTTTCTAAATGCAGACAGTATTTCACTGAATTTCCTTGCAAAAAGTCTCAACACAAGTAAGACACATCGTAGAAAATTCTCAGTTAATTCAAGTCCCTTCTGCTGCAGATATTTATATATATTTATAAGGGCTTTCATTACTATCTTTGAGCTGTCATGGCATAACAGAAGGTTTTGTAAGAAAAAAAATATATTTTTGCTGCAATAATTCCTACGCCAGCTCTAAAATTTCTTAAAATATATAACTTTTTACAATCTATTGGGTAGTCCCGGATATCTTGCATCTTTTCGGGAAAGGAAAGAACGAAAACGAACCGTATCTTTAAAAGGGCATTATGGTAATAAATCAAGCAGACTCGAGCGTGCAATTGTGGTAGTTCTCTATTGAGCAAGTTTTTGTTCTTTCTCATTTCATTTTTGTTACTTTAAACTTGATTTTATTATTAATTAAGTCGGGGCAGTTCTTAATAGTGTCTTTAGTGATTCTTATCATAGAAGGTAGAAAACTTTTTCTTAATTCTTTGTACAGTCTTGACGTTAATGTAGTGTTGATGCGATTGTAATAATCCGATTTGTGCGAAATGACTATTTTGTTTCCTTTATCAGCTTTAAGATAAAAACAATTTTTATTTCTGCGACTTAATAATTTCTAGACTCCTCCTCTTTTTACTGCAATTTTTATGATCTTAATCTTGCACGCGTTTCTTCTTCCAAGTCTTTCGTAGTTACATCCAGGTTTCTGATGTTTGTTTCTATTACCGCAATTGATTCCTCAACGGGCAACTTGCAACCGCGAATGCTATATTTTAATCCATTATTTAGGCTTAAATTCACCTTATTCTCGACGCAAATAGAGAATTTAAAAGAGTCTCACTGCCATCGCTGCATCTTCCATAATCGTCGATGGTTCGATCTCAACGCCCCCTCGCGGAAAACGAACGGACAACGGCAGGAAATGATTTAATTAAAACGACCGATCGCAAACGCATAGTACGTGCACAACGGCGATTGTCGGGCACTCCGTTTCGTGCATTCGATTCGCCCAAAGCATAAACCGTACCGCCAAGCTCGAGCTGCCTTCTACATCATCTGTTGACGATAGCGCGCCAGGATGCTGTAGTAATGGCTAGAGTTCGCTTGTTATGTACGTCTATACGCGGGAAGAAGCCTTTTAGTTAGTCCTTTCCGCTTTTCAACCTCTCTCTCTCTCTCTCTCGATGCACGTCTCTCCAGTTAACTGCGAAATTTAATTTTAATTGGACGGAAACAAAATCGAATCTCAACTCTCAACTAGAGTCGAGTTGAGTGCTGCAGTTAGTAGACGGCCTGTAAATAGGCTATGTTCCGGTAGACGCGCAGATGTAGTGGCTGCGGTCCGTTGAATTGGCATTGCTTTCGCGTTCAATTCTAGTGTTTCCGGTGAGAGAGGGGGAGGAATTATTTCTACGAATTGTCTGCGAAATATTGAAATACGTTGCCTTAGATCGGAACGATTTCAATTAATTCTGTATCGCTTAAAAAGTGATACGAGTAAACTACACTTTTCAGTCAATTATTGCTAGTTTAAATTTCTTTGAAGTTACTCTTCTATCCTTTGTAGCTTTTAGTTTCATAGTTAAAGATTATTTACTTTCCCAAAATTCCTATCAAATCTTCTTTTTTTTACACAAACTTAAGTTATGTATTTTTAGATAAAATCACACCTCTAGAATCGATTTCCACCATCTCAAGTTCGATGTTTGTTTTGCTTTCTGTACTGTGATCCTAGAAATGCATAAGATGATCTAATATTTTCCCAAGCTCCGAAATATAATTGTCAGAAAAATCCGCTTTAATTGGATCTAGTTCGTTAAGAAAATTTACAGAACTTGTATGGTAATTAACCCCTCTGCCATTCATGTTCGGAAAATGTGAGGGAACTGACATATTATGATTTTAAAATATTTAACCTAGTAATGGCTACACTGGACCTGAGAATACCGAGCTACTAAATACTGCACCTATGATTTGTAAAAAAGAACATTCTCGGTTACGCAAGTTATAAAATGAAAATCAACACTAGACGGGAACTTGCTGCGAAAATTTTTATTGGTACGGTCCGGAAGACACAATTTTCAGAGAAATTCATAACAGACTTAAAATGCATGTTTCCATCATGTTTGAGGAAGCAAAAACGAAATCTTAACAACAACATTACTTATAATAACAAAAAGAGAGAGAATGTACAATTTACTAAAATCGGAATACGCGAAAGTTGGAATAATGGTTGCCTCAGCCCAAGTGATGAGAGTATGCATTAAAAAGAAAATACGGTAGCAATGGTATCACGTGATTGAAATTCCGGCAGACTGTCACCTCAATAGTCAATTACGAACATTCAACGGCATACATAATTAATATAATAATATATGTAACGGCAAGGTCCCTAGACCTTTAACAATGACAGCACAAATGCAATTAAATAATGAAACGAGCTGCGCGCTAAATATTTAGATAAATCGAGAAAATGATTACATTTCCTAGATTTTGAAATATTTAAGGAACCTGGAAAAAGAAATATCGAACACAACGTTCTCGGATCCTCATTACAGGACTAGAAATAGGTAATAATAAGAACTAATGCCTTCGCATCCCCCAACAGCTTTTGCCAATTACATGGAGCATGATTTGTTATTACGGTATTACGGTATTCATTCACAGGATTCGCTATAGAGTGAAGAGAAGCACAGAAAACTTTAACCCTGAGAAACAGACCCGAGATGCGAACCGCAGACATTGAAACTGATAGTTAAGCGCATAAAGCGTTGGGCCACCAGCCCCACAAGGCAAAAATAACTAGAAGAAAATGACCTACAGACCTTGAGGTGATTCCATACTGCTGCAAAAAGCAACAAATTACCCAAGCATACGACAATAAATACGATGGTATGTAACAACAGCAATGTAATATTAACCCAAAATAAAATTGCGAAATTAAAATTTGAAACCGTCTGTATTTACAATATTTTCCATTATTATCCAGAGAGGTATCTCCACAATATTACTAAAGAAGCAGACAAAATGATTAGAGAAATATTAATTCGAACAAAAATTTACAAATATCTGACCTATGAGAATCTTCAGCATCGACAGCTACCAATTTCTTCCATCAATTCTTTGCGATATCTCTGACCTATGGGGTCTTTACAAAGATCTTTGCTGTTTAAAGCCAGAAGGCATACGTCGCAAAAATTTTCCTCTTCACCCGTTATGCTGGGGTTGCAGCATAACTTGTGGGTGATGTAATACGCTGCTCTTGTTTGATATGATGTCACTATATAAATTTTCTGCTGTGAACAAAATTGACAGTTGTCCATGTCATTACTTGTTTCATGTTTTATAAAAAAGTCTTAAGACGCCATACTAAGGCATCATTTTTGAGGTTAGGTTTTTAATCGAGTGACAAGTCGACATGTCGATGCCTTCACAAACACAATTTTGATTGTACCAGCAAACGAGTGGAATAACTGTTTCCACAATTGGTTTGAGCACATGCAAAAGTGTATTAGTCTTCATACAGCTTACTTACCAGTGACAAGTCGACATGTCGATACCTTCACAAACATAATTTTGATTGTACCAGCAAACGAGTGGAATAATTGTTTCCACAATTGGTTTGAGCACATGCAAAAGCGCATTAGTCTTTATGGAGCTTACTTCGAAAAAGTCCTTAAAAGCTATCCACTGCTTTACTCCAGTTCTATATGCAAAAAATAAAAGACAACCCTCGTACTAATTAGAATTAAAATCTCAATACCTTTACTTCTTAAAATAAGTGAAGTTCCGCCTTTTAAATTGTTGCATTAATAAGTCTTAAACAAAAATAAATTTGCATGAGCATATGGTGGTAAAAGGAGCTCCTACGCCATACAAGATGAACTTTTATGAAGTCGACATAAATTTCATTCCCTCAGCGCCGAGAAGAAGCTGACCTGTTCTTATACGCTGGGCATACATACATATATCCTTGTCCCTACCCTATTCCCGCGAACCCCGCCGATGTTACGTGAACCAAATATTCTTCTACGACTAGCGTCCCCTAGATGCTCGTATATTAATCACTCGGCGCTCGCTGGTTTCATTATAGCAATCCGTTGTATGGGTTTCGAGTACTTCTAACGGCTTAACACTTCTCCGGTCCGTAGCAAATAGACCGGCGATGTAATGTGTCTAGGTGCGAGATGGCTCTCACCTAAGAGTAGAGGTAGGTATTTAATTAAAAATGTTTGGAATCGAGGTGAAGGATAAAGAGAATTAAGAGCCCTGTTTAATTGAAGCTAGGGGCGAAGATATAGAAAATGTGTAGTTATAGTATAGAATCATCTAAATGTTGACTTGGATGTATAGGATTTCTATAACAAATTGCACTCTAGCTCGGAGCGATTTGTTTCTTTGTTTGGCTTAATTCACGGATTCTTTTTTCTCCCCTGCCATTGGAGAAACAGGCTCAAACAAAATTGGCTCTTTCTTTATTTCTATAAACCACTGACCTCCTGCTACCAGAACTCCTGCAAAGGTTTCATTACTAAAAATACAATTATTTAATACCGATAGTTGAGTTTTCGGCTACATTATTCTGTAGTGTATTCCTGTCTCAGTGCATAGGTTGATCTTCCAGATATAGCTTCTAACTTATCACCGTTATGTTTGTAGACAACTTCATTAGATGAAGTAATGTAGTGCATTAAGAGTTTGCGGTTTTGGGTTTTCTTTTATAGACAACCGTATGTTATGGTAAATTCAGAAATCGAGTGCTTACTTTTGAAGGTTCCATGTTGTTTGATTTGGTGATTGTTTATCTCTCTGGCATTTTACCTCCAGCAATTACATCCGGCTGGAAGGACCAAATTAATAGTCCTTAATGGGAGCTGCCAATATTTTGTTCGTATGGCTACTATAGTTTCCTGAGTGCCGGTGTATGATTGCTTGTAATGTACATTTAGGATTATTAATCTGGTCAAAGGATGCTTTGCTGGTAACCGTTTCAAACGGCCAACTCTAATGATTCCTTCTTCATCCATGAAAGGATCTAAACACAATAATTTGCTTTTGGTATCTACGTTAGACGCTTTTTGGAGCTGTTTGTCGTCATATTGGCCGTCTCATACGTGCGAAGTATCCCGAGCCCGCGCGTGCGCTGAATCCGGTGCAGTCGATGAGCGAGCCGCGACAGACTGGTAGTCGTACTGTTGCGATTCTCGCGACGAACGTTGCTATGACAACTGAATACGTACCCGACGTGCTGCCGTAAAGCGCTGAGCTAAATTCTGTAGCAACAGCTACATATTATAAAGTATTTTTGTTAGCATATACATATACAGATTGAAATAAATTCATAAGGCACTATATACATAAATATACAAGAACATAAGAAAAATAACAAATAACACGTTAAAAATATTGAACTGAAACATACATAAATATAAAAATATGTAAATAAAAAACGAAACATTCTCGATTTAGAGTTCGTAATATGACTTGTGAACAAATAGTTGATAATATTGCTGGATATTATTACTTCTAATACTTTGGACACAACTGATGGTTAAACCATTAATCTGTACTTGTTAGATGGATAATTAGTTCAACTATAGGATTTGAACAAAAATCGGCGTTTCACAATTACTGAACTGCACAACAAAAGTGTGTGCCAAATGGGTACCTGGAACTGGAGAATATTTTAGCAATAGTCCTTACACTTTTCACATGTTTTCAAATCTTTGTTTTTTGCGAAAAATCGAAGTCGTCTTAAATACGTCTAAATGAGTATGCAACTGAAGATTGTGATGATTAGAATGTAGGAAAATTATCCATTATGGCGAAGTACTTGATATACTAAAATTAGAGAAGGATTTAGGCATAGTTATTACACTTTTCACAAGGTTTCAAATCTTTAGAAACGAATACCGTTTAAATTAGTCCTCTTATACCAATTTTGGTTTTGGAATCGTATTCTGTATGCTTGGAGATAGCATTCAATGAGCTTAGAACCAAAACAGTGTTAAGAAATTTATATTGAACACTGTTTTTGTATGTAAGGGATATATACTTCTAAAATATGTGGGTACGTAGCATAACGTGTACATCTTAACATAGTAGTTTTATAACAGCACATGTTAAAGATACATACTTGGCCTGGATAATATGGTTTCATATTAATCCAACATTAATCATCAACGCGTCCAATTGCTTACAAACCCAAACCTCTTCAAAACCTCACCATTAGATGCGGTTTGTACAACTTAAATAATTTAATCTTACATGTAGTGGGTGTCTTTGTTTATCTTCTTCGATTGCTGTATTTTATACGTACTGCACATTGTTCTTGCAATGTCTTCAAAATTAGCCGATGCAGGAGGGAAAAGAGACATCGAAGCAAAACGCCAATCCTATAACTTTAATAATCCGAAGTGTGCGGCATCAATCAAACGATTGCGAAGAGTTTCATAGGTTTGACGAGCTACCAAGCGGTCGGACCGTTTTCTACCCAAAGGAAAGAAGGGCTGTTACGTCATCAATCATCCTAGGACTGGCGTTCGAGGCGCCCCCTTTCGTACGTGTGTGCAGCAACTGCAGATATATACATATGTATTTCCGCCTCCGTGAGTTCCCATCGCAATGTCCTATCCCGGCTATGATGGACTAGTTCGTATCACGTGACCGAAATGCCGTATATATGAAATCGCCATCAATCTTACCGGCGGAGGTGGTTGAGAAGTTGTCACGATTTCTTGTACATCGTTTTGCTGGTGCTTCTTCATGTTACTTTTTAAAGTTAGAAGTAATTAGATTTGGGACATTTATCAAAATTGTTTGGTTTCAAATCTACTGCTTCGAAAGCTTAATTTTATTAATGCATCTTAGAAGGAAGGAGCTTTGATTGATTGGCATCCTCACTGAGACTAACCTAGCTAATAAAATGATGTATTACACGCACAAGAGGAAGCCTATTTTTAAAATTGATTGTCATAAAAATATACAGTTTAAAAAAAGATAAAACAATATAAATTGAGAAGAATAAAAAGGATATAATTCTGGGAAATGCACAATAAGATAGAAAAAAGAGTTCCTTTTCACCTCCAAAGATCCAACAAATAATTCAAACCTATAAAGAATGTATATGTACGTTGTTTATTTTAATATCCATAAGATTGAAAAGTACGCAAAATATCGTAGAGTAGAGAAACAACGTGGTCACAAGGAAAAACAAGAGCAAAATCTATTGCAAAGTTCTGAAGGTGCACAAACTATAGAAGAATATATCTAAGGAGTTCGACTAAGAATTGGATGGTCAATTTTATTAAAGGTTAGTACTGACAACATCAATCGGTATTTTATTATCGAGATTATACATCATACAGTGGGTGAATGGGAGAAGACTCGTTTGGATGGATTTGCCAGGATGAAAGCATATCGTTCTAAGATGATACATTGTCTAACTTTAGCAGAAAGTTTATCATAAACGACGCTATATATGGTATAATTTACTTATACCAATGCAAAATGCTCCAAAATATAGATATTGACATTACAAGTGCCGTAAGAGTTATTAATAATATAATTACGTACGCTAAATTATCATTCAAAAGTTTTATAAAATTGTTGGAAACTTCTACAGAATTAGGAAATACATTAGAAGCACATCCTGAATTTGCGCCATTAAACGATTCGACTCTGCGAAAAAGGTAACAATTACGATAAGTTATGAACATGAAGATGAAACACTACAAAAACCAAAGGTTTATTTAAAGATAAATTTTTACAACTATGTTTTAGCTACAACAATTAACACATTAGAGAAAAGATATGAACAGCTAGGAAACATAATAAGTACTTTCAACTTCTGTATAATTTAAAATTATTAGATTTAAATGACGAGACAGTTCAGAAAAGCTACGACAATTTAAAGAATTATTTAAAAGCTACAGAAGATGAAGGCGTAATATCCAGTGAATTATTTAACGGATTAGTTTCCCTCAAAAATGTATTCCGATCAGAGTGAAATAAATTATATTTATGCAAACAATATGTAAATATGTATATAGAACTAAGTATTTTATTGACGCAACCAGTTACAGATGCTAGTGGAGAAAGATTTTTTCGGAATTAAAACGTAATATACCTTCGATTAAAATTATCACAAGAGCAGTTAGATGGTCTATCAATAATTGGGCTTGAAAATAATATTTGTGATCAAATAAACACTGAAAAAAATTATTAATCAATTTGCCAGGGCCAAAGCGAGAATAGTAACGTTTTAATAGTTGAATGTAGGCTCTCACGACCACCATCCATTTCGCTGACACATCAAGTACAGAAGTAAATGCACGGCAAAGTCTGGAAGGCATCCCTACTAACATTTTAATTTTTATATTTATTTTAATTGTTTAATAAAGGCGCAAGAATATGCTAAATTTCCTACTTTACTTTTAATTTAGATATTTTAAATAGATTTTATTATGTACTAATATAATACATATATGTTATGTCTGTATACTGAGAATCAAGATTACTAACCAACATTTTAGTTTTTTATTTGTTCTGACTATAGCTTACAGAAAGGGAGGGGTGCAATGCTAGACATTTGGAGGCAGCGCCAAGGTGCGAGCGCCGCCACTGGTAAATACGTACTAAAAACGAAAATAGGACAATTTTCAACATTGTCTTAAAAAAAGAAACTGGAATATGGCATGTTAAATATTGAAACGGACTTTCCACAACTTTCATGACAACTACATAGCCGTCCGTAAGTCATTCCTGGAAGTAACTCGAAACTCTATCCCCTTCCCTTCATTAATACCCAATGAAACCTAACAAAAGCAACCGGTAAACATATAAATATAAAAGAACTGATCGCGTATCAGCGGCACGCAGAACAAGGACTCGTACCGAACTTCCGTTATTCCATCTCGTTTTTGCGATTTAGCTTTCGGAATTAAGAGCGTAAGACGGTAAAGAAGGCGGAAGGCGGAGGAGTGGGAATCGTATCCGGCAACCGTTTGCCTTACCGTTGCCGTTGTACACACGGAAAACTTTATTTAACTCGCTAACACCTAACGTAACTGAGTTTCGCCCAAGTCTACATAGTTTCTGGAATTACGAACTTTTCAGCGGGAAGAGGAGAAGGGGCGGCAGTCGCCTACGCAATTATCTAGCGACATACAGCTGTTATGCGATGTGTACGGTCCGGGTATGATCGATATATGATGACATGTCTCATCTGCTGTTACCGCTACACAACTGGAGGCTATATCGGAGGTTGGGATGTTGAGATACGGCGTGATAGGGGTGGGGTAAATAATGTAATCGTTGTATTTGGCATTTTTTACTGGAACAATGTTCTTATTATTGGTTACTATATAATTTTGACAACGTCAATTAACAGAATATGAATATGTGAATAAAATGTCAGCCGTAGAAAATTAGCTGAAGTCGTTCGATTTTGTCTATGATTTTAACAGAAGAAAGATTTAGATAAGGAGTCCAAAAGTCCTTTCTTGACAAGGTTTAATTTTGTTACATTCAAGAAAATGGAGCTAAAACATCCACATCAGATGATGCGTTATAAACAAGCTTGATCAGGTCCGCGAAACATTTTGAAAAACCCAATTAAAAAAATATATTACACTACTTAACATCGTACAAGGCTGACTGACGATAATTTGGAAAATTCTTTACTGAGGAATTATGGATTAGTTTCCCAAATTCAGCAATATTGTTCCATGGGACTTTTATGGTCCTTTTAAAAGAGAGAACTCAACAGGGTATATATCAGCGATATACTATCTAGAGATTTGCTTATTGTATATTACAAAAATATGGGGGCCTACAGTAATTTTCATGGAATATTATCTACTTCCTTCTTTATTCCGATGATGATTATTAACTTTATAGTTTACATAATGCCGAAACCGAATTTTTAATTTCTCAGGGTATTCTCCTACTTCAAAAGACAAATTAATCAGATATATTGACGGTTTAAGTAATACCTTCTCAGCTTTAAGATAGCTTGATAACTCAACCTTAAAACGCGAAACGGAACCATAGTGCTCGAGATTTATTAATAATTTATTATAAAATGTTATAGCTTTGTATGTGAGACGTGGGTACGACGTTTGAGAACAAAAAGATTGTTACCATTTTTTGGCTGCATGCAACAATGTAATGCAACTTCTAATAAATAAATGAGTATTCTTTGGGTAGAATAACTATACCTCGTACAAACAAATAAAGGGACGCGAAAAGTGATATATGGTCATATAAATTTACCCTCTAGCAAGCCATGAAATTATTTCTTCAAAATATCTTGTAGATAGTGCGTAGTTAATTGATTGTGACAAATAAATACATTTGTCATGTGTACCGTATTGGTTTATTGACATAAAAATGTTTACAATAAATCACAAGGTTTTCACTATCGAATCATACTTCAGAAATGGTATAAAATTAGAAAATGGAAACTTTCGGATAGAATATCCAAACTTTTCAGCAATATATGACGGTTCTCGACAAGTTATTCAAGAATCAGTGGCAACATTTCATAAAACAGGGTCTGTATCCTCAAAAACCAGGTAGTGGTGGACTATCAAAAAGGACAGCTAACTCAATCACTTAAGAAATCTCTTCGCAAACTTTCACAGCAAGCACAACTTTCATACGAGACATGTCAGGCAATCCTTAGCAAAGAGCTACAAAAATTTCCATATAAGTTTCATTGCGTGCAGGGGCTTTTACTAATTATTGTCAATAGTTTTCAGGTAGGATGAATAATAATGATGTTCTTGATAAATCCTTCTACTCAGATGGAGCAAGGTGTCACTTATTAGGATATATAGAAAATCAAGGAATTATTATTATTAAACCTTTCATTTTTCCAATTGCATTTCTGCGTAGTTATTTGTCAATACATCAAAACCTAATCTGACAAGCGAATGGCATTGGCGTAACATAACTTCAACCACCTACACTTAAGCGTACACGTTTTTATTTTACCAACAAGTTTAAAGAAGAAAAATTTCATGGCTTGCTAGAGGGTAAATTTATAAGATCTGACAAGAATATGAACGTTTGCTCGGACCATACACCTGACAATTTTCTTTTGTTGTAGAAATGGTCCCTTATTTATTCTACCCATATATTATATGATTTTTGCAGCGCTCATAAATACATCCACACTTCCAGTAGGAGTTCTATATTACATTTTAAGTAAATTCCAAACCGCAAATTTTAATATATTTCTCTTGGATATATTTGGACAAGTCTATTGCAGATACTTCAAAGCTGTTTCTGTCCAAATTAATGCACCTCGATCCCTACAAGAACTTCCGCAAAAGTGAGCGTTTGGTGTAAATTCGTTAAGATCTTTCGAGAGTAGAATATGAGGATCCAATTTGAACAAATCTTTGTAATTTACGTTAAAAACTTATGCATCTGGAGTTGATCTACTATATTTTATTTACTTTTAAAGTAGAAATATTTTTATCAAAATATTGAAAAGTGTAGAAATTTGCAATTGAAAGTTCAATAATTACACTTAAATTCTACATAAAAATTCACTTTCATAATCTCAAAATACCATTTCTATCGCTTGCTAGTTTCTTTATTCAGAAAAGTAGGCGTTGATGCTATGGACATTTCATCTTATGTTTTGAACTGTATACCCCTTAGCGTTTACCAGATTACAATGACGAGCATATGAATTGGGACACCCTGTATACTGAATTCTTTATGTCCAATCTTAGAATATTTCAAATTCCCATTTCATATTAAGCAATTCGATAATGGAATTAAGTTCACACATTTTTAAAAAAAGGTTTCTATTAAAATTTGATGATTGCGGTGCCAATTATGATAATCCCTTTGTATAAAACGAGGTAACAAAAAAAAAGAAAGAAAAACCAAACGGATGAAAACAAAGGAACAATATCAGCAAATGGAACGAAGAGGAATGTAAAACAAGCCGAATAAAGATTTCACTCCTTAGAAATGCATACCTTTCCCTACGACAAACAAGAGTGGGGATAAGGTGTCGCGGTGAGGTAAAGGGGGAAGTGTATCGCGAACAAAAAGCTCATTCTTCGCCGGAGGAAAAGGAGGAGGAAAGATAATGAAATGATGTGAGATATTCATCCGCTCGTAGTAAAGCGCGCGGTGTTGCAATTTAAATGAGCCGGTAGCTCGTTGGAAGAGAGAACCGACAATTTCATTTAAAGAAAACATAAAAATACTTTCAACGACTAGCGACCGAAAGAGCAGGATAGCTAGATACCTCGACGTCATTAGGATTTTCCTTTGGTTCGACTGAGAAAAAAGAAACTGCGATGGGAGTTAAAACTTATTCACAATCAAATACTGAATTAGTATGGCGAAGCGATTATGAATCTGCAACAGACAACATTTATATAAGGTAATACGGTAGTTATTATAGAAACATCAATTTGTTCGACAGTAATATGTGATTTATACGCCAATTATACACTGCTAGACCGCTTAAGGTCAACAACATTGAAACTTCTATCTTTTTCAGCACAGCATAATGAAGAAGAAAGGGATGAAAAGACTTCACCGTTCTATACGTTATCAGATAATCACGTTTCAGAAAACCACACAATGTTATACGTGACGGAATAAATTTATCTTTGTTTTAAGGCCCCTGCCTATATACTATACAAATAATAGTATAAAGAGCAATACAACAAACAACCAAATACACAATCAAAATGAACAAAGAAATTTGACAGTTGATATTCAATTTATCCAATAAATTTTCGTGTACATGTGTAGACAACTTTTTTGTGGTGTGTAATTTTTGCCTTAGGTATCTGCCAATAGCTAACGTCAAAAATATTAACATTCTTAAAGCGAATGGACTATGGGTTAATTCAAGACACAGTTAATTTTGCGCACTGACGTTTGATTAGTGGCGCCTTCTATGTCCTAATATGCAAAATTTAAAAGCCATCCCTCGTATTTTACAAAATTTACTTATAGACCATAAAAAAATTGTCTACAAGGCCATGTAAATCTGATACCAGTTACAGAAAAGAAGGAAATGCAAGTTAAGAAAGTGAAAACGGTATTCTTCTTATGCCATAGCCCTTTCCCTTTTCTCCCTCGCCCTTATTTTCATTTGCCAAAACCGCTTCGACAACGTCCTTTCCCTCTTTTCTACAATATTCAGCCCGGCGCACAATTCTCATTAATGGGCTCGGAAAGCTGGGTAACTCGGCCTAGTTATTTCGGCGTTCCCTCCGGTCTCTAAGAGTCTGAATGGGCCTTTAAATTACATGTATTGAGATGCTGAATGGGAGAAGGTAAATCGGCGAATCTGCAGCCCTAGATTTGACCGGGTAGATTTTCGGGATGTTCAAGAGGTCCGGATTCAAAAGGATATTCGGAAGATTCGAAATTATCTCGACGTTATTTTGGCGAGGGTTGTATTCGTATAGCTTCTTTTCGAATAGAACTTGAACATTGACGTGAAAATCTGATTTTCTTAAGTATCAATTAACTGGGAATTGATGAGATGCCAAATATAATTTATTTATTTCTAATTAGTGTGTGGGAAGAGAAGAAATAAAATGAGCTAAATATTTGTAAAAGATGGTGGAGTAGTGAACCAACCAGAAAACTTCTGAAGATATAGGAACAAAGATACTGGTTCAAATGCTGGGTATGTAGTACTTAAATATGCCGTAAAAGATTAGGTAAAAAGTTCTTTGCTTCTAGAAGTAGCTTCCTTGATATTGGAAATTAAATTAAGCAAGATAATACTTCAAAATATGGCCGTTGCGGGGAATAAAATTCCATAGGCGTGTATAATTTATATAGATATTTCAAATTTATTTTCACCCAGGTATATTAGTTCGGGTACTTTCGGTAGATCTTTGCGAATGTAAGAGGCGAACCATATGGCCGATTTTGTCAACATAGACACTCGATTGGCGTGGGTGACACTTTCATAGAGCGGCAAAGCGAACACGCAGTGCAATGTTATGTGGTAGTTCAAATTTGGTATGCTACAGACTACAGCCGCCTTTCCCCAAACGTGACAAAGCTTATTATGTATGAATCAATGTCTTAATGTATACAATATCTGAACTATAGTATAGTTGGATAATTAATGGATTCATATTTGTATTGGCTAGATATTATATACATAGTTGTTATATATTTCGTTGCAGGTAAGCAACGTTTTCTTTCACACTTCAGGCAACTTATCATCAACATATCGGTCTTCTCCGACATGTGTATTAGAGTATGATCTTGCCACTGGCCAAATCAACTATATACTATTAAATTCACACTATCTCCTTGAATTACTGATGTGCGTGTATTCAAAGTAACAATCATTGTTCAATTTTTGGAAGTGATATCCTTGTTCTAAAGAATTTTGAAACAAACAAATATAATAGCAGTCTAGATAACACTTTTGTAGCAGACAGTATTCTTCGAGAGAATCCAAAAGTAATACGTCTATAACTAGTTTACGAACAAAGCAAATTGCTTCCTATTTCAATATGTTTAATCATCAAATAACGTAAAACTGATATTTCACAGATTATATTATTATTTATTATAGTATATATATATTTGTATAAAAAGCGATACATCTACGCCATATTCAGCTTTTAATCAGCTGTTTTTCCTGCAGTTGTATTTTCGCTATTCTCATTTCTTAACAAAATATCCATGATGCTCTTATTCCAGAAGAGCACACGTCAGCTTTTATAACCGCACTAGCAACAGCACATGTTTGTTAATTTATTCAAAAGTTCCGCTATAAAATTCGATCAAATCGAACACCATACCACGTCCTCCCCAAACACCAACGTATTTTAATATAATTGTCGTTTATACGCCGATCACGGCAACCTTTTGTACCAATACGCGTACCCACCTTCGGAAAATTAATATCAACATCGCCGCAGTAAATTTAATGACCGTTACGTTAGCCGCAGCTGTCGATAGATGACGCGCAGCGTTCCGACCATCAATATACTAGTGCATCTATGTGGTATAGGCGGGGGAAGGTATATGCATCACGCACAGATACGTGTGACATCTCAATAACGGGAGGATTACCGACCGCACCCAACAATGCGATCGCGCCAAGCTGCATAGGGGAAAATTTGACAATTTAAATATACGACAGGGAAGATTGAACCTCGTAATTCCCAAAAAAGAAAAAAAATGCGGAAAAAGGGTTTATCGATAAGTCAACTTAACTTTGAAATAGATCAGTTAATCATTTATTCGGAACACATTGTCACCTTAAATATCGTTAACCCAATTATTGAATGGTGCTACCTTTCATAAACTGTTGGGGGGTTCAAAATAGTCCTGCATCTTCTAGAAAAGTGGAGAGACAAAGAAATTCACTTCCTGTGGAAGGCTCAGTACAACTGCATGTGTCTTACCATTATAAAATTATCAAATCTGAACGTGCATTTGATTTTGGTAGGGTTTGGGGTGCTGTTCAACATTTTCCTGAATTTCAGTCTCTTTTCTCCGATAAACACTAGGATGTACAAAGCACAATAAGACCGGATTTTATCACTGGCAAGTGTTATCCTATCTGTTAAAAACAATGCCTTACAACATTTTATTATCCAGCTCTTGACCTCTTCTTTTCACGCTTTAGACGCTGCGAATTAGTTTGTTAAATCGATAATCACACAAAATATAAATAGTCGGCTTTTGATGCGATAGGTAGAAGAGAGATACGGGAAAGTTTAAAGGAAATGGGAATCAGAAGTATAGACGAGACAGTAAGATTCAGGATACAATTTGCAGGGCAAAAACCAGAAGAATTTCAAATGTATCGTACTAACGATGGACAGAGTAGTCAGACGAATAAAAATACAAACGAAGTAGCACAGAAATAAATTTAGAACCTGTAAGGGTGAGTAGTTACTATATGCAGATGATGTGGTACTGATTGCAAACTCTAAAAATAAAATGCAAAAGCTTATGAACATCTGGACGAAAGAAATAGAAAACGAGGAGATGGAAGTAAACTTGAATAAAACTAAGAGGCAATACATTGTAGAGGTTAACCACATATAGCTATTTGGGAAGCTTGCTGACAGAAAAACAAAAAACAAAATGGGATAGGATTAAGTGAGAAAATATTAGAAAAAAAACAAAACAAGGAACAATAATAAAATAAATAAAGAGAAGCAATTAAATTCGTACTGATATATAGTAAGGGTGAACACAGATAGAATTACAAGCAAAATAATGGAGATAGGACGCCTAAAAAAGAAAAGAAGAGAAACACCTAGGAGGATATGGATGGACCAGATAAGAGAATGGGTAGAAGAAATGAAAGCAATGGCAAGAGATAGAAGAGAGTGGAAAAATGGGTACAAACACAACTGGAATCCTCATCCGGCACCTCTAAAGGTATAAGGATATGAAAAGAAGAAGAAGTGATCGTCAAAAATCTGGGTTTCCCCAACTTATTTGCACTAAGAAATGCGATGAAATCAAAAAATAAAAGGAGGTCTATTTTCACACAATCAAAAGTGATTGTCACTATGAGCTTCCAACAGATCAGTGGGTCATTTGCCAAACGACAAATTAAAGACAGGGATGACAATAAAAGCAGAACGTTTACTTCAGTGGCACGTTGATAGCAATCACAGAAAAATATTCTTGACGAAAACACTTTCATAAGAATAATTCAATGAATGAGTCTAAAAGAACTCACCACCTAGCGGGAACAATGTTTTGGAAACAGTAACAAAACTACCAATACAATTAGCACTGAAGCTTACGGCAGGATTTAACACCAGTAACTTAAACCTCCAATTTTGGAGAATCCCCAAATCCAGCAAGCTTTTCACTAGTTCTTTTTGTATCTGTAGAAGTACATGAATATCGTCATGAAGGATAATTTGTCTGTAGGCTACAACTCAAAATCTTTGTGCGAATGTATGTATATTACCATTCATAAGTTTGATCGCACTGTTATAAATTTTTCCTACTTCAGGATTTGTTCCAGTACCAGTTGTTAATCTATATTTTCGTCAATCCATCCACGTATAATCAAGTGAGGTAGTATTGCTGCCTAGAATTCTGAACGACACGCATGCTGTACTTAGGTCTGCAAATTTCTCGACCACAAACCTTCTTGTTTGCAGTGGCTAGAAATGCATGTTTCTCATTATTACAATAAATGCCTATATAATAAAATGAAGCGAAAACCATAAAAAGATTCACTTCTTTTTACTTTTCTTTACCGTTATCCAAATGTATTACATTATCGTCAAGGAAGTTTTAAAAAGTGGTTCAATCGGAAAAATTGCTTTTAGATGTTGTTTTGCATAAGTTAAAAGAGATTTTCCATTTCCGACCTAATCCCCATACCTTGCCTCTTTCCCCATTTGTTCCTTTCCATTTCCTTTCAATTTTTTTCACATATATACATATTTTACGTCCAATTTAATTCCCGAACTTAAGATGATGACCTTCTTCTTTTTTGTCCGACATAATCCCCCTCGTTCCCCACCTCCACGTCATCATCTTTAGCCGTCCCATCTCTCGAATCCACTTTCAACCTCTTAGCATGCGGGCGAAACAACCCCAATTCGAGAGGTAGGACGCAACTAGAGCGCGGCGAAAAAGAAAAAAGTAGCGGAGAAAGGCAAAAATATGTAGGGTGAAGTAAAAGCGGTAGTCAACGAGGAAATTTGAAGGTAAACATGTTTAAGAGGGATCACGAGTTCGTATTATGCCCATTTTCCTCTTCTTTCTTTTTCTTCGAAAAATAATTAGTTCGTCGTTTTTTTTTTCTTCTTCTTGCTTCGGCGATGTTGGAAAGGGATCCGGGACCGATGTCTTTTAAACATCTTTTCCACTCGCGGGGATTTTCTCCCGTTTCTAACGACGCCTACGCCCAGGGAAGGGAATACGGTTCGGGCTTCTCCAACTTTATGCGACGTAAATATTTTATAAAATGCTTTTTTTCGCTTGTTTCTTCGCCTAGAAGACAGAGGAAACAGTTCGAGGCAGGACTTAAATTTCATTTCCGTTTACTTCGGTCTCTAAGGTGGAATAGAATCAGATGTTTAGAGCAAAGACTTTCTATAAACATTTTCCACTTATTTTTAAGCGACTTCGATCACATACTGTTACTGTTTCTATCTTTTAAAGTGAATTGAGAAAGAAAATTTTGGTAGAGTCGCCTGGGCGAGGAAGTAAATTGCATTTACACCTTTCTTGCTACGGTATAATTTGTAATAGTGTTATTGATATAATGGTACCATTAAATTGTAATGGGATTTCTAATAGGATCTCTGTTTCTCCTCAAGAACATCTCCGGTTTTGATTCTATTATGCTTCGGACGTTTGTGAATGTGTTTACTTCCTCATTTGCAGATTTCTTTAATCTAATTTTGTTGTGAGGAACAATGTATTGCCGAACCCAGTCTGATAGTTGTTAACGTTTAACTTAAGACTAGAAGACGGGATAAGGTTGTGATCATACAAGACCTGAATGTCAGAATTGGGAGTAAACTATTGGAAGGTACAATCTAAAAGTTTAGCGAGGAAACTGTTAATGATAATGAAGACCTGCTAAAAATTTTTTGGGGCAGCAAACAGAATGAGAATCAACCTCTTCTTGTAACACGGTATGGAGTATAAATATATGTAGCAAAATTCAATGAATCAACGATCTGTGATAGATTATATCCAGCCAACATAGAAGTAGTAACCAGAAAGTGATACTTTGCAAAATGAGAATAAATAACCCTTGTACACCAAAACCACAATATATATATAACACATGGGCTGAAAAGTCCCGGGCCTAACACATAGATGACGCTAGTTTTATTGCAGTCACCCTTCTCTCAGTTAGTACTAACCTTCAAAATACAGCTGTTAAAATTTCATGATATTCTATTCATTAGTTTGTGAGTTATTGTGCTAAGAGTCACGCTACTTTTGTTATTTTCAAAACAATGGATCAAAAACAATTTCGTGTTTTAATTTTACACTGCTTCTTGATGAGAAAAAATACCGTTCAAGCGAAGCAATGGTTTGAAAAGTGTTATGGGGACTCCGCTCCATCAGAAACAACAATAAAACGTTGGTTTGCTGACTTCAAACGTGGTCGTAGAGACACCGATGATGCAGAACGCAGTGGACGTCCAAATGAGGCGGTAACACCAGAAAACATAAAAAAAATCCACAAAATCGTTTTGAATGATCGAAAAGTGAAGTTGCATGAGTTAGCTGACATCGTAAAGATATCAAAAAACGTATTGGCTTTATATTGCATGAGCATTTGATTATGAGAAAGCTCTGTTCAAAGTGGTTGCCGCGTTTGCTCATTGTTGACCAAAAACAAGAACGTGTTGATGATTCTGAGAAGTGTTTGGCCATGTTTAAACGTAACAAACCGGAATTTTTGCGTGGATATGTGACAATGGATGAAACATGGATCCATCACTTCACTCCGGAATCAAAACGATCGTCATCTGAGTGGACATGTGTTATAACTTACAAATGTTATATCCTATATAAGCAACCTTTACAATATCGTACATAACACTAACTCTTATAAAGTAGTTACATTAAAAATCCCCCAATCAAGTTCCGTCGATAAAGTAGAAAACCTTATCTAACACTCTCAACATCTGAAGTGGTCAAAAATCCACAGCGGGAAATGTAGACGATAGCCAGTCCTTTAAAATCACTCTGTATAGTTGTCCTATGCTTAGCATTTCGCTTAAAACTTGTATACACATTGTAAAACGCCCGCCGTCATTTTTACCGTCTTTACGGGCGAATCCAACGGGTTGTTTAACCTTAAATTCCTCCGATTTTGACATCGGCTAATAGTTCTCGGCAGCATGTCGTAAGACCGTTTCGTAGGAGACATAAAAGAAACTCGCTACCAGTGATGTCGGGCGATATATAGATGTCGTCACGTTGTACGAACATAAAGATAAAATTCGAGCGTTGCCATCACACCAGCTACCCCCCTCTCCGCTCTCCACCCACTGCGACGGCTAGAAAGGTATAATCATAAAGGAAACGTCAACAGCGCGTTATTTTCCCTAAAAACTGATATCAAATGCTCGGCCGGGGGATTCGAAGGCGTAAATTTTAATAAATTCCGACGATCACAGCGCTGTCAATAGTGTAGTGAATCGCAGAAGGCGTGTAGTTGCGAGTTTATAGCCGCGCTACGGCGCTGGAAGCTACTCAAATTTTACTATCGATTCACTGGGATATCCCGTGCACGAACGCAACGACAAGAGTACTAACGGCGGAGTATAAATTCTTAATGTAACGTTGGGAGTGTTTGAGCTATATGGAAATACAGATATAAAGAGTTTGCGCGATGTTATTACAACGGGGTGATGTGAGGTTATGTTGTTTTAGAAGACAGGTTGTGGTTTCTTTTTGCGTATAAATTATGGAAGTTTTAAAGCTCGTGTTTGGTCTTAAAAGGGTTCGGCAAGAGTATATGCAGACGTTTTCTTTCACATAAGCATCAATTAATAGTGAGTCTAGAAAATTATAATGAATGAGACGTTTTAGCTAGACTATAGGTACGAAAAATGCGAGGGAATATGAAATGTTAATACCACCCCCGAGTGGAGCTTTTGGTATTTAGCAGCGCTGTCATGTTGTAGGTATTGTGTTCTCTAGGCTGGGCATTGGAATGCTTCTTTATGTTACGTACAAGTTTGCGTGTGAAAAATGTAAGAAGGGATTTAACGTAATTATTGCGTTAAAGAAATATTCAAATTAAATCAATTATGTTTGCTATCAAAATCGTTTTAAAAAACATAACACATGGGCTGAAAAGTCCCGGGCCTAACACATAGATGACGCTAGTTTTATTGCAGTCACCTTTCTCTCAGTTAGCACTAACCTTCAAAAGACAGCTGCTAAAATTTCATGATATACTATTCATTAGTTTGTGGGTTATTGTGCTAAGAGTCACGCTACTTTTGTTATTTTCAAAACAATGGATCAAAAACAATTTCGTGTTTTAATTTTACACTGCTTCTTGGTGGGAAAAAATACCGTTTAAGCGAAGCAATGGCTTGAAAAGTGTTATGGGGACTCCGCTCCATCAGAAACAACAATAAGACGTTGGTTTGCTGACTTCAAACATGGTCGTAGAGACACCGATGATGCAGAACGCAGTGGACGTCCAAATGAGGCGGTAACACCAGAAAATATCAAGAAAATCCACAAAATCGTTTTGAATGATCGAAAAGTGAAGTTGCGTGAGTTAGCTGACATCGTAAAGATATCATTGGCTTTATATTGCATGAGCATTTGACTATGAGAAAGCCCTGTTCTAAGTTTGCTCACTGTTGACCAAAAACAAGAACATGTTGATGATTCTGAGCAGTGTTTGGCCATGTTTAAACGTAACAAACCGTCGATGTGTGACAATGGATGAAACATGGATCCATCACTTCACTCCGGAATCAAAACGATCGTCATCTGAGTGGACAGCAACTGGCGAACCTCCTCCAAAGCGTCCGAAAGCACAACAATCGGCTGGAAAGGTTATGGCCTCGGTATTTTGGGATGTGCGTGGTGTAATATTCATCGACTATCTTGAGAAAGGAAATACCATCAACAGTGAATATTATATAGCGTCACTGGAGCGTTTGAAGGCCGAAATTGCAAAGAAACGACCGCATATGGCGAAGGAAAAAATTTGGTTTCATCAAGACAACGCACCGTGTCACAAGTCAATCAAAACAATGGCTAAACTACATGAATTGAACTTCGAATTGCTGCCACATCCACCGTATTCGCTCCCAGCGACTACTGGCTGTTCGCAGACCTCAAAAAAAATGCTCGCCGGTAAGAAATTTCGCACGAATGAAGAAGTTATCGCCGAAACCGAGGCCTATTTTGAGGCAAAAGATAAATCGTTCTACAAAAGTGGTATTGAAATGTTAGAGCGGCGCTGGAATGATTGCGTTGCTCTTGATGGAGATTACGTTGATGAATAAAGCTAATTTTGAACCAAAAAAACCGTGTTTTGTTTGTTAGGCCCAGGACTTTCATATGTTATTTACATAAAATATTTAGGAAAAATGATAAAATAAAGCTACCTAATCAGTCCAATATCTTTTGGTGCTAAATGGTTTCGACAAACTCTGTAATTGTGTATATTTTCATTCATAACGTAATCTTTTTTCTCCAGTCTATTGCACAATCGCAACGATGTTTTAAATAGATCTATATTTTTTGTGGGGTTTTGAAAACTATTTTTAAATCTCGCGGACAATTTACGTTGGTATTTCCGGCATTGAAGGTCACATACACAATTTTTTAAAGAGTAATACGTATCTGAAATATCCGCAAAACTTAAATACGGTTGACTGAGTTCTACCATATCTATTAATAAATGAAATAAATGATTTGTTCGTCACAATTTTTACTAAATAAAACTTAAAGGATTTCCATAATCTTAGAAACTAAAATTAAGTTTCTCCACTTTCATCCGTATGTAAAAATAAAATCCATGCGGGGTTCTTTTTATTACTTAAAAAAAAACATTTTAGTTCGCCATTAAGAGGTGTGTCAACAAAATACGATATATTTCCTACAATATTTATTTAAATATGTACCTATTACTCTATATTAGCAAAGCAAATAGCACTTGTGATTACAAGTATGAGAACTATAGCAATGTATATACAATGTTTTTCTTCTGATAATACATAAACTGTCGTACAATTTTACACTAACAATGCACATTTCTAATGAAACACTTTTAGCGAATTCTTTATATTAAACTTATATTGCCATCTGTTATCGCGAAAGAAACTAAAAATAAAATAAAACAAAGGATAATAGTAGTTAGGAAATACGAAGTTAGGAATTGCAAAATTTTATTAATAGAGTGATTTTCAACACAACATTTGTTCGTATTTCGTTCATTTAGAGTGTTTAATGTGAGTTTGGCGAATTTCCAGCGAAATTTGGGACCGGTAGCTATTTTCCTGTATAGTGGTACAATATTTAGTTCCCAGTCAACCGTTTTTAAATCACGCGGACGTTTTAAGTTGGTAGTTTCAATAGTAAACAATTGTGAATATGATCTTCATTGCTGGAAATCCTTTAAAAATAGCGGAAACTTAAATTGCTCGAGGAATTTAAAAATGGTTGACTGGGTTACCTCTTGCTTATCCCTCTCCATATTAATACAGCAAAGAACACTTCTAATTGTACTTGTGACAAGTGTCACATTGTATGCAATCATAAGATATAAAAGCTGAAACAAAGAAGTTATCCATATAATGCTGTATTTCCCCTATAAATATTTAGCAACCGAATGAGTTGAGAATTACCTAGAATTACATTTCTTAACGTAAAGAAATAGCAGACATTATTTTGTCAATGTAGGGGAAGTACCTGTGGTATAAACGAAATAAGGCATTACTTTTAAGTTTATTTATTGTTAAATATACACTACCGCTCAAAAGTGTTTTGGCACTCTCACTGACAGCAAAAATGTATAAAAACTCAGCAAAAATGCTAATAATATTTATTTTTTATGTACAGATGCACGTACATGAATAAAAATATATTAAATAAATGTGAAAATTAAAACGTTTAATTTAAAATTTTGCTTTCATCTATGTGACCTCCTCTTGATTTAATAATTGCAGCACACGATCGAGGCATTCTCGCAATAAGTTTTGCCAGAGTTTCTTGTGTTATTGAGGTCCAACTCGATTGCAATTTGTTCCGCACGTCAGTAGCTGATGTCGGAGCCGATTTCCGTACTTCCCGATCTAGTTCTTCCCATAGTAATTCGCGGTATGGTTCTTGGTTTGAAAAGTGTTATAATTAATTTGGATGTGACATGGTTAAAAATGCAAAGATGTGAAAAATATTGGTATCTGCTCGTTTTGGATTATTTTAACAGTTAGGGAAATACCAATAAACAAAGGAGTCAGAGGATTCTTGTCCCGTTAGGCTGTTTAAAATCTGCGTCGTGACTCTTTAGATATCGTTTATTGTTCGGTAATAAGAACCTTTCAATTTCCTCTTAAGCTTTGGAAAAAGAAAATAATCACATAGAGCCACGTATGAACCGTAGGGTGGATGTGGAAGTACCGGAATATTTTTCTCTGTCAAAAATTTTCTAACCGACAAATACCCAATCAAGTTCACAAAGAATTTGTAGAAAATTTTTGGCAGAGAAAAACATTCCAACGCCCGCACATCTGTCCAACAGTCCAGACATAGCACCACGTGATTACTTTCTTTTTCTAACGCTTACGAGGAAATCGAATTGGAATATTAAATTGTATATACATTCAATTAAACAATTCAAAACTAATCATTCTCATTAATTCTGGGACATACTTCCCATACACATATTAAAGTATGTACACTAGGGTGACAGAATAAAATAGACACCAGGTAAAGCGGTATAAATATGTAAACAGCTAAATTCTAAAAATCAATTAAGAACTTTCTCTTGCCATTAGGGTAGGGGTAGATGTATCGGAAGGAATTCGTCATAGTTTAGTATCGTTACAACTGTGCCTCGCTTACAAGGTTCGAGTGATATTAGCGACTTCACCCGGGGTCGCATCGTTGGCCAGAGTGAACGCGGCGCTTCGCAACGTGAAATAAGTAAATGTTTAAATATTCCGTTGTCCCCACAGTTAACCGTGTGATTACACAATTTTAACGCAAGGAAAAAACAACAGTGGAGCCGAGACCAGGCCGTGCCGGACCTTCTGAAAGAAGTAAAAGGGTGCTTGCGCGCAAAGTGTTAAGAGAACCGCGAAAAAGTACAGCTGGGCTTGCGGCAACTTCACAGAGAAGTCAGCGCACCGTTCTGCGATACCTCCACAGTGTGGGGATCTATAAAAGGGTGGCAAAGAAAAAACGTCTCCTTATGGCGTTTCAAAAACGGCGCCGAATGGCTTGGGCAATCGAAATGCGAATGAAGCCCGAAGAGTTTCGGCGGTCTGTAATTTTTTCAGACGAAAGCGGATACTGCCAATTCAGTGATAGTGGTCGTACGTGGGTATAGAGACGTTCGTCACAGCAACTGGACGACAAATGTTTGCATCGGACGGTGAAATACGGCGGTGTGAATATCATGGTGTGGGGCGCGATATGGTATGGTGGAAGTTCGCAATTAGCAATCTGCGACGGAAATATAAATGCGGCAAAATATATTCAAATATTAACAGAAGGACTACTACCGATATTCGACAACACCATTTTATCTAAAGAAGACGCCACTTTTATGGAGGATGGAGCACCCTGACACAAAGCAAGAACAACAACCGCATGGAAAGAGAAACAGGGGATTCGGATTTTACCATGGCCAAGCCTTTTTGGCACATAATCCAGACAAATATGGCGAAACGACCCCGATAAACCCAGCAATAAGGAAGAGCTCGTGGCAGCTGTTACAGAAGAGTGGTTAAATATTCCAGAAGACACCATTAATCATTTAATAGATTCTATGTCACGACGACTCGCAGCACTTCACGCAAGTAAAGGTGGATCGACAAAATATTAGTCTAATTTAAAAATTTTAAAATATTTTTGTATATATAACAAGAATAGAATCTTTTTTTTAATTAGTAGGTGTCTATTTTATTCTGTGGCCCTAGTGTATATATAAAAAAGAAAAAGTGTTTAGCGGCGCATCCCATTCCTTGAATAACCTACAATAAAACCCGAAACAGTAATGACATCAATTTTAATCATTTCCAATTGCATAGTCGTCCATCGCTCCAAGCGGTTTAATTTTATTTATCCAGATACGTTCTAAATCTACATATATGCGTATCCGTGTATTATATTAACTCCGCTACGGGCGCTCTCTATAAATCTAAATTGGATTGATTTTATCGGGTACCGAGATTACATTATTATAGGCTCCGGTCTGTGGTATCGAAAAAGGCGCCGGTAACGATATAATTGTCGCAATTAATCAGTGTCGACCGGAAAATTTACGACACCAGCTTCGTATATGGGCCAATGTTGAACGCGGAATCTATAATGCGAAACGCTGTTACCGGAGACCGCAGAGTGGAAATGGATAGATTCAGGATGGATGGCGCGCGAAATCTTTCGAAATAAATTATCAACGGTTCGGACATGGTAAATAATTCGCGAAAAACTTGTTGCTAGCGTAGTCATAGTAAAACACACGGATTATTATATTGTATGTAACAATATTTTTAATTTTAAATACAAGTACAAAAATTGCAATTTAATAGAAAATATCGTGTAACAGGAGACTTTCATTTTCTCATCAAAACGTTCAATCAAATTATTTATTAATTATCAATAATATTCTCTTTAACATCACTAAGTGATTCTAGATCAACATAATACAGTTTTTGCCTTAAGGAAATAATCCAGATGATGAAGCCTTTCTACTTCGAAATATCAAAACTGGTTGATCAGACACGATGGAATGAGTAATGAACGTAAGGACTTTCTGGAAGAATTTCGCACAGAAGGTAATGTGGTCTGCAAATGACAAGTTTGCATAAGAGAGCACGCTCAAGATCCTCATGATTCACAGCGTATTGATAACTGTAAGATCCATTACATCTAGAGTTTCCAATGACAAGACATTCACTCAGTTTCAAGTAAACTCCACTCCGCGTACACCATCTGACTAATTCCAAACTGCTCTGGAGAAATAGGCAATCTGTTGGAGAGGTATTATAGATCCTAAGATCGTCTACGTATACAAGTGCATTGCAGTCTACTTTTTAAAGAAGAGCACCCAAATAAACATTGAACAAAATAAGACTCAAATTGGACCCTTGGAATACACTAGAGGAAGCAGTACGTATTAAAGGTGTGTAGACTTTCCAATGAACATAGTATAAACGAGTGGATTCAATTTGTTACACCTACAGGAAGACCAAAATGAATGAGACGTTTTGGCTAGACTATAGGTACGAAAAATGCGAGGGAATATGAGAATATCAAATATGAATACCACCCCCGAATGGAGCTTTTGGTATTTAGCAGCGCTGTCATCTTATAGGTATTGTGTTCTCTAGGATGGGCATTGGAATGCTTCTTTATGTTACGTACAAGTTTGCGTGTGAAAAATGTAAGAAGGGATTTAACGTAATTATTGCGTTAAGAAAATATTCAAATTAAATCAATTATGTTTGCTATCAAAATCGTTTTAAAAAACATAACATATTTACATAAAATATTTAGGAAAAATGATAAAATAAAGCTACCTAATCAGTCCAATATCTTTTGGTGCTAAATGGTTGCGACAAACTCTGTAATTGTGTATATTTTCATTTATAACGTAATCCTTTTTTCTCCAGTGTATTGCATAATCGTAACGATGTTTTAAATAGATCTATATTTTTTGTGGGGTTTTGAAAACTATTTTTAAATCTCGCGGACAATTTACGTTGGTATTTCCGGCATTGAAGGTCATATATACAGTTTTTTAAAGAGTAATACGTATCTGAAATATCTGCAAAACTTAAATACGGTCGACTGAGTTCTACCATATCTATTAATAAATGAAATAAATGATTTGTTCGTCACAATTTTTACTAAATAAAACTTAAAGGATTTCCATAATCTTAGAAACTAAAATTAAGTTTCTCCACTTTCATCCGTATGTAAAAATAAAATCCACGCAGGGTTCTTTTTATTACTTAACAAAAACTTTTTAGTTCGCCATTAAGAGGTGTGTCAACAAAATACGATATATTTCCTACAATATTTATTTAAATATGTACCTATTACTCTACATTAATAAAGCAAATAGCACTTGTGATTACAAGTATGAGAACTATATCAATCTATATACAATGCTTTTCTTCTGATAATACATAAACTGTCGTACAATTTTACACTAACAATGCACATTTCTAATGAAACACTTTCAGCGAATTCTTTAAATTAAATTTATATTGCCATCTGTTATCGCGAAAGAAACTAAAAATAAAATAAAACACTTTTCTGTGTAAAAAGGCCTCTAAACAAAAGTTTATTTATTGTTAAATATACACTACCGCTCAAAAGTGTTTAGGCACTCTCACTGACAGCAAACATGTATAAAAACTCTGCAAAAATGTTAATAATATTTATTTTTTATGTACAGATGCACGTACATGAATAAAAATATATTAAATAAACGTGAAAATTAAAACGTTTAATTTAAATTTTGCTTTAACGAAGCCCAAATGCTTAATTAAAGGCAATAATATATAATATGTTCAACCAGAGATTCAGCAATATATTGTGTTAATTCTGTACGGTTGGTTGTAGTAGCTCTCTCAGAAAGTAAACCATGTTGTCGCAGAGATAAGTTAGGGTTAACATTAGTGTAGATTCTGTAAGGCGGAACACACCATTTTCTATTAGTCTATTAATCTTGTAAACGTTAACAAAAGTAGAAGAACTTACGGCTAGGTGAAAAATTCTAACTTTTACTAGTACTACACAACAATTACGTGCGAAAAATGCAGGGAGATCGCCATGACCAGCACTAATATGAGACTTTATCTTCTTAGAAGCTGGTAAGACATCATGTGAAGTAAAAGATCCAATCAAAGGAGTATCACCAATAAGATCTCTATCAAGGCTTGTAAACCAGCCCCAAACACTTTAGAACATTAATTTGCAAAAGTCTGTACAATATTGGGGGAATCGTCAACAACAGATACGAAACATCCAGGGCACATTTATATACTGCAGATTAGCTTAGGATGTTGTGTTATATCTCTTCCAACTGGCGTTTTATTAGTCCAAGAAGCTTTGTCAAAAGTTGATCAAAATTTGCAGGCAAGAAGTATTTTATGTTGAAAGCCATTTTTTTATATTACGTTGGTAAAGTGTATTCGAGGCAATACGTTGTTTTCTTTTCAAGCTCCGTTCGTGCCGGTAAAAAGTCACGGGAGCGGTGGGGGATGGGAATGCCCAGAAGGGGAGTGCGCATTTCCCCCATTATATGTGCCACTTCCAACGTCATTACTATGTTCTCAGATAAGTTGCAGGCATGTAAACATGGTTGCTACAATTAATTCTCGCGCCGAGTGCGAGTTGCGTAGTCCAATTCGATAACTTCAAGCAAAGGGGAATAGCGCAGCTGAAATTCATTAAAGATTGAGCTGAGTATATGGCGGATGAAATGCGTAAATGGTGTAGGGAGTTTAAAGACGCAAGTCTGTAGCATCAGAAGACATTGGTCAACGAGTTGACGAAATGGTTCGAGAAAAAAGGAAGGTTCACTATCAGTGAATTGAGTGTGGAATTTTCTGAAGTTTCAAGATCAACTGTGTATATAATTATAACGGAACACCTACGCTACCAAAAGCTGTGCGTTCGATCCGCTCTAAAGACGTTGTCTGTTGACCACAAAGTTCGCTGAATGGGATCAGAGCTGACGTTTCTCACCTGTTATGAGGCCGAAGATTGTTTAAATCAATAGTGACTGGAGATGAGACCCGGATTCAGTACTGCACCTCCGAAACAAAACAACAGTCACAACAATGGATGCACTCAAATACGCCAAACAAATCGTTTAAAGTTTAAACAGACATTCAAAAACAGGAAAGTTATGGTTATAGGGTTTTGGGACCAAAAGAGTGTGTTGTTTGTTGAATTTATGAAATTGGAAATTACGATCAGGCGGCTGTTTATGGTCAGACTTCAAAACAAAATAATGTTATCATTTATGACAATGCCCGCCTTCACACTGCTGCTGTAATCCAATGAATTCGTGAAGGTTTTAAACACTCAGCTTATAGGCAATAAATTCATGTTCTTGTTTACACTTAGTATTATTTTATGAGCTATTGGAGGTTGAAAAGAACAGCCCTCGTTATTACTTGAATGTGACGAAAATTTCTTATTAGAAGTGTTTCTTTTTTTGAAAAAAGCCTTTTTAAACAAAATTACTATACCAATAAAGATAATATTGTCGTATATACAATTTAAATTGTGATCAATGGAAGACCTATTTCTCGAACTAAAGTCTCCCATTCAAAACACTGACTATGCACTTATATGCAGCAATATATCTAACGCAAACAATTGCCGTGAAATGAAACACAAAAGGAAATCTAATTATGACCGAATGAAAGACGAATCAGAGTCCCTTGCAAATGGATATCTATGTAAATCGTCCCCAGGATTCTATTTCATTCCCACATTCCTACATTCTGTCTCAATCTACAGTACCACTCAAATGAGTAGCTAGATGAAGTTAGAAAGTGTAAGAGTGAAGATAGAGAAGCGAGAAAAAGGCCGGGATGGCGGGGGAATTCGACGGAGAAGGGGAAGCCTATATAAGGCGAACTCGATTCGATCGTTTTGAAATTCAAATTGGGCCAGACGTCTTTTATTTTTATCCGGGCGGATGGGAGGCCGTGCCTGTCTCATCTACTTTATATTTGGCGTATAGTTCATCGAGTTAGCTGCGCCTGATGCGCTACGATAGCGTACGAGCCGGCACCGGAAGCGATCTCCGGTCGTCCTCGTCCTCGCTATCCCTATATTTGTTTAAGTTGGCTGCTGCATCGTCCGGACGGAGCTTTATATGCATGCAAATTTTATCTCTTAGGAAAGCGAGACGGTCTCGTGAAGATCGCGTATAGGTAGGTAGGATACGTAGGTGAGCATCGATTGTTTTAACGAATGCACGACGAAGAGCGATGAAAGAATCGCCTTGACAGATAGATGCGTCGTACATCTCGATATACAAATGGGTGATTCGTTTAGCGTCAAAGCAAAGTAAATGGAACTGGCGGGAGCTTGAGGAAGGATCGTATGAGGATGAGATTTTCAATCTACGCTTGCAGTTCTTTGTGGCTTTTTAAGCTATTCGTTGTATATTGGGATATAGAGGGCGCCACTAATCAAATGTCAGTACTAAAGATTAACCTCAATATTTAGTTAATCTATACTCCATTCACGTTAAGAATGCAGAGTTTGAGTAGATAGACTTTAAAATATGGACTTGGTATTGGCTAATCGGTGAGGCATATTCACATAGGAGAAACGAATGCAACTTCTTCATATGAAACTTCTGCCTGTTGTCAAATTCACTTAAAATTTTAGTGTCGCAGTTTCTTGTTTTTCATTGTATTTTATAATTGAATTGCTTACTTCGAAAGGGCTTGTAGTTGGTGAAACTTTATAGAAGCTTGAACTGATTGAGAGAAAATATGTGTCAGATCATAACACATGGGCTGAAAAGTCCCGGGCCTAACACATAGATGACGCTAGTTAGTATTAAACTTCAAAAGACAGCTGTTAAAATTTCATGATATTCTATTCATTAGTTTGTGAGTTATTGTGCTAAGAGTCACGCTACTTTTGTTATTTTCAAAACAATGGATCAAAAACAATTCCGTGTTTTAATTTTACACTGCTTCTTGATGGGAAAAAATACCGTTCAAGCGAAGCAATGGCTTGAAAAGTGTTATGAGGACTCCGCTTCATCAGAAACAACAATAAAACGTTGGTTTGCTGACTTCAAACGTGGTCGTAGAGACGCCGATGATGCAGAAGAACGCAGTGGACGTCCAAATGAGGCGGTAACACCAGAAAACATAAAAAAATTCACAAAATCGTTTTGAATGATCGAAAAGTGAGGTTGCGTGAGTTAGCTGACATCGTAAAGATATCAAAAGAACGTATTGGCATGAGCATTTGACTATGACCAAAAACAAGAACGTGTTGATGATTCTGAGCCATGTTTAAACGTAACAAACCGGAATTTTTGCGTCGATATGTGACAATGGATGAAACATGGATCCATCACTTCACTCCGGAATCAAAACAATCGTCATCGGAAAGCACAACAATCGGCTGGAAAGGTTATGGCCTCGGTATTTTGGGATGTGCGTGGTGTAATATTCATCGACTATCTTGAGAAAGGAAATACCATCAACAGTGAATATTATATAGCGTTATTGGAGCGTTTGAAGGCCGAAATTGCAAAGAAACGACCGCATATAGCAAAGAAAAAAATTTTGTTTCATCAAGACAACGCACCGTGTCACAAGTCAATCAAAACAATGGCAAAACTACATGAATTGAACTTCGAATTGCTCCCACATCCACCGTATTTGCCAGATTTGGCTCCCAGCGACTACTGGCTGTTCGCAGACCTCAAAAAAATGCTCGCCGGTAAGAAATTTCGCACGAATGCAGAGGTTATCGCTGAAACTGAGGCCTATTTTGAGGCAAAAGATAAATCGTTCTACAAAAGTGGCATTGAAATGTTAGAGCGGCGCTGGAATGATTGCGTTGCTCTTGATGGAGATTACGTTGATGAATAAAGCTAATTTTGAACCAAAGGAACCGTGTTTTCTTTGTTAGGCCCGGGACTTTTCAGCCAATGTGTTATATGTTATAGACCAGATGGTATCGGACGGTGAATGGAGTGGAATAACAGCTTCCCGAGTTGGTTCGACCGCAAAATCTTCGTAGAAAATATTTCGAAAAACAATAAAGTTTTTAAAACCTAACTATTGTTTGATTTCAACTCTATATGCAAAACATTAAAGACTCGTATATACTTGATGACCATCTGCAACTTATATTACTTGTACTACATTAACCGCTAAATTTATTGCCAATGCCCTCTAGCGGTATTATACACCTCATCTAATGGACCGCGTAACGTAGTTTCTCTCAAACTGGAAGGAAGTTTGACCGATAGCGACCGCTGGCTACATATGCATATATGTACATACATGCATTCGATATTAATTACTGATTCGAGCTCGGAAACTTCAAAGTGCACACGCTCCGTATGAGCATGTAAACAATTGTAGGAGGGGCGTTGATGTATACCGAAGACGCGGGTAGAGATTCCACGTTAAATTGGCCGTCTGGATGCTCTAGATTAGATGCGCGCACAGATGTGTGTCGGACGATAATTTATCGATGATTCCCAGCTAACACGGTTATATATACATACAAATATACACAGTGAATCACTTAGAATGATACACGCAAATAACAAAAAGAGCAGATTCGGAACTGGTTAAAAATGTAGATTGGGTTTCATGTGAAGGAATGCTAAATAGTTAGTCTGTTGTAATAGAAATGTGGTCGCCACCGTGCATAATAGCTCTGCCTGTTTCGAATTTGCAATATTTGATTCTATTCTTTACGATTTGTATATATTATTTTAAATGGTTCACCCTGTGTTTCGGTGTTTGGAGATTATATTGTTCAAATGTTATAAGTAACAAGCCTAGCGTAATGCGGTGTAATGGTGTTTTACTACTGAAGTAAATTTGTGTTTGTACTGCAGCAGGTATTAAGTAGGTTATTTTGTACAGTCGGCAAAGATGAAGTCGGCTGAGTTATGTTTGAAGAATGAGTAGCGAAGGCTTCAGTAATGTCGGTAGGATTGTCAATAGTTAGTAAATTAGAAGTTAAACAGCCAGGTATTCTCGAAATATCACGTGTCGCATTAACAAGACACCCCCTGATTACAAGTCATGCTGTTTTTAGCAGCAATTTGATACTGAACAAACGCTGATTTAATTTGGGTTTTGACCAATCATCGCAGTCTCTTAAATTCTTAAAGGCAAGTATCTGTTCTATTTCTACTCTACCTCTTGAGATAATATTCCTTCCATTTTATTAATCTGATTATTTCACCATTGAACCAAGGTGGGAAACCACGATTTAAGGCTTTGCAATGAGGTACTGAATGTCTAATCACTGCATCCAAAGAATGGTAAAAGGCTGATACAGCTTCATTTACATCCGTAAAAGCATTTAGATATGTCCTACCAATCGTAGTTATATAGTAGTATAAAGTTGTATAAAGATGTACAAAGTTGTATAAAGTTGTATAAAGTTGTATAAAGTTGTATAAAGTTGTATAAAGCTGTATAAAGTTGTATAAAGTTGTATAAAGATGTATAAAGTTGTATAAAGTTGGATGAAGTTGTATAAAGTTGTATGAAGTTGTATAAAGTTGTATAAAGTTGTATAAAGTTGTATAAAGTTGTATAAAGTTGTATAAAGTTGTATAAAGTTGTATAAAGTTGTATAAAGTTGTATAAAGTTGTATAAAGTTGTATAAAGTTGTATAAAGTTGTATGAAGTTGTATAAAGTTGTATAAAGTTGTATAAATATGTATAAAGTTGCATAAAGTTGTATAAAGTTGTATAAAGTTGTATATACTTGTATAAAGTTGTATATAGTTGTATAAAGTTGTATAAAGTTGTATAAAGTTGTATAAAGTTGTATAAAGTTGTATAAAGTTGCATAAAGTTGCATAAAGTTGTATGAAGCTGCATAAAGTTGTATGAAGTATATTCATGGACAGGTTATTGTTTCGACTATGATACTAATTTCAAGAACTATATCTAGAGCTGGATGATGTCCATCGTCATCTGCTACGAGAAATATTAACAGAATAATTTAAATAGGTGAATACTAAGTCTAATAATTTATCATTGTAATTGATAATATTGTTGTATTATTGTACTGTTGTAAATTGAAGGTATTAATAAATGCTAACAAAGGCGTACATTTACGATCTTCATTCCTATTTGCAAAAACAAAATTATTGCAGCGAATTTTATAAGGCCAAATTGCCTGCCAAAAATATATAAATTTCCAGTAACGGAAGGTACTGTAGACCAACACTTGATGGGATCCACAAACTGTAAAAGTTTCATTAAAATCGGCAATTAACACTTCCCCAATAAGATCATACACATGTCTCCCGTTCCAATCGTAAAAAGTGAAACGAACTACAACAACACTTGCAACAAAGAAAAAGCTCCGCACCCGCTAGCTAGCGTAATTCGGCATAGGAGTAGCAGCAGCTCGGGTATTGTTTTCGAAAAACGACCGACAGAGGGAAAGCGACCGTTTCATCAAATAAGTTCGGTAAACAAAGGTGAGACGACGGTGCACGAAGTGCACACCGCTGTTAATACAAACTTTGTTCGCAGACGTACGCCAAACAAATATGGACATTCCGCACAACGTTGCGCGGATCCAAATGACCAATTCAATGCGCGCGGCCACAAAGAGGGAGCTCTAACTGTTCCGTAGTTCGGCAAACATTGCGATGTGGCGCTATGATGACGGTGGCTGGGTGCATTTGGTCGATGCTCTCGTCGGATATTTGCCCGGCGTTGCAAAAGATACGATATATCAGCGTGAATAACTGGCGGAGTTTGTTTATAGCTGTTGAAACGGAGTTCTTTGTATCGAAGGAGACAATTTGGATCTTTCATCAAAAAAGTGTTCGAATACAGTTATTATTATGAGTTGTGATTACTGAACCTACTCCTAAGCATAGAAATTATAGATCTTTTTTGCCTTGTTACTCATTTGCTAGGTATGCTTTGGAATAGTTTAATGAAATTTGTTTTTATAGACAGAAAGCATATCTTAACACATGGGCAGAAAAGTCTCGGGCCTAACAAAGAAAACACGGTTTTTTTGGTTCAAAATTAGCCTTATTCATCAACGTAATCTCCATCAAGAGCAACGCAATCATTCCAGCGCCGCTCCAATATTTCAATATCACTTTTGTAGAACGATTTATCTTCTATCTCAAAATAGGCCTCAGTTTCAGCGATAACCTCTTCATTCGTGCGAAATTTCTCACCGGCGAGCATTTTTTTGTGGTCTGCGAACAGCCAGTAGTCACTGGGAGCCAAATCTCGCGAATACGGTGGATGTGGGAGCAATTCGAAGTTCAATTCATGTAGTTTTGCCATTGTTTTGATTGACTTGTGACACGGTGCGTTGTTTTGATGAAACAACATTTTTTTCTTTGCCATATGCGGTCGTTTCTTTGCAATTTCGGCCTTCAAACGCTCCAATAACGCTATATAATATTCACTGTTGATGGTATTTCCTTTCTCAAGATAGTCGATGAATATTACACCACGCACATCTCAAAATACCGAGGCCATAACCTTTTCAGCCGATTGTTGTGCTTTCGGGCGCTTTGGACGAGGTTCACCAGTTGCTGTCCACTCAGATGACGATCGTTTTGATTCCGGAGTGAAGTGATGGATCCATGTTTCATCCATTGTCACATATCGACGCAAAAATTCCGGTTTGTTACGTTTAAATATGGCCAAACACTGCTCAGAATCATCAACACGTTCTTGTTTTTGGTCAACAGTGAGCAAACGCGGCACCCACTTTGAACAGAGCTTTCTCATAGTCAAATGCTCATGCAATATAAAGCCAATACGTTCTTTTGATATCTTTACGATGTCAGCTAACTCACGCAACTTCACTTTTCAATCATTCAAAACGATTTTGTTTATTTTGTTGATGTTTTCTGGTGTTACCGCCTCATTTGGACGTCCACTGCGTTCTGCATCATCGGTGTCTCTAGGACCACGTTTGAAGTCAGCAAACCAACGTTTTATTGTTGTTTCTGATGGAGCGGAGTCCCCATTACACTCTTCAAGCCATTGCTTCACTTGAACGGTATTTTTTTCCCAACAAGAAGCAGTGTAAAAGAAAATGCGAAATTGTTTTTGATCAATTGTTTTGAAAATAACAAGAGTAGCGTGACTCTTAGCACAATAACTCACAAACTAATGAATAGAATATCATGAAATTTTAACAGCTGTCGTGTGAAGGTTAGTACTAAGTGAGAGAAAGGTGACTGCAATAAAAGTAGCGTCATCTATGTGTTAGGCCCGGGACTTTTCTGCCCATGTGTTATGCAGTCCTATTTTTCTGCAATACGTTTGCATCAATATTACTATAGAAAATTATTAACAAAAATAGACCCCTTCCCTTTTATTTATCCAACACTGAAAGCATAAATAACCTTGTTATAAATTCAAATTCTAAGTGAATGACTAACGTCAGCCTTATCAATTCCTATGAAACTGATTTTAAAAATCCATTAACCCATTAATTTAGTCAAATTTTTTCATAGTATCAAAACTAAGGATATTAGGCCTGGCAGTGCCAGTAGGGACCTGTTAAGTTTATACTTCTATCATTTGACTTCAAAAATCACTTATATAATTAACTTTGCTACGACTGCGTTAACTGTATCTCGGGTTGTTCGAAATTAGCGCGCATATTTTTTTTTGCTAAAGTAAATACTCCCAGCTAATGCAAAAATTTGCGTCCTACTACTAGTTTGCTACCAGTGTTACCGATGGTACTAGAAAAAATTTTAGATGCACAATTGCAAGACTTCTTAAGAATAAATGAAATAATACCTGAAAAACAATTTGGGTTTTACAGAAGTTTCAATGCACACGTTTACGTATCCTATCATGCTATCAAGAGCATTTCGTGGCATTTGTGGCATAATATTTGCACATTCCGCCTTTGTTGGAATTCTTGCAAATTAAGTATAGGAGTTTTGTAAACCCAATTTTTCAAGTAAGAGAATACAAAATAGTCCATAACAGTCAAACCTGGTAACCTCGGAAGAACCTCAACTTGCATGTGCAAAATTTTTAGGCTATCATTACAAAAAAAATCACGGAAAAGGGATACACATTCTCGTGTCCTATGTGCTGTTGGGTCGTCCTGCTGGAAATAACCATTTACAAGTTCATCTTCGTGAAGTTGTTGAACAAATTTAGTTAAAATATTATTTCTGTACCTTTCTGCATTGATGGTGAAATTGAAAAATGACCGGCCCAGTTATTTTTTTACGAGAGCCTGCAGTCTAAACACCAATTATTTGAGCATGTAATGTAGATTCCACAAACAAAAATGCGCCTTATCAGTGCTCCATATTCGCATGTTTTCAATTCATTAAATTAGTACGCAAGATGTCTGGGATGGTCGTTTCGCACAAGGGCTTGATATGGTTCCATCATCAAGTTCCTCTTCACAAAGGTTCGGCATGTTCCATCCACATTCTTGGGCTAAGCATTTTAAAGGTGTTATGGGGTCTTACTCAATACGATTACGAACATCAATAATCAACTTCTGTACGAATAGTTGGCCTACCAGTGCGTTTCCTATGAGTTATAGATCCAGTTTCGCGAAATACACCAACAATATGCGAAAATGTTGTTCTATTACCGCGAAATCTGGAAGGTACTCACGAAAATTGTCCAAACATAAATGCTCACTGCATTGTCAAATTCCATTAATAACCACACCTGTCCTGAAATAGGCTTGAATCATGCAAGTTTTGTTCGCTATTGTGAAAACTATATTTGAAAAATTACTCAAAATTCCAAAGGCAAAATATATGACAATTATTAATGACAGTGTGATAATTAACAGGTCGGAACTATAGCCAAAAAAAGAAATGAGCTACAACATACGTTTTCAAATTCCATGGTATACTTTTATCAAGATAATTTTTGCTGTCTTTGTAATATAAACGCAACGTCTATCACGCTACAGCAAAAATCGTTTTTATAATTTTATTTCGTCTGTAGTTTATTACTTTATATTAATGTCATGTATGTTGGTCGAATAGACGAGCAGTAAGTCTACTTACTTCGCCCATTTTCCCTGTTATAAAAGGAAAAAGAAGAGTCTATGACAATTATAATAATAGTATTTTACGCGCAAAAGAAGATACCTGGAAATTTAAACTAACAGGATGTGTTGTCTTGAAATATCATTTATATAAACATGTTTTTTTTTAAAGGGACCATCTAACACCTTCTGAACTAAAGTTCAAGGTTTCTAGATTAATATTAAAATTTATTAAAAGCTTCAAAATGTGTTAGACAAGGAGATAGACTTGATTCTGTACTATTTATAATATTTATGGATGAAATTATCAGAGAAACAAAGAGGAGAAAAAAGTTTCTTATATAGGACATCACAACTTGGAAAATGTATAAAGTAGAGAATGTGTATTCTTAGATGATGTGGCACTGATAGCTGGAAATCAAAAAAAAACTCTACAGCACACCATAAGCCTATGGAACAACACACTCACTGATTATGAAGTGACAATTAATACAAACAAGACGAAAGTAATGGTTATATCGAAAGAGGAAAAAGAAATACACATACAACTTGGAAAAACAGAAATACAACACGTTAGAGATTGCCACTACCTAGGAATTACAATACACTAGAAAAGAAGATGAGAAGAACAACTTGATAACAGAATACAGAAACCAAACAAAGTATACTATGCTATGAACTCAGTATTTATAAACAGAAAAAATAACAAAATAAACAAAAATGATGGTCTATAAAACAGTATTCAGACCAATTCTCAGATTTGGATGTGAAGCCTGGGTACTGAATCGTCAAGAAACCAGTAAGATCCAAACCCTAGAGAAGAATATTTAAGAAGAGTGAAAAATGTAAGTGGAGGAGACAGGATAAGAAACATACAAATCGGAAGAGAGTTACAAACAGAATCAATAGAAAGTTATGTCGAACAAAGGCAATTAGCTTGGTGGGGACATCTACAAAGGATGGACAATCCAATTCCGGTTAAGCACCTTTGGAAAGCAAAGATACCGAAGAAAAGAACGAGAGGGAGGCTGAAAAGAAGCTAGAATAAAGAAATACGCAACATTTTGGATAAGAAAGGAAAAACCTTGCAAAGAATAGAGAGACCTGGTGAAGATCTGTGAAATGCTAGGAAGCAAAAATTATTCTAACGTCGTTCAGGGCATTATTACAATAGATCTCATGCACAATAATAATAATAATACCTAAGGTAAGCCTTATAACGTTAATAAGTACATAATCCTACTGACTGCGCCACAACAATCATCCAAATTAAACGTGCACGAATGCGCCAGAATCTAGGTGACATCAACATGATTAACATCATCAATGGTACGGATTAATCTTTACATCATCGTTACGAAAGCCTAATCAGTCCCAACTAACTCCCGTGATACTGCGCCCACGATGAATAAGCCGTACGTATTCGGACAGTAGGCGCAACCCGATCCGGCGGTATTAAAAACTTTGCACGGCACGCGGAATTTCAGCTCGGCCGTGTATGGAGAGAACGAAATTATCAAACGAGGCATATAAAATTTATAAGCGTACCGGCCACCCCGACCGACGTAGCGCCCGACATTAACAGCAATAATAACAACAACGGGCCCAGCGATCGAGAGTATCAAGTTCGCATCGTAAACAATAGATTAATGGATATTAAGGCTCTAATCCATCATGATACATGAACCTTTGATAGATAATACAATATCGGCGAGGGGAGGCGGGAGAGGGAGGTATAATGGCGGTCAGCTAGATTGCGAGCCGGCAAACAAACGATATTATCCACGATAAGGTGGCAGCGATGGTCAGGTGGGGAGGTGGGTATAGAGATACAACGTTGAAACTACCACGGTCGACCTATTCTAACCGTTGTACACCTCTACTTTCCAATTTACAGGGATAATTGGGATTGGTATATTAGAAGTGGGGAACACAGGTGAAAGGAGAGGCGAGGGGTGTATGCGATGAGATGTGGAAATGCGTTTCGGTAATACTATAAATGGATATTTGGTCAGTTCTCGTCTGGGTTAAAGATTTGAGGTTAATCTAGTTTGAAAATTAGATGAGTAATTCATGTTAAAAAGTAAATTGATCCATAAATACATAAAATTCAAAGATTAGTTTGTGTGTAGAATGTTCTTTTTTCTTTTAGAGAAACGTTGTTGACTCGGTGTGGGTTTTGCAATCTTTCTCTAATTGTCTCTAGAGGAAAGGTTTGGCAATAGATATGCGTGGAATTGGGGAGGGGGAGGATAATAGCGGGACCACCAGATTTGAATATAGGGCGAGCAATTTTCCATTTGTTCGAAAACAACGAAGCTTTTAAGGCTAAGAAAGAATTCAAAAAAGAGTCACGAATGCATACCTACGATCTTTAATGAAAAATTAGAGAATCTATCATTAGGGGAATCATGATTGGTACAACCAGGCCCAAGTATGTATCCTTAACATGTCCTGTTATAAAGCTGTTATGTTAAGATGTACATATTATGTTACGTACCAACATATTTCAGAAGTATGTATCGCTTACATACCATGTTGATTTAAAAGGCTTGTTATGATTTGTATGTTAAAATTAAGTTCAACATAAATTTCCGAACACTGACGTAGACTTGTTGTTGAAGATAACAAGTATGTTAGGAGTAAAATATGGCGTAGGAAAGTTATCAGCTGATAATTCTTTTACTTCTAATCAATTAGGACGTTCGAGAAATTCACTGATCTGCTTATTCTGAAAAGTGGACGGATTAGTAAATTTATTTGATTTAAATGAAATTGGAGAGGTAGAGCAGAGCTTTGTTGTAAGTATATGTACGCTACCGTCCATATTTCATTAATTTCGGCGGCGATTTCTGATGCTGTCAGTCATATTTTAGATGACTTCGACTTTTGGCAAAAAACAATTTCGTCGAAATTTCCCTCATTTTGGATTTGGTTGAAGACTCACCGAATGCTACCTCTAATCATACAGAATACGATTTTGAAACCAAAATTGGCACAAGAGGACTAATCTAGACGGTATTCTAGTACAAAAAGATATAAATTACAGCAAAAGTAGTCTTAAAACAATTTACCGCCAGAACACACAACTATAAGTTATTCCATATCCGCTTTGCAGTATTTTATTTGCCCAACAATAACCAGGCTTTTAATCAAAATCGGGTTGTTGCCGCGATGAAAAGAAAACACAGCATTTTGAACGACATTCCTCCGATGCGGTCGTCGCTTGTTTTCATTGGTCCGTATACTCCAAATGGCAAACAATTAAATTGAAAATTAGCATAGGCGACTATATTGCCTGATGCTAGAGTTGCAGCGTATAAATATTTATGCTATAATTGTGTGCTTCGATGCCCCACTTGAAAATGCTGTAGAGAAAGGTATTGATAACGAATTGAAAGTTGGAAACAGCAGGTTCTATCTAAAATATGACAATGTAGACTATTTGTTCCTATGCTACCCTATTGTTATTCTAATTTCTGTATTTTTTTTTTGTTTTATTCTCAAAACGAAACCATTAGCTTTATATATATGTTACATATTTCTCTCACTAAGAAAAACAGCTTTCTAGGACGTGGTTTCTCATATATTATCTATACTTTTAAGTAGTGTTATGTGGACTTGGAAGTATAGTGGTGGTTCCAAGTTCTATTACATGTAACGAACTAGATCTCCGAAATAAAAATATTTCGCTGTATACAAAATGCGCCAGTCGATTTTGCATTTCCGAAAAGAACAGTACAGAAAAGAAAATGGGAGGACCGAGCTGTCAAGATTACCGGCGTGTTTCACAACCTAAAGCGTGTCAGTTTTCATCAGAGATAATTCAAATGGGACAATTAAACTGGTGATTCTATATTTAGCGCCACCTATTCAGCATTGGGCAAATTAACAATTTAGTATTAGTTATATTTTGAAATTTGAATTGAATAATGCATACAAGACGAACTATACCTGATATAATTAAATTTTATATTAATATTACATATAATTTCGCTATATTACGTATAATTTGTGTGTAAAAAATAAAACATCTGGCAGAATATTTTAGAAAAATAAGAGGATATCAAGGTTGATCCGAGATGTATATATATTTATAATAAATATCACTTTTTTATTTATTTTGTGTATGACCTACAACTGCAGTTACAGAGTTCAATCATAAAAAATTCCATAAACATAGAAAAACAACATATATAAATCAAGAAATAACATATATTAAATGTAGCGCAGTATCCTTGTTCAAATAATGTTTGACAGATGAGTCGGTAAAGCAGATCGGGGTATTAACAACATGTAATATAAGGTGGGGAGGCACACATATAGAAAGTAGACTGTCACTAACCATACACAGTGTATCATGTTAAGCAAGAATATACGTTATATGTATACATAAAGGTTGTTTTAATCACTAAATACCACAAAACTACAGATTCAGATCTAGACCTCGACAAAATCTTTCGATTCGCTAGTATATTTTCTTAGTGGACAATCCCCAACTATATGTGGTAGGGTTTGTTCAGGAACCCTACAGTCACATACTGGATTGTTCGCGTTACCTCATTTGTGCAACAGTGACTTTGTTTTCGCATGTACGGTTCTAATCCGGTTCAGCAGACACCATATTCTACAGCGAAGTTGCATGCCAGGGAGTTGTTTATTAGAATTGTCAATGTTGTGGCGATTGACATTGTTGTTATTCAATTTCGCCTTCCAGGAATCATGGATGTCATAAATCTTTCCTCGGACAAGTATATCGACATTCCAGATTGGTGGGATTTTAACCGATTTATACAAGATTCGGAATGACAGTTTTTTAAGTTAAGACACTTACAAGTGGAAGTACTAGGCTCAGACATGCGCAATTCAATTAATATGTTCTCTAGGTTTTTAGTATTTTCTCTATCCGCTTCAAAATAGGTAGAGCAGTATATAAGTTTTGAATATGACAAAATGCGAATTTGTTGATTATATCAGGTAAACGGCTCGGTGGCCCAGTGGTAAGAGGACACTCCAATTTGGCAAGTTTATTATTTGTTCCAATATCTTCTGGTACAAAGCATTTTCTGCAGACTCAGAATTGTATATTTTTTCGTACGTAACGCAATTTTTTTCCAGTTTGTTATCACTACACAAACGTAACCATGTTTTAGATAGTTCTATGTTCTTTGTGGGATTTGGCAACCTATATTTGCTGAGGGCACTGTCGAAGTAGTTACTTACAACACAATAGATAACACATGGGCTGAAAAGTCCCGGGCCTAACACATAGACGACGCTAGTTTTATTGTAGTCACCTTTCCTTCAGTTAGTACTAACCTTGAAAAGACAGCTGATAAAATTTCATGATATTCTATTCATTAGTTTGTGAGTTATTGTGCTAAGAGTCACGCTGCTTTTGTTATTTTCTAAACAATGGATCAAAAACAATTTCGTGTCTTAATTTTACACCGCTTCTTGATGGGAAAAAATACCGTTCAAGCGAAGCAATGGCTTGAAAAGTGTTATGGGGACTCCGCTCCATCAGAAACAACAATAAAACGTTGGTTTGCTGACTTCAAACGTGGTCGTAGAGACACCGATGATGCAGAACGCAGTGGACGTCCAAATGAGGCGGTAACACCAGAAAACATCAAAAAGATTCACAAAATCGTTTTGAATGATCGAAAAGTGAAGTTGCGTGAGTTAGCTGACATCGTAAAGATATCAAAAGAACGTATTGGCTTTATATTGCATGAGCATTTGACTATGAGAAAGCTCTGTTCAAAGTGGGTGCCGCGTTTACTCACTGTTGACCAAAAACAAGAACGTGTTGATGATTCTGAGCAGTGTTTGGCCATGTTTAAACGTAACAAACCGGAATTTTTACGTCGATATGTGACAATGGATGAAACATGGATCCATCACTTCACTCCGGAATCAAAACGATCATCATCTGAGCGGACAGCAACTGGTGAACCTCGTCCAAAGCGCCCGAAAGCACAACAATTGGCTGGAAAGGTTATGGCCTCGGTATTTTGGGATGTTCGTGGTGTAATATTCATCGACTATCTTGAGAAAGGAAATTCCATCAACAGTAAATATTATATAGCGTTATTGGAGCGTTTGAAGGCCGAAATTGCAAAGAAACGACCGCATATGGCAAAGAAAAAATGTTGTTTCATCAACAACGCACCGTGTCACAAGTCAATCAAAACAATGGCAAAACTACATGAATTGAACTTCGAATTGCTCCCACATCCACCGTATTCGCCAGATTTGGCTCCCAGCGACTACTGGCTGTTCGCAGACCTCAAAAAAATGCTCGCCGGTAAGAAATTTCGCACGAATGAAGAGGTTATCGCTGAAACTGAGGCCTATTTTGAGGCAAAAGATAAATCGTTCTACAAAAGTGGTATTGAAATGTTAGAGCGGCGCTGGAATGATTGCGTTGCTGTTGATGGAGATTACGTTGATGAATAAGGCTAATTTGTTAGGCCTGGGACTTTTCAGCCCATGTGTTACCTACCACGTACCAATCAAACTGAAACTTTTGTAAAAAAATTGTAGCTTCGAATAGCTCACCATCAAGTTGCTATGAGGTCAAATTGTTCTTTTTACCAGTTTTGTGCGACTGGAAGGCAGCAATATCTCAGTAGTAAAGTGTAGCAATAACGACTTCGTACATTTGAAGAATTCTAACAAGAATCCGATAGGGGATTGAGGGAATTCCTTAGCAAATGCTAGGTGACGTGATAGGGAACATTAGCAAATGTCTCAATCGTGGAGGAGGTCACCTTACCGACGTGGTTTTTAAAAAGTGAACAATTACGATGCCGTCTCCTAGATGCTTTTTAACGTAGAATAAGACAGTGTCAATAAAATTATGAGATATGCCTTCGTTCGCTTTTCACAAGCAAGATTGGCTGTCGCACCATGTACATTTGGTGCCTTACATGCGAATTTGAGACAATACAGAGAAATTAAATTCCTCCCGTCATTTTTACGTAAAATAAAGACCGTAACATTTTACTTCACCCACAATTACACCTCAATTAATTTCCAAGGGTAACGCCACAATTTACACCCCAACCGACCGTCATATCGGTGATGTGAAACATTTTGCGGTCACAGAGATGTATCGCGTTCTAAAATTATCTTGCCCGAAAAGGTCCTGCGATATGCCAGACTGCGGTAACACCGCCCTCAAGAACCCTTCCGCTTCGCGCTAGTAGGAAGATGATTTATAGTTAGTTCTTCAGAAGAAATCCGGCCGGCGTATGGCTGGATCGTATTTAGTGCCAAGTAGCTGCTCAAACTAGGATTAAGAGCTACTTCATTGGCAATTTTGATATACATGCATAGTTTCTAGTTGAAGTCCTTGTTAGGAGGGTGCGGTATATGTATGTGTATGTACACATATATATAAGGTTAAGTTTTTAATGAGAAAACTTTTGTCCTCGATGGGATATGATGCATAAATTAGACTCTAGACTTGGATATCGATTGCTAACGAGGAGGATCGTGGAATGGTGTCCGACAAAGCGGAAGTTGAGTTATTTTAGCAAGGTTCTAGATCGTAAGAAAAGTAAAACTTGGTTTAAGGAGTTCGCATATAAAGTTTTATGTAAGAATAGTAAACCTTTAACGACTAAAAATTTAGTTTTTACCTACATCACGTTGTAGATTAGTTTAGAATTTATTACGTTTCAATTAGTTACAAGCAGATTAAATTTGCGGGAGTTAGACCTTACTTGAACTATATTTTAAGACAAATTTCGTGTACCATTCAATACTGCGTTATTTTTTGATGGCTAATTGATGAAGGGTATATTCTCTAAGATTTTAATGGTTAATTATTTTATACTGTTGGTTATCGAAGTATGTATGATTACATTGGCCAACACATATTTTGTAATAATTCGAGTTTTCGAAATTCATTCTTTCTGACCTGTTTAGGAAAAAATAGATAACGTTTTGTTATGTACGTAATTTTTTAAATATTACTATTTGACAGCTGCTAATTGAAACACAAAATAAAACGGGTAGGAGGTACTTATTTAACACAAAAGTATGCATATACAACTTTCAATCATCAGTTGAAAATTTCCTTTTATAAGATTTGCTTGCGTGAGCTTTACCGGAACAGTCTCGCTGAAGATTCCAGCAGTAATCGGCCATCATTTGGGTATCCCACCTTCCTTGGAACGTTTCCTCCATAATGCTGATGCCTTTGCGATTTTTTTTTTTTTGGGAAACGATCTAAGTGGCTGTGAAGGTACTGAATCTTGATGCGTATGTTATATCTGTGCAAGTTAGAAAGCATCTGTCCTAGTAATGCATAATGGTGAAATTTATTACGTATGAGTAAAAAATTTCACCAAGGAGTATCTTAAAAACTAGAGCTGCAAGGAAGAATTGTCAGTTACTTTTGGAAGCAGCACATCAGAAATATTTTAAATCAGTTCGTATTTTACAGGAACCATGACAAAAAATTTATTTTGTTGGGCGGTGTTATTAATATTTATATCAATATTTCCATTAAAATTTGTTCCAAAAGTTTAAGTTTTTCGAAATGGATCCTCTAAAGGTGTAATCTTTAATAATACTTAATAATCATATATTTAGATAATAGCCATGACTATTGAAATGGAGTATGTATGTTTCGATTAAAAGATGTATTGTACAAAGCCGGTTAAAAATTACATTAGGGTGCCAACTAGAGTAACACAGATTAATTATTCGAATTCTGAGAACAAATAATTTGTGTCTGTTGGTACTATTTCTTGAACTGATAACCGTGTTATTACTCAGTTTAAACGTGGTGACAAAAGAGTAGTGTCGCAATTGGATGAAATTCTCCGCAGTATGGCGGTGTATAGGAAAGTGGCAAAAACCAAACCTCTCGTAACACCTAACACCACGAAAAAGCTTTCATATGGCTTGAGTAGCAAAGGTGCGGATCTCACAAATTTTGGCCGTCTGTAGTGTTCTCTAATAAAAGTCAATATTATCAATTTAGTGATAAAGATCGAGCATAGGTATGGAGATGTTCTTTGTATCATTTAAAGGATACGTCGGTTCACCAAACCATGAAATGCAGCGAGATTAACATCATAATCAACTGAGGTGCACAAGAAATATTAATATGGAAAAATATACCAAATTTTCACAGAAAGATCCTTACCGCCTTTAATAATGGCAATAATGGTCAAAAGCCATTGTAGGGTTGTATAAACTGCAGGTATCGCCGAAAACTTTACACCAGACAAATTAATAATTTACAAAAATATTAATACTTTATTGTCCAACAGATGAAACAATATTCAATTACGAGGTAAATTTAATAATCAAGATACATATATAAAATAAGTTACCTACAGTAAACATAGAAGTATGAGGTAGATCAAGCTACAATAAGCTTATAACTAACCACTCACAAATGAGCGGATGAGTACCAAGTATCCGCTTCAGTTTGGCGGCAGCTACGATGCAATACACGCTAGAGGTGATACCACATCGGCGTCTCTTGCGTGGTTTACAGGTCGAGTTACCATACCACTTTGGTTTCCCTGTTCATTCCTGAAGAAGCCTCCAACGACGGAGGCGAAACGTCGAAATCACACCTTTCTCTTTTTCTTTCTTTTCCTTTTTCTGTCCCCTTCTCTCTTTCTTTCTCTTACTCTTTATTTCAACTTTTTCACCCAATCATTCAGAAAAATACTAAATAAGAGTGGTCCGAGATTAGTACCCTGCGGAACTCCAGATAGTATTCTGAAGCGAGTGAACGAATAACCATTCCTTCCAAAGAGGTAAGATGAAATCAATTTTACCAAAGAAGGGTAGAAGCCAATACCTTCCAGTTTAGCACAAAGTAAGTTGTGATCAATGCGATCAAAAGCCATAGCAAAGTGAGTATAGACAACATCGACCTATCCTCGCTGGTCCAACGCTCCAGATATATACTAGATGATATTTACCAAGTTGATTACTGTGGATCTACCTGACTTAAATTCGTGTTGATGCATTGACAAGAATGGTTTAACATTGAAGTAAATATTATTATATAGAATATGTTCAAATACTTTTGCAAAGTTAGGTCTGTAATTGATAATATTAGCCCGGTCATCTCCCTTAAACACTGGCACTATTTTACTAGGTTTCTAAATTGTCGGAGATGTGGAACTTTTAATAATTAAATTATAGCCTCATCTTCAGTAACAAAGAATACACCAAAAGAGAGACTATTTACAGTTTGTGAAACCAATGTGCTGGCACTAAATGCATTAGAGGAATGACATGAAAAACTATTAACGATGGCTTCAGGTTGAGTTAGTAGCTCGTCGTTGTGGAACATGCGCCCAGGGATCCTTGAAATTGTCCTCCGACTACCACCAAATGACCAAAAGGCCTTGGGATTAACCTCGATATTCGCTTCCACCTGCCCTCGATAATGATGGTATGGGTTATTTGCTTCTAGTTTAAGTAATTGATGAAGTCTTCGGAACTAATTGAGATAATGATCCAACCTTGTGTTCTTCCATTTATTAAAGCAATACTCTTTTATATTTATAAATCTTTTAACTTTTGCCGTGAACCTAGGCGGGTGGTGTCGATTTGTTGATTTGATTTTAGCTACGCAGTGATCAAGGACAGTCAACATCGCCATGATCCAACAAAGTATCCCAATCAACCGCGTCAAGTTCGAAACATAGTGCTGGAGCATCCACCTTTCGGAAATTATAACGCAAATTGATATTAGATGGAAAATTTATTGGATCTGATGGTAGATCGAGATTAATCAGTTTATCAAGATCAGGATGGTGTAGGCCAAAGTCATGGGCAACCGTGAACTCCACATCCGGATTCGTAAAAACCAGGTCCAGCAATCTTCCATTTAAGTTTGTGGTACTGTTGAGCTGTTGCAAATTAAGAGTCTTCATCAATCTCCATCTTTTATTTCATTATTATATCTCATCATGATACGATGCCATTTCGGAAGTGGTTCGCTTATTACTGACTCTGGCCGTGAAAGCCTACGTATTCATTTCAACTTTAAATACAATAATATGACTTCATGGTAGTGCAACATTAACTATCAATGCATCCAAGTGCATACAAACCCAAACTTCCTCGTCAAAGCCTCACCAGTAGATGCTGCTTGTACAAGTTAAGTAACATAATCTTATACGCAGGGTGTTGTTGTACTATATCTCTACTTTAAACTGCACATTGTTCTTGTGATGTCGCCTAAATTAAACGACGTAGGAGGAGAAAGAGACATCCAAGCAAAATGGCAAACCTATAGCTTTATTATTATTATTATAAATAAGAACAATATTAGAATGTAAGACATCGATATGTTGAAATTTCCCAAAGCAATTAATTCATGAGAATCCACCACCAAATCACACACTATATTTCCAAATTAAACGAACCGTATATCTTCTTAAAAACAAACAAGAAGGACCCGGCTTACTCCCGTTTATGTCCTTGATTCAATTCCCGACATAGTATGCGTTCTAACGCGTCTCCATCGAGACGTGCCCAACCCTCGACCCTTCGCAATCCGTTTCGACAATCTTTTTAGCATACGCACACCTTTACGAAAGGAGAAAAGCGACTCGACGAAGACGTAGGCGCGAGATGAACCACTCTAGCGGTCCAGGTAATAAATAGCGGCCGTAAGATCCTCCGAAGGTTGAATTTTTAGTGCGCGCCGTGGCAGGACGAAGCTGCACGCGAGAAAAAAAGGGGACGCCTAAGATGAAATCTCTGTTTCGTTGCCCTTTTCCGTCTTACAGGGTTTACCACTTTGGTGCTGTTGTTTTTCGGTTAAATAATGGGATCTGTCATTTTACATTACACGAGCTTGCGCCCCGTAACGGGGAGTACAACGAAGTCTGTCGCACTTCCTCTACGGTTTTGCTTCCATTTTTTTTTCTCCTGTCTACGTCTATGTGCCGGCGACGGAGATGGAGGTACGCAAAAAAGAAAGACAAAGTTGAGTTATCCACGAGTAAAATAAGGATACGCAAAGCGTGATGCGGATAACGGAAACTTACAAATTTCCTTCAAATTTAATGCCTTATTATTTATTTAAAAGTTCCTTCGTTACCGGCTCGGTTTTTTTCCCGCTAGTTCACGAACGCTTTCCATTACGTCGCTGGAAACTCCGAGTTGAAGCACGGAATTGTGAGGAAGGTAAAGCCTAAGGGGATAAAAGAAGAGGAGGAATAGAGGGAATAAAAAATATAAATGAGTGAAGTATGGCAAATGATGGGAAACATGGGATATACGTTTCTGCACACATGGATCATAGATGTAAGTCAATATTTAAGGGATGTCAGCTGTCCGCGTATATATAGACGAATAATATACGTTTATATGACTCGAGGATACGTTGAACGTGATTGGAGATGTTATAATAATAATAACACTAATCTTTATTGACCAACAGATATTAATAGATCCAATTACAGGACAATAGATAAAGTAAATAAATAATGTGCAGTGCAATCAGGAATTAGAATAGCTGCCTATGTAACAAAGGAGAGAGAAAAGGAACAATAAAAAATAACAAAGTTCTTCCAACAACCACCGAAACATATACTTGTGAAAATCATAAGTATATTTAAAATTTAAGAAATGGATCCAAGGACATAGTGTTTGCATTCCTACACATATGTGTTAAGGGTGTTTTTTTGCAAAATCTTGGTATGCGCAGTAGGCAAATTGAGCTTGTTACAAGATCTATGACGATACTGAGGGACGGAAAACGAAATACGAGAAAGTGGAGCGGGAGAATTAACAAAATGGTGTGCAAGTTTGAATTGAAATTTACCACTGGCTACATCTTCACCACAATCTAATGATTCTAATATGTGCCTATTAAGTAAACTTGCATAATCAATTCCACGTGCAGGATAAGTACCATCTGACTTAAAAAAGGAATATTTCAGAAACCTTCTCTGAACACGTTAATACTTGTTGATAATGATAATATGGATACCAAACGGATGATGCATATTCTAGTTTATTGCGTACAAGCGAAAAATACACAATCCTCAACGCGTCTACATTGAAGAAATGTTCCCAAGTTCGAAACAAAAAACCATGCGACGAGAAAGCCGAAGAGGAGATGGCATCTATGTGTCGAGAAAAAGATAGCTGTGCATCAAATAGCACCCCGAGATCCTTGTAAGCACTCACTCTAGGTATGGTGGTATTAGATGTTGTAATCGAGCGAGTATAGGTAAGTATGGCGTACTTGGCAATGTTTAATTGAATTTTATTCATAGAACATTTGTTAATGCTTGATAAATTTTGCTGTAAACTTAAGGAATCTATTTCCGAGTTTATGGTAGTATAAATGTTTAAATCGTCCGCATAAGCGAGAATACTACAGTCTAGGAAATTAAAAGAGCGTTTACGTATATGTTAAATAGAAGTGGGCGCAAGTTTGTGCCCTGAGGTACACCTGTAGATGCAATACATTGATTGAGAGTGAAATCCGTTGTAGTCAATATAGCATGAATGATTACTAAGATATTACTGGATTAGAGAAACAACAGCAGGACAGAAACCAATGGCAGAGGTCTTCGGTATCAATATTAAAATTGATCGTGGAACGCAAAAACAGTTTCATCAACATTAAAGAAAGTGTTAATGAAGGACCAGTCGCTTTGCAGGACGCAGTTGTACAGTGATTAGAAATTAGTTAGTAAAGTTATTGTTAGAAGAGAAATACTTCAGAAATTTAATATTAGAAATATTAACTACTATGTTTACAGCAGGATGAAATACATCTTCGGCTATTAACAGATAAACCTCTTGACTAAAAGTAATTGGATGTGTAACGTTACTAAATATAATATTCTGTCATTGCTACTCAATACATTGTTGTATTGTTTCAATACTACGACAGACATGAAAATCTTAAGCGCAATAGTTTTACGATCGTTACAAGTACCACATTTAAATTGTGGAACATTGTACAGTCAATTAATACTGTAATAAATATATTGGAAACTTTGTAAATTGAGTTTTACTTCTCCGACCATTGATCAGTATGAATTTCCAACATGTATAATGAATAGAGATTAAATTGTGGACAGTTAAAATCTGAAGAAAATAGTAATTGTCTGTCGAAAAGAAATTCTAGACACAACACTGAGCTCTTTATTCTGCAAAGTGGATCGGATTAGTAAATTTATTTGGTTTAAATGAAATTGGAGAGGTAGAGCAGAGGTTTGTTTTAAGTATATGTACGCTACCGTCCATATTTTATTCATTTCGGCGGCGAAGGTTGCCGCAAATAGCGAATTTTGATTAAACAAGACCTTGGGTGATGGGCGAGGGAGGCAAGTTGCCAGAACAAGACCTTTTCTCAGGTGAGGAAATACGCCAAAGAGAGACCATTGAAGATTGTAGTTGCGTAAATTGCATGTAGCATAAATATGCAACCAATAATACGCTTGCTTTTAAAACAGACATCGACCTTGAAGCTATTTTGAATAGAACGTTATAAATTCATTACAAGGAAAGTGAAAACAGCTTGAAAGTATAATTATTTCAATTACTGATATTTTGTTAGTAGTACAGAGGCTTTAGGATACCAAAAAAGGAATGGTTATTAGACAATTTATTTATTTATATGTAAATTCAGATACCACACGTCACTGATAAAATTAAAATTTTTCTGTCAAGCAAAAATCAATGTCGGAATATAAGGGCCTTATGTTGAATGCACTCTACCATAAATCGATGAATGGAGATCTTCATCAATAAGAGAAGGTATCAGTACATCATGGAACGTATCTGAAAGTATTATAATCCATGATGTATACAGATAACAGTAAAAGAAAGTGAAGGACCTCTGTAAATTTGGCTCTACAGCGAAACTTGTAGATTTTACAAGAACGTGCAGTATCTATCGGACGTCGTCCGATTGGCTAGAATTCCAGTTTTCAATGATATAGCGAATTGAAACATACTGCTCGGGTTGTAGCATAGTGTCTTGTTACGCTCAAAAGACAAGATGTCTGCAAAATGTTGGCTTCGCCGCTTCAAAATTAAGATTTAAATGCGATTTTTATGGATGGAAGTGCAGATCCCCAACAAATGCAGACGATCTTTCTGAAGTTCTGTCTGTATCTTTTGCTAGTTGTCCATATAAAACTTTTGTTGTTTAACATGTTTGGTGTCAGTTAATAAATGAAATTCGAGTGAGCGTTTTATTATATACACTATCGTTCAAAAGTATTTGGGAACCCACACCAGAAAAATGACAATACGCATTAAATCGATTAAGAACTTCCACATCTACCTCATTAAAGCCGTTTTTTTTTCAGAGCCGAGGATCTAAAGCTCGGCTATTAGCCGCCGTCGTCTTATTCTAACGCTCGCGTCTTCGTTATAAATCTTACTAATAAGGCCCATTGCGCATACGACCTATTAAACATACAACAATGTAGCGGCACGGCTGTAAAAACGGATCCCGAGCACACGCCATCGTAAAACAGACCATTAATTGCAAATTAGCGTTCTCGTAGCTACACCGTACGGCATTCTCGTCATTTATGTGGGACAACGATACCTACGTAAGCTGCGTAAGCCCAAGCACCAGACTGTTGTTCTTTTTTTTTTCTGAAGCAGCGTCGTCACTGAAGCCTCTCGGATTCTTTTAACAATGTACTAAAACGCAGTAACTAAATTTGTAGCAGATTCCCTGGTTTCGGGTTGTATGCGTAGGCTACTTGATTGCATTGGTATAAATTAGAGCTAATGATGTAATGACTTGAGTTCTGTAGGGTAGCATCGTAAACTCGGTGGAAATATATTCTGTTAAGGTTAATGTAAATTACTTGGTTTTTGCTTTTTAATAATTATTCTGATTTTAACACCATACTCCCTGTCACAATTTTTTAAATATGTAAATCGAAAACAGTCAAGTAGTGTAACCTTATTTCCTATAAAAATTACTTTACTATCACCATATAAATTTCGTACGTATTAACAATCTTTAGTTCTATGATGACTTTGTCAATACCTTTGAGTGTTGTAGAGTTGAAGGGTTACTGAAGGATCGCATACGGTCCCTACGAGTAGGAATGGAAGAGATAAAAGCAAAAAGCTAAGAACAAATGAAGCAGGAATCCAATTACACAACATCACAAAAGAGAAAAGGGAAGAAGTTATTACAAATGGAAAAAGAGGAAGCTAGCGAGTTCATCTTCAATCGCTAGAGGAACGAACGGTCCCCTTGGGAACCAACAGCACGCGCACCCTGAAACCAAGGAATGTTATTCCACATATATATATATATGCGTATATATATATATATATATATATATATATATATATATATATATATATATATATGCGTATATCACAAACAAAAGTGGACCCAAGCTACTCCCTCTAAGAACTCCAGACGTTGGCGTAAGGTGACAAGCAAATCCCATATATGTCACACATTGCTTTCTATCAAGAAGATACAATTGAAATAAAGACAATATCGAGGACTAAAATCCAATATTGTCCAATTTATTAATAATATATATATATACGAGGGTTGCTAGTTAAAAATAAATATTTGTCAATGGAAATGGTTTTAGTGTTTTTCAAAGTATTCTCCGCGATGATCTTTGATGACTTTTGCATACGTTTGAATCAATTTTTCATTCCGATTGAGGTATCTCCAAAAGCATGTATTTTGAACGCATTAACCGCTCCCTCTGGCGTCAAAACTCTTTGACCACGTAGTTTATTCTTCACGGACGCAACTAAAAGAAAATCATTAGGTGTCAAATCAGGATTGTATGGCGAGCGAGCCATCAATTCGACGTTTTGATCGATTAAATATTAAGTTGTTTGAGTCGCTGTGTGAGAGCTGTCGTTTTCATGGTGAAGAATGATCCCACGTTGCTGATTGCTTTTTCTTATTTCTTCAAAGACATCTGGCGAACAACTGGCTGTGTACCATTCTATTTTCTAGTGGTACTGTAGTGCTCGTTTATCCTAAAAAGAAACTGGGGACCATTTGTTTCAAGGTGCTTCTGCCGTGAACAAGTTTTGTTAGATGTGGCTCATTTCGAAGGACCCTTGTACGATCCAGTAGATTGCTGTTTATTTTCGGGCTTGTACGTATAGATCCAAGATTCATCACCTGCATAAATGTTATACGCGGCTTTTGGCGCATCCCGATCGTATTTTTTGAGCATTCCTTTGCACCAATCGACACGAGCCGTCAAACTATGCGGAATTCAACGCGCACAATCTTTTTCACGGCTGAATATTCGCTTAAAATCTTGTGTATGCTTATCATGCTAATGTCCAGAGATGCCTCAATCTAACGGTAAGTCACGTGACGATCTCGCTGTGTCACTTCACGCACGGCATTTCATATTTTCTGACACAAGAATCAATTTTGAACGACCTTCTGTAAATTCGTCCCTGAGCGAACAACGCCCGCAATTAAATTCAAAACACCAGTGATATACAATAGTTTTAGATGGTGCTTCATCACCAAAAGCTGTAGTGGGTTGATCGATGCACTGTTGTTGAGATCATTTATCCCGAAGGTCGTAGTAAATCATTATACCAATAGTAATCTGTATAGCCGAAATTCTATATTTTACTTCCAAAAATGAAGAAAATGCGAGAATCTTTGAAAGAAGAATTGCAAGCCTTAGAAAGCTCAATCCTGAAGTGCATATGATTCTGTGAAACCATGAATTGAAGAAGCTAATAAAGGAAGGCATAATGCAAAACACAATGACACAAAGATCTCGGGTTAACTAAGAAGTTAGACTAGAAATTAACTGAGGAAAGACCGAAAGGACATAAACAGTTAATCAAAAATAAGGTAGAATATCCAACGCCAAATGTATCTGTATGCAAAACTTTTTTCGAGGAGGTCATGAAACTATAGCTGGTATGTGAGGATGAATTCCATCTTCTTGGTAAATCTCTCGAACGGAACAATTACACCTAAAATTACACAAAGTACTTAATAGATCCAGTTTTAAACATCTCCCCGTGTAGACTCATTAGATCTACTAAACGGCAATACGCCTGGATGATTAAAGCAGTACAACAAAACACCATCGTTCCAGTTCCTTTCTCGCCGATCTCAGCATTCTTTTCTTCGTCGTCTTCGCTTCGTTTTCGCAGCTTCTCCACGTAAAACCGGTCGCCGCCTTTACCGGAAGGAAAAATTTTTAATTATACTCCTTAATTATTAGCTTAATTAAAAAGATCTCTCCTTTGAAGTATCCGCTTTCCAGAATAAGAACGTTAAAGGAGGGGGACTCGCTTGTCTCCAGCGAACGGAAGAAAACATGCTCCCTACCTCATCCTCTTCCCGAACCCCTAACTCGGCATCTCTAATGACATGTTTAATAACGGATTAAGCGTTCTCGCCGCTACCTCCCGCAAGAGGGCGCTACTGTCTCGCCTGCGTAGGAGGGAGCAAACGTAAAGATAATTAATTCGGAAAATATCCTCGTTGGGCCTTATTAGACGACGAGGCCCTTATGTTCGTCGAAAATCCGATCCGACCGCCTACTTTTTTTGGGGTGGGAGGGAGCTTCGCCGCTTGTTGTGTATGTGCGTGTTCTTCCCCTACCGCTACCTTCTTATTAAATTTCTTTAAAAGGCGAAATTGGGGAGAAATTTGTTGTTTTCTGTTCGATAATTAAAAATTTAATATCGACTCGGAGTTAATCAGAGAGATGGATATAGCGGAAAGGATGAAAAAATGGGTTCCTTTTGATGAGAGACGTTAAAAGATGAAAGGCAACCTTTAAAATTCGAAATCTAATGAAGAAGAGATATTAACTCGGGCGTTTCTTTTTTGTTTGAACAAATTTTGTAGGTTTTCACTTTCGTTTTTTTTTTACTTTTAAGATCAAAGTCTAGCAAATCTATACTGCTGATATATTTTGAAATAAAATTAAATTGGGAATGTACTATCAACTTAATATCAAAAAATTAAGTTACTGCGATACAAGTTAAAACAAAACAGCTTGTATTAACCGCAAAAAAGCCGTAGCTACAAAACAAGATTCAAAAGTATCTATAATATACTATAATTAAAGCATTGTATAGAAGCTATAACCAAGTTCAAGATTTTTCAATAAACTTTGAAGTGAATGCGTCTTTTGTTATTGTAACATTGGGTATAGAAAACTTTTTTGACTATTCATGGACATTTTGAAGACAATTCGTTACAATGCCACTACTAACTAAGAAAATAGTTGTAATGTCCGACTCTGCTAGTAAGTTACAAAGCCTTCCCTGAAATCCATCAGAGAAACAAATAATATATTGTTAGATATCATCCCTAGAGTGTAGAGATATATACACAAAGTTATACTGGGTTCGAAGTCATGTTGGAATCTTGGGCAATGAACTTGCTGACACTTATTTAAAATCCCATGTTGTCTTGTGGAGAATGCTTCGCAATTTACGCAAATTTACAAAGTATGTTGAATAAGGAGTGCGAAAATTTGTAGCAAACAACATACATGAATAGAATGACTCAGTACGCCTACATTTCTCCATCCGTAAGCATTGAGCAGTGGTATAATACAAATGGCAATATCTCTCGGTATTATCGATACATCGTAACACATGCGCTAAAAAGTCCCGAGCCTAACAAAGAAAACACGTTTTTTTTGGTTCAAAATTAGCTTTATTCATCAACGTAATCTCCATCAACAGCAACGCAATCATTCCAGCGCCGCTCTAACATTTCAATACCACTTTTGTAGAACGATTTATCTTTTGCCTCAAAATAGGCCTCAGTTTCAGCGATAATCTCTTCATTCGTGCGAAATTTCTTACCGGCGAGCATTTTTTTGAGGTCAGCGAACAGCCAGTGCTCGCTGAGAGTCAAATCTGGTGAATACGGTGGATGTGGGAGCAATTCGAAGTTCAATTCATGTAGTTTTGCCATTGTTTTGATTGACTTGTGACACGGTGCGTTATCTTGATGAAACAAAATTTTTTTCTTTGCCATATGCGGTCGTTTCTTTGCAATTTCGGCCTTCAAACGCTCCAATAACGCCATACAATATTCACTGTTGATAGTATTTCCTTTCTCAAGATAGTCGATGAATATTACACCACGCACATCCCAAAATACCAAGGCCATAACCTTTACAGCCGATTGTTGTGCTTTCGGGCGCTTTGGACGAGGTTCACCAGTTGCTGTCCACTCAGATGACGATCGTGAAGGAGTGAAGTGATGGATCCATGTTTCATCCATTGTCACATATCTATGCAAAAATTCCGGTTTGTTACGTTTAAACATGGCCAAACACTGCTCAGAATCATCAACACGCTCGTGTTTTTGGTCAACAGTGAGCAAACGCGGCACCCACTTTGAACAGAGCTTTCTCATAGTCAAATGCTCATGCAATATAAAGCCAATACGTTCTTTTGATATCTTTACGATATCAGCTAACTCACGCAACTTCACTTTTCGATCATTCAAAACGATTTTGTGGATTTTTTTTATGTTTTCTGGTGTTACCGCCTCATTTGGACGTCCACTGCGTTCTGCATCATCGGTGTCTCTACGACCACGTTTGAAGTCAGCAAACCAACGTTTTATTGTTGTTTCTGATGGAGCGGAGTCCCCATAACACTTTTCAAGCCATTGCTTCGCTTGTACTGTATTTTTTCTCATCAAGAAGCTGCGTAAAATTAAAACACGAAATTGTTTTTGATCCATTGTTTTGAAAATAACAAAAGTAGCGTGACTCTTAGCACAATAACTCACAAACTAATGAATAGAATATCATGAAATTTTAACAGCTGTCTTTTGAAGGTTAGTACTAACTGAGAGAAAGGTGACTGCAATAAAACTAGCGTCATCTATGTGTTAGGCCCGGGACTTTTCAGCCCATGTGTTATACAATAATTGCTCGTATGAAGTTAGACCACGGTGCTTACTTATCCCATGCGTTTAAATTAGGATTTATGGTATCGCCATAAGCTGCCTGGTTTGAACTACATTAGATTTTCTTTGGCTTTGAAGTGTAACATGCAATTAAGGCTAAAATAAAACTTTCTGACTCCGATTTAATTTCGTGGCGTAATAATTCCTAAAACTAGTAAGCTATAAACCATTCACGGGCGTAACATTCCCATTACGCGACGTTGTCCGTATATTAAATGTAAAGAGTTTGTTAAGAATGTTTCATTAGAAGCTAAACAGTACGAAACAGCAGTGCGAAAATGAGGAAAATATAACTTCTATATCTTATTACATGAAAAAAGATATTTTATACGTTGTTATAATTTTCCTAACTGTAGTGATAAGTGTATATGTGTAAGTGTGTACCCAATATGTCCTATTCTATTTATACACCCCACTACTGGCAATAATAATGAATTTATGCGTTTTATTTTTACATCTGGATAAAGATGGAGAAGTTAAATTTTCTTTAAAGTTTCTAAAAATGAACGTTTAAGTTTTTTCTTTTACAAAATTTGCGATAAACAAATATTAACCATATATTTCATTTATTGGTAGGTGTAAGTATGATAGAAACTTATTGTGTTACGTTTGCATAGGTTTCCAAATCCTAGCAAAAATACAGAATGGACCGAGAAAGAACGCATGATGAAATGTACAACATTGTAGAGTTTATCGAAAACACCTTGCAGCAGAAAATATTGAAAGAAATAATGAATTACTACCACTAGTTTTTTCTGCAGTATGTTTACCTGGTATAATAAGCAAATTCTATTTTTATTACATTTTAAATTCATGGGAAACAGATGCAGAAAATATCAAAAACAAAGAGAGAAATATATTAAATGAATTGGACGTGTTTGAGCCTAATACAACTTCTTGTAAGTATTTTATAACATTGATTATAAGTGTATATATTTATCTGATTAAGTAGCTTACAAGAGATAATATATTTATGCGATATTAACAAAGAATTTTGCTATACATATTACGTATAGCTTGGTGTTTAAGCATTATGCGATTTAAATTATATATATGTATATATATATATATATATATATATATATATATATATGTATATATATATATATATATTATGGTGGAAAATCACAGGCTCGTTAAAATTTTTAACTGGGTTCTTTGAATTATTTTTGAATTCTAAATTAAAATACCAAATGTAAAGTTGAAAAGACAAATATATTGATAAATAAAAAAAGTCTATATATACCGCTTTTTTACAAAACAAAATGTTTTTACAGAATACCTAAGGCAATCTCTGACTAGCTAAATTCGAAATATTCTAATTAATTTACGAAACTAAGTATGAGATCGAAAGATAGAATTAATTTTGAAGAAATTAAGAAGTTTCGACGTCTATAACCTTTGAAATCGTACTCACTGGCTCGGCTTTAGGATGGACTGGCCTTCGGCTTCCAACGTAAGTGTCCGGAACTTCCAAATTTTGTATGTAGTATCAGCCGATACACTTTATTATTAGAGATCGGTAAAACTTTTAAAAGAAACCTGTACAGATTGAATATCTGTGTTTAAAATTTCATAAAGAGGGAGTAGTGACGGTACTTCGCCTCCAGCTTCTAACATCAACCAAAATAAAAATTAGCGGCGTGCACCAAACAGTGACGAAAAATATATCTGCAATAGGTGAACTAGTAAAATTATAGAAGAAATTTATTGGTAATAGAAGGACAACAATTTATATCATGTACTAATGCTATTATTGTTAGTTTCTTTCAAGCCGTGCAGATGGCACTAAACGTGGAACCGTTAGTAGCCAGGGATTATGCCATCTCTAGACCATTCCTTAGGAGGTTTTCATGACGATATTTGGTACGAAATCACAAAAAAAATAGTGTTATTATTTCTACAAGGAATTCGCTATATAAAAGTCCGAAGTTTTTTTTCTAGAACTAATTTTTCTTCTTCTTAGAACAATTTTGCTTCAAATGTAACATTTGAGGGAAAAAAATTGTTAAATAGGAAAATTTGCCATATACCATACCTTAGCCGTTTATATATGGATTCTGTATGGAAATTTTCGTCTTGAAACTCAGCCAATTGGTCGTCGTCTTCGACGTACCTATCTCTTCGACTCGAAACCGAAACGGTATTAATTTATCGATCCGCCAACTCCGTTCCGATTTCAGGACGGCGAATTTATGCATTCGCAGATGTAATTATGAGCAACCGGCTTGACTAAATGGCGACTACCTGCTCCTCGAGCTCGTCCTGTGTCTCCGAAGCGTCCCGGTAGGATACGTCCTTCTTCCTTTCGCCCCCAACCGACCCGGGTACGCCGTCTTTGTCGCGCTATCGTTCATCCGAGAGCTGCAGGAACTGCACGTTAAAACGTGACAGGCTAGGTGCGCTTCGTAATAATAATTGTCGTAGACGATGCGAGCGGTCCGCCGCCTGTTGGAGCGAGCTTGTTTATTCTTCTCTTTCGCGGCGGCGAGGACGAGCATTACGCAAACTAGCTAGAGGAGGAAAGAAATGCGCAATCGAGACTTCAGTCTTTGTTGCCGCCGTTGCTGTTTCGTAATCGGAAACCGATGAATTTAATTAATTGGGCGCAAGAAGGGCTATAGGATGTCGAGACGGTTTTACGAGAAGGAGATGGTTTGTGACGATTGGCGAACGCTTAGTTTCGTAGATGCAGAGGAAAATTTGAGTATGGAATAAGTATTATCGTACGGAAATGGGAGAAAAGCCAAGTCGTTGTTATTGATCCAATTTTTATAGAGTGCTTTTGTACTATTTGTGTGTTAGCGTTTAACTAGTTATAACCAGTACATTTTTTATATAGAATAGGAAAACTACCACCAATTATCAATTAAACGAGTCCAGAAGAGATTTCTTAAATATTTTTCATATAAATCTGATGCCATTTATCTTCCTCGTGGTACTGATTATATCAATTTACTTTGTAGGCATGATTTCGAGACGCTGTCGCATCGCAGAGACGCAGCTAGCGCGAAATTTCTTATTAAATTGATACATCAGCATATTATAGATCTGTTGACGCTTTTTTATCCCCACGGCACGAACCAATATACTGTTAAAAGCACCACTAACGCATATGTCTAAAAACGCCAACGTCTTATACAGTGACCCTTTTTTTTCTTTCGTGTGGATTTTTTTTTCATTTCTTTCATTCCGTTATCGTTTTCTTTTCTATGTTATTCTTTTATTTGCTGTTAGTCATTAGAAGTATTAACAATGTAACTTTTATTTCTCTTTGCTACACATCTCTATATATATATATATATATATATATATATATATATATATATTTATATACACTACCGTTCAAAAGTGTTTCGGCACCCCTGTTTTCATGGATTATTCATACAGTATTATGTTTACCAAAAAAACATTATAATAAAATGAAATACGTATTTAAAATGTAGTTCAGTAAGATAAACACCCATTATATCGTATAAGGTTTACTATCATTTACCTGCACTTGGTCGGATTACCATAAACTGTTTATTGCGGTGCAATTACAATAACAATCCCTCTGAATTGGGACTGGGTAAATTTAGTCATCTGTTAGATTGTAGGTAATAATGTTTAAATTACCTTCCTAGAAGATTATAGTGAAATCTGTAACCTATGGTCAGTTGCAGTGTGGTATTTACTCTATTCACGTCGTGAGCGAAATATCGTGTGACAATTTTTTAAAATCCCTCCGCGAAGAGAAATTAGTATGGAAACACGTGCGCTTATAATAGCTTACCATAAAAGTGGCATAAGTAATCGATAAATTGCCAAAAAAATGAAAATACACCACGCTACGGTTGATTATAACGTAAAAACATATCGGGAAACTGGCAGTTTTCTTAATAAAAGACGGAGTGGAAGGCCAAGAACGACAATATCTGCAGATGATCGCAGAATAGTGGTTACCAGCAAGTTAAATAGACGCAAAACAACCCCGGAAATCACCGCAGAATTAAATGTTGGTCGCCAAAAACTAGTCAGTGTTTCTACAGTCAAACGTCGCCTACAAAAAGCCGGGCTCCATGGACGTATTGCGATGAAAAAGCCATTACTACGCAAACAAAACAAGCAAAAGCGACTTAAATGGGCTCGTGAACACCAACACTGGACCATAGAAGAGTGGAACAACGTCCTATGGACGGATGAGTCCAAATTTGAGCTGTTCGGAACCCGAAGACGCATATTCGTAAGAAGATCTGTGGGTGAACGTGCCAGAGAGGAGTGTATTGCTGCTACCGTGAAGCATGGTGCAGGTTCTATCATCATTTTGGGCTGTTTTGCTGGCAGTGGTGTAGGGGACATTGTGAAAATTGACGGTATATTAAAAAAAAAGAAGGCTACCGCGAAATTTTGGGGAACCACGCAATTCCTTCCGATATTCGACTTTTGGGTCAAAATTTTACCTTCCAGCAAGATAATGACCCGAAACATTCCTCTAAATTATGTAAAGACTATTTACGCCATTTAGAAGAGGAAGGAACTCTCAAAATTTTGGAATGGCTTCCCCAGAGCCCCGACTTGAATCCAATCGAGTTACTATGGGAAGAACTAGATCGGGAGGTACGGAAATCGGCTCCGACATCAGCTACTGACGTGTGGAACAAATTGCAATCGAGTTGGACCTCAATAACACAAGAAACTCTGGCAAAACTTATTGCGAGAATGCCTCGATTGTGTGCTGCAATTAGTAAATCAAGAGGAGGTCACATAGATGAAAGCAAAATTTAAATTAAACGTTTTAATTTTCACATTTATTTAATAATTTTTATTCATGTACGTGTATCTGTACATAAAAAATAAATATTATTAACATTTTTGAGTTTTTATACATTTTTGCTGTCAGTGAGAGTGCCTAAACACTTTTGAGCGGTAGTGTATATATATTGGATTTTCCTAATCTGTTAGGCAATAAAGATTATTATTATTATTAAAAAAAGTGGTTCTAAAATAGAGCCTTGAAGAACTCTAAGCGGAATCGTACTCCATTTCGAGATAATACTGTAGTACTACTGCTTACTGTGGTAAACGCAATCAAGATCTCTTGACAAATTCATGGATAAACTAGTTATCTTTTCCTTCTTATTAAGTCGCAAAACAATATCTTGAAGCAACTGAAGTATGGTCCTGACTCTAGATATATTTTTTGTGTATTCCTTTTAATTTTTGTCTAATGTTTTTTTTTTTAATTGTTGTGTTCTGATTTTGCATAAATAGCTGGCGGGAATACTATGCCTTTAATTAAATTTTCATTTGGAGTAGACTATGATTTTAATTTAAATTTGGCAACGCTGTGAAACAGTAATATTTTTAGATATTATGCATGCCCTCTATATTTCAGCATTTATTACTCCGTTAAAAAAACATGGGCGCAATGATTCGTTGTCTAGATACCGCCAACGAACTGTCCATTCTTTACGAATGCAACGGTTTTTCCACAAATTCATGAGGATTTTCTGACAGCCATATTCTCATACTATGCATGTTTAGATAACCCGAAAGATGAAACCAAGCCACGTTAATAAAGAAACATTTAACAAGAACATCATTCTTATACAAGTTATTCAAAAACCATTGGCAGTTAGTCTATTATAATCAGCGTGACCGAGTTCATGAACAGCTTGAATCTTGTGTGAATATAATTTTAAATCTTTGTTGAGAATAGTGTAGCATATTCCAATTGATAACCGAACAGCCGTAAAAGTCTGAGATACTATTGTGTTACTTTCCTAACACGATAATAAACAATCTAATTGAACGGAGAAGTTTTAAATAAATAGACTTTACTATGTCGGTTGTTAAGGTTTGACTTTTGTAAGCCATTACTGTTCCACAGTGTTCCCAAATTTAAATGAAAATAGGCTATTCTAAATGAAAATTTAATCGAAGGCATGGTGATTGGAATCAATGCTATTTATAATTTATAATTTCCAAATTTCTCCTTAATACCTAATAGTTTTTACTAGCATGTATTTGAATCTTTTGGGAAAAACTTCTGTTTTGAAATGCGTTTAAACAACACTCTAACAGAGACGTGGACATTTCATCTATTTTCAGCGTCGTTATGTGTTAAATACTTCCATTGGATCTCTTACATGCAGGACAAGAGTGTTGTAGTAGGAGTTACAAAGTGGAAGGGACGTTTTATCTTGAATAGATATGATTTCATAATTTCTTTCTATTTTATGCTCCCTTCAGAATTGAAATCCAGTCATAGATTTTACCAACCCTGTGGCACATAGAAGCTAATCATCAGTTTATCTGCAATGTTTTTATTAGATCCATTACCATTCCCCACACATCACGCGTTTAAATACTACAGAATCAGTTTCAACCAAAGAAGGTAAACGGAAATATCCGCAATAGAACGCGCTAGTTTGATAATTAAAGGCAACTTCCGCACTAATTCCGATAGGAAACGATAAAACGCTAGAAATGTAAATTTGTACCGGGTCTCATGCGCCAATAAAATCCCAGTCGTAAAAATCCAGCCCTAAATCCGAAGGATTCTCCCTCCGAAAGCGGTCAAACCAGATGCCTTTCTGATCTCTTCTTTTCCTTAACGCTCCCCGGGATAAAATCGTAAGATATTTACGAAAAACGCTTCGTCCCTTTTTTACACACACCTTGCGGATAAGGTGAGCCGTCTAGATAAGACGGATACGAGTAAGAGGGGATCCGGTTGCGTAGCGTCTCCTCTACGAAAGCCATAGCCGTTTAAATTACGATTGTCTCTCGTCCTAAGTGATTTTAATGGCGACATAAAACCGTGGCGCGCAAGAACGACGCTTAATCTTGTCAAAGAGGGGTGAGAGTGGGGCAGGGAAGGGGCGTCGGGCGCACCGGGATCTAATGAACGATTGTTTAGCTTAGGTGGGCTCGAATTGGAAACATAAATTTTCGAACGGGGGAGAGTTAATTAAACGGGACTTGATAGGTGATAAAGATCTATTTGTAATGGATATTTAATGGCGGAAGAACTTCGATGGATGTTGGAGTAGCGAGTGGGGCCGCTTTTGAATGCTTGGTGCGAAATACGGATACAATAGGTTGGTATCACTTTGACGCCGAAGAGGTTTTGGTAAAAGATCGGAATTATGTCAAGATTCTCTTCCCTCTGGATGTTTGAAAATCTGTTACTTTCTGTTTCGAGCTTTGAAAAATGTTGCTCGAGCATCCAAGTTATATTTCTTTATCTTGAATCCCATTTCGTGCGTAAAATTTACAAAGTAACAGTAAACCAGTAAAAGCCCCTATTAAGAGACAATTATTGAACTAGCCAGGGGGTTAAGAATCAATTTATTTTAAATCGAAATGAATACGTAGGCTTCCTCGGCCAGAGTCGGGCTAGAGGTTTTCGCCTCTAGCGTGGTTAACACGGCGAGTAATCGTGACCTTCTGCCAAAGTGGTTTTGCCTCTAGGGTGGTTTACACTTTGGTTTCCCTGCTTCTCCTGAAGAAGCCTCCAACAACGGAGGCGAAACGTCGAGATCTCGCCTTTCTTTTTTCTTCTCTTTCTTTTCTACGTCCCCTTTTTTTCATTTCTCTTCTATTTATTTATTTCTTTCTCATCTTACCCTTATTTCTTTTCTATATATACCCCATCATGACACGGTCCAATCCCGGAAGTAGTTCGTTTGTTATTTTAAATTTATAACACTAAATGAAAAGAACATGCGCTGGGCATTTTCTTAGATCCTTCCAAAGCATTTGACTGTGCAACGCATTCAGTTCAACTGATGAAACTGTCGCTCATAGGATTCAGAGATAAGATACCTAACCTCTTGAAATCAAACCTAACAGGTAGGTTGCAAGCTGTGAGGACAGCAGATAATGGTATAATGGTGAGTTCATTCAATGAACGTGGTTGAAATAAGAGGGAGGAATACCATAGGATTCCATTCTAGGGCCATTCCTTTTTCTGTTATATACAAATGATTTACAAAAGGTAACAATAACAATGATAATATTTTATTTCCGAACAGATAAAGTAATTATCCAATTACAAGGCAAATATAATAAAAAATAAATGTGTACATGTAACTAGGTACCTAGGAGTAAATACAAAAGTAACCAATGGAAAAAGAAAAGGCCCAAATTGATTTACTGTAAATAAAAAAATTCACTAGTTGTTAAAGAAGAAATAAGGTAAGAACAATGGAAAAAGAATCTGCTAAATTTAATGTATATGCGGTTTACATAATGCCAAAAGAGATGGCAGGCAAAGGGTATGAATATCCAACTCACCAGTATCCAGAAAGTTGAAGCCGTTACACATTCTATATAACGGGGACTTGATGACAATGTTAGTTCTAGGAGCCTGATAATAAAATACATTCATGGATCCCAGACGAGGAACTATAAAATTAAATTCTTTGAACTTGTTCCAGAAGATGTATGTGATAGTTGTATGTAGGTGACCAAACTAAGGATGGCTATTCCAATTTAGACCGAACAAAAACCAAAAAAACCAAAAAATGGCTATTATAGAAGAAAAAGGTCGTGCAACACGTATGATGAAACCTAACATTCTCAGCGCTGATGCACAAATACTAGATACTAGACCCCTAAGTCTCTCATAGAGTTGTCTCTAGGCAAAGGAGATCCAGCCAAATGTTAAGTGTAGATAGACAATTGGACAACAATTTTGGATTTGTTCGCATTAACGGTTAGCTTGTTGTTAATACACCACAGGTGAAATATATTAAATTGGCTTTCCAAATAACCACAATCCTGAGACTTATTAATTAATAAGTCGTATAATAACTGTGGACAGCTCAATTGATAACCCAAATCATTCATAAATATCTGGAACAAAAGTGGACCCAGGTTACTCCCCTGAGGAGTGCCAGAGGTAGGTGTGAAGTAATCAGATTCAGAGCTCATACGTGCCATAAACTGTTTTCTATCAAAAAGATACGATTGGAATAAAGCTAGATGGGAAGACGAAAAGCCAACACCATCTAATTTATTAATAAGCAGGATGTGATTTATCCGATCAAAGGCTTTTCTTAGGTCAGTATATACAACATCCACCTGCCTTCCACAATCCACAGCATCAGATAAATATTCAGTAAGAGTAACAAGAATATAAAAATGGCGGCTGGTTTAGACTCGATTTCGCGAAGTGCGTGTGGAATTTGTGGAGAATCGGTTAAATTAAATGAAAATCACATTACCTGCAGCGGAATCTGCAGTGGAACATATCATTTTCCTTGTGTTGATGTTAAGCGCACCAAAATTGTGAAGAAAATCGTGAAATACTTTTGTAGCGACTGTAAGCAGTCTTTATTCTCTGGAACTACTTTACTATCGTTTCTAAGAAACCATCATGACACAATAACTAAATTAAATAACAAGGTAGACACACTAGTGAAAACTGTGTCAGAATTAAAAGTTGAAATAACAGAACTAAAAGGCCATTCCTATATGACGATTGCAAGGACTGTGTGGATGTACAATTCACAGGGATAGCAGTAAACTCCACTCACACAAATTAATTAATTATGCGGAACGCAGCGTTTCGAGAGCACGTGGGCTCTCATTGTCAACCGTGTTACCGACTGAAAACTGTATCTAGAAATTTCTAGATTTAGAAATTTTAGAGCCTGCGTAGAAAATAATTTGCATGTGTGATACAGTTTGTACTTTCAGTCGGTAACACGGTTGACAATGAGAGCCTACGTGCTCTCGAAACGCGGCGTTCCGCATAATTAATAAATTTGTGTGAGTGGAGTTTACTGCTATACCTGTCGAAGGAGCCATTCCGATACTCTAAATTTGGTGGAAGCAACTGATGCAAATCTATTAAAATTAACTCGGAAGACAATCTCTGCAAAACCATCTCATCCTATACAAAAACCACCTACTATAAGAACTAGTCTAGTCAACGACAACGATACGAATTTGGATTAGGTCAGGGACGTACAACAAAAAACATACACACAAGTTGTTGGGGAAAAATGAATTTCATATAGTATCACATAAAAGCAGACGTAGAAACTCTGAAACAATAGGTACTGCTCTTGTTGACGATACTTTCTCTGGTATTCCGAAGCGACCCTGGTTATACATATATAGAACGAGTAAATAAAACAGTTGAAACAGAGGACGTACAAAACTATCTGAAAAAGAAGTTTTCAAACATGGAGTTCGATTTAAAAAATCTTAATAGCAAAGGATCCTTTGGATCTTTTGAACTTGGATTTGATTTCGCACATCTGGAAATTGTTAATACGGCTGAGATGTGGAGTTCTGGTATTCTTCTAAAAAGATTTGTTCTTTTTTCTTGGAAAAAGAGTAGCTGAGAAGATGCGAATATGATTTCAACTTAGAGGAAGATTTACCTGGACTTCAGCGACGATTAGCCTATGTGGATGAGATATTTGTTTGTGTCAAGTACACCGTGTAGAGGATTCCTCTATGAAACCCTGCCTGCTGAGTTTTCGGTGACATCGCTCGAAGTACGACGGGAGAAAGTTGGTCTAAGGTTTCTTTTTAGATTACTAAATAATCAAATAGATGCCAATGAACTGCTTGGTAAACTTAGTTTTCACGCGCCACGTTAATCTTGTCGCTCACTTTTTATTTGGATTCAGCCAAGTCTAATGTGCTGTTACGCTCACCCATTTACTTTATGTGCTCTGCGTGCAATAGTATTTGTGGTGAGTGTGACATTTTCAATTGTTCCCTTACGCAAATGCTTGATTTGGATTCCTGATGAAGCAGGATATCTATAGCCCTGTAAATATGTTCTGGTATCCATCTATTTCTTGTATAGTTGTATAGTTACTGTAGATCGCTGAGTAACAAAACCCTGCTGACTACTGGAAATCTAGGGTCTATCTTCAGCTTAAATATACTTATATAAACATTTTTCAAACACAGCAAAATTATTTAGTAACACTATAGGTCGGTAATTGGAAACAACACACTTCTCGCCTCTTTCGTAAATAGGTACCAATTTGGCAATTTTCTATACAGATGAGAAGCTGGCTGTTTTAAGACTAACACCAAACAGGTAGCGAAAGGGAGAAGCAAAAATATGGGTACAGTGTCTAACCACAAAGGCCGGTATATTATCACTACCTGCTCGGCAATTATCTTTTATCGATTTAAGGCCACACTGCATGTCCGTCCCAGTCACAGAAACAAAATCAACCATACCAGCACCAGGAGAAATCGAAGCAGCAGGCACCGGAGGTAAGGCAGCATAGTGTCACTATGTTTGCAGATAACACCTCCATAGTAGTAACAACACAAACATCGAGGAAGAGGTGAATAGTATATTACATTCAATGGAGGAGTAGTTTAGTGCCACCTACCTCAAATTAAATAAACACATTGAAATTTGGTTTCAGAGAAACTGAAAAAATTACATTAAAATATGACAATGCACAAATCACATCTGCACCACATATAAGGTTTGATCAATTTTCTGTTCTTAACTGTTCTTGAAATCAAAAACTGGAAGCCAGGGACTTTCCAAAATCCCCAACTTTTAGAGTGTGTGGTGTGAATTCGTTTTGTATCAATATTTTCTGAGTTGATATACTATAAACCCTATGAGCTTTTGTCGTTTCTCGAACGCTATTTTCCGAATTTTAACGATACTGTGTATTACTAGACTTGATGCTGACCTTAATTACTTCTAAATGTGCAATTTATTCCAGACTAAATAGTATTATCTTCGATTTAATTTAGGTTCCCCCTAATTTCCAGATAGGCAGGCACTAATACTGTAGTTATATTTTTTTAAGAAAGCATAAATAAAAAGGTTACAGAATAACATAAGAAAAACAAACGAAATTTTTGTCAAGAATTTTCTTTTAACACACTTTCCACATTCTTTGAAAACACCCTATATACCTTAGAGCACATCAAATCTTTTCTATTCACCCGGATTTAATATCCACAGCTTCTATACAGCCGGCAAACGCAAGCAAGACGTAACACGCAACATCCCACCAACAGAAATCCTTCAAATCTCTCAGTAGGCGTGGGGCGCGAAAAAGAAGTCATGTTGACGCCGTCGCAGCCGCGTGGAAACGAAGGTGAGGTTGTAATTTACGCCCAGTCGGCCGTCTGCAAAAGGCACGTCTCATAATAGAACGTGAGCTGGCGTAATATGCGGCCTGTCGAACACAATGCCCTGCGAAGCAGTCAACCGACCAGCGGGAGGGCTGACGGGAGCGAACAGAGGATTGCCGGCGGCAAAGGCGAAAGCAAATAACGTCCTTGTCGAAAAGGGGGATTGAAGATGGAAAAAATGCATCAATATAGTCCCGCGGAAGCCATAAAACAGTTTGCAATTTTTCTCTGTCCGGCGTATTTTGCATGGGAGGAGGGTGGAAGAAGTGAGATAGAAACCCTGGACCCGGCGACCTAGAAAAGGGTGAGGAGGGAGAAATGTGAAGGGAAAGGGAAATGTAATATTTCCGCTTGTAGATGGTTTGAGATATCTCAGTGTAGAGTCAAATTTTTTCCGTAGTTCTTGTTTCTGCCATTCTAACATCTAAATTAAAGTCCAATTCATTTAAACTGTACCTCGAAGAAGAAAGTATACATTGCAGATAAGTGCAGGACGTTCGCCACATTTATTTATTTTGTCAACGTTCGATTGTAATTTCATCTTGTACTTATTGCATATCAAATTAATATTAACATTAAACCACATCCCTGCAATTAACTAACGTTTTTAATAAATTCCTGAAAAAATATCAGTCACGGTAGGATTTGAACCCATGACCTTTTAATTTGGCATACTCCAATTTGGACTGAACAAGGGTATAGTATAGGATCTTTATCGCCGATATGTCACGAAAAGTTCTCATTAGATCGAGAAGCAAAATGACGTATAGCAGATATATGATCAGAGAATCTTAGTTTTGAATCAAAGCTATTACCAAATCCTTTGTAATAGGTGTAGATCGAAAAGAGTAGTTTAAAATGATTAGAGCGTGTGGTATAAGACATTACTACACATTTTGCAATATTTAAAGGTATACATAGCATTCAGAGTACACCAACCATTAATAAGGATATTGTAAGTGTGCAACTTGACGCAATCGACAATATTATAGATCTTGAGGTCGTCCGCATAGGTTGAAAAGGCACATCGCAATTTATCAAGTAAATCGTTTAAAAATATATTAAATAATAATGGTCCGAGATTAGAACCCTGTGGAACCCCAGGTGATATTCTGAAGCGACCCGATGAATACCCATTATAAAAGACATAACCATTCTTTCCAAAGAGGTAAGAAGAAATAAACTTCACCAATGGAGGGTAGAAGCCAATACTCTGTAGATTAACACAAAATAAATCGTGGTTAATGCGATCAAAAGCCTTAGCAAAGTCAGTATAGACCAACTCGAGCTGTTCTCGCTGGTCCAATGCCCCAGATATATATTGTGTGATATTTGCCAAGTTCTTTACAGTAGATCTGCTTGGCATAAATCCATCATGATGGATTGACAAACATGGTTTAAGATTAAAGTAAATATTGTTATATAAAATATGTTCAAATACTTTTGCAAAGTTCGCTAAAATGGTTATAGGTCTATAATTCACAATATTAACCCGATCACCTCGCTTAAACACTGGCACTATTTTACTAGTTTTCCAAGTTGTTGGAAAAGTGGAACTTTTAATAATTAAATTGTATAATATAGACAGAGGATACGCATAGAACAAGAAAACTAGGTATGTTATCGTCACCCGTTGTCATATCATTCTTGAGTCTTCAAGCACCTCATCTTCTGTAACAAAGGAAACACCAAAAGAAGGATAGTTGATATCCATAGTGTGCGTGGTCAACGTAGTAAGGCCAAATGCGTTAGAAAAGATGATGCGCGAAACTATTAACTAGGTCTTGAGGTTGAGTAACTTCTTCATCGTTGCAGAACATGTGTACAGGAATCCTTGTAGTTGTACTATGACTACCAACAAATGATCAAAACGCCTTAGGGTCAATTTTGGTATTTGCTTCTATCTGCTCTTGATAATGATGGTATACCTTATCCGCCTCTAATTTAAGTAATCGGCGAAGTCTTCTAAACTCACTCAAATAGTAATGCAATCTTGTATTTTCCATTTTCTAAGGTAGAACTATTTCAATTAACCAACATTTTTAAGTTCCAGAAAAGATATTAGTCACGGTAGGATTTGAATCCACGATCTCTGTGTTACTGGTGCATTGTGCTACCATTGCACCACGAGGCCGAATGTGAGTTCAAATGGCTTTTAATACCTAGATGTCACAATGCATGTAGATATATTGTTGGTTAATTGGAAGAAAATTGTGATTTTATCATTGCTAATACCAACGGTGGTTTAATATTGATATTAATTTAATTAGTAAGAACTTGCCCTTAATAATATTGTGTCCGCTGAGATAGTACGATATATCTAATGTGTTTATTGCAAGGAAATTATAACCTTATCATCATTGTATTATATAAGTTAACAAACTCAAGGGCATATGTCGCACAATGGCAGACACAACGTTTTAAACATGTATAAAATCTACAGTCAGACATCCTAAGCTCCTAAGAGGAATCTAGCAAGGATGGGAGTGCATAGCTTCATTTCTAAAAATGAGCTTTCGACATCGAAAAACTAGTCGAGCCACTAATTGCTACCGCACCTCGAAGTCCATCCATTTAATAGTTTTCAATGAGTATAGCAGTTACAAATGCTACATGGTCCCAATCCTTATATACGTATATACATATATATGTATGTACATCAGTAACGTGGTACTGTTAACTTTATAATTGGCGAACTTTAATGATTAAAGCTTTAATTGGATTATCTACGCTAACATCTACATAAATATAGTGCATACGTACGTGTACTCTAGTACCCTGTTTTGGCGTTAATTATGAGTTAGCCGTTCTTAAGCTCTTAGTTATCTATACGGACCCATTTCCAGCCGGTACTGACGTCCGTAATTGCTGATCTAAATTGAAATATCGATGGGATATAATGAATAAATTGCAATTTAGAATGGTTTATTTTTGCTTATTAAAGAACTCTAAAGAAACCACATAAAGATGTAAACGAAATATGCAAGGTGTATATAAACTGGGGCAAACATGTGATGAGATTCTGCGTTCGATGGTGAGTTGAAAATCTTAATGATAAAATGTGGCTTAGCATTTTTTCAAAAAGCTATTTAAATTGCAATGAGTCGAACAAGAAATCGCTCGGAACCATACTGATGACACTGTGTGTTAGTGTTTTTTGTCTCCTTACATTGTTTTTCCCGTGAATGATTCCACCAATACCATGAGTAGGTGTATTTAGCAGCATTGTTATGTTAGGTATTATGGAGCAGGTTATGATGTATGTTCAACCGCATTCCCCAATAACCCATCGGTGTCAAAATGATTTGATAGATAAATTTCTAATTTATTATATCCGTAATTCCGACACCCATCCAGATCTTCCTCCGCCCATTAGTAAAAACTATGAGAATTGAATGTACCATCGCTGGTATGACTCATAGGCTCATTCCTCCAGAAAATACGTATTAAAACGGTCTTCGTCGTCCTGAGTCCTCTTTAAGATGATGTAAAGATTTAATCGAAATTGTCATCGTTTTCATAGAACGGCTGATCTTTAGAAACATGAGCTGGATCTGCTAGCGTTTATGGTGAAACAATTGTTATATTTAGTTAATAAAGTGTAAATCATAAAACGTGTGTTTTATTCCTTAAGATTTAGTAACATGATATGAAAGAAGAAGGTTTTCTGGTGGATTCAACTGAACGGTCGTATTATTATGTATATTTAATATCGATGCTATATGTCAGGCACGAGAGGAGTGCTTGATATATGCATGTACAGCCTTGGGCAATTGTTTGGGGACGCATGCCGGCAATCGGCGTCGGAGTACTCGTACCTGCGGGCCGCATGAACATTCAGCGCTATATTCAGATGTTAGAGGAGGTGTTAGAGCCGTCTACCTTAAAATTATTTGATATTAAAGTACCGGAATACTATTTCCCACAAAATAATACGTGCCACATATCACGACAGTCAGTACGTTCAGTGATAAAAAAATAAGAATATTTGAGTGGTTGGCGCAGTCTCTCAACTTGTCTCCCATTGAAGATTTGTGGCAGATTTTAAAAGTGGCAAAACATATTTGTAAAAATAAAAACATTCTGAAACAAAAAATATTTGAAGAATGGGAGAAAACATCTGTAGACGAATGGTATCGTCTTGTGCCAAAGCGAGTCCGTGCTGTTATAGGAATAGGCGGAGGAATCGCTAAATATTAAAAGTGAAGGGTCTAATACAATTGGCCAAGGCTGTATTTAGTTAGAAAGTGCTTGTGGATTTCAAAGGATACAATTGCTTAGATTTTAATAGTAAAAAGAAATTACTTCCAATAATATTTAACATTTTTCTGAATGATTTGCTAGATAAATTGCGATGTGAGGCTTTAGCTTACGCTGATGATCTTAAAATCTACAATGTTATCGATTCGCTAGTTGATTGCGTTAAGTTGCAGACTTACCTTACCCTTATTAATGATTGGTGTATTCTGAACGGCATTATCTCTAAATATTGGCACATGTTTAGTGATCTCTTATACCAGACGCTCTAATCCGATCATTTTTAATTACTCTGTTGATTCTACATTTATTGCAAGAACTGAAAAAGTGAGGGATTTGGGAGTACTTTTTGACACGAAACTAAGCTTTTCTCATCACATATCTGCTATATGTCTTTCTGCATCTAAATCTTTGGGTTTTCTAAGAAGAACTTGTCGCGCCTTTCGTGATATCTCAGTGGTAAGGACTGTGCACTATATTCTTGTTAGATCTAAATTGGAAAATGCCAACTTAATTTGATATCCTTACTACACGTATGAGGTGATTTGAATTGAACGTGTACAAAAGCGGTTCCTCAAATACCTTAGCTAACACATGGGCTGAAAAGTCCCGGGCCTAACACATAGATGACGCTAGTTTTATTGCAGTCACCTTTCTCTCGGTTAGTAATAATCTTCAAAAGGCAGCTGTTAAAATTTCATGATATTCTATTCATTAGTTTGTGAGTTATTGCGCTAAGAGTCACGTTACTTTTGTTACTTTCAAAACAATGGATCAAAAACAATTTCGTGTTTTAATTTTACACTGCTTCTCGATGGGAAAAAATACCGTTCAAGCGAAGCAATGGCTTGAAAAGTGTTATGGGGACTCAGCTCCATCAGAAACAACAATAAAACGTTGGTTTGCTGACTTCAAACGTGGTCGTAGAGACACCGATGATGCACAACGCACTGGACGTCCAAATGACGCGGTAACACCAGAAAACATCAAAGAAATCCACAAAATCGTTTTGAATTATCGAAAAGTGAAGTTGCGTGAATTAGCTGACATCGTAAAGATATCAAAAGAACGTATTGGCTTTATATTGCATGCGCATTTGCCTATGAGAAAGCTCTGTTCAAAGTGGGTGCCGCGTTTGCTCACTGTTGACCAAAAACAAGAAGGTGTTGATGATTCTGAGCAGTGTTTGGCCATGTTTAAACGTAACAAATCGGAATTTTTGCGTCGATATGTGACAATGGATGAAACATGGATCCATCACTTCACTCCGGAATCAAAACGATCGTCATCTGAGTGGACAGCAGCCGATGAACCTCGTCCAAAGTGCCCGAAAGCACAACAATCGGCTGGAAAGGTTATGGCCTCGGTATTTTGGGATGAGCGTGGTGTAATATTCATCGACTATCTTGAGAAAGGAAATACCATCAACAGTGAATATTGTATAGCATTATTGGAGCGTTTGAAGGCCTAAATTGCAAATAAACGACTGCATATGGCAAAGAAAAAAATGTTGTTTCATCAAGACAACTCACCGTGTCACAAGTCAATCAAAACAATAGCAAAACTACATGAATTGAACTTCGAATTGCTCCGACATCTAGTCTTATTATTAATATTAATAATAATAATAGATATACGAGGATGATATGAGAAGCAGTCGTGTTTAGTGTAGTTTAGAGAGCCGTTGAAAGTAAAGTGTTGTCGAATCATGCAAAAAAGATTGATACAAAAAGATGAATTAGGTGCAATTTATAGGGGTCATGCGTCTTCCAAGACTACCATCAGATGTTGCTTCCATTAACCTGTATATATGGTCAATAAAGTTGATAATATCATGTTAGTGGATCTCTGGATGGAGACTAGAAAGATTGCTGGTATCAATTGAAGGTGCACAAAATATTCTTCACGAAAAAGCGGAGTACAAAATAGCTACCGATGAGATGGGTACCGCATCTGCTGACGAATGATCAAAAATCGAATCACGTGATAACTTCAAAGCAATCTTTGGACATGTTAAGCGCATTACCGCGTCGAGTAACTATATATAAGACATGGAAACACTATATACCAAAAACCAAAGGTGAGTTCCCCGATGCACGTGCACCAAAGAAGCCAAAGATGATTCCAATAACCAGGAAAGTTATGGCGACAATTTTTTGGAATTTTGGAGGGCTAATTTTAATAAGTTATTTGAAGAAGGGAAGGATTATAACGAGACAGTACTATGTTCATTTATTGAACCGATTTCACGCTGAACTAAGAGGAAAGTGGCTCCATCTAGCGAAGAACAAATTCTCTAGTATCATGATAACGTCCCTACCTACTTATCAGCAATTACGATATCCAAATTATTATATATTCAATTATTGCTTACATAGCTTAAATAAATTGCGACATTGCTGGATTAAGTGTACACAGTCACAAGGAGATTATATCGTGAAATAAATTTACTAAATCCAAAAGTCTTTCTGAATACATAAATTTATTATAAATACCTTTTATTAGTCGCACGTACGCGTACCTGTAACTAAATCTCCCGTAAAATTCGGAATATCCAATTTCTGAATGCTCCGAGGAAGTTCTAAAACGAAAACGCTAGCGAAAATAGAAACCCAGCGCATTGTACTTCTGTTGCGCAAAATATTACGCTCTCACCAAACACAAATTCTGTTATTCCATTTACACAAGCGAGTAACTTCAGTACTTTCGCCTTATACGTACGATATTCTCTATATTTAGTTTTCGACTAGACTACGTCGTTCTCCAAAAGCGAAAACGTTCAATAAACATTCGCCGGAGCTAGAGCCAGCTCCAATTTTACGTATTTTGAAATCCTAGCGCGCCGTAAATTCAGCTTACATTTAAAATTGTTTCGGCTTCGATTTTCTAATAAATGTAGGAAGGGGAAAGCGTTCAGTTGTTTTCCGGAGTAACACCATGTCTCGCCTTTCTTTTCCTTCCCTTCTCGAAGGGTCTTTTTTTCACCTCGTCCTCTAAGCGCATTTAGACGCTTTTGGCTGGGCCGTAAACAAGGCGAATTTGCATAAACCATGCGTAGGCTTTACAGAGAGATCGAACCTAGCGAGCGCTAGGCTTTTTCCTCGTAAAAATCTGAGTCATTGGCCGATATTTTTTCCGCTTTCCCTTCCTTTTTTTGCCAGTTCGTTCTTTTATTGTTTCGTAAATACCTATCTAGCTTTCGTATTCTTGTAAGAAGCAATTGGACGCAGGTATAAATGGGTGATATATAGGAGTCAAATATTTCCGTGACAATAGGAACTTGGTTCCCTGTTGAACTGGTGGGTAGGATGTTCGTGAATTTGACGGTGTTATCTTTTCCTCTAGTATACTGTATAGACTCATTTTTATTTATAGAGAAGACAAAAGAAGGGTAACTATGGTCTCTCTTTTGTTCTATAGAGAAGAGTTCAAAGTAATGTTTACATACACAAAAAAACAATTTAGCTATGAAGCGTTTTACAGGAACATCCCTAAAAGTTCTTTTTAGAACTAGTCGACGTATATTTACAAGCATGCCACGTTTCAACAGGCGAAACAGATAATCAGTTAGCTGATTATATATTTTGATCAAGAACGCGACAACAAAGGTCCCTTGTTACCATTCACTGCTGTCAGAGAAGCAGATTATATTCTATTTCTCTACACACGATAATAACGGCATAAAATTGTTGCATTTTAACGAGTCGCTGTTGTTGCAAATGTTAGTATTTGGACTGTGAGGAAGATATCAAGCTCGGTAAAGTCGTAGCAAGCATTACCTTCCTGCAGGAAGAACAGACACAAATTGAAACCAGTTGTGGATATTAGTGAAGTAAGCGAAGCTGCTATCTGCAATGTAAATTGCCAAATGTACCACAATCGTATGTTAAAATGCATTCTACGTACTCAGATGTGCTAGTGCTAATTTAGTTTAGCAGATCACATTACACGTTTATCTTCTTTCTGTAAATTGAAAGAAAGAGATTTGTTTAGTGGAGGCGTTTCATTACTGGGAAGAGTTTTAAAAAAGATTTACGTGAAAAAAAGATGATACTCGACGAGGACTAATGGAGCAATATCATATTGCATTAATTCGTATTGAGTATTTAGAACGATACGTAAAGAACATGGGAAGAAATAACCCACAGGTTTAGGTTTAAGGTACTACAAATAAAACATTATTTTTCTTCAATCGATATATATTTAGTTTATGTAGTTTGATTGGACACTTTTACATATTTTCAAATGCTTCTGACTAAATTTTGTAGTGCCAATTATTAAAATTTTCTATTTAATACACCAATACATTAGTATGCTAGGTTAGGTTTGACGTCACGATTTATTGACGACGTGCATTGGGACTTATCGTGCGTCTACTGTATATCGTATTGCTCCGATCTAAAAGGTGGTTTAAGACTGAACACGTGGTACAGAAGTTTACCACAAGAAACCTTGTAAAATCTGAGAAATAGGTCGATGCATTTCCAATTAGATACTTCATGAGAATAAGTTTTATCATTGTCATTGTAAAGTAGCTAAACTCTTTCTAATGTAACAATGTCTAGAGTAAAATCCCTTTCTTTCATGTTCTATACTTTACTTCCATTCATTAAATTGTTATTATTATACTGACAAGGTATTACTTCTAATCTTTTAAAGTACATACACGTAAATCAACTATTACGTACGTAAGCCTTGAAGGGCGCATATATAGTTTCTAAGTACCGTCCCATCTATTTTCGTATCACGAACTACTACTGGCGGGTTAATTTAGTTGCGGCCGAAACTTCACCTTCCACTATAAACTTCGAACGAGCAGAAACTTGTCTCGCGAACGCGTACGTCTTTGACAAGATAATAAACACGCCGGTCGGAGAGCTCTTCTTATATATGTAGCTGGGGCATTACGCGTTTCATCGTCGATTAAAACATACGATTTTCGCTAAGAAATTGCGTTCGGAAGTCGTATCATAGATCGGGCGCAGTCAATAGGATCTTCGGCGAAACAAATAACGCCACAGCCATACGTTGCGTTTCCCACCTTATTTCTTCCGTGCTATTTGGCCTTAACAACCGAACCGTACGCGAAACAAGAAAAAAAGAATGCAAAAAAAGGGAAGCTCGAATATATACGCTTCATATCGGAAAACGATCTTTCTCCCTGTAAAGCCGGGGATTTTTCCTATTTTCTCCTTGATACCCTAGTAAAGCCGGGCGACCGATGTACGGAATACCTGAGTTTTAAGGAAATTGTAAGGTTCTCCACGAGCTATCGAAGCCGATTGTTACGTTACAGCCTTACTTAGGTCGCGCTGCGAAGGTATAGAGTTTCTTCCGAACGATATTCGATCTGGAAACCGAAAACCCGAAGAGAATGGTGCAAGCGCATAGCGTGTAATGTCGCCGCTTTTCAATTGTATTACAACACTACGATTTTTAGACGGACGCTTTATCTTTTAAACATTAGAAGCCGTTTTGGATAAAATGTGGAAACCTCGCTAAGGTGGACACTTGAAGTTTTTGAATCGGTTATTTTAAGGAAAGAAGAAGGTGTTAAATAGAAAAGCCTTACCCATTTTCGTGGTTTATTCGGTGGTGTTTGAATGGTGGTTTGTACTCACCTGGAAAGAAGAGAGAAAAATGAATAAATCAAATTGCATTTTGACAAAACAATTGATAAATATTTCACACAAACGAAGTTAAAGCGAGTTAACTTAACACACTTTTCTTCACATCAATTTGTATTTTGAAATGTTAAATTTTAATGTGTGCTTATGCAGAAAATCTTTGTAGGTTTGTGTAAATTAAATAATTCTTATAAGAAACAGAAATCAAGTGATTTTTGGTTTTATTGAAAATTCTTTTGTTTATGCATTTGTTAATAAAATTTACTGGATAATTATTTTTTAACATTCTTTTTATTTTTATAAAGTTTTTGCGAATATTTTCTTTTTCATTTCCTCTAGAATATTTTTAATTACTTCAGGTTTGTTTGATATAATTACAATATCGTCAGCATACGCTATTAGGTGGCTTGCCTTTGTTCTTATTGTGCCTTTATCTATCTTTCTTAACGCATATTCCAGTATCAAGTTAAATAATGCTGTCGACAGTGAGTCTGCTTGTTTTACCCCTTTATTTACTTAATATTCTTCGGTCTTTCCCTTTTGTGTCTTCATAATTGTACTTGTATTTGACAACGTCATTTGAATTAATTTAACTTTGATTCGTAATTTATTTTAGTGCGATCATTAGAGTAGCTCTTTTGAGGGAGTCGAATGCTTGTTTAAAGTCGACGAATAAAAGTTCTATTTCTATGTTATATGCATGTATTTTTTCTGCAATTTGATGAAGTGTAAATGAATGAAAATTTTTAAAAAAACAATCTATTAGAACAGTCACAAATGTCTAAAAAATAGTACTATCATTTAGATTTTCATTGTCAGTTGTAAATTGTAATCGGGGGTGAAAAGAATTGAACATTATTTTGTCATTATATATACATAGTGATTATAAAGTAATGCATAAAATTCCTTTGTTTGTAATTATATTGAAAATCGCAGAAACCCGTAGCTTAGGGTTTTAAAAATACATACTTTTGGCATCTTAAGAACAATAACATCTGTTACGATTGCGGCGATATGACGTCATTGATGATCTTTTAAATGACATCCTGTAGATTATATTGCAGTGCAACCGGTTTTTATATCTACAGACATATAATAATTTGTAAGTGATCAAAAAATTTTCGAGAAAAACTTTGTATTTAATAGGTAACAAAACTTTAAAAAGGCGTAAAATATTGTAGGATATTGTTTATTCAAATACAAATGTACGAAGGCAGCAACAAAATGTAAACAAAAGCTAAACAAGTATAGACAAGCAAAAGTTCAAAGAGAATGTAATGAAAAACTTCGAATAAAAATTAATGTACATACAGTTAAAACTTCTCTTTCTTAGTCTGAGACAAAAATGTATCACCCAAAACATATATCTCTATATTTAAGGTCATTTCTTTCCCTCAGCTTCATCGACTAGAGTTTCAAATTTCCCAAATATCAATGTGATTTGCAATAGACCATGTTTATTTTCTCCTTGTGTTTAACAGGTCAAGTAGTTCTTTGTTACCTCTGTCTCCCAAATATATATTCATTTCAGCCGTGATTGCATTCTCCCTGTTTTAAGCATTAATATGTATAATTTCTGAACTTGTTCGCCATATTCCCCATTTCATTTGATTTGGAATTCGTATACAAGTTCGCTAGTTTCCACTGTATACCACTGTAAACGTGACTATACGATCTTTTAATGGCTACCTTTAACATTTCGATCCCCTCTGCGCCAGTGATAATACCTAAATCGAAAATTTCATCATCTTCTTCGCATTCGTCGCCTCGTAGGACGCCATATCGTAATTTCGCGGCTACCGAACCGTCGTTTTTTTCGATCTGCGACGCTCATATTTCCCAACTTGCTGCCCGCCATGGAAGCTTTTTATACGCCATTAAGTAGCGGCGTCCATAAAACAAGAAACGTGGCCGGAATTATTCCTACGCTCGGTTACAATTTTTTCTGCAGAATCGGCTCCAATGGGTATATAGTTGGTAGTAAAAGAGGTACCCCTGGACAAAAAGAGAGCGAAAAAGTAAAAGGAAAGAGGTAGCAATAGCAAGCCATATAACGCTTTTTTCACGGTTTATGTCGGTTTCCTCGAAGTCCTACCGCATAGGGCATCCTGTATATGTAGATGCAGGGTTTTATACGATTTGCGTGATGTATTTCGGATTTTTAACGCGTTTTGGTTTCAATTTCGACGAGACTGGAGGGGATTTACGGTGTCAAAGGACGTGGACGTGTGATGGTATTAGAACGATGTCAGTGGATATCAAAATGTCTTACAAGGAAAGGATGCCGAGTGTCAAATTCAGATTTTAATGAAACTTGGTAGGTAAGTAAAGTATGTTGAGAGTTGAAGATATTTTTTTTTGTTTGTGTTGAAATTAACTCTGAGAGGGTGAGACACCCCTTCGGAAGTTCACAGATTTTCCATTTTTTTTTATTTAATTCTTTAATGGAAATAGATAGAACAAAAATTTAAATACAAATACTGTTCCTTATCGAAAGGTCTTTCAAGACACGTGGATGTGGTATATACAGGGTGTTGCATTTAGGCACGGTCCTCTTATGCAAGTTGTTTATCTTTAACATACCTTATTGATTTTAAAACATTTTTAATTATACATGGTGTACCAAAAGTTATATTAACATAAGAACTTATATCGCACGTACTATATATACATACTGTTAAGGACTTAACATTGTTTTTTGTATTTTCTAAATTTTTTTTACTATTATGTATTTTATCTTCTTTGCATTATTATTTTCATTTAGAATATTATATTATTTTATTTTCATTTTTATATTTATTTATTTTCATTCTTATATTTATTTATTTTGCTCTCTTATATTCAATTTTATTTTAATATGTATGTACATTACGCATTGTATATGTATGCAAGTCAGCCATTCGCATTACGCTAGCTAAAACTGCCTAATTAGAAATCATTCACTGCAACGTCGTCGGATATGTAATGGGAGTTTTCTTGAAATTTAAGGTACACAAGCATAGGCAGTCGTCTCCCGCGCGACGGTCGAGGTATTAGCGATCGTGCACTCTCGGTCACCTTTCGTTCCTCGTCGTAACGTGTACAGTAACGTCGTCGTAAGATTATTAGAGATTTCTAAGATTTTCGAGTTTTGGCGGGAATCGTCGAGGATGTTGTCTATACATTTATTTCTGGCGGGAGTCATTTGGTAACGTCGTCGGACCACATGTATAGATTTTTTTAATAAGTATAAATTCTCGATTTTCTATCATCGTACGTCGAGGCTACTGTGTCCATTGTCGTCTATACATATTTTTTAGTCTTCAGTTAAGTTTGTGTCGGAAATTATTTTGGTGAGATTGTCGGCGCGCATGTATAGACCTCCTCTACAAGTACGAACACTCCGCTTCTTGCTGACGGTCGTTGCGGCCGCAGCGCCCGTTGTCTTTTGTACGTTTGTTCGGTCCTTGTCGTATCGGGACTTAGAAATTTTTCATTTAGTTGCTCGTCGTAGCGGACGAGTGTCACGGGCCAGTTTTCTTATGTAATGTCGGCATCATCGCTCCGTTTTACTTGTCGGTGCGCAGTTCGCACATTTGCTGGTTACTGGATTTTTCCCTTCTTTGGGGCGCAGTAGTATAGAGCTAAAGATTGCACATAGCGTAATATTTCAAACGAGAACGCCTGGGTAGCTGTGACATTACTTTTGTATTGAGATCAGCTATTATCGCTACTGTCGCCCTCGACCAGGCGTTCAAGCTCTAAGAGATAGGGTGGGTTCCCTATAAATGTGAATATAACAAACGTATTTGGTCAAGTACAAATACATGCCAATAATACAGGGCCAAGTCCCTTAGGCAAATTTAAAACAAGGAAAGTATATTAGGCTCCCGGAAAGGGACATATAAATAAGCATAGCACCGAGAACCGCTTATAAATTTAAGAAATAAATAGGGTTGGCTCCCCTATAAAAAGGTAGTGGTGCATGCAAACAGATAGAGGCATCAGTACATGCCTCTGACAAAGCTTCAGCGGAAGCATATAAGAGTTTAACCTTTTAAACAGAATTAAGACATAGCGTTGCAACGTACATGCTGAGGCATTACTTTATGTTGCTACCAATGAAAATACATATACAAATGCTAATGTACATTACATGTATAAGAGAGCTCGAATAACTGCAATTATTGCAAATCTATATATCTTACGTACATCGTACATGTACATAGGCAAGAGTGGAAACCGTGTAACCATTTCATTTTTAAATATATTTTTTTGCGCATGCGCATTGAGTTTCACTATACAACCTCTCCTCTAGTAAATAAGCGAACATACTCTACAAGTAAGTATTGGTCAAGTAATTTAGGAAATTACGAGCAGGCTACAGCGGCGTTGTTCTTCAAACCAGGAGAACGTAACACATACATCAGGAAAGAAAACTAAAAATCTGTGAAATTTCGAAAGAGCTTTTCACCTCTGACAGTGAATTTCAGCACAATCAAAAAAAATTTTTTAGTCTCGATATTGGGCTCCTTTAAATCCCCATCTGGATCCTGCGCACAGCATCGATGCTTTTCTGAGTGACTGCCGGTTTTGGTGCACCTGCTCGTCGCTAAGACTAATCCGCTCACGTTCGAAATTGTTGGCTGGTGTGGTATCCGATTAGTGGCGCCCTCTATGTGCCATTATACAAAACTTAAAAAACATCCCTCGTATAGTGTGATATTTTTCTTTTGTCGATTATGTCGACGTTCGATATTTGTTCATATATTAATTAACACGCATTTTATATCATTTTGTGTAGTTCTAAATTTAAAAAAGAAATCCTTATTGAAAGCATGTTTCGAACTTTCCCCTAGTCCCTATATCGAATTCATTTAATCAGCGGCGCCCTCTGGGTCGTAATTATTTCATAAATAGATCCCGTACACCTTGAATTTTAATCTAAACGCATTTACCGTCGTATCCTGCGGGCGAAATTAACCGATAAATTCCAAAATACGGCATCGTAAAGGCGGTAGGAACCGGGTCGCAAGCCTAACGGGGCCTACTACGCCCCGCGCTAATCCCCATCCCGTTCCGAACTCGCCAACTCGCGCCGTAATTATTGAAACTTCTCGGTCGTGTTCGGATATCGATATATATAGAGAAGCGGATAATAGGTATTAAGAAGTCTAGCGGTCCCGAAGGACTATTACAGGTGGCCGGGACCTGTTGTAGATCGGAACTAACCCCGCGGGTATTACAATTACTTAACGGGTACCGATATTACGGCCGCGGTAGCGATCGTACGAGTTTTAGAGGCATTACGGCGTCTTTACGAAGAAAGGGATTATTTGAAAGGCGGTTGGGGATATGGTGAACATCGCATGGATGGGAAAATTCCGCTTTAAAAAAAGTTAATCAGGTAAAGAGTAGATGAAACTACCTTTAGAGGTAGTAAAAGCAACCGGCATGGACGCAACGGCAATTCTGCTAATGTAATTAGCTTGTTTCGAGGTTCTAATGTAATATATGCATTTAATTCAGCAATCATCATTTTAAAACGTAGTGGAAGTTACACATTTCTTTATTCTGACTCTAAAACCAGTAGCAGAATGTCCCCATCACGCACAGCATCACCAAGGTTATTAATACATCATATTTTGCCAAAATTGCTAATTAAAAATAATTTTTACTCAAATCCGTTGCTGGGGAATTTCTTAGGAGCCCAAATTAACACATGGGCTGAAAAGTTCCGGGCCTAACAAAGAAAACACGTTTTTTTTGGTTCAAAATTAGCTTTATTCATCAACGTAATCTCCATCAAAAGCAACGCAATCATTCCAGCGCCGCTCTAACATTTTAATACCACTTTCGTAGAACGATTTATCTTTTGCCTCAAAATAGGCCTCAGTTTCAGCGATAACCTCTTCATTCGTGCGTCGAGCATTTTTTTGAGGTCTGCGAACAGCCAGTAGTCGCTGGGAGCCAAATCTGGCGAATACGGTGGATGTGGGAGCAATTCGAAGTTAAATTCATGTAGTTTTGCCATTGTTTTGATTGACTTGTGACACGGTGCGTTGTCTTGATGAAACGAAATGTTTTTCTTTGCCATATGCGGTCGTTTCTTTGCAATTTCGGCCTTCAAACGCTCCAATAACGCTATATAATATTCACTGTTGATGGTATTTCCTTTCTCAAGATAGTCGATGAATATTACACCACGTACATCCGAGGCCATAACCTTCCCCGCCGATTGTTGTGCTTTCGGGCGCTTTGGACAAGGTTCACCGGTTGCTGTCCACTCAGATGACGATCGTTTTGATTTCGGAGTGAAGTGATGGATCCATGTTTCATCCATTGTCACATATCGACGCAAAAATTCCGGTTTGTTACTTTTAAACATGGCCAAACACTGCTCAGAATCACCAACACGTTCTTGTTTTTGGTCAACAGTGAGCAAACGCGGCACCCACTTTGAACGTAGCTTTCTCATAGTCAAATGCTAATGCAATATAAAGCCAATACGTTATTTTGATATCTTTACGATGTCAGCTAACTCACGCAACTTCACTTTTCGATAATTCAAAACGATTTTGTGGATTTTTTTGATGTTTTCTGGTATTACCGCCTCATTTGGACGTCCACTGCGTTCTGCATCATCGGTGTCTCTACGACCACGTTTGAAGTCAGCAAACCAACGTTTTATTGTTGTTTCTGATGGAGCGGAGTCCCCATAACACTTTTCAAGCCATTGCTTCGCTTGAGCGGTATTTTTTCCCATCAAGAAGCAGTATAAAATTAAAACACGAAATTGTTTTTGATCCATTGTTTTGAAAGTAACAAAAGTATCACGACTCTTAGCACAATAACTCACAAACTAATGAATAGAATATCACGAAATTTTAACAGCTGTCTTTTGAAGGTTAGTACTAACTGAGAGAAAGGTGACTGCAATAAAACTAGCGTCATCTATGTGTTAGGTCCGGGACTTTTCAGCCCATGTGTTACGTGTATTGACCAATAACACAAAATAGAAAAAAAATTGAAATCAAAGTTTTCAAAAAATTTATGCCCGAAAATTTGAGACGCCAATTTTGTGGTGGAAAATCTCAGGCTCTCAATTCTCCAAATGGGTTTATTTAAAATTTTGTTTGTTTTAAATTCGAATATAAATAATATTAAATAATTGAAGTAGCCAAATGTAAGATCCTAAATGTATGTTGATAAACAAAATGTATATATGTATACGGCTTGTTAACAAAATTTCTTCTTTAACAAATATATTAATTAATTATAGACGATATACAAAATGCGAGCAAAAGAACAGTAAATTCTACAGAAAAATTTTAAAGTGAGCTTTTAAAAAACCATACTAAGGTTATTAGAAGCAAAATGAGTAATTTGTATCTAAAATAACGCCTAGAATATCCTAGTTTTCCGTTTTTTTAGCATCATTCTCTCTAATAACACGATATCCTGCGTGTTGATTACTTATTGAGCAGTTCAATCATAGCACTACCGATCGAGACATCATCGTGGAAACGAGAACAACCGCGAACAAAGCTCAACCCCTCGCGATTCATTAGAAAGAAGCAAGCAGGCCGTGGCGGGCGATTGCGTTCAGTTTTTCCGTAGGAAGGCATATCGTATCGTGATTGTAATACGCTAGTGAGCCGTGAATAATGAAGTACGTCTACATGCATGAAGCGCGCACGTGCACCAATTACTCCCGAGAATACAAAATGGATGATAGGTGGTAGATTGTGTATCGGAAAAATTGCGAGGTCGAATTAGATAGCCAAGCAACTAATTACTAACACTTATAAGTAGAGGCCGGATTATATGCAAAGAAAAACTGAAGTATATGTGCATATATATGCATCGCTTTTTGGGGAAATATGCATAAACCTGGGGCATATATGCAAAAAAATACCCAAAATTTTTTCATAAAATAAATAAGGGCAGAAATTTAAACATAATTTTATTGCACAACATTTTTTTACCACATATTTCTAAACCAATTTATAATTAAATGTTTTTTAAAATTGTGTAGAAGAAGGGTTTCACCTCTATCGTGGTTCACACGTCGAGATACCGTGCCACTTTGGTTTCCCCTATTCTCCTGAAGAAGCCTCCTACGACGGAGGCGAAACGTCGACATCCTCTTTTGGTCTCTTTCTTTTTCTCCCGTACCTCTCCCCCCCTCCCCACTTCTGTCTCTATTTCCTTTTCTGATTCTTTTCACCTTTCTTTCTATTTCACGTCCCCCCACTCTTTATCGTCTTTTTTTTCTTATTTTTCTTTTTATATATCTCACCATGACACTGTCCAATTCCGGAAGTAGTTCGTTTAATAATAGTGCCTGTGTATTCTAATGTCGGAAATCGATTACTAAATGTATTAAGACTCGTTGAACTTAGCAAAGAACGCTGTCGATTGGCCATCATTAATCTATCCGTCGTCCACATACTTCGGGTATGTCCGACTGCTTCCGAAATATGTATATAGCCACCAATGAGCGCGCACTTCTTTCTGCAGGCTTAGTAATAATTACCAAGGTTTTTTCTTATTAGTGAAGAAACTCAATTTATTGTCAAGAAGAAAACAAATTTAACTCTTCAGTAAAAATGAAAGAAAATCATTTAGAAGCTTATAATTTGCAAATACTTTAAAAATAACAATAAAAATCGCTCTTAACAAACGAAATAAGAGTTGTACAATATTTTTAGACGTTCAATTTCTAAAATAAACAGTTGCAATAAGAAAATCGAATATATTTAGATCAAATTTTCAAATCGTTCACAGGTATAGCAATAAACTCTTCTCACACAAATTTATCAATTTAATTTGGAACTCAAAAGTTTCGAGAGCACGTGTACTCCCATTGTCGAACGTGTTGGTAACACAACCACACAGTCCTTGCAATCGTTATTATACACTGTTGTCCATTCACTTTTCGTAGCAATAAATTCTTATTTTTAATTAATATGTTGATAAAATACGGTCATGATCGTCCTCATTCAACTATCCCTTGCCAAAACAAGACACAAGACTCGAATCAACACACTGCTGTAATTAGGTCCGAAAGAATCTCAATTACGCAACAGGAATCCTTCGTATTCGAGCCCCTTTCAACGGAGAGTAGTTAATAATGATTGTTTGGAAAACTTGCGCATCTAACTTCAACACTCATCACTAATATCAGTGAAATATAGCGTTCCAACCCCTCCTCACCTCCATCCGTCAGCTTTTTCGCCATCCACATCTACGACCGATACTTCAAATTTAATTTAAATCTAATTTGAAGGGGGTCGACATTTAGGCGGCGTAGGCAACGGGGGTAGAATCGGCTGGAAAACGTACGGCTGGCTATACGTCGACATCACCCGGGGCGCAATTAAAGTGTAAGGCCTCTCTCTCTCTACGGTCGCCGTATCAAAGGCGAGTATGGAATGTTGCGGTTTCAATTAAAACCCTGTTAGTGAAAGCTACGAGACGCGAGCGGCTAGCGTCGAGTGAACAGGCTGGTTGGTGAGAGGGCGCTGTTGTCATAAACATGTTTGTTATTCGCCGAGATCATATTTATTCGCTATAACCACTACTGTATGGTGTTCGAATATACACAGACGATACAGTGTTATTAATTTTCTTTTCAAAGTTGTATAAACTGCACGTCCGTTATTGATTGTGTTGATATACACTGCGTTTCGGAAGTTGGCGCGGTGTAATAATATTTATTATCAAACGCAGCAGCAGAACAAATTTAAGTGTATACATACATACGTGTAGACAATAGACAAACTACAGAATGAAAAAGAATACATTATAAAACAAAACAAGAAATCAAGTTAACTGAAAACCTTTCGCAGTTTTTGATTTTTACTTTTCACTTAGTATTTACTGTAACGTGTCATGTCGTAGGAAGATCCTTATCGTGATCTAAATATAGATTTAGCGTAGCAATTTGATGAAATATGAAATGAAATCGTATTGTTTTCGAAAAATCCACATATCATACAAGAAAGGAATTTTCAGGATACTCTTAGTTTCATAAGTTTTCTCACTAGTCACGAACAACGGAAGTGATTTCCATATTTATAAACAATCAACCTTACAATGTGTTTCGTCAGTGTTGATTTCAATTGAACAGGACTCCTACAGACTTATCAAATGACGTATATTGAGAAATAAAAAATATCTTTGAAGATCTAAAGATCAGCCACAATTAATCTTAGCTTTGGTCATCTACGAGGGGAGGTCCAGAAGTTCGTGGAATGAAAGGGTTTCAAATAAAATAAGACAATAAATCTATTTTTCCATTTCAATATAATCACCCTTAAGCACAATACATTTATTAGATCTATGAATTAATTTTTCTAAACCATCATGAAAATATTTTTATCTTTCGCCTCAAAATGGGCTAAAATTGCCTCCTTTACCTCATTGTCATCGGAAAACTATCTTCCACGTAAGTCTTTTTTTAAATTGGGGAACAAATAAAAATCACTAGGTGCCAGGTCTGGACTGTAGGGCGGATGGACTATTGATTGAAAGCCATGCTTGTGCTGAGTAGCATTGCAGCTGTGCTCTTGTGAACCGGCGCATTGTCTTGCAAGAGC